>JBAJHW010000003.1:216343265-217706259 GCA_037013535.1 Intellagama lesueurii
TTATTAGTGTTGAGAAAGTAGATCTCTTCCCGGCCATCTCCATCAATGTCACAGGCTGTCACACCAATTGCATTGCCTTGGCGATCCCGCAATGCATAGTAAGGGGAGCTACGCTCATTCACTGCAAGATTCACCAGCCGACCTCGCACTTTGTCATATTTCAGCACCAGATTGGGACCATTGTACCTGGAGGAGCAGAGACAAGGAAATATGTTATGGCATAATTCAGTGCACCATTCCTTCCTATCATGTATTTTCCAGAGCTACCTTTTAGGGGCTGTAATCTCTAAACCTTTCCCAGACAGTATGGGGATTACAGAAACTGTGCCCCAAGAAAGAAACTTTATTAAATCCCGGTCTTTTCCACAAAAGTGCTCTCCTTCATTTCTACTTGTGTACATTTTTAAATGAAGTAGCAAAGAGAATTTCCTCTATCTGTTGTTCTTGGAGTGGAGGGAGAGCTCTCAAACAGAAGGAAGTGCTTGAAGTCAAATAGGAAAGAACTATTTTGAGTACTTATACCTTCAATGCATTTGTATTCTACTCTCACATCTTCATGTCTGAGTGGGAGCTGAACCTACTATTTCACATTAAGCACTATAACTACCACAAAAAAAAAAATCATATATAGAAACATGGTATCATGGATTTTCTAAGTCAGACAGAGATTACGATTGATTCCTACAATGAAACATGGTCCCTAATATGAGTCAGAGAAGAGCTTACAGTGCCGCTTGTACATTCTTCCTGTCTAACCCCCCCGCAACCCCAATATTAAGAAGTCAGTTCTTGATAAGATGGCCACTGCTCCATTGCCAAAAAGAAGGACTGTCACCCAAAAGGAGGACATGGAAGACGAGGAACACCATGAAGGTCGACATTCCTCACAAAAAAGGAGGACATTTTAATCTTCAATGTGCATGTGCTAATTTCAACTAATATATGCAAATATAAATCACAATTAGATATTATTACTAAAATTGAGGTGGAAATACATTACTGTTCACCATATAGTACAGGATTGTGATGGGGTAACCACTTTGGGGCACAACACTGAGATGAATATGGGCTGCAAATTAAATAAATAAAGCATAGTGTCTAATAATTCTCTGAAATACCCTGTGCCATAATTTTTCAGCAGCTTATTGAAAATGAATATACATAGAAAGAAAATAAACAGAAATCACTGCATTTTTGTTGAAATATCTGGCTAGAAAACAGTTGAGGGGAACAGTCTGATGGGTACTTTCAAAAGATTCATACCTGGGTCTGACCACACACTTGATGTTCATATAGAGTTGACATGCCATGCCATATCTTTCCTGCCATTCATCAACAGTTATATCAGTGTGTGTTATTTGCTACTTCTTTTTACAAAATGACCCAACAACCAAAACATTTTACTTTAAAAAAATGAGAGGGGACTGATTAGATACATTTACTATCAAAGCCTCTACTTTCCCTGTTCAGCCAGGGAAACTCATGGGGGGGGGGGGGGGTAGCGTGGTCACTTGCACATCACAAGAATGAAGGCTCTAGTTCTAGAGAACTAGATTAATCACAGTCAAAACCTGGGAATGTTACTTTTTTGGACTTCATCTGAATTCTGGGAGTTGTAGTCCAGAAGAGTTAACTTTTCCAAGCTCTAATCTCTCTCAAAACATCCCAAGGGACATTCCACAAGAACAGGATGCCTGATTATGAGATTCAGGATTACATAAAGTATAGAGGAAGCTTTGTTTTGTTTTTCATTTCTGATCTGATCCTAGGGAAATGCTGCAGACTTTGAAAGAAAAGAAACCTTTATCGTTTCAGGCAGCAAGCCAAACTCTAATTTTGAGTGTTTAGTCTAGCAGTATCTTAGCCTTTCACTTTGTTTCATTGTGCAACTTATACTAAATCTTCCTCCCCTATCCATCTTATTCTCAATAAACTTGATTCATTGGAATAGATATGGCTAAGGAATAAAGATTTGGAAGCAAGCTGGGAGGCAAACTTCCATTTCTAATTCTTTCCTTTCTCTCTGAAGGTCTCTGAAATAATGGAAAGAACAAATAGGGCTCCCCAGCTAGTAAAAGTCAATTGGTAAATATCTCAGTGATGTTCGTTTGTCACACTGATCATCTCTTGCCAAAGATCTAGGTGCCTGCAAGACTCAAATTCAAGTCTGCGGGATTGGTACGGATCACTTGGAGTTGGCAGTGAAAGTGATTGGCAGGTCCTTTTGGTACAGGGATGGCAAAGGTTTAGATTTTTGGGGGTATCAGGACAAGAGTACTGCCTTACTCAGCATCTGCTCCTTTTACAAATAACAAATTACTTCCTTCCAACTAAGGCCTTCAAGCATCAAAGTTACCGAATTCTGATTGCTTGATCAAGAGATTATCTTTTAAACATCCGTCCATGTTAACATTTACACAATGCAAAGTTGCAGAAATGCCTGAGCAGTTTCATCTGGCAGCTAATGATGTGTGACTCTAACGTGGCTTGCATGGGGTTTGCTAAGAACGAAAATACATAGTTTAGAGGAAAATTAATACAGTAGAGGAGAACAAGGTCAGGAAGGGAGGTCCTTCCAGCTAAGAATAATTACAGAACTTAATCAAACCTTGAGGACAATATTAAAAAGTCCAAGAGAAAGAAATGGTGCTCAAGTTAATGCATCTGTATCCAAGTAGAATCAGAACTGAGGTCTGATCAGAGTTTTGAAAAGTGACCTTTTTGGGTGATACATCCCAAAATCCTATAGATAACACAGCTATACTGGCTGGGGATTCAGGAGACATCCTTCAAAAAACATAACTTCATAGCTTTGAAATACTGTGACAGGATTTGTTCAAATGCCAGAAAGACAGATAGAATGTGGATTTTGAAAACCTTATGATTTACACAATGGGGCAACTACCCACCTATCACGATAGCCTGACCATGTGAAGTGTTCACAGCACTGTGACTGTCAGATTTGCCCATTTCCTCATCTATAATCACCAACACAATGGAGGTAAATGTTCCTTTGCATGGGTTAACAATTTTATAGAGTCTTATTTCTGTACTGTATTTTTGTGGTTTTGTGGAAATGCACCACATTAAAAAACACAGTACCAGCAAGGCTGAAGTAGAGGTCGTGTTTGGAAAGCCTGCTGCTCCTGATCCAGAATTTCCAGATCTGAGCAGGTAGTTTGCTGGAGGAGATGCTTTGTTCTCTTTTCTTATGAGCCAGACTTGGATTCGGAAAAATCTTGAAAGCAGATTAACATAACAGAGTACCTTCAAGACTAACAGGCTTTACCTGCCATAAGCTTTTCTAGACTGAAGGGGGGGGGGGGCCTTCAGTCCACAAAAGCTAATGTCAAATTAGTCTTCAAGACACCACAAGGCACTTTGTTGGTTTTGTTGTGACAAATTAACTGTCAGTGGTCTCCCTGGAAAAAGTAGATCAAAGCCATGCAGTCTGACCAGGGAGCTCAGCATGTGGATGTTGCTGCTTTGGCTTGCACGGTTCCAGAGTTTCTTTTAAGCAGGACAATGGCATTTCTCTTAGCTAAGGGCTTTTCCAACAGGGCTGAGACAAGGCTTTTTCTGCTGCCCAGATAAGTGTGCCAACTCTAGAGATAAAGTTAGTGTCTGCAGCTTTAAGAGCTCCAGGGCACCGAAACAGTATAGAGAGAGTAGATTGTTTTATTCCTAATGCTAGTCAAGTTAGAGCAGAGGACTGCCGGCTGCTGCATACTGTTTCATGCTGCTCTTGGCTCTTATAACTACAGTTCAGAGTTTGGAAAAGTCATTTTTATCACTACTCCCAGAATTCCTGGTCAACATGGCCATTCTGACTGGGGATTCTGGGAGGTAAGAGTCCATAAAATAACTTTCCCATGCTGTGCTATCATTATAGTCTGCATCGAAGCAAGCGACCCTGAGCTGCAACAGCATTCCTTGTACAATATAGGTGCATGCATTTTGAGAACATGTAAAGGTGTTCTTTCTCCCCCTTTCCTCAATTATGGAACTTTTCTAATGTTCCTATCACATAAGAGCTTATAGCACTGCTTCTCATCTTAGGGCGCTCTGCCTGAGCTGACTCAGCAAGAGCCATGCCCTGGCTTTTGATAAACAAGTTACACAAGCATCGGTCCTACAGTTATGAAATGTCCTGTCTCTGTTTGTAGTTATAACTTGGCATGGAAGCAAGGCAGAAAATTGCCTGGACTTCCCTCCCCCCCTTCCAGTGGAGTGGTTATCTCCAGGCTAACAAGAAAAGTTCCACAGTTTTCCCCCTCCAACCTGGCCCATCAGATGTCCAGTCTCAGGCCAGGAGGGTCAATGGCTTGTGTGTGTCTTGGGATTAGGAGCTAAATATTCTAGTGTTGCATGGTTCATGTCTTCATTGTGTGTTGGAAAAATGCATGCAGCATTGTTATAGGGGCTTTAAGCATGAATACTACAGGAGTTGAGAATGGTGTCTTAGTCTAGGACTCAGGAGACCTGAGTTTAAATCCCCACATGGCCACTGAAACTTACTGGGGGTTAAACCATGTCTTGAACCTTTCACATGCCTTGAAAACCCTATTAAGGGTGCTGTAAGTCAGAAGTAACTTGATGGCTCAAAACAACAATAACTATAGAAATCATTATTGCAAGACTGGTGGATGCAAGAAAGTCACTATGGAATAGCTTGGAAAAGTTGTTTTTGAGCAACAGCTCCTAAGGTCTTCCAGACACCATGGCCTAAGCTGTGCTAAGTGAGGGATTCTGGAAATCGTAGTCCCAAAAGTGTGACTTTTCCAAAGTCTGGGCTGCAGTTATTGTGGGTCCCAAACTAAATCTGAACTGTCGTTATCACGTGCCTTCAAGTCAGAACAGACTTACAGTGACCCTAATAGGGCTTTCAAGGTAAGTGAGAAATTTGAGGAGTGGTTTTACCAATTCAGGGAGTTCCAAGGGCTGGGTAAGGATTCAAACTCAAGCCTCCTGAGTCCTATTCCATCACTCTGTCCACTACACTGGGTATCTAAATGTGACTTAGGAGTGTGGAAAAGGCAGACAATATGATTCTGAGGCTGCCGTAGCTGAAGCAAAAGTTCTAAGAAACAGGAACCAACTGCTGTATTCAGCACTGTTCAAGCCACTGCCTAAGAACTGGGATGTTATTAATGTTTCTCTTGCAATAAGAACATTGACAAATTGGTGACAGTCTAGGAAAGAGTGATGGAGTTGCAGGGTCTGGATGGAATGCAAGTCCATGAAGAAAGGTCAGGGGAATTATGGGACAAGGATGGATGGATGGATGGATTTAGATGAAACTCAAGCACAGGTGAATGAGCAAGTTTGCTGAGTATTGATGCAAAAATACCCCTTCACTTAAAGATTAGGTAGCAGGGATGAGTTGAACCTTACTGTTTCTTACTGGGCAACTATATTATATGCCAACCATTCCTAAACTACCACAATTCAGATGTGTTAGACTGCAACTCCCATTATCGTCAGCCAGTGTACTGATATAGATGGCACTATAAAGAAGTCTACCAATCCCTGCAACCCATGATTTGTAGCAACGTTTGTGCCATCAGGCCCACATTCTGCAAAATGATATCTAGTTGATGCTTTAATGCGGGATGGGGAATGTGTGACCTTCCAGATGATGTTGGGACTTCAGTTCTCACCAGCCGTAGCTAGTGTAAACTGATGGTGAAGCATGATGAGGATTGCCATCGACATTAGGAAGGCAAAAAATAAAATAAAAATAAAAATAGAATGCTCTACTCTGGTTTAATGAATTTTCATACTACTAGCAATGGAACTTGTAGATCCTCACAGCCTTGGTCTGTCACATGAGATGTGGGGCCCAGCTTTCTGTCTCATGGTGCTAATGCACTGGTTCTAGCAACTTTCTCCAGAAAGCCCAGAGTGTTCTTTTTTCCAGCAGAGAGTTTTGACACCAGAACATCCTCCCCAGCTTAGTGGCCTCAAGAAGTTCGGACTATAAATGCCATCACTCTTAGCCACTGGCTGCTGTAGCTGGGATTGATGGGAGTTACGGTACAAAAAGACCAGGACATGATTTAGAAAATAGGTGAAGGTCTAGAATTGACAAGAACACAAGAACAGCCATTGCATTGTCTGCCATTTCTCTCACTACCTATAGCATATCCGGGTTGCAGGTTATGTGTACCTCTGAGCATGAACTGTTCTTGTATGTGCATATATATCCCATATCGTTGCTTGTGTGCCCTCTCTCCCAACAATACACCCAGGTACCTAGTCCTGGTTGTGCACAGATGGGCATTTCCTATGTGCCCCAAATTGCTCAATGTGTGTTCTACATCCCACCTCTGAAGATAAAAATATGCTTCTCCGATTTGACTCAGAGACAATGTCAGTTAGGTCTGAAGGTGGGCTCTTTAAGCAGCCGGGTAGGCTTTGACTCCATCCCCTTTCACTCCCACCCTTTCTGTTGGAAGGATCTGCACACTGGGAACACAGGGAGCACACCGCGGAATGCCTCACTCACTCCTGTGCCCTTTCCAAACCATGAATACTGCCAATAATGAGCTAGGGCACTCCCTCGCTTTACAGCCAATTAACACAATGTCAAGGTGCACATTGAGGCCTGTCAGCACAGTGAGAGAATGTGGAGAGGGAAAAGCTGCTCTTCCTTTCAAAAGCATCCAGGTGGTAGCCTGGGCTAGAATGCTTTGTCAGAATGTTTTCCTCAGGTCACATAGGGTCACCAGGTCTTCGACTTTGGCCCTGAGACTCAGGTTTCGGAATCCATTCTCGGGGTCTCAGATTTTAGCCTGAAATGGCAGGAAATAGAAAGCTGCTGATCTGACCATTTTCATCTGCTTTGGGGTGTGGGTTCATCATGATACACTGCAGATCACTCACAGGTGTACCAATAGGTCCCTTTGAAGTACTGTTTCATAGGCCCACAAATTCATCATTGTGTCTTCACTTTGTCTATCTGTCACACACACACACACACACACCATTTTGCGATGGTTGTTGAAGTGACTTGTCTCCCTATAACATCGTGTAACACATCCTTAGGTCTCAGGTTTTGGCCCTGAAATTTCAGAGGGTGTGGAGCTGCTGACCTGGCAACCCTACTGGGAAACTCACCACAGATTTTGGCTTGCCTTTTGCTTCCCTGAGATCAGGGTTGGGGGGGGATGTGCTACTCTCTAGATACTGCTGGATTGCAGCTCCCACCAGCTACAAGCAGCATAGCAGATGGTGAAGAATAATGGGTGAATCAGCCCAACCACCTATGTAAAGCCACACATTTCCCATCCCTGCTCTAAATATCTCCTTCACTGTGTCTGTAGCTGAGATGCTGAGCCCAAACAACTGCTGAGAAAGGAGGGAGATCTCAACAGTTTGGATTCTGAAAGTGGCAGCCACTTTGTAAGGATTTGGGTAGAAGCTCTAGCCTGAGAGAATGCATGAAAAAATTACATTTTTGGACTACAACTTCCATAATCCCACAGGCAGCATGGTCAACGGCCATGGTGAGGGTTGTGGTTATCTAGGACCCACACTCCAACAAGGAAAAAAAGGTAAAGTTTCCAAGCTCTAGACCAGTGGTTCCCCACCATCGGTTCCCAGATGTTCTTGGACAACATCTCCTAGAAATCCTGGCTAGCACAGCTAGTGGTGAAAGCTTCTGGGAGTTTTACTCCAAGGACCACTGCTCTAGACTGAAAAGGCAGATTGAAGAAGGACAACATCCACAAGCCAGAATAGTGGATGCAACTATGAAGATGCCAACAGAGTTGCAAAGGAAAAACTGACTTCTGGAAGGAGAAGTGCTAGCTTAATAGGAATACAATCAGCTTCACCCAGGCTGTTCCGAGGGTTGATAATCCTCAAGCCACAGAGGACAGGGAGAAGAGAAAGGGCTTTTTTAGATTGCAAAGATGTTTGACAGATCAGGGAATGCAATTCAACATTAGGACAGGTAATCTGGAACATTCAGCATGAGATTGTTCCTCTTCTTTCTGATGTTCAGCCTGTGAGTGCAGTTGCTTATGTAGCCAAAACAGCAAGAGCTGGGACAACCCAAGATATTTTGCTGCCTGAAGCAGAAGTCATGATGGCATATCCTACTCTGTCCCACATACAAAAGTTGCCTTTTGTGGCAACTGTACCTTCTTTAAGACTGCCCATGGGACAAGCTGTGTTTCCAACTTGAGGGCAGCAGGCTTGTATAGGGACTGAGAGAAAGACTGCATGGGCCACACAGCTCTGTTTGCCAAGAAAGTGGAATGTCAGGATCCCCAGGAGGAACAACAAAGGGACTGCCATTGCTGCCCTCCAGCATCTGTTGTCTGAGGTGGTTTATTCACTCTGCCTAATGACAGGACCAGTCTTGGCACCACGCTACAAGTGGCATGTATCCGCAGACTTGTTTTGCAATATACATATATTTTAAAAAACATGCCCCTTAGGAAAAATTGTTGTGTGTTTCAGGAACACCAAGATTGGTTCAGGGAGAACCAATCATGTTAAGTGGTCATGAAATGCTGCCTGACTATGGGGCAGGAATGGGGGTGAGAGCAGAACAGGAACAAGACGGAAATAAGGTGGCTCGAATCATGTCCCGCAGCAAGCTATGCTGCAACATTCTTTTGCCATCCACACTGTCTGTAAATGATAAAATAATAAATATCTAGGACTATTTTAAATGCAATGACATAGATCTACTATACTATATATATAGCTGCTTGGACTGCACTGAAAAGCAAAGGAGCTCTCCACTGAGCAAAACATATTACTCAAAAAAGAATAAAAAAAAGAATAGAGCTGTTCTGTTCTTGGAATGTATCCATAATGGACAAAGAATTCTGAAGTCAGTACTGAATAAGTAGGCAAGTAACATGTTTTAGGTTAGAGAGATCTGCAAGTTGATTCACTCCAGAAACAACTACAAGGTGTGTTTGTGTGGAACAAACTTCAGGAATGAGCATCCAGAACAGCCAAATACAGCTGTTTAATTGTTAACCATGATGTTATAGATACAATTGACAAAAGATATTGTGGCATGTTTTGTAGCAATCCACAGTGTCACTATGGACAGCCAAGGTGCCTATCAACCCAGCGGAGATGAAACAGAAAATTTCATTACTCCTTAAGCTTGAGGCAGTTCTTGGACTACATCTTATAGGATTCTCTGGCCAGCAATGGCTACTCTCCATGCTGGGAAGGGGATTGAGGGAGATACAGTCTCAGAAAGGACAGTTCTCAAGCTATGACAGGGAGTCTTACATCCCAAGTTTTACAACCAGGTTTATTCCTCTGTTTTGCTTTGCTAGGGATGAGGAAAACAGAATGCGTAACAAGGATTGCAGGGTGGCAGAGGCTATAAAGAGTTGAGATTTCTTGGAGAAACGAACTTGGCTGAGGATGTGAATGTGATCCAGCTCTCCTGAAATTGCTAGACATAAAAAGTTCTCAGTGGATATATGCTCGTTGCAGCTTAGTGCAATTCAGAAATGTTTTATGGGCAGGACAAGCTATGCAAGTTCTGGCCAAGTATAAAGGGACAGCTCCTTCTGGCATCCATTTACTAGGTCACGACTCGAGAATGGCCAAGGTGGGGGGAACAAGAGTGGGCTCAAGTGGCTGGCGGCAGAAACAGTTTGTCAGAGGAGTGACTTAGGGAGACAGTTAAGTTGTAAGCTTTGAGCAAGATGGTGCTGAAGAGATGTTTACTGAGAATGAACATTCCTACCTCCATCTGAGTCTTTGCACTCCCATTACTTTTGGTTTATTATGAAGGTTTATTATGAAATTTATTATACACTCTGGCCACAGCAAGTTGTAATGTACAAACACCTACTTCCTTTCCTGTAAAATAACTCAGAAAGACACTTGTTTTCTTTCACCAACTGTACCCCTCCCCCTGGCAAATCCTACCTCTAGACTGGTACTTCAAAATACTCAACAAAGATGGAAAATCCCTGGCCCATAGCCTATAGAGGGTCCTATTGCAGCCCCTTGTCTTTTTGTACTAGGGACCCACTGACATGGGGGGGGGGTGTTGCCCTGCCCCTGATGTCCATGGCATGGCCCTACCCTCTGGCATTATGTAGCCCACAGAGGGCTCTAAGAGGGAATCTGCTCCTCCCCATAAAGGCTCCCCTCCCCACCCTTAGATTACAGCATCTAACTAGTTGATTTCCCACCCAAATAAAACACCCTCTTTGCAGGCAATTATTCCATTTCCCATATAGCTGGCAATACCCAGTATTGTCCATAGTACCCACCCAGCTACGACAATCTCGAAGTCTCCGTCCTGGTCCACATCAGTCACAGCCACACCATAATTGAGCTGAGTTGGGTTGCTGTCATAGTCAGGGGGGAGGATTCGATCCGTGACCGCTGTGAACATGGGTTCACTACGTTGGGATCCTTCACCAGGCCAAGCCAGAACCAAGCTCCACAACAGCAGCCATCGCAGCCTTGGCACCTATAAACAGAGAGGCATGGGGCTATGTCAGTCATGATATTCTCCCCCATCTGTCTTAGCATCTGGAGAATTCCTCCATTTCCATACATGAATCCTGGGTCCCATTCCTTTCTCCATATCAATTCCTGATGAGATATTCCCATATGTGATAGGGCTCTGTGGGGGAAGATCCTTTCAACTCTTTTCATTTGGGTATAGAAGAGAATAGAGTTTGGAAAGGTTGTTATTTTGGGTTATGTAATCCCCTCCTCTCAAAAAAGGAATATCCCAGGTTTTGGAAGAGAACACTTCTAATTTGGGTCTGGTCTCAGATGCCATAAGCATTTCAGAATTTCCCCAGATCTCTATCTGTGACAGATTGTAGATCCAGAAAAAAATCTCTGCCTTTTGTCCATTTCACTGTTACTTACCTATACAAATAGTTTTTGGCAACAATCTGATACAGCCCAGACCTATGGCTAGGGCAAAGACTCCTCGCAGGCCAGGCTGGGCCATAGTCTGTTGGGCTTTGAGAGTTGAGGCTTGCAGGAATGTGAGATCTGTGGCAGGTTTGAACTGGGGCCAAAAACCAAAAATGAACAGACTCTAAGGCTGATGCAAAATATCTAGGTTTTGTGACCCAAAGTGAATTCAGCTGTCTCACAGAATTCACATTGGGATGCAAAACCAGGCTTACAGTTCCATGTTCCAGCAGAATTAAAACAAAAGGACACTGGATTAGACCTCATATTTACCCTTCACTTCTCAGAACTTTGATAGGGAGGGGGAGGAGATCCCTAGCAGGCAGTCCTTCAAGCAGAACGACCCCTCTTTCCCCTTTGACTGCATCAAATGGAAGCAGATGACTCCTTCTCTGAGCTGGAAGGCAGGAGGGGAGAGCAGCTATAAAACAGCATTAGACAACTAGAGCACAGCTTTTGTTCATTTTGGAGTTCTGTCATCACAATAGAAGATAGCATCTGTAGCCTTTTGGGTTGTGATCATGAAGTAAAATAGACACTAGCAGAAAGCCAACACACAAAATTATGCAGGGGCAGGATAGATAGGGATTTAGAATAGTTAAGAAAGTGAATAGACCATCCCTACCCTGACACTATCAGTGGGACAAGACTGCACCACTCTCACTGCAGTATTGTTATAAGGATTCCAGGTCTGCTGATCTACAATCACCATGCTAGCTAGATTCAGAGCTTGGAAAATTACTGTTCTTGGACTATAACCCCATGAATTCCCCAGTCAGCATGATCAACTCTGGCTGGCGGCTTCTGGGAGCTATAGTCCAAACCCAGTACCTTTCATAACCACTGACTAGATTGAAGCAAGAGTCCTTCCAGTTCAACCTTCTGCCTCCAGAGGTAGCCAGCCATATGCTGTGAGACCATCGCAAGCATGGCATTATGTTAACACCTATGCCCTGCAGTTTGAATCCATCAATCAGAGGCACACTGGAGGTAGCTCCATATGGAGTATCAAAGTAGGTAAACATTACTATTTAGTTTCACTATATCCTTAAGACAAAGAAGGTGTTGAGCTGGCAGTGGACTTCTTAAACAGCTGCCACAAGAAGTACATGATACAAAGACATACTGCAGTCTTTGTAAAGTATCCACAGCTTTTACTGTATACATCCAGACCTCCAGTGAAGTGAGTAAGGATATTCTACATTAACTCTGACTAAAGGCTTTGGAGAGATAAGAACAGCCCAAGATATTTTGCCACCTGAGACAAACAACAACATGAGTGCTGTCCACCTATGGTTCTACATGTAGTAATAAACTCATTAGGAACTGAATCTTGCTTCAGCAGTTAAATTTGCAATTGGATAAGGCTCTCTGCTAGACCCGAGGGCAGCAGGCTAGTTCAGGAGATGAAGGACAGGCTCACGTATCTCTATCCTCCCAGAAAAAGGAAATATCTGCATAGCTGCTCTACAACATCTGCTGCCTGAGCTGGCTGCCTTACTTGACCTAATGATGTGGTCGGATCAGTCAGAGCCGTCAAGGTTAGCATGAGACCGCAGCCACAAGAATGCACACTGAACCTTCCTACCGGATAATCCATCAGACGTTTACCACAAGGAGAGGAAGGGCAAACAAGGCACTCTGCAGCAGAGGACCTCTTTCTAGTCCAAAGTCTAGTTTGGCAAATCTTTCAGATCAGGTCAGGTCCACCTTCATACAGTTGAAGGTACATTGTTTACAATGAGATTAGATAGTCCATATAACTTGTTAAGACCACACACACACCCATTTATACACACCACTGCGATGGTCAAAGTCTAGAGGTAAAGCTGGTCTAAGGCAAAGGGCCAATCCAGACCAACAGGAGAAGCTAACCTCCACAGTAGCGATGGGACTGTGTTCTCCATCACACCTGAAGGCAGCAAAATAGCTTAGGAGTTGCCAGGCTGGCTGCAGGGTGGGCACAGCTCTCTCCTTCAAAGGAGAATTGCTGGGATTGGGCACTGTGACACCTGCCCTCCAGCCTGAAGCAACCACCTAAAGGTGGGGCCAGCCTCAGCAAAGGAGGCACTTCATTATTCTGTTAGTGCTTGCACATGGGAACTCTTACATTTTATATTAATCAGCATCTCTTTTTTCCTGAGACTGTCAGCTTAGAATATTCTTATCATCAGTACTATAGGTTAGAATCAATACTATCTTTAAAGTCTCTGGGGAAGAGTGGAGAGGGAGTGAATCCCACACTTTCATCATGCTCTATCTATCTTGATAGTATGAATAAATGGTAGTCAAAGCACATTATGGCATATGTGATCTGTCTTGTGAATATTCTTGCAGAGAATCTCTTGTTAGCTCTACTATTGGCCTTCTGAGATTGCCCAAGCCTCTTGTAGCAGGATCTTGTGTTCTCAACTCTAACAAACAGATCTACTGATAACTTTTCAATCCACCCCATTAAGGCTCTGTTGTGGTATATCCAAGGAAACATATCTACATGGTTCCAGTCTGTTCCACAGCAATTTCTCCCATTTGACTCCAAGAAGATACAATGGTGTATTAGCAGCCTTGGAAGTATCTCAATGACCCATACCGGTTGCATGTATACGGTGCCAGAATCAGATGCATCCCCAATTTATTCTCCTCCTGGCATAATGCCACCCAGACACTGCTAGCTCTAAAACTGGCCTGAATCACCATATGCTCAGAATTACTCTCTGTAGGTAGAATCGGTGGTGTTTATTCAATTCATCATGTTTTATGGTAGAGCTGGGGACAATGTGGCTTTCAAGTGATTTTGCCATATAGCCAGAAGGGCTGTATAACGGACACCACTGAGCTAAAAGCTTCGCTGAGATTACTCCATGCCTGATAATGTAGAAGGGGAGCTTCTGTTTCAGATGACTGTGCTCACAGTCATGATGCACCCTGCTAGGGACCATCATGTTCCATCCTGTTTTGGAAACAAAGCAGAACTTGAAACAGCTAACTTTTGGACTACAATTTCCAAAATCTTTAGTCATGGTGACTGCAGAATTATGGGATCTGTATTCCCCCCCCCAAAAAAAAACCCTTCTCAAGCTTTGCTCATCTCTAGCCCCTTATCTTGGAAACAGTCTCCAGAGGATATTTGTCAGGCAATAGATTCCTCTAGGTCTGGGGATTATGCAGAAGGTGCAAGAATAGAATGCATCTTCCATGTGTTCTGCCACAGCAAAGCAATCCATCAAAGAGAGCATGCAGTTTGGTTGCCAGTATCATCTTCCAGTTTAGACCCAGATTAACTTGTCATTACACAAGCTTCCACAAAGAGAGAATGGTAACAGGTGCCTGGTGACAAAGATGGTATATTCCAGCACTGGGCTCTCAGTGTTTGGCTGAGGCTAATTAAACCCATACATCAGTGAGCATTCCTAGATAGATCATTAGGGAAATGGTCATTAATTAAGATGCCTTTCTAAACACACATACACACTCAGAGCCAACACCTGTGCACAGGCAGTTAAGCAGACAGATACACGGTTGAGCCTTGTAACCTTTGTTTTTCTACCTGGAGGCTCTCAGCTTTCCCAACAGAACTTGGATGACCTGATTTCTACACTCCTGCCACTATTATGTCTACTCCAAGTTTGCTTAACATATGATAATGGCATCACAGAGGACGTTTTTCCATGTAGAAATTTTGTGTGGTGATGGAAACTGGTGTAGCCCATACACATGGGGTTCCCTTTCCCATAATGTGGACGAACTATTAAGCTACTACTGGATAGCAGCTGAGGAAAATCACACAGCAAAAACCAAAACCACGTGTGTATTATAATTACAAATTGCAACTTACATCTCTCCTGCCCTGAAACTCCTATATGAAAACCACTATTTGGCAAGAATCGTGCAATGAGAAAGACAGAAAGAATATTTATTACTTCATTTGTATAACTGATTATCTTGAAACTCAGAGAAGGAGCAAAATTGGTAACGGAAGACAAAAGTGAATGATTCAGGGTATTAGGTAGTTGCTTCTATTTCCGGCATCCCGTTCTCTATTTCTTTGGCCACATGCAGCAGGAGCCTGGCCCCTCTAAGGAGCCTGGCCTCTGTAGGCTGGTGAGAGGAAAGAGAACAAAAATCTGCCATGAGTTTGGACAGAGTAAAGGAACATTTCCAAAAGCAGAGAGTGTCTCTTCCATGCTTGGACTGGCCATGTATAAAACTTCATCTGCTCATAATGGGAATGTTTGACCTTTTCCTATGTCTCTTCTGGTCAATGGGGAATAGAAAGTGGACCAGACATTCCCAGGCTCCGAATCCACTATGTTCTTGCATCAGATTAAGCTTGAAACCAAGTCAGGCAGTCTGGCAAATGCCCGCTCAGACTCTACAGTACAGATTTGCTTTTCAAGATGCCCTTGGCAGCTGGGGAAAAACAGCAGCAACCATTGGTCGCCATCTTTTTCCAGAGATAGGCATTGATGGAGGTTCCCTCCATGACTTTGTGTCCTACACACTACTATTTCTTATCGCAACAGTCAGCCAGATCTTGGGCAAAGAATGCAGTGTGGAGGAGGATGTTCATTGTGCCCTGCACTGCAGCTAATTTGCCCCAAGCAGCAAGCTGGGTAGTAGATGGATCCCTTTCCTCCACATGTTGTGTAATGTGCCTGAGTCCAGTTTTTGTGAATCCAAAGTTATCATGGTGATAAGATGTCAGGTGCCTTGCAGCTGAAAACCATTTTAAAGCAGTGGCCCTGGTTCACACATTTGTGCAAAGAGGAAGGCCCCGGGCTTGGGCCATGTTAGCAGCCATGTTTTTCCATGTCCTTCATGTGCCTGAAGGGTGTGGTTGATTACACTGCAACATGTACCCATCTATGCAGCAACAGTGGAAACAGATACATATAGTTCTGCCTCAAGGGGCAGATATTGCTAGAGTTTTAAAGGGAATCAGCTGGTCCATTTGGGGAACAAGAGGCCTCCTCTACATGCTGGGATGATGGCAATTTGCATGGCTACAATAATCCCTGAGCTTGGAAATGTATCTTTATTGAACTTTAGCACCCAGAAACTGGGGTGTCCTGGGAAGCTACTGTTCAAAAGGTCACTTTTTCAAGCTTTGGAAACACAGCTTCGATAACAGCCCTTGTGGTACCACCATTTCCAACATAAGATGCATCCCTCTAAGCAACCTCACACTGGCATAATGTCTTCTGCACTAATGAGGACTAGTGACACCACTAGCTCTCAGGGCCATATCCAAATGCATTCTCATATCTTGCTCAGTGACATCACAACAGTGCAGCCAATGAACTGCAGTAATATCAAAATAAGCTGGAAATATCCTCAGATGTAGAGCCACCCTATTATCTTCCAAAGTAATGCTACCGCAAGCAGTACAGGTGCAAAGGGATCCAGCAAGTCAGGAGCATGGCATCATGACATGAGGGTTTGAATCCTGCTCACGCCTCTCAGGTTTACTTCTGGCTCTGGTTATATGTATCCCTCCACCTATCACCCAACCGGGTAGAGTCACTACTGAGAAAAAGAAAAGCTACTGTCCTGGGCTGCACTGCCGTCTTTCTTCAGCCCACAAACATCAGCCCTTAACCTGCATTAATGCTGCAGGATGTTGGGTCTCTCTCCCCTGCAAAAAAAAACCCCACAGGGCTCAGAACCACAGGGTTTTGTGGCAGCAGCCACAGGACCCACGGAGTTCTACTTTTAACTTGGTGCCACTGTGTTTGTGCCCCACTGCAGGGGGGCGGGCAGCCCAATGCTGGGGCACAGCCAGCAGCAGCAGCACCCGCAGCAGCAGCGGGTGCAGTCTGGAGACCGGCCGTCACCTTAACAGCAAACAGACCTTGGTACCCTTGGGACGCCTCTGCCTGCTGCTGACTGCCGTGGGGTGAGCCATCAGGGGCGGCGGTGGGGACAGGCGCCTTCCTCAGGCGAGAGAGAGCTGGAAGACAGCCGCCATGGGCCGAGCGCCACTGTCCAGCGGATCGGCGCCCTCCACAACTCCCTCCCGGCCCCTATTTCTCAGCACAATCCAAGCGCAGACCGGGGCTCCCTCGGCTCCCGCTTCCTTCCAGCATCCTTCTCCTTCCCCATTTCTTCCGGTCCCCAGGCATCCTCGCACCGCCCCTCCCCGCTCGCTTCGCCATCCTAACCCGCGCTTTCTCCTCAATCTGCACGAGTTCCGCCTGCCTGGATCTCAAGATGTCACTTAGGAAGAGGAAGAAGAGGGCAAGTCGTCCTCCTGGGTCCGGGTCCCCTCTCCGTCTCCTTCGCCAGCTTCCAACTTTCCGTCTCCACCCAAAAGTCTCCACTTCTTTGGGAAACTTTGCCCCGTCGGACGTTCGCAGTTGGGCAGGGGGTCAGCTTTTACTCACCGGGCAGGTAGGATGCCAGGGGAGCCCCATGCCTGCCAGCTGGCCACGCAGCATCCCGGGCTGGCCGGCGACCGGGCCGCTCAGATCCCGTGCGGACGCCCGGGGCTGCTGGCGCGGCTGCTCGTTCCGATCTTGGCGTCCTCTCTCTCTCCCTCTCTGTCTCTGCGTGTACGAAGTCGCGTGGAAGCCGCTCTCTCCAGCCCGGGCAAGTCCGGCGAAGCGAGCGCCTCTTTAAGTAAAGCCTTGTGCCCCAGAGGCGACCAATCAGTGCAGCCTGAGCAGAACCGGGCACCCAATGGCAAAGCCGGGAGGTGGAGCCCCCTGGCACTGATTTACTACCTGGAATTGCAGGGGAAGCGCGGCCAGGCAGCGCCGATCAATACGGAGCTAAACTGTGACGGGCGGGGATGTTGGGCGTGTATGAGAGAAGAAGAATGAGGAGAAGAAGAAGCGCGCCAGCAGGCTTCAAGAGCACGGTTGGTAACCTTCACGAGGAAACAGACTTTTCTCTGGCCAGGATGTCCACCCCTCGACCAAGCCTCGTCAGCTGCCCGGGCGACACCGTGAAGGCACAAAGGAGAAGCCCAGCAAGGCGAGCGCAGGGCACGAAGATCCGTCCCTCCCCACCCCAACACGCCCACCACCCCGCCAAGACCCCCCACGACCGCCCCGCTTGTCCGGCGCCTCCCAGCTAACTAACTGATCCAGGAGCCCGGCAGGAGATAAGCGGCCGTGTGACCCGTTCCGCCCTGTTCTTTTTCTGTGGCGCGGAGAGCGGCGGCGGCGGCAGTGCCTGGAAGAAGAGGAGAGCGCCGTGTCTGTCCTTTTGGGAGGAGGAGGAGCGGAAGGCAGCCGCCTCGGGGGTCGTGGAGCGCTGTGGGCGTGAGACCGAGGAAGCAAGAGACAGGCCCCAGATGGGTCCGCGAATCGAGAGGGTCGCCTTGGGGGCGCAGCAGTAGCTCCTCCTCCCCCTCCTCCCCCTCTTCATCCAGGCACCACCCCGCCCTTCCTCACTCGCCCCGGTGCCCAAAATCCCCCGGGTAGGCGCCCACATTTGTCTCCTTGCCTCGTCGCCAGTTGAGGATGCGACAAGGGGATAAAGGTGGGCGACAACCCGGAAGATTTTTTGCATAAGGGAAAGCGGGAAGAGTCTTTGGCGGGGAAGTACCTCAGAAACACCGCCTCTTCAAAAAAACAACAACCCCATCCCTTAAGGCAAATATTCCCGCCTCCCATGAGAGCTTGACCCGGCGCGTTGACGGCTCCACCAGGCTGATTCGAGGCGGGGAAAGGAAGGGCAGGGAATACCACTCCGATCATTTCTGTCTACGAAATGGGAGAGTATTGTGTGGGTGTGGAAGATGGACCAAAGTTGGCCAGCGGGTTCTAGCAGGAGCCCCCCTTCCCTGCTTGACTGAGCGTTATCTGACCCCCCCCCCCCGTCCCCTCATGTTCTGCCTCTGGCGTGTCAAAATCTTTCTTTAGGGAAAGGCTGGGCCGCCAGCATCAAGCTCTATGTGAAATCCATCCCACTGGCCCAATAGGGCATTGCAGCTGGGACATGGGGTAGCTTCTCTGGGCATACCTGTTTTGGGCAGTTCTGTGCCAGCCGTGTTCATGGTGTCAGAGGGGACGAGCCATCTTGCAGAAGGTTATAGGGAAATTTGCTTGGTACGCCTGTGTGTGTGTGTTGAGGAAGAGAGTTACAGAAAACCTCTGACTTATAAGGATTCATTTTATAAACCCTTGCTTTTGCAACCGTTCCAATATTAGCTTATTCCTCTCCTTCGAAATTCACTTATATGACCACACAGATAGCTGTAAACATGAGCGTTTAGATTACCAAGCATATGATAGCAAGAGGGCAGATGAGGGGTGGAAGTTGGAGGGGAACGCCCACCTGGCAAGCTAAAGAGAGAAGGTTAAGGCAGAAAAGTGGGAAAATAGCATCAGTCTCATTTATTTGTTATTGCTATGTGCCATCAAGTCACATCCCACTTATAATGATCATAATCTGGTTTTGAAGACAAGTGAGTTATTTAAGGAGTAGTGTCAAGTCCCCATTGCCTGAGTTCATTTATAAAGCATGGAAATTCTCAAGGAACGAAACGCCTGTTTTAGCACTGAGCTTAATGGGAAAATAGAATTTGACTTGCAGCAGATCACTTTACTGTCGTTGTCAGGGAACCAGTTAGGCTGTAAGTGTGCGGGGCTGCTGTATTCAGTAGCCATCCCAACTGGATGCTGACAGGTCACTCTTTGTGGTGTAGCAGCCAGAGGGTAGGACTCGTACTTGGGAGGTGCACATTCAAATCTCCACTGAACTATGCTGGAGGCATTCAACAGAAGATTGGACAACCATCTGCTTTGATTTGGATTCCTGCACTGAGCAGGGACTTCGCCTTGAAGGCCTTATAGGCCCATTCTAACTCCATTATTTTATGACTCTACAATTCTGGATGACCTTTGGGCCAGTCATTCTTCCTCCCAGCCTGACCAATAACAATGTTACTGTGAAGATAAAATAAGGAGAAAGAAAGGCATGTATGCTACCTCGAGCTACCTGGAGGAAAAAACAGATACAAATATATAACAACGACGACGGATGATGATGATGATGATGATGATGATGATAATAATAATAAGGGAGTGGCCTGGCTAGGATATCCATTAGTCTTGTAGTCAGATATCCATTAGTCTTAGAAGACACTATAGTTGTATAAAGTAACAAAGATGTTACTTTGACTTATGAGAGTGAAATACATTTCTGGTCTGAAGTATACCTACTAAAATAAATGGGACTTGTTAGTCAACACTGACATAAATCTTACTGATTTCAGTGAGTCTGTACCAGTTGGGATTACACTTGGATTTAACTTTGAAATTTTACTTTGTTCTTATTGTTCTATGATTTTCCCCACCAGCAACCCCCCTCTCCCCAAATCTGGTAGAAAATGTGTGGGTTGCAGACTACCAAAGATGCAATATGTTTAAAATATAATGATGCAAAGATGGGTGTTTTGGAACCCAGAGTTCTTCTTGGACCGCTTGGCTTGGTGCAGACTTGGGCAGGAGGACCACTAAACTCACACTTTGCAGTGGAAGGAGCACATTTCCCTTCCCCCAGTATCTGTGGGACAGATTTATGGGTTGATATGTCCCAGTATCTTTGGGTTGCCTCCTACAACTGATTAAGATGACATTTCTCAACCTGGGTTCTAGGAATTGTTTCCTAAGGCCAAATACAGTCATGATTCTTGGAGATAGTCCTGGATTTCTCCAATTTTTGACTGAAATATATGATGCCAAAGAGTGTAGCAGCTGTAGATTAACCTTGAATTTTTTTTCTGCTCTTGGCTGGAACTTTGGGGAGGAGAATCGGAGGCATTCCAGAACATTTCCAATAGTTGTTCCTGCTGTATGGGAACAAGGTTAGTGGCCAAAAATCACCTGCCAAATAGGTAAAGATTCATATTGCCTTTCTTATCCAGATGGCAGCTGTAAGACCCACAGGAGCAAAGCAAAACCTAGGAGAGAAAGAGATCTAACCAATGGAACATTTCAAAGTAAAGCATTTAGATTACTTTGACAACTTTGCAAAGATGCAGATTATAGTTAGTATATGGTTTTATGTCCATCCTTTTCAACTTTCCTGTAAGAGCAAAAGAGGAGGAATGCCTCTGGGGAGGAAGAAGAATACGAATATGGAAGAATGTGACACAGAGAAACAGCATTATAAAGAGATATACTTTGTCTTTGGAGTTACAGAATCAATAGCAGGTCCCATCCATGACTGGAGCCACTGAAATAAGCCAGGAGTCCAAAACCCTCTCCACAGAGAGCAGTTCTGAGCCACTGGCTCACAAACAACAGTCCCAGGCCGTCTCCGTGGATGATCTCTCTGAGCTGCTGGAAGAGGGGCAGCAAACAGCAGAAAATGTATATATGAAGGATGCTGCAAATGGAAGGATTCCTGCCACTTCCTAGAGGAGGAGGAGATGTGTGGTTGAAATAGTGGACTGCTTACTGATGGGGGCAGATGTGCAGTTTACAGACATGACAGAACATCTTGGGAGTGTGCTTTCTCCCTGATGGGAAAATCCATCACCTGATAGAGAGGTTGCTAAGACTCATCAAGTACAATGACCACCATCTCTTCCTTCTGATACATGTGGGGACAAATGATGCTATAGACATGGCCTTCAGCATGTTTCAAGTGACTGTGAGGTTCTGGGTAGGAAGGACCTTGGGCATAGGTGGTTTTTTCTATCCTTCCTTCAACAGTTATGGCCCAGGAAAAGAGATAAAAATACTGAAAGTTAGCAACTGGTCTGAAATCCTGTTGCTTAGCTTAGTACATCATAGAGTAGGACCATTAAATTAGTGGGATTCAGCAAGCCAACTCTCCATAAGTTCCATTAATTCAATAGCCCTACTCTGGTACAATTTATACACTAAGGAACAGGTTTTCAGCCATGGTATTGTCAAGAAAGGTTTGGCTTCTTGGACCACCAATGAGTAGAGCATAGGAAGCAAGCAATATGAGCTCCAACTCTTAATATGGGAAGGCAAATATGATGTAATCGGTGTTACTGAAACCTAGACTCATGACTGGAATGTAGTGGTTGAAGGGTATACCTTATTTAAAAGGAAAAGCCTAAACAAGAAGTGAGAGATTGATCACTAAAGAAGAATACAAATGTAGCAAATATTTGTAGAGAGAACATTAAGAAGGCACATAGGAGCTCAGACCTGTAAAGGAGATTAGAAACAAAAAGGGGAAGCTATTCATAAAGCAAGAGGAAGAACAAGGAAACAGTAAGTCTTCTGTGTGGAGTAGGTAGAGAAATACTAATGACCAACAGAGAGAAGGCAGAACTGCTGAATATCACCATTGTCTCTATCTTCTCCCAAAAGAAAAGCAGTGCTCAACCTCATGCACGTAGAATAAATCGGAAGGGAGGGGGCTGTTGCCCAAGATAGGTAAAGAAGTGATACAGGAACATCTAGCTACCTTAAATGAATTCAGATCTCTTGAGCCAGAGGAACTGCATCCAAGGTTACTAAAGGAACTTGCAGATGCAATTGAAGAGCACCTGCCTATAATGTTTAAGAATTTTTGGAAAACAGGTGTGGCCCTGAAAGGCTGGAGGTGAGCAAATTTCATCCTCACCTTCAAAAAGTTGGGGGTGAAGATAAGAAGATCCAAGCAACTACTGACTGGTCAGCTTTTTCTGGAACAGATATTGAGCTTATTGGGGGTAATGATAACCTCCTACTTTTCTAATGTCATTAGGATAATGAAGTTGCTAAGTTGTGCTTTTGTTCTGGTCACATATAACTTGAGAAACTGTGTTAAAATGGTTTGTGTATTGTAATCTCTCCCCCCTGCCGCCCCATATGTATCTGTGTAGGGGGAAAGCAGGCATTCTCTAATGTTTCAAGTATAGTACAAGTGCTGAATTTTTGCATCACAAGGATATTGATCAGGTGGGCAACACGTGAGTGTTTGAATAAATGCAGTGGAAATTGTAATATATCATGTATCTCTAAAGCAAACAGATATTGGAAACCTTTGTGTGAAATGTACCTACTGCCCTCCTCTATACTCCAGTTTCATTTCCAAATCAGTCCAGGCCACAGCAGTGTCAGTCCTTGCCAATGCTAATTTGCATGAATTTGTTTCTGCTCTTGCATTGCATATTATGCAAATTTACAATAAGCTGCGCCTAGCAGTGATTCTGCCCGGAAAAACAGTTCCTTCATTTTAATCACAGACACAATTACTGGTCTTAAAAATAAAAACAATCATTTCCCACTAGATAATCCATTCTGATACTTGATCAAAGCAGATGACCAGTGAGGCAGGGGAAATGGCTATGTTAAGTCTGGTGCAAAGAAAAGACTAACATGTTTTGTGTACCTTAAAGATTAATGACTATATTAGGGTATTCATGTTCATGGATTTAGATGGAGTTAGTCCACTTCATCAGAAACATGAAAACAGAGGGAAAAAGGTAGGTAGTGAGATCAAGGAGCAATGAAATGAGATTTCATTACCATTTGATTCCACTGTTTACATGCTTTGCTATATTGACATTGCTTTCACTCTCTGTGTGTCTTTACATGCAGACCAAGTGAGAA
Organism: Intellagama lesueurii; assembly: GCA_037013535.1. Lineage (NCBI taxonomy): Eukaryota > Metazoa > Chordata > Lepidosauria > Squamata > Agamidae > Intellagama > Intellagama lesueurii. The sequence goes on from JBAJHW010000003.1 coordinate 216,366,722, forward strand.
CATTTCATATATGCGATAAAGAAGACACTAATCCAGAAAAAACACCAGAGAATCTTAGTCTTGAAGATGTCTGAAAATCCTTTGTGAATGAGTTCTGTGTATATTTTTAATTTACTAATTTTTATAAACCTGCAACATTGTATTCCCCCAAAGGAAAACTGTACAGATTTGATTTGAGTGGATTCTCTCCTGGGCAGAATGTACATGGAATGCTCACTTCCTTGGAAGTGGCTCTTGACAAGGTTGGAGAAAACTGAAGCAAACATGAAAACTATACTCAAGCAGAAGCATCGTTATAATTTATATCCAATAGGTGGCCAAACGTAAACACTTACTTCTCATGTTTTCTATGCTTATAACCTGAATTGCAAACCTAATGGCCCATTCTGTTTTAGCAGAGCTGCTACAGAAGGGAATAGTTTCCCAATATGTCAAGACAGCTGCATTTAGGGGACAAATTTATGAGCTCCTTTCTCTCAGCTAAGTATATTAAAGCACAAGCACAGTGATGGCTCTTCTTTCTCTTGGGAAAATTAGAGCAGCTTCATATAAGATGAGGCTTTCTAGAGAGAAATAGAAGTTGTGATATGTTCACAAAGTTTTCCCCCCCAGGTTCTGCAGCCCTGCATCTCATCATGGGGGGCCCTGTCATGTCCCCACAACACATTAATCCAGATATCCTGACTCTCCATGTCCATATGCCTGGGCCATGAAGGGCAGTCACATTTCTAGCTGCTCATTCCTCAGTTTACTCAGGGCTTGGCTGCACTACAAATGTGCCACACTTACGATGGTTAAAAGCAAAGAAATTGTTGCCAGCTACATGACATAAAGCTAAACAATTGGAAGCCTGGCCTTTTTTGTGAGCACTTGATGTATTTTGATCAGCTGACAGGGGCTACTATTATTTTGTGATGGTTCTGCCCACACTGCTTTGGTTTGGGTTCTGTCATGTGTGATTGCCTGTATCATTTTTTAAAATACCTTTGCTATCAAATATAGAGCTGCATCAGATCAGTGCTGGTTCCTACCCTCCCCCTTTGGCTTCTGATGACTCTGGACTGAAAAAGATACCTTTTCCCACCTGCTGTCCCTGACTGCTTACAGATATACCCAAAGCCAGCATGGTGTTGGGGTTTTGTGTTTTTGATCCAAGGTGGTGGAGGGGGTGTGAAGAGAAAGAAAGAAAGACATTAGATGTTTTGAGTATTAGAGGGTAAATGTCAGGAATGCACTAACTCAGGGGACTGGCATGGGTAGGCAGGTAGGCATTGAGACATTGGCACCAAGGCATTTGCTAGAAAAGCTGCAGCAGCAATGTTTCCACTTCTTGATAGAGAGAAAGAGAGAGGGAAAGAGAGAGAGAGGGCCTGGGGCACTCTTCTCCTTTTAAAATAATCTCTCCGTTTCCTGGTTTGGGGAGGAAAGAGGAAGCTGTAGCAGCTCCTCAGAGTTTTTGGAGCAAGGTGAGAGAGTCTCTGGCAGGAGGGCGTTAAAAGAGAGGTGGGGTGAGGAAAAGAAGGGAGAAAACCAAACAAAACCCCATCCAAAAAGAAAGCAAAGGCTGAGGGTGGGGAGAGGGAAGGGATATAGGACTGTGGTTTCAAGCATTTCCAGTTGTAATATCAATTCAACATGGTATCACCTGTTCATACTTTTTTTTTTAAGGGAAGGGGTTCAGTTGGGAAGAGGTCAGTGTTGATAGAGTAATGATCCAGGTGAAATTGTTCATGATTGAAAGGTACAGTGTGGACTCCTGCAACAAGATAATGAAACATCTCCATGTAAATAGCCAAAGTGATTTCAGTTGCAGAAACTGCCAGCGGTACGGTTTAGAAAGCTCCCAATCAACCCAAATAAACCTGTGATATTTTGCAGTATAATCAAGTCCTCAATCTGTCTGTCCAGATCTGCCCAAGTTCATTGCTTCTGTTAAGATCTCCATAGCTCCTTTCAGAAGGCCATGGGGAAAGGGATGAGTTGGCTACTATTGGTTGGAATTAGTGATGGGCCGTTTGGATTTCATTAAGAACTACCCTAAATCCTCCACCCCATAATTTGGGAGTTGTCTGATCTTCATCTCAGACTCCATGACTCTTGCTTACCAAATCAGAAATAAATTTTACACTTTCCTGTGCCAGATTATTATAGAAATCAGACAGTAGCTATGTGTCACTTCAAACCCTAGTACTAATTTTAAAGATACTTGAACAAAAGAGGGGGCATCCTGTCTCCAAGAATCCCTCTTTTGCCCTTTGTAAATTACTCCACTCCTGGCATTACCTATCACATTTCAGAGTCTGGCTGGCTGAGGTTCTGGGGAGGGGGAGGGAGGGGGCAGGGAATGATGGACGATGCCCTGGATGCCTCCTGCTCAGGTTATGTCCTCACATTCTCAATGCAGAAGAATAAACAGTGCTAATGATATTGGCAGCTTATACTAAATTGGGAGGTGTCAAAACAGCAGAGGGAACAGGTTGATGACAGGGAAAGTTGCAAATGTGGGAGGGGCAGTATGTGATTTGGCAAGGCACAGAGCTGTGTGTGTGTGTGTGCGTGTGTGCGCGTGTGTGTGTGTGCGCGTGCGTGCATGCAGCCCAGGTAGCAGCAAACAATAGGCAGGATATTAGACAGGAGCTGATAGTGAGATACAGCAATGAAAGGACATGTACGTATATGTGTGTGTCTGTGTGTCTCTGTTTGTGTGTGGTGTGTTCATGTTTTGTGCTCCACTTTCAGTCCAAATGTGACAAACAAGTATAAATACTACATACATTGTCACTGTAAGAAGCTTTGCACACTCTAAGAAATCACACAGACACACACACACCCCTCATGAAACGGCAGATCTGAGCAAGGACCTCTCAAAGACAGACAGGTTATTTCTCTCACATCATCACAGCTACTGTGAAGTTTAAACTTATGTTAAAAAATTCAGGCGTAGTTGTTTTTTTTTAAATTAACTGCCTTCAATTATTTTTCTTCAGTATTTCAAAATGATTTGGTCGAAATGTCTAATTTTTATCACAAAGATTTGCTTTCTCTGTCCTGCTAGACTTAATAGTGTGAAGATAACCGGAGACAGGCTTCAAACTGGGCAGTTCTACTGAGCCAAGAGAACTTTCAGGCAGCTTGAGCTGAAAAACAACCAGCAATGTACAAAGTTGAAGTTGGTCAGTAGTTCCCAAGTCCTTGTGAAAAATTTCAAAATGCTGCCCAATCAGTAAACTAATCAAGAGCTAACACTTAAGAATAAGTCACACAAGAGTCTGGATGGGCACAACTTCTTCTGACACCATGGTGTAGTGGTTAAATTGCAGTGAAAGCCTCTACTCACAATCTGAGTTTGATCCCCAATGGGTTTAGGTGAGCAGCTCAGGGTTGACTCAGCCTTTTGTCCTTCCGAGGTGGGTAAAATGAGTACCCAGCTCACTCAGCGGGGAGAGTTATTGTTTGCATAATTATGTTGTAAACTGCCCAGAGAGTGCTCCAAGCACTATGAGGTAGTATATAAGCTGAAACAACAACACATTTCAGCAATTGAGGGGGAAATTGCTTGCCAAAGTTCTCCCTTCTCGACAACTATTATAAACTCAGGAGTTCCGTATGTTATTCATGCCCCCAGTCCAACTCAAGCTCCCTTACCTTTTACCCTTCCTGCCCCTTTTTTCGTAACATCCCTCTCCAGTGTTCCCTTGGTGGGTTATACCCCAGAGACCTATTTGGACTCTTCCTGTCGCCAGGACATTGCTCAAAATGTGAATTATTCATTCTCACTAAAAGCCCTTTTTGCTGCCTTGCTGTTCTCAAGCATTTGCTATTGCAGTGTAACCGGAGCTACTGCCACACGGTCCCCTTCAATGCGGTCACCTCCCCACCTGCTGCTCACATACTACATGAGGTAGGGAGGGGGGATGCTGGGGATCTCAGACCAGGCACGAAAGTACCCATTTGCCCAGTCTACCTCACAGGAATATGAGATGGGAAAAGTAAATGCACTGGCAAGGATGACATTCTCTCTTCACAAACCCAAGACATATTGTTGAAGTTTCTCTTATAGTAGACATGACGGGTCTCATCCTGAGGGATCTTTTTCAAAGTAATTGGAATGACTTATCTTGTGGATAAAGAGAAGAGCAATAACCAATGTATAGTTAGCCCCTGCACAGATCCCATCATTTTATACCAGGCCTGCGATGTCGGCAGCTAGAACATGACAAAACAGGATCCAGCACTTTGGAATATTTTCTGCTACAGGCCACCTCTCAGTTGAAGCTGGATTCAAACAATTAACTTTCTTCATGTGGTGAATGCCTATTGGAATCCAGGAAATATTAATGAGGAAGAATAGGCGATAAAGGACAGCAGAATTAATATACCAATACCCAATTTCTAATTTCTGTTTCCAGTTTCTGGTGCAGGAATGGGGAATGATTTCAATTCTGGGAGCTGGATTGCTTTTTTGGACCCGGCTAGTGGAACAGGCAATGCCACTGGTTTGGGCTCCTACTCCATCAAGGAGTTTGTTGATATTGAAATCTTCAGACGGGAAGGCAAGGTGAGATGATGCTTGAGACAGTAGATGCCAGACACTAGAATCCCAAGGCTAACTCATGCTTCAGAAACAGAACTGGTATAGGGCAGTTGGTATTCCCCTATGATACAATCTGTGATAGACCCCCAAGAGAAAACTTTGGTCATACAGCTAACCCAGGGAGGATTAAATACCATAAGAATGGCATATACATTGACACACTGTACAATAACTGGCATTCCCCACATTTGGTACCTGATGCCTAGATGCAGCAAGGAATCTTGGCCAAAGACAATTGTGTTGGGATCAGGGATGGATGGCACCATATTTGGGAGGGCTGGCAGCCTTTGAAAAGTACACTTTGACTGGGTGGAAAGATGTTTTCAAAGGTGCAAACTGAGTCTGCATTTTCAGCAGGTTCCTAAATGCAGGTCGCACTGGAAAGCAATGTCCTCACCCTCCTTAGAAATGTTAGCATTACCTGTAGCAATTAAATCAGAAATGCAGAGCTGCAGGTAGGTTCCAAAAATTATTGGAGAATGGCATGATCAGGAGACATACAAGCAGTGGAGAGAGCCAGCGAGAGCAGGAAGGGAGGGACCTGACCAGCTTCCCCCTACTGACCCTCATGAAAGATTGATTAGCACCAAATGGATCTTGCTGATTAATCAGTCCCAATCATTGTATATCAGGAGTGTTTGGGTTCCAAATGGATGTCACCTGATATCACAGCCCCTCCCAGTCAGAGCCGGTGCACACTGATAAGGAACATCTTTCTACCGTGCTATGGATTAAAAGGAGCAATTCCGCTTGGGCAGTGCCAAACTCTAGGCAGAGAGTATTGTAACCAACCAAGCTCTCCCCCGCCCCCCCCTCCACCTAGAGAATCTAAAGCTCTGTTTGTTACAATTTGCAAGGGAAAGAAGGCTCTGGGTTAATTTGCAGTCAAACACCTAGCATTGAGTTGTTGCTGCTTCTGCTGTGTGCCAACTTATGGCGACATTGTGAACGAGTTGCCTCCCAAATGTTCTATAATCAACAGTCCAGCAAACTCAAGGCCATGGATTACTTCAGTGAGTCAATCCATCTTGTATCTGATCTTGCTCTTTTTCTGCTGCCTTTAACTTTTCCTAGTATCATTGTCTTTTCCAGAGAGTCTTGTCTTCTTATGACATGTCCAAACTATGGCAGCTTCATTTTTGTTTCTAGGGAGAGTTCAGGCTTGATTTGATCTACAACTCACTTGTTTATCTTTCTGGTGGTACATGGTATCTGCAAAGCTCTCCTCCAGCATCGTATTTCAAACAAATTGAGAGTTTACCCCCATCAACTTTCTTCATTAGGGAGTTTTCACATCCATACACAGTAACAGGGAATATAATAATGTGGGTGTCTTGGACTTTGTCTTCAGTGAATCATCCTTACACTGGGGCCAAAACTATAGTCTTCAGAAAAACTGGAATAAATCTGCAGTGGCTTCTGTCAGAACACAAAATAACAAGTCATACAAAAGTTCAAAATGGCACCCAACTACTGTAGTACTTTTCTGCTCCAATTGTTACAAATACACTGCCATTTTGGACAGTAGAGAACTGCCCCCTTTCCCTTCCAGTTGTCTGCCTGTCCCTTCCCCGTTTCCTCCACTTGTCGCTCCCTTGGCCCTCCCTCCACCACCATTGTGTCTTCAAATGTGTTTTCCTTTGTGCTTCCATGTGCACATGCAGAGGACCAGTTCCTTTTCTTTTTTTTAACCTATATTTAAAATCACACAACTGAGGATGTGCATAAAAACCTTTTTTAAAAATAATAAAAGTGGGAGGAGGAGCAGGGCATGATGTTCCTGTCATATGACCTTGTGCCCAGCTCCCCCACCCCGACATGCCCACAACCACCACAGGATGCCAGATGAGAAGAAAGAAAAAAGCGCTGAAATTTGGTGACATGTTACAAGTGAGGTTTCACCTGTTCGCAGATAATCCACAGCAGATATATTCTCCCAGGTTTATTACAAGAAGGTAGTTCCAGCCTGGATTATTTTTTTTCCTAGTTTCTTCATAGCTTCCTTTTTTAAAATATCTGATTAGCACTGAGAGGGAGTGTGTTTCCTAAAATATTTTGCTGCCTGAGGTGAATGACAAAATCCGTTCTTGCAAAAGTTTCTGTTTTTGGACTGCAACTTTCAGAATCTCTAGAAAGAGGAGGAAATGTCCAAATATTAATACAGAACCTAACAACACAGGAGGATGACTCATGTTTCCACACAGGTTGCCTCCATTTCCCTTGAGGAGAACAGGCTAACTGAAGTTTACAGGGAACATACAGCTCTGTTCTCCAACAACTTTCTGCCACTTCCTGTCTCCCAGGATCTGCCACCTGAACTGACAGGTTCTTCTGTCTAATACAATGTTGCCCAGGCTTGTTCCAGTGTCTCAGCCAAATTGCCTGTGTAGCTGGAAGATGAGCAATCCCAAATTTCTTTGTTGCCTACCCACCATCTTGCTTTCCACATCTGGTCTCCTACAAAGTCCTACAAAGTGTTGTGATGACTGTAACTCCAAATGTTCTGGACAAAAGTTGGTTCCAGGACATTATTACTATCTTTCCTAGAGCTTTGGAAAGTTGTTGTTGTTGTTGTTGTTGTTGTTGTTGTTTAATTAAAGTTCCTAGAACAGCCTCCCAGCCAGCAAAACCAGTGAAAGTGAGTATGTTGACTGGGGGTTTCTGAGAACTGTAGTCAAAAATAACTTTTTCAAGTTGTGATTTCTCCAGCCCAGCTGTAGAAGAGGTTTGTTTGGAAACAGAAAACCTGAATCCAGAGAAGCTAAGCACATCCTTTTGTGTTGTTCCACACAGCTGCTCTTCCCGTCTGCTCATGTGCCAGGAGCTCTGTGGTTAACCCTTTCTGCAGCAAGGTCAAAAGCACAATTTGAATTTACTTGGCAGCATCACGTTTGCATCCATCCAGACGCTCTGGGGATGTACCAAGCGTGATGTTACTTGGAGACGCTGACAAGTGAGCCTTGCTCACAGATTCTGTTCAAGCTCTGCCCAGTTGGTACCAACCCCAGGAGTCTCAACAGGTAGCTCTTGGCTGAAGAGAAAAATGGAGCTAAACTATAGGCATAGTTTGCACTAGAAGGGGATGAATAGCTCTTTATATCTAAAGTGAATTTTTAAAAATGCCACTGTAAACATCCTATGTTCTAATGAAATTCTCCTGTAATGGGAACAGAATGCTGGTCTTCTTCAAAAGCCAATTTCCAGCAACGGTAACCCCAGTTTCACAGGAAGGCTTGGTCTATGTCACCGAAAACTCTCTCTACATAACAGGATTATTTAAAGTGGCTCCCTTTCCTTCCCTTGTTATCACCATCATGCCTAACATTTAGTCTTGTAGCAATAGTCTTGTGACAAAGATCTGTTCTTCCTTGTCTTCCTTGGTCAAATGCCATGATCATTAATGTGGTAACCACAATAAAAATTGGATGTATCTTTTGGTTAAAACAAATCCCTGGCATTAGTGAAACCTACATCCTCTCCACAATCCTTACTTGTAATTAGTTTTAATTGTCCTCTTGCTGCACATGGACTAGCTTGCCACTGCCAAATCAGAACTCTTTTTTACAATAAAGGATTTGTGTTAACAGGAAAAAGAGAAAGAGGATATTGCAGGTGCAGGATTTAAAATTCAGCCACAAGATCTGAGATATTTGGAAATAAAGGTCTGAGCTCAAGTTTGAAACAATGGGATTTATTGCCCCAGAAAGCCAAAAGCAGTTATATTGGCTTGGCAGTGAGAATGGTATCCTACTCAACTACTGTGTGTTATCATAGGACCTCCTGTATATATATGAGTCTGGGATACTGGCAGCTAAAATAGGACTGTGAGCTATCTAAAATTCTTCAACAGTTCAGGAGGGAAAAACACCAAATCCAACTGCCTGAGAATCTTTTTTTTTCCTGAAAAGGAAGGGAGTTGCGTAAGTCCATGCTTCATGTACAAGTGCCCTGATCCGACTTATGTTCTGCTATTAAGTCAATTCTTTAAAAATCCAGCCTAAACCAAAGTTAATCTAAAACAAAAGTCAAGATCTGCACCAAGAACTCCAAACTTCGTTTACCTCCCCAAAATAATCATATAAATCTGGATAATGTATTTCTTTTACATATAACTGGCTAATATGAGATGTAGCTCTATAGAGTATCTTTCCTAACTTCTCCCCCCATCCCCCTTTCCCCCCAAGGCTAAGGAGCAGTGTACCAACTGGAGGTGCATGGGTAAAGGTAAAGGTAAAGGTTCCCCTTGACAAATGTCCAGTCGTGTCCGACTCTAGGGGGCGGTGCTTATCCCCGTTTCCAAGCCATAGAGCCAGTGTTTGTCCGTAGACAATTTCCATGGTCACGTGGCCAGTGTGACTAGACATGGAACGCCGTTACCTTCCCACCGTGGTGGTACCTATTTATCTACTTGCATTTGCATGCCTTTCGAACTGCTAGGTTGGCAGGAGCTGGGACAAGCGATGGGAGCTCACTCCGTCGCGTGGATTCGATCTTACGACTGCTGGTCTTCTGACCCTGCAGCACAGAGGCTTCTGCGGTTTAACCCGCAGTGCCACCACGTCCCTTCATGGGTAAAGGAGAGCCAGTAGGGATGCATGGGTATGAGCAATATGACCGGTGATGTTGAGAGAGATAGAAGGCACAGACGTTCATTTCTCTGCAAAAGAGAGCCAAAAATTTCCTGCAGAATTTTTTTTTTTGGGTACAGTAATTATCCTCTTTAATTTTTATTGCATTCTGCATTAATATTACAATTGATTCAATTGTTTCAGTATTTATAATGTATTGTGTTGTTATTGTATAGAATGATTGATTTTATTTCTATCCCAGTTTTCTCCCATAATTGGGACCCAAGGCAGCGTATAAAATTCTTTTGTTATTTTGTACGCTGCCTTGTGGGTTCCAATTATGGGAGAAAAGTGGGGTAGAAATAAAATCAATCAGTAAATAAAATAATATCAGGTTCCCACAACTGTGAGACTGGAGCCTTTAAATAAATGAAAATTATACTTACCAGGGGTAAAAGGCATGCATATCAGGAATTCAAACTGCTCTGCTTTTGATGCAGAATTTCACAAGCAAAGTTGTGTATGGTGAAAACAACTGTCCATTCTGTGGCATCTTGAAGACTATCAGATTTATTGTGGCTTGAATTTTCACAGCCTAGAGCCTACTTCATCAGATGCAACACTGCAGATGATAAACATCTCTCTATATTGAAGACATGATCCTAGGCAGAAAAACCTTAGGTTGCAGTTTCCAGTACTGCTGCTGTTGCTGTTGATGTGATTCTTGTGCCTTTTTCTATAGAGAGGACAAAGAAGTGCTGTTGTTGATATGAGGCTTATGATGCGAAGAGGCAAAAGAGGCTGCTTTTATATCCTTCATTTACATGGAAGATATGTCCCATCTCCCGACAATGGAGAAATGAAATATAGGGATTTGTGAGATGTCTCCTGTTTCAAGAAATGACCTTAATTTCAAAGGATTGTCCCTTTTTGAAGCAGAACTGCTGCATAAATTTTAGTGGCTATTCCTTCTTTCACACTGCTCTTTAAGTCTGTAAAACTCTGCACAATTGACATCACAACTTCAGATAGATCCCATTTTGGATAATTCCTATCCAACCATCTTCTTGTGTCTGCACCCTCTCCAGACGCAGGGTCTCCTACTGTGCTGTGGGGTGACAGCTGGCCATGAAAGGCCTTCTCAAACAAGCACTGTGAGATGCTGACAGCTCCTTTGTCTCTGCCGCTCACCCTTTCACCCACCAGGTCCCTGAGGTCTCTCCAACTGCAGTTACAGATCAACAGACAAGAGGAGAGAAACAACCTGCAGCTCCAGAAGCCATGTCAATGCTGAAGCAAGCACCATGAGTCGAGCAGAAAGTCTTCCGCATTGTGGGGAATCATTCAATCTGGAAAAACAACATAAAGAAAGGGCACTGTATGCCCCACAAGAGACAGACAAGGGAGACATCATGTGGCCTCCCCTGGGGAGGAACCTTCAAGGGACTCATCAGTTGGGAACTGTTTATGAGTGAAGCACAGAAGGTTTCACTGTTAGCAGACCTTGTGGTAGGAAACTGAAGGGAATGCATTTACTCTGGGGACAATTGGACTTCTGTTGCCTCCTCAGGGCTAGGCCCATCCTGAGCCTCTTGAACTGTATGAGTGACCAAGGAGAAACCATTTGGTTTCATTTTATCATTCCTTAAAGTTAGATATTGCTCTTAATTCCAGAGGGTTTTAATAAGTAATATTAATTGAAAAAATGTGGGTGTAGTGCTCTTCCCCGTATACTAACACATACTCTCAGGGAAGCTAGATTTGCCCAGAGCAATGTATCTCCTCAGTCATGTGTGGATATACGTCAACCTTGTGTAATTCAGTTTTTCTTTTTGTGGAACCCCAATATGGACCACCTAGGCCCAAGTAGAAAACAGTGGCTTAGAACAGTGGAGAGATCAGGTGTAAATCTATCGTTAAAGAAAAGGACAATACATGTTTGAGGAATCAAGGAACAGAACAAGAGTGTGTCTCAGCAGTGCCTTCACACAAAAATCCAGTCTTTGTCCCCCTACCATCAGTAAGTTTTTCAACAGCCTCAGGGTTGTTATTGTTAAATAGCTGGAATGAGAAATCTTTGGTGATCTACCAAACCAGAGATCTGTCAGTAAAATCCCACTCTGTTTTCTGCCTGCTCAAAATGTTTTAAAACACAGATTTTCTAACTGCACAAATTCCCTGTCAGACTCCCCCGGGCACACACATCCTGAAAATTCAAGCACAAATCTTCAAAATGAGTGGTTGCTTTGGTGTCTTTTACGTTGCAGCCAATGGGACTTGCACATTTTCAGTACTGATGATGCTTAAGAAGAGGAGATTCTGGGCAAAGAGAATGTCTTGTTTCAATATGGTTTGGGCAGTTTGAGTCAAGCCAAATACTTCTTAACCCTTATATCATTTGTGTTACATGACACTACATGTTGTTCAAGTTCTTAATAAACAGGTATGCATAACTTATCTATCTTTTCCACTGTTCTCCAACTGCACATCTCTCAGTTTGCAAGAGCACAATTGTTTTCCAACTGTGCATTTTGTGTCCAACTTCATGTTTTAAAAAAACCCTGTCCACACCCCTCTCTTGATGTCATGTACATTAGCAAGAACCAGGAGGACATGATACAGGTCAGATATTATAGCACCTGGGAAAGCTTCTTAAGTGGAGAACTTGCTTTGACAATGTCTGAAGTCCAATTCTGTGTTTCTTTTACGGTACAGTACCCTTCTACTAGAAAAGTACTAAAAAAAATTTTTTACTGTTACTTCTATAATATCCCAGTCAACATAGCTGGTATTTGTGGAGGTGTAGTCCTAAAATATAACATTTTCAAATTTTGCCTCATTCTTCTTCATAAAGTGGGAAGGTTAAGGAACATACCTTTGGCCTAGCCTTTCCTTCCTCTTCAAGGTGAGGAAACAAGGCAGCCCATGGCTGTCTGTGAATGCCATTTAAGTGCTGGAGCTAGGCTCAGGGGTACCAATGTTGGCTCAGGCTCATGATCTCAGGTTTGGGAATGCAGGTTTGGATATGGGGGGGGGGGAATTCCTGAGGTTGTGAATCTTTTGCTTTTTAGGCACAGGAGTCCTAGTCTTTCTTGGCATCACTGATTCCTCAGCTCTTGAACCCAGATTCAGCATTTAAACCTTAAATCTACAACTATATGCATGCTTTCTTAACACATGCCATTTGAAACCAGTGGGAATGATTTCTGAATAAATATACTTAGGATCAAGATTGCATAAGAGAAAAGGGTACAATGTCCCAGTTAAGGTAATTGATAAAGTTTACTCTTGGTGCAACTGTCAGTTTTACACAACCCTGTCCTCTCAGTGGGTGAATCTGGCCAAGCTTATGGAGAGAGTGAGCAATTCCTAGAGCTTGGGAAAGTTGTGCTATGAACTACAGCTTCCTGATTGCTGTCGGCAATGTTTTATGCCATTTCTGAAATGCCAGTACCAATGTTGAAGAGCAAATTGTGCAATTCCAGAAAAAAAAGGACAAGAGGGAAGGTCTGTGGTGTCATTCTGCATTTAAGGAATCATTTAGCTTTAGGAATGTTTACGTTCGCTCCAGACTGCTCATCCTCCTTTGTGTCTGGATACTGATTAAGGCTGAAAATTCTCTGGACTTCTGTGGAAACAGAGGAGTGTTTTTGAGTAAGTGCGGATCAGGAAGGAGAAGAGGCTGTGGAATGACAAGGACCTATACAACCATGGTTTTATTGGGGTCACCGTTGCCCCGCATTTGTCTTCTCAGGTCTCTGGATGCTGAGGTGATGGGTGGCTTCTTCCTTACTTAGAAACTTGGTTATAGTCTGAATTGCTTCTGCTTCTGCTGTTGCTGCTGCTGCTGCTATGGAAACAGCTGCTAAAGACAGGGTGATGTCCATTGTTGGACTGACAGAAGAAGAAGACCCAAAATTCAGTTTGACTTGTTCATGATTGCTGGGGGCCTGAGATGTATTAGCCGAGACTCTCTGGCAATACACCTAATCATCCTGCATAGTAATAGTGAGGTGACATTTGTTCCCAGGAGAGACACAAGAATTCATTCCTTGCACTTCATGAGGGCTATGGATGAACTATCTGGGCTGGCTCAGTTAGGCTGGTTTCAGAGTTTGGGGAATGGTCCCCATCCATGGTGTCGTAGAGCCAGTGTTTGCAAAATCAAAGTGCTGAGACTGTTGATTAGCAGAAATGATGATGTCATCTATCAACTTCCCCTTTCTTCTCGGGTGGCCTGTAATCCCTCATAGTAGTAGCGGGGAGGGAATGGATTTTCTTAACAACAGTGTGTCATTCTGAGTTATCCTGATTATAATGGGAAGTATTTTGTAGTAACTTGGTTTCAATGTGCCAGTAAGATGTTACTCTTTCAAAAGGCCTCCTAGTGGAAATGGAAAGTGCTGACATAAGTTGGATCAAGACCAATACATCTGCCTGCATTTTTGGATTCACCTTATGGACATTGTGATGGATACTGTCATGATGAGCTCCTGCAACATTTACCATTGCATCACTGGTCCCCTATTAGGCATCCCAATGCACTATTGCAGCAGTATTTCAGAGCACAGCTGACCTAGCCCTTCTTAGCCCCTTCCTTAACTCCTGCTATGTTGGACCCTGTTTGTGCCTGATCTTGAACTACGTTTCACCCTGCCTTCATGTGACATTGCCTGAATCACCTGCTTCTTCCTAGATCACTCTGCCAACCTGGACCCTATTTCACCCTATTTTTGGATTTTCCTTGCCTGAATTATCTGCTTCCTGCTTAGATCCTGCCAGATTAGTCTTTGGATAGTCTGGACTTTGCTCTTGCAAGCTGCTGTACCTGAAAAAGGACAGGGGTGGGGTGGAGGCCATTGCATTTGATTTGGATGATTTGGACAGGGAGAAGAAGTAGGGTTTGATGAAAGGCATGGGAGGAGTGAGATTAGAAATTCAAAGTCCCAGAGTGGTTTGTTGCTGCTAATAGCTCTCTATTAACAGTAGAGATAGAACAAGCCCTCCCTCAGATCCTATGAAATGACAAAGTTAGGTACAGTGTATACAGGGAACCCAACTGGGTTAGGCAGAAAAGCAGTTGGTACAACATTTATGATGTCCTGAAACATGACAGAGGTTCAGCTTACTTTAGACTGGTTGGAATAGCAGCACCCATTTAGGTACAGTACTGTTTGTCAAATCATATTCAGTTGCCCCTCAGATACAAAAAGCAGTCTGGCACAAGGATAAGACCTTTCCAGCTGGTTTCTCATCTATGCAAGGTAAACACTGGTAATAACTGTCCTTGTGCAGGTGGCACAAGAATTATGCTGCTTGAGGCAAAGGATAAGCCAGTATCCCCTAACCATGCAATGCATTCTAAACTGATTGGGCTGGCTACTTCATCACAATCAATGCAACAGAATCTGCCACCATACTGGAAGGCTGCAATCCAGTTTAGGGGCTGCACGACTGGCTACATGAAACACTGCTGTCTTCTCTAGCACCTTGCCACTCCTTCCCACATTTTGATACGTGAGGCAGCTTTGCCCAATGTTAGGGCTATCCATGGTCTTCTGCACTGGGCATCTCTTGCCTACATGAATCACAACCCATATATCTGAGCAGCTGGTGGCAGAAGAAAGAAAGTGCTAGGTTTGCAACACATGTCCAGAGAGCTACCCTGGAGGTAGCTACTCATGACTAGTGCAATTGTGACACCTCTTAAAATGTCCAAGCTTCTCCCAAAAATATAACTGGCCATGAATTCACTGTAGCTCAGCAACAGCTAGACATGGAACAACCCTATGTTCCTTATTTGTCAAATCTCGCTGATTTAGCAGGAAGAGCAAGCATATGAAAAGAGAAAATATGGCAGCACCAGAAGCAGGCAGAGAGGTATTTTTGTCCACTAGGACATAGCTACTAGTCATGCTGGCAGAGAATATTGGAAATCGTAGTTTAAAAAAGGAACGTTTCCCAGATTTGCCAGTGGTGAAAGGAATGTCTAAGGAAAGAATAAAGAGCTATACCACAGGGATGAAGAATAAGAGAGATAAGAATAAAACTAAGTTTGAATCTAAAGCTTCCCAGATGCAAGACTGTTGGATAAGGAAAGACCTCAGCCTTTCCAAAGCATCAATATGCTGAAAGGTGGCTTAGGTGCTTCATGTTCATTTTGTGTGTTCCACATTCTGCTTGTATATTTCACTTAAATTTGCTACGTATATGCAGTAAATTAATCTGATCCATTCTTCTTGGACACAAATTGCAATCCAGTTAATCCATAGCGAACTGACCTGGGCAGGTCAACCTGGAGGGATGTAGGCGTGTGCCCTCTTAATGGAGACAACAATTTTATCTGTAGTAGTTTTTATTAATGCATACAGGAATACTATTAATGGAGACAGGAATTCTAGAATTCTAAAACACAGAAACATATATATGTATGGACATTATCTTGAAATGTGTTCATCCAGTACATTATAGACATGATTAGTTTCTCACAAAAGTTGCTGGGTTTCCCCCCCCCCTCTCCTGACTGCTTTTGTATAAGTTATCAACTTTGACATAAGATAAATAATCCACATTTCTTATACAAAATAGATATTACTAGTAATGACTTGGGAGCATCCCTAAACTTGTCCTGCCCATTCTTTAAGATCAGCTCTAGAAGAAAATTGTGTGCCTGGTGGAACAACCAGTTAGGGGACAGGCATGAGGGACAGGGTCTTCCCATTGGTGGCCCTATGGTTGTTTAGTGTCTGAATAGATTAAATTTACCTCCTTCAGTGCAGGTTTTCAAGTGGCCTTTAAAGCATACCTTTTCCAAACTGCCCTTCCTCAATGTGTTTTTGATGGTATGATTCTGAACTAGTTTTCAAAATTTTGAAATCTAAAGATTAGGTGAGTCCTATGAAGCCTAAATATGAATTGTTTATATCATTTGATAATCTGTTTTACCTATCATCTCTTTTGTGTATGCTGTTTTCTGAAGTGTAGCTATGAAAGATGGTAAATCAATCAATCAATCAATCAATCAATCAATCAATCAATCAATCAATCAATCAATCAATCAATCAATCAAGTTTGTGTTTTTCCACCCAGGGCAAAGCAGTGTAGTTGGAAACTTCTTATACATTTCCACAAGCTGTGGTGGGATCAGGAAAGATATAAGATGCTTCAAGCTTCAGGCAGATAAAAAGAGATCTGTGCAGAATTTCCTGGCACCCAGAGCTATTGGTATGGGATTTCTTCAGACATCAAGGGTGGAACAAGTGTGCTCTTGTTTGTGCACATTTGGGGATCGGCAAGCAAAACCATGGACCCTGATATGAGTTGAGATATGTAACAGAAGCCTTCAACCATTGGATAGGGAACTTCTAGCTTTCCATATGTTTTAAACATCACCCTTCATCATAGGTCATACAAGAAGGAGTTTCTGAGGGCTGACATCCAAAACACCTTAAGGGCTAAATGTTCCCCACTCGATTTAAACATTTCAGTGAATGTGTTAAAACACTTAGGATAGGTTTAGTTTTGCAGTGCATAGAACTGCTCATGCAGGTCAGAAATGAATGCCCCAAGCACTCAGGCTTGGGACACAAAATCTGTCAAAAGCCAAGTGCTCACAAGGTCTGTTTTTCATAAAAATCTCATATCACATCATTCAGGTTTCATTAGAGAATAAGAGCTGCAGTTTTGATCACCGTAAGGCACTGGGAACAGGAGGAGTGGCCAAAGACCAGGAGCCCTTTTAAGCAGGGGGTACCCCCAGTCAATAGAGCAAAGCATAGTGGGAGCAAGCAAGACATGGTGGGAGCACAAGGCTGTCTAAACTTGCTGTGCCTTGTAAAGGACATGCGCTCCCTGTCACTCCCTTTGCATCCTGATGCCATAAATCATTTTCTAATTTATAACATGAATAATTGATTTTGCCATGGCAGCCTCAGCGATAAATCACCTGTGTGCACATGCATAAGAAAATAATAATAATCCTATGGTGACTGGGGCTCCCTCTATTGATTACCCGTGCAGAGGGCCACTTCCCCCCTCCCCACAATTCATGCTCTAACTCTTCTTCCGCTAGGCAGCTGGCAGATGTAAGGGGAGACTGCACTGCACAAGAGCAAGTTGGAAGCCAGGAACTCTTTAGGCTGTCTGTGGAATGAGCCAGAGAACAATGCTAGAGGACACGCTGGATTACGGGATAGTGGCCTCCAAGTGGAATGGTGGTAAGGACAGATTGATAATGAGGGGGAGGAGCTGCACTTTGCTTGAATTTTCCTGAACCAGTGTCCCTCTCACTTTTTGTCTGGCATCTCCTTCTCTTTCTTTCTCTCCCTTTCTCATGCCTTTTTCTTTCCTTCTATGGTCTTCTCCTTTCTGCCTCCAAAAATAGCTACCAGGGGAGTAACAAATTGCTCCAGAGGTTCTGAACTAATCTCTTGAATAAGGCTTTTCAAATCTGGCCCAGGGTTGCATGGAATTAGGCCAAGTACAGGTTGCCCATCCCTGCTTTATAGAATCAAAATAACAGGTGTTACTCTGGCTTAATTATGAGTGGTTCTTGTAAAAGGAGAAATGTCCAGGTAAGAAATTCTCCTAAGAAATCATACCACCCCAAATATTTTGTGGCTTTGAGATGAGGACCCATAAACTGAAGCTGAACCCTGGCCAAATGGAGCTTTATGGACTGGTAGTTCCCAAATCCAGGCACTGGGTAAACTACCTGTCCCTGATGGAGCTGCATTCTCTTTGAAAGAGCAGGTGTTTAGTTTGGGATTACTTCTGAATTCTTCTTTGCCACTAGAGACTCAAGCAGCCTCAAGTGACTCAGAGTGCTTTTGGTCAGCTCTGATTGGCTCACCAGCAAAAACCAGCAAAAACTGTTCCTGTACAGGAATAACCAGATTACAATTATTCACTGGTGATTTCACGTCTAGATTACTGACTTGCATTGTACATGGGGCTGTCCTTGAGAATGACATGGAAGCTATGCAGAAGGCAGTGGATAGACTGTTGTTTGGATCAGCATATAGAAATTGTATTATTCTGATTAAAGGAACTGTTCTAGCTGCCAGTATGTTTCCAAATGTGAGATTAAAATCTTAGTGATGACTTTGAAAGCCCTAAACAACTTGGGACCTCAATATTCGAGGAAGAGCCTGTCACTGTAGGTGCTGGCCTATGTATTAAGGCCAGCTGATGTTGCTCTCCTATGTGTCATGCTACGGAGATCAATACATTATGAGGTAATGTGAAAGCTTTCTCAGTTGTGGCACCTCAGTTTTGGGATGCCCTTGCCTTGGAGACCTGGCTGGCACCAAGGCTTACTTTGTTTTGGGTCCAGGTTAAGATCTTACTATTTACTTGGGCCTATTCAACCATTGGGATACCCAGAGTGGAATAGTGGATAGAATCATGGACTAGGACTCAGGAGACCTGGGTTTGATTCTCTGCCTCTGTCATTGGAAACTCACTAGGAAGGTGGAGCTGGTAAAACTACTCCTTTAATTACCTTGAAAAGCCTATTAGGATTGGTTGTTGTAGGTTTTTCAGGCTGTTTGGCCGTGTTCTGGAGGGTTTTTTTCCTAACGTTCTGCCAGTCTCTGTGGCTGGCATCTTCAGAGGACAGGAGCTAGAACTCTGTCTGTGTTCTAAAATTAAGATTGCTGTAAATTAATTCTGACTTGATGGCACATAACAACAAGCTCAACCATTGAACCAAATGAGGTGACTGCCTCAGATAGCCCGTTTTGGGAGTCAGAAAAGGGCAGCAGACAGCTAGATATTTAAGTTGCTATTATTCTAGCTTTGCATCCAAATATGAAGTTATTGTGGAGATGCCTTGCCAAAATACCTGGCTTTGGGTACTCTGTGTCTTGACATGGTTTGGGGAGGATGGCATTTGGTTTTCTCCTTCAGTTAGTAAAATATCCTCTACGAGTTGTGCCATTTTCTCAAGCTTTTGGGTCTTGTTGACTGTATTCAATTTAAGATTTATTATTGATGATTTTATACTGTATTGGTGTTTATGGTTTTATGTAGGGCAGCTGTTGTTTGTGGTTTAGTGCTGAATTTTTTAAACTGGTTGTAAGAGATATTGATAAATAACAGGTGATAAACAATTTAGTAAATAGATTGTCAAGTGAATGAATACTCATTCATGATGGAAACGTATGCTGCACATGATCAGCGATGTCAGTATCCTTTTCCAGTGCTTAAGAGATGGATATTCCATACAAAAATGAGGCCAAGCAGGATAATGTACAATGAAGGAATTCTGTTCACTGCCCTTATTACCTGAAATCTTTTCTGACCCTAAAAAATGACAAAACGTCTAAGTGAGTCTTCCTACATCAACAAAAGAACTATATGAATCTCTATAGTCATTGCAAAGTTAAAGGTGGTTCACTAGTAGTTTTTAATCTTTGAAAAAAAAGTGTGCGCGCACACACATAGACACACACATATAAAGCAAGAAAAATGAGACGGGGGAAAAAAAGAAAATAAGAGCGCATGGAACCACCTCATGCTTCAAGAAGCCTAGGTTAAGATCCTCGAAGAAGAACTGTGTGAAAAATACACTGCAAATGGCATATTCTATTGATTTCATTAGAACATTCTTCCGTGCATGTGCGGTTAAAAGGCTGTAGTTATGGACAGTTGCCTCATTGACTGCTTCTGTCTTTTTACACATTTTCCTATCTGCCTTGCAGCATTCAACTGTGGCAGGTTCCACAGACAATTATGCACTAGCTAGCTGCTAATGCCTTTTGATCAATTTCAGTAACTTTTTGTGTGAGAAGAGATAACCTCGCCTGTTGCATGATGCTATATAGGCTTTTCAAAGTACCCTATGAATATTTTCTACAGAACTACCGTATCTCCAAATGTTCTGGGTAAGACAGCTCCATCGTGCATTCTAGCGGACAAGTTTTAAAAGGGTGAGTGCCAGATTCCTTTTTTGGGCGTGGATGTGCTGCTGGTGTCTTTGCTGTCCGGGAATGCTGTCTTGGCTACTCCCAATGCAATTGCTTGGAACATTTAGTCTACCTTCATCCCCCAACATTTATTCATTAACACTTACTAAAGCTTGGCTTTCCCAGAATTATACCTTTAAATCCTATGATAATGGACAGAAGTGCCAAGCATTAATAAAACATAAC
This sequence comes from Intellagama lesueurii, assembly GCA_037013535.1. NCBI lineage: Eukaryota > Metazoa > Chordata > Lepidosauria > Squamata > Agamidae > Intellagama > Intellagama lesueurii. The sequence continues at coordinate 216,387,037 of JBAJHW010000003.1, forward strand.
AACCAAGGTGTGCTAAGGTGTGTGTGTGTGTGTGTGTGTGTCTGTATTTGTGTTTGTGTGGTGGTTTGTGTTTTTGTGCATGTGGTCATAATGGCTAGGGGTTTATCAAAGTTGAAGTCCAAAAATTAACTTTCCACACTCTCTCTGTCATCAGTGTGGATCTGCCACATTCGTGCATAAAGCTGAAGGTTGGGGGAAGGGGAATTTTTTAATAAGGTATACACAAATGAGGACAGTCACAGCTTCCCGTCTCCTGTTTTATTCAGCATGCTCCACTAGTTCAGGTAAGTGTCATCATCACTGCCGTGTTGCCTGGTGGTTCACATTTGGTATTGAATCTGAATCTGAAAGAGACGTTACTGCTGATGATGACTGAGAATATGGAGACAAGCAGAAAAGGAGTAGCCTTGAACTCTCATCACTCATCTGAGCCTTTTGTTACAAATATTAGACACAACTCCATAAGAACACTCCCTGCTTTATATATCAGTGGAGCAGACTGGTAAAAAAACCAATCATGCTTGCTGTTGTCCCATCTTGTTTAGTCCACGTTGTGTGACGCAGCCCACCCAAATTATAGCAAAGCCCCCCAAGGCAGGAAAATGGATATTTAAAGCACTGCACAGCAGGAGGTGGAGGAGCCTTCTTCCACAAGTGTTCCCCCCCTCCCCGCTTATCGTAAATCAGGCTGACTCCCTAGGTCCTTCTCATCTCTCCAACTTGATTTTTGCATTTCAGTAAGCTAACCTGTCCATCTAGATGCAATTATCTCTCACCTCTCAGGGCCATTATAAGCAAACAACTGATGGCTGGCAACATCATGATCATATACTGTAAGGATTGCCGGGAAGGCTAAGAAGACAGAGATTTTGGGGAGAAGAAACTTCTCCCATCACTAAAGGACATGTTAATTTGGAACTTTTGGAGAACCATCAAAGCAAGCTGACTTGCTTTGGAGAGGAAATGTAGCTTAGTGGCAGAGCCCATGCTTGTCATGCCAACAACCCCAGTTTCAATCCTAGACATCTCTATTTAGGGCAGGAGGGCCACTGCCAATCTATGTCAACAATATTGGGCTAGGTGGGAAATGGTTTGACTCGGTATAAGCAATGCTCCTATTTCTAGATTACAATTTAAACTTCAAGGCAGTCTGTATAGAACTGGATCTGCAATGGAACCAGAGGTGAAATCCTCTGGATAGTGGCTTCTCCTTAATATCTGATGGGGAATGAGAATCTTTTGGAGCATTAGTGCTGCAGATCCTCAGCCTATATGCATGAGTGTATGTTGCAGAAATCTTATGAGTCTCTCATTACCTGTGTCAAAGAAAATGGTGTTGGAATCCACAGAATTTCTTGCCCCTCAAAAATAGGATGTAGGTGACTAATCTCTCCTTACATGTTCCATGTGGCATTATTGCTGGAGACAAATGGATTTTCAAGAAAGAATGGAGCACAAGAGGAAGCAGGAAAGCTGTTTCAGAAGAAAAGCAAGGATGGGTGTGAAGAGTTTAACTCCCCACATCCAACCCCCTCCACTTATGTTGTGATTTGAAACACACATAGCCCTTATTTCCTGACCTGTTGGGAGGTGGCAGCTGCTGCTATCACATCTTGTATGGATTGGCCCTGAGGTTCAACCTCTGTTCAGCCATTCACGTCTCTGTGCCTGAAAGCACCGCCATGCATGGGATTCTGTAATTACCTGGCACTTGCCCCACTTCTTTACCTTCCAGCCCACCTCTTCCCCACAGCACCCTTGCCTACGGAGTCCTAGAAGGTTGAAGTGGTGCCAGTTCAGCCCTGCCGGAAAGTAATAAAACAGAAGAGCAAAAGAGGGAATCCATATGCCTTTAATATGCAACATTAAAAGGTAATGGGAAAATCAATCCCAGCAACAGCAGGGTTCCCTCCATGGCAAGTACAACAAAGGTGCCAATGGTATTTGTTTGGCCCTGCCAAGGGAGTGAGAGGTGTCAGGTGCTGCATGCTTCAAACTGTGCCACAACTGTGTGTCTGACAACTAGCTGGATGTGTTTGTGTGTTAGCAGCTCTCATTTAAAAATGTGAATAATTGAAGCATTGTATACAGAGAACAAATATGCTGCTATTTAGCATTCTTCTTGGATGCTGTTTTTTTTTTTTTTTTTTTGCATATAACATCACCTGTTAACAACCACTAATTGCACCACGCTGTCCTAAAGAATAGCTGAGAGAAGGTAACAAGACCAGTTGCTTCTGCCATTTTGGACGAAAAAAGTTCCTAAGCTCTAAGCACAAGATGCTGGGGTTGCTGTAGTGCTGGTCAAAGGTAGGATACCCAGCTTTGATTTTATCCTATAAACCCAGCCTGGTCACAGGGGACTCCATTCCAGCAGTTGCCTTTTGGAACCTGTTGTTAAAGGCACTTGCAGGTAACAACAGTACTGTATGGGGTGAGGGTGATCCACGGCCCTGTGTGGACTTCATGCCAGCTCCCACAGACACTAGATGCCTGCTTGTTGTTGTTTGAACTTATATACTGCCCAGTAGTGCTAAAGCACTCTCTGGACAGTTCACAGCATAGCTATGCAAACAGCACTTTGCCTCCCAGCAAGCTGGGTACTCATTTTACCAGTCTCAGAAGGATGGAAGGCTGAGTCAACCTTGAGCTGGCTATCTGAATCTGTCAGGATCAAACTCAGATCATGAACAGAAGCACTGTTGAGCTTCCTGTGACTGAATCTAGGTTATAAGGTGTATAATTTTAGCTAAAATCATCTGGCAACAGATGGAAAGGGTGGGGAAAGGGAAACGTAAACCACTCCCCATGAATTTGGGATTGACTTCAGAAGAGTCTTCTCCACTACATCTGCCCTCCAGACATGTTGGCTTGATAACTTTCCCCACCCCTGGATCACATGGCAGATGCCAGGTGTGAATGATGACAATTGTAGCCCAACACATCTGGAGGGCACCAGGGTGGAGAAGGCTGCTCCAGGGGAAATAGTGTTGGCAGCACAAACCCCAAACATTGCAGAGTTTATTTTATAGGTCTTGACAGAGTCTGCAGTAGGATCAAGCTGGGGGCTAGAATCTGCAACTTCGAACAGGGATAGCTGAAGTATGTGTATATATGTGTGTGTGTGTATGCATGCACACACACATTTGTGCTGTGCCCTGGTGTATGTGTGTGTGCAAATGCAAGACTGAGTTATTATGAGTTGAAAAAGCATTCATATCCCTGGAGTGAAGGGCAGGAGTTATCGCTGTTATTACATCCTCTCTGTGCTAGAGAAATGGACGCTTATCAATTCCATCAGTAAAACTTCCTTGCTTAGTAAATTAAACACACAAAACAGAATGGCACACCAGCCAGTATCACCTGGACTCATTCCTGCCAAAATGCAAGACAGGGCACCTGGTGCCTATGACTGAGTGCCCAATGCAAAGCTTTCTTTTTGTCTTTTTTACTTGCATGTGTTTTGTGCATTCACTATGATGTCGGGACTGCCAGATTGGCAACTCATAAGAAGCCACTGAATGGCTCATAATGATAGTGCCTTTGTTGCATTGCCTAATAATTTGCTCCAAAGCAGCCTGTCACCCTTCCCAGAGTGAATTAATTCTGAAGGGATCGGAAGCATCCTCCCCCCTCTCCTCCCCCCTCCCCCCTCATTCACTGCCAAACTTATATTATGTATAACATGTTGCCAAAGAAGTAGTAGTGGCTCAGAAGCAATACCTTGGCTAGTGCCTTCCCACAGAGCCAGGGAAAATCATTTAGGCAAGGATCCTGGGGAACAGGTGGAAGTGAAAAGACAAGGTGTGGCTGCCTGAAAGCATCAAATGGTGGTGGATGCATACTGCGTACTCAGGGCTGTGATAACTGCTTTTTCATTACTTGAGAGACAGATTAATCAAATAATAATTAACTTTACTGCCTGCAGGGAAACTAATAGACAAGCATCTTCTTCTCACTGGCCCTTAGCCTTGAATGATCCTGTCCAGGAGGGGAAACCTAGACACTGGATTGCTGCATGTTGTTCTTACGCTGTCCCCAACCTTTTCAATACGGGCACAGCAAGGTCCCAGAGGGACACAACAGCTGGCGCTACTGCCTTAATGAGCATTTCTACCTTTCACAGAAGGAAGGAATAATCGCTCAGCTGTATGTTTGAATGTACATGAATGTGTGCACATTAAAAAAAAAAATCTTCCTCCTGCAAATTGTTATGGCTGAATAATGAAAAAACTCCTTCTCTCACCAAGCCCACTACAAACCAGGCTGCTTAAAATCCATCAAAATGCTGTTTTATTCTGCTCTGATTAATCCAGATCTGTCTTATTGGGGTATGTCTTCTGTTGCTGGGGAGCGATAGGTAGGTGTGGCATGCACTGTGCTTACTGATCAGGGAAGGGGATGTTCTAATGGCTACAGTGTTCAAACAAGGATGATAGCTTGTATGTTTCTCACAATTTACAGTGCTTATCTTTTGCACGTGGCTTTAGCTGTAGCCACGTGGAGAAAATATCAAGTGAAAGACATATGCTGAAGGCATGTCAGCATAGTGCTACTTTCAGCCCTCATTCTGTATCTTACAAAGTAGGGGTGGGCAAAAGGAAGGTTTGGTTCTACTGGGTGGTTTTCTGAACGCTTTGCAATGAATCTCCAATGGCTTCCATTTCTCAGGGTTTTTTTTAGAACTGCAAATACAAATTCAATTTTAAAAAAGTTCATGGCTGACATTGTAATAATTACTTTCCTTTTATCCGCAGTGCTCCTCATCTACAAAATATGACTACAAGTTGACTGCTTATTCTGGTTCCTGTGAGAACATATGGTAGAATTCTTGGTCTCTAGTATCTTAAGATGTAGATTTGTACTTGTACATGCAACCTCATGGTTGTAGGGAACTGGTTACCCCATGGGATCTGAGACTGCTGCTTCCCCACCCTTATCTCAGTCTAGGTTGTGCACTTGTCTCTAAGTGGTGGACCTTTGGTTTCTGGTTGGCCAAAAATCAAATAAGATCCCATAAGGCTGAAGTCTGCCCACCCCTGTATAAACTAACAGAGGTTTCTAGATGCCCAGATAGGTGCAGAATTTGTTTATGCTGGTTTCAAACTGAAACAGGTCTTCTTAGGATCCTATGTATTGGATGGACTGTCAGAGGTAGACACCACCACCACCAGCATTGTTGGAGACATACCCTGTTTCCCCGAAAATAAGACCTAACCTGAAAATAAGCCCTACTATGATTTTTCAGGATGCTCGTAATATAAGCCCTACCCAAAAAATAAGCCCTAGTTAAGTGAAACCCCACCCTCCACCATTGTGCAGCAACCAGAAGATGACATTACTGTATTTGAATCAATGTAGATTGTTGTACATTAAAAAAATAAAACGTCCCCTGAAAATAAGCCGTAATGCGTTTTTTGGAGCAAAAATTAATATAAGACCCTGTCTTATTTTTGGGGAAACACGGTATATCTTTGCTCACAATCTTCCTTCCTCAGTTTGTCACCCATTCCCATCTCGCTTGCTTTGATCTCGTCTTGTCAGCACCCTGAAGAAAAAGGTTGAAACAGACACATTGTGCTGAAGGCAAATCGACAATGAGCCATTTCCTTAAAGAATGATGTTGCTGGATGCACATTTACTTGATATGTACCCAAACCAAGTAATAATAGGCCTATGTCTTGTGGCATAAGACCGTCATGATTTAGGGACCAGAATGGAAGGGAGGACAGGCAGGGAGAAATGAAAATATCGGCACAGGGATCATTGCAATTGATTTAGGCACTTAACTCCTTTCACTAACCCATGCTAACCCTAATAGTGTAGTTAGCAGTTCTGTTGATTCAAATAAACAAATCCATTCTAGCAGTTTTCATCACCGCTAGAAGCAGGCTTTTCATGAAGCTAATGGGTCCCACTAGCCGATTCAAGACCTCCTCACTCCAAAATACTTTGCGGTAAAGCCAAGATTTCAAGAGAGGGAATCCTGTTTGTCTGTTGTGACAAAAACAACAAAAAGTGTCATGGTACCAACTAACAAGTTTTATTTGACATAAGTTTCAATAAAGACTACAACCTTCTTTATCAGACGCAAGCCCACTTAAGCTCACTTCATCAGGTTATAATAGAGGTAGCTCACAATAATAAATTGTTGCAATAGACTGTTAAAATTGCAACTATCGAAGCTAAACTCATAGAGAAGCTTCAGGGGCTGGCAGATGACATTGTGATGTCTACTTCAATTCTTTGAGCCTTGACTCCAGGACAACCAGAGTTTAGAAATAATGCATTAATTTAACACAGTAACATTACAATTAGCACTTTTTTGTTAAATGGGAGGAGAAGCCAAACAGATACATCTAAAGAATACTGTTTTAAAAGTAATGTGCTTAATATTTTATAATGACTTTCAAAATGTTGTTTTCTTTAGTCTAGATGAATTCCTTTAATGTGAAAGTAACTATTTTGACATTAATGTATTAATTCTAATGCATTATTCCTGATTGTGCATACATCACTGGCCAGCCCCCACCACTTTCCACAACTAACACAACTTCCCTTGCATCACAGACAATAGCTGAGTAATGGGGAACATGTTGATATCCAGATGTTGTTGGACTACAATTCCCATCATCCCTGGCCATTTTACATGCTGGCTAAAGTTGTTGAGTGTTGGAATCTAATAATATTTAGAATGCCGTATGTTTCTCTCTGCTCCAATATGAGCTGCAAATTATCTGTAAAGAGATAATTCTCTCACACACCTAGAGCTGATTTTTTTTTCAAATCTATATCCCACCTTTAAACCACACATGACTTGTTTCCAATTATGGTAAATTAAAATTACTTTATTGATGATAGAGAAGATAATTGAATAAGATAAGGGAGAAACAAGATTAAGTTGCGCTGCAAAATGAAATAAAAATTGGTAGTCTTTGCCTAGTATACAGATGCTGTAATTATTTTCTGGTGTGGCTGCCTATAGGAATGGTGGGTGCTGGGATATTTCTTCAGGTAGATGCTCACCTTGAACCTGTTCCATTAGTGAGAAGAATGCCAAGGTTTTCTCTTGGGCTTTACTTTAGCCCAAACATCCTCTCTGGATTTCCAAATGCGACCAAATCACACAGCTTTTCAGCCCCATGGGAGACCCACAGCTGGCACAAAGGACCTTCCAAGGGCCAGTAGTTCTAACCACTAGCTCTCAGAAGTTCTCAGAGTCTTTAAGAGTAACTTTTCCAAGCTTTGCCTCTAGGTGTCAAGATTCTGAACTTGCATTTTGAAGCGCAAGTGAGTTTCTCTTTGAACGTTACTAGCTTTCTCATCACATCCTTGCAATGATGCACATCCCATACTCTGAATGCTTAAGGGTGCAGTGGCAGAAAAGAGGATAAAAACAACAGCACTTCTGTGAAGCATAGGACCCCCAGTGCAATCCAGTCCACCTCATTTCCCCCGCTTTCATTAAGCAACATGTCAAAGCCTATTGCAGGAAATTAAGAGGGTCATTTATGGAACTTGAAAGAAATGGGGGAAGGATAAACAGACGTGGCATGAACATACCAAAAAGAAATTAAAGGATCTCTAGATTCCTTTAGTTCAAAGATGCAACATCTTGTGACATACAAGCTTCAATCAAGATGGAAACGTCCCTCCTTGCAGACTCGGGGGGCGAACAGACAAGCATATAGCTCATTATTTGATTTGCTTTTGATATGGTTTTGTTAAACAGAGAGAGAGAGAGAGAAGTTATCACAGTCCATGGAATGATAGCTATGACCAAAGGTGGGGAAAGGGGCAGGGGTGGGGGTGTCAATAATCAAAAGGGGGAGAAAATGGAGTGATCTGAAGTGCTGTCTGGATCCTTCTCATGGGAGAAGAAAGTCTCCTGTGTGAATGGAAGGATCACTCAACTGTAAAATAAAATAGATTGCACCAAAGGTAAGAGCCTTTTAAACATGTCCTGGATTTCTCCAAATTCCCCGGTCCAGTCACACCCTCTGTTACATTCATCATACCATTTAAAGGTGGGTCCTGATACCCTGAAACCTTGATTTTATTCCAGTTCAAGCCTCATGGAAACCACACCTAACCCTCCTCAATGTCTACCATTAAGAGCATTCAGTTATGTGACATGTCTGTTCATCACTTACGGGCAAATACTGGTTACATTTGGTCTTTTCATATGTACGCTGACTTCCTGTACAATTTGACTTCATTGCTTTTCCTGCCAGCTAGTAAAGCAGAAAGTAATGGGATGAGTGGTAAGGAGGGACTAATAGATAGGGAGTTTGCAAGAAATGCCTGGTTTATCCCAATCCCTTTTGTCTTTTCCCAAGAAATATTAACCATTCGATACTAGACAAGAACAAAACAAAACAAAAGCAAGCAAGCAAGCAAGCAAGAAAAAAAATTTGTGGTAACTTAAAGACTAATTTCTGGATTTAATGTGAGCTTTTGTGTATCAAGTCCACTTCCTCAGACATAAGTGGACTTGATACACAAAAGCTCACATTATAATATAGCAGGTAATCTTTAAGGTGCTACAATGTTTTGTTTTTTTTTGTTTTTTTTGTTTTGGTTTGTTTCTTGTCTGTAATACTTGCACAAACTAACACAGCTACCACTTTGAAAACCACATCCACTACTATTAATTCTTCAAGGTTTTCCACTGCTTCTTCCATCTTTTTTCTTATTCTGGAAAATGCATCAAAGAGGAAAAGATGGAGTAGCTGTATGATGCCTTCTAATTACTAATTACTAGCAAAAGGAATTCCACATTGGTAAAATTCAGTGGTGTCTGGACCTCCTATAAAATTTTGTGAAAGTGACAGAATGGTTACACAATAAAAACCTGATCTAGAGGCGCTGAAGGTTAGCTCCCACTTGTGATAATCCTACACTTTCCCATGAACAATCTTATGCTTTTTCAACCATTAAAAATACAATAGCTGCTCAATGCATTTTCCTTAATAGCATTAGGAACTCCTGTCTGGAAACACTCCTTGTCTCTCAATTTTATGCTCTCTTTTCTGAGCAAATGTTTCAAACTTCATTCCAGTTGGTGGCCCTTCAGGCTTCTAATAAAAACCAAAGTCCTGCATACTGAAAATCTACCCACTCCAGCTTTAAAATGTCATAAGATTATGTACTTTCATTGGGGAAGGAAGGAATATTTTTTAAATATTAAAAGATAAACATTTGTGCTTTACACCAATAGTAAAGTTCCACTGATTTGCTCTCTTTCATTTTCACGAAGAAATTCCAAAGGGGAGAGGCAATTGCAAGTGGAGAAGAACACACAGAGAAGTTCTGTGATGCCTGTTGACAGGGTGACATTTAAATGGGAAAACAACAATCATCCAGGACTTGATCCTGCATAAGCATGCCAGCCAGGCTTGCATTACTGGGACTCAGTTGGACGAGGCTGAGGGTTTTAATCTCACTCAGCTTTGTCCACTAGGGTTCTGTGCAGTAGCAGGCAAGACCTGAGTGGCATGAAGATGGAGTTCCGCTGCTCTATCATGATTCCACCTCCCTCACCATGTGTCACATCCCCCAGTTTTCCAGGACTGAATGTATGTGTCTGAAAGTGGGAGCCTGGGACAGAATAGAGGTTCTGTTGGTGTATCATCCAGCCGACTGTTCAACTGTCTCTCTTCCTGAGTTAGCTGAGCTGGTCTCATGGGTGGGGTTGGAATCCCCTTGGCTTGTTGTGCTGGGGGACTTCAACATCCATGTCAAGACAGCTTTATCAGGAGTGACTCAGGACTTCATGTCCTCCATGAAAACCATAAGACTGTCCCAAATGATATCTGGCCCCACCTATGCTACAAGGCACACGTTAGACCTGGTTTCCTGTAGACGTTGGTGATCTAGGTGTGGAGGAACTCTCTGCAGTTCCATTGTCATGGACAGATAATTACCTGATGGGGTTTAGACTCACTGGAACTCAGAACCTCTGCAGGGGTGGCACACCAGTCAAGACTGTCTGTCCCAGGAGGCTGATGGATCCAAATGGTTTCCTGACACCTTTTGGGGAGTTTCCTGTCACCTTGGCAGGTGATTCCGTTAAAGCCGTGGTTGACCTCTAGAATGGGGAAATGACCCAAAATTGCTCTCAAGCATCTCTTCCCATGAGGTCGAGGCAAACTGGCCCCTGGTTTTCCAGGGAGATGGTGGTGATGGAACAAGTGGGATGGAGACTAGAGCAACAACAGGAGAAAACTTGGAGTGAGTCCAACCGAACATAGGCTAGGGTCCATGGCAGTGGTGGTGGTGAAGGAATTGTTCTCCCCTGCCACCATTGTATCTGGCTGAACATTTTCAAGTGGTCAAGGGCCTATTACATGCTGGTCCACAGGAAGAGACTGCAGGTCACACTGTCACTCACTGTGAAGAATTTGCATAGTACTTTGCAGGCAAAATCACTTGGATCCACTTTGACTTGGAGGCTGTAGTTGACACAGGTCCCATGGCCCCTGATAGTCCTGTGTTAATGGATAAGTTTTCATTTTTGCAGCCTGATGATGTGGAGAGGACCCTTGGACAGGTGAAGGCTGCCACATGTCTGCTGGACCCTTGCTCTTCCTGACTTATAAATATGCCAGAGAGGGACTGGCTGAGTGGGTAGGAGGAGTAGTCAATGCCTCCTTTCAACAGGGTAGGATCCCAGCATGCTTAAAGAAGGAAGTAATAAGACCATTGCGGAAAAAGCCCTCCTTGGATCTCACAGTACTGAATAATTACCAGCCTGACTCTAACATTCCATTCTTGGACAAGGTGCTAGAGCGAGTTGTATTTTCTCAGCTACAGGGGTTCTTGGATGAGATGGATTGTCTAGATCTATTCCATCTGACTTCAGGCCTGGTTATGGGATGGAGACTGCTTTGGTTGCCTTGGTGGATGACCTATGATGAGAACTGGACAGGGGGGATGTGTCCCTATAGGTTCTGGTGGACCTCTTGGTGGTGTTCAATACCATCATCCAAGGTAACCTTTTGGGATGGGACTTGGAGGCACTGTTTCATGGTGCCTCCAGTCCTTTCTAGAGGGGAGAACTCAGAAGTTGGTGCAGGGAGTCTCCTGTTCACCATCCTGGCCATTGGCCTGTGGTTTCCCTCAGGGTTCTGTTTCGTCCCCCACACTATTTAACATCTACATGAAACTGATGGAACAGGTCATTTGGGGTATGCGGACAACACCCAATTTCATATCTCCTTTCCATCTAAACCAGAAGAAGCTATTTCAGTTCTAAATCAGTGTTTGGCATCAGTAATAGACTGGATGAGAATGAATAAACTGAAACTCAACCCAGACAAGGTAGAGTTGCTCCTGGTCAGTAAAAAGGCAGATCAGAGGATAGGGATCCAGCTTGTGTTGGATGGGGTTACACTCCTCCTGGAAACACAGGTTGTAAGCTTGGGTGTGTTTCTGGATTTGTCACTGAACTTGAATGCCCAGGTTTCAACAATGATCTGGAGTGCATTTTCTCAATTAAAACTAGTGTGCCAGCTGTGTCCATTCCTGGAGAGGTCTGATCTGACCACAGTGACATATGTCTTAGTTACATCTCGGTTGGATTACTGGAACACACTCTACATGGTGCTACTTTTGCAAGGTATTTGGAAACTTCCACAGTACAAAATGCTGCAGCCAGATTGTTAGCTGGGTTGGTTACAATGATCACATAGCCACCACCCCCACCCCGATTATAGCAGCTTCACTGGCTCACGGTCTGTTTCTAGGCGCAATTCAAAGGGCTGGTTTTAGACTATAAAGCCCCAAATGGCTAGGATGCAAGCTATCTCAAACACCTTTCTCTTAAGGCAGGCTTTTTTTTTAGTGACTGGCTGTCTAAGAGAGTTTTTCTTTTAATTGGACTGTTCTGTTGTTGTGGTTGTGCTTAATGTGTTTTTATTACTATTTTTAATATTATATTTGTTATTATATTTATTATATTATATTCAGTATTATATTTCCACTAATTCTAATATTATATATGTTTAATTGTAATAATTTATTGTTTTTAGCTTTTAATATTGTTTCTTTTTAATGATGTAAGCTGTCTTGTGTCCTTTTTAAGAAAAAGTTGGGAAATAAACATTAGAAAGAAAGAAAGAAAGAAAGAAAGAAAGAAAGAAAGAAAGAAAGAAAGAAAGAAAGAAAGAAAGGTGGATCCAGAATCAGATTTCAAAATGTATTCTATTACCCTCCGTCATCACAACAACCCAAATACATTTTGTTTAGGGTCTGCATCTGGCATTGGAGACAATGCCTTCTGGATGGGAAAACGTCTAATTCTGGCAGAGACACTGGGTTGTAGGTGAGGCAGACACCTTCAAAGCTGGGTCTTAGCCTGCTAGGAAGTAGGAGTTAATGAAGTATGGTTTTATATGACTTCTACTCTCCACAACCTTCTTTTTGTGTTGTTTCTTAAGAAGATTTCAGATGGTCGGTCTTCTTTCCTGAAACAAGCTCTCTGGCTGAGATTCAGTCACAAGGACGGACACCAGAGCTGGCCACTGACTGGGAGGCAGAAATTCCGAGGGGGATGTAAGATGTAATTAGGATACTGTTAGGGTTTATATTAGTTACATTAATATTCTACCTTCCCTCCAAGGAACTTGCATTAGCATGCATAGCTCTCCTTCCTGTCTCTTTATCTTTACTTGTGAGGTAGGCCAGGCTGCGGAACGGCTACTAGTCCAAGACCACTCTTTGAATCTCATGGTTCCATTGGGACTTGAACCACAATCTCCAAATTCTCAGTCTAAGCACTGCACTATGCTAGTTCTCATCCAAACTCACTGGTATTGCTAGTGTAGTTTACCAATATTCTCAGGCAGAGATATTTTGCTGTCTCTGTTACCTGATAGCATTTAACTGAATGATACTTAAAACTTAGGAACACACACACACACACACACCTAATCTGTTCTACAACAGACTTACAGGTTACACTATGAGAATCAGAATCCTGGGAAATATGAGTGACAATGAACTAAGTTCAAGATCAGTTGTTGTAGAAGCTGAGGCTCTGAACAAGCTCCTTCCCCGTGCCCCCTTGACCTGAATTACTATTTAATTTGCTACGTTTATAGTAAACCGATCTGGTTGCATATGAAGTATGTCCAATTAATTGGTGTATTATGTTAAAATAAGTGCAAAAATGTTGTTTTTAAAGTAACTAGTGAGGGAGGCAATGGACACAGCCATATCGAATGGGGTATCCTGTCCTTTATTGTTTTTCCAACAGTGGCTACTTGTAGATGTTGACCTTAGATTACATCCTCCTAGATCACTTTGCTTTCTTCAAGGAAATGTTTTTGTTCTTTGTTCTTCTTCTGCAGTGGTAGGAAGGCTGTGAGGGTGTCTCCATGTTGATCTTCAGCATACATCCTTACATGCACAAGTCCTGGTCCTTCTGTATTCTAATCTAGGTTTTTATCCTGAATAGAATTCTTGGAACAATAGTAAGATTTTCTTTTACATAACCATGAGCATCCAAAGTGAATACTCTTAATTCATAGTCATTGTCATGATGATGGGGAGGAGAGAGGTGGTACAACCTCTAAAAAGTTAATTGGTTAACAGCCAGAAAGGCCATGAAGAAGGGAGGAGTTAGGAGGGTAGAAAATGGACGATGGGTTATGTGAATGTGACTGAGACTGGACGAAATGGATTCTATTCTGTTCTGGATTTCGTTCCATGATGATGGTATGAGCATGTAGCTTGAAGGAGAGAGGATGTAAGTAAAGGAGAAAGAAGGAGGTGGGGGCTAGCCCACCATAGCCCACTATAGCCCACCTTAGTTTTAGCTTTTTAGTGTTTATTATTTTAAATGGGAAATAGTTATCTTCTTTAACTGCAATGGTCTTTGAATATGTTTCTTGATGCTAATGCTTATGCAATATAAACTGATTTCTAATGAAGCTCTATTTTTCTAATAAAAATTAATTATAAAAATCCTTACAGAGGACTGGTCTCTTGAACAGCAGGGTCTGGCTAAATCCAGAAAGGGAGAGGGCCACAAACTAGCTATCATTCAAGAGTCCTACCTAACTGAGCTGTTGTGAGTTCTAAGGAATCACAAAGCCCATGTGCCTGTACTTGCAAAGTACTAAGCAAGTGTTAAGTGTTCTTTTTAGGTCAGACTTGTTCAAAGGGCTTATGCTACGCACTGCTGAGGTCTTGGGACTTGCCCCAGCGCAAAGGTGGTCGATAAGTGCCAGTCGAACTCTCTGGCCGAATGCCCAGCGGCCCTTTAGGGGGTCCGGTGAATCACAGGTTTACCCTGTGATGCACCCTGTGATGCATCATCAGCTCAGCTTACTAGCCTGCTGCACCCTGCTAACATAATTAACACAAATTCTTACAGATTATGGGCCCAGTTCTTGTACTTTCAAGCTGAATCTGTCAAGCCTTACAAGGCGGGACAAAGGCTAAATTCAAGAAGAGGCATGGGCAAAACAGGGTTCCATCCCCTGAGACTCTGGATAGGATGGAGGCTTGACAAGGCAAAATAAATTAGCATTAAGCATCAGGCAGCAACAGTGTATAGTGTATTCATATGAAGTTCACATCTAGCAACAGCACAAGAGAAAAAAAGATGGCTTGTGACTGGACTGGGGAGGCATCCTGTGAAATTTTGAAATGGGTCCTTCTGGTCCCCAAGCAATCCTGGCAAGAGATAGAAAAATTGTCACAAGATCAGAGGGGAAATGAACAGAGGAGGTGGAAACCGTAGCAACACAATACCTGGCTATTGCATTATGGGTATGAGCATGAGAGATATACTTTATGGTTAAAGGGAAAACGCCAGCATGGAGTTTGTCTGTAGCAGGGGTGGTGGGCAACTGTAGCACTCCAGATATTTGAGGACTCCAACTCCCATGATCCATCACCATTAGCCATGCTGACTAAGACTGACTCCTGGATCAAATTGTATCTGGAAAGCCACCATTGCTCTCTTTTGCTCTATAGGAAAAGGAGTTGCCACCCATGAGCATTCCAATTTATTCCAGATTTCAACAATTCCAGGTGTGATCAGACAGTTGGAAAGTCATGCATCCAATCGCACCAGAAAGGGTTGCTTTGCTGGGAGCAATCTCCCCTAAAGCAATAAATTCATGGGAATTGCTAAAGCCCAGCACAGCACAACCCAAAAAGGTATTAGCCCTACAGCTGGACCAAAAAGGGCCAGCTTGGGCGTGAGCTGGGGTCAGGCTGGAGCACATATCCTCATATGTTATGTGATCCTCATATGTTATGTGATCACTAGGAAACAGGTCACACCAGACTATCCCACAAGTGGTCCAAAATGTTACTTATTTCTCCATGTGGTCACACCTTCTGATCCAAGGCCAGCAGCCTGTGGGCAGATGTCACCATAATAGTCTAGTCAGAGATGGGGAAAGTTATTTTTTTGACTACAACAAAAAGTAACTTTCTCTGGTTCTTATTCCCTCTGTGCACTAGAAAGAATTTGTAACTTCCAAAGCTTTTAACTTTGTCAGATTAAAGGCAGAAGTTTTCTACCCAGAGTTTTAACCAAAGATGGATTCTGACAATCCCATAAATCTTGGCTGAGTGCATCTATCCAGCTGCCCTCCCTATTGGTTCTTGCTTTCCTCAAAACATGTGCATTTTCTATGTTTGTCAATGTCTTGTTATCAGCATCAGCCTTCCAGCTTTGGCAGTTCTCAAGAGATTCTGTTGGTTGGTGATTTTCTGACACTGCAATGTGGCATTGCCATTCTTCAGTAACACACAAACACGCTCACCAGAATCAGATAAGCGGCATCAAATAGAGGCATTCAGACTGAAGAGAAAGAAGAAGCAGAAGGGTAGCCTCTGCCTCTTGGACTGAATAGCTGGGGACTTAACAACCCAAATGGGACAATCTTTTATGACCCAGATTTCAATCACTGAAGCCATCATAAAGCTGTCTGGTCCATGTTTCTGTCAGGAACCAAACCGCCAGCCTCTTTCAAAGCAGGCTGCAGAGTTCCTAATACTGTACAGTGTGTCTAGTCAAGAGGAGATGTTCCCCACAAGGACTCTATAAGAAAGCCTAGATTTGACCAAGACAGAAGCAGGCCTTCCCAATCCCATGTTATGATGGCCAGTTAAACTTTAAATCATATGATATATTCAAAGCTTTATTACAGAGAAGTGCCTCAAATCAATCCACAGCTCTGAGCTGCTCTGAGGAAAAACTGCACAGGACACTTGCTCCAAAGGCTAGATCTTGCAAGATTCCCCTCACTCCCACTTATTTCAATCTTTTTGGTGCTTATACGTGTCAGGTAATTCAGGGATTTTAGGGGCCTAAGAGGCTGGCTTACATTGAGTCATACCACTGACCCATCTAGCTCAGTTTTGTTTATAGGCACTGATTGTGGCTCTCTGTGATTTCTGAGGGGTATTTTGCCTTTTTTAAAAAAACCCTGAGATGTTAAGGATTGAACCTGGAATCTTTTTAATGCAGAGGGCTGACAATTGCTCTATTATCATCATACAACACTTGATCTTGCTTGATTTTAGAAACTAAGAGTTAGGTATAGTTAGTACTTGCACGGGAGATCACCAGAGCATATTGTGAATCTCCATGAAGGGCAAGGAAAAACTCCTCCCTAAACTCCAAAGAGCTGCTGCTCATCTCTCTCTGTGTGTGTGCGCGCCCGCAGATGCACACGCATGCAACTCTTTGCCTATCAAGATAGAGAAGGGCAATTAGATCTACAGTGCCCGGGGTGAAACCTGTTACCTTGACCTGTTGTAGAACTTGCTTTAAATGAGAAAGCCCGGCCCCCACATCATGCCATGATTTGGAGGACTTTTTAAATGCCCCACCCCATTTCTCTAACGCCCAGTTTGATGAAGACTTCTAATAGAACTTGAACACTAGTGCCTGTTTGAGAGACTGTGGTAGTTTAATAAAGGTATATCCCATGGTTAATTTGGGACTGTGTACAAAGATCAAATGGCTTTTCTTTTTTTCATTCCATTTAAGTGTGCAGCCTTAGACAGCTGCACACTTTTATTTACCATCAGTACAATGTTACTTATCAGCACAACTAGAAAGCACAACATTCTGTTTTGTGAGGATATTGGAATATATGACACATCTCAGGCATTGGTTCCTTCCATAGCCAAAAAATGTCAATTTCAGCAGAAGTCTTCAAACATGACATCCTTCTGTTGCTGCTGGTCCTCTTGCTATATTCATTCATTCCCCACAAATCTGTGAGCCACATAGAGCTGGTGCCCGGGGTAGTGAAGGAGGGTGCTGATGGCAGAATATGAGTATAGCAGAAACTACAACCTAAAAAGAAATGCAGAACAGCGCGAAAATTCATTTCTTGAAAGAAGAGGAACAGATTTATCCTATATGTCAGGTTTCTGAAAGGAAAATAACATATGCATATTTCCCTCCTAAACATTTTTCCACTGAAGTCCTGTTGATAGAGTTAAAGCATGAGTTCTATCACCAAAAATGAACGGAAGTGAGTTCACGGGTAAGTGCTCTTTTGTATAGATTGATTGATGATAGTAAAGAAAAGTAGTGTGAAATATGTTATTTCTTCAAGCAATCATACATCATGGGGGAACAAGCAGAAGCAAGTCATTTACTGGGAGGCGGAAGAGGAAGTTACACCACACACTCCTCTTCAGGCTGCGCTTGTGTTTAATTTGCAATATGAAATATCAAAAGGCCACAGCTGCCTACGGCATTTAAGACGGAACTTTGTCTCTGGTTTATATCTGGATGCTTCCTTTCCGTTTCAGGCACAGCAAAGAACACATTTGAGCATGTGCAGAGTGACTTTCCCCAGTCGCTGAGTAAACACACGCCAGATTGACAGCCCAAAAGGACTCACGGAACTGTTTTACCTACAAGATCATCTCAGCAAATGTTACTTTTTTGGACGACAACTCCCAGAACCCCTCTGCTCGGTACCATATTGCTTGGCCCGTTGTACGAATCCCAATGAACCGTTTCGTGGGCGGCTTAAGTAACAGTCGCCCTGCTTCAAGCGCAGTGGACTAGTAAACGGGGCTTGAAGGGACGTGGGGCCAGTTAAGAAGACTCAGCAGCGCCACTTCCCCAAACTACATTTCCCAGCGGTCTCCGCAACGAAAAGGAGCGGTCAGACAAGAAGAGAACGGAAGTAGAAAAGACGGAAGCAGCTGAGACAGCGCGAGTGCGTTCTGTGCCCGGTAACTGACCCCCCAGCCCCATGTTGGGTCTTTAAAAAAGGCTTTACGGAATCCCTTGTTTCTCTTCCTTTCGTCCACGACCCCTGTTCTGGGACTTGTCCTTCCCCAGCAACTGTCTCCTTTCCCCCATTCCCTTTTCTCTCTTGCCTGCCTTTCCCCTCACCCTCCTCCCATAGTGGAGAAGGTCATACTGCCTCTGCTATTCTCTCTCTGGTCATTAGGTCATATTCGAGCAACAGGTGGCAAGAAATAGATTTATGAATAGAAGGGTATCGGGGCTATTGTATGGTATAATTTTATGTACTGCTTAGCTTTAGTATATGCAATAAAACTTTATATTGTAATGTATTGTGATAAGAACTTTTTCCTGATAGTTCTACAGTCATTAGAAAGACCTGCCCTGTTTTTCACATTAGGGTGAGATAGCGTTGGGGATGTGTTGTAGTTTTAGTTGAAGAGAATGCAGCCCACCTCATAGTGTATAATGAATATGTAACAAGCAGGCACATAGTGAGGCATTTTCCCTCCAGATGGTATCTCTGTTGCATTTTACTGCTGCATTTTACTATTTTGTTTTCCTGCCATCCCTGTCTCAATAGTTTTGTAGAGGGAAAAATGTGACTTTGCCACAATTCTTGGTAATTCTTAGTAATTCCCCTTGGTCCAATTCTGGACCAAATTAATTCTTGGGAAGTGAGTGTTCTGTGAAATAGGGCTACTAGCATAGTAAATTCTGATTGGATAATGTCTGTAACATTGCTAATATAGAAATCATCCACAGCCTAATTGAGGATGATGAAAGTTGTAGGCCAACACAGCTGGAGGACAGCAAGTTAGAGCACATCTTTCTTTTTTCTCTGTAATTTTTATACCATTTTATAAATACAAATTTTACTATCCTGTTTTATTTGAAAGGTGGCATGTTTCAGTCTAGACTGCTGATGAAATATAGAAGTTTTCTTAAAAGGCTGTTTGCTTTTCCTCCCCTTACTGGTGCTATCAGTGGCATCTCTATCCTGCCTTTCCCCTCAGACAAGGCTGAACCTGAGCTGAACCTGATGGGAATTGCAGCGTGCATGTTTATTCAGTGGTGCTTTTGCTGTATGGTTGCTAGCTTGTATGCAGCTCTGAGGAAAAGCAGAGAAGGGTGTGGGGAATGATATTTTAGAAAGACCATTATTACTCTGTGTGTTCTAAATGGCAATCTTGATGTGACTCCTAGAATAGATTGCACAGCTCCATTCTGGACTAAATGGCAAAGCAGCTTCAAATGTGGGTGTTCTTCGTTATATGGTCCAGCTATGTTTGCATGAGATAACTGTATGGGCAGTGTTCATTGCATGCATGAATAATGTTATATGTTGTGTTTCTTGTCCTTTCAGTTATGGAGAGAACTATGACTACTGTACCTCGTTTAGCAAATGTGCAAAAGCTTCCAGGGTTTGGTTTTGCTTTTGCTTCTTTTGTTTTATTTTTTTGCGATTGATTGTAAAAGATGTTCATATCTTGGCATATTTTTAGGCTGATTGTGTTCTCTTTATTTTAAGCCAAGAATCTATAGCAACGTGGAATATGAAAATAAAAGTTTAAGGGAAAGGTTTTCAGTAGTGAGAGTGAGGTGACATTTCTCACACCCATAGCTTCACTATACTAGTTTAGTAGCTAGAAGCTCCCGAAAGTTGGAGTCCAAAACAACTGGAGGATTCTCGATTGAGGAAGGCTATTCTATATCTTTTAACTGTCCTCTTTAGTGGACAGATGGTAATTTACCACTAAGAGATCTTGGTCAATTTGCAAGAAAGCACAGGTAGCCCCTTAAGTATGTTGGCTCAATTTTAAGGGCTTTATAGGTCACAGTTAGCTTGGTGCCTAGAAGGCAGTGTGTAATGGCTACAGATGGCAGAGTGTATTGTACACTCTATACATAGTGAAATATGCTCTTTGTGGCCTGTCACTATGTTCAGCTCTACTTGAATCCTCTGAATAGCTTTTGGAGGCAGGACAGTGTGATAGAGGATACTGCAGTAGTTTAGCTCTAAGTAGGCTTTTTTCCCCTCCCCAGTAATCTGTATTGTTTGATCTTACTAGTTGTGACCATCCATCTGCCACCCTATTTCTTTGAACTATTATACATCTGGATACACTTACTTTGCATAAGAATGATAAAACAATTTAGGTTCTGCTTTGCATCCTCTTTTCTTGGGATGGCATTCACTCTGTAGTTAGAAATGCCCTTTTTTGGTTAGACGTAAATTTAGGCATATTCATAGTAGTCCTCTGTAAGGTACTGCAGTGGTGTGATGTTGAAACCCATTGCTCACAAATTTCTTTCTTTTACATGTCCAAAGTCCACCATATGTGTATATGACAGTAATTTGAGAATCTCGATTTCTTCTTCTTTTTCTCCTACCCATCTGTAATAGTCACAGTCTTGAGTACTGAGTTTAAAAAGCAGGCATCCCACTGGAAGATATTGTGAGGAAGACTTTCAAAAATGTATAACAAAGCATGCAGTGAATGTAGAGCTCATCAGATAAGATATTCAGGGCATTTGTTCATGGGGACCAAGCCTTCAGAAAGCAAAGTTAATGAAACAACAGTATGCTACTAGGCAGATTACTACATGCACTATAGATACAGTAAATGGCTATATGGAGGAACTGCGTTAGCATGCACAGCCATAAGTTCTTTTTGGGGAAATCCATAGTAAAAAGTATATATTTTAAGGCCCTTGTTGAGGTGTATCAGGTTTGAACCAAAGAGAGTGTCCCAACAGTTGAGGAAGCCTGTTACTTGTATTTCACTGGCTCTGTGAGTTTTAGTTGTCGTCACTAACTGGACAGCCTCATGGGCAAGACCGTCAAATAACATCTTAGGTTAAAAGTAGACATATCTGGGTAAGTCTGGGTCTTAATGTAACCTGATCCCAAACCTTTTACAGCTTCAAAGCTGAACAGCACAGTTTTAAACTGAGTATGAAAACATGCTGGTTATCTGTTCAGTTACCTCAACAGTTTTGTTACATGATAATTAGGCTTCTTTTACAGATCAAATGATCTTCTTAACCTCTGCTGATGTACATACAAAGAGATATCTTCCTGGCACAGTTCCACACTTCCCACTGCTTACATAGATTGATTTATGAAAGGATGTATAGGCTGCCTGAGCTTGGAAAAGCCCCCAGAATTCTCCAGCCACTACGGACACTGCTGTTTGGCCATGCTAGCTGAGGGAGCAGTAGTACAAGAAAGTAAATTTTCCAAATAGTGTTGTCCCATCCTTCTAGTCCATACACACTGTTGAGAGCAGTATTTCTCAACTTAGGGGTCACAACCACTCAAGAGGGTCACAAAGTGTTTTCTGGAGGGGCAGAAGTTGCAGGTGTTGTAGCTGTTGTTAAATAATTTCTTCCTTGACCGTTTGGAGCAGGATATTAAAGTTAGTGTGTATGTGTATGTATGAGAAACAGGCCCTTTAGGGGAGAAAGAAACCTTTACTTTCTGAGAAGGGATGACTTTACCCAATTAAAAATGCAAACATGGCGGGGTGGTGGTGTCGCAGATCATTTGGCTATTATAAAAAGGGCTTGTGGCTCAAAAAAGGTTGGGAACCACTGATTCAGAGTAACTAAGCAACTAAAGCTAATTATAAAATGCAGCAGCATTCTGTAAAAATAACTATGATAAAATAGAGGTATATTTGGCAGGTGAACAAAGATGTCAGGAGATTACCTAATGATAAACTTAAGTCCTGCTGCAATAGAGAAGTTGTTCCCATCCAGTGAATGCTGCAAGAATTTTGGCTGGGCATTGTGTTTTCATTCTCAGAGAACTTGGGGGGGGGGGATTAAGTTGCTTTTGAGGATGGTCATTAATGTCCTCTCTGCAAGGTGAGCCTTTTTCCTGTCCATCTTGGGCTTTGCAAATTTATGGGAGCAGCAGATGTGCACTCCTTTGGGTGCAATGGATGAACCATGGTGACTGCAGGGACTTTATTGAATTACAAAGAGATTCTGTTTGTCAGAGCCCCTGGAGGGAGAAAGTTATATGGTGTTCCCCAGCAGCATTGTGCTACACCTCCCTCTTCTGCTGGCACACTCACAGTCTCTGGCACTTTGTGCCTCATAAAACATATATCCCTTCATTCCCAGCCGCCAGGCTGTGTTTTTCACTGTCTCCTGCCAGCGCATGCCATAACTGCTGTTCTTCATCATGGTATTTCAGCCTCCATACCTTGTTCATGTATTGCTGCTGGGTGACCAGCTGGGTGATGGGTCACTTCTTAACAAGAAGAGTATTTTTTTTCCCCTTGGGATTTAGAAGTAGAAAGAAATTGGGTAGTCTTTTAGTAAGCAGGGCCAGGGGCTTTGGGGCATAAAAGTGGCTTTGCTTTTAACAGTTTTCCTTAATGACAATGGGCAAAGTTGTGAACTTCACAGAGCTATAGAGCTGTTAGACAGACATAAATGGCAGCACCAATGCCTCAACTGTGTGAAAAATTACACAGCTAATTAACAAAGACAGTGGTTCTCCCAATCTGTTTGTGTGATACTGTTCTGGAACTTAGATCTTCGTGTAGTCCCCAATAGCGACAGAAACCATTGTGTCTTCCAGAGCAATATATGCAGCCTTTTCATAATTTCATTTTAAGACTATGACTTTATGACTCCAACATAGTCAGCCTTTTCCCACATCTTCTGCTCCTGACCCAACCTGCTATTTATAATATCTTGCCTGATTAAGAGAAGTGGTAACTTTAGGAGCTTAGACTCTTTGTTTTTTTAACTTGGCTACTGATTCACAGAGGGGCTACTGACCTGGGAGGTTAGAGGTCTGTCAATCACAGGGAATATTACTTCCTTTAGTCCCAGTCTGTTTGAATCCTCTGGGTGTGCCATATGTGTTTTGGTCAGGTTGGTTTAAGCAAGGTTGGTTGTCTTGATCATGGGTGCATCCTGTCTGCCACTTTCCCCCCTTCGTTTTCTCTAGGGTGTGTGATGTCTCTGCAGCCTGAAATAGCAGCAGCTCTTTCATCACTGTCAGCTCATCTTCAATTTGCTCTCATCCTGTGTCTCTTTCCAGGTTTCTGTCCCTGTTCAGTGTCTGCATTTCCCGTCTCCGCAAGCAGTGCCTTACCCAGCTGAATTGTGTTTTATTTCTGGCCTCAGTCACTTCCTTTGAATTATCTCCTTGTTCTCTCAGCTCTTTGCTGCAAATTCCCCTTTAGTGTCATCTACAAATGTAATTGCCAGGCATTTGGAAATAAAATTTGGGGAAAGTTTCCCTGAAGTTTGGTCACATTGGAATTTTAATACTGTTTCTTCCATTTGGTATCTTTTGATGACAATTCTGACAGAGTCAGTCTTGTTCTCTTTTAATCCTGGTGCCCTGATCACTCAGGACCCCATCATTGTCTGGATATGTGCAGTCTTATATTCGTTCTTTCTTGGTTTGGATCTTTGTTTAATACTGATGCTAGGGTTAGCCTCAGACATGTTCAAAAGTGCACAGCTTTCTTCTACTGGAATTCTGCCCACCCTAAAGAAGAAGTTTCCATTTGGGGGAGCAAGAAAGAAGGTGATTGACTGTCTCTTGTTAAGATCCTCTCACTGACTCAAATCTTGTCCTTTAACGATAGCTATGGCTATTGAATCCAGGTTCCAGTAAATTAATTGCTTTAATTGGTGTTGGAATATATGTAAGGTTCTAGTTTTTGACATATGCATGTATGTAGCAGCATTTTCACAAGGTCATTCCTCTACTTTTTTTTCTTTTTTGTTCAAGGCAGATTTAAATAATCTTATTCCTGTTGGACTCCTTGGTTAATTTCATCTCTGTTCTTATTTATTGATGTGCTCTCTAGCAGGGCCACTGCCCTTGATATATCTGTACAATCCTGCCTAATTCCCTTAGTCCTTTTGGTCAGGCATTAATTCACTTTTCTCCATTGTTGTCTTGTCTTTTTCCATGCACTTTTAACAGAAAAGCATTGACTTTAAACCCCATTTTAGGGTTGAACTGGTGTTAGTAATAGTGCTCATTCAGAGGATGTGAAATGGGAAGCGAATGTACTACTTTCTCTATTGTGTCTTTTTTAATTTTTGAAGGTGTTATCTTTGCATGTTTAGAATTGCTTCAAGGAGTGCAATTGATTTCCTATTCTTTGTGTGGGTCTGCATGTTCCAGTGGGAAACAAGGATAGAGGGCAAGAGATTTTTGGAAAATACAAGGGCTATAGAATCGTATAGCCTTAACTGTTGGCAGTGAGGAGGAGTGTAGTAGGGTCAGAATAGATGTCAAACTGTATGAGTTTAAAAGGTGATGGAAAATCAGAGCAGGTGTGTGATTTGGATCTCCTGCTACCCAGCTGGCTGGTTTCAACGCTACTTACTGGCTTTATGACAAGTGTTCCTAAAGTGCAAGGTAGCATGACAGAACCCTGAGGCAACTTTTTTTCCCCAGCTTCTCGTTGGCAGGCTGCTTCTTGATGGGAGCCAGCTCAATCTTGCTGCAAAACGGGTAGCTTTTCACTCTTTTTCTGCAAGAGCAAATCTAATGATGTTATATTTATAGGTTTCCTTTGGATCATTGTGTGTGGCTTTGGCCCCTCCTACCACAGAAGGATAGACTGAATCTAGTCCAACATACTAAGAAAGATTGGAAAGGGATGACTGTGGTTTGATGCCCAGCTTACTCCTGTGGTGTATGCTGAAGACAAGAAGAGAGATGGCAGATAATGTTGTACTTGAGCAATTTCTGGTGCATGTGGATGGAGTCGCTAGCTGTTTTTATATTGGTTCCTAAATTTTGCATGGTGGTAGTATTGGCCTACCAATGGATGTGAGTAGCCAACAATTTTTGCGCAGAAGAGGTGGCCTCAATACTTCTTCAGAACCAGCATTCCTTGCTTTGTGTGCAACAGAGCTATAGATCCAATGACTCTCCAGATGTTGGGCTGCAGCTTCTCTCATATCTGGCCGTTGGCTAACCTGGCTTGTGTTGATGAGCATTGGAGTCCAGTGTTATCTGGAGGGACATTGGTTCCTTTTCTGTGCTGTGCAGCAGTGAAAATCTCAATGTTAGGACTGATGTTCATGCATATAGTCATGAACATTTGTATCTCCAAGAACAGGAGGGCAAAGAAGGACATAGATTAATTTTTTAAAAAATTATTGTGTTTATTTCTATAGAAATAAATATAGGCATAATTAGTATAATTTGTGTAGAACCTTGCATTTCCTTTGCTACTGTACTCCCATTGCCATGTTGTGGGGAGGAGACATTTTCATTGTGTGCCTGGGGATTAAATGAGTGGAGCCATCCAAAGGGCTTTCTAATTTGGGCTGTTTGGAGTCTCCTTGCACCTCTCTCTTTTTATTGGCATTATTATTTTGTAAGAAGTGCCTATCCTGCAGCGGCCCGTAAAGAGTGACAATGTGCATGTGTAAGTGCTGAGTGACACCTGGCACTGTCCCTCAAGGGCACTTTGCTACTCCCCAAGCACCAATCAGGAGCTGCTCCCGCTTAGAGAAAGGGGGGCAGTGGAGGCAAACAGGCTGATGAGTTCTGGTCACTGCTGAGCTTGGGGGAAGTGGCAGCCACATCCCTGGGGCCAAGAATGAAGTTGGAGTAACTGCTTCTTTGCTTGGTGCTTGGGGAGAAGGGATAACTGGTGCTACCTTCTCTTTGTGGCTCAGCCCTAGGGATTGCCTCTTCTCTCCTGTGATCAAGGCTCTAAAGGTTAAATATTCTATTGATGGAATTATGGATTGAGTGGAATCGGAAACCACAAAGACTAAAAATACAGTTTGCTGCCAGGAAACAATACCAGCTGCTGGGAGCTCATGGGGTGCCGCTTCAAGTCTTTACAACTGATACAGTGCTGATATAGTGGAGAGCTTTGTGCTCTAGGGATACTCTGACATCTCAGTAGGCTCTCCCTATATCCCAATTAGAAGACAAGTGTTCTGTCTCCAGCAGCTGCTGGACCCAAGGGGGATACAGTTCCCATGATTCTGGTTCCTGCTGCCAGCACCAAGGCTTTAATAACATTATGTTTCAGTAGTGGGTTGGGGAATGGGGGAGATGGAATTCCTCTATTGCTGGGTTCCCCTTGCTTCTTCTCTCTGTAGGTTCAGAAGCACATTCAGGAGTTGTCAGTAGCTTTTCCAGTCAGCCATGTTGCACGGCCTGCTTGCATCTCAGATTCTGTCAGTACCTGTGTTGCTAGGAGAGTGAAAGCTTTGTATTCTGTTGCCACTGAATTCCTTGAAGAAAGAGTAGAGGTGATGGTCAGAGGGACAGAAGGAAAAAAAAAGAAAGGATGAAAAGGAGGGTGCTGCCTAATGAGCACGGATAGAGATCTGAATGGTAAGAAAACGAAAAAGCAGGGTCCTGAATGCCTGACAAGGAAGTGAGAACCATGGCAGCAGACACATGTGGAGTAGGGAGAAAGAGAACCTGCAAGACTTTAAGTATGTAGTACAGAAAAGCAAGATTGTTATTGGAAGCACAGAAAGAAAGGAGAAGGGAGGGAGGCAGGCTGCAGAAAAAAAGGAGCTAATGAAGAATGTTCTACAAAGAAAGCATAGTTAAAATGGCAATTCCAGCAGTTCCAGTACAGACCTTCGAAGTCATTAAAAGTGGCTTTCAGAGTAATTTGACTTGTGCACTCCTGCCCTAGGGGCTGTCTGCCTGAGTTCCAGCTTCAAGCTTTCACTTTTGGCTTTATCACCTTCCCAGTTTGGAAGCTACCTTGTTGCTTGTGCAGTTTTTTAGTTGCTGTGTCCTGCAGTGTGGATTAAGGCTTTAGTGCAGAACTTAGAGCAGGAAGTTGTGTTGCTCAGTGTAGTGTGAAAAGGAGACACGCCAAGGCACACTGATTCAACCCTCTGAGCATGAAATGGGTTGGTGCCGAGGCGTGGCGAGGGGAGGGGGCGTCTGATGGAGTGTGTAATAGACTGCGGATGCAAGAGAGATACAAGATCCTGAAAAATGAAATTTGTGGGCTGCAGTACCTCTCCCCGCCCTAAAAAAAACAAAACAAAATGAAATTCTGCGGTACAGTAGCTACATCCTCCTTAAGTTTAATAAGGGCAAGCATTTTAGGAAAAGAAGATTCCTATGAATCTGAACAAGAACATAGGAAGAGGACTTTTGAGTTGGATCAAAACCCTATCCTGTCCAGGATTTTTTTTTCCGTACAGCATCCAACTAGGTAGTCATGGGAAGCCTGCAAACACAGTTCTTGTGTTCTCCAGCAGCTGATATATAGTGGTATATTGCTTCTGCCACCAGCCACTAAAAACAGCATTCTTGATGTGTTAGTCCAATCTGCTTTTGAAGCCTTCCGTTGTCAGCTACAACCATATCTAGTAGTAGCAGTTTCCACAGTTTAATTATGCACCAGTCCGAATCTAAGATGTAGCCAGCCAGATGCTCCTGGGAAGCCCACAAGCAGTGCTTAAAGGGCACAGACCTATCCCACTCTTTGCTCATCAGCAGCTGGTCTACAAAGGCACAGTGCCTCATGGTACTTTTGTGGCTAGTACTTCTTAGCTGCCCATGCCTTCCTGAATGTGTCTGACTTCTTTTTAAAGCCATCAGAACCATTGACCATCAGCACATCTTGTGACACTTAATTCCATGTCAGTTATGTGCAACGTATGTAACGAAGAAGGTTACTTCTTGCTGCTGATAATTAGCTGGATTGTGTACTCTAAGAGTTCTAGTACCGTGAGAGGGGAAAACAATTTTCCATTTACTTCCTGTGCACTCTTCATCATTTTAGAAAGCTTGTATCATGTCTCTTAGTTATCTTCTTTCCAAACCAAAGCATCCTCAGTACTTTTATGTTTTTCTCATAGGGAAAGTGTTGCCCTTGTTTATGCAGCTTTAGTTCTGCAGCATAATTTCTGTGGTGGGGTAAACTGGTCTGTGCAGTTTTGCCAAATTGTGAGCTGGATTCCATTTGACCTCCAAGGTAAGTGTAAAGCTGTCTTTTACACAACAGACACAGATGCTATGTGTATGTTAGGAATGTGGATGCTCATTTTGTCATCATAGGTGAGGATGAGGAATTGCTGCATTTTTCTCCTCAGCAACGAGGATGATAGTGAATTTGTAGGTGCTGATGATACTGGTTTTCTAGCAGCAAGAATGAAGTTTTGTGGAAATTGTCCAGGGTTGTTGCTGCTTTTTATTTGTAGAATTGCACAATTTGCACAGAATTGCACAGTTCATGTAAGTTGTGCTGTTTGCGTAAGATTTGGAGGACTTCTGCTATGTTTCTTGGACGTTTAAGAATCTGAATTGCATAGAATTGGGTGTTTATGTCTTGAATCAGTAAATCTTTTTGTCATTCTTGTGTTTCCTTAATGTGTGTGCTTTGCTTTTGCTTCTCTTTACTTTTCAAGGTGAGAGGACACTAATTTTGCAGAAAAATATAACAGCAAATAATGGAGACCTTTCAAATTCCACATCAATATGTCTTGTTCATTCAAGATAGCCTAAATAAACAAGAACAAGGAATTTAGCTACTATTATTTATATCTATGCCAACCTAGCCGTTCGAAAGCATGCAAATACGAGTAGATAAATAGGTACCACCACGGTGGGAAGGTAATGGCATTTTGTGTCTAGTTGCGCTGGCCATGTGACCACGGAAACGGTCTACGGAGAAACACTGGCTCTACGGCTTGGAGATGGGGATGAGCACCGCGCCCTAGAGTCGGACACAACTGGACTAAATGTCAAGGGGAACCTTTACCTTTACCTATTTATATCTATAGTGTACACTGGTTTTGCACTAATGTTCCTATGCAAGACGTGGGCATTTTTGTGTGTGTAATTATGTTTAGGAACCATGCCTGATCCAGGATTTACAGATGTGTTAGTATCTTAGATATGTGCTATCCACACTTCAGACACACCAGTGTATGCATGGCACTTGTATTTGCCATGTAAAGCATGGAGTTTCTCTAAAGGATGCGACAAGGAGAGTCAGAGGTTGTTGAAAAGGCTGCAAATTCTAACATCAATTGGGGTTTAATGGGAATTGTGACTGACTGTGGTTCTTCAGACCATGGCACAGTGCAGGTTGTGCTGTTTCATGATGACAGACTGTGGCAGAGTTGTCTTACCATAGATGAAGGATGGCTTTCTAGTCTGAAGAGCGGGATATGAAGGAGGAGGGAATAAGTGGACAGATAAGTCATTCTCAGGGAGGTTTACAATTCGCAGTGCCTGTTTTGGCTACTTGTAAAAGTTTGAGTTCTTTACAGGAATGGCTGTTTCATTCTATGGAGTGTACACTGGTGAAACAATTCCTGTCAGGATAGCTATATTCTCCAGACTCTAATCCAAGGCTGTAACTGCCTGACCTCCTGATTGCCTGGACAGATTCAGTAATTAAGCTGGCATCATATGACAGAAAATACCTCATAGATGTAAAGCATATGTGATCAGTCATTTCAGGATAGTTGAAGAATGGGATGAGGGTGAGGTGGGACTGATTCCTACAGGTAGCAAACTGACAGTGAAATATGTTGACAGATTCACTGCTCCTTTTTCTCAGTGCAGTAAAGCTGTGAAATTTTTTTAAAAAATTAGAAATTAAAAACACAGAATTAACATTTGGCATCTGATTAATTGCTTTGGCAGTGTGGTGTGTGTGGTGTTAACAGTGTTGATTGTCCCTGGTTTACACACTGAAAGAGTCACCAGCATTGATCAGAATACCCACATCAGCTCCAGAGCTTTAAACTATGTATTGCATTCTTTTGAAGATTTTGTTTGCTGACTTCCTGGTACTGAGACTTGAGCTCTCAGATGCACTGCGGTCACATCTTTATCTCTATGATCATCAGGGCTAAAAAGCATTGAACAGAACCTGAGACCCCCTTTGTTTCAGCAACTGTGACTGCAAAGAAGCATTGAAATCAGCCAATGTCAGCAGCCCTAAGATAGTAAATGTCCCCAAATTCACTTTGTTGCCATCACACTGTTGGACCCTGGCTTGCTTACACTGCTGATGAAGTTTCTGTCCTGAAAGCTGCCATTATGTTTTGAGAAGTGATTCTCCATCAAGAGCAGATATAAATTAATAGGAGACAGCATCAGATTTTTAGGAACCAACCCCACCCCATTCTTGGGAGAGAGAGAGAGAGAGAGACAGTTTTCACCATCCTTTTCATTGGCCAGCAGGCTTGAGCTCTAGTGTGAATTATAGCATTCACAGAATGAAAAGCTCGGTGTAACAAGAAAAAGTGGCTTTATTGGATACTGCTGAGAGGAGCACAAGCAGTGACTTCAGTTGGCAATAGAGTAGTTTTGGGGTGGATTTTGAGAAGTATTGGTAGCTTGAAGAAAAGTTTCAGTGGAAAAAAGGAATGGCAGAATTTTCATCCCTTGAAGCTTTTAACAAAAGGCAGAACAATTATCTATCACAGGTGACTAGTTAAGGGAATTGTTTTCTGCAAGGGAGTTGATGTATGTTGTGTCTGTATTTGCCAGTACTGCAAAAAGCAAGGGGGGAAAAAAAGCACGGTGGAATATGGATGGGTGGGCTGGACGTAGGAGGTCAGTTAAGGGGGAGGTAGAGCACTGGAGTTGAAGACTGGATATGCAGAAAGAACTTACTGTCCTTATCTGTCAAATAGGCTGGGCCCACAGCTAATGAGGGATCAAGGTGAGGCCTTCTTGAAGTTGGACTATAACTCTCATCATCTTTCAGTATTCACTGTGCTCCAGAGGGCTGTTAGTAGTTGTGGTCCAACATTTGGCGGACTGCACAGTCCCCACCCCTGTTTTAGGTTGGTAATAATGGTGTTTTCCACCAGGTTTGCATTAGTTGTGCAGACATGTTGCAGGGAGCAGACCTTTGGCTTTCTGAACACCTATCCTGAGAGTTCAGTTTGCAGTACTGTTGGTCCTGTGGGACGTTGCTTATTGGATCTTAAAGGAGAAACTTAATATGACAGTTGTTCTGGCAGTGTAGGGCAGTGTAGTACCCAGTTTGCATTTGCCACATAGATGGTGTCTGAAATTTTTATTTGTTGCATTTATGTCCTGCCTTGCCTTCAGTCTCCTCTGTTTTACCCTCACAACAGCCCTCTGGTGTGGATTAGACTGACGGTAGCTATCCAAAATTCACCCAGTACATTCAGGAGGGATAGACTCTAGATTTCCCAGGTCCCAGTCCAACATCATACTAGCCCCCCTCCCCCGGTACTGATGAGCCACATTCTTCCTCGCTGTTGTCCCCAGCAAAGCTATAGCTGAGTTTGCTGCTGTAATGGACCCCTTGAGCTCTCAGTTTGCTGAGCACAATGCCTTGCTCGCAGTGGGTGTGTCTGTTTAGAAAGGAATAAATTGGACTTGTGCTGAAAAATGACTTCTCTGGACTAAAGCTGTCTTAATGATACGTTCTCTTCTCACTGAGTCAATAAAGATGAAGGGGACCATTCTGCTGTTGAAATTAGCTTATTGGAGAATGGAAAAGATCCAGCAGCTCTGTCTGCCTCTTGGTTAGGAAACAGATTGTAGATTCTTTAGTCTGTGTAAAAAGTTTACTGTGTGCTCCAAGGGATGCTTTCTTAACACCTTGGCTCCCCATTTGGCCTCTATCTTAGACTGCAAGGCAGAGGGCATTTTGCTACCTATCCAGGGAGTCTTCACTTTTTTTCTTGTTCTGTTTTCAGAAATATTAGCTGAGCTCTGGTGAGATACTGGTGAGAAGAGCACAACCAGTGACTTCAGCCGCAGTTTTGGAGGCTGTAGAAAAGAATCATGTCTACCGTCCTTTTCACAGTGTCCATCAGCTTCATCTGTACGAGAGTTTGGCCACAAGTTGCAAGTGCAGAGTAGACAACTGACCCTTTATCTACTGTTCTGGTTCCCACCTAGTGTTAAAGCTGAGGACAGGAGGGTCAATTCTCGGACTAGGTAAAGCAAGAGAGCCCCAGATTTCCATGGTCTAGAATACCAGATGGAATAAATTGTTCCAAATCCATGACATGTTCTAACAGTCAGCCCGTGGTGAAGTCTTACTAGAGTGGATGCTTAGCTGTGACATAGCGCTATGAAATCAGGTGCCTCCTGATTATTGCTGTACTCCAAATTATATATGTTGTGAAGCCTAGTCCCTCTCAATCCGTTAGGGCAGGGTTGGAAAGTGTGCCTGTCTAAATGTTACTGGACTTCAGTAACAACTCCCATTAGCCCTATCCAATGTAGTGAAGCATGATGGGAACTGTAATTCAGCAACCTCTGGAGGGCTGCATTCCCCATCCCTAAATATCTGGGGCAGACTGAAGCAGATTGAAGTGCATCTTAAGTCTGCCTCCCAGTTGAGCTGATTGCACTATCTTTCCTTTGCCCATCTTGCACTTTCTGTGAGTTTTTTTGCGGCTCCTTTGCAGCAGACCTGCCCTCCAGACTCTGTGGTTTGTGGACACTCTGCTTGCTGTAGAAAGATCTGTTTTCAGTTCAGATCAGGAGAGGGAAGAGGAGAGAGAGGAGTGAGATG
The DNA here is from genome assembly GCA_037013535.1 of Intellagama lesueurii. Taxonomy (NCBI): domain Eukaryota; kingdom Metazoa; phylum Chordata; class Lepidosauria; order Squamata; family Agamidae; genus Intellagama; species Intellagama lesueurii. The sequence goes on from JBAJHW010000003.1 coordinate 216,419,788, forward strand.
AGGAAGGCGAACGCAGCCTAATGCACCGGAGGTGCCTCGGAAATGAGAACCTTGGATGAATTCCTGGCCCTATTGATTGGTATACAGTTTATGCATCCTGACATTCATAATCTTGGGCTGCTGCTGATGGTCTAGATTAATGGGCCCAGGGGCTGTCCATCCGTCACTTCCCATTAATTACTAGAGAGGTGTTTTTCCAGTGATTTACCTGACAGTGGGCCATGATGAATACCCCTAAACAGAGTGGGCAGTGATTAATCATGTGGCCACACCCTTCCCCAACTCTTCCTTTCCCCCCAACCACAGGACAGACCCCCGAGCCATCTGTCTCCATAAATGTGGCCTGATGCATATTTATAGAGGCCTGGGGCCTGGCAGATAGCAGCCTTGCTGTTGGTGCCAAAGCTTATGAGAAATAAATCTCCCTGGCAAGTGGGGGCCGCAAGTACCTGGGGCCTTGGGGTGGTGGTTAGGCTTGAAGGCAGTGTGCGGTCTGGGGTTTGAAGGGAAGGGTCAACAGGCTTTGAACAAGAGGAAGAGAATGTGGCTTAGCAGGCTTGAGCAGTCAGAGCACTTAGATTATTGGGCGGTGAGCTCAAAGGTGAGAAGGGCCATGCTGAATCCTTCTTAGAGGGCTCTGGCATCCATTGGAGGGGGACATAGTCTCTTGTGGACGAGGGAGAGGTAGACTACACCTTTTTCCTGGCCCTGGATCAACAGAAGTTTGAAATTTTAATATCTAGGAGCCTGGATTTCCTTTGTTTCCTCAGCTATGCTCCTAATTTGTTGCATTCATCTGTAGTTATTTCCTCATTTGCAGAATGCAACTGAGATCCTTCACCAAGATGCAGTGATTCCAGTGTGCCTTGTGCAAGCTGTAAGTGTATAGCACTGGCTCACACCAGCTATAAGGCACATAAGCTATTCTGGCAGAAGGCAAGCCTGTGTTTTGGCTTCTGTTTTCTTACAGTTCTGATGTGTAGAGCATGTGACAAGTTGGCTTGAGTCTGACAGAGGCAGAATTCCGGAGATTCCTGTTGTTTTAACGGGCATTTAAGTTGTCCACAGTGAGCTCAGTTTGCCCTGTCCTTTACTTGCCAGCTCATGCTCTTGATCTAATGCAGGTGAGATCAAGGAGTTTCCTGTGTCTTGTGATGGGTTCCCCCCCCCCCAACACCTCTACATGTTTCTGGTCATCTCTGTATTTTGTGGAACCTAGCATTGATGGTAGATGCCCTAGAGAAGGGCAGATTTAGTAATTAAGATCCCTTTTTTTTCTTGAATGTAATCTACTGAGTGGGTGCCTCCACTCTTGCTTCTCTCAGTACTCTTGCCATCTTCCTGAGTAAGTAAATTCCTTCACTGTCTGTAGGCATTTGAATCCCCACATGCATGCAGTGTGCTTTGTTGGCAGTAAGAGCTCTATATTAGAATCTGGCAACGGATCCAGTGTAACAGTCACTGACTAATCCACAGTGCACACGACTATTCTGCTTCTCTCTTTCTCAGCCTAAAGCAGAGACAAGGAATACAAGACCTTCAGATGTTTTAGGGATACAAATTCCATCATCACTTACCATGGACTATGCTATCTTGGCTGATAAGAATTGTAGTCTAACAACATCTGGAAGGCTACATGTTTCCTACTCCAGGGCTGAAGGATGTATTGTTTTCTAGGAATGAGGGACAAATTAAATGCTGCACTGAACATACCACATGGTTGCAACTCAAGATGCTTCGTGACACTGACTGTCCATGTCATGCTATAAGCATTGTTCGGTCTGGTGAGTTTCTCAGTTGCAGTAAGAAGAGGTTTGGGACTTGAACCCCCGCCCCGCCCCTAGGGACAGGAATAGTTATGTGAGAAAGACAATGTTTCAACTTCACCTATCCTCTCATGAAAGCTGCAGGAGATGATAGTTTTCCCAGGAAGGGATAAGTGACAGCACAGAGTCTAGCCTTTTATACACACATAGTATGCTCAGTGCAATATCTTCTGCTCCTGCTTTATTAATGTATGAATGTTAATTTAATGTCATGTATGCTACATATGTTTATAGATACCTAACAAAAGATATGGGCTTTTAGTACATCCGTATACCTTTTCCTTTTTTGTTCTGCTCCCTGTATGTTTCCATTCTTACTTTCATAAAAAACTGCCTCCAGGATTTAGGGGAAACTTTTGGCAAAACACCATGAGTGCCCCTTGTAAAATTAGGAATACAGTATAGGAAGCAGCTTTATGTCTGGTCATACAGCTTATACATCTGGTCCACTGTTGTTCTCTCTGACCAGCAGTGACTCTCCAAAATCTCAGACAGAGGTCTTCTACATCAACTGCTATAATTTTCTTTTTTTAAGTGCAGTTGGAAGGATTTAATCTGGGTTCTTCTATATCCAAAGCATGCACTATAGCCATTTCACTCTGAGTTATAGTTTCTCTCTAGAGATGCATCTACCTATTTTTCTGGGTGAGACTTCTCTTGGATCTGAACTCAAAATCCCTGACACTCCCTTCCAAACATCTATTGCTTAAACAACATCTAGGAGTCTAGTGATGCCTTAAAGATGAACACATTTTATTTGGGATAAGCTTTTTTGGGGTGCACTCCATTATATCAGATGCACAGAATGTTGTTTTATTTGACAGTTTCTGTTTTCTCCTGCACTGGTACTGAGATACAGGAAAGTAATTTTTGCTAGTCTAGGCTGGGTATGAAGTGTAAGCTAAAAACAGCTTTCTTATTTTGATTTTTGTTGCACTTTTTGCTAAACTGTACTTGCTCCGTCAGTCTGTCTGAAATGCAAAAGTCCTTTATTTGTTGAAGATTAAGATCTGTGTAGTTATTAAAATGTGGAATGAGTTGGAGGGGTGTCTTCAATTTTAGGAAGTGTAATCTTTTTTATACTTTCTATGCATCTTGAAGAGCTTTCAGGTGATTATGAGCAATACAGTGCTCTCCACAGAATAGAGGCAAAATTTATAAAGGAGGTTGGTTAGAGTTTGAAACAGCTTGGATCAGGTGGATACTAAAGTTGTGGTGAATGACCAAGTGGAAGCTTGATTATACCAGTGTATGGAAATACAGTAGTAGCATAGCCTTGAATCTAGCATAAGAAGATGAAACATAGTGTTCAGAAGCTCTTTTGCATCCAGAGCAAAATTACTGGGGCTTCTTTGAGTGTAAATACCCTCCTCTCTTGGGAGATGTAGCCCAGAGTGTTTAGGGACAAAGAAGGGAAGCTACAAAGTGCTAGGGGGTCATCAAAGCCTATCAGAGATGTACAAGTAATTTAATGATCCAAAAGAATAATCTAGGTGTTTCAGTTGAGCATTTTTATTCTGAAGAATGCAAGAGTTATTGTAAAGTCAGAATGTTTGACTAGACAGAGCTGCCTCATTTTTAGTAGTTCCATGCTGCTGTGTAATCCATTATCAAATCACTGTGGTATCATTTTTTCTCAGATAGGCAGCCAAAATAGTTTGTTGCAATATTCCTTGTTGGGGTTTTTTTGTTTTTGTTTGTTATTTAAAGCATGTTGGTAGTTCTCATGGTTGCAAAGAGAAAAAATATTGATAAAAAGGAGTAGAAAAGGGGAGCTGAAATATTCCACAGCAGGTAATATTCAGTCATCCAGATCACTGCTTCTTTGGGACTGGCTATACCTTCATCTCTAACTCACTTTCTATCTCCCTGCTTCTCCCCTCCCCCCATCCCAGGCCACTGCTGTGCTGTTTCATTTTTAATTAAAAACAAACTGATATGGCCATTGAAAATTTGAATCCGAAAACCAGAATAAAGGAGAGCAAAACAGCAGTGCCCTGGCTGTAAAATGTGTGTTTCTTTGCCATAGAATGTGTATAGCCACGGTTACTCATGATACTGTTGTAGCTGCACATAATAGCTGCCTTACCCCTGTCCTTTACTCAGAAGAGCTTACTCTCTCTGCTGTTTCTGCCTCTGCTTTCCTCTGATTCAATAGTTCTGGCTTGGAAGAGGCGCCATCGGGGACATGGTCTTTCCCATGTTTAGCTAACTCCACACGGATTGTGCTTCAGTTTTCAGATTTTCCCCACATATTGGGTCATTCATTCTTTGGGCTGCCTTGGACTGATTGCTTTCCTCTCTTTCAGGTTCTGGCAACACTATGCAGCCAGATACTGAGAGGACCCGGCCACGGCCCAAGAAACCAGATATGGCACTTTATGTCCCCAGAGCTCGACGTGACATGGCAGTTTCAACAACCAGTACCTCAGTCACCACTAGACATGGGTGGGAGGAAAGCCATAGGTCCACAGGGAAGAAAAGCATTAAAGGATGTGAGCCAAGGCAGAGTCTTAATGCCAGGAGAGACAAGCTTCATGGCAGTCAGGGAGGAGCTGGCTCACCTAGAAAAGAGAAAGGAGCTTCATCCCAAGAGCAGGGTCACAGTGATGAGTTTTGCCAAAGCAACCCAAAGTCAAAGACTCAGAAAGAAGTGAAGTTGCAATCCCCAAAAGAACTTGAATCACAAAGTTTGCTCCGGACCTCCTGCTTCCTTGATCCAATTCTCATGCCACTGCCCGGCAATAAAGAAGAGATCTCTCCAGAGTATTGCACTGCACCTTCCGCTAACTCTCTGGAGAAGATGGTAGACCTACAACTTCAGTCAGGGCTGGATGATGCAGATTGTACTTGTGAACAAGAGTGTCTGGTTCCATCAGCAAGGCAGAATACTTTTTCTTTGCAAAGGAGCAAGCAGGCAGGAGCACTCCTCCCAGACCAGGTAGGGCTGAGTGAAGGAAATATGCAGATATGCAGCAGCAAGAGGCCTTTGGGTCAGAGGGAGCTGAGTGAAGGCAGTGTGTTTGATAGCAACGGAAGTGACACAGAGAGTGTAGGCAGAGATGATTCAGAACCATGTAGGATAAATGAGGACAGTGTGCCTGAAAATGCAGGCAGTGGGGTTTGGGGTAGCATAGAGACACAAAAAACTAGCACATCAGTGTGTTCAGATGAGGGGATGTCAAATCTAAGAGACAGCAATAATTGCAATATACAGGAATATGTTGACAATAGTATCATAGTTTTCCCAGAAGTAGTTGAAAGTAATCAATGTCAGTATAAAGATGAGAGTAACTTTAGTCAACCAGAGAAGAATGGCAATAGCATGTTAGGAAATGTTCTCAAACAAGTTGCAGAACAGACAGGGCCAGAAGATGGCAGTGAGTCCAATGATGCTGGTGTGGACATCTCTGCTCAGGCAGAAGTGAGTGAGCATAGCACATCAGAGCATCAAGAGGACTCTGAGACTTGCATATCCATTCATGCAGTTGAACATTTGTCTAATCTGATTGGAGTGAGCTTAGAGAACGAGACTGAATACAGCAGTGAGAGCATTTTGATTCAAACAGCAACAGGTAGCCTAACTGAAAAGCCGTACAAGAACTTCCCAGATCATTTAGTGGTGGCTGCAGGCTGTAACTCTTCAAATAGGTCCTGTGGGTGGATGGACAATCTGTCCAACTGTGGCATCCAAATAGTGGAAGATGAAAGGGGGCAGGTGTGCATTAGTGAACATGAGAAAGGAGGCAGCTTTTCTCATCATATTTGTCAGTGTGGAATTGATGCTTCTGAGGCTGCAGTGCCCCCAGGAGAAACCAGATTGGGTTTAAGAGATCAACGCACTGGGTACAGAGGCAATGCAGAAGCAAACAGTTACTCCAAAGAGGCTACTAGACAGTTACGGGATTATGCCTCAGAGAATATGACCTGTTGTCCAGAGAGCACTCTGGACACAATAGGATTAGGTGGCACCTCTGTGGAAGAGTCATCCAAGGCAGAAGGAGAAGCTGAACAGAATGTGCCATCACGTTGGGAGGAGCCCACTAGAACCACCATTGGTCCTACAACGCACAGTGGGGATAACAGCATGGCGGAGGAGAGCTGGGATGCTCTGTTTAATGATGATGGTGATTGCCTGGATCCTCACTTGCTGGAGGGGGTGAGTACTCCATATACATCTTTTCCAGAGCTGAGGGCCATAAGGCATAAAGGTTGCAGCTGCATGCCTGGTGGGGTTTGGGGTGCATGTCACACAGCCCAGTTTGGTGCTAATCCATTTTTTACTGTGGAAGTCCTATGCAGCTAGCTTCATCTGGATCTAAATTCAATTTCTTCTGTAATGTTTCTGTTCTGTGATTGTGCTCCTTGTCTTTCTGGATTTTTTTCACACTGCAAGTTATAGATCTGGACTTTCTTTTTCTTTTTCTTTTTTTTACTGAAAAAGATATCAAAGCTCTATTTTCATAGTAAACTGAAAATGGTTCAGGATACATTTATTCTGATACAGCTTCTAGATCTTATTATTGCTGCAGCAATACTTGCATTAGAGGATGTGGAGAAGAGAGAGGCCATACAGGGACAGGACTATTGGTCACTGACAGATGTAGGAAGCAAAAGGAAACAACAAAATCAGATAAGTCCCCTATACGGCATACTTCACCAGTAAAAAATGTTGGCCACATTCCATAGAGTTTTTTGAGGATTTAACAGACATTGTACCTTGCTTTGGAAATTTCTCTATAATCATGGCAGCTGGTAGCTTGCTTGATTAAAGTTACAGTATGATGTTGGGATGCTGAAACAGCTTTCCTCTGATTTTTTGATTTTGTGCTAGACTGATTTATGTTGTCTTTAATAACAATGAATGCAGGATCACAAGCACCCTGCAGTCATGTCAGTGGAAGGCTCAAGGGAAAACGTTGGCCCCCAGGCTCTGTGGTTAGACTGTGGAACTCTCCAGCCTAATGGCTGCAGAATCATTAAAGAAAGAGAAGCAGAGGACTTGACTAAGAAATCCCAAAACCTACAGCAGGCTGAGCTCCAGAAAGATTCCTAAACTCAGCATGGCTATGCCTCTGTGACACAAACGAAGAATATACTCCATTGACAGCATATAAAATGTATGCAATAAAGTGGGCGGAAGTGCTACACATGATAGCTATGTTGCTGTGGAGGAGAGCCATCATGATGACCGCCAAGCGTGGAGAGACGTACCGTGAAGTTTCATGGAAATGGCAGGTTTTTAATTGGCTCTGGCTTGTTAGTGGAGTGCCCTGTAAAGAGAGTGCTTGAACATATTGCAGTGAGGAGCTCAGCATGGGGATCGTGCAGCCCTGCCTTTTTCCGTTTACGAGGAGGAGAGCTTTGTGTCGGCTGGATGGCTGAGAGCTCCTTATTAAAGCTTAAATCAATACCATAAACCCTGTACTTTTAGAGTGACACAAAGGTACCTAAAGTAACAAAGTATTGTAATATTGCTGGAAGTGCATCCAGGCCTTCTCAGGAGTCAGGGTTGATCTCAATGGATTCAGTTTGCTAATAGCTCCTGTGAACCATTGAAATTAACTAAGCAGGCTCATTATCAAGAGTTTGCTCATAAACCATCCTAAATTCTTGGTAATGGAAGCTGTTAAAACTCCATGGGGGCAGCTTTTACAGGAAGTGGCTTTGGGTTCACTGCCGCTTGTTCTAGTCAGTAATGATACAGAAATTAACCCCCACCCACCCCTCTTAAGGAAGATAACCTTCCAGTTGAAACTCAGGCCAGGTCATGCACTTGGCCCAAGGGGACCATATGTCATTCCCCTGCCTTAAACAGAAATGCCAATGTATGAAGCAGAACATGTAGAAGGCAGCAGCGGGAAGTAAAATACCCCCCAAGGTTGTAGCTTTACATTGTGCCTCCCTGCAAATGTGGGGCCTGTTCTTCCTCTGTGCAGTGCTGATGTTTTCTAACAAGGAACACAAGATCATCCACTGGTTCCCAGGTACATATAATCAGAGCCGTGTACAAGGGAACAATTGGAAGAATTCCTTGCCTGTTTCACACACTTCTTGAAACTGTAACAGCTAAGGTTACAGGGTGAACGCAACAGAAAAAAAAATCCATGCTGAAAGACAACAGGAAAATAGAAGGTGGTACCATGACAGTTTAGCTTTTCAAGGTTAGGACTGTACCTATCCTGTTCCAAAGGGTTGGCTTGGTTCTCTGCTATACTAGTGTTTTCAGTGGAAGAGCAGTTGTTCAGCAACTTAAATAGAAGCTATGTGGTTGGGAACAGTCTAGTCACAATGGGCTTCCACTTCTCATCCCAGAAGTTGGGCACATGGATTCTGTTCTAGTGCAGACCTGACCTATTTGCAGAACTATGAATCCTGTGCTATGCAAGAATTTTGCTTGGAGAAACCAAGTCTCTGCCTTTGTTTGTCAGAGAACCGATACCAGTAAACCGTACGCATTGAAAAGCACTAATTTTAGAAAGTCAGGGATAATTTCCTTTCAATTATATCTCACATAACCACTTGGAGGAAGGTGCAGCCGACCAAATTGTGAGAGTGATGCATTATCTGTAGTCCTAAGAAACAGTGGTGGGGGAGAGGCTCTTAGTTAACAGAAGTGGGGGGAAGCTATAGGGTAATCCCAGTGGCTTGGGCACTTTGAAGGGGTTCTCCTTACAATTTACAGCTTTTCTCAGCTTCCAAGTAACAGTATTTCTGTAACAGTGCTCCATTTGAGAAGATCCCACATATTCTCTTGCTATGGTGAAGTGTCAATGTAGGCAAGATTTTTTATTTTAAATAATTGGGATATAATCTTGTTTGGAGCCCATAAACAGAACAAAAAAGAATGTAGTGTCATGGTTCTCTATGGGAAATAACATGTCATAGAGGAATTTGCAAAGGCATTGGTTTATGGCAACCTTCTCCAACTTGGAATCCTCCAGATGTTGCATTACAATTCCTATCATTCCCAGCCATGCTTGTTAGAGCTGATCAGAGTTGTAGTTCAATACTTCTGAAGGATACCAGATTGGGGAAGGAATGTTTGAAGTTATATGCAGACCAACAGTCTTGTCATAGTGTCCAGAATACTATTGGCTAGTTATGCCAGCATAAGTGCAGTGGAGTGAATTGCAGTAACAAATTATTGCTATGTAACAAGTTGCCTCTTGTGTCCCTCCTGTGCACCTGCTTAGCAACTGGCACACAGTGATGAGGAATACAAGTAGCAATATGTTTATTAGTAGGAGTATGCCCCAGCAATTTCCACCTTTGCACATGTGCCAATCAACTAACCAGTAGGATTTTGGCCAGCATTTCATTTCAGCATTGTTATTGTCCTTCACCGTCCTGAAGCAGATCCTTAAGAATTTTCCTCATATTGTATACAGTGGTACCTCGACTTATGAACTTAATCCGTATTGGAACGGTGTTTGTACGTCGAAAAGTTCGTAAGTCGAGGCAAACTTTTCCATAGGAATGCATTGAAAACCATTTAATCCGTACCTGCTGTTTTTCGTTCGTATGTCAAAGCGCTGTTCGTAGGTAGAGGCATTAGTTCCCATAGGAACTAATGCAAAGCCGGTTAATCCGTACTCTACCACTAGGGGGAGAATTTTTTTTATTTTTTCTTCTTTTGACCTAAGATGAACTTAGGTCAAAAAAAGGGCAGGAAAGGTTATTTTTGGTTTTTTTCCGTTCGTAAGTCGAGGCTCCGTTCGCAAGTCGAAGCAACATTTTGCGAACGGAGTCGTTCGTAACTCGAAAAGTTCACAAGTGGAGACGTTCGTAAGTCGAGGTACCACTGTATATACCCATCAAGTATGACATATACTGTATATAGTTATGCATCTGCCTCCTAGAACTGTGATGTGGACATCTCTTGTTTTACTTTACGGACAGTGAACTATGTGTGATTGGACAGAATTTGTGTAAGTAAATTAATTCAATCTGATTTTGTTAGTTTGGGTATCCAATACACACTGCAAAGGAGAAGACCTTGAATCAAGCTTGTTGGGAAATAAGTGGGCTCTAAATTCATGAAGTACTGTGAGGTACTGTCTTGTAAGAGAAGTTAGCAAACAGCTTAAGAGTGTCCTGGTTAATAGATGCAATGCTTGGATTTTCACCTTAAGGGAGAAAAACATTATGAAAGAGAAAACCTAGGACAATAGTCAGGAAGAGGGACAGGGCAAGACTTTTGTCAAGGCCAATTATACTAAGCTTGTATCCCTTTAATGAGGTACAAGATTTTGTGTGGATAAAACAGGACTTGGATTGCAAATGGTGACAGATCCAGAGATGTGGTGGGGACTGTACTTCCTCATCCTGGTGTGGAAATCAGCCTCAGAAGATTTTTTTTAAAAAAAAAACACCAAAAAAACCTCTCAGTGGGCAACAGAAGGTTTTTCTGTCCTGCGGTAAAATGCATGCTGTGTGTTGTATATTACTGTAGGAGTTCCTGCCATAGGTTAAAATCCTGCTCTTTTTACTGTGAATGTACCCAGAGTTTGGGTATCAGAGGAACTTCAGGTGCTATAGAAAACTGAATAGTGAAAATTCACTATTGTGTTAGATTCAAATATGCACTTATCCATATCTTCCTGCTTGTGTTAAAAAAAAAAGATTAAGGCGAGATTAAAATGGAGAAAAGGCAGCAATCCTTCGAAAACAACTTGAGTCTAAGTGAAGCAGGGTCTGGCCTGTTACGTACTTGCCCTCATGAAAACCTAGTCTAGCTCCTTGCATCAAGGTCAGTGTAACTTGCTTTATTGGCTGAAGGCTGTGTATTCAGATGATTGTGTATGCAAAAGTAGAATTTATGGGGAGAGTGATTAGGTTTGTACATCAAGGGAGGTGCTTTGCATTGGGTTTATGACTTGTGGCTCAATTGTGTGTTAGTGATGTGTTTACATAAGAATGAATTGGAGCAGTACTACTCTTCTTCATGTGTCTGTGTATCTTGGGGCTTAATAGAGCTCTTCATGTTTGCTTGAGGCTGAAGGGAGTGTTCTGTGCACATTTTCTGTGATAAATTTGAGCATGGTGTATGTTTGTGAATTGATTTCTAGTGGCATAGCTTGCTGGTGTTTCCTCTCTACCTAGAAATTGCTGCCATAGTTTGCTCTACTTGGTCTTGCCTATTTGGAGAGAGCCACACGGGCCTATTCCCTTAACACAGTCTATGTGAGTCACACCTGTTTTCTTAGAATAGGGGATAGCTGGGGCTTTGCTCAGGAGCTGGTATGCTTGATCCTCATGTTCCTAAAGACCTAGATTTTCTTTCATTTTGCAAAATGAAAAGTTAAAAGTGATTATCAAAAGGCCATATAATCCATGACATTGTCTATTTTAGCCATTTTAGAAAACAACTTATTTCTTCTCACTCAGAATAAGATAAAATTTCCTACGTCAGAACAAAAAATGTTAATTTGTAGCCAAAAAAATTCTAGAAATAGTGTTTCTAGAACAACAAATGTTCTTATTCGAGTGCTCTCTGTCCCCAAGGAACAGGGCTGTCCTTTCAGGCTAACATCTAGAAACAGTGCAATGCATTTTTCTATGGAAAACTGCACTCTGCTGCACTTCCATAGAAGACTGCACTCCAGTCTTCTATGGAAAATATGCCATCATTGAAAGTATTGTCTCTTGGTTGGAGATAATTTTGAGCAAAATCTGCTTATTTTTCCTCTTGGAAATATTGTAGCTAGTCAGCCCTGTGTACCATGTTTCCCCGAAAATAAGACAGGGTCTTATATTAATTTTTGCTCCAAAAAACGCATTAGGGCTTTTTTTCAAGGGCTGTTTTATTTTTTCATGTACAACAATCTACATTTATTCAAATACAGTCATGTCATCATCTTCTGGTTGGTGCACAATGGTGGAGGGCGGGGTTTCACTTAACTGGGGCTTATTTTGGGGGTAGGGCTTATATCACGAGCACCCTGAAAAATCATACAAGGGCTTATTTTCAGGTTAGGTCTTATTTCCAAGGAAACAGGGTATGTATGGGGTGTGTTGACTGTGTTTGCGGTTTCAGAGTTGCATATATATGCCTTTACATGAGATGCTTGTACTCCCATGAGAATGAGGATTCTCCAAACCCTGACGTCATACCTCCCTCCCCACACCATCTTTTGTTGTCTGTATTCTCGATCTCAAAAGCCAAGAAAGCGAGCAGGAGTCAGTGCTGTGCCCTGCTTGCTTGGAAAGTGCACTCCATCATGGGTAAATCTTTGGAGAGCGTTGAGCTGTGGCAGACAGTCTTCATTTCCTGTGTCCTCTTGCTCCTTGCTGCCTGTGCCTCCGCTGGCAGAACCTTTCCCAGCACAGGACAGGCAATATCTGGGAAGGAGACTGTGAACAGGAGGCTGAGACTGTGTTAATGCAGCATTAGGGTGCATAGTTCCTGTAAGCAACCTAAGACAGGAAACTCCAGCTTCTAATGGACTTACACTCTCAGTGACATGCAAAACATTTCAGACATGTTTGTAACAATACGAAACAATGCATCTGCTCCATAGCCTGATGCAGGCATGCACCAGATAGCTGCATAGCATGCTCACTTTGACCAAGCCTCTAAAACTGTACAGAGACAAAGCCCTCTCTCCCCACCTTCCTGGAACTGTTGTTGACAAATTCCAGTTCTTTCACTTCATTTTGTTACCCGTTTTGCTAAGCAAGCAACCCCCTTGCTGCACTCATTGGTTTGTGGAGGACAGGGCTACTCATGCAGCTTGCACTCCACGGTCTCTGATAGTCTGACATGCTACATGGTGTTATGAGCATGCTGCTCCCTCAAGTCTTTCTTAGGCTTGATCCTGCTGGGACCTAGTATTGTTGTTTGGTTTCCAAATGCTCCAGTTTGTAACTAGGCTTCTTTTAAATCCACTGAGGCACATATCTGTTCGTGCTGCAGTTACATCATTTCCTCGCTGATTTGCTGGCTTAATCTTAAATGCTCCAGCCCACCCACAAATTCACCTTCCTGGTGAAATCATCTGAATTACTGTTTTTATTGACTGAAGTGGCTGGAATTTATAGACTTTTCCTATATAGCTGTGGCTTCTGTTGGTACAGGTACTCAGGGAAGCAGACAGGAGCCTGCCTGAGTTATAGACTCCCTTGCCAACAGGACGTGTGCTGATCTGTGCAGCTTAGGGACCCAGTGTGAGTATTCTGTTAGCAAATCACCAGCAGCTTGGTCTTGCATCCAGCTATCAATCTCTCTGCATCCATGCCTGACTTGGATGCTTAGAGGGTGAAGGTTCAAACAAGCCATCCCTTTAAAGGGGATGGTGAATGGTCAGGCGAAGACAAGTCAATTCTGGGATCATTGCCCATTAGGACATCATCTTATAAATCTGGGGAGAATATCAAAGCTTTGTTGGCAGGTACTCTGCCAACATTTGATGGCATACCCAGAGGCCTTGGTTCCTTTTGCTGTAGGGGACAAAGTCAGCTCTGAGTCCTCTGTGGGGAGAAAGGCAGCATAGCTCAGTGTTTAGGCATCTGGTTGCGGAGCCAGAGGTTGGGAGTTCAAATCCCCTCTGTGCTTCCTTGAAAGGGGCTGGACTCAATGATCCATAGGGTAACTTCCAGCTCTGTGGTTCTAAGATTATATTATAAATGGCATAAGTAAATAATAAATAAAACTTCTACTTGGGAAACTAAACAGGACATGGTAGGAAATGTACGTATTACCCCTGGCAACTTTTTAAGTGGATGGCTATGTTAGTCTATTTCTTCAAAAATAACAAAGAATCTTGTGGCATCTTAAAGATTATCAGGTTTTACTTGACATAAGTTTTCATAGACTGTAGCCCACTTCTTTAGATGCATGACTGAATGTTTATTAAAATATAAAATATAAACATAGCAGGGACAGCCAAGCCAAGCACGTTTGAGGACCAGTTTCCCTTCTGGGGTCCACCAAAAGCGGTTCCTTTTCTGAATTTTTTTAAAACAAAGTGATTAAATGTTCATTTCAGGTTACACACAAGTATGTGCATCCACTTTAAATGCTAGTTATCACTAAAGCAAAGCTGAACCTCTTTGGTGCTAGAGGAGACTTGATGCTCCAGGAAACTGCAAGGAGGCTTCCACTTCTGGAGGCTTTCAGCAATGGCAGTGTTCTACTTCTTGACAAAAAAACTGTAAGGAAGGCATGGTGGAATAAAAATGCCCTGACTGCCTATCTAACCAAGAACAGAAGACAAACCAGCTTGGTCTCTCCTTGGAGGAAGTTCCCTAACTTGGGTAACTATAGCAAACATTGCCCTTGAAAAACACCTGTCCTAAATCTCAGTCATTTACATCTTCCTTGGCAGTGAAATGCCAGTCAGGACCTCCGGAGACATCCATAACTGATAGGCCTGGTTCCGGTGGGAAGAGGTGACCTTTCAGCTATCCAGACCCTGCTTGGGTGCTCTTTAGATAATGTAACCAGCACCTTGGAATTAGGAGGAATTAAAGAACCTCTTAATGAGGGTGAAAGAGGAGAGCGCAAAAAATGATCTGAAGCTCAACATCAAAAAAACTAAGATCATGGCCACTGGTCCCATCACCTCCTGGCAAATAGAAGGGGAAGATATGGAGGCAGTGACAGATTTTACTTTCCTGGGCTCCATGATCACTGCCGATGGTGATAGCAGCCACGAAATTAAAAGACGCCTGCTTCTGGGGAGGAAAGCGATGGCAAAGCTAGACAGCATCTTAAAAAGCAGAGACATCACCTTGCCGACAAAGGTCCGCATAGTCAAACGTATGGTTTTTCCAGTAGCGATGTATGGAAGTGAGAGCTGGACCATAAAGAGGGCTGACCGCCGAAGAATTGATGCTTTTGAATTGTGGTGCTGGAGGAGACTCTTGAGAGTCCCCTGGACTGCCAAGAGAACAAACCTATCCATTTTGAAGGAAATCAACCCTGAGTGCTCACTGGAAGGACAGATCCTGAAGCTGAGGCTCCAATACTTTGGCCATCTCATGAGAAGAGAAGACTCCCTGGAAAAGACCCTGATGTTGGGAAAGTGTGAGGGCAAGAGGAGAAGGGGACGACAGAGGACGAAATGGTTGGACAGTGTCATCGAAGCTACCAACATGAATTTGACCAAACTCTGGGAAGCAGTGGAAGACAGGAGGACCTGGCGTGCTCTGGTCCATGGGGTCACGAAGAGTCGGACACGACTTAATGACTAAACAACAACAACAAAAACCAGCACCTTGGTTTAGAACTAAAAACAGATCAGAAATTAGTGCAAGTTTAGAATACTGGTATAAAGTGGTCACCGAAAGTGGATACCAGACATTATTCTGCTTGCAGCATTTTACATCCATTATAGCTTCTGAATATTCCTCAAGGGAAACTGCACATAGAACACATTGCAGTAATAACAGAATAAATCATTTCCCTTAGGAGCTCTTAGTAAGGTTAGCCTATCTTGTCTCCCATTGACAGTATAAATGTTCACACTATTGTTTGAATGGGGAGCCACTGTACTTGAGGGTCCCCTGACATCTCCTGAGCCTTTCTTTAAAATCCCCCACCCCCCTCAATGTCAGCAGCTGTTGTGCTTATATAGTTTAGAGCATTCTCTATTTTGGAGTCTGTTGGCACAGCAGCTATCCCAAGAAGGACTTGTTTGCAGGTTTGCTCCACATGCCATTACTTTTCCCAGCTTGACTCCCCTGTCTCTATCCCTCTCCTTTCTGTCATCTATTTCACTTCTACTAGCTCTACTCATAATAGCCAAGGGTGCTGCCACACCTGTTCTGTAAGCTGTGTTTTGCAGCTGCCTTGGGAATTGAAGTGATTCTGCACAATGTTAAAAAGACAAGGTTCCTGTTTGCTAAGAGCAAGGACTCACGCTAGCTTCTTCCCCTGGAAACAATGAGGGAGACCTAGTGAAACAGCAGATGGAAAGGGTTAATGGGGAAAGCATGCAAGCAGCAGGAGGCACCTGATCGATAACTCCCCATCTCCTGTGGGCCATCAATCCTTCTCTGGAGCAGAAGCCCACGGTTCCATCAATCAGGCTGTGCACCCGCTCCTAGGCTGCCAAAAAGCCCAGGGGCTGGGATGCACCGAGGTGCTTGCCAGTCAGAAGCTGTGCATGCCTGTTATGGTGCAATATGGGGAAGGGTAGAGAGAGGCTCAGGTTAAGGATCCAGTCCCTAAGGTGGCACCACAGAACCCATGGTACCCTGCATTATGTTGGAGAAAAGGGTAAGAGGAGGACTTTCCCAATGTAGCTTGTGCGTCAGGTTCATGGTTATTCGCTTTTCTCTCTTATAGTTGTCGGTCCGCAGCCCAGTTACCACAACATCACAGGAGCCAAGATTTGACTATTACAACTATTCTCCAGCAGATCTGGACCTAAGTGATTCTGAGCTGCCACATGTCATTGAGATCTATGACTTTCCACCAGAATTCCGCACAGAAGATCTGATGCGCATCTTCTGCAGCTACCAGTGAGCAGTTTGTCCACACTCTTCCTCACCCATACCATCTCCTTTTGTGCTTCTTTTGGGCGAGGGTGACAGTAAAGTGCATGGCAGGTGTCTTTACTTTGGGGTTTCTCTTCTGTAGCTTGTACTTAGCTCAGGTGTTGAGGTGCACGGGATTCACAGACTGTCACCACCCTCTGCTTCAGAGGTGGTTTCCTGGCTCAAGCCACTAAAGGACAGACTTTCTCCAAGGTGGCTGTCTTTGGACTGGCATTGCTGTTGCCCACTGTGACAAGAATAATACCAGACATCCTTGCAGTGAGAAGTTCAGAGTGAATGCACAGTGCCACTGAGGTCTTGACCTGCACCCTTCTTGTACTCCTCTCAGGACTGCACAATTACCTTTGCTTCTCATGCTCTTTCCCTTTCTCTCTCTCCACCATCCAAATACTATAACATCCCCAACTTTCTGTTTCTCTCTTACCAGGAAGAAAGGCTTTGACATTAAATGGGTGGATGACAGACATGCCCTCGGCATCTTTTCCAGCCCTATCACAGGTATGATCTGCTTTGGAGAATGTCTTGGCTGTGTGCTTGCTGAAGAGAGGATGGGGTCTCTTTGAGACGTGGTGGGGAGTTATGCCTGTGTTCAGTGTTCTTTGAGCAGGGAGTCACAAGGCCCTGTACCTGCTAATTCCCTTTGAAACTAAAAAGTCCATTTTCTTCCCACAGCCTGCGATGCTCTCAGCACCAAGCATCTGATGGTGAAAACCCGTCCACTGTCGCAGGCAACTCGATCAACAAAGACTAAAGCTCGAGCCTGTGCTGGTGAGGCCAAAAGGGACACAGGGTTAATCTACTTCATTCTTTCCTAGCCTGACATCTTCCAGATGGTTTGGGTTACAATGGCTTTGCTAGCAGGAGATGGTGGGATACCAGTTTAGAGGCAATGAAGCTTAGAATGTCTACCATGCAGGACATCAACCAGCCATTAACTCATATCTGTACAGCATGTTTTCCTGCAGATTTTAACAGAGTTCTTGATTATGGGTAGTGATTATTATGAGGCTGCAATCCTGTCCACTCACATAGACCTCCCTGCACTTGTCTACGTTTGACTTCTTATATAGGGCATGTAATGCGCTCACTAGCCATAAAAACTGCTCTGCTGAAATTCTCCTTCCCTCTTACATTGGACTTCCCAAATCCAACAACTGCCTGCTGGATGAAGCAACTGCCATTACTGCTGGTAAATGTGTCCCATTAGTAGTGAACAGTCCTGTTTCTAGTGTTAGTGCATGCCAGTCACAATGTTGCCTGCACTACCAGTCGGCATGCTGGCTTCTCAATTCCATGCCAGGTAATATTTAGGCGGTTGAAAAATCTATGGCATTATCCATGCCACACAGCCATTTTGTAGGGCTGTGAAGAAGGGAGGGGAGACTGTGTGTGCAGCAGGATTCAATGCCCTAAGTTAGTCAAGAGTGGAGGTTTGCTAACACTCGTGTATATTCATTTTGCCCAGTGGCTTTCTCTTCTTGCTATTGTTGTAGCGTATCTTGAGTTCCATGGTGAAATCTCTCAAAGGTACTCTCAGTCTCTTCCACTGTCTTGCTATGATGAGATCCAGGTCATGGCTGGACCTGTGTTCCTGTGCCACTTAGCAGCCTCTGGTATCATTTCAGGCTACACAGATTTTGAGGAAGGACTCACATTCTGGATTGAATGCCTGAATCCTCCTGCCTCCCTCTTCCAGCATTGAGAACAGGAACTTTATGCTAACTCTGACTGCTGAGGTAGTTGTACTTTCACAAAATCATAGAATAATGGAGTTGGAAGGGGCTTATAACATCACTGAATCCACCCCCCTGCTCTATGCAGGAATCCAAATCAAAGAATATCTGACAGATGGTTGTCTAATTGTCTCTTGAATGGCTCCAGTGTGCGCCCACAACCTTTCAAGGTAATTGGTTCTATTGTCATACTGCTCTAACAATTAGGAGGTTTTTCCTGATATTTCCTTGCTCCTTCCTCCAGAATTCCTGCAGCCAGCCAAAGAACGCCCAGAGACATCAGCTACCCTGGCCAGGAGGCTGGTGGCAGGAGCCCTTGGGATGCGGAGCAAACAGAGCAAAGAAGAACGGGAAGCTGAGCGCAAGCAGTTGCAAGCAGCCCGAGGTAAGCAAGGAGGTGGGACAACACTGCAGGGTAATTTTGGGATGGGAAGAAAGGAGCTGAGGTTGTATAATTCAGGCAGTGAGAAGACAGGTGAGGGTTGCTGGGGGATTTCTCTGCATGTCAACCTCTGCCTGCCCTGCTCTCAGTTACTGCCCACATTCTAAGAGTCCCTGGGGAGTCTGCCTGGCCTGGCTCTTGGCTTCAGAGCAGGATGACAAGTCAGCTGGACCCAGCCATGCCCTCTCGCTGCTGTCACACAGCCAACTCTGCCTGTCTGGGTCCCAGAGGGAGGCTCCTGAGCAGCCGGTGGATTCCACTGTATATCTGGGTCAGTAGAGGCACCATGTGTGCCCCTCCGAAGCATGCAGGGACATTCTGATAGCAGGGGGCATTCTAGCCCCCTCACCCCATTGCATCCAGTCTTTTCCACGTTTTTAGTGGCAGAAATGGAAAGATACCTGCTGGTTGAAGAATTCTAGGAGGTGTGGGCCAAAAAGGAAAATTTTTCTGAGCTCTGTTGCTGCTAAGGCACAGCAGTGCAAGGAATGCATTCTGTACTGCTGCACAGTGAGTAAAGCAAGAGGATCTTGCTCAACCAAGAGTAGTGTTTCCTCTCTCCTCCAGCATGCTCCAAGGCACAGGAAGGCTACAGAGAGATGGCCCCTCCTTGGCCATCCTGCTGTCCCTTGCTTCTTGCATCTACTATATGTCCCTGTCCCTTTGTGGTGTGATGGCAGCTGGCTCTCTGCCTGCCCTTCAGCTGCGCCAGCCAGATAACAGTGATGGAGCATGCCGGCCCAGCTGGGGCATGCACAGCTTCACCATACTTGTTTGGAAAGAGTAATTAGACCAGGGAAGTCTTTGTACATTCCCAGCCTGTCTTTCCTTTGGTGGAGGAGAGAGGACTGTACTGGTCAGCAAGAATTAGCTAGAGCAGGACAGCTTGGAGGCATTTGGGAATGCAAGTTCTTGTCTTGCCTCTGAACTGCACGTAGCAGCATCCCTCTGAAACAGGGGAGGTAACTGGGACTTGTATCTCTGGTGCCACCTAGTCCTTTCTTCTCATCATTGGATATCCTCTCACATTCATAGGATATCTTCAAAACAATTTGCCTAGTTTAGCTCCCAATCTCGCTTGAGTGGTTTTCCCAGATTGAAATTTACACACCTGTATATATGTGGAAAATGGACCATACCCATGATGAACTGAGATGTCTGACTCCATAAAACTATTTGGCGTACGTGTAGCAGCAGATAGAATGAAGGAGCTAGGATCACATTCTAGGCTCAAAGAGAAGTGTTAGAGAATAAACAATTGGATTGAATTAGCAAAGAAAGGATACAAAAGGTTTAATTGTTTATGAAAGTTAGAAGCAAATACATTCTCTCAAATAAATGTGCAAAAGCTGTGCATTATTGATTCTGTTCCCCCTTTACAGCCTCTGTAGCTGTCTTACATGTACAGAAAACTGTATTTATTGATTAGTTACATTTATATCCCACCTTTCCTTTGATGAGTTCACAACTCTCCTTCTCCCCACTCTGTCCTCACAATAACCCTGGGATGTGAAATAGGCTAATAGAGTGGGGCTGGCCCAAGGTCACCCCCATGGGTTTCATAGCTCATCGGGGACTAGCTGTAAACATTCAACCCAGCACTCTAACCAGTGCACCACTGCAGCCCCAGCCACAAAGCACATAAGCTTGCTGACTCAGTGGTGCAGAGAAAGTTTCTGAAGACCCACTATCCTATCTCATGCTGGAGCATACAGAGGAGCTTGAATCTCAAGCTCTTTGCTTGTTTTCAGTTTACCCAGAGCAAACACGTTTTGCATTGCAGAAGGCAAAGCAAATTAAAGGAGAGTTGGACAGAGCCTCTGAAGTCTTCCTCCTAAATCAGAGAAGGAAGGGGGCAGAACTGCTGAATCCTTTGTGTTGCTGCAGTAGAGCCTGGAAACAAAGATCAGGGTGAAGAGATTAGAGGTGGGTTAATAGGATCAACTTTCTCAAAAGTCAAGATAGGTTTTGGCTTTCATTGGCCTTGCTTTTCAGGCTCATGCAGACCCTTCAGGCAGCCCTGAAAACAATGTGCAAGTAATTAACCATGCAAGTCATTGTAGGTGTCTGTTTTGAACAACCAGCTTTTTGCACATCAAAAATGTGCTGACAGTTGTTTGTCAGTTCAGCTGATAAATTTTCATGTGATTTCCCCCCCCTCCCCGTTTCTAACAGCCTTGCCTTCTCCCTGATAATTCTTGTCAATTCAAAACTCCCCCACCTGTTCCTCTTTGCTTTCCACCCCCCTGCTCCACTTTTTTCCTGTGGAGTGTTCTGAGCAACTCCTTTTATATAGAATGTCTTTAACTCTGTTACCCCCTGCCCAATTGTTCTTTTGAAACTGGAGTATGGATGTTGATTACTCTAGGTCTCTGTGACATTCCCACCATAATCGTAAGTTGTTAAAGATCATTTTTCTCCATAGCTTTAGCTTTTTGAAAAGGATTTGCATCCAATAATTGCTGTCTTGTTTCCGGTGTTATTATCGCTGCCCATGATAGTATTGTGAAGACAGCGTGTGAGAATAATTCTTGTGTCAGATTACCCGTTTTCTCTCTGTGTGTATCTGTATATGATTCCCAGGTTATTGGAGCCTCATGGGTTTTTTCTCTCTCCACCCTTATTTAGCTAGATCTCGCTCTTTTCACATGTCCCTCTTAGTGACTGCACAAAAGTAGAGGATTCATGCTTCCTCTTTTCCTTGACTTTACTGAGGTTGAACGGGGGGGGGGGGGGGGCTCTGATACAGCAAGATCAGTTTACAGCTCTGACTTCATGCCCATAAAAGAGGAGGGCACAGGGAGTGGGATGCTCTCCTGTTTATAAGCTGTATTCATTTGTTTTGCCAGCCTGTGTAATCCACATGCAATGAAGAGAGTAGGCTTTCCCCACCCACTCTACCATCCCTTTCAAGAAACAAAAGCCATTGTCTGAAGAGAGGCAGGCTGCTGTGTCAAGGCAACTTCTTCATTTAAGCCAGAACTCTGATTTGGAGGTGCTTCTGGCTCATGCAAGAAAGGCTACCCAGATATAGGAGCTTCCCTCTCTTCAGACTGTCACTGCCACGTGTTGAAAACAACAGTGGAGGGGATGGGGCCTACTACACTCCCCTCCTTATGTATAGATGACACGTGCTTACAGCATAGCTGAATGGAGCTGTACAGAAGGGGGAGGCAACCATGTTTGTCATACAGGAAAACCCAAAAGCCATCTTAAGGCAATATCTTTATTAGCCCAACCAAAGAAATAGCATAAAAATATGTGCCACTGTCATGATCCCGGGATATCTTCATCAGGTCAGGTCTGAGGAGCTTAGAAGCTCACACCCTTTTTTATGCTCTTTTCAGTTGGCCTAATAAAAGTATTGCCTTGATATAGAATCTGCATGTTTGCCCAATCACTCTAGGGAAAAAGATCTGTGGAAAATGGCATTCACGGTATGCACGGTACAATTTTGGACGCTAGGTGGTGCTCTAGTCCTGATGTCTGCTCCAATATACAGAACTGGGAGCAAGGCCCAGCTGCAGGAGGCAGTATAAGTCATGCATAGGAATAGCTCATTTATTTTAATTGTCAGTGCCAACTCTGCAGTCTCCCTGTTCTTCTCTGTTCACTAACGTTTCTCTTGGGTCATCAAGCAGGAGCTCTGATTCTAATGCAGGTGAAATGCACCTCACTGGAATGTTGCATGAAAATTGCAGGAAGGCATTGTGGATGAGAGGAGAGTAAAGGACATATCAACATGGAGGGGGTTTAGCATAGGGCATGTAATTTTTAGTGCCAGTATGGCGGTTGACCACTGTTTGCTGAGGAAAATGGTGTGGCATGCCACAGCGGCAATGCTTAAGATGCCAAGAAGGAGAGAGGGAGCACACCAGGGTTCTGGTGAAGGTTGGTAACCTCATGCACCTTCTAAGACCAGCCCTTCCCTGCAGAGACTGACTGTGCCCTGTGAGTGTGTTGCTTCACCTGTCCCTTTTCTGTTCACAGAGCGGAAGCGCCTGGAGGCCAAGCAGAGGGAAGATGCCTGGGAAGGCCGTGAGTGAGCCAGCATCATCACAGGAGTGGTGACCACATTTATTCATTCAGATGCTGACAGCAATGGGCAGACGCTGTGCTTGTGGCATTTGGGAATTTTGCCACTCCGTTTGGGGTGAGCAGCAAGATATCGGCCTGTTGTGGCTCACCCTGAGTAGCCAAGGCTGCTAGAGTGGGATGGCTAGCCCAAAATAGCATCCCTGCTGGGCTTATCTGAGTCCCTGGAAGAGTGAGTTGGAGATTGGCAGTGTCTGAGCCAGAGGTGCCATCTGGGTAATGATGACTGAAGGCCTGGGTCAGCCACTGTTCCCTACAAGCGTGTGTGCCTTGGAAATGTAACCCAAATACCCATGTATTCTCAGCTTTAGCCGTCATGCATCCAGTGCCTATTTGTTGTTGCTGGCAACAAAACACCATGCAGGGTGTTGTGCTCAGTAGGACTGAATGATGGTAGCTATGAGAAACAAGCTCACTAAAGATGGCCAAGTGCACACTGTTGAGTTTTGCTATTAAAGTTTTTTCAGACTTTTGCCTTGTATTATGTGTATGATACAGGCCACCTTACTGCTTGCAAGTTACTCTGCAAATTATTTTATGACTCTGTAGTGCCACATAGGTAGCATTTCTATAATGGAGCAGAATTTAAGCCCTGCTTTTCCAGACTCTTCAGAAAGTCTGGATCCTGACTGGAGGTCAGGAGGAAGTGCATAAAGCACAGTGATTTTTATTTGATACTAATGTGTATTCCTCAATGAGAATCAAGGGGGTGTCCATTACTTTCCTTCCACTTTGCAACCCTTATGAGAGAATGCAGCTGGCTCAAGATCAGCCAGTGGATTTCATGACTGAGCAGAGATCTGAATCTGGGTCTCTCAAATCCCAGCTTAGCACTCAACCACTACACCACACTGACTCTTTCGTAACAGAAACTGTGTGTGTGTGTGTGCGCGTGCGTGCGTGCGTGCGTCCGTCCATCCGTCCTGTGGGGATTCGTTAGTAGAATCTTCATACAGCTACATTAGGATAAAGAGCTGGTGTCAAGGCCAAAGTAGCTTCTTGCCAATATGGGATGTGAGAGTGGGTAGCAGAGAAGACTTTGTTGCCAAAAACACAGACCTTGGGCTGTGCTAACAGAAGGCCACCAGGCTCTTTGTCCTGGTGGGATTCCCCTCCTTGTGGCAGGAAAGGGTTGGCAGGAGCCTCCTGCAACACATCTTGCCCACCCTCTGAATTGATGGCTCATAAGTGTTGGATGCAAGGTGCCAGCACAACGATGCTTGCTCTGGCCAGCTCGCAGGAAAGTTAGGATTTCCATTGACAGGCACTGGCCTGCTCAGGAATGCTCCCTGAGAAGCAGCAGACAGAGTCTTTTCTGTTCAAGGCAGCTGGGTTAGAGCCGCCTAAGTAGCAGGCAGATTGACCACTTCCTTGTAAACCATCATTGACGGCACACCTTTGCCAAGCTGGGCCGGAGATTCCTGTGGTGAGACGCTCCCAGCTGAGTTTAGGGTCAATACATGAGGGTCAGCTTGGCTCTCTGAGATTTGGCTAGAAATCTTTGGCTGTCACTGCTTGATTGTCACTGTATCCCAGCAGGATCTTCCTTCATGAGAGCAGATGCAATGGTGGTCCACATACCAAAACAGCACGGCATGTCCCAGACTAGGCTTTGGGTAGGAGCTTGTGATTCATGGGATATTAGAGAAGAGGGGATAGTGAGAAGGGACTGATGTGGAGCCAGAGTCTTCTCAGCTAGTTCTTCGAGGGGCGGCGGTGTCTAACATAAGGCAGGGTCTGAGGGAGAATGAAGAGCCTGAGAACACACTACATGAGAAGTGTTGGATATGGATGTGAATCCATTCCTGTTTAGCGGTGCTTGGGGTCAGGTCAAGGTAGGCCAAGATGCCTGTCAGGGCTGGAATGTGCTGGCAGGCCATGTGTTTTCCGACTGGCCAGGTTTGCAGGCATCTCCCTGCCTGAAAACAGCTCTCTCTTTATGTCTCTACTCAGGCAGGGTGGAGCACATGCCTGTGATGTGGGTAGTCTTCTGGAATGGGGACGGATGGGTGCTCATTGCTTTTCCTGGCAATTCTAGCGGCCTATAACACAGACCCCCTACACCCCCCTTGTGTGGCCTGGCCTGTGCAGCCCTCCCAGATGTTCCCTAAAACAAGCTAGGTCTATTTGGGCCAACTGAATACACTAAATACTGATACAGTGTAGCCGCTAAACTGTGTCCCACCCCGTTTATGACTTTTGGCAGCCTGCAGAGATTCTTGGCTTCAAAGGTTAGAAAGGAGAGGAGCAATCCATGCCTTGTGGATAACTTTGGAGGGGGGCAGTTTCCATCAAAGCCTTAAAATGTCTCCATTTTGGCTACTTTCCTATTAAATAATAGTCTTGATGTGTCTGTTCAGTTGCTTGTCAGTGTATTCCTTGGATAATGAAGCACTCCTAAGCATGTTTGTTCAGAGATCAGTGTCTCTAATTTTAATGGGACAGACTCTGGTTTAAGGCAGATTGGTAGAATTTGAAACACACATGCAGGACAGCAGTGAGCCTTAGTTAAGGTAGAGGTGATCAACTTTTCATTCTGCAGATGTTTCGTGGGGCATTCTGCTAGGAGCTTCTGGGAATTCCGGTCCCATCACTTATTCAAGGGTCTTAAGAATAGGATGGATGGATGAACAGTCTGCTCTTGGTGTTACTGCCAAGAATTTCCTGGGCTGCGGGACATTCTTGAAAAGACCGCCAAAGTACACAGCTTGCGGTCATCCCTGATGCCACCTGTTCCTGGTGATTAGTCCTACAGTGGGGCTTGGCTACACACCCTTCTCAATAAACCAACATGATTCTAATTCTTTTTAATTGCTGGTCCCTCTTAGAAAGGCTCAGTTGCAACATGGGCCGATAGCAGTTGCAACAGCTGCTTGATGTCTTCACTGTACAGGTTGTTGATAAACTCTAACTCCCCTATCATACTAGCCCACCTTCATCAGATTAGTACACAGTTACTCATATATACAAGATAATACATGTTTGTTGAAGTAATATTACATATGGGGAGGTACAGTCTTAAGAGCTACCAAACCAGCACTGATCAGAGCCTACAGTGGTAGAATGTGAATTGTTGGCAAGGTCAACAGCTTGGAAAATTGTGGCCTGGCCAGTGCTGATGAGAGCACAAACTCCAGCTTCCACTTAATAAAACGACATCTCCCTGTGCATTGAGCCTGAAACACTAACAAATTTTGTGGTATGCCTCCTGCTCACTGGAGAGGAATGTTAATGGTAGATGTGAACCTTCATCAGAAAAAATCTTCTTCGTGAACTTTGAACTCAGCTCTGTTGAGACCAAGACTTGGAAAAATAATTCCGTATCCAGGAAAGCAGCTGATGCAGCCTCAGAAGGTTGAGACCACATCGTTGATGCATCTTCTGACCTTCTCAATTATACAGCCTTCTCCAGACTAAGGCTCCTGGATTCCAACTCCCATCATCCCTATTTTTATGTAGGTTAGGAAAGATAGAACTTGTAGTCAAACAAAGTAGAGGGTGTGCTGAGGAAGGTTTTCCTATGTCATAAATAGTCCACTGACTCTTCTGGGTACATTCAAACTATAAAATTTTAAGAAAGCAGAAATGACATGCACACTGCAGTAACATTCACCTTCCTAACAGTGCTCTGAATTTACTGCTTTTCACAGCCAAACTTAATGTGATGCAGGGCATCAATGTTTAGAATCTCCCGCTATTTTAAAAAAGATATGCTTAGTAATTAGCGGCCCCATATGTTTCCTTTGGAGATAGGAGAAGTAGCAAAAGTAGCCCTCTGGGGGAAGCATGCTTAGCTCTTTCCCTAGTCTAAATTCTGCACTGCCTAAGCAGCTATTATCTTTGCAGACTAAATTGAAAGATAGGTACAGCATGTATACCTGTCAAACTGTTCCTTACCCCTAGTCCAGTAGCAATGTCAATGTGTATGACTTGGATCAGGAAAGGGGTTAAACACCTTCTTGATAAAGCACCACTTCTCCCATCTTCAAAGCAGTCATTTGGGAACGCTAATTAGTATAGTACAAAAATCCAGGAGATTTTAATCATGAATCTCCTGTGCCATGTCTAGTTGAGAATATGTTTTGGATCTTTGCCCACCTATTAATGAGTCCCAGTAATTCATTGCTCTGGACTTCAGTTTGGTCTCTAGAGCCTTTCTGTACAATCAGTTTATTGCACAATAAATGTGCATTTCTTGTTCACCTCTTGTACAAAACCTTCACATGATTTCTCAAGGTTGCACTTCTGTTGGACAAGAAACAGCATTTCCTAAGTGTTCAAGACACAGTTGTTGGTATCAGAGTCCCCACCCAAACCATTCTGTTGCAGTTGTTTTGTGGGACTTGTGTGAATAACCTTGCAGATAACTGCTGGGACTTTTTGTGAGGTTCAGTGTGAACAACATGATCCCTCTTTCCCACACAGCCACAGTTTTGCAGAAAAGTAGGCTATGAACCTTTGAAGATGAATGTGTTAGACGTTATGTGCTGCCCTGCTGAAAAATGCAGTAGCTTCTAAGTGATCTCATGAATTCCAGGCATATACATGGATGTCAGCGTGAAGTTAAATAAAGGAGCAAAAGCCAAGGGAGCCCTTTCATGTGACAGAAACATCCAAATGGAGATATTATTTTGCTTTGTTGATTCCAATACCCTCCATGTAATCAGCCAATGTTTGGGAAAGTTACTTTAGAGGACAGGCCCTTGCGTAAAAGAGTTTGCAGTCAATAATAGGCACTAGGAAGATAGTGGTGGGTGGAAGCAGCAAAGAGAAGGGTAAATAGGGAACCAAAATGTGGCTACTTCTGTTTTGTGGGCTCAGCCTTGGTTACAGACCCATGTGAATAGTACAACATGGAAACTGGCAGTTTTCTATCAAAGGCCATAGGCAAGGTGGGTTTGTTAATTTAAAAAAATAATTTCAAATTAAAATTAGTTCCTCCTTATGTACTAGATGAAAACACTAATTAAAGTTTATTGAAAGAAGCCTGTAGAAAGGTTGTTTTGAGGCAGGATTTGAAGAAAGCAAGAGAAGTGACATCATAACCAAACTTCTAAACATATGAGACAGCAAAGGAGAACAGGTAACTTTTGTTGTGGGAGAAGTATGGTCGAGGGTGGGGAAGTCAGAGGAGCAAAGAACACAGAAAAGGATGTACAGTATCTGGTTATTAAAAAAAGAGAGGGATGCATAATTGGGCAAAACAGCAAAGAGCAAGAGATGCAGGTGGAAAAATAGAGTGGCTGGAAGGTCATGGGAAGATATCCAAAGCATGAAAATGAAATCATCCTGAATCCCCTTTTCTATCTCATTCCAAGCACTCTGTGACAGGTGACGTGGCTGTTTCTTAGTGTGACTTGAAAGAGAGATGAACATCTAGAAACATGTCAACAAGAGGTCAGGGGGGCTGTTACAGTCTAAACAGCAACATTAACTAATAGAAGTGGGGGAAGTGGGCAGATCTAAGCAGTGTGGCACTAAAAGCAGCTACAGTTTAATTTAGGAAGCAGCTAAAAGTGGGAGACCCCACCCTTTGGAAGAGGTGCCAAGGGAATGTCAGGTTCCAAAGGAAATGTGACTAAGAAGATGGAGTGGAAGAGATCAAGGAGGGGGAAATGTTATGTATACAAATAGAGTTGAGTGGGAAAGAGAATTTTAAAGGCAGGGGGAAATACTTTTGAATTTGTTGGTGATGCAGTAGCTTTCTGCTATGCTTAATAAGGTTTCAGCGATGGGTGGGTATAAATTGGTGGATCAAGAAGAAGAGGCTTGTTGGAAGTAAAAGCAGAAATGTTTTTTAAAAACTGTAGGGAGTAAAATTCTTTGAGATTAGCAAAACAGAGTCTGGGGATATAGGAGAATTCAAATATCAGCTTATATGTACATGCCACCTTTCAACTCAAGGTGGCATACAGAATTCTCTTCCTCTCCTCTTTTGTCTTTACAAAGACTGGGTCCAGTCTGGGAGTGAGAAGCAAGCACAGTAAGTTTCATGTATCAGTGGGGCCTAGAATATGGAGCTCCCACATTCCTGTCTGACACCCTAATCAGTACAGCACTGTACTGTCCCATTCCCCATCTTACAGTTTGTTGTGCCTTCCCTCTGTGCTTCCTTTTACTGGAAATGTTTAGCCAATTGGTTAGAGGCCATGTTAACGCTAAAGCTGTACAAAATGATCACGGGATGGGGGTGGCCCAAACTCTGGATAGTATCACTTTATTATTTAAAAATGTTAGGAAGACATTGAGTTGGGAGGTTGTAGTTGCATAAATGTGGATTTCATGTATAGTTCCTCGCCCAGGAAACTGCTAAACCATGACATGACTAGCTGAATATCAGGAGAAAGTGCTAAGAACACTGTTGACCTCCCACATGCTTATAGATGTTCTTCTTGTTTTACATTCCTTGCTGAAAAGGCTTGTATGGTGGCTTTCAAGCTGCATTTTGTTGAACCTTGAGATTCCTCGATAAAAAGATCAGTGACAGCAGAGATGCTTCCTTGATACTTGCCTCTGCTGCCAATTTCCTTCTGTAGTTTCAAGTTACAGGAAAGTATAGGATGTGTGCTAGGACAGTGGTGCTCAACTTTGGGCCATCCAGCTGCCTTGGACTTCAGCATCTAGAAGCCCCAGTTGTAATGGCTGGTGGTCAGGGATTCTCACTATTGAAGTCAAAACATCTGGAATGTCAGTGGCTGAAAGCTGCTCCTCTCAGGCACATTCCAGGCTGACCCAAGGCTTTGTGCTTCCTCAGGTGAAGGGCAAGATGGCACCATGTGCAAAAAATAACTGGACTGAGAATTGAATCATAACTTCAACACTGGCAATGGGATGGTACTGTCCATAGCACCCATGAGCAGCTGTCAGGGTTGTGCACAGTTGCCTTCAACACCAGGGGCAAGGGCACCAGCACCCAGCCAACAGCACAAAGGGCCAACAGCACACAGACCAACTAGCCAGGATAGGAGCACAGGAGTGGAAATCAGAGCACTGGAACTGGGCCACAGGAGTGGGAACACTGAGCCAGAGCAGGAATTCAGGGTCAGGAATACCAGAGTTCAGAGCAGGACTAGAAACCAGAGCAGGAGCACAGCTGAAAACCTATGTTGCTGAGGCAGTTTCTGGAAGAGAGAGTTCTTCCTTAAGTAGGCCTTCCCTCAGGACTCCCAGGTGGGCCTCATGAGAGCCCCAGCAGCTGCTGTCCTGGCCAGGCTTGATCCTGCAAACACTGGGCTTTTCCTAAGGCCAAGCTGGCCCTGATCCTGCAGCTGCCAGGGCGGTGGTGCAGGGGAAGCCTTGTTGCAACCCAGATCCTCACAGCAGCAGGTGAGCTGAGGGGATACACGGTAGGCCTTGATGCATACAACAGTTTTGCCTTCTCTGCCACAAACACCCACCTCACTCCAGATAATCAAAAGGCTGGCCTGAATGCCACTCCTAGTTGATGCTGAGCAATGGCCACTGGTGATGGGCCATAGGAGCATTCAGATTGTTCATTTCCAGCCCAAAGTTTACTGCTTGTCACTTGTGAAAGGAAGGTCTCTCACTCAGTGGTGGAAAATGCACTGTGCATGCAAACGATGCCTGGTTCCATCTTAGTTATTTCCAGGTAAGGCCGGAAAAGATTATTGTTTGAGACTCTGGAGAGCTGCTGCCAGTCAGAGCAGACTGGGGATTGGCATTGCTCCAGGAACTGCACCTGGCTCTCCCTGTCCTGTCAGCTTCCCCACCAGAAAGAGGTTTTCCCAAGCCAAAAAAGGAGATTTACTGGGTCTGAAAGCATCTAGGAGTAGAGATTCATGTTATTAAAAAGTCACATGACACCCTCACCCCCACAGTGTTTAATACCTCCAAATACCTGTTTGTCAAAACTGGAAGTGAAATTCCATGCATTTTATATATCTTGTCCTGGAGTCCCCAGAGGATCCTGGGATCAGAAAATTGTTTCCAGGATACACTGTCATTGTACATCCCTGGCACTGACGATATAGAGCTCTAAAACCAGTGGTCTGAATTGATATGTGGAAGCTTTCTCTATCCCATGTGCATTTCTCACTCTTGAAAGGCCATTGCTCCCAAATACCTGCTAGGCTGCTTTGTCAACTCAAACCCCAAATCTAGGAGGAAATCACAAAGGCTTCTTACATCCTGCAGTGATTTATATGAACGTTGTCACTGCCTTCAGCCAGGCCTCAACAGATTGCTCAGCTTGGAGTCCATCCTGCAGGGTGTTGATTGGCAATAGCAAAATGCAATGTTTTCCTCATTAACCAAAGAAGTCTTGGACAATGGAGACATGGTGCTAGGACAAGAAACGATTAAGTTCTCAAATGTTCCCCGCAATATCCATTCGCTGTTACATCTCCAAGATATTATTATTTGACAAAACAGCTAAAGGATGTTGGATACAAAGGCCACTGAGGCATCCTCATAGAGGCATTCAATGTATTCTCAAAGGCTTTCACGGCTGTGAGCCGATGGTTGTTGTAGGTTTTTTGGGCTGTTTGGCCGTGTTCTGGAGGTTTTTTTTCCTAACCTTTCGCCAGTCTCTGTGGCCGGCATCTTCAGAGGACAGGAGCTAGAACTCCAGAACACAGACAGAGTTCTAGCTCCTGTCCTCTGAAGATGCCGGCCACAGAGACTGGCAAAAGCTTAGGAAGAAAAACCTCCAGAACACGGCCAGACAGCCCAAAAAACCTACAACAGCCATCCTCATAGAGTTTATGAGATGCTGTTGTACATCTTAAATACAGAATTGTTTCTTGTCTTCCTTGGAACTTCTTATATTCTGCATCCTTTTTCTTGAAAAGCTTCCTGAAATGTTTTGAGTAGTGCCCTGGTGATCAAACTGGTCCCCAGCCGTCTGTCCCCATACCTCACTCCTTCCATTCATTTTCCTGAGGAACTAGATGTGTATGTTTGTGGAGTGGTTCCATGCGCTACTCACTTGCTTAGGTCAAGATACACTCTGAAAGCTATTGGGCTGGCTTGGATCTGAGTTACAAAAAGCCACTTCAGCAGGGCTCTGGCTGCATATTGATCTACTGTGGGTCAGAAGTAAGAGTGGGGACAGACCCTCCTTTATTTTCAGTAGCCAAACAAGGAAGGAGTGAGGGAGACATGAAGTGGGAAAGCTTTCATCTTGGCACAGCTCTGCTGCAGGAGCTGGAAATCGATAAGGCCGCAGGGTCTTGCCTTTGCTGCAGGCAGGCATTAATCACTCCCACCCATTCCTCTTCGCTCCTTGACACAGGCCCGGGGGCTGCCCCCTCCCCAACCTATGGTGCCTGATGAATTGCAAGCTGCTGCTGTCCATCTGCCATTTATCTGGGCTTTGCTCTGTGCCAAGGTGATCACTGCAAGGGAGGGAGATGGGCGTGGCAGGTGCCACTCTGTTGCGACCTCTTTTATACTGTGCAGAAGCTCTGCCTCTGACCATGTATGCTATCTATTTTGTTGACCCGAATCATGTGGCAACAACCTCACCCCATGTTCCAGATAGCTCTGTATCCACTACCCGGCTGCACCCAGTTACCCCTCAGGAAGCTGCATCTAGGGAGGGAGGGAGGCTGGGCCATAGCAAGCTCTATATGCTCCATATCCTATTTCTACTGAATGATGGATGTTGTCTCTTTCCTCAAGGACCATACTCTTTCCATGGTTCCTTTTCAACTTAACACCGAGGTCCTTATGGGTGGGGGGCCTGGAGCTGATCCCTCAGAGCAGAGAAGAAACAACCCCCTCCCCAAAGATCATTATAACACCTGAGTGTGTTTTCCCACTACCTTAGAATTCAGTCATGTACACCATTGCTTGGTTCAAAAAGCCTTTATTGGCACAATTAAGCTCCGTGAAATGTGGCACCAAAAATAGCCCTTGGTGAAGAGGGACTGTGACTCTTCCCTGAGTGACTGGCCCTGTCCAATGCTTTCCCCTCCATGTTATTGGCCATCACAGTTCATTGCACATTAAATAATTCCACAGATAGTACCAGGCCCTTTTCCACAACCCCTTAGTAATTTTAAGCCTAAGGAACGTCCCATGTATAGCTTGTAGTAGGCAGGGGTCTCATAGAGATCAGGTGGACATACACCAGTGACACTGGTGGTTTATCTTTTTTCCTTTGTCTTGGGCCATGCCCAAAGCATCAGTGTGACTTCTTGGACTCACAGCTCTCTGTGCCTGTTGATCCTTGGTCCCTTGGGCATGCAGTGGGCCCACGGTAGGGGGTGAGTGGGAGTGGTAGGCACAGCAGCTCTCATGAGTCCACGAACAAGCCAGGCTCCTGAGATCAAATTCTTCAGCACATGGAGTTGGTTGAGGTAGTTGTTCTGGGCTGTGCTGCTTGCACACTCCTTCTGCCAGAGAAGCAAGAGGAAGACACCTCTGCTCAGCAGTGCTACTTTCTTGGCTGGGTGTCGGGGTGAAGCCTGTGCCTTTCACTCCCCCTCACTGCAGCCCTGTGTCTGTCCATAGCTGCCAGTCTCAACAAATTACCGGAAGCAGACTAGGCCGGTTGGGCTTTAGTAAGTGGGCCAAGGGGTGACAGGGAAGTGTGGGTTTGTATGCTGCTGCTGCTGCTGCTGCTACACGTTGTCATCCCAAAGCAGACTGAAGGGGGACTGGCAGAGATAACCTTTCAGCAGACTGTAGTTCTTTTGCCAGCCAGAGTCAGCTGTAGCTCTGCCACAGCTCTTGTTGTTTTGCTCTGAGCCTCGAGCAAATCTTGGCCCAGGAAAATTTGAGAATCCAAATTCCTTGTGGAAAGTTTGCCTCAAACCAAGTTGCTGGCCAGCCTCTGCTGTGCCTCCTCATCCCAGGCCGCAATGACGCCATATTCATCACCTACGTGTGAAAGAAGGGAGAAAGAGAGGTCTAGATTAGTAGAAGAGATGGCAATGCCAGTGCAGGTACACTGTGCCTCCCTTGATAGCGGCACAGGTTTCTCAAGTTGTGTCCATACCTGTACGGCAGCCATGCAGCCAGAGGCGGTGTCCATCATATTGACACTGGCAGCGAAGGGAGTTGTTGGAGAAATCTGACTCGGCTACCTCATGCTTAGGATTCACAACCACCTAGAAGTGGAGAGAGAAATGGGAAGATAGTAGGATGGGTGGCCTGTAATTGAGGAGACCAGAACTGGTCCGCCTCACCCACCCTGTTAATTAAAAAAGAAAGAAAGAAGCTACCACAGACCAAGTGTCAGCATGTTTGGCTCACTGTCATGAAGACTCTTTGGACTCATCAGAGAAAGGGATATCTCTGTTTCCAGAGCTCACTGGCTAGGCATCCTTCCCATGCTTACCTGTAATATATAACTCCCAGGTGGCACATCAGTGATGTCCACCCACTGGCAGTCAATGTCATGTCTGTAGGTGTCCCAGCAGCCCACACTGACACCCTGCTCTCCAAAATTGGCACAGGCAAAACGACGCTGCAATCCTGTAAGGAGGAGGATGGAGTAAGTAACAAAGAAGAGCCCACTGCACCTATTTCTTTTTCCATGAACTTCTGCTTGTAGAAGCTGCTGCATTTTTACCTTGTTTGAATCAAGGACAACCTCTGGAGTTAGCAGGGGTAGACACATCACCCTAGAATTTCAGGGGAGTTATCCCCCTACTGATCTGCCTATAGCTAATACAGTGACAGAAGTAAAGAAGCAAAAAGCAAAGTGTGCTGCTTATATACTGCTCCATAGTGCTTAAAGCACTCTCTGGGTGGTTTGCAAGTTAATTATGCAGGCTACGCATTGCCCCCCACCACCCCCAAGCAAGCTGGATACTCATTTTACCAACCTTGGAAGGATGGAAGGTGGAGTGAACCTTGAGCTGGCTACTTGGGATTGAACCCTGGTTGTGAGCAGAGTTTGGCTGCAGTACAGTAGTTTAACCACTGCGCCACAAGGCAACAGAAGCAGAGAGGTTTGGAGTGCTGCCTGGGGCTGATTTCCATTAGTCCCAGATAGCATGGTTGGGGATAGTGATCACTGATAACTGTAGTTCAACATTCCTAAAGAATCCCAGATTGGGACAGACTGTTGTAGGGATTGGCGTGGTGGCAGCATCAACTGCTTCTGTTAGTTGTTGATTCTGAATTTTGTCACAGATTCCTGTACTACTGATCTCCATTTGATCTGAACAAAGCCTGAGCCAAATCTGGCTACTTCAGATGGCTTCTGGATAAGTGATTGTCAGCCTCACCTTCTAATCTTCCGAGACTGTCTCATAACCTTCACAATTGCTATGCTTTGGAGGGGAGCAAAGATTGCATAGCGAGAAGGCCATTCTTCTGGCATCACTAGACTTCATTTTTTTAAAAGCTCTAAACTATATTGCAAGCATTACAGTTCCCTAACCTCTCCATGTATACTTTTGAAAATTCACAGCTTTCTTGCCTAGTGACATTTAAGCCCTATTTAGACATTACTCTGCTTTATCAAACTTATGTGGAAAGATGTGCCAGTTTGTCTACCTTTTGGCAGATATGAAAGGCTACTATGCATATAGATTCCACCCTATTTTGATGATGAAGAAAATGCATTATAGCAATTTTTAAAATCTCCCATGATTGCCAATGGAATGCAAAACCTTTAGATTTCTGAGTCAAGTTTCCAGGATGAGATCTGAGCAGCCTGGTTCCAAACTGGTCTGAGATGAAGAGGGCTCTCTTCCAAAGCTCCAGATCACAGTCTGAGCCAACTCTTGTGGTCAGTGCCCATCTCTGGTCTCTACCTTGAGCAGCTGCTTACCATCTGGACAGTTGGTGTCCTCCAGGCAGAAGCTGGCCTTGTGTCCTTCAGCCACCTTGGAGCCATTGAGGGTCAGTAAGTCATAGTGGGTGAACACCTCAATGCTATGGTAATGTCTGTGGGAAGAAAGAGAATCAAGAGGCTGCTGTAGGGCAGGGAAATGGCAAGGGTGCAGGAGAAAGGAGTTCAGCTGGATAGGGGGGTGGCAGGGAGGAACAGGCAGCTGCTGATCCATGAAACAGGACAGTGTGGGAGGGTTAGGCGTGGCTGTCGGCTCAGCAGCTATTATAGTTCTGCCTCCAAACTTTGCCCATAATGACAACCCTGGTGTGATCGTTGCTATTTTCCCAGATGCAACAAACAGCTCCTACCACAAACCAGCATGCTGGGGCAGAATGGTGCTTTTTGGAACACAGGGAACAGACACAGCTAGATTTGGTGGACGAAAAAGTGTCTGGACCACAATTTTAAAGAAAATGCTAATTTGCAGGAAAAAGAAACTGAGAACAGCTTCCTGACATCTAGCTTTCTCCTCCAGAACATAAACAAGCAGGAAAAGGCACTAGTATCCCTCAAATAGTAGTGATGCCAGCATTGCTGGCCATAATGTATGAAAATATAACCTCTACCTATGGCACTGGTGCCAGACCCATGCATGGCGGCCAGTTTTTGGCAGGAAGTCAGCCCGGCCCAAGTTGTGTATCTGTGAGGAGAAGCGCAGCAGTCGCCGATAACCATTGGGCCAATTCATGTGATTAGCAGAGGCGGAAAGGCACCCTTCCTCATGGGCACAGTACAGCATGTGCAATGGGCGGTCCTCTAGATAAGCTGTCTCCTGTACGAGTTGGGCATTCATCACCAGATCTGGGGCACCTGCAGGAAGAAGTGAAAGTGTATGAAAACATGAAATGCTGTTGCCCCATGATGCAAGAATGCCCAACTTTGTGGAGAAGATGGGAGGAACTTTGAGCCCAAATGACTGGTTCTCCTTATCCATTCACATTGGATTCTCCAGAGATATGCATCTGGGTACATGGAAGGCACTGCCTAGCACTGAGTGAAACTGTTGATTCATTTAGACCCATATTGTTGCCGCTGAGGGGGAGCAGCTCCCCAGGGCCTCATGCATGAGTTTCTCTAGTCCTACTTGGAAATTCCTGGTATTCAAACCTGCATAGAAAACAGCACCTCTAAGCACTGAGCTACAACCAGTCCACATGGTGCCATGTCCTTCAACATTCACCTACATATCGATCCCCATTGTGTGTCAAGGCTCATTCTTCCTTCCCTCAGGAGACAAGTCAATTGACCATGGCTGCTTTCCAGTCTGAGATCCTAGATTGCTGCCATACTATAACAGCCCACATGCTTAGCTCCAAGCATCCCCAGACTGCTCAGTTCTCATTTGCACTCACTCCTAGTGCAGGTGACTCCTGCTGCAAAACGGCCCCCTCCTCTTGGGCAGTGCACAGGTCCATGGTGCTGGCACTGCTGGATGGAACGTTCTGTGCCTTTACACCGCACACCACTCAGCACCACCTCAGTCGCATCTGAGCTGCCCTGCCAGTACCACGTCTCCTGGAAAAGAGAAGAGAGGCAAATGAGTGGAGGTCTGAGTTTGAGGTCTCCTGAAATAGGGGAACATGAGCAGCAGTGTTTCCCATGAAGCCTCTTTCCTCGCATGTTCCACTGGGTGCCTGAGCAGAAAGTCTCAGGAACCCCTTCTGTGATTGGGTACATCTGCATCTGACTCAACAGGTCTGCACTCACCTGGAGAGCATGGCTAGCAAAGCCCAGCCCCAGTTGCCGGCACACGACCATGGCCTCCTTGAGTCCCCAGTGTTCCCCACACACGGCACCCCAGCGCAGGGCATTTCCCCTGGGCATCAGTACTTCGACCACACCTTCCTCTGGACTGCGTCCACCGGCCAGACGTACCTAAATGGGGGGGGGGGGAATGGGTTAATGGGGCAGAGCAATAAAAATGGAGGGAGACAGGGGTTGCCAGTGTACTCAAGGCTGTGCCATCTTCATCGATGTACAATGAATCCAAGAGGAATCCTGAGATGTGTGAAGCACAGCTGCTTAGACAGATCAAGCAACAGCAGTCTATCTTTGCTGCCCCCCAAATGCAAGTCACTGTTGTGGCCAGAGTACTTCCCATTTTAGTTCTGAATTCAGGTTTGGCTAGTGGTATTTTATCAGATCCTCTTCTGCTATTTGTGTCTGGAAAAATATCCAGTCTTCTCGTGTTATTCACCACATTCCCTGTTTGGTGGCTACAGGACTATTGCCAAGGTACAGTGGGTCTTACCTGCTTGTGGGCATCTGTCTGAGGCACATTACAACGGACAGCAGCATCCATTTCATGCCGGCACCCAGTCTGTTTGGCTTCTTGGGAGCTGCACTCTGCCAGAGAGCGCTCATAGCCCCTGCAACGCACTCTTGTCAAGTGGATGGGACCCAGACCTGTAACAGGAGTGACTCTTAGCCAGAGTGAACAGTCACCAGATTGTGTACTGTGCCACACTGTGGCCAGAGCTTGATAAAATTGCAGCTACCATAATTCCCCAGCTAGTATGACAATGCTGGCTGGAATCTTCAGGGACTTACTGTCCAAAAAGCTAATTTTTAAAAAAGCTATGAACGGCCCATCCTTTCCTGCCTTCACTGATACTGGGTACATACACACACCTTATTTTGCCTGGCTCTTCTTCTTCCCAACTCTGTACATGTTCTAGGATTTCCTTGATCTAATATTTTCCTCCCCAGACCCACTATTCTTTTCTTAGCAACAAAGATTTCCGAGAGAGTTGCAGGATTTCCATTCCCATGTCCTTCTCTCCCCTGTTGGAATGTGATATCCCATGGAATATTTCTAAGTCAGGGACAACCCACCCAGAACGAGTCCTCGTCCTGATTCTCCTTATGGCCGGTGCTTTGATTCCTGGAGCCTACTTTAGTGTTCCCCACAATTTTTCCCTAGCCCCCTGTTCCACTCACCTTGGCCCAGCTGGGCCCTTGAAAGGACTTCTTGTGCTGTCCCATATCCCAGCTGCCGACACACCACACTGGCAGCAGTCAGGTCCCAGCCTTCATCACACACAGTGCCCCACTGGCCTCCCATCAGCACTTCCACACGCCCCTCACCTAGGTGTGCACCTGCACGGAGCCGCACCTGAGGCTTCTGCAGGAACAGAGAGATGGATTAGGAGCAGACATAAGACAAGTGCATCGGAAGAAGGGCGGTTAAGAGGGACTTCAGGATTCATCCTCCCAAAGATGGTAGCCTACAGAGCTTGGCAAAGCCACTTTTTTGGATTAGAGTTTTCAGAATCCACTAGCCAAGGAATCCTTATAGCTTTCCCTCCCAAAAAGTAATTGCCAAGCTGTACAGATGAAGACAAGAGAACCAAAAGAAAGACGGTTTGGCTTTTGCTCCAGCGATAGGTTTGCTGGCAGGCCTGAGAGTTCCACCACATAAATGAGTGTTTGTACTGTCAGGCCTGCTTTCCAGGAAATATGGGACCCTGTTTCCCCCAACAGAAAACGTGTCATTTTCCATTTACCTCCTTAGGCCTAGGCTTGGCTGAGCCAGGCAGCTTGGCTTTGCTGGGCTGGAACTCGGAGCCTGCTATACAGTTGACTAGGGCATGCATGCCATGGGGGCAGGCCGACCGATTGCGTGCCTTTGGGGCCACTTGAAGCTTGCATTCACCCAGGTGGGCCTCAGTGCCCTCACAGTTGATCTGATGGATCCAGAATGTGTTGTTCTTGCTCAGGGACTTTAAGCTGCAAAAGAAGGGTTGGAGGTGATGGGCAGGCAGGCGGAACCCTTCACCAGCCAATTTTCCCTTGGTGCTAGAGAATTCACTGCTGAGAGACACTGGGATCAGTTGTAACAGAAACATGAGAAAGGAGTAATGAATGAATCCCCATAACCCACAGTTTGGCTCTGATCTCTGTCATACTGTTCCTAAGCTTCCCTTCCCTAAGTACAATGTGGATGTTGTGGATGTTGCACATCCAGCTTCAACCTAGTTTCTTCAGATAATGCTCTCCTGGCCTAGCACCCCTAAACCTCATTTCCCCTCATTTTAAATACTGCATGACAGAAGAACAAAACCAAGAAATGCCTCACCTGGACCTTGGATCCTTCAGCTTCTGGTTCCAGAGTTTCCTGAAAGGTTAGAAGGTAAGATATCAGTGTTGGGGGCAAGGAGTGGCATTAAGAATATGACTAGATTTATTTTTTGGGCTACTTCTATATGAGTCCAGATGGCATTTTTATTACAGTGTTTTTTTCAGGAGGTGTTTCTGGTGTCACTCTGAACATCTGTTTCAACAGAATAGCACATCTTACGGAAAAATAAGCGAAACAGCCTTCTGGAAAAGACAGTAATCCTGCACACAAGTGTTACATGTTCCTGTTCCAAAGCTCTTGCCTATTGAGAAAGGGCTGTCGCTCAATATTGGATCACATACTTTCCATGCACAACGTGCGAGGGTCAGTTTCTAGTTAAGGCTGGAAGAGGTTC
The DNA here is from genome assembly GCA_037013535.1 of Intellagama lesueurii. Classification (NCBI taxonomy): domain Eukaryota; kingdom Metazoa; phylum Chordata; class Lepidosauria; order Squamata; family Agamidae; genus Intellagama; species Intellagama lesueurii. The sequence goes on from JBAJHW010000003.1 coordinate 216,459,675, forward strand.
CTGTCTGAAATCCTGAGAAGCTGCCTGCCAGTGTAGACAGTACTGAGCTTGACAGACCAATGATCTCACTTACTATAAAGCAAATTCCTCTGTTAACTGTTGTGTCTTAGAATGGATGATCGTGTGAGCAAGTTCTGATGCTATGGCAAGTGTTGCAAGGATTCCAGCTGCCCCAAGAGAACAAAGAGCCTCCTCTTGCGTCCTGTGGAGACTTGCCAAGGCTCCTGGCATCCTTAGCTGAATTGTATTGCCCCTGTGGTCGAGTAAGACAGGTTCACATCTGTCCATAGCTCGCACTGGCTTTAGGGGATAATTTGAACTGGACTGCAAGTCTCTGAGGACTGAGACAGAGGCCTAGAGCCAGAAAGAGCAGGTTATGTTTCCCCTTGGGAAGTTGCCTGGGCCAGCCCAGTCTTCTCTGTAATTACCCCACTGCGGTTTGGCTGATCCCCATGGTGAGATGGGCTTGGCACCCACACCTGCTCATTGCAGGGTTGTATTTATAGAGAGAATGGTAGGTGGGGTGCAGAAGATGGAACAAGGGTGGAAAAAAAAAGCAGAGGCACATGGGCTCCTCTGAATGTGAAGGAGAAAGTGATCCCACAAAGCCACAGGAATTAGACAGGCCATTCGTGAAAAACAGAAAGGATATTTGAGGTAAGACACAGAGAAGCCGTTGTGCCCCCAAGATCCATTCGCACATACCAGTTTGTGCACAGCTTGCACAGCAGTTGCTTTAATGTGGTGCAATGTATAAGAGTAATATATATGTACCCAATATTCTCCCTTAACTCTCTCTGCATTAATGCATGCACACCCTTTTAATTCACATACACACATAAAGCGAGGGTGGACAAAGTGTGTTCCATGGGATCTACTCTCTCCTGGGCCTTCCAATACCCTACCCAACTAACAAAACAAAATGTGGATGTCAGCCACTTCTGGTGTTGACTCTTTTTCTTGCAATTCTTTTCATTTGGGGGTTGGGTGGTCTGGATCATAGTAGATCCTGGGGGTGGAAGATTGGCACCCAGAACTTGCCCATGGTGATGTAGAGGATGTTAGTTCCCATGCTGTACGCATGCGTGCTGTTGCATGCTCACCCGATAACTCATCTTGTTCAACCCTCCCTCCCTTCCTTGTACTCTTACCTGTAGAATCCAGTGGCCACCCGTCCTTCACGGGGGAAGCCCAGCATTCCACACAGCACTCGAGTGTTGTTGCGGGTCCAGCCAGCATCACACACCTGACGCCAGCGTCCCTGGACCTTCACTTCCACAGCTCCTTCTGTGATGGGGGAACTTATTTTGGCCCTGGCCGAGATTGGCTTAATCTGTACCTCTTCCAGTTTGGAGCCCTGGCCAAAACAAATTAATCACGTTACCACAGCTGTCCACATTCAACCCGCAGTGAGCTCTGTCTCAAATTACAAGTTCAATTTTTTTCCCCCTTAGGGAAACCCCCATTAAAATGTGTGGGACTTTCCTGAAGAAGCAGGCTCAGGATTGGGCTCTAAGCCCTCCTTTGGGGCAGGAGAAATAGCAGCTCCAGCACCCAATAAGGGGCCCTCACCTGGCCTGGAAGCCGTGGAGTGGCAAGACTGGGCCTGCGGAGACCTGTGCACACCACACCGATGTCCTCGTTGTGGTTGCAGTCACTCACACCCCAACCATTGGATTCACATTCAGCCAGGGAGTTCTCAGTGCCAGAGCAGCGCATGTTGTCCAGCCAGATGGGACCTGTAAGTACACAAGGTCAGAACTAGGAGCCCTGGTCAGTCTTTTCTGTAGACCACTGTCACTGCCCTTCCTGAAAGACTCACACGATCCAGCCTTCACTAAACCAGCACTTCCCAGATGAACTGAGCCACAACTCCCTGTTAGGATGATTATTGTGCTGAGTTGTGGAATGCTGTCCAATTCACAAAATTCTGAGACACTAAAATAAGGATTTGTCAATCAAGATAAAGACCTGACTTATCACATCAGTTTCACTGGGTTGGTGGGTGAGTGAGGAGGAAACAGATCAGATCAGGTCAATCAGTCTGCGAGCCTCCATGAATTACTTGTGGATCTGCTGGACAGATGGAATGGCTCAACTAAAGAAGCAAACACATATTGGGTATTAAGTGCTCTGAATATGCAACATGGGAGGCTGGGTTGTGCCTGGCATTTCATTACCCTTTGCCCCGGAGACAAGTTTACATTCAAGAAGGACGTTTATTTTTTTTAAGAAAAGCATGCTAGAATCCTGCAGGAGCACATATTTCAGAATTAATTTCTGTGTTACTAGTGCTATCCCAGGCTGGCATCTCTCTCTCTCCTTGGCAAAGCATCTGGCATTGGGAGAAGTAAACAGAGCTAAAGTGAACCTTAACAAGGACTTCCTACCAAAAGACCACAAGCAACATGCTTGCTGGAAGGAATGAAAATGAGATGTGCCAGCCATAGTCTCCTACCCATTGCAAGCCACCGTTCAGCTGATATTTGAAAAAAGGCCTTGGCAACCCCACATCAGCGTAGTTACTGAGGGGGAGGTACTGTACCCTCGATGTGCCTAGGTACTACTCCTCAGATACTGATAACCAGGGATCATGATCTAAACGCATGAAATGGAAGAGAAACAGGAAATGTTTTACTTTTTGTACTAGAACTCTCGGCAACCATGGGATTCTAAAAGGTATAATCCAAACAACAGAATTACCCATCTCTGGAACTGACTGTGGTTATTTAATAAGGACATGCATGTATTCTGCACCTGCGCAATGGCAATATCTATTCGCATTTGAAGTTCACAGCTGTGATGCTGTAAATAGTTGCCCCAAAGGGAGCCCAGTAGCACATTCCCTCTTAATTGTGCCCCCCCATTCGAAATCTTCCTTACCATCTCCTGGTCCATACTTGGCGCTGTGAGCCCAGTTCTCAGCTCCGTCATAGCCCAGCTCCCTGCAGGCCACGCCGGCCACGTGGATGTTGAAGTCATCGTCACACACTGTCCCCCACTTCCCGTTGTACAGTACTTCTAGCCGCCCTTCGCCAGCTTGGCTCCTGGGCCCCACAAGTCGCAGCTGAATGTGAGGGCGTTGTGCCCAGCTGGGTGCTACCAGCCATGCCAGGAAGTGGAGGAGTGTAAAGTGATTCACTGCCAGAGGGAGCATCATCATGCCAGGGATAAAGGAGATACCTGGAAGAAGCAAGGAAGTGGATTAGAAAATATCATGGCTTTCTGGGGGAAGGAACTCTCTGCTGATGGGTGGGGCAGGAATCCTTTGCTGTGGTGGAAGGTAAATTTTGAAATTCAGGCAATCATCAGCGTAGTCCCCACTGGCAAGGTGAGTCCAAAATGCAGGCTGCTGCATTCTGCAATAATCTATCAAAAGCACATCTTTGGTGATGCTAATGAAGCTTAATTGCCTATTTAAGAACAGGTCACCCCAAAATATCTTTTTCCCCCCTATCCAAGAGGGATAGCTCATAGCAATATATTGTTGGGCAGAAAACCCTCCTCAGTTTTTATCTGTGAGAATGATAATTAAGCTTCCAGGGTGGAGAAGAGAGCCTGAAGGGAATAGGAGATGGCCTTACTGAGGGAGTCCTGCTTCCCTTAGTTGAGATAGGTCTTTGATCTCTCTCCCTCTCTCCACATCCCATAATGTTATGGGGCTGGGATGAAAACTACTTCAGATAATGAGTCCTTCAACTTGTCATAAGACCTCATATCCTAACCCCCCCCCCCCCATCCGATCCATTGCACTTTCTGGATGTGGCTGGTGGGCTCTACAACTGGTTACACTTTAGATCCCATACTTCTTCCGGAGACCCTCAAGCACTTCAAGTTACATGCTGTTAAGTTGGAGTCCACTTATAGTGATCCTAACAGGGCTTTTCAAGGTGAGATATTGAGGTGTGGTTTTACCAGTTCCACTCCCCCAATGAGCGACCATGGCTGAGCGGGGATTCGAAGCCTTGTCTCCTAGAGTCCTAGTCCGTCCCTCTATCCACTACACCGCAATGGGTACCCATTTTATGGGCTAACATTTACAAACCCATACGTGTTGTTTTTTAAAAAAATACAAACAAACACGAGAAAATGTTTATCAAGCAAATTGAAATGTTAGGAACAGAAGACCATAGCAAGCGATTACAAACTAACACCTAACGAACAATAGCTTTATACAAAAGCTTTTCTTTTTTAAAAAAAAGCCGCAAATCTTCAAGGATAAAAGGGTGATATCAAAGGCGAGATGCAGATGAATACAGAGAGACTGAAGAGGGCTTGGCGGAGGTGAGAAAGCTCAGGCGACATCCCAGCTCTCCACGTGCCCAGCCCGGTACTTTCAATTGTCCACCGAGAGAACTTCTCCAGAACCGTGCGGTGGGATCGCGGCGCGTTCGGGATCTGTTTCTCTGCCTTTGTGCGCAAATCCGGGCGCGTCCGGAGAGGTGGGGCCGGGGGTCCGCGGGAGCAGGGGCCCGGGAGCCTCATCGCAGCCGCCCCTTTCTCGGCCTCTGGCCCCAAGCCTCCCCTGGCGAGACGAGAAGTCTCTGGCTGAAGAGGCGCCCCCGGTTCCTTTCAACCAGAGAGGGCCACAAAGCTGCCCCATCCGCGCGAGGGGGGGTAGCGCGCGAAGGGGCGGCCGGGGCTCCCTGTTCCGCGGGCGCCCTGCCCCTCCTGAAGCCCCGCGCCCGGCCCCACCGCCTGACTCACCTGCGGGCACGAGGAAAGCGGGAAGCGCGCCACCACCGGCGGCAGCAGGAGGGCGAAGAGCGGTGCGAGAGGGAGCTGGGTGGGCGCAGGAGTCGGAGGGGAGGCTGCGGGGAGAAGCTGCGGAGCCGGGATGGCCAAGACGCGAGGGCTGTCCGGGCGTGAGACGCACGGCGGCAAGAGCCAGAGATTTGCAGAGCGGGCGCCTCGCAGCCGCTTCCAGTCCGCTCCGTCTGCAGCCCGCGCCGTCCCGCCCTTTTTATTCGTGGCAGCCGCCCCTCAGCGCCGTCTCCTGCACGAAACCGTGCCGGGGGCGGACGGTGGAGGTTGGACGGGGTGGGGTGGGGGTGGGGGTGGGGGGGGGGCAGAGAGAAAGCGACGGTAGCCTGAGCCGCCTTGGTGCTCCGGAGGGAGGGAGGGAGGGAGGGAGGGAGGGAGGGAGAGGAGGCAAGGAGCCCTCACAAAGAGCCCAGTAAGAGGGTGAAACGCCCCGCCACCGGTTTGTTGCTTTTGGTTTCTCCCACTGCTGGGAAGGGACCCTCTGCCTCCTTTCACCCTCATGGCCAAAGCAAGAGTTCCAACAGCCAGAGCATCAGTATTTTCCCTCATCCGGGAAACCCAAAGGTCACTTGTTGGATTGCTGCCCTGAGGTACTGCAGTCAAAAGAGAGGGAGAGCCAGACAGGAGAGAGAGGGAGGGGGGATTCCGTGTTGCAAGGAGGAAGGAGAGGAATTGGGACAGGCTGAGCCCTGGGTCTCTGACTCCCCATTGCAAAAGCCCATTATTTCATTGGCTGCAAAGAGGGGTTTTGGGTGGGGTGGTGAGCCAGGGTAGCCGTGGGACCACCGAGCCTGGGCGAACTGAAAGGCCGTACTGGCATTGAGGGGATGGCTATGGAACGAAGCTCTGGCACAGCGGGTTTTGTGCGGAATATTTCCTTTTAAAATGGGAGAGGGGAAAATCTAATGCCCTGAGATGTGCCCCTCCTTGCCCCCCCCCCAAGAAAAGGGGAGACTAATCTGGCCTTGAGCATTGGACAGAGACAGAACAGTTCTATAGTTGCTTTGGATTCCCTGCCAAAAAGAACACCTATGGAAACTTTGGACTGCAGAATTCATTTTCTCTCTCTCCTCTCTTCCAACCTCTTTTCCATTTATGTGGTGTCATTTAGAGGAAAGCCGGAAGGCAAGGGGTCCATCTTATCATCAATCTTCGTAAACAGCTCTACGTATAGGGTTTTTCTGGCTGAAGGGGATTCATAAAAAATCCTTCTAATAAATGATAAATAAAAGTAGCAGCAGTGAGGAATCGCTCCTTCTGCACCCAAAAATCAGCCAGGAAGTGAACCTTTTCCTCTCTCCTCTCCATCTTGCCATTGATCTTGATGGGACAGAGGTCATTCTTAGCTCTGCTACAGGCTGTCCAAACGCCCAATGCTTGCATCTCACAGTCTTCCTTGGTTATAAGGCTGTTCTATCCCAAAATGAACCCAAATGTTTAAATCTAAAGAAGTTTAGATTGGTTGTTCTTTATGCTTTTAAGATATTCTCCAAATCTAATGAGTTGTTTGCTTTAAAGGCTACACACACTTGCCCTGACCCCACAGTAATTTATAGATGCAGGGGCTCTGCTGAACACACAGCATCCCACATTCACTGAAGCTCAGGAAGCTGATCTATGCCTGTATTTTCTCATTCAACTGGAAGACTCTAATGGTAAAAGGGCTGAGTTAAAAAGAAATAAATAAATAAAAGGAGCATTTTGCCATGTCCTTGGGAGTGAGGTCAACTTGCTTCTGTAATCTTCACACTTGTCCCAGCAAGAAGGGATTGTAAGTAATCCCTATCTGCACCAGGAAAGATCTTTTGTAAAATTAAGGACTGCCCATTTAAAAATAAAGAAACAAAAATTTTTAAACACCATCCCCCGCACATTGCATTACATGCATTTTGGGATGGCTTTTGTATTTGTGTGCTCTAAGATGAGTGAGAACTGGTAGAAGTGGAGGTGTTTCTGCCTGGATTAGGAAAAGAGACTCCGGGGGGGGGGGGGGGGAGAGATGTCTATGTGTACGTATGTATGTGTGCATGAACAGAAAAGCACACAAACATTATACATATATATATAAATTCAGCTACTTCAAGTGTCACATCTGCATGGTACATCCAGCAAAGAGATTTTTCTCTGTAGCAATCCCATGATCAACAAAGTTGCAATAGAGAATCTCATAGCACAGCACTTAAGGCCCTTTGCAGGATCACTTGCTGATGTTTATTTGCTATCAAAATCTCACAGGAAAACCCCTTTTCATTTTCAGAATCTGATAATTCCTTGTATGGACTTCCTCTATAATGCCCCAGAACTGACCATATAAATGCTTTCATCACTACACATGCACACACACCCATCTTCTTTAAAGACATTTCAGAAAATCACAAATGTGTCAAAGCAGAGGTAGGTGTATAGTTGTGGGTTTGTTTGTTTTTTCCTTTTGAAGAAAAGGCCTAAAGAACCATAAGAACTGAGATCAGGATTTAGTGTCAAATTTATTTATTTATTTATTATATTTCTATCCCGCCCATCTAGTCATTTCAACTACTCTGGGCGGCGTACATCATATATAACAAAAACAATTAACAAATGATCTATCAAGCAGATGGGAGGAAAGGTGAGTCCCACTGCGAGCCTAAGAGATTGTATAAAAGTTGTATGAACATTCACAGTAATGTCCATCCAAGAGATCCTTCCACTACTTGAGCAGAATGTTTGGTTTGCGACTCATCTCAGTTATGCTTATTTTTTTTTTACATTAATCCACCACAGGGTGTAACAATTCAGTACTTCAGCAAATGTTGTTTTCTTACTAATAGTAGCATGGGGGCATTTGCAGGAGGGAAAGAACTTAAACCTTGCTCTGTTCATTGATTTCCCTTCTGTAACCTTTCCACCATGTCACCTTCCCCAGCCAAATGCACCACCAATCTATCAGCAGGCTACAGGAGAGAAAACTGAACTGGAGAGAAGAGTTATCAGAGAGTAGCAGTTTATGGGAAAAGGGTTAAATGTCCCATGCCCAATTACCCTATCAAGTTCCCCTCCCCTTCCATTACTATAAGGAGGTAAGTGCAAAACTAAGACCCCTGCCTCTGTTTCACAGGTTTTGCCATAGACATTCTCTGCCTTTGTGTGTGAATGAATGACAATTGTGACTGACAGACAGTTCTCTCTTTTGGTTGATCATTCCTGCCAAGTTTGTACACCAGATACATAGCAATGATAGCTATGTTCCTAAGCAAGTTGGTGATGGGCCATGGATTGCTAAAAGGCCAGGCACAGTAAGAGCTGGAAGATACTCTTTCCACTGTCTGAGGTTTTGCAAGCAAACTTGGCTTATTTGTTGTTAAAGATCAGTATGTTTCACCTCCTTCCAGCAAGTCTAGAATTAATCAGAATACATGCCACATCACTCTAAGGAGAAGGTGTTTCTTCTGCAGAAGAGAATAGGCATCTATCATCAGCCTCATGGCACACACGTTGCAGCCACGAGAATCAGCAAAGAAAACGCAGAAGACTGTTCAGCCTCATTGCATGTAAGCATAGAGTTCATGTTATTTTTTTAAAAAATGGTTTAGTGGTAGCATCTGGAAAATTGAACTCCTTTCAGAATCTGTTTCATGGTAAGCCCAGTCCTTGTTTCCCTCCTTAGTAGAATCCTTATTTTGGCTGATCCATGCACATCATTTCCAGTGGTTTCATCAGGCAGGAAGTTGGAGAAGATGTCCATTTCCTTCAACATGGCTTATCACATTTTGAAGGAAATAGCATAGAAACAATTTACATCTAAATCATAAGGTGCAAAGGAATCAGTTTGGTGTAGTGGTTAAAATGCTGGCCTGGCACTCACAAGGTTTGGGCTCTGCTCTCCACTGAGCCATAAGCCTCACTGGGTAACCTTGGGACAGTCACACTGTTTCAGCTTAGGCTACATTACAAAATTGTTGTCAGAATAACATGAAGAAGAGAACCATGTATGCAGCCTTGAGCACACAGGAAGAAAAGCAGAATATGGATGTAACAAACAGGAAAAATGTTCCCCTCCCGTAAGTGCAACATTCATTAATTTGGAAAAAAAAAGTTTACCTTTTGCCTTTCCCACCATTCTGCCTCCTAAGTACAAGGCTTTAAGAAGCAATCCTGTCACATTTGGCACCATAAAATGGAGTCTGCACTGTGCAACTATTTTTTTAATGGGTGCAATAATAACGAGAAAGAGCTGCTAAGCCTTCACTAATCCCTTCTAAATCCTTTGTTTAGTATTCCCTAGAATTGCTCCCCTGACTATAGCTGCTCACAGAATACTTTGGTTCTTGCTATCATTTACTGAGATGATGGATCTGTTTGCTGCATTTTCTTTCTGTGATGCTCTTGCTCCTTGTGAGCCATTGACATGGGGCAGACTGCACACTGAGCAAATGGGTAGGAGGCCAATTTTTAAAGCACTGAGAGTTGTAGTGGAACAACAGGGTTTGTTTTGTTTTGTTTTTCCATTGGGATCTTTCTAGATGCTACGCTTTATTCATAAGACTAGTGCAGCCAAAACTAAAAAATATATTGTTCCAGTAAACATTCACTTTTATAGCATGCAAATAACTCAGCTACGAACCTGGTTTCCTAGTGCATCATAAGAACATAAGAAGAGCCCTGCTGGATCAGGCCAAGGACCCATCCAGTCCAGCTTTCTGTATCTCACAGTGGCCCCACCAGATGCCTCTGGAAGCACACGAGATGACGAGAGACCTCTCTCCTGATACCCCTCCCCTGCATCTGGCATTTTGAGGTACCTTCCTTTTAAGTCTGGAGATAATACATTCCCCTCATGGGTCCCTTGCTATAGATATGATGACTGCACTTTTTTCATGGGCACACACTGGAGGGTTCCATGATGTTCCTGTGACATTACACATATTGATCCTCTGCCACTTAGCCAGACATTTGAATGTAAGTTAATTGCCTATATTGCCTACATGTTTCTCCTGACTTTATTGGCCTAGTTGTTCCTTTGGGAACTCTGAACTCTCCTTTACAGGTGCATTTCCCTAAATGGGTAGCCTACTTCAAGCAGTTATATTCTTTGCCAACAAGTTAAACTATGCCCCCCTATGCACAAACACACGCACGCACACACACATTAAGCTGGGATGGGGATTTGTTGTTTAGTCGTTTAGTCGTGTCCGACTCTTCGTGACCCCATGGACCAGAGCACGCCAGGCCCTCCTGTCTTCCACTGGCTCCCGAAGTTGGGTCAAATTCATGTTGGGGGATGGGGATACTACTGGATATACACCTGTCACCTATAATATTCTAACAGAGAGATTAGGATCATAGGCAGGACATACGTTTTACATGGAGGGAGTTGTGGGCCAATTCCTGGCATTTTGTGGGAAGGCTAGGAAAGATCTCTGCTCAAATTTCTAGACAACCATTATCAACGGATTTTAGACAGTATTGAGCTAGACTGAACCACTGACTTGTGGGAAGGACCTTAAGATTGAGATTGAAAGTCAAGGTTAATGCTGGAACTAGAAGTGCTTATCTTATCTCCTGATGACCAAGCCAATTTGCCACTTGCAAAGCTGTGGAACTTCAGCCTTCCTCAATCTCACACCTCTGATATACCTTGGATTATAACTCACATCATCTCCAGCCAGCACAGTCAATGTTTATGCTTCCTGTGGATGATGGCAGTACTACTCACATCTAAAGGCCACCAGGTAGGGAAGCCTGCTTCATGGAGGGTAACAATTCAGAACACTAATAAAGAGCTTGACTTCTTGTCAATCATCTCCACCTTCAAGAAGCTGATTGACTAGGGACACTGTCAGCCTAGGGATTTATTTCCTGTCTGCCTTAGTTAATAATAGCCACTTATATTCCTGTCTCCCCATCATTTTTGCCTAGTCATTTCTTTTAACTGTGTTTAGGAATCTCGGTCCTCTGGCTGCAAGTTGCGAAGATTAATGGCGCACTGTGTGGATAGATACACACTTTGCTTTAAATATGTGCATCAATTTTGTTGGCTTCAGGATGAGCATATAAGCACTTGTGTAAAGATTTTTGTAGGACGTCATGAATGTGGGTGCATACAAATGTGCACAAATTTGTTAAAAATAAGATTCTTTACATTCACATGCCCACACATTCACAAGCCAGTCCTCCCATGAGGTGGAGTGACTCTTATCACTTCAAGTGGTGGTGGGTTTAGGCAAAATTGAATCCCCCCCACCAGGAGACCCCTGCTGTCTCATCCTCAGGGAAGCAGGAAGGCAGGTACTCTGGTAACTTCTACCAGCCCCCATCTACCACTGTGGTAAATGCCTCAGCATGAATGGCCTGTGGAATGTTCTAGCTTAGCCCTACCCAACCTGCACTATAACTCCTGTGAGAGAGTGAGATTCTCCCACCTCAGGTAATAAAATGGAAACAGCAGCAAATGCTGTCCCCATGCCAACTGCCAGGAGGAACTCTGCTACCCTCTCAGCAAGGCAGCATGGCAGGTGCTCCCCAGAACACGGTGTGCCATGCTAGGGCACAGGTGGTCTCCCCTCAGAGTGAGGAGGCACGTGGGCCTCAGAATTCTCTGAGCTGGAACTGTTCTCCAGAGAGCATACCTGCTGGAACAGCTTGGCAGTGAGAAATTGTGGAGGAGAGTGCAGTGACAGCAAGGGGGAGAGAGCACCCCCAGATGTCCCTCAGGAACGTGGTGGGTCATCTTGTGTCAGTACTGTGTGCTCGTGCTTGCAGTCTCTGCTCCGAAACTATAAGAGGGGGCAAAAAAACAGGCCTGTCTCTGATCCCTGTGCTTAGAAAAATTCTTTACAGTTGGACTAGTGGAGTTTATGTGCATGATTGTTGGAAACAGAGCATGGCTGGTTGAGGAACTGCAGAAGCTGTTGTCCAAAAAGGCACATTTCCAAAGCCCTGCCTGATCCGTCATTAATTATGCAGTTGGGTCCAGGCTCTGGACTGAATTGTCTCCCCCACCCCCACCCCGCTCCCCTGCTACAACTTAAGATGACGTTTCACTGTACTTATAAGTTTAATATGCCAGTCCTGCTGCACTGAGGTGGGTGAGTGGGGTCCTGCTTGTTCTGTTGAGTGGGGACCTTGATGTCTGCCCCCAAAGTCCTGCCTGGATAATACCTCAAATGATGGTCTCTAGGTTACATCTGTTTTCACCACTAGGCACAACTGAGCCATAGTTCTGGAGTAGTTGTTCCCAACTTTGGGTCCCCAGATGTTGTCTGGGGGTAGACATCCTGGTTTCCATTCAATAGAATGAGCAGGATGCTAGAACCCCCAGCTAACATGGTCTAAAGTCAAGGACAGGGGAGTTCATATTGTCTTACCTCAAAATGTTTGGTGGGGGTATCCCCCCCCCACTCTGGTCATGAGTTGCTTATGGTCAGGGAATCTGAAGTAACCTCCAAAATTTCGTTACTCTAGACACTGCTGGGATCCCCACAATCCCAGCCTGCTGGGAGGACTGCCTCTTGCCTAGCATTTCCTGTCTCGGGTTCTTCCCACAAAGCTTGGCCTTAATCAGGGATCCCCTTAACCTTGGTCCTCAAGCCCACCCCTGCTATCTTGTTCATTGATCTGCTCCCAATCTGCAAGCATTTCCTCAAAGCATTTCCAGGAATCTGGTGGTCGGAATCTGTGGCCTCATCCTGGCAACAGTCATGCACACACATTGACCATCAGCTGAATTGTGAGGCAAGAGATAAACAGGAAGCAGCACTGCCCGTGTCGTAGCCCACATCCCAGTAAGGAATGTGCCAGTGGCTGCACGTTGTTTGTTTAGAATTTAAAGAGTAGGTTTCAGACACGAGGAGCCAGAAAAAAACATGGCCCAAAATATCCTATGATGAGTTCATCAGTATGACAGTACTTTGGAGCTCTTTGCAATGTTGAAGGCATAGTAATATGTCTGCATTCATTATGGGATAGGCAGATGGAGGCATCCCACCCTGTTTATTGGTAGACTCCTCAGGGACACCCCCACGTGCCCAGCTTGGTCAATTAAGAGGCAGGGAGAGTCACTTCCCCCCTTCTCTCCCCAGCACGTGGATTCTGGTGAAATGATGTCAAGCCAGGAGCAACTGCCAAAGTACCAGATCCTTCTAAATTTATTGCCTGTGACCCATAGCTGTCAGCAACAGGGCAGCTGTTTTGTGCAAAAACGAGAGGGGAATGAGCAATGCAGATGAGTTAGGAAAACTGGGTAAAATGAATCAGGAGGTTCACTCCGTCTTTGGCATAATGGAAAAAGATGCTATGCAGACTGACAGCAGCCTGTTTTCATGCCCGACATGCCAGCTCTGAGAATATGTGCCAGGGAGAATAGTGTACAGGACCCTGATGGGTTCCACATCTCAGTCATAGCTGGGGAAATTTGCTTTTTTTAGATTATATTCTGGAAGTTGCAATCCAGAAAAAAATAACCTTTCCAAGCTTTGATCTTGAGCCCAGCAAGTTAGCCAGACCCACGTGCTGCCTTCACTGACTTTTACATGGAAAAAGAGGAGTGAATGAATCAGCTTCACAATAATGTCCTAATATAGCTGTTATCACTTGACCTCACATTTACGCAAATGACCAGTAAATCTGAGAAATATACCTGACTGTGCCCATTTCTCTGTAAAGTATGGCACTCCAAGTTTGATCTCCATACTTCTAAAGCATTTATTTCCACAACATGGAACTGATAGAACATTAATTCATATATCACCTGCCATTCTTCCATAGAGTTTAGGGGAATAAACATGTCTCTCTTTATTATCATATCAACCCTCTGAGATCTGTTGGGCAAGAAACCATGTCCTGATCCAAGTTCAGCAAGGGTCAAACGATGCCTTACAAACCAAGCTCAATGGTATGGATAGTTGAAAAAGAACAGAAAGGATAGAAATGAGGATGGAGTCACACTATATGTCAAAATGCAGAACACACAACAATGGGCTCAAGTTACAGGAAGCCAGATTTTGGATGAATATCAGGAAAAATGTCCTGTTAGAGCTGTATGGCAATGGAACCAATTACCTCAAGAGGTGGTGAGTGCTCCAACACTAGAGGCATTCGAGATAAATTTAGACAACCACCTGGCAGATATCCTTTGATCTGTATTCCTGCACTGAGACTCGATAGTCTTATAGGCCCCTTCCAACTTCATTATTCAATGATTCTATGAAAAATACATATCCCTGCACAGAAATACAGGAGGATGAAATTGGTCATCCCATTGAGAGCATCTGGATTAGTATAATTGGAGTGAAAAATAAAAAGAATGTGGTAGTTGGAGTCTACTACCAACCGCCCAATCAAGGAGAAGATGAGAATGAAACCTTTGGAAAACAAATTGTAAGAATTTCAAAGAGACACAATGTAGTAATAATGGGAGATTTCTGTTTTCCTGATGTCTGTTGGGAGGCAAATTCTGCCAAACATGGTCCTTCCAAGAAATTCCTGGTTTGTGTGGCTGATAATTTTCTCCTAAATAAAAAATAAAAAAAACAGGAAGAAAAAACTAGAGGGTTAGCTACCCTTGCTCAGTTTCCCCCCAAAATGCAATCTGTGACCCTCCAGGCAACTAGCTGAAGAACTCTCAGAACTATTTTCTATTATTTTATTGATATCATTGAGGAGGATTGGAGTGCCAGATGATTGGATGAGGGCAAATGTTATCTCTATCCTCAAAAAAGGGGGGAAAGCAGGAACCTAGGAATTACAGACCAGTCCGCCCAATATCCATCCATGGGAAAATTCTACAGGGGACTATAAAGCAGTAACTCTGCAAACACCTCAAAAACAATACAGTAATAACCAAAAGCCAACATGGATTTGTCAAAAACAAATCCTGCCAGACTAATTTTAATTTTTGATTGGGTAACCTCCCTGGTAGATGGTGGGAATGCTATACATATATAATATATCTAAACCTCAGCAAGACTTTTGACAAAGTGCCTCATGATAGCAAGCTAACTAGGTGTGGGTTGGATAGAACAACTGTCAGGTCAAGATGCAGTTGGTTACAGAATCATACTCAGAGAGTGCTTATTAATGGCTCTTTCTCAAACTGAGAGGAAGTAACAAGTGGGATACCATAATGGTCAGTCCTGGGCACAGTGCTCTTCAACATGCTTAATAATGACTTGGATGAGGGAGTACATACAATAATTATCACATTTATGGATGACACAAAATTGAGCAGAATAGCTAATATCTCAGAAGACAGAAACAAATTTCAAAAAGATCTTGTTAGGCTTGAGCACTATGCTAAAAACAACAGAATGAAATTTAATGGAAATAAGTGCAAAGTTCTACACCTAGAGGGTTAAAACCAAACACACAGTTACAAGATGGGTGATGCTTGGCTCAGTAATACTTTGAGGGAGAATGATCTTGGAATTGTTGTAGATCACAAGCTGAATATGAACCAACAGTGTGATGTGGTGGCAAAAAAGGCAAATGCTATTTCAGGATGCATTAACATAAGTATAGTCTCCAAATCTCGTGAGGTACTAGTCCCCCTCTATTTGACACTGGTTAGGCCTCATCTAGAGTATTATGTCCAGATCTGCATACCGTACTTTAAGAAGGATGT
Source organism: Intellagama lesueurii (assembly GCA_037013535.1). Taxonomy (NCBI): domain Eukaryota; kingdom Metazoa; phylum Chordata; class Lepidosauria; order Squamata; family Agamidae; genus Intellagama; species Intellagama lesueurii. The sequence continues at coordinate 216,475,039 of JBAJHW010000003.1, forward strand.
CAGTAAACTGGAACAAGTTCAGAGGAGGACAACAAGGATGATCAGGGGGACTGGAAACCATGCCCTATGAGGAAAGACTGAAAGAAGTGGGCATGTTTAGCCTTCAGCAAAGAAGACGAGGGGGGCGGATCAGATGGCATTCTTCAAATACTTGAAAGACGGTCCTACAGAAGAGGAGGAGGAGGATCTCTTCTCTATCATCTCAAAGAGCAGGACACGTAATAATTATCTCAAGTTTCAGGAAGCCAGATTTTGGTTAAAGATCAGAAAAACCTCTTAACTGTTAGAGCAATATGATAATAGAACCAATTACCTCAGGAGATGGTGAGTGCTGCAGCGCTGGAGGCATTGAAGAGAAAATTGGACAACCATCTGTCAAATATAGTTTGATTTGGATTCCTGCATTGAGCAGTGGGTTCAACTCAATGGCCTTATAGACCCTTTCCAGCTCCATTATTCTATTATTCAATTATTTTGAATCATTAGAAGCTGAAATTACAGTTGTTCTATCCAACTCATACCAAATATGCAATTCTGCACGTAGCAGTCAGACTTACAAATAATACCTGAGTTTACCTCCTGATGACCAACCAAAAAACAAAACAAGTTAATTTGTAAACTATAGGCAGTGTGAAAAGCTCCTTCTGCAACCATCAGATATTTTTCCACACTTGATGAGTTCCCTCTTCTTATGATATGCTCTCTGTAGTATATAAATTGCTGCCCAGTAAGCAAGCTCTGTGAATGAATTAGAATTTGAACCCCTCAAGTTTCAGGCTACCTACCACTCTCTTGTCCAAGTCCAACACGGAAGTAGAGCTATACCATACTTGTGAATAATCAAGTACAGGTCACACAAGCTAACTCATGCTTATCGTAGTGCCTCCTATTCCTTGGGATGAGAGAGGGTGAGGGCAGAGGCGAAGCAGCATATTCTCTATTGCAAAGATACATCCATAGAATATTAGTTCAGGGCTACACAGTGAAGTCAACGGGTGCTACTTTAATGAAAATAATGTCCAGACGATCTGTAAACATATAATTTTTTCCCTTTGATCATAAGAGGTTGTGTGTGTGTGTGAATCTACAGTGTAAGATCAACCTTTCCCCCCCACCCCCTTGTAGCAGCTCTAATCTGACCTGCCTGCCTCCCCCCCCCCCCTATCCAGCTGCTGCTATCTATGCATTGAGGAAAGGCAGGGCTACTTCTCCTTTCCCTTTCCCTGTAGATGACAGCAATGGGGCAGGTGTGGGTGGGTTTCACTTTGGAATGGGGCTATCATGAGGTAGGATTAACCTTCTTCATTCTTGTTCAGAGCAACTTACCAGGCTCTGAAATCTAAAGTGAATGTTCATGGCCCTGATCCAACTTGGGTCTGTCATGCTCACATGTAAAAAAGCCCATTGGCACTTCTTTAAAAATTCAAGGCCTCCACACTGGGATTAAATAAGTACTGCAACTATTATTCTATAGGAGCATGGATCCATTTTCCTCACTAAAATGGCCAGGTTTACAACTTCCTTTGGTGCCATTCATCAAGAGCCAAATATGCCTGCACAGTTGCGCATGCAAAAGATTTTTCTTTGGGCCTCCACATGGCTTATAATGGGACCCTGTCGCCCCTCTGATTTAGCACAGTTCATTTCAGACATGGTACACAAAGCAGGACAAATGACTAGGGAATTGCCAAAGTACAAAGGCACTGCGGCCTCTTTACCCTCATCTATTATATTTGTCAAATGCTACGCATGGTCCACCTTGGAGCGAGCGCAAGGAACAAATCCATTCTGAGTTTATGAGCCCAATGCTTTGCCAAAGGCTCAGTTATCCCAGAACTGAAACCTAACCACAACTGGCAGCATGTCTCCCAGGTTTCCCAGAACGGGCTACAGAGTCGTATTCCTCAAAGTTGAGATTTTGGCCCGGAATATTAAATCTTATCTCCCCTCACCAAATATACAGAATAAAGGCACCCATAGGGCTATGTGGCTCCCATTTACAGCTTGGAAAAGTTATTTTTCTTTTTACTCTAATTCCCAGTATTCCCCAGTCAGCATGACTAGTGGCAAGATGACAGGGGTATTCTGGGAACTGAAGTCCAGAAACTTAACTTTTCAAAGTTCTGGATCCCCTTCTGCAGGACTTTCTCTGAGACACTAACAGTACAATCCTAAACAGATGTACTCAGAAATAAACTGCTGAATTCAGTGAGGCTTACTCCCAGATAAATGGGCTTGGGATTGCAATCCAAGAGATATTAATAAACTGGCATCCTTCTACTATTCTTTCTCAGCACTTGCTTGCACTTCTTTCTCTTCTATGCCAATCCAGATGCAGCCTAAGCTGGGATATGTGTTTGTCGCTAATGTCTGGCCCAACACTGATCACCAGTCTAACGTGGCACAGGGTGGAGGAGGAGGACCAGGAGGAGGAGGTACAGGCACTCTGCCACCTTGCAAGAGGCAGCCCAAGCGGCTGGAGCACGTGTCAGCACCTCGGGCCCGGGATGTTCTGTGGTTAAACCCAGGGAGCAGCTCAGGCAGCACTAAAAACAGCTCAGGGAGCTATTCTCATCCCGTCAATATTTATATAGCTGTCTCAGGTGCAGCAACTTGTTCCAAATATGTTTTATTTAGGGGGTTGGTGGGAGGTAGGGCACAGAGTTCAATCTGAAGAAGCGTCAGCAAGAGGAAGAGGTTTTGGGGGCAGATCCAAGGGAGAGAGAAGAACATTTAGCTCTCCTTGGTCTCTCATCAGGGAAAGCAAGGGTGTGGGAGACATCTTAGCCCCAGCTGGGAGGTCACACTTTGGTGGAAGAGGCCATCACTTTGCCTTTTCTCTTCCCAGCAAAAAACAAAACAAAAAACAAACAAACAAACAAAAAACAAACCAGGGGATGCTGGCAGAGTGTTTGGGGCTCAGGGGCAGAGAGCTGACTTGGTACTTTGATGGGGGTTGGCGAGTGTTATTCTTTCCCCCCACCCCCAAGCTGGGAGATACCTTGCAATCTGACTTGCATTTAAATAGAGGAGTTACAGGATGTTTCAGGGCTATCATGTCACACTGCAGTTGGTTGTGGGGAAAAGATAATTGGTTTGGTCTAAGGCAGTTGCCTGTGTTCCTTTGTTTGTGTGCTGGATTTACCTCTGTTCATCAGTGGTGGACAGAGAATAAATAGGGAGCCAGTGCCATGCAGAGGGTTGGGTGCTGGATTGCAACTCTCTCCGAGTGTCCTACCTCACCTGGTTGTTGTGGGGATAAAGGGAAGGACACACACAGAGAAACATTGTTTATGTATCCTTTTATCTAAATCAGCGTCTATATCTCAATAGGTAACACAGAGAGATGGTAGAATATGTCTGGGGGCAGATTTTATATAATTCCCTTAGCAGTTCTCCTAGTAATCCCTTTAGACTGGAGGCAACCAGGGAAAAAGCCAACTGCTTGTTCAGGGAAATAAGTGGTGATGCCAGTCCTCAAGGTTCCAGAGGGCTGCTTTACCTAACCCAGTGTCAAATAGAGGAGAACTGGGGGCAGGTTAGAGGCGGAAGAGAGTGGAACAGAAAAAGCCTCAGTACTTCCAGCATACCTGTACCACTGCAGCACCATATATTAAAAGCCCACCTCTGTCGCCGCCTCACCATGAGTAAGTCGATGGGCAAATGAATGTCCCTATAGGTGATATAAGCCACTCAGTCATGTCAATCATGAGTATTCAAATTACCCTCTGGTGTTTGAAAGCTGGGAGCCCCTTCAGTGAAGAAGAGTGTCTCTTTCTTGGGAAATCAGCTGAACATAAGATTGATCTTTTCTCTCCTTTCACTTATTAGTTACAGGTCTATATACTATCTTTTCCCCAATGAGTTCAATCCTTACAACAACCCTGTTTGGTAGGTCAGGCTGACAGACAGTGACTGGCCCAAGATCACCCAGTGAGTTTCATGACTGAGGACTTGAACCTGGATCTTGTCAGGCCCTTGTTCAACATTATCTCTAACCATTACACAACACTCTCCTTTTTCTTGGTGATACCAGTATCCCCCATTGTGACCAAGTGCTTGATCTCCCATTATCAGCATCTTTGGCTTTTGAAAGGTGGTGCTCTGTTGGCAATAGAGGTGCATCTGCTCCACACATGCAGCCCGGCTGAGGCACTGTGGGTGCTGTACTTACCATCTATTCCTGATGATACTGAAAGATCCATGAAAAGTGGACATGACATAATAAAACTATGAGAAGGATGGAGCTATTGTTAGCAGATTTGGCTTTGCACTATTCAAATACGTACATCTCTGGTAAAGCTATAAAGGAACAACACTGCCACCTCGTGGTACATGTTGGTCTAACGGGCACAGAGTTGTTGCTGGAAGTTGCGCAGATCTTGTTTCATGTCATTGTGGAAATATTTCAGTAGGGAAGATCCCAGTGGCTGAAGTCCCAGCTCTCGGCCAATAGGTTCCACTACAGAAGGAATACCCAAGCCCTGGGCTGGTGCTACATAACTGAAGTCCAGCGTCCTGGGAATTTATGAACTTACATTAACAAGATCCACTGCACAAAGTTAATTGTTCTTGCACTTAAGGCCACAGCTGCAGCTCCTGCAATACACGCCAGATAACTAATGCTGGCAAAAATAAAATAAAAAATAAAAGACGCAGAGGTTATTGTAGGACACATACCAGACATGAATCAGCAGGGCAATGGTGCAGAAAAAGAAGACATCCTGCACCGCATTACATCCAAGGCAGCATATTTGCAGCTTGATTATGGGGCAGTGTGGGTGGATAGGCTCAATTCATTTATTTTAGCTAATGTGCATTCAGTTTCTTCAGGAGAAAATGCCTTATATCTACTTTTATGGCAGTACTGAAGAGCTTTACGTAACACAAACAAGTTTGCCAGCACTAGACAATTTCCTTCCCCTTGGAAAGGTCTGGCAGCTACGGCTGCACACAGCCTCCATTTATTTCAGTTGCGTTTTGTGCCAGGTACTGAAGCAGACTACATTGAAATGAATGGATATGGCTCAACAATAATACCTAGCAAAAAGCACCCTAAAACTGCTGGCTATTCTGTCTAGGAAGTCAGTGTCATATTTGGCTTCCATTTTCAGCTGATTGGTTCCCACAAAAGTTAAAGGAATGGGGATGGCTCCTGGTCTGAGAAGAAAAGCACATCACACCAAAATTTTAGGGTGAAGTACCTCCACCCCAGGACCGTGGACCATTTCAGTGTGAAAAATGGTGTTCCAAAGGAATATAAGGTGCTCAGTTTATTTTTATTTTTTACCTCTTTAATCTTTGGACACACATTTTCTAAGTATACAGCTGGCAATGATTTAACCATCATTTCTTCACATGAAAGCAATCCATCATAGCTAGGGAGGAAAGTTACTTATTGATTTTCCTTATTGTGTCAACACTCTTTGGCTGCAGTCCACGTGCCAATTAAAGTGGAGTATTTAGATTTAAGCTGATTTATCCCCATTGATTTCAACAGAATGGAGCTGGATGAAAGCCAAGTACTCCGGCTCAAGTGATTTTTGAATCAGATAGAGCACCCTGCCCACAAAGCCCAACCAAGGCCCTGCTACAGAGAAGGCTGCTGGCTTCCGGCCACTTCCCAGTTAGATTTGCAGTCCGACTGCAGAGAGGTGTTTGCAAGCAGCTGCTCTTTGCTAGTGAGAAATATGGCTCTTTAGGTCTGGGGCTCAGTCAGGCATGTCCAGCTTTGGATAGGGAGCACAAGGTCAGATGACATGAATGGCAACAGACTCTCCTCATCACTTTGCTAAGGTGAGACTGATCAGAACTTGGCCTTGTTCCCCAGCTTGTAGAGACCATCAAATGCCCACATTTTCAGCTGTTTAGAGGCAGCTCAGTGGTTGGATCTGGAATGCCCATCTTGTAACATGCTGATGGACAGAAACCCAGAAGTCCCGCTTTGCAAACTCAGAAGCAGATCAATGGATTCCAGAAGAAATTGTAGTACTGTGGATCATTATTGAGAAGCTCTGAATCCAGCAAGGCTCAGTATACTACAGGCCAAGGAAGAGCTACTACAGGCCAAGGAATAGCGACTACACAGAAGCTAGCCTTTGTCATGACCCTGAACCTTGCCCTCTGCTTCCTACAGCAGGTGTGACAGGCTCCATCTCAGAACCAGCCAAAGGTGAAAAGAAGAAGTTCTCCTGCAGAAAACGGTCATGGCAAGAAAGCATAGCTCCAGTTTAATCAATAAGATAGCATAAAGGAGAGTGTTGGCCAGTCCATAACACTGGATCTGGAATGGCAAAGAGCACAACTAACATGATGGGGACATGCTGGGATATGACCGAAGGAGTGTTGCCCATCTCTTGCTTTGTAACAGTGTCATGCCAAGAGCAACAAGTCTTCAGGATGGCAAGCCTTGAAAGGTTGCCGGGTTTCCACTTGACAGCAATTCACTTCTTAGGCCACAAACTGGTGGGGTCTCTTCTCCTCAGCCACAGCAGCCACTCATTCCTAATGAGTCACAGCTTCTTGAAATCTCCCAGGGCCATTTTAGCAGCATTGCGCCCTGCAGCTCCCATTACACCTCCTCCTGGGAAGGGAAGGGAAAAGATTGGGCAGCTTAACTACATCCACAGTCAGGAAGCAAGAGAGCAAAGTCCATGAGGGGATTGTTCATCAGAGGATGGGCTTTCACTCTTTCCCCTTGAACCAATAACCTCCGTCCTCTTACCGTGACCAGGGCAGGGATACAGGATAGGAAGGGAACAGGAGTCACACTTCCCATGATAAGAATTCAGAGCTGGGAGAGCCTCTTTTTTCCATTTCCTTTCTCTCCTTTGTCTTAAAAAGATACATGTATAATACACTCAATACCTGCCTCCCCATAGAGAAGGTTTGGCAACCCTGAGCTAGCTGGAAGGCAGGCAAAGAATACCTCTCTTTGCCCTTCAGTTCCCTACTCATCCAAATGCTCTACCTCTTCTGGGGAGCTCTATGCTGAAGACAGCTTAGGGCCTAATTACATCGTATGGAAACAGACCTTCTTTCTTTTTGTTTGTTTAACTAGCAGCTGTGTGACAAAGAGATGAGAATTAGAATGTGGTGCACAAGAGGGAGGTGAACCCTCTCAGGGCCACCCAACTCAATGAAAATTGCCTCTCCCAGCTGCGCTTTCCTTCTTGAGCAAATAGCAATTTTAAGGAAGCATTTTCTGGAGCTAGAGCACACAGAAAAGGATTAATACCTCCCTTCACACCATGGTCCCAATTGTGAATGGGGGAGGGTTACAGCTGCTGTTTTAAAACAACAAGAATAAGAACAGACAAATCAGAAAAATTACACAATACTGCCTAACTTGACTTTTAGCTCCAGGCCATGTTTTATTGTGGTGCAGCAGTAAGAGTGATGAACTAGGACTCAGGAGGCCTGGGTTCAAATCTTTGCTCAGCCATGGAAACTCACTGGAGGTGTGGAACTGGTAAAGTTACTCCTTAAATATCTCAGTTACCTTGAAAGCCCTATTAGGGTCAGTATAAGTCAGTTCCAACTTGACAGCACATAACACAAGGTTGCTTACCTTTAACTGTACTTCTTCAAGTGGTCATCTGTGAATTCACGCTAATGGTTTGTTCTGCACCTGTATAGACATCCTTGGAATCTTCCAGAGTCTAGGAAAAAGTTGCTAACCCCACCCTCACACTAAGCGCATGCTCCTTCACCAAATGGCTAACACTCCGTTCCCATGTCTGCTGCTGTATCAAATGCAATGCATGGCACACAGAGGGGAGGTTGGGTGGGCTGTGTAAATTCACAGATGACCACTCAAAGAACTACAGTTACAGCTAAGTAACTTGTCCTTCTTCTTTGTGGTCTCTGTGATTCACACTAATGGGTGACTAACAACCTCACTTACTGGCTGGTGGGATGTCACACCAATATTGGTGAGTTCACTGCTCAAAAAAAATGAAGCATCAAGTTTTGCTCTGATGTCCAGCCTATAATACTTGATGAACATTGTGGGTTGAGACCATGTGGTTGCCTTGCAGATGTCCTTCATCTGTATCTCTTTAAAGAAGGCCATAAAGGCAGCAACCGCCCTGGTAGAATGACCTTTCAAGCAGTTTGGCACAGATTTCCTTGATAACTGGTAGGACAAGGTGATGGCATTTACAAGCCACTTGGACATTCTCTGAGAGGAACTGTGATTTCCATCTGATTTCCTTGGTAGCAGAGGAATACCTTGTTAGTTTTCTGAAAAAATTTTGTCCTTGACATGTAGAAGGCCAGTGCCCTGCACTGATATCCAGTGTAGTGGTATATAAGTTGAAATAATAAATAAAGAGATAAATAATTATTTCTTTAAATCTGTGGCAGGAGCCAGAAAGAAGAGTGGCAACACCAGAGGCTGCTGGATGTGGAAATCTGTTCTGACTTTAGGGAGAAAAGATGTGTTTGTTGTAAGAATCTCCTTATCTTATGGTGGTTCACAACACAATGCTCCCAGCTCACTTGCCTGTCTGGCCAATGTGATAGCAACCAGGAGTACTCTTTTGTATCTTAACAGATGTAGATCAGAAGTAGCCACTGGTTCAAATGGAGGTTTCATTATCTGATGAAGAACCAAAGGCAGAGATCACTGGGGTAAAGCTGTTTTAATATCTAGGTACAGCTTTCATAAGCCTCTTAGGAATCTCTTTAGGGTTTCATTTTTGAAAAATGGTGATGCCAGTTAACCTGGTTTTTGGTTTGGGATGCTTTGGCTTATTCTCAGTGTTGGTGAGATGGCCGATGGTTTCTTCCATGGTTCTTTCACCAAGTCTAGTAATGATGGCAGCATGGCTACACGGACTGAGATGGCAGCATTCTTTTGGACCTTACTGTAAACAGAATCAGAACTAGGACAAAGTATTTGAACTTCTGTTTGCAGGGACTTTACTATTCTAAGCATTCATTAGGTCTGTAAAGGACCTGATGTCACCCATTAATGATGGAGGGTTGTTATCAGCAATGTCCGAGTCCTGAGATGATTCCAGAACTGACAGCAATTCTGGGGAAGAAATACTGTTGTTCTCACTATTTGAGGGATTTTGCTGTTCCTCAATGGTTTGCTCTTTCATTTTTAAGTTTAGAGTTTGGGTCTGAGGATACAAGATCTACTTTAGTTTTAGGTGTCTTTCTGAATTTGTTTGTCATTTTCTGTTGTGTTTTGTACTTTGGTTCCACAAATCAAGAGCATGACTCCGATTTCAAGAGGAAATCTTGTGAGTCCTGAGTGAATGAATAGGATTTCTGAAATCCAGACCCTTTCTGTACCAAGGATGCCAAGTGGGAGCAATCAGGTGAGTGATGATTTTAATGTGATCTTTTAAATTTAGTTTCTAAGACAGTCAGAACTGTGTCTCAAGGTGGAGAGGATTTCTGGACTGAATGTGGAGCACCAGAGACCCTAACATTGTTAGTGTCTATCTTCCTCAATTTCAAGCATCAATATCAAGGAGTTTTTGGGGTCAAAGCTTTCAACCTAGTTTTGTCCTCCATTTGGTCAGCACCAATGTTTTACATTTGGAACCTCCTTGATTTTGGGTGTACAGTATCAAGGTGTCTTTATAGTAAGTAGATGATTGATTGGACCTCTGATGATGAGTTCAATGCTGAATGGGCACATTTCTGAATCAAATGCTAAGACGGCTCTGGGGACTTTGAAATAGACAGCTTTCATTTTATGCACTGAGTATGTTGGCATTCTGGCATTGGAAGACTTGGCATCGAAAGGCCCAATATCAAGTCATGGTATATGGCCGAATGTCCCATTCTTTATGCCCTCTGAAAATCAGAGTAGGGCAACATAAATGGCCACTCAACACCAGCACAGAAATGAGGTGGGGCTCCATAGAAGAAAGGGAGTGGGTGGAAGTTCTCTCCCACTGACATATCTCCTTATGGGATGGGCAGTAGTCTGTTTTCCTGAAGGTTTCCTGAAACTGATGGTTGGATATCCTCCAATTCCAAGGATAGTAAATGAGATGGGGCGGTTTTATTGTGCCAGTGTTTCACAGTATGCTTCTCAGTATCTTTCAGGTTGGATTGGGATACAGGCTTCCCCCCCCCCCCCCGCCCCAACATGTGTGTTCAATGGCTCCATGCTGGTGATAAAGCTTGGGAGACACTAGGAGAAAGATGTAAAGTATCATCTTCCTCTGATAATGACCTCTAACAGACGAAATCCTCCTGTTCTTTCAGGTGTGAGAGCTGTGGAGCTGGAGGGTGCCTCATTACCAATGGTGTTTCCCTCGTGTAGCGGTAGCCTTGGCCTTTTTTGACTGTGGCTTTTCCGTGGCAGGTCTTTTCCTTCTCTTTGACACCAATGCTGTTGGCTTTGATGTGGACAGTGTCAAAGTCATGTCTCTCAGAGGTGTTTTTTTTTTGTGAGGTTCCCAATGATGTTGGAATAGACTCTTTTTGTGTGTTTTGACACGTGTGAATTTGAGTGGATTTCACAATAATGGACTTGGCAGGGGTCTTGCAGATCGAGACTGGTGGTTCTGTGGTTTTCATCTGAGATCATGTACATTGCTTGCAGCATCCTTTCCCAAAGGTACAACTTGAGTCTCAATTGCCTGTTTTTCATGGCAACTTTTATAACCTTTTTACAAAATTGGCAAGACTGTGTTTGATGACCTTCTCTGAGGCAACAGAGACACTTTGAGTGTCTGTCTGTGAGAAGGATTTTATTATTGCAAGTCTCACACTTTTTGAATGGGGATGAAGAGCCCATAAAAAGTGCGAATGTGAAACAAAAAAAATACATTTTTTAAAAATTTTGATTAGAGAAGAAATAGTGCGCTAATAGAAGAAAGATAAGCTGAAGAAAAAACTATTTACATGAATATTTGAGTGAATAAGGCTCCAGATGACTGTTGAGCTGCTTCAGTGGTGGTCAAAATGGAACTGAGTGTTAGCTATTGGGTGGAGGAGCATGTGCGATGTGCCAGGGTGGGGCTAACAACTATTTCCTAGGCTTTGGGAGATTCTGATTACATCTCTGCAGGTGCAGAACAACCCATTAGTGTGAACGACAGAGACTATTATTACCACTACTATTGCTTCAAGTATGTGGAGGTATGTACTTATGCATTTATACACACATACAAATGCACACCATATTGTAATTATGGAGGGTTATTAAAAAATTCACAGAGCCTGTGAACCACTTTCAGGGGCACCTTACAGGAAAAGTAGGGGCTGCTCACTATTGCTACATCCATCCTGGCCTTTTAAGCAAGGTGTGTACCAGGAATCCAGAACACACCCTTACAGGCTCTTTCTAACAATCACTTCCACTTCTCCCCAGGTTCCCTCTCTTCAGGTTGTAGCACAGCCCAACCAGACACACACTGTGCCCTCATACATAAGACACATACCAGGGTGAGTCCCACTTCCACAGAGGTACAGGCCTTGGATTGGGGACCGGTAATTAGAATAGGAGGGCACTGGCCGGGCAAAATACAGCTGGTCTAAAGACATGGCTCCATGGAATATATTCTGAAAAAACAAAAGCAGTGTCAGATGAGATATCTCAATGAGCTAACTAAAGCCTTAAACTTACTTGCACCCTCTGCATTCCAAGGCATGCAAACGTAGCACATAAGATTGATTCACAAGACCATTTTGCCACATATAGGGAGTAAGAGAAGATAAAATGGGTTGAGAATCACCTTGAAATGGTTTGTCAAATCAGCCACCAGTTTCTTTTTCAAGTTGGACATGCAAGGTGATGCTAGGCACAGTGTTAAATTAGAGAGGTCTATGGGTAGCAGTTTCAAGTAAATACATACTCCACCAGGTAGTCCAAAGATCCGTTCAAGGTCTGGAGGTGTAAGAATATCTCTGCCAATGACAGAGGCTTTGAACCCAGGTGCATAGGCTTCAATCCAATCAAATACTACAGGGAGAAGGGAGAGATGGTGGGTCAGGTAGGGAGAAGTGAATTTTCCTGTTAGCCCATGGTAGATCTAATATTATTTAACTAGATATTCCCTAATTAGCATCTAGCTGAAATGTAAACACTCAGGGGCTTTGAAGACTTAGGCTGCAACTACACAGTCAGACACCATGGGATTTGCTGTGGGTATAAATGGATGAATTTATTCATTCATTCATTTATTTTACTGATCACAAGATGTAAAGGTCAATTTGAATCATTCCTTCCCTTTTTGTTCCCGGCACAGAGTTTTCTTCTCTGGCGGTGAGGAGTTCTACTTTTTTTCAAGCCAGAACAATTTGAAAGGATTTTCCTCATATGAGAAGTTGTTTCATTCTGCAAAATGACAGGAGGAGGGGCATGTCTGTGGGTGGTGCTGTGGAGACATAGGCAGTTGGGATGTGGTGTTTCGGGATTGCAGGAACATCTGTTCTTGAGATCTGTCCTCCAGGCATCCCAGAATGTTTTCTTTTTTGAATAAACGAGTTTAGCACTGAGTCCTTACACTGATATACAGTGGTGCCTTGACTTACGAACGCCCACACGTACGAACATTTTGACATACGAACAGCTCTGTTCGCAAAATTTTGCTTTGACTTGCGAACGGAGCTTTGACTTACGAACAAAAAAACGCGGGGAAAGCGGGAAATGGACTTTGGACTGCCTGGTACTGCCTGGTACTGTAATTTTAAAATGTAAAAATTGGTTTAAAAGGTGCTTGGTTTGGTTTAAAGCTGCTTGGTTTTAAAGGTGTTCTGTTTAAAAGGTGTTCATTCCCTCCCTCCCTCCTTTCCTGCCCTTTTTTTTTAACCTAAGTAATCTTAGGTTTAAAAAAAAAAATCTCCCCCTAGTGGTAGAGGACGGATTAACTGGTTTTGCATTAGTTCCTATGGGAACTAATGCTTTGACTTACAAATGGCGTCTCGACATAAGAACAAAAAACAGCCGGAACGGATTAATCGGTTTTCAATGCATTCCTATGGGAAATGCTGACTTGACTTATGAACGTTTTGACTTACAAACATCTTCTGGGACGGATCAAGTTTGTAAGTCAAGGCACCACTGTACTAGTTTAGCACTAGATAACCCTTGCACAGAAAAAAAATCTTCACCCTGGAGTCCCATACCTAATCCATAGTTTTTCCTTCTTACTAGAGACCCTTCTACTTTTTAAAAGTCAAATCCTTTCAGTTTCTCCAATGCAGAACGGAAAAACCAATCACACACACACACACGCATGCATGCACAAACAACTTTCCTAGGCAGAGCTCCTGTTTGTTTCTTAGTTTACAGTTTAACTAGCAATCTGGTCAGCAAGGCACGTTGAGGAAATAGTCACTGAGGACAGAAAGCCTTCTTAAGACAGTTCCTTTGAACTGTGCCACCTATAGGTACTTCAAATGGAACTGCAGGCAGAAGGATTTTTTTTCCTCTTCTGTCTGTGTGGCCAATTATATTGAACAGAACCAAATGCCCTCATGCAATTTCACACAGAGAAAATGCAAGTTAATTCTCATTTCCCTTACTGTGCAGTTGTACCATCAAAAATATAAGTACACTATGATTAAATCCTATAGTACTGACCCTGGACCCCAATCTCTGCCCAAACAGATGAAATTGCATCAAGGGCAATATCCAAGCAAAGAAGACCAAAGGTTTGGGGCAAGAAAATCATCAAAAAGAACAAGGGAGTTGATGGGTGGGGTTGGGAGCTCTTCCCATGTGGGAACTGATCAGTGGTAGTTGGTGACTTCAGTTTTGGTGGTGCCATGAATCTACTCCAGGTTTTAGTCTGCACTTTACAGAAGTAATCCAAGGTGCCAAACCTATTCTGGGGATACGGTTCAGCACCTTGGAGAGTACCAGTAAAATGCAGATTATAACCTGGAATGGATTTGCAATATCCCAAAAACTGGAGCTACCAGCTGCCACTGGAACTGAGTTTGTGAAATGGGAAGCTTTGTCGTATGAACAATAGGGTGATAGCCTTCTTGAAAACAGAAGTGTTTCCTCCTTCCTTCACACTATACGACCCCTCTCCCTATTGCTCCTCCCAGCCCTCAGTCAAACGGCTGCACCTTGGTCGGCGTAGGCTTCACGCTCTTGATCATTCCACTGCTTCCCTCCAGCCAGCATATAGGGGGTGTACTGGGTGAAGAGAGAGATCACATGGCAGCCTGGGGGAGCCAGAGTGGGGTCCAGGGCAGATGGAATGCACAGTTCAATTATGGGCCTGAAATGATAAGAAATAGGCCAGCTGCAAGCCTCGTTGTTGAGTGAATTCCCTAACTGATACCCTCCAGATGAATCAATACTATAGATCCCATGTCCCCAGCCTCCCATCTGTTTGGAGATGTCCAACATATCCGGGTAGTCTGTTGGTCAGGCTGTATGACATATCTGGAGGATGCCAAGTTAGGGAGAGTAACTTCAGAATTACCTCTTTATAGCTGCATTTTCATGCTATTATTGTTGTTGTTATACCACCCATTTGGCTGAAGGCCACTTTGGATGGTTTACAACATGTATAACCAACAGGCTTAAAAAACAATTTAACAAAAGAAGAAATAGAAATAATAAAATACAAATAAACAATACCATCAAAATATACAAATACATTTACATAAACCATTCATAACATTTAACATTTAAAACATTTTAAATGGCAAGCTGGATCAAGTTGGCTAACTAAGCTCAGCTGAGTCTGCAGGTATAACATGTTGGAATGCCTGCCTAAATAGCCAGGTTGTTAGTGTTTTTTAAAAAATATTGCCAGCGAAGGGGCCAAATGAATTGTAGGGAGGAAAGTGGAACACTTGCATCTGGCAGGGAAGAAAGCCACCAACTTGGTAAAAGTGTTTTGAAAGATCTCTCCAAATACAGCCCCTAGTGAGGATTAAGACTGTTTTATGCTACAAATCCCCAATCCCTTATCAGTGACCACACTGGCTAGGGCTTCTATGCGTTAAAGTCCAGAACAACTGGTAGGATGAAGTTTCCCCTGCCTTGCATAAAACCAATCAGGTAGATTTTGAGAAGAGAGTCATTTATTTGTGGCTATGAGGACAGATGTGGTCTTGGAGCATGGGATTTGGAAGATACTATGTCACATTTGAGCTACACCCACCATGCTATTGGAAACGGAATATGTATTGCCGAAGGATGCAATCTCTTGTACATTTAAGTGGAAGCAATCTCACTGACTTCAGTGGAACCTATGTCTGGGTAAATATGCACATTGCTGGGCTGTTAATTTCCTTTCTGGGCAGTGCAATTTACACTGTAACAGGCTGAATGTCAAGGTGAATTACAGAAGAGACTGTAAATCACATTGTACACTTAAAGTGCTGAATAAATGATAATAATGAGAATGAGATGGGGTGAGGAGTAGATACTTGTAAAACCTTTGGCCATTGCAGAGAGCCGATCTTGGTTATTTGCAAGTAGCAGGTCTTCAGAAAGCCAGCAAATGGAAGCTGCAAATAAAAAGCCAGCAATATGGGAAAATGCATCTGCACTAGACCATCCAAGGGTAAAAAGCTAGAAGAGAGTCCAATGTCTAAAACGGCCAATGAAATTGTATGTGTACATGGTGGTGGTGGTGGGCATACAGGAAACAATTTCCCAAACACACTCACAGAATTAAAAAGACACTAGAACAGAGCTTGACAATATCCATTTGTTTTGCTGGAGCATGTTTCCTTATCTCCTTGACCCATAGTCATAACCCAGTAAGGCTCTTGCCACAGCAAGGCTTGTATTAGCAGTTTGGGTTTCAGATTGGTCCGTATGTTTCCATATTTTTACATTTTCTTTCTTTGCATAACAGATCTGTCTTTGTGTCTCAATCATATTGAGGAAATTAAAACACAAACAAACTAAATCTGTGCACTTCCGATTCATGAGTCAGTACAGTTGTTCAGAGAAAGAACAGATAAATCTGGAGTTACACGTCCTTTGTGTACACACACACACACACCCCCACCTCACTCTTCCCTCCACATCTCAGTACCCTTTCATCTCACAGCCATTTCCACTGAGAGGACTGCCAACACTACTGACAGCTGATAAACAGCAATCCGAGAGCCCAGGAACTAGGGCAGGTTTTGAGCTGTGCAGTCCAGCTAATCAGTGGTATCTCTCAGCCTTCAGAAGCCACACAGGGAGCACCCCTGTTTTAAGGAAACAGTGTAATTTATCATCCCTCTTGTAATTCACCTTAATTCATACTCAGCGTCTTCTATGTCTGTTATTCATAGAAAGAAAATTAACAGTCTAGGCGTGTGCATGTTTGCTGAAAGGCAAGTTTCCAGGTGCAGGGCTTTAAAACTATAGGAAAACAGATCTGGAGAACCAAGGTATACATAGTCTATTCACAACTGTTTTAGAAGTACATCAAACAAGACCTCCTTGATCTAGTTTTAAGCCACCCCTACTTTTTCCCTTGGCTGTTCTCCCTCGTCAACTAGGATGGAACAGACTCTAAAAAATCTCAAGTTCTAATCACTTGTGCCAACATAGCATTCCCAGTCATACCTGTTAGATGGCGTCCCCTGGCAGGCATCCTCAAAAGCCTGCTGCACAATACCCATGTCTTCACAGTTGAGGTGGATAGAGCACTGATGATGGGGTGATGGGCGGCCATCACTGGTGTTTGGAACAGCTAAGAAATTGGGCAACTGATCCACAGCCACTGTAGACAAAAGCAGCAGAGAGTGAGGCCATCACATAAAGCACAACCCTAACAGCATGCCTGATTTTCAATCTCTGTGTCACAATCGCTTCCGCTTCAAGAGAGTAGGTTACACGCTTCAGCACTGAATGTCAGATTTGTTGAGATGCATATTGATATAGTTGAACAAAGTCAGCATTATGTTGTGACCAAGTGGTATGGGGATTCATCAAAGATGGAAAATGTGGCCCACCTTGTATCTCTGGGAAAGATCAGACCAGTAGACTGATTGATCATCTGTGGGATAGTGCGTGTGCACCAGTCTTCACTGGATATGCACTCTAAGCCTACCAGGAAAGCAGAGAGGCAGTGGGGTGGGGAGGGCGAGCTTGCAACTCTGCATAGATAGCTATGTGGAAGAGGAGGGAAGGGGCTGTAACTCACAGGTAGAGCAACCTGCCTGGCGTGCAGCAGGTCCCAGATTCAACTCCTAGCACCTCCAAGTTGGGGAAGAATCCTGCCTGAAACTGTCGAGTTGCTGCCATCCAGAGTTGGCAATACCAATAATCTCACTCAGTATAAGCCAGAGCTTTGTGATCCTGAAGGCAAGAGAATCTCATTGGTTTGGCTTCCTAACATCATCCTAGCGGACTTGTGGTTGCCTGTGCACATCTAATAAAAATAAACCATTAGCTGGGCTTGATTATAAGTTGGGCCATAAGACGTCTGGAGCAATCCTCCTCAGGATGTTAGGGAAGTTTGTGGAGGGCTGTTCTGTGAAGAGTTTACTGAATAAAGCTTTTCTTTGGTGTTAGACGGTTCCCCTCTTTTATCGCTAGATATTTCATCACTTTTGAGAGAGCTTCAAGCATTATTTTAAAAAAGTAATTAATTTGTTATTCGTTAAATTATTTTTTAAAAAGCAGATGGTTTGCATTGCTCATTGCTCATTATTTGAAGACCGACATGTTAATACTTGTTAACTAGATTATTTATTCAGTTCCTTTTTATTTTAAAATAAAAAATTGCTTCCACAATCACCCTCTAAAAGCCTCATTATAGGAGTAATGAGAAAACGCTGCTGTTTTTTACACAATGCTGTCAGTCTACATCCCAATCCCAAAGAAGGGCAGTGCCAAAGAATGCGCCAACTACCGTACAATTGCACTCATTTCACACGCTAGCAAGGTTATGCTCAAAATCCTCCAAGGTAGGCTTCAGCAGTATGTGGACCGAGAACTCCCAGAAGTACAAGCTGGATTTCGAAGGGGCAGAGGAACTAGAGACCAAATTGCTAACATGCGCTGGATTATGGAGAAAGCCAGAGAGTTCCAGAAAAACATCTACTTCTGCTTCATTGATTACGCAAAAGCCTTTGACTGTGTGGACCACAGCAAACTATGGCAAGTCCTTAAAGAAATGGGAGTGCCTGACCACCTTATCTATCTCCTGAGAAATCTATATGTGGGACAGGAAGCAACAGTTAGAACTGGATATGGAACAACTGATTGGTTCAAAATTGGGAAAGGAGTACATTGTCTCCCTGCTTATTTAGCTTATATGCAGAATACATCATGCGAAAGGCAGGACTGGAGGAATCCCAAGCCGGAATTAAGATTGCCGGAAGAAATATCAACAACTTCAGATATGCAGATGATACCACTCTGATGGCAGAAAGTGAGGAGGAATTAAAGAACCTCTTAATGAGGGTGAAAGAGGAGAGTGCAAAAAATGGTCTGAAGCTCAACATCAAAAAAACTAAGATCATGGCCACTGGACCCATCACCTCCTGGCAAATAGAAGGGGAAGATATGGAGGCAGTGACAGACTTTACTTTCTTGGGCTCCATGATCACTGCAGATGGTGACAGCAGCCACGGAATTAAAAGACGCCTGCTTCTTGGAAGGAAAGCCATGACAAACCTAGACAGCATCTTAAAAAGCAGAGCCATCACCTTGCCAACAAAGGTCCGCATAGTCAAAGGTATGGTTTTTCCAGTAGCGATGTATGGAAGTGAGAGCTGGACCATAAAGAAGGCTGACCGCCGAAGAATTGATGCTTTTGAATTGTGGTGCTGGAGGAGACTCTTGAGAGTCCCCTGGACTGCAAGGAGATCAAACCTATCAATTCTGAAGGAAATCAACCCTGAGTGCTCACTGGAAGGACAGATCCTGAAGCTGAGGCTCCAATACTTTGGCCATCTCATGAGAAGAGAAGACTCCCTGGAAAAGACCCTGATGTTGGGAAAGTGTGAAGGCAAGAGGAGAAGGGGATGACAGAGGACGAGATGGTTGGACAGTGTCATCGAAGCTACCAACATGAATTTGACCCAACTCCGGGAGGCAGTGGAAGACAGGAGGGCCTGGCGTGCTCTGGTCCATGGGGTCACGAAGAGTCGGACATGACTTAACGACTAAACAACAAAATCAGTTATTATGTTTTTTCACCAAATAACCACCATTACGTCCTTGAACCTAGCAGTTCGAAAGCATGCAAATGCAAGTAGAAAAATAGGTACCACCACGGTGGGAAGGTAACAGCGTTCCGTGTCTAAGTCGCACTGGCCATGTGACCACGGAAACTGTCTATGGACAAACGCTGGCTCTACGGCTTGGGAACAGGGATGAGCACCGCCCCCTAGAGTCGGACACGACTGGACTAAATGTCAAGGGAACCTTTACCTTTACCTTATGTCCTTGTTATCCCCCCCAAAGTAATATGCTATAAGTAAAACTGTTGCTTTACACATTATTTCTGAGTTTTAATTTTTTTTTTCTTGTTTGGTGTCCTATTTCATTGTGTTTACATCCTTATAGTAAACTGCCTTGACCACTCAGTGAATGGAAAAATGATTAGAAATATTTTAAAAATAAATACAAAACACATTGGGAATTCAGAGTTGGGTAATATTTTATTAGCACCAATTAAAATGTCCCACAGTAGTGGAGCAGCTTTTATTTATGTATTTATTTTATTTATTTGTTCCATTTTTACCCCGCCCATCTACATTTGGGAATCTACTCTGGGCGGCTTACATAATATAAAGATAAAAACAGCATTCAAATAACTTTGACATTCCTCAAAACTGCTTATCAGGCTGGTAAAAAAAGTAAGGAATGGGGAAAAGAGTAAAAAAAAAAAAAAAAAACACTCCAGTACCGTTTGTACCACCTAGCTTGTAATCTGTGATGTTTTGATTGGTACCAATAAATTGGTCAACCCACTATTCAACATCTCACTTTTCACCCATTTGGTGTAGTGGATAGAATGATAGTCTACCCTGTTTCCCCGAAAATAAGACAGGGTCTTATATTAATTTTTGCTCCAAAAAACGCATTAGGGCTTATTTTCAGGGGATGTTTTAATTTTTGATGCACAACAATCTACATTTATTCAAATACAGTCATGTCATCTTCTTCTGGTGGCTGCACAATGCTGCACAATAGTGGAGGGCAGGGTTTCACTTAACTAGGGCTTATTTTTGGGATAGGGCTTATATTATGAGCATCCTGAAAAATCATACTAGGGCTTATTTTCAGGTTAGGTCTTATTTTTGGGGAAACAGGGTAGGACTCAGGAAACCCAAGTTCAAATCTTAAAAATTAGAGTAAGTTGTTTGTATGTGTGGTCTTTGGATGAAATGTTACAAAATTGCTATGTTTTTCGTTGTATGAAAGCTTGTGCTGTCCTTGTTCAATGAAAAAAAAACCCAATACTACAAAAAATTTAAAAAGACTAAAAAATTGCTGCCTGCTTCAGCTAACTTAGGGTTGGGTGCCCATATTATCTTCTTCACCTATACGGTGACTCCTTCTTCACCTGCTGCTCACAGAACTGTGGAAATGGATGAGCCATCAGGAACCTTTGCATAGAATTTTCTGACCTGTTATCCACCTTGCAGTACTTACCATTGATCTTGGTGACTGGAGAACGTGTGTCAAATTGTGAGATTCTTCGGACAAACTCTGGGGGCAAGAACTCCTAGGAAAAAAGATCCACAAACTAATAATGAAACCTAGGGAAACAATCCCGAAGCATGCTGGAGACTAAACTGCACACACATATTTTTCATGGCAGGCAATCAAAGCATTCCACCCCCATGGATGCTTCTCTGAATATTAGGCCCATGTTTGCAACTCAGATAATCAGAAATAGGATGCAGGGGCAATGAGAACTGCCTTGATGCAACCAAGTGGCCCAATGGCATCACGGACAACAGATGGAGAAGGGCCTTAGCTAATAGCAGAACTCTAGCTCTGCATATAGAAGATCCCAGGTTCAGTCTTAGGCACATGCTAGGGAACTCCTGCCTGACAATCCAGAGAGCTACTGCCAGTCAGCGTAGACAATACTGGGCTAGAGTGATAATGTTCTGACCTAATTTAAAGCAGCTTCTTCTATGAAAAACTCAGGAAAAGGTTGTGTTTTTTACTCCAAGTACCAGCCAATATGGCTAGTGACTATGAGAGTTTCTGTGAATTGTGTGTACAAGCTAATGCCAGAAGACTCAGATGGCAGTATCACAGGAACACTGGATTTTCCCTCTGTGCCCTAAATCAAACACCAGTCTGCCCAGAGCAGCAAGGAGAGTTTTTATCGCATAGGTAGGTATGTTTAGCCATATTGTGCCAGACTTAAGCAACTACTCCAGCAGCCACCTCTAAGACTGTACGTATTCAAGTCTTTTGGCATAAGAGCATCCATTCCTAAGGTCTTAAAACTAACTTATTCTCCTAATAAACAGGAAGAAGCAAGAAAAATTAGTATCTTCATCCAGAAATCACGCTATACCCATAGGCACAGCTCTGATGGTCAGATGTCTAGACATGCAGAAATATTTGGTAAGTGTGTAGAATATATACTCATGTTTAGCCACTGGGCAACAATGCAAACAACACATACTGATGAGGCCTCTCCCTAATTATGGAGTCCTGGTCCACATCTTGACTGAAACAAGACAATGTCTTGCCCGCAGTTCCTTAAAGATGCAGTTGACAATGAGTGATGTAGCAGCTTGAAGTTGAGGAGTTAACTCTTTTTTCGAGCCAGCTCTGTAAGTCATGCCAGATCATTTAAGGCTCAGAGAGGCGAGCCCTAAAAGATGGCTTGATATGTCAAATGGCAAAATGAGTAGTGGTCATAACATTCTGCTCAATCAAATCATGGCCCTTGATTCCAGTGCCTGGGGTCTATATAAGAACTTTCTGCTCCTAGTCAGTTTCTGCCCCCAGAACATAATGAACCATGGTCCTCCAAAGCGCGTGTAATGCCAAGCAGCTCAGGATGGTCCACTATTAAAATAAAACATGATGCCTCTGCTGAGCTCATCCCAGCTCAGTTCCTCTGCTCCAAAAGTATTGCAAGTGAGTTGGTGTCTGGATTGTTTCGGGGGGGGGGGGGGGGAATAGGCAGTGCTTTTTCTTCCAGTTTAACAATTAGCCTTGGCTCTAGCAACAGACTTTTTTTGCATGAGCATCCACCAGAGACTCAGCCTTCCCCATCTCTGGCAAATCTTAGCTCCTGAGGTCCTTGCAACCAGCTCATATTGCTCCTGCCAGACCAGAGTGCATACAGGCCTATGGCTCCTTCTTTGCACATTCTGGGAATCCTGTTCTTTGATAAAAGGGAAGGAAAGGACAACGGCCGTGTCTGCAGTTAGGATCCCGAAAGAAGCTTCCTGAGGGGATTCCATCCTATCCCAAAAAGCAAAGTTCACCTGGGGGGTCAAATCCAGGAAGGTGAGCTGAGGAGATGCATTGGACAGCACCAGGCAGCTCTTCACTTCGGTCCCATCCTGGAGGCACACACCGTGCACCTTTCCGTCACAGCTCAGGATCTGGGCAACCAGCTATGGGGGCCAAGCAAAGAGAAAAGGAAACAAATACAACTTTTTATGTGGCCTGTAAAAATGTGTCTGGAGAAAATGACTTTTCTTCCTGCCCCATCTTGACAGGACATCAGTGATGCTAGGAGGGCCACAGCTTCTCCGTCTTCCACAAGGAAACTCAGTGATGCCAACAACTTCAAGAAAGGTCAGTACAGCCACAGGACAATGGTGAGAGATCTCATTTTTCCTTTGCCTTGGAATAACAACCAAATGTAGTGTTCCATCTGCTCAAAATGATGGCGTTTACCATTTCAGGGGAGCTTCCTTCCACTAGGAGTCCCTGTATGCTGGCATCCTTTCCCATACAACCTTTTCAGAAGCAAGATCAAGCTTTGCTTTTCCTAAGCCTGGGAGTAACACGTCATCAGAAACATCATTATGTGTAACTGTGCGAGAAGAATCTTTTTTATTTTTTATTTTTGGTAGCGTATCAGAAGAAACCTGTTAACAATAACCTTTTACATTTTAGTTAACGATGATGCCAATTTGTATGGCTTTCTACAAGTAAAAGAACAGCTGGTAATGAGTAACATTTCCTTGTTACTCCTTGCGAAAGTGATTTCCTTGTAAAAGTGATTTCCTAATAAAAACCAATAAAGCACATTGGTTTTTTAAGTGACCAGTAACTGATGCTAACAAATTCATAATCTGGGACATCCTCACATCCAGTTGTCTGTCCTTCTCAGGATCCACCCACCTTCTCAGTGAAGATCTCGGCCCCCAGCGCAGTGGCAGCACGGGCCAAGGCCTGGGAAACGGCGCCCATGCCACCCGTCACGTAGCCCCAGGCCCCCTGGTGCCCCTCTATCTCCCCCATCACATGGTGCAGCAGCACATACCTACAAGAGAAACCAGGGTTATGGCCTGCCATAGACAAGGCCCAAAGCCCTCACCGCAGGCGGACAGCTGCAGTATCTATAGGGCAGATACAGGCTAGAAGTAGCCAGGTCGGCAAAGCTCCATTTTCTTTCTCTCCACCAAACGCCCCTCTAATTAATCAGGACTCTGCTATCTCACATGGCATCTCTCACTCTCAAACACACCTTATGATTTATTATTGCATTTACTGCACTCTTTTAATAGCCCAACTTTTGTGTCCCAAAGGACCTATAAAAATGTAAAAGCGACAGGTGACCTGTGCAGGTTTTAGTGCTATGTTCTTAATGGTTTTCATGTTTGAGTGTTTTAATTTTCTATTGTTTGATTTTAAATTATTTTAAATATCTTATTTTAAAAATTTTGCTCAGTTTTGTAACCCCCTCTAAGATCCCATAATAAATAATAATGATGAGGATGAGGACGATGATGTGCCATCAAGTCAATTCTGACTTATGGCAACCCTTTTCAGGGTTTTCCAGGTAGAGAATACTCAGAAGTGGTTTACCTTTCCCTTCTTCTGGGGGAGTCCTGAGACTATGCAGCTTGCCCAAGGCCACACAGCCTGGCTTTACTCAGAAGAGGCACAGTGGGGAATCAAACTCTCAGCCTCTGCCTCTGCAGACAGATCCCTGAGCTATCTAGCCAGTTCTTATGATATATGGCAGGCTATAAAGGTTTAAATAAAAGTAGGTGGTTCTTCTGCATGATGCAACTTTCCCTGACAACCTCTGCTTCTGGTCACTGATGCCCATGCATAGATATACTCATATAAGGTACAAACGTTGGGGAGAAACTTTGGGAGGGGGATACGATGGGAAACAGGACTGGCTAGAGTGGAGATAGGGAAGCTTGGCCCTCCAAATGTTTGGGTCTGCAACTCCCACAATCCCTTACCATTGGCAACACTGGCTGGGGTTTCTGGGAACTGAAGTCCCAAACATCTGGAGAGACAAAGGTTCCCCACTCCTGAGACACAGAACAGTAAAGAGAAATAAAGGGTTTGTGCTCCTGGTTTCATTCTTACCCATTGCCTGGCGTGTGGGGACCAGACATAGCACCAATCACCGCATCTGTTGCCAATGTTGCTTTCAAGGGCTCGGACTCAAACCAAAAATCCAAGATCTATAAAGATGGACAGTGAGTAGGCACTGCATATAACAGCAACAGAACAGCTATCCATTCATTGTCCTCTCCCCCCAGCTGCCCCCAGCAGCACGGGCTTCTAAGCAAAGGATGGGGCCCTGCTTGTAGCTCAAATGAAAGGAGAGTGGTTGCTGCAAAGCTGTAGAAATGAGAGGGCAGATCTGCTCTCAGGTGGCTTCAGAATGAGCAGAATCCATTCCGATCAGCAGTTAGGCTGGGAGCTTTCTAACCAGGTGCTCACCTTGGAAATGGGGGCTGTGAGGACTTCATAATATCGGGGAAGCTCTTTCCCCAGGGCAAAGCCTGTTGTGAAGAAAACTGGAATCAAGGGTGGTTCACACAAAGATCAAGAAACCACTCCTACTCGTCATCTCACAGCTGTCCTGTTGCGACAAAGCTGTGGGCAGACCATGAGGAAAGGTCTACCTGAAGATTCCCACCCCTCCCTGATTGCCTCTCAAGGCAGGACACAAATGCCATGTCTTCAACCATCCAGTCCTTTCCCCCAGCCCATTCCCCTTGCACTCCCACACCGTGCTTTCTGTAACATTTGGCCTAACGAAGATGTCTGGGCATCTGGAAAGCTTCCACACAAATCTGTGCCATTTTGGTTGTCCTTATAAAACTATTACACCAATATGGATCTGGGAATCACCCTGACCTCACACAGAAACATGCACACAAACATGCTTCACAGCATATTAGCTGAGGAAGAGAGCATTTTCTCTGCTCAGCACTGAGAAAGAGAGACTTTCTCAGTTCTCTACAGAGAAAATCTTCGTCCAATTGCTGACTAGATATAAGAACTCTTCATTGCCTGGAGAACAGGAGTGGGACAGGAGAAAGGTGACACATGGTGGCCAGAGACATATAGGGCCGGAGCTCACAGGGTTGAAAACCCAGGATCCTTTGAGTAGTAAGGACTATGACATCATTTGTCCCCCTTTGGGCTTCCTTGTTCTCTTTGAGCTAACTTGCAATTCTCTTAATATATGGGGGGAAAGTGGATTTTCCCAGGAACGGTATAATATGACACAAAGTATCGGAAGGTGGTTTGCTCCTAAATGGGCAATTAAAGGCTTGTCTACACGGCTGAGCTGAAATGGGCTAAACAGGGTCACTAGGAGGTCCAATATGACATTTGGTGCATTCCTCACATCCAGATGGCATATGGACCTCAAATGACCCTATTTGGTCTGCTTTTTAAAAGTGTATGTTTATTATGTAAGTTTATTACAAGAGATTTCAAGAGAAATATATCAGGCAATATACATATCTGATTGACAGCTTGCTGTAACCTAATACTTATACCTAATACATAAATACACTTCTTTCCCTTGTCTTAAAGGGCCAGTTGAGAAACTGCCATGGTGGTGGATTCAGCTGCAGGCAGTTTCCCAACCAGACCACTAAGAGAATGGAAAGAAAAGATTTAAAACAAACAAACAAACAAACAAAAAACACATTATAAGGTGCATAGGAAGTGTTTAATTAGCCAACATTCTGAAGTGACTAAATTAAGCTACTTTGTGATATTGCCAAATTAAAAAAAAAAAAAAAAAGGAAGGCTTTTGGTTCATTCCCAGCAACCACATGAATGTGGGACCAGACTGAAAGAGAGTGATCCTACCCATACAAAAAAGGAAGAAACCCTTGACAGGGGCCAAAAAGGTGTAGGCATGATCTAGAGGCAACATCTTTAGGAGCAAACCGGCTCATCTCTGCAGTGGACCAAACAGTGGGTTAAATGCCCATGTAGTCAGCCTCTAAGAGCCATTTGCTTTATAGGTAGGCACAGTCCAATCCAGCAACCTGCATTTGTAACTCTCTTTTTTTGGGGGGGGGGGGTTGGCTATGGGGGATGTTATGCTGAGCCCTATATCTTCCAGATTAACCACTACAGCCCTAGTGATGCAGCAGCTGTCAGGATGGGCTGAGAGTCCTTCTGGGCTGTAACTACTCCACAGGCTTGAGACTCCCAGTGCCTGCCTTAGAATAGCCATCAACTTAACTGTGAGACAGGCAGATAACAATAACATAGACACAGGAACTCTGACATTAAGCTCACTGAAATAATTAAATTAGATAATTGCATTTAATTACTATAATTAAAACAGAAGATCAGCCACATAGACACTCACGACACACACACACACACACACACAAAGGCATGGAAGTAAGATGTAGACATGAATTCACTGACTTGAGACCAATCTGATCCTGAGGATTCGTGTGTGTGCACGCGCGCTCCTTGTTACCTGCAGAGAACAGGCTCTTCAAGCCTCGCAAGGCTCCCAGTCGCTGATGCAGGGATCCCTGGCCGAGGGCAGCCACATCCACAGGGCAAGTATCAAGCAAAGGGTCTATAGCTAACACGAGGCGCCTCATGAAGGCTTCATACTTGGGAAAGGTCTGCAAAAGGAAAGGACGAAAAAGAAGACGGCGGCGGCTGTGTGCTGTTCTGTTTGCCCTCACTTGAGATTCTTTCTGGAGAAAAGGCGCCATTTTCTGGAGGAATCTCTCCCCCCCCCCCTCTACACTCCCAATGCTTGCGGTGTCCGTAAGTCTTTGGCCCGTTTCCTGTACCAATGGGGCCGTGACCCATTCCACCACCACTCACTCCTCCATTTTCCTCAAGGACATCTCCTCCACGGTACCTCAGCATCCTTGGCAGAGAACTGAGCAATCTGGCTCTGGGTCTCAGCCATGTTGTGGCCCAGCAGCAACGAGGGGGGCACTTTTCCACCCTGACTGTCCTCCAACAATGGAGTGAAGGAATAAGGGTCACGTGGCAGCACTTTTAAGCCATACCTCTGCAAGACAAAAGTCAACATGGCTACTAAGTCCACTGGAATGAAACAGTGCCCTATCATGCAGGACAGAAGACCTCTATACGCTTGACCCCTGGGCCCCTTGGATAGAAGGGGAAGCTTCCCACAGGACTCATCCAAATTATTTTGTGCACATTGACTTCAGGGTAAACCTGTGTGAATACTTTGAGAAAGAAAGAAAGAATCTTTCTTCACACTGTTTAGAATTTTATAAACTCTGCCATCGTCCAACTAAGGTTGCATTTTAATTACCTTTTCACCTAAGTGCAACATTCATCATATATATTGGGATTTACTTCTGAGTAAATATGGGTACTGTGTCATCCCTTGCCTATTTAAGTAATAATTTCACTTCCATAAGACTATAACCTGTTAGTCCTATAAGAATCTAGCACACTGACAAATGGGGGCCACGGTGCCTGAGTTCCTGATTTGAAGCTGCTGGCAGTTAATAAGAAAAAAAATGCACAGTGAAAGGTGAAAGCTGTGGTCACTGTGACATTAATAGACCTGGAAAATGAGGAAGAGGAGAGATGTTTGGAGACACAGTCTGTGCAAAGGCCAAAGGCCAGATAAAAGGAGAAGTGGAACTGCTAGAAACCAGGTGGGATTCCCCTCAGTTCAGTTCCCATTGCACTGGTTGATTCTTCAGCACTCAGTTCATACCTTCAGCTCCAGCTCTGTATAAATCTGAGGTCTCAGCAGACTAAGCAGGTAAGAGGCCCTGGAGAAGCGAAATCCTGCAGAACAATATGTGTTGGATGTGTCAAGGAGTGCAGCCCACATGCCAGTTGGGGGTGGACGGCGCAGTGCTTAGGAGATACAACTCTTACCTGGGATAATCTCCTCTGTAACTGCAGCACCCCCCACCAGGTGCCTTCTTTCCAGCACAGCAGTCTTCAATCCCCCTTTTTGCAAGTAGGCAGCCTGTGGAAGGAGCAGGTATTGCCTCAGCTCTGGACAGGCCCATCAGCTGCTTTCCTGCTGGCTGCTGTGGAGGAAGGGTGGCTCAGGCCATGGAGTGAGGGAGGCACTCCACCTGTTGGGATGTTGGACTGCCCCTGCTGGTGGGGAACTTCATAATTACAAGACAAGAAGACCGGATCTCCTAAACTACAAATATTAAAGACTAGAAACCCCTTCCAGCAGCGCCAAAGCATTTGATGTCCTCTTTCTCTGAGATACTCACAGCCACCAGTCCATTGTGCCCTGCAAACCAATAAACACAGGGTGAGGAGACTTGTTTGTTGCCGCCTTCCGCGCGCGCCTGCCTGTGCGCGTGTGTCCAAAGTAAATGTATTATACGAACAGAGCCTCTCCCTCCCTCTAGCAGCTTAAAACTTGATTGGGTCAAGCCCATTTGCTACTCTAGCCTGCTACCGTTCACCAGTGGATGCACTTACACTTTGCCGTGACAGCCACTCCTCTCTCTAGCTATCATTCACAAGACCCTTTCCTGGGCACCGCTGGGCATTCCGCTTAGCTACCAAAACGAGACCGACTCCCTGCTCACCTCGACCCCGTGTGCCTCTCCACATAACCTTTCTGCCTCTCCAAACCCACCTGCCCCAATCACGACGGCGTCGTACTCCCGCTTCAGGGAGACTCCAGCCCCCGAATGAGAGGCCCTGCAGCCCCCGAAGCTGAGGGAAACCCCCGTCCTGCCCAGCCAACGACCGTGCCTGGCTGCCATCTTTACGGTGGACTTCGTATTTCGCTCAACGCTTTCCACGCAATCCCAGGCGGAGCAGCGGGGGAACGGAGGGGAGTTTTCAGGGGAGGGAGCACAGCGTGAACCGCCCAGCCTGCCGAGCGAGAGGGGAGGAAGCGGCCACATTTCCCGTTGACACCGTTCCAATATGCCAGGAAATTATTGACTGTTGCCGCTGTAACTGGCAACAGATTCCAACGGGGTAGCCTGTTGCAGAAAAACAACAGTCCGGTGGCACCGTAAAGACTTTCACATTGGGGAGGGAACTCAGATTTATTGTGGCGGCCTTGGATCAAGATAGTCTCTGGTTGCTGCCTGAGGCAGAGGAACAGGCGAGGCTTCCCCCTACCCCTCTAATCCCCCGTCACTGTTTTTGTTTTGATACGTGCTGTCATGTCGCATCAGATTTCTGGCGACCCTAACAGGGTTTTCGAGGTGCCTAAGATATTAAGGAGTCGTTTTACCGTTGCTCAGTGAGTTTCTATAGCCGAGCAGGGACTCGAGTTACCTGAATCCTTGGCTATCAATCTATCCACAGCACTATGCTGGCTGAACTTTAGCGTTACATGGGACTCAAGGGACCTCAACTCCCTGCAAGTACTGTAGCTGAAATCCACAGCTAAAGTCGTGCTAACAGATATGTGTCTAAACTATGTTTAAAAGCCTCCACTGGGGGTAATGCTTTCCACAGCAAAATAGCTCTTACTATCAGAAAATGTCCTTAATGTTCAGCCAAAGTCTCCTTTCCTGTAATTTGAATCCATTTGTTCATGTCTTATCCTTTGGTGCTACTGAAAATAAGCTTTTTCCATCTGTTGCATTACAATTCTTTAAATATTTGTAGATGACTATCATCTCTTGATCTGCCTTTTTTTCAGGCTAAACATACCCAACTCCTTCAAGAGAGAATGATAGGGCTTCGTTCCCAGCCTCTTTGCCAGCCCTCTCCTGGACATGTTCCAGTTTGTCAATATGCTTCAATGGGATATCCAGAACTAGACACTATTCCAGGTGAGACCTGACCAGGTCAGAATAAAAACAACACAATTAGTTCCCTTGGTCTCAGCACTGTTCTTTTGTTGATGCAGTCTAAAATTTTATTAGTTTTCTGTTTCCTTATTTATTACCAAATCATTTTTTTACTCATGTTTAGCTTGTGATCTCTTTAGACCCTACATCCTTTTCACACATACAGGTGTTGACCAAGCTACATTTGTGTGTTTGATCTTTCCTGCCTAAATGTAGAACACTCCACCTACCCCTGCTGAAATACATGTTGCTTGTTTTAGCCAACTTCTTCAGTCTTCTAAGTTCATCCCGAACCCTGATTCTGTCTTCTAAAGTATTCAGTTATCCCACCTAGTTTGGTGTTGTCTGCAAATGTAATGAGCATCCCCTTTTACTCTTTTATTCTAGTCACTCATAAAGATTTTGAACACCACCAGGCCCAGGACAGACCCCTATGGCACCCAGCTTGTTGTTTCTCTCCAGGATGATAAGGAACCATTGGTGAACACTCTTTGAGTATAGTTCCTCAACCAGCTACAAATCTACCTTATAGTAGTAGTATCTAATCCACATTTCACCACCTTGTCTGCAAGAATACCATGGGGAATCTTACTGAAAGCTTTGCTGAAATCTAGATTTGTGATATGTACAATTTCATCCTGATGTCAAAGAGTGGGAAGGAGAATTAATCTGGCATTACTTGATTGTGGTATTGCAATGGTGTTACCTATGTCTGTGAATGGTATTATTAGATCTTTATGCAGCTTTGCCTCTAGAAAAATGTGTGTAGATTCTCAGTGGATCACAAGGAAGAGGCAATGAGCAATAGTCTTGATGAGTGTTGGTGAACTTTGTCACATTCTACATCTTCACACCAGGGAGACAGGACACCTCTTGGGGCAATCTGTCAGTTTCCCACACTATCTCTGTTCCCCTTCTGTTGGGAAGCTATTTTCAATCACCATATGTCTCCTGCTCTTCTGGGGAGTGGCAGGAACCCTTACCTCCACAGAATCTTCCATGGCCCCCTTCTCCTTCCTGGAAGCCTGTGACTGCTTTCCCTGCTCCAGTGACCTAGAACTGTATCCCTAAGGACACAGGATCCTTCCTGATAATCTTGCTTCCCTGTGACACGTTTCTCTAAGTGTCTGCCCTGATGTTTACTATTCTTATCCATCCCTAGATAGGAATGCATTGTCTCCTTCTAGCTCCCTAGAGGCATCTATGGCTCTTCCAGGAGAGTCTGTTCTGCTCTGTCCAAAATTACTTCATCTTCCTTGAGCCAACAAAATGTGGATTGGAAAGCCTCAAGCTGTGGTGCCTCTTCTTCTAGCAGGCCACAGAGCTCCCACATGCTGTAGCACCTACTGCAAGAATAGAACAGCTCCCTCCTCATCCAATACCGGCAGTGACACAGCACCCCAGGCCTTCTCCTTAAAGTCCCGTAAATAAATACCTGTGCACAACCCATTTACTTTCACTCCTGCTTATAAGCGTGCAGTGGCCAAAGGCAGCTTTACAGCTACTGGCTGCTCACTTCCTTTCAGCAGTAGCTCCTTATCTGGGCCATATGCTCTTAGCCGGGCCCATGGCTGCAAGCAAACAAAGAGCCAAAAACATGCAAGCAACTCTCCAAACAGCTCTGACAAGCTGCTTTAGAACAATGGCCTCTAAGCTCACCTTTTTTTTTTTGTTCCCTTCCACTAATCCCATGTGTTCATGAGTGCATAGGGACTGTAGCACATTTAGAGCTGGTGGCTACTAGCCCAGCCTTGAATCAAGTCAGGTTCACAGTAGTGAAGGCCAAGCAAAGTGATTTTAGCACCTAAAGCAGAAAATTATATACGCAAGACCCCCATTCACTGGCATTAACAACAACAACAACAACAACAACATGTCATCTTTTCATGACGCTCAGAATCACGAACCTGCCAAAGGCAGTTGCTTTGCACCCATTTTTGTGGCCAGAGCTGCCTTTATTAGATGATGAATTAAGCATCTTCGCAGCAACACACAGAATAGACACAAAATAGTTTAGAAAATAGTATTTAGTGAAGAAACCCCAGAACTGGAATGCCACAGGTACCAAACTACATGACATATCAATGCAAAGCTCCAATGGGTACTTTCACACAGTGAAAGTTTCAGAAACAGAAGCCCTCAAAACTCTGCCCTAGTGTTTGTGAGGCAGCACACAAACAAGATGGAAGACTGTAGAGATGCTTTTAGGGCTGCTGCACCTGGCAAAGATAAAACCTTAAAATCACAGGCATGAGTGCAGCTCCCCTAGGGAGGCCCAGCCTTCATCAGAAGTCCATCTTAGAAACTGTTTTCATTGTCAAGGATAAGCTAGAAACTTGTGAAAGATTAACTTGGTACTCACTGAGCTGGTAAATCTGTCTGAAAGAGATGAGTGGTCAGAGGCAGCTCAAATATATCAATACAGAAGTGGGGGGGGGGGAGCTCCACAAAGAGCCTACCAGGGAGAAGAGTACAGGTGAGTTGGTCTGCCATTAAACCAGGGATGGGGACTTGAGTCACGGGACTCGCTGTCAAGTCAGACTTAAGTCACACTGGCGACAACTCAGACTTGACTCAGGTTATTTTTTCCCAATGGCTCAGACATGACTCCTAACTCAGAACCCACCCACCCCTCCCTTTTTTTCTGGGGAAAAAAGCTTGTTTTTAATAGACTCAGGCTTAGGACTCAGACCCAAAGACTTGCCAACATCCCTGCCTTAAACTAATTGTTTGTCTTGTCCTTTGGTGTTCTACGTTCAGGATTTCTTCCTCCCAAGTATGGAAGAGTACTTAGTACAATCTGTGTATGCTTAGTCAGAAATAATTCCCACCATGCTGAAGGGGGCTTAAAGACTGATAAATATGTTCAGTGTTGCAGTTAAACTTTTAATTTTAAATGCTTGTATTTGTTTGTTTGTTTTTTGTGATAAATAAGTTCTGACTTATTTTCATAGAATCATAGAATAATTGAATTGGAAGGGGCCTATAAGGCCATCAAGTCCAACCCCCTGCTCAATGCAGGAATCCAAATCAAAGTCTATCTGACAGATGGTTGTTTAATATTCTCTTGAATACCTCCAGCACTGGAGTGCTCACCACCGCCCAAGGGAATTGGTTCCATTGTCGTACTGCTCCAACAATTAAGCTCTTCCTGATATTCAGCCTAAATCTGGCTTCCTGTAACTTGAGCCTATTATTATGTGTCCTGCACTTTGAAATGATCAAGAACAGATCCTGCCCCTCCTCTCTATGGCAATCTTTCAAGTGTTTGAAAAGTGCTATCATTATCTCCCCTCAGTCTTCTTTTCTCAATGCTAAATGTGCCCACTTCTATCAGTCTCTCCTCATAGCACCTGGTTTCCAGTCCCCTGATTATCCTTGTTGCCCTCCTCTGAACTTGTTCCAGTTTGTTGGCATCCTTAAAGTGTGGTGTCCAGAACTGGGCACAGTACTCTAGAAGAGGCATAACCAGTGCCAAATAGAGAGGGCTAGTACCTTGCTGGATTTGGAGACTATATCTGTTCATGCAGCCTAAAATAGCATTTGCCTTTTTTGCCGCCACATCACACTGTTGTCTCATATTCAGCTTGTGATCTACAACAATTCCAAGATCCTTCTCACTTGTAGTATTTCTGAGCCAAGTATCCCCCATCTTGTAACTGTGTGTTTGGTTCCCTCCCACCAAGTGTAGAACGTTGCACTTATCCCTGTTAAATTTCATTCTGTTGTTTTAAGCACAGTGCTCAAGCCTATCAAGATCTTTTTGAATTTTGTTTCT
This sequence comes from Intellagama lesueurii, assembly GCA_037013535.1. NCBI lineage: Eukaryota > Metazoa > Chordata > Lepidosauria > Squamata > Agamidae > Intellagama > Intellagama lesueurii. Next base: position 216,508,943 of record JBAJHW010000003.1, read on the forward strand.
TTCTTCCAAGATATTAGCTGTTCCACCCAATTTTGTGTTATCCACAAATCTGATAAATATTCCCTGTACTCCCTCATCCAAGTCATTAATAAGCATGTTGAAGAACACTGGGCCCAGGACTGAACCTTATGGTTTCCCACTTGTTACTTCCTCCCACTTTGAGAAGGAGCCATTGATAAGCACTCTTTGAGTAACCTTCTGTAGCCAACTGTGTTTTTATCAATTTACATTCCTCCCTTCTATATTCCACATTCAAAACAGCACAAAATGAGGCCTATGTGAATTGAACAATATTGCTTATTGAACTTCCCTACCGCATCTCGAAGGGACGTGGTGGCGCTGCGGGTTAAACCACAAAAGCCTCTGTGCTGCAAGGTCAGAAGACCAGCAGTTGTAAGATCGAATCCACGCAACGGAGTGAGCTCCTGTCGCTTGTCCCAGCTCCTGCCAACCTAGCAGTTCAAAAGCATGTAAAAATGTAAACATGCAAGTAGATAAATAGGTACCACCACGGTGGGAAGGTAACGGCGTTCCATGTCTAGTCGCGCTGGCCACGTGACCACGGAAACTGTCTTCGGACAAATGCTGGCTCTATGGCTTGAAAACGGGGATGAGCACCGCGCCCTAGAGTCGGACATGACTGGACTAAATGTCAAGGGGAACCTTTACCTTTACCTTACCCCATCTCATTATTAATTGGTTCTGTTCTAGTATGGCAATATTTGTTGTTGTGGTCTGCTGTCAAATCACTTGTGGGTTATGGTAACTCTATGAATTAATGATCCCTTACCTTGCTGGATCTTGCAAGCTGAAGGCTGTGGTTTCCTTCATTGAGTCAATCAATCTCATGTTTAATCTTCCTCTTTCCCTACTGTCTTCCACATTTTTAACAGTTTTTTTTCCCTGGTGGCTCTCATCTTCTTATATGTTCAAAGTATAGTACTTAGTTTAATCATTTTATCTTCTATTGAGAGTTCAGGCTTGAATTGACCTAGAATAGCTTATTGGTTATTCTGTAGTTCATGGTACTTGTAAAGCACCATATTTCAAATGAATCATTTTTTCCCCGATCAGCTTTTCTTCATTATCCAGCTTTCACATTCATGAGCAGGCGAAAATCCTGCTGCTTAGCATAGTAAGCTGCAACTAGTGGGGGTTTGGTGAGCCAACTCCTTGATAAACTCCATTGTTTCAGTGGGCCTACTCTAGTTGTTACTTCCTATATTGAGCAACACAATGTCCACCATACTGATTGGAAATCCCACAGTATGGATGATCTTGGTTTTGGTCTTTAATGAGTTATACATCTTACACTTAAGGTTATTAGTTGTTTCACAGCTGCCAGGTCTCAAATGTCTGGTTTTCTATATGCAGTCTCCACTCTGATGAATGATTGTACCAAGATTCAGAACATCTGTTTAAAATGTCCTATGATTGCGAGCTGCTCTATGCTCAACTATTTTGTTGGGAAAGTGGCATAACAATATTCATATCAGATAAAAATGATCTGAGTTTTCACCTACAGGCTGTAGGAAGTGGCACAGCTGAGACAGACACAGAGACCTAGGTTCAGGCATGCTTCTGAGCCCTCCAGAGCGCCTTTCTCTTACTGAAAAACCATAGCCAGGAAGCTTAGGAGGGTTTTCAGCCACACATTCAATGAGATAATTAATCTTTACTTACTATCTATTGGTATAATTATATCCTCCACTAGGCTGATATATCTGCTGTTTTTCCAGGTGCAATGGTACATGGCTCGTTGTGGTACTGAGCCCCCTCGCCTCCAACAGGTTCTCTTATATTGAAGGATATTCCTTTGCTTTGCATTTTAATGAGAATGAACCCACGTGCTTCTCTCTGCGTGGATAAAAAAAGACTGTCTGCCAGATGAAGAAATTTAGAATTCAGTTCGACATATCATTACCCTGCTCCAGTCTTTTCAGCATAAAGACTAATCTTGGATATGGAAAATTATTAGACTGTTTCTGAAGTGGGAACTGTAATGAAATGTTGCCGTGTGGAGAGGTTGAATCTATTAAAAAATCTAACTAGCTAGCCATACCCTCTTCCAGAATACTCCTCCACCAGCCTTTTGTTCCTGCTTTATTGTCCCTCTCCCTAATTTATACATTCCATGACCACTGAGCTACAAGAGAGCAGCAATGGGAGCCCCATCTGTGTCTTAGAATGTTTAATAAATAATAGGCCTTCTCTAAGAAGCTCAGTGGTTTAGGCATCTGGCTGTGGAGCCAAAGGCTGGTTGTTCAGTTCCCTACTGTGCCTCCTTGACAGGGACTAGACTCAGTGATCCATAGATTCTTTCCAGCTCAGCAGTTCTAAGATGATGATGATGATGATTCAACATACTCCATCCTTAGCGGTTCAGTTGCCTCACTTTGTGCTGACAAATGCTTTATCCCACTGAAATCTGTTTGTAGAGATGTATGATGCAGAAAACATAAGTGAGTAACTATATGTCAGGTTGAAAATCTGCAAGATAGTTTCTTTCCTGCTATCATCTCCATGCTAAGCAATGCCAAGCAAAGTTCTTCCTGTTAGAAAGTCATACAACTGTCAAGAAAGAACTTGCTTTAGAAAAAAAAAGATTACATAGAAATCCAACAGTTCTCCATATGGACAGGAACATGAAAATAGTCCTCCTGGATCAGACCTGAAGTCCATTTTTTCCACAGCAGGCAGTCTGATGTTTCTGGGAAGTCCACATGTAAAAGGCTGAGAGAAGTAGATCTCCACTGTCATTCCTACTACTAGTGGCTCTGTTACACCTCTGCACAGGAACAGCTCCCACGATGATAGACCTGTCCTCCCTCAATTAATTTGTCTAATCGTATTTAAAGTAACTGCCCTTTGCTCTATATTGTAGCAGCATATTCTGCAAGCTAACTGAGCAAGAAATGAACCTGACTTACCGTCTTGGGACATCTCTCCCAATAATGTTTTGCTTATTAGTAATAGTATGGGTCACTTTACAAAATGAGTACAACACAAAAAAGTTCTACAGCAAGGATTAAATGTTGATATTGTGTGTAATAACACAGAGAAGGGAAAGACAAAGGTGATGGCTTAAGAGTTAAGTGTGTATAAGAATGGCTTAATCTAATGAACTACATACAGTTGTCTGCAATTTTGGTGCCTTAGATAAAACCTATCCTTAATTCCATTTGGAGATGTTACAGTATTTCACTATACAGACAAAAGGCAGTGTGGAGATTTGAAGAAAGGGAAAAATGAGATGTTGGTGGCTCTTCATTCTGATACCCAGAAGGCAGCAAGGAGAAGCTGGCAGAAAGCTTAAAACAGCAGAAAGAGTCACAGGCAAGGATATCACAGAAAAGAGAAGGGCCAGCAGAATGCTGCAAAAAAGTATGTCCACCTCTATTCTTTATGCCATTTTACAGAGCTTGGAAAAGTTAGGTTTTTTAAACTGCAGCTCCCAAGAACCCCCAGGTCAAGCATTGCCGGTGGCCTAGGGATTCTAGGAGCTGCTTCCCACTAAGTAATTTCCAAACTCTGCATCTTCATGAGTCTACTGCAGGAGTAGGAAAATAGCTGCTCATTCTGGTCCCGACAGCCCCACATTCAACAGATGGGAAAAACTAGATGTACACGTGCAGGTTCTGTATATATAATTGGAAACCCAGTTACACCACATCTCCTGTCACATGTAGAACTGCATACACATGCAAGTGCCTGTTCTTGCCTTCTGCTGAACAGATGGAGGGCAGGGCTGGCAGCCATGTGGAGGTTGGGACTGAGCCCATGACCACAGTTTCACACAGCTAAGAAAATGATGGTGATAACAGGAGTCGTCCTCCATCTCTGATGGAGAATGAAAAAATAAGCTAAATCCAAAGCAAAAAAGAAGTGGAGCTAGCCAATATAAGATCAACGCTATTTGGTATAAAATTGCAGACATTAATCAAAAGAGATAAAAACATGCAGCTTTCACAAACAGGAAGGAAATTTATAGATTAATGGCGTAACAGCTCAAAATGCAGCCCAAACCAAGACCGTACAAACCTGACAAATATTCTTGCTAGTTAGTGTTGCTGTTTATTTGGATTACACAAAACATTTAAATAGAGTTTCAATAATAACATGAAAAATACTTGTCCCAGATCAGAGGTGGACTATCTCAGTGATGTCAAAGGCAATTTTTCAGATTTGCTGGCAGCCCAAGGGTCACAATCTTAAGAGAATGGAGCTAAATGAGCTAATCCGCATATTTATTTGTTTTATTAATTTTGAACCAGTGATTACATGCCACTGAAGTTTGTATAATGGGTTTTGTTAATAAAACTAGCACAGCAGTGCTGCCTGGGGAGTTCTATGAATTGTAGTCAAAAAACGCTGATATACATACTTCTGGTTTAAGTTATTAAAAATAAGGCTTTTTTAAGGTAGTGTGCCTTCTAGTGACCAAAAATATGATTTTGTAAAAGGACGGCAGGGCCCCAAGGGCAACCTCAAAACATAGGAAAATTGCCCCCTACCTCCCCTAGAGATATCAAGGGTATTTTCTTAGCCAAAATAAAATAAAGCCTCTCTCTCTCTCTCTCTGTGTGTGAGAGTAACATTTGTTTTTTTGTTTAGCCAGAGGATCTACGGCTTGGGCCCTGGATACCTGAAGGACCGCCTCCTTCCATATGAGCCTACCCGGCAGTTAAGATCTAGCCAGGGGGCCCTTTTGAAAGAGCCGTCCCTCAAGGAGGTAAGAGGGATGGCTTGTAGACAAAGGGCCTTTTCGGCAGCTGCCCCCAGACTATGGAATGCCCTCCCGACTGAGATTCGTCTGGCGCCGACGCTGATGACATTTCGGCGCCAGGTCAAAACCTTCCTGTTCCAGAAGGCTTTTAATTGAAATAATATCAACTGTGGGTCCTGATGGCAATTTTTAGAGTATCTTTTATATTGTATTTTAATTGTTTTTTCTTTTTGTTGTATTTTTATTGTATTTTAATTGTTGTAAGCCGCCCAGAGACCTTTGGGTAGAGTGGGCGGCATATAAGTTAAATAAATAAATAAATATAGTTGCGAAACAGCTGATCCAAGATGGACAGATTATAGAAATCAAGGCTGGATATGACCAGAACATGAACCAGAGCAGAAGCTAAAGGAACAAAGAGGAACAGGTTGAATTGAATTCTATTCTGCAATCCAGTCTGGGGTTTTGTTTAAGCACCTGCTTTCTTCTTCTGGCTTCTGAACTACATTCAAACACTACATTCAGACATATGTGTAGCCAATTGCTGGGGCTGTTTAGTTGAAAAACACAGCCAATATTGCTTGCATGCAAAGCCAAAATGAATTATGTTCTGTTTCAATCTATGCATTGAATAAGGAGAAAATTGAATATTTGACTGAAATACAAAAATCCTTATCCCTTTTAATTTGTATTTTATACTTAGTACAGCTTTTGTGAATAGGTTTTATTAGATGCTCTAAATCATTGTACACTATCAATTTTTATGTTTAACATGAATTTTTAATGATGATGATAACTGAAATGAACAAAAGATAGACACTGTACAAAACACACAGGAGAAATGCTCTGTAATGGGCATACAAATGAAGACTGTACTCTGAAGTGCGATTATTAAGGAGGCAACCCCATCAAACTCAGTAGGAATTACTTATGCATAAATATGTTGATTACGCTGCAGACAGAGAGAGGCACACACCCCCTCCCAAATTCATAGCATAATAAATGGCACAGCATCTCATGTATTGGACATTACATCAATCTAATGCATGGTACCAGTAAAGCAGCCTCCCCAGCTAGGTGACATGCAGTGGTTGGGACTATAGTTCCCATCAGCCCCAGCTCACAGATCTTTCCTCCTTTATTTACTTATTACATTTTTGGCATGCCTTTCTTCTGAGAACCTGAGGACAGGGCACCTGTTTGCCCTCCCCCATTTTATCCTACCACCTCTGGGAGACATGTCAAGTCTGAAAGGCAAGCATTAACCCACTGTGCAAATCATCATCTTCTGAAATATTTGCTGCTTCCCTTTCTGTTTACTGTTGCAGTTCTGCATATTACGACAAGGATACATATCTGTGTCTTATACTCACAATGTCTTTTATAGAGCTTTGCAAAATTCTTGGTAGCTTTAATAGTATATTCTGTCCAGCAATATCCTTAATTATTTCCCCCAAATTTCCTGCCATTAGGTGTTCCTAAGCAAGATTTTTATTATGCCTCAAACAGGAAAATTCAATAGAGTTGGTCTTTATACCATTATTAATCTACCTTATTGTACGTTTTCACTCTAGTCTTAAAAACCATCATAGTTAGACATCTTTGTGCACTTTAAGTTACAAACGTATTTGCAAGTAAACTTGGATCCTTGTATGCTGTTTATTTCAAGTTCTCTAGCTGAAGGTAGTGGAAAAACCTTGGCCTCTGCCTTTGCCATTTAATCACTCTGCTATACTGCATCATTGCTCCATTATTTGTACTGTCTGTCCTGCTATTAAAACCATATTTTCCAGGGCTGCATTATCTCACAGCACTTCCCCCCTCCCTCACCCCAAAGTTGTTACTGTAGAGGTAAGAAACTGCATATATCTGTACGTTTATATTATCTTGTCCCACAATATCAGGGAAGAGGAGACTTTAATAGCATTTCTTTCTAGTATGCTGGGTCTTTCTGCTTCCTAATCACAACTGTGCCTGCAAAGGTGTATTCAACTCCATCCTTCCCCCCCCCCCTTCTTTTTCTGAAGCCATCTAGGGATCTTGATCACCATCCAGGAACCAGGGAGACTTTGCTAAAACCTTTGGTACATATATATTATATAAGGTATGCATACCTCTCTGAAACCTTTTACAAGAAATCACACTTTTTCACATACATAGTTAAAAAATTGATTTTTGCAATGAATTAGTATTATGATTTATTTCAGTGTAAAATTTATTAAAGTTACTTCACAATACATTTAGCTTGTTTCAGTTTGCTGTTGTTTTTGGAAAAAATCCACCTCAAAGGTTCTTGTTACCATTTTATAAAAATAGCTTACAAGTCTATTTCAAAGTGCTATCTCCATCTTACAACCTGAGATTGACTTAACCATGCAATAAGTCACTGCATGGTACGTGTGTATGATGCTTCCAACTATGCTTATATCTGTGCATATCAGGTAGATTCTGAAGCTGATTTCCAGTGGCCTGTTACTCCAAACAAGCAGTTGATATGCATTTGAGTGGTGGAAAGCACAAGGTTTATTATGGCATTGTTCTGGCATAAGAACATTTCCCACATAGGAAGGGAAGCCTGCATGGATGTGTGCCTAAGGAGAAGGTAGAGCTCTCATGCCAAACCTCACACTGAGTGTGCCAATGCCATGTGTGCCTTGAAAACAGTTGCTCCCATCAGCTTCAGTGCCCTATGTTAAACTTTGGGGCAAGGGCACTGGATCCTGCCCAGTAAGAGGAAAAAGTTGGCTGTGAGGCAAACTCAGCAAAATGACAGGGTAAACAGGGTAAATATGACACCCATCATGGCCCGGTTCCAAAGGACATAAAGACAGCAGAGACCCCAGTCTTCGTATAATCCAGAGAATAGGAAATGAACACCCCAATTACGCTGAGGCTACCTCTATAGCAGGGGGATGCGGGTTGGCTCCCAGAGTTGGCGGGCCAAATCACAGGCCTGCTGGATCACATACTCTGTCGGCATGATGCCCAGGTGGATGGTCAGCAGTTCATAGCACTTCACCACTTCATTTGCATGATTCTTACTGTAGTAACGAAGCAGTTTCCTGCATGGAAGAGATGGCGGTAAGAAAACAGGTAAAGAGCATGTGGGAAGAGGGCAGGACTGGGACAAAAAGCCAGCAGAAACCAAAAGTGATGCCCCTCTAATCTACAGCTAGAACTGCACAAATCTATTTTATTTTATTAGATTTTTACCCCACGCATCGAGTGGCATGCCACCAGTCTGGGTGTCTTACAAAGATAAAAGCATAAAAACACCCAACTCTCCCCCCCCCCCCCAATAACCCAACAGCTATTGTCAAAAGAAAATAACCCAAAACCCAGCGGCGACAGCAAACAGAGACAAATTAAAAGTATACAACGTAATAGTATACTTTTGTAATGTAATCATGCAGGGAAGGTATCTGGAAAAGCTTCTCTGAACAAGTGTGTTCTGAGTGACTTCCTGAATGCTAGGAGGAACACACACTTCAGGTGGTTCAAGGCTCATGGTGTTCCTTCCCACATTATTGTGATAATTCCTTGACAAGCCAGAGGCTAGAATTACAGAGTTTAGGCAACTGCAGTGCCACTGAACGCTGGACAAACATAATTGCAAGATCTCTCATGAGGTTGGCGACAACACCCTACAGAGCTGGGAGCCACACTCAGGCCAGGAGGAAAAGGCACAAGGTACTAGCTGAGTTGAGCAAGCAATGCAAAGTGCTTCTCTCTTCCAGCCGCCAAGGGTCTTTTGACTAGAGGCTTTCCCCCGCCAACCCCTTCCCCATCCACTGATCACCTATGGAGCTGGAGCCCTTGCTCACCTGTAGTAGTCGCCTGCCAATGTCCCAATGGGGGCTGAATCATCGGAAAGCACAGGGATCTCTGTAACTTCCAGCTTGTAACCCTGCAGATACACGGCAACAGAAAAGAGATGACAGGAACAGGATGACTGGGGGCAGGATGAGACCACTAAAGGGTCCACTATGAGTGTGTGTGTTCTTAGGTCGCTCACAGCTTTAGAAGGTCATCAGTCTCTATCACTGTTTATGTGCTACATTCATATCTTGTCTCTCTCCCTTCAAGCGGCACTTTGGCCTCATTAACCTGTTGTGAAACTGGGTAAGTACTGAGATAGTGACTTGGCCAAAGTCAGCTCAGCAATTATGGCCAAATGGTAATTTGAACCCATATTTTTTATATCCAGAGCCAGAGGTGGGTAGAAAACAGATCTGGATCTACTGGTAAATTTCTGAATGACAGACAGTATATCAGCAAGGATTCATTATGCTGGGTTGAATAGGAGTGAACTTTTGTACAGAAGCTGTGAGCTTTGGTCTACAAATGAAAAAAAGATTTCTGAACACAGAATTCCTTGAGCCTAAGAATTCCTTAACACTGCCATCATTTGGAGTGTTGCATTTTTCTTCTATGTGTTCACTTAGGGATGTCTTCCATTGGTTTGTTGGGTGACTGGGTTTATTGTTATATTGTCCTGTTGTAAACTGCTCAGAAGAGTGTTCTGCACTAAGTCAGCAGAATATAAATACACTAGCTAACTAACTAAATAAGGGTCTGTCTTTTGCACCAGTTCCAGCTCATGGAGTATATCCTGTAGGCTGTCTGTTCCTATACTACCTTATCTTGACTTTTTGAGAAACCGCCCATCCCACAGTTGGTCCTTCTCTCTCAGCTCCACACTCCGCCACGTACCAGCTCATTCTCAAACCATAGGAAGTAAGTGCAGAAGTAGTCTCCATCCCGGACTGTCAGAGTGGTATAGCCCTTCTGCAAGTAGCTTCGTGCCAGTGCTAACAGAGACCACACCTGGAGAGCCAGAGGAAGCATGTGTTAAAGCCATCCCCATCCCCACATGCTCTCTCTCTGAGACATACAGGGCTTAAAGCAGATTTATCATCTCATTCCACACATGCATATATCCCTACAAGCCACTTCCTATCCCCAAAGCAGGACACAACAGAGTATTACCTTCCCCTTAATGAAAGCAAGCAAAGGACCCTTGCCAAGCTCAGAAGTGGAGTCTTCTGTCACACCAAGGGATGGTGCCACCATCTGTCCTGCTGTACGGTCCACATAGATAAAGTGTACAAGCCCTGGGAAGTCCTCAAGATATGTAGATGGAAACAAGTTAAGGAGATAAGAAAACACTTCCTCTCACTTTGCATCTGGGTAGTTCTGCATAGCTTGGTAGCCCTGAGCTTACTCACCACAGAAACCTTTGAAGCCAACATTGAGAATCAAGAGCTCCACCACCATGGTTCCCAACATCAATTCAAGCAGGCACTGGAATCTTCCCCTGGCCATTCAACATCTTCAACATTCAGGGACAATGGTATTTTCCTGCCCTTCTCTGGTTTCACCTTGGGAACTCTTCTGCAGCCTGTTGACTTCAATAGTCCTGCTTCTGACACCCAAGGAGAGCAGGAATTGGAAGCAAGCTCAATACTCACTTGTTCCAGACCTGCATTATCTGCTAAAGTAGAGACAAGAGCTATAGTCACCCTAGTTGTGAGCTTCTTGAGAAGCTGAGCATCACAAAGGCTGCTGCATCAAGGAGAAGTGCATACTTCCCTCCCAGGATCCTTCAGTAGCAGCAACAAGATAGACACCCCTAGCATTTCATAATAATATCTCCAGAGTCTTTGAGTTTCTGCTGGAACACCTCCAGCATCACCAACCAATGTGGGAAGGGAGGGTGGAATTGGTAACTAAGAAAGGATATGATACCATGGTGATATTACGCTTGCTCTTCACCAGAAGGAAGTCCCTCCAGTCATGAAGCTTTTCCCTGCCAAACAAAGGATGGGGAAAGGAAGACATTCAAAGACCAATGGCTTTATGTACAAGAACATTCTCATACCTGCAGCAACAAGGATCAATTTCCAACTCTGCCTTGGACAAAAGGCAGCAAAACAGGTACACTTTTTGGTTCCCCTATTACTATTTCTATGGATAAAGCCTCAATAACCTATCAAAGTGGAGGAGAATTGGGGAGCAGCACGATAGGACCACTGATAGTTCACTGAAATCCACAAGTACGTGGGATGGGAAGAGAATTCAGCTGTGCTGGAGAGAATTCCAAAGTTAGCTTATGGGACTGGTGGTGCCAGAGGCAGCCAGATCTCCTGGCAATAATTCCATAGGTTCCAGGTTGTGAGAATGACCAAGAACAGACGTTATTGCAACTGAGGAACCAACAGAAACAGGTACACTGTCCTGGAGCTTCCTGGAGGGTTGGGTTCCCTGCACTTAACAACCCAAGGAATGAACTTTCAAGAAGGTCCCCTGTTAAGTCCGCAGAGTGTCCCGGGAGTCCTAGTCTCTGAAAGTGGGAGGGGAGGATGAGTCTCAGCCCTGGTCAAAGACTTTTCAAGCATGGCCAGTAGAGCTGGGTGGCAGATATTGGTGCCGGCTCCTGTGCTGCTCCTGGAGCCTCCTCCATCTCTCACATTGGCACTTTTGTCACCAATGCTGCAACTGGGTTGGAGTGGGTGTTGTTGCTCCTGTTGGATGACGTGGGCACCAAGGTCACATTGGAGGTACAGTAGATTCCTGGAGCCCTGATCCTAGGGTCCTTCATCCATGGCCCCTTCCCCTACCCAACGGGTGGTGCTTGGGGACTTCACCCATGCTCCTCTCCCCAGTCACTCTCTACCTCCCAAGCCTCAACAGCCTTCCCATACATCTTCTCCTCCTCCGAAGTCTCTGTTGCTCCCTCTGAGTCTTTCTCCTTTCTCCCGGCCTCCCCCTCCCAAGTGGCCCTCTTCAGCCAGCTCCCTCACTGGCACCTGTCGTCCCTCTTCCTTGCCTGCTAGGGCCAGGGCACTAACGGTGAACCCCTCACAGAGTCCACCCACATACCCAATATATAGATAGCCACTGTAACCTGCCATCCTTTGTCCTGCAGGTTCGGCCTCTGTGCTCTATCTCACTCACCGTGTGAGCTGCTGTACCCGGTCCAGCATGTTCTGAGGCAAGCCTTGGGCCCCAGAAGAGCCAAGAAAGAGGAGCCGATACACAGCGCACAGCTGCTGCCGGACGTTGCAAAATGCCTGCAGAACCCTGCACCAACACAGAGAGGGGCAGGCCTGTAAAATGTCCTTCATTGTAAGAGGTAATCCCAACCTAGACTGGAATTTTGTGAGCTATTCAAGTGCCAAAGCAGACATTCAGAAAAATCTATTTCTAGAAAGAATGTTCTCTCAAGGGGTGAAATGATGTAATTATGAAAACACATTAAAGTGAGAAGCACGTGTATCACTGGGATTATCTCCAGAATGTAAAAGTTGGCTACCTTTCTGCATCTAACTTCAGAGTCACGGAGACCCATATGCTGGAGAGAAAATATTTAAGAGCAAAAAAGATGCATTTATCTGAGCATGTGTTTTTATCGTTTGTCTCTACGGTTATATCTACAATACAAACAATTCGATATTCCCTTATCCCGTAGCACCTTCATTCTTTTTTCTTTCTTTCATGTTCTGTGCGCCTCTGTATAGACATGCATTAAGTTTCTCAGCATCCTAACCAAGCTACAGTTGCCAAAAGCAAGCACAGAGTCTAGCATATATTGGACTATGAGAATACAGAACAGGAAAATTCATGTTTTCAAAGCCTTCTACACAGACAATCTCCCTGCCTATGGAAATTAAAGAAGAGATCAAGCAAGATAGGGAACTGCCTTATATTGAGAGATGATTAGTCCATCTAGTTTAGTACTGTCTACACTGATTGGCAATGATTCTCCAGGGCTCCAGCCCCATTTGAAGATGACAAAAAAAAATGAACCTAGAACCATGTGTGGGGAAAGAAGATGTTCTACCACTGAGCTACCCCACTTCCCCAAAGATAAGAAGCTTAAGGCTATTGCTCAATTCAGCTTTGAAATTATTTATACACCAACAAACATAGCTATCGTGATCTTTAAAATTTACTATAATCTTTATAATACTTTGAGCCTCAATTAAATAAACTTCAATCTTACATCTTTCTGATGTGAACTGTTGTCACTGACACAACAATTTCACAGTTGGACAGTTTTATTCTGAAAATCCAAGCAAAAATTCTTTCCTCAAGGCTGCAGAACTTTCAACTGTATTAACAATGCAGCTCTTTCTGCAGTGCAAGGGTCCTGCCGGTTAAACTTTAGAACACAAGCCACAGTAGCTTTTTCTCCTATAAAGTAAACCACGTATCCTTTACAGCAGGGGTCCCTAACCCCCGGTCCGTGGCCCAGTGCCGGTCCGTGGCCTGGGCTGGACCGGGCCGCGGAGACAGATCTCCCCCCTCTGCACGGACTCTCCCCCAGCCCCTTTGCGCATGCGTGCAAGCAAGCGCCGCGCAAACGCCCCCCACCCCTTTGTGCATGCGCGCGAGTGCCCCCGAGTGCTCCCCACCCTTCGCGCATGCACACGTGTGCTCGTGCGAGCACCCCCATCCCTTTGTGTATGCACGCAAATGCCCCTGAGCGCCCTCTGCACATGCGCACGAGTGTACACACGCCCTCCCCTTCGCGCATGCGTGCGAGCGTGGGGGGTGCCCCACCTTTCACAACCGATCCGTGGTGTTAAAAAGGTTGGGGACCACTGCTTTACAGCATAAATAGAATACATATTTACCAGTTATTTGAATACTGATTACATTACCTTCCCTTAACCACTGTTAATAAACAGTTTAATTGTCTATATTTTAATTCTAACAAATAATTCATGCTACTCTTTTGGAAATCCTTGTCTCTGTATTCTTGATTCTGCTAAATAAGCTTCTTGCTCTTATGGTATAGCTGGGAGCAAGCTAATGTAGACCACTTGGGAACAGTCTAGCTTGATTAGAATGATCTAATCAAGCCTGACTGTTCACAAAGAAATAGCTCCTGCCATTATAGTGAACTGTTTAATAAGTGAGCCACTTCAGGATATTGGCCACTTAATCACTTCCCTGCTCAGGAGAGGGCACAGGAAATGAAAATTAAAAAAACACACAACTGTATATAGACTATCGCTGATGCAGTACATCAGTTATTTTAAAAATTCTTTTCTTTGCATTTTCTTAAAAGGCCAGTCAAGAAACTGCTTGCAGCTGAAGCCATCGCTGTGGAACTGTCTGCAGGCGGTTTCTTGATCGACCCTTTAAGGTGAGGTAAAGGAATGATTTTTAAAAGGTTTTTTTATAACTGATGTAGCACACGTGATGTTTTCCTCTTCCTCTGTCTTTTGCTGAGTAGGGGAAGGAATTAATTTGCCAATAATCTTAAATGGCTTACTTATTAAGCCACTTCACAACATTGACAAATTTGAAGAAGGCTTGCTTTGGATCAGTTCCAGCATGTCCTGTAACCGATCAAAACTAGAATGATCCTACCTGCACCAGAAAAGTAGAAGTCCCTTGACAGGCAGGGGCCAGAAAAGTTCAGATAGCAACGCTCTGGGGGGGTGGGGAGTGGGCTGGTGCACTCTAGCAGAGACTTCCATCTGATTACCACCTTTAAGAGCACACCAGTCCAGCTCTGCAGCGCTCCAAACGTGCAGGCTTAAAGAGCCTGTGTAGTCAGCCTCTTAGTGTTATTTTTTTACTGAAAGTTTCAAAGATCCCGTATACATGTTCCAGAAATGGCAAAAGTTACTTTTTTCAACTGCAGCTCCCAGAATCGTACAACTTAGCCACTGGGTGTGCTGACCAGATGATTCTTATAGTCCCAAAGAAGGAATATGTCATTCAGGTTGAAAATACAAACCCCTACATGTGTTGTAAGTCAGCATATCTGGTACAATACTCACTCCCAGGAACTCCCAGTCTCACTTCGAGAGAAAACTTTGTTTTTGAACTCTAGCCAAGCATTCTGCAACTGTGAGGGAGAAACAGAGACAGACAAAACTCTGAAATGCAGCATCATTTCATCCCTCTGCAAGCCCTGCTCTAACACAAGGAGTCACTTATATTTCCTCAGAGCTTCCTGGATAGGTTTACTTCTGTATTACTGTCAGAATCCTAGAGTTGTAGTCCAACAGAAGTAACTTTTCCAAGCTCTGTTCCTATTCCTGTGAATGGGCATTCATTCACAGCTTATAGCTTAGCCTTGCCCACCCTCCACTGCTGGAGGCATGGCATCCCTCACCCGCCACAACATCCCTCAGCCTCTCTGATGTGTGTAGCAAGGCGTGAAGCATGCTCAAGCACCAGCCTGATCCGTCCAGCCCTGGCACCAAGGCCCCTTCTCACCTGCGAATCCTGCCCACCCAGCTTCTTGACAAACTTGTCCATTCGATGTCGGAGCTCCAGCAAGAGAGGCTGACTACGCAGCAGCTGCCTGGGCTCCTGCCCTTCCTTCAGTTTCTTCTCCGCCACCAGGAGCCCGTCGAGCAGCTGGTAGAGGGAAAGTGCCACATGGGAACTGGGGCCCTACGAAGCAAAGAGGACATTCAGGAAGTTCCAGTCTCGGTGGATATCAAATGGGGTTCAATGGAGACAGCTGACCTTTGTGAGGAGCACCAGAGAGATCCCTGGCCAGAGGGAGAGACAGTGCATCGTGTGGGGCATCATGGGACAGTAGCCTTCCTTCAGGTTGGCATCCAGGAAAATTCTCCGTGGACTGGCAGCGTCCGGCGTGGCAGGCACCAGAACTTGCAGGGAATCTTCAGCCATCTGGAGAGAGAAAGATTGAGAGACAGAGTTGATGCAGGATGAACCACAGAATATATTTGGATGAAATGTCCTCAAGTTTTCAAAGAGTTATGCATGTTATTCCATTTTAAAAACCCCACACAAGCAACTTTAGCTCGCGGGTCCAAAGCACTCCTGATGACAAAATGAAGCAACAGCTCCATCTGCTGGCAATTTAAAGACACAAGTAGGGACTTGGTGGTGAGGAAGTCACACGTGAAGGTGGAGTTCAGAAGAACGTCTACCTAGGCCAATCCCACCTGCCAGTAAGATTTAAGCCAAGGGGGAGGAACCCCTTTTCTGAATCAGCATGTTCCCTTGGGCGTAGCTTCTCAAGTCTTGGTGATGGGCAGGACAAAGGCCATCCCCAACCCTCTCTGACATTCACTTTTCAATCTTTCTTCCACTCTCTGAAATTCCCTTGTCTCACCTCTACTGATTTTCAGTGACCTCACACTGGAAAATGCTATGAATGGCTAGTGGACATGATAACTATACCTCACTCCCCTCCCACCCCACACCCCTGCCAACTGGGTGTGCAGCACACTGCTGTATACCATTGCTGGGGAATACAAGCAGAAGGGTGATAGTGCACTTGTGCCCCCCTACACATGACTTTTCATAGGGATCTGTTCAGTCATTTTAAGAACAGAACGCTGGTGTGGATGGTCCTTTGTTCTGAGCCAGCATGTCTCAGCTTCACCTCACTCAGCAGGTTGATGCAGAAGAGAGACAGACTATTCCTGACAGACATCTGAACAGACAGCCTGCATATGCTTTTAAAGTTAGGGTGAGAATCACCTTAATAGAGGGTTGCTCACCCTCTATTAAGCTGTAAAGAGCCAGTCTCCCTAAAGGATCCTTCGATGACCAAGAGGAACCTCTCTTGCAGGATATGCATCCTCCAAGGTAAGTATATCAGCTACAATCCCTTTAGCAGCAAGGGGAGAGTTTTGCCACAGTGCTGAAGGAAAGAACTGCACAGGACTTACATCCCCCGAGATCAACCTTCTTCTTTGCTTTTACGTCCAGGTTGAAGGGAAGCAAAAATCAGTTGCTCCACATGGCTGATTCCCAGCCCTACGTGATCAACCGTTTGCTGCTCTCTGTTGTGCCACCACTATTTCTCTGGCTGGGTGGGGGAGAGCAGTAAGGAGTATTTCCCAGCTCCAGTATTTTCCACCAAGGGGAGGAGATCACTAGACCCTCTCTCGCCTGCTCCTTCTCTTCTTGTTCAGGCTCCAATGTCATTCATGCAGAGACAATACAGGGGATGTTCACTTGGCTCTGCTCTGCTCCAGTGGGCTTTATGTGCCACTTCAACAAAGCTACAAAGGCTACTAAGATGATGCATAAATGGTATGTTAATAGCTCTGGAAAAACAGTGTCAGCAGCTGCCCAAATGTGCAGCGTACTAGAAACGAGGGAATAGAAGCAAGAGAAAAATTAGGTTCAAGTGAATGTATTGTCCGGCATGCTCTTATCAAGCAAAATGAGAAGAGTTACTACGCTGGAAGGGGCCTTTAGCTATTGCAGCAAGCCTTGATCTGGCCTTTTGAGGAACGGCATCTCATCTCATTCCACCTCGTGTTGTCAGGGGTTTCGTGGTCGCTACATCTCATCATGAGTGACGGTTCTACACCAAGAAAATATTATTCAGTTATTTGCTCATTGGGGAACATTGCATAAGCACAAGTCTGCTGCAAGGCTGCTGCTCTATCAAGAGATTACTGGGACTAGAACTATCAGGACTCCTTGGCCATGACCACCGCTCCGTGCTGGCTGGGGAATTCTGAGATCTGTCCTCCCAAAAAGTAACTTTTCCAGTCTCTGCTATCCTCACAGAGCAACAGGGAGGGCAACTGCCTATTGCTAACGTGACCTGAGTGCAAGATAAGGGTGCATAACAGGTGGGACCAAAAGAGCATGCAGAAAAGGGGAACAGGCGGCGGGGGGGGGGGAAGAGGAACCTCAAACGCCATGCACTTACCTGGATATCAGCAGGATTCACCTCACCCTCACCCTGTGAGTCCACACCCTCAGCCCAGGCAGCACTTCCTTCAGGGAAGACCGGGGGAAAAAAAGAGAGTAGAGATACCCAGCACCAGGAACGAGAGGAAAGGGGGAACAGTGACAGCAACTAATACAAGAGGTCAGCACCACTGCTGGGCTCCCGGCAGGGCACCTTCCACCTGGGGAGATGCTTGCCTGCACTGACTCCTGCCAATGCGTAGCATCTTTTTCTTTTTCATTTTGGCCACACTGACACTGGGCAGTTTAATGTCAGCGAAGCAACGGAGCTCTGCTCTTTTCCAAAGGGAAGGAGTCAGCTTCCAGGCAGTGGTCACTCGACAGGGGATGGATGGGCAACTCTCTCTCCCCCCCTCCCTCCCTCCCTCTCTATCTCCCTCTCCCTCCCTCTCTCTTTCTCTCTCCCCCTCCCTTTCTCTCTCTCCCTCCCTCTCTCTCTCTCTCTCTCTCTCGTGCATTTCTGCTCACCCCCCCCTTCAGTTCACCATCACTGCAGCAGTGAAAAGCAGGATTTTTGCTCTAAACCCACCTTCTTTATACACCACGTATACACTCCCCTGGTCTGCCTGTAGATTCACACTCCTTCACAGAAGTGCTAATCTACTTGCAAAACAAATACAGCAAGTTAATCCACCTGTAAAGCCTGGTTTGAAATGGATGAGCAGCATTAAAGCAGGAACACTGCATTTACCACTGTGCCCCCAACGTTGTTCTGCTCCAAAATCAGCAGCGATGACAAGAGGCAGCACTTCAGAAAGGCCCCCAAGCCCATGTCACCGGCCTGCCCCAGTGCTAGAACCACCTGCTCTGCTACTACAAGCCCCATCACAACAGCCCTCTCTAGACCAACAAGAGCTGGTTCCTTCCAAACCCATCACCCTTTTCTCAGCCTCCTCCACTCTCACCCCCGACTCACCTGTGCTCTGTTGGCTGGGGGAAGCCTTGGGGGTGTAGAACTCCTCAAGCAGAGACAGATCATCTGCTACCTGAGGGAGGGGGTGGAAGGGAGTGGGGAAGGGAATGGACTCAGCAAGAGATCCACTGCAGGATCCAACCCCAGTAGAATGATGGGCCCCATCTTGCTCTTCATATCCCCCACTGCTATATGTTAGCCCCACCCTCCTCTCAGCCTTTGAGAGCCCACCTTGCAAGTGAAAGCTAAGCACCGCAGACCCTGAGCCCTGTTAGGTCTCCGGACGGCAAGGCCCAAAGCCCTACCTTGTACCCCTTACCTGCTCTTGAGAAGACTCGTGAGAGGAAGGACTGTTCACTGGGATACTCTCACTGCTTGGGGGCCTCTGAAGATTTGGCTCATTCTCTGCAAACTGAACAGAGAGACCTGGGTTAACACCAGGCATCCTTGGGTACCTGCCCAGACCCACTCCTAATATCTGTCCTGAGCTTCCTCTTTCAACAGTTTATTTGCCATCCTGATCGGTGATTTTAATTACAGAGATATTCTGGAGTAGAGATGGGCACAAACTGTGCTTCGGCAGTTCGGGACGGTGCCCGCACAGGGGTTCCGTGGGAGCCGCGCACTTCCCTTCCCTGCCGCCTCTGGTTGATCACCTACTCCCTGGCAGCAGCACGCTTTCCTCCTCCAACCACTCAGAGGAGGGAGGCAGCTGAGACACGCCCCCCCCCCCCACACACACACGTAGTCTGACGGCCCTCTCAGACCTGAAACCAGCCCTGTGAACAGGAATGTGTTGTTGTGACATATTCATCCCACCCTTTTGCCAAGGGCCACAGGCTCTCTCATTATTTTATCCTGTGAAGTTGATTAAAGTGAGGCTATGTCGGACCAGCCCAAGGTCTCATTATGAGCTGGATTGCACAATGAGGATGTGAACTCAGGTTCTGTGAGTCCTTGTCTAACACAATCTAACCATGGTACCACACTGACTCACAAAGAAGACACTCCACCACACAGGCCCCAGTAATAATCTGACATGGCCTCACAAGGCTCAGTCCAGGGTCTCTCTCTCTCCCAGATACTTCAGAGATCCCTGAACCCAGGGGTAGATCCACCTCCATGTAGCTGAGTCCAGCTCAGGACCATTGCACAGAAGGTCTCAGTGAGTGGGAGGGAAGGAGAGACCCACAAATATGGAGCCTTTGACATAAACCTGTCTCTTCTGAACC
Source organism: Intellagama lesueurii (assembly GCA_037013535.1). Taxonomy (NCBI): domain Eukaryota; kingdom Metazoa; phylum Chordata; class Lepidosauria; order Squamata; family Agamidae; genus Intellagama; species Intellagama lesueurii. The sequence goes on from JBAJHW010000003.1 coordinate 216,528,525, forward strand.
TGGATAGATACCTGGGAGCGAGGCCGCTCCTCAGAGGCCGTGCTGGGATACAGATCCTGGACAATCAAGAGCAAGGTAAGCAAGTCAGCAGGCCGCAGAGAGCTGGCATTCTGGCTACAAAACAGAAATTGCAGAAGTTTTAGAGAGTCCCATCTGTTATGATAGTGGGGAGTGGTACTATCTTAAGAGACAGAGGAAAGGTGGGCAGCATCTTACGTATCCTCCCCTGCTTCTAGTTGGAGTTTTTACAATCTCACGGGCTGCCTGTAGTTTGTTTGGCTGGGAGAGACCCTTCTGGGCTGAGGTAACTTCAATCTTTCCAGGACTAACCAATCGTTCCTTCCTGCCTCTGAATTCAAAGAGAAACCCACCTTTCTGCTGAGTGTTCTTTCTGAGTGTTAAAAGTTAGTTTGTCTGTTTGTTAGTTTGTTGTTTGCTGTTCCCAACTGCAATTAATGTAACCTTTTAACACTTTCTGTTACTAATATCTCAGAGTGAGTTATTAAGACTGTGCCAGTTAATGAGGAAAGGGTAGGCTCTCTGGGGAACATGAAGCTATTCTCCTCTGTGGGTCTCTGTAATTTTGTTGTGTATCAAAAGTAGAATTTTTACCAGAAATTCAGAACTCTGCAACACTTCTCTGGTGGCTCCCACCGCCTCTCCTTTCCCACTGCTGGCGTCATTACAAGAATCAAAACAAAAAGCCCATCTTTCCTTCCTATCTAGAAAGGAATGAGTCCTGAAGACTGGCAGGACTGTATGGTTCAAAAGAACATGCCGCCGCCCCGCCCCCCTCAGTCACAAAGATGATGGCTGCTGAATGTTGGTGGCAGTGCAGCCCCTGGGAGACGGCAGGGCCTGGACTGGAGCCTCTTGAACTCTGGAAGATATCAGGGGCCAAGGGGAGTCTAGCTGGCACTGAAGCCGACTTGGAGAAGATCAAAGGATGGGTTACATTAAGCAAAGAGTGGCATGGGCAGAGCCTAAGGCCCGGGAGAAAGACACGGACATGGTTTTACCTGGAGTAAAAAGCAAGCAGCTTGGTGTGCACAAGAAGGAAGGCATGCACGACTTCATGGCCAGCACGCTCTGGACGGCCATTGATGTACTGCACCACCTGGCGCTCCAAGAACTCGATGCATTGTTCGCACAGCTGCGGATGGATCAGTCGTTCCACAGCCTGCAGAGGACAGGGCAAAGGAACAGACGTTACAGCACCCACCCTTCTCCTCCCTCTAGCACTGGGATCTGTGGTCCCTCAACACAGGCCAGGCAGCAGCTCATGAGGGAAAGCCACTTTCCAGCTCTGTTGCACCAAACTAATTCAGATAACGCTCCCTCCCATCAGGGCCTGACTAGGCCAAGCAATTTAAAAATCCATGGGATCCCATGCCACCCCATTCTGTAGCCACCTCACTCCTTCAGGGTATTCACACCTGGATCCTGCCTTGCTACCTCCATCCTTGGCCACCCAGCAGAAAGACATGCCCCACCTCCATGCCAATAACCCATCCAGGCTACCTCTACAGCAAAGCTCTGGTCCTTCTGCCGCAGTTGACTGTAGGTTTGCAGCAGACTCTGAAATGATTCCCAGATGTGAACCCGTTGCTCAGAATCCGCTGGGCGCAGCCTACAAAACAAGGGCACACAAATGGGTGGCGCCGAACATCAGGCCCAGTCTCACCTTTACCACCTCCAAGACACATGCAGAAATCCCCTCTCCTGATGAGCTACTTAAGTGGCTTACTTGGCCAAGGTTTTTTCTATCTCTGCCTGGAATGAAAGAGGCTCTGGGATTCACTTCTCCTTGAGCTTACCTATGGAACACCCTTTAAGAAAGCTGAGCAGCAAGATGCTGGTATTGCCCAGGGCTGCATCCTCAGGTCCCCAGGAGGGGGACACTGGTCACCACCAATGTTACAGCAACATGGGCAGGTTTTTACAAGTTTTTCCCATCTACATTTCCAGCCGTGGCCATATGGGTGAGAACAGAACTGCTGGAAATATTACCTTTCTTGGATTACAATGTTTAGGCTCATTATACTGCCGACGGCTTCTGTGAGCAAAACAGTAGGACCCCCCATATCCATGGGGGATTGGTCCCAAGCCCTCCTGTCAAAGCTGAAAAATGTGGATTATAGCAAATGCTATTTTAATAACTAATGCTATGCATGGCCTCTGGCTCCCTCTAGTGGCCAGTTCTGGTAACCATATCTTTAGATATATGTATAATTCTAGGATTTTTCATTCAATATTTTTACGACTTTCAGACCATGGATAAGTGAATATCGATCCTGTGGATAAGGGGGTCCTACTGTATTTCTAAAAAGTAACCTTTCTAACCTTTGGGTGGTAAACATCCTTATAATCAGCTCTGCTCATGCATTCTGTGGTATTTTCTTTCTCTTTTACAGCCATACCAGCTGTATGAGGTATTACCAGAAGAAAGCAAAGCAAAGCGTGCTGCTTATATACCGCCCCATAGGGCTTCAGGCACTCTCTGGGCAGTTTACAAGTTATGCAGGCTACACATTGCCCCCCCCCCCTCCGCTCAAGCGAGCTGGATACTCATTTTACCAACCTCGGAAGGATGGAAGGCGGAGTGAACCTTGAGCTGGGTACCTGGGATTGAACCCCGGGTCGTGAGCACAGTTTTGGCTGCAGTACAGCAATTAACCACTGCGCCACAAGGCTCTTTATAAGACATTGCTCTTATAAAGGGAGTGAGGCAGAGCATTGGGGGAACATAATGAGATTACATGGAAAGCAAGTTCCATTGCTTTGAATACTACACCCTATTGAGAGATACAGAAAAACAAGTTCAGCACAATAGGAAAACAGAACAAAACAATCCCGCATTGGCTCAATCACTCACTCCCTGCGGAAAAGTTGGCTGTCAAGCGTGACAAGGCCAAAATGAGCCTCAGCAAGTCTCCTGAGCACATAGAGCTTCCGGCGCAAGTCATCTTCACTCTCGGATCCATCCCCATTCACTGCAATGTACAGGCACTCACCAAACTGTAAAATTTAAAAAGGGGACGAAGGGAAGAATTGCACCATTCACAATCATAAGGAAGGCAAAAGATAACGTAGTGCAGATAGTTTACCATAAAATATCAAAATTTGTCGAGTTCTGAGTTTTTTATGAACATGAGTTATCCAACCAAATGCATGATGTGCATGATTGAGTCTCTGACATCAGGGTCACCCACTGGGCCTCCCTTTCCATGCCCCTAGGTAGCATGAAGCAGGGGGAGGAGGCCCTCCTCCGAATCCCACTGCCCCCAGCAGGGTGATTGGCTGGGATATCTCAGCTGAAGCACAAGAAGTGAGGAACCTCCTGCCTAGAGAGGCTGAAATGGTCCTGACTCTTCTGAATTACAGAAAGGCAGCACCAAGTCTTTTCATCCTGACCAGCTTTTAATTAACTTTGAATTTGTATATGGGTTGTCTCTTTTTCTAACCAGCCCACAATCATGCTCCCTGCTTTCTAAATGACTCATGGCCATGTTCTCTGCTACTTTATTTTTTTTTAATAAATATTTTTATTGTATTTTTTCTACTTTTCTATCCATTGCAACCAGAGTGATTTATTACAATATGTTTCATTCATTTCATCTTGTCTTATACTCTCTAACATAATAATAATCTAATCTATTCTACTTAAATCGGTGTAGATTTCATCCAGGTATAAAGAGGTTCCCATTTATTATTATCCAGTCTATCATTTAGTGTATCTGTCAAAATATCCATTTCTGCTAGTTCCAAAATCTTCTCAATAAATTCCTTCTTTGTCGGCACCTTTGTAGTCTTCCACTTACTGGCATATACAATTCTAGCTGCAGTTATCAGGTGTAAGGTCAAGTAAGTCTTGTTTTTTTCGAGTGTAGCTGGTAATATATTCAATAAGAAAATTTCTGGTGTCAAAGCAATTTTAACCCCTAAAATTTTCTCTTATCATTTCATGAATCATTTTCCAAAAGTCCTTTTCTCTCTCTGCTGCTTTAATTTGTGCTCTTTTAGTGCTCTTCAGCTCTTATTTGTTAGTCTGAATTTTGGAATGTCTATCTATAAATCTGAGTATGTGGTGGGAGCCACCTTAAGGAATCTTTTCAGGTCGAAAAGGTTAGGACTTTAAATGTTTTGAAATGTAAATGAAAATTATAATTATCCTAAGAAGTCGCAATGCCATTTTCAGAATCAGAATTGCTTCATTTCTCCTCACAGCAATTCCTCCTCATGTTCACAGGGGGAGGTTTTCTCAAAGAGATTAGGACTGAGCAGGCATCTTGTAACTTGCCCATGTACACATGATACACTGTCCCATTATAACAGCATTCTGTAGATGTTCTGCTATGCAATTGCCATCAGTCCAATGACAGGGGAGCTTAAAGACAACACCTGACTGGGGAAAGGCACTCTACACACTCTGTCACTGGCTTCAACATCTGTCTGCTGTCTTAGGACAGGTGACATAACCAGAAGGGCACCCCTGCTCTCCCCTCATTAGAAGGCCCAGTCTTCTTTTCCATGTGGAGAAGTGAGACCATACCATATGTAACACGTAAAGATGTTTGCCATTTTCAGCAGAGAAGGAAGTGTAGGTGTCCCCAAGCTTCTCTAGCAATGTTGTGCAGGAGATGATCATGGGGGCAAACAGCGTGTTGATGCGATCCTCCAAAGCAGGGGACTGTGGGAGGAGGTAAAGAGGAATTTCCAGTAAAAAAGCAGCAGCTACAATGACCAGCCTCATTCTGAGATTCATACCTTCTCATTTGTGTGGGTGCCATTCCCAAGGTTGCTAAGCCACATGGGTGTTGTAGTGAGAGAAAACTCTCCTAGCAACATGGGGCTGCTTCTGAGGGGAGGAGCTGCCACCATTCTTACTCTTTCTCATTATCATAGAGAGCTTGCCATAGAGGCCTTTCCTTAGGCCAATCAGAGGGCTTGATTAATTGCCTTTCCCCAGACCAATCCTAATAACATGATGTAACCATTGTCCTATCTGAACCCTGTCTACTATCTGTAATGCTGTCACTATCTGTGAGCTTGTAATGTTAATAAAAGACAGTCCTCCTGGGGGCAGGGCAGAATGCATTGGCAGAATGCATTGGGAACTCACTGGAAGAAGACTTCTCATTCTGCTTCCTTGATGAGTCGCCCACCAGGAGTACTGCTGGCAGACATCCATCTGTGTGTGTGGCTGACTTCTTTAACGTCTATCTCTAAGAGACTCTTTGCTATCCTAATTATCTGGTGATCACCACAAAGCCCATCAGCCTGCTGAGTTCGTGTCTCCCACACTCATTCACACCACCATGTGCAATGCCGCTCACTCTTTCTCTACCCATGCCCTTTCCATAGACTAGTCATAATCTAATTCCAGTCCAGCCAGATTTGGACAACCCCCTAAGCATTTCACCCAACAGTGCTCAAGCACATCTCTTTCACATAGCTTGGGGGAAAAAAATACTTTTTGGACTAGGTAAAGGTAAAGGTTCCCCTTGACATTTAGTCCAGTCGTGTCCGACTCTAGGGGGCAGTGCTCATCCCCATCTCCAAGCCATAGAGCCAGTGTTTGTCCGAAGACAGTTTCCGTGGTCACGTGGCCAGCGCGACTAGACACGGAACGGCGTTACCTTCCCACCATGGTGGTACCTATTTATCTACTCACATTTTTACTTGCTTTCAAACTGCTAGGTTGGCAGGAGCTGGGACAAGCAACGGGAGCTCACTCCGTTGCGTGGATTCGATCTTACGACTGCTGGTCTTCTGACCTTGCAGCACAGAGGCTTCTGCAGTTTAACCCGCAGCACCACCACGTCCCTTACTTTTTGGATTACAACTCAGAATTCCCAGCTATGTTAGTTGAGGAATTCTGGGAACTGTATTTAAAAAAGTAACTTTTCCAAGTTCTGCTATTTCACACTTTGGGAATTTATGTGTCTGGATTTCACTTGACAGCCTTTTCCAGTGCTGAAGACAAGGGCGCCAACATCATCCACCCCGTCCAATCTCTTCCTTTGTTCAGCTCTCACCTCATCACTGCTTTGATCACCAGCTCCAAAGCGCTGCTGAAGGACGGCCACGAAATCTGCGTCAGCCCAGTAGAACAGAACTTCTGCACCCTCACTGGCAATGAGCACACACTTCATCTGTAAGAAAATATACACCTTAATTTCCCAGGATGTCCTCTAGTCCTGGAAACATCAAGGTGATGCTCCTTTTCTTTCTAGTCTTAAAGTCTAGACGTGCAACAACCACCCCCATCCCCGCCATGATGCCTCCACTATGAGGTGGGAGTGGAAACTACCTTTGCATAGACCCACACCTTCAGGATAAGGACAGGAGTGTGTTTGAGAAAGACAGTCAGAGTGCACAAATTGCATGAAACAGCATTCCTACAAGGGCATCCTGCCACAGAGAGTTGCCTGGGTAAAACCAACAAAGCAGCAGAAAGTTGTGGGGTTACGCTGCGACCCTGTCATTGCAATAAAATCAAGTTAAGCCACTATCCTGAAAAGTGGTGGAACAGAAAGAGATGGATAGGGGAACATGGGCTTCCAAACTCTTCTATAAAGGCAAAGGGCCAAAGAGGAGGCTACAGAGAAAGTACAAGAATCAGACCACTGCACAACCCTGCTTCCTGCCTTTGAGGCTGTTCAGCAGTTGCTTATAGCATTCTGAGTGGGCTGAAGAACACTCATTATTAGAGCAGTTCTCGAGCTAAAGGAGACAGCCGGCACGCAGAGTCTAAGATCTGAAGACCCAAAAGTTTCTGATTAGGAGGGATAACAAAACCATCTGCCACCCCCACCCCCACCCCCACCCCCTTTGGCTTTCTGTTCTCTCTGGGCTCTGCTACTTCCTCACAGTAGCTGGGAGAGAAATGGATTCTGACAAGTTGCAAGCAACCCTGGTTGTAATGCAAACTATCTGAGAGTAACTTGTTCCTGAATAGGCAGTTAAGAACCATTCACTTTACAAAAGATTTGCTCTGATACACTTGCCTGCATCCTGAACTCTCCTGGACTGATGAGTACCCGCTCTTTCATTTAACACTTCACCACTGAATATAGCCAGGCTAAATGTGTGCGTGTGTGAGAGAGAGAAAAGGAGGGAACGTGTGTGTGTCCCGCCCCTTAACAATCTCTCAGATCTCCTGCTGTCATGGGACATCTATGATAGTCTATGCCGGTAGAAAAGGAATGGGAAGAGAGAGGGAGAGGCAAACAGCCTTGCATTCTGTGAAGAGCAGGGGAAGGTCGGCAGCATCAAAAACTAGGCAAAGGAAGTTAGAATATGTGCACAATAAGGTAAAAGGGTAGGTTAAAAGCCCGTGGATGGTATTCTATAGCCATGCAGTCCTCCAAAGAAAGAAAGCCCTAAGCCCAGGAGGACCCTCCTCCCTCTCCGGCAACAACTTACTACAAAACAAAACTTTTGCCGAAGTTTGGATGGAGAAGCGGAAGAGGAAATAAAGACGACAACCAGCGACAGGAGGACGGCCTCGGCTTCCGCTACCTGCAGCGATCCCGCCCCGTCTCCCAGGAAGGCGCCGACCACAGTTCCAGGCCGAGAGCGAGCCCTCCGCCCCGCCCCTGCCCTGCCGTCCCCCTTTCTGTCACCCGCTCGTAGGCAAGGCAGGCTGCGACGGCGAAGGAGTCGGCGCTGCCCACCTCGCTCGCCCGCCCGCCTGCCTCAGGAGTCGGTTGCAAGCACAGCCCCACCCGAGGCAGGTAGACAGAGGCCGCGCGCTCCTGCAGAGCCCCGGGGCGCGCGCGTGACTCAGTGGCGGGGGAGCATGTGAGCAAGAGGGCGGCAGCAGAAGCGGCGGCGGCCGCAGCTCCGCCCGCGCGAGGGAGCGAGGGAGGGCCCTTCCCGGCGCCGCTCCTCCGCCTCTCCCGCGTTGCTGCCCTTGAGGCACCGGGACTGGCCTCGCCGTCGCTTGCCGGCAAAAAAGCGGCGGGGGAGCGCCCGCGGGTCTTTTTCCTCGCCGCTTAATAGGCTGGCTAGCCAGCCCGCTGGGCCGCCGCTCGGCCTCGAGGCTCCGGCGGGGGGCGGGGCGGGGCGGGGCGCGCGTTCGACGGCGGGCGAGGAAGGCGAAAAGGGACGGTCGCACCGCCGACCTTCGGCCAGCCTGTGTGTGGACCGCCGTGGCCCCATTCTCCGCGGGGGAGGGGACGGCGTTCCTTTTGGTTTCCTTCACGGAAGGCAAAAACTGGCACCCAGGCGCCACGTTTCCCCGCATCGCGACCCAGATGGGAAGAAAAGAGCAAAAGTAGGGTCTCGTTTGGCCAGCTGACTCCTCTGCGGTTCCCTAGTTATCACTCCCCGCGTAGTCCCCCTCCGCTGGACATAATCTCCTTTTCTGGCTGTTCCCCCTACTGCATTAAAAGAATAATAAGAAGAAGCCTGATCGCGTCTTAAAGGGAAGGTCTGAAGGCATCTGCACCCTCCCGGATCACACAACTCTCTTCTCTGCAGCTTCAGCCCCGCTCTTTGCTGGGGAACTTGTGGCGCTGCAAACGTTGCCCGTCCACAACTCCCGGTTTGCTTCACCATTGGCGATATGGTCTAAGTAGCAACAGCAGTAATTGTATGCAGTCAAGTCAGTTCTGTTTTAGGACAACCCTTCTCAGAGTTTTCTAGGCAGACAGTACTCAGACGTGGTTTGCCTCTCCCTTCAGGAGGCCTCCTGGGACTGTGCAGCTCCCCCAAGGCTACACAGGCTGGGTTTTCTAGGATACACACTGGGGAATCAAACTCTCAAACTCAGGCTTTGCCGCCAGATGCCTAATTTATTGAAACCATTTCTGAGTGCTCTCGAAAATCCTTAAAAGGGTTGCCTTAAGTCAGAACTGCTTCCTGAGTGATTTTGAAATATTCATGATGTCTCCATAGAAGCTGCCTCACTGCAGTTCTCATCCTGGTGTGTGTGTGTGTGATGTGCCCTCAAGTTGTAACTGATTTCTAGTGACCCTATGAAGTTTTTCAAAGTCAGATATTTAAGGAGTTGTTTTCTAGTGCCACTCTCAGCCATATGGGTTCCAGGGGCTTGACCAAAGTATCCTGAGGCCTGGTCTATCACTCTATTATGCTACACCACACCAGCTGTTTCATCCACAAATGTCTCTTATGCCTGAAAGCTTTTCTGATCACTGGAATGATGTTACCTTTCTCTCTTAATAGCTTGCGTCCAAGGACTACGCCTCCCTTTATGAGCCTGCTCAAATATTAAAATAATCACGAGAGGCCTTTCTCTCGGTCCCAAATGGATTGTTGTGCCTTACTTCTTTGAATGTGTTTTTGGTGTTGCTTTTGTTTACCATTTTTAAGTGTGATATTTGTTTGATCCTTTTTAGTTATTTCTATACTCGCTGTTTTTAACTTTAAATATTGTCCTATATAGTGCAAGAAAAGGGAAGGAAATGCCCCTCGTTGCCCCTTCCTGTCTCCTCCCTCCTCTGGGAAGAAGCTGTTTTTAAAATTAGTTTGTGGTGCATCTGCGCTGGAATAATAGTCTTAATTCTCCTCCCCCCCATTTCCCCTGCCTCCATTGGCAGAGGAAGCATTTAATTTGCCAGTATTTTGAAGTGGCTCTCTTCATAAACCATTTCATGATACGGCAAATAGACAGCCAAAGGAGCCTAGGCAGCTTTGACAGCTACAAGGCTTACTTTTAGTCTATTCGCAGCAATCGCATGCACTGCAAACAGACCAAACCAGAGCGATTCTACCTGCATCTACCTGCAGAAGCCCGATAGGGGCTCAGAAAGGTGCAGGTAGGAACATTCTGGGGATGATTTGGTTTGCTCCCACAACTATATGATGTGATTGCAGGGAAAAGTAGCAAACCAATCCATCCCTGCAATGGACCAAACCTATCTGATTGCCCCGAGTCTTTTTTTTTTTTTTTGGGTGTGTGTGTGTGTCATTTATTTTGTGAAGGGCCATGATTTTGCTATAAAAGGTGACAATGATACAGGCTGCAACTGTCAGTAAACTTGCTGCATCCAGTGAGAACTGTGAAGAAACAGGTTTCTCTAACCAGCAGGTCATTTTATAGAGTGAGAGCTGGTCTCATTCTTACTTGCAGCAAGTAAATCCATTAGTGATCTTTATATAGACGATATACTCCATGGATGGCATGTGAAGCAGGGTTTTTTTGTTTTGTTTTTAGGAAACTTTTTGGAAGGAAGAACTGGGACAGGCAAAGCTTCTTTCAGCCAGGGGTTGGGAATATGTGATCCTCCAGCTGTTGACCACCAACTTCCATCAACCCTAGCCAGCATAACCAGTGGTTAGGGATGAACAGAGGTGTATTCCAACAAGATCTGGTAACAACAGAATGGGCCACTGCAATAATTAATGGGTCTCTTTAGGAGGGCATGGTTCCCCCTGCCCTCAAGGAGACACTCATTAGGCCCATTCGAAAGAAACCTAATTTGGCGGCGGATGAAATTGGGAATTATAGACCCGTCGCCAATGTTTCTTGAGTAAAGTGGTCGAGAGGGTGGTGGCCGATCAGCTCCAGGCCCTCCTGGAGGAAACTGATGCCCTTGATCCGTTCCAGTCAGGCTTCAGGCCGCGGCATGGTACGGAAACAGCATTGGTCGGCCTGCAGGATGACCTCCTGAGGGAGGCCGACAGGGGCAATATGTCCTTGTTGGTCCTCTTCGATATCTCAGTGGCCTTTGATACCGTCGACCACGGTATCCTCCTGGGGCGGCTCTCTGAGCTGGGGATCGGTGGCCTCGCTCTGGCATGGCTCCGTTCCTTCTTGGAGGACCGTCCCCAGAGAGCGCAGCTTGGTGAGATGACTTCCACCCCATGGATCCTCAATTGTGGGGTTCCGCAGGGGTCGATCATCTCGCCAATGCTATTTAATATCTATATGAGGCCGCTGGGTGAGGTCATCCGGGGTTGTGGGGCTCGGTGTCATCAGTATGCTGATGACACCCAGCTCTACCTCTCCTTTTTTCCTACTGCAGTGGATGCTGTTCCGACCCTTGAATGCTGCTTGGGGACCGTTCTGGGGTGGATGAGGGCAAAAGGACTGAGGTTGAATCTGGACAAGACGGAAATCTAACGTGCGTGGGCAGCCCTGGCGTCAGTGGGTTGAGAAACTCCCTTTCCTTTGAGGGAGTGACTCTTCCCACGAAGAATGAGGTTTGCAGCTTGGGCATCTGTCTGGACCCGGATCTCACCATGGAAACTCAGGTGACATCTGTGGTCTGGGCAGCCCATTTCCATCTTCGGAGGATTGCCCAGCTGTGTTCCTATCTAGACGCGGGGGCACTCATGACTTTGATTCATGCACTCGTAATCTCAAGAATAGACTACTGCAGTGCTCTCTACGTGGGGCTACCCTTGAGGTTGATGCGGAGGCTACAACTGGTCCAGAGTTCGGTGGCCAGATTAATAACTGGGGTGAAGAAATTTCAGCACATCTCCCCCACTCTGGCCACCCTTCATTGGCTACCAGTTCGTCTCCACATCGATTTCAAGGTTATGATGATAACATTCAAAGCCCTAAACGGTTTAGGACCTTGGTACCTAGCAGAACACCTGCTCCCAGCCAGATCTGTCCGTAATACCCATTCTTCACAGGCAGGGCGGTTGAGGGCCTGGACACCAAAGGAGGCCCGGAGGGAAAGAAAAAGAAGCTGGGCCTTCTCGGCGGTCACCCCGCTCCTGTAGAACAATCTGCCCATGGAGATACACCTGGCACCCTCATTGGACGGGTTTAAACGAGCATTGAAAACCTGGCTCTTCCGTCAGGCTTTCCCTGAGCATTAAGTTGCTGATACCTTTGCTTCCTTTCATCATCCTTTCCACCATCTTTATAGCCATCTGTTTTAATTTATCCTACATACTTGTTATTGTATCTGTTGAATGTTTATATTATTTTAATCTTATTGTGTTTTAATATTGTGGTGTTTGTGTTGTTGTTAACCGCCCAGAGTGGCCTGGCTGCCAATGGTGCGGGGTATAAATCTAATAAATAAATAAATAAATAAGATCTGGAAGGCCACAGTTTCTTCAGCCTTGCCTTGGAACATGTTTTAGATGAGAAATAAATTATGATGAGAAATTTGTTGCCCTCCAGATGCTGGACTGAAATTCCCATCAGCCTTTACAGGTATAACCAACAACGAGGGATGAAAACAACTGCAGTCTAGTAATATTTGGAAGGTCAAAAGTTGCCCATCTTTGGGATAAATACTGAATGGGAGTGAACTTACTACCATGGGGTCTGCTGACCATAGTGATTCCTGCTTAGTTTCTTGGGAATCCGCACTCACCAAATATTTTGACATTCTTGTCATGAAAACCTGTCTCAATCTCAACTTAATAATCACTGAAAATTAAGGTGGTAATGTTTGTGCATATATAAATGTGTATATAAATCCCCATAATGTGGGAAAAAAGAACTGCCCGCCTCTTAAAATGGATGGAACCCCAGAAAAGTCTAACCCCTGGTCACATGGAGCACTGGGTTACCTGGAAGTCACTTAATAGGCTTTGGAGAGGAGTTGGCAGAACCCAAGTTAAGTTAAGAAATGGGTGTTGTTGTATTTCTGGTGTGTGTGTGTGTTTGTTGTTGTTTTTTGCACCAATACAGTCCATTGCAAGTGCAGAGAATAACAGGCAACTTCATACTTATGTCAATGGACGCTGTGCTTGTCAACATGTACCAGGGAAGACTTGGTGTTAGCTGCTCCAAATGGTCTTGCTGTTGCCTGTTATTGGGTGAAAATTATCTGATATATTTATGAACTGTACTATGGTGCATCTGAGACAAAGAAAGGAAAAGAAAAGAAAAGAAAAAGAATCCCTGCTACTGGATTAGGGGCTACCGTTGCTACATTTGGCATTCCAGCATCAGTTTTACTGGCAACTTCATGCCATATAGCCTGCCTTAGTACAACTATTGCTTCTCTATAATTCAAATATCAACGTTCCATAGGCTTGCTTATTCCATCTGATTATCTGCTTCCTGGAACCTTACACTTAATTTCTAAAACAGAGCAAACGGTAGATACCAGTAAAGTCTCAGGGATTCACTCTTGGCCTGAGTAGTGCTTACTCTAAGCTGGATATATCGTCGCTTCAATCGGCACACACACACACATGCACAGGTTCTCTCTGTGCAGTGTCTTCAATTACTTCAATTACTATTTCCATTATGGCAGATTTTTTAATGTTCTGGAGGGTAGCAGGGAGCCCTGGCTATAAAAATGGCATGAAGATGGGCAACATTTTGTCCAACCCACTTTAATTCCTAGCTTAGACTTCTGCTCTCTCTCCTGCCTAGTTTTCTCGATTTGTTATCCCCATCAGGCAGATAAGAAAATCATGTGAGAAAACATATGGAGGAATGGAGTGGATACTGCAACAGCTGCATCCATTCTTAGCCCCTTAGACTGTTTAAAGGTGCAGGCACCACCTAAGTATTACATGAGCATCCCGAATGGAAAATAGCAGAGTTGAGCAAAAAGGATCTCCTATAAATGTTTCTGTTTGCATGATTCCAGTTCTCACATTGTTCAGTCTTATGAAGAGGTAAGTAATGTGGTGGTGTTGATAGAACGTAATAGTTAAGAAACACGGAATCTGAGTTGGAAGAGGCCTCAAAGATCATCTAGTGCGCTGCTCTGTTGATGCAAAAAAAAAAAAAAAAAAAAAAAAGCACTGTTACACCATTTCTATAGCCTGACATTTGAATCAAAAAGCCACTGGGTTGATTTTCAACACCTTTTCTCCACCTACATATAATACAGATATAAAATTAATGATTTACTATATTGGGATATTGTAAGGATTACAGAAAGAGAGTGGCCAGGAAGTAGCGCACACTGCTCATTCTGTCCTCATCATGCGACTGTCCGGTCTTGGCAGGAGCATCTACTTCCCTCCTCCGGCAGCCACCTACTCAAAGGCTGCACTGCAGGAATCCCTGCCCCGCCTCCTTGTCTGAGCGGGTGGCTGACAGAGGAGGGAAGCAGGCACTCCTCCCGAGACTGAACAGTTGCATGATGAGGAGGGAACGAGCAGTGTCTGCTGGCTGGTGAGTGAGAGAGCCAGCCGGGGTGGGGGAAGGGAATGCTCGGCACCTGTGGTGCCACACCAGCAACTTTATATGACCCGGCACAAAGTGATTCATGTCCATCTCTAGTCACAGGAAACAAAAAATCAAAGCAGGGACTTTAAAATTAGCAATCTGCTATTGCCAGTGATGTCATTCCCACTGCACCAACATAGCTATACAAAATGATTTTGGCCAACATATGCAAAATGCTTGAGCACTGTAAAATATTACACATAAATGTTTTTTTATTCCCCCAACACAGTATTTTTCTGTTCCTGGTCTTATGTCCCTGAGAACCGGTCAGTTTGCATGATATTATTTCCTTACTGACTGCCAACCTAGGGGAAATATGTATCATTTTCTAGCCCTTTAGCTTTAGCTCACAGAGATACATTTCACCTCTGTTCAGCTCTTCTAAATCAGAGAATAGTAAAGCAAGCAAAACATTTATTAAGGAAAGAAAAGAGGGCTTTAAGATTAGATAAACCAATATGTCTACATAAAGTCTCAAATTACAGTTTTGATTTGACATGTCGTTTCTAATAATTTGGGATTCCGCTGCCTCCCCCCCCCCCCCCATCCTGCTACACTAGTAAGTACTTGTTTTAGTATCTGAAAAAGCTGGGATGTAAACACAGGAAGAAGCAGTAATGCAAAAGGAGTGATTTCTTCTCAAAATTGCCAACTATTAACTCTTTATAGTTGGCACTTTTGAGAGAAAAAAGTGTGTTTCCAAAGAGAGAACTTCTGCTGCTCATAGTAAAAAGGTAGTGTGCAGCTTTTCAGTCATTTTTCCTTAACAGATTTTCACTAATAAGAAAAAAAGGCAGAAGAAATGGGAGGAAAACATACAAAGGGTGCAAATAGAAGATGATGTTGTCTGGATCTCCTGTAAACTTCCATAAATGAGGTGGTGCAGTTGCACACTGCTGGCTGGTGAGTGAGGCACACAACTTGCCTGAGAACAGTCCAAGATTCTCTTTTTTGTTGTTGTTTTACCTTGCATCACTTTTTTAAAGCATAAACTTTATGTTGCTGAGTAATGTGGCCATAATTGATAGGGCCTTAATGCTCACTCTCAAAACAAGACCAGGAACAGATTTTGGTACTGATCATGAACTGCTAATATCAAACATCAGAGTAAAGCTGAAGAAGAGCACTAAAAGAATCCTAGTGCCAAAATATAATTTGAACAACATTTCTAATGTACTTAAAGTCCACATAAAGAACGGATTTGCGCTAGTAAACTCAATTGACCATGAACCAGAAGAACTGTGGATTGAAACCAGATATATTAGGGAAGGATGCAAAAGACAATTCCTGTAGTAAAAAGAAAAGGAAAACCTAGATGGATGACAGAAGAAACACCTAAAATTGTTAAGGACAGGCAAGAAGCAAAAGTAAAATGTGACAGAAGGAGGGTCAGAATCCTGACTGCAGCTTTTCAGTAACTATCATGTAGAGACTATGAGAAATTAATTAATCAACCTGTCTATTTCTTGTAAAATTTTAAACTGCTTGGTTAATCATCCTCTCTGTTTCTTGTAAAATCTTAAAACTGCTTGAGTTGAGATAACTAAGAAAGTATGTTTCGGTAATAGGGCCAAGATATCCTGAACTCCTGTGAAATCTTTTCTATGGCCTAGGAATATTTTCTGAGAAGAAGCCAGTGTCTGGCTTCTCATGACATATGGATGGTTTACACCTGTGGAAGTTCTGGGAGTGCTTATGCAGCAGAAACCAATTAATTGGATTTATCTGATTTGTGGGAAGTTTCAGCCAGCTCATGAGGGGATGATGGAATATGAGGCGAGATGGGACAATGGCTTAAGAAAGAGAGAGAAAGCAGCAACAGCAGCTAACTTCTAACAATATGCTTCTTCATGCTTGCTTCAATATGTAACCATCATCATGCTGAACTTTGCTTATGCCTTGTAACTACACTACATTATAAATATAGCTCAGAATTAGATAGTTTTATTGTTTTCTGTGGGAATGAGTCCTAATTGCTTGAAACTCTGAAACTGCTCCTACTTTCTGTAACATGGAATAGCTTTCCATTATATTTATTTTGCTTGACTCGGTAAGCCTTTTGCGGAACCTTTATGTTTTACTGAAATTTCTTCAATAAAAGTATAAAATTTTACAGCTGTGTTGTCATTTAGATAGCTGGAGGGGTTTAATGCCCTTGGTGTCTTATGCATTTAGAGGTTTTTGAGTATCTTTGTAGGTTTTTAAGTTTCTATCTTGCAGGGTTGGTTGCAACCAGGAGCAACAACCTGCTTGTTATGTTCTCTCTGAAGCACCACTGAGCAAGTGGCTCAGAGGGTGTTGGGAGAAGAGTCTCGCAGGAAGCTTTCCAAATCCCAAGTGCACTGAACCACCTGGCAAGCACCCACACCAGGTATCACAAGGGTAGTGTGACTGCGTGGTAAGTGGATCCTCTCTGTGGTGACCTGGAGTCCATGACAGACAAGGAGAGTTAGTATAATGGCCAGTGCAAGGAAATAGAACTACAAAAGTGGAAAAACAAGGGATTGCTTCAGAATATCCAAGAAGCCAACAGGAAATTTAAGCCTAGATTATGAATAATGAAAGGCCAACAAGGAAGCACACTATCCGACCAGAATAAAATTAAAAGGTGGAAGCAGTACACTGAAGGCCCATACAGAAGAGATAAAAGGATGACAGACTTGTTTGAAGAGGAATCCTATGATGAAGAACCTCACAGTTCTAGAACACAAAGTGAACCCTGCTCTGAAAGCTGTCGGAAGAAACAGGCAATCCCCAAAAACGAGATGCCAAGGAGACGAGTAATTATAAGACCATTGCTTTAATTTCCCATGCAAGCAAAGTGATGCTCAAGGTGTTGCAACAAAGGCTTTCACCTTATATGGAATGAGAAATGCCTCATATTCGTGCTGGATTCCAAAAAAGAAGAGACAGTCAAAATAATATTGCAAATATCCACTGGCTAGTGGAGTATACCAAAGAATTTTAGAACAAGATCAGTTTATGCTTTATAGACTATATCAGAGCTTTTGACTGTGTAGATCATGAGAAACTATGGGTTGTTCTGAAAGAAATGGGTGGGCCTCAGCATCTGATTGTCCTGATGCGTAACTTGTATTGTGAACGAGAAGCTATTATTAGGACAGAATGGTTTCCGATAGGCAAAGTGTCAGACAAGGGTGCATTTTATCACCTTATTTGTTCAATCTGTATACAGAACATGTCATACAGAAAGCCAGACTAGATTCAGTTGAAGGAGGAATGAAAATTGGTGGAAGAAACATCAATAGCTTATGATATGCAGATGACACCATCTTATTTGCAGAGAGCAGCAATTACTTACTTGCTTGCTTGCTTATTTTTACCACACCTTTTTCCTTAAAAAGACCCAAGGGGGCTTACAACATTAAAAGAACAATAAAAGCAACAGAGCACAACAATCCAAATTGAAAAAGCCCTCTCAGACTGCCAATAACTAAGGAAAAGCCTGTCTGAAGAGAAAGGGCTTTATAGGACTTGAAATGACATCTGATAAAAATGAAAGAAGAAAATGCCAAAGCAGGACTGCAGCTGAACATTAAGAAGACAAAAATCATAATTGCAAAAGAACTACACAACTTTAATGTTGACAATGAAGAAATTGAATTTTAAAAAAGATTTTGCATAACTTGTTTCAATCATCAGTTGAAATCGAGACTGCAGGCAAGAAATGAGAAGACTGAGACTCGGAAGGGCAGCAATGAAGGCACTAGAAATGATCATCAAGTGTCACTGGAGACCAAAACTAAGATCATCCACACTCTTGTATTCTCCATTACTATGTATGAATATGAAAGCTGGACAATGAAGAAATCTGACTGGAAAAAAATTATTCATTTGAAATATGGTGCTGGAGGAGAGCAATTTCAAGCAATTAGGACTCATTCCACCAGAAGGACAAGTGGATCCTAGAAATTAAGCCTGAACTATCTCTGGAGACAAAAATGACAAAACTCAGGCTGTCCTATTCATCAAAGTTGAAGGCAGCAGGAAAAGAGGAAGACCAAATATGAGATGGATTGACTCCATCAAGGAGACCACAGGCTTTTGTTTACAAGAGCTCAGCAGGGCTATTAAAGCTAGGACATTTCGGAGATCACTTATTCATAAAGTCACCTTGACAGAGGTGATTTGACAGCACATTAACAACAACAACAATGCTCACTGCTGATTTTTGTATGGATTTAATACGATAGCCCCTTTCCTTGGGCATGTCTCATGTGACTATTTTGTTCTTGGATGATAATACTTAAAACTGGGTTTCCTGATCATCTTAATTTCTTGTCCATCATTATTCAACCGCCTGTAAAAGTAATTTAATTTCTGTGAGTACAAATCGAAGAACTGATCCCTGGATTGCATTTGAAGGAGATCACAGTCAGCAGGGGTGTGGTCACTTGATAACCCAAGAGAAATCTGGATGGCATTTGACATTAGCTGTGACATTAGGTGGAATGCAAGTACCAGGTGTAGCAGTTTCCCAACCTGGGGGTTTTCTGGGGGCTCATGGGTCACCTTATATGTATTGTAGTTAAATAACTGATTCCTTGACCTTTTGGAGCTGGATATTAAAGTTAGTGTGTATGTGTATGTATGAGAAATAGGCACTTTGAGGGAAAAAGAACCCTCTACTTTCTGAGAAGGGCTAACTTTTGCCTTTTTATGCAAACGTAGTGGTGGTGGTGGGTCGCAGGTTGCTTGACTTAAAAGGGGGTAGCCGCTCAAAAAGGCTTAGGAACCACTGAGGGAAGGGAAGTACCACTCAGACCTGAGGTCCTGAAAAAGAACATTAACAGCAACTTCCAAACAGCTATAAGACTTTCATTTTTAACTACGATTCTCCCCCCCCCCCCTTTTCTTGGTATAGCACTCCCAGACAATCCCCCTCCCAAGAGATAGGACCTCAATAAATTTCCCTTTTTGCCAGCCCTTCAAATGATTTTTTTCCAGTTTTTCAGAAAATATAATTTAATAATATTTATAGCAAACACTCACAGGAGGCAGCATTATTGACAGTGGCCAAGACCAGACCCTTCCTCCTCCACCTCCCAATACTGCTGGACTCAAGCAGCTGCAGACATCCCACTGGTTGTTATCTGGACTGACAAATGTGCTATTTCTTTTCTCTACAGCATGGCTGTCTGCTTACAACATGTTCTGGGTTCTGCACCTCCATGGACCTTGTTGTGCCTTGTGCAACTGCACATATTTGTACACTCCATGAGTTCCAACCTGGTGCCCAAGAGCTACATAACTTGTTACTTTGCCAGTTCTGCACAGCTTGCTCTACTGCTTGTTACCAGCAGAGGGAGTAGCACCCTCAGGAATAAAGGTTAGAGGCCTAGATTTTGAGGCTTTCCCTGTTGTTGACATCCCTTCCTGTGGCTGCCGGAGCGACGGAGGCATCTTGCCCTTGCATTTGCTTAGTGAATAAAGTCAGGACATCCCCCTTCTATTACAGCCTTTCCACCTGCCTACAAGGTTGCACAAAGACCCCATTCTACGACCATCAGTAGAGAGGACTGTCAAGGTTTAAGATGTTTCCCAGGCTGCCAAGACGAGGGCAGCACAGATAGCCTTCCATGGATCCGTCACATAGGAGAGGGCTCCAGTCTACCTATTTTTCCAAGCTTTCCTTTTCTTCCAAGCCCTCGCCCCCTTTCAGTTTATATGTATTAATTTGACCCCTTCAACAGCTTGTAAGGCAATTCTTGCTGGCTCTAGTGTCAAGTTCTTTCCATGAAGGGAAAAATAATAATCTTCCTTCCACCAGGCTGCGAGAGGATACTCCTTTCCTTCTCCCCCAGTCCATCATGGAGCAGCCATTGCAGATGGTGGTGGTGGGTGGTGGTACTAAGAACATAACAGCAGGCCATCTGTGAAGCAGCGACAGGCAGGCAGTGCTTGCAGGCACCTGCAACGTTTCTCAGAAGCCTTTTCATCCTCATTTCCTTGTGATGTCTGCCTAGTCTACCAGGAGATGCCACGTGCTGAAAGGTGTCCCAAGAGGGCCTCGCACGCCTGTCCTTGGCAGCAAAGAAGACGGCTACCGATATCGGCAGGCCAGAGCGTTAACATTCTTCACCACATAGAAACTCATTGTGAGCGGTGGGATCACCAGAGTCCGGCCGGGACGAAGTGAGCGAGGCTTCAGGGGAGGCAGAGTTCCATCATCCATCATGGTTAGGAGCTGACCATTAAGCTGCACTGACCTGCACACAAAGGGCAATCACATGAGAAATCTTTTCCGCCAACCATGAGGATAAGGCTGGTTCCATATCCCTGTTAGTGGGAGAGATGGTAAGGCTTTGAGATGGCCATAGTAGTCTCTTGTGGGAATGATTCAAGACAATAAAAAAAAAATACAGCAGAATGAAGATTCAAAATGACAGAGCACCATATTTCCCTCAGCACATAAAGCCAGGAAGAGTAGGTGTTTGGACCATGAAAATGAGGTTACAGGATGGCCCGAGTTATGCCATATGTGAATGCCATAATGGCAGATCATACTTTTCCCGCTGGACAACAGCCCAGGGATTATGTAAATTGCTGCAGCTAACTGATGAGGAGCCAGGTGCATGCTAGTTGTGTGCCTGGTCATGCACTCCAATGTGCCAGGCTGTCACTAGTACCTTGTCAGTTAGCCACAATTAGCTGCAGCGACTTACATGATCCATCTGCAAGCACCAATTGGTTTTTGGCCCAATAGATGTATTGTGACATAGCTTCTATTTCAGGAGAAATATGAAAATAAAGGGGGCTGAGCAGATCAAAGACAGATTTAGTAGCAAATGGTAACTGTGCAAATGGGTAATTTCAGATAAATTGCTACTGGCATTATAGCTGTATTAATAGTGCACCCTCTTGGTTTGCAAAGTGTACTGTCAACAGCTTTTGATATCAAAAGGGTGAGGTGGGAGATAGATTTTGCCTAATGCCACTTTCCAAGTCAAGGTTCCTCACCTAGAGTATAGCCCCTCCTGACCATAGGGCTGCAGCACATATTGATGGATGAGTTTGTCCCGAAGGGTACCCACCAACTTGATTTTCTTCCGGGACCTATGCAAGTTGATGATATACAGCGTGATCGAACCACGAACATAACTGTGGCTGCAAGAGAGACAGATCATCTAAGGATAAGTAATGCACACATTTCTGAAGAAATGCCAGTGGTGGGTCAGGTCCAGACACTGAATACTTGTTTAAGAGCTCTGCAGTTCCCAAGACAAGTGATGGCTGAATACTTAACAGTTCTCAGAACTTAGAGAAATCGGTTTCTTGGACTCCCTCTCACATAATCTCCCTGCCAACATGGCCACTGACCATATAGGCTGGAGGATTCTGGAGCTGTAGTTCAAAAACATTAACTTTTCCACAATCGGAAACGTTAAGCACAGCCTTCTGGTTCAGGCACAACTTGTAGCCAGCCCTGAGAAGTGCTACCTGTGACAAGCCTTTTCAAAGCATCCTGAGAGTGCTGGGTCTAGGATTTCCCTGCACACACAGGTCTGGCAGAGACCTTTAAACCCTATGACCAGAATCCTTCTGGTGTTTGTGTAATTTGCCAAATTTAATTATGACTAATTGATGAGGTGCCAGGGTGCACCTTAGTTGAATAACAGCATATGATTAGACACATGACCAAGACATATATTGGCACCTCATCAATTAGCTGCAATCAGTGATGGTGTACACAGTCTTACACAAACACCAGTTAAGATTCTGGCCTATTAATAATGCTTGGAGAAATAATGTCGATACACTTCCAGGTAACTCATGTTATGTCAATAATCCTTATAAAATTCCTGTGAGAGACTTAAGCAGAAAACCCCTACAAGTAAAGCTTATTCTCTGCTTGGGAAAAGTCTCTCCTCCAATTGCCCTGGGCATGGGATGGAGCCAGTGGCTGCCCACCTGTCCTCCTCCACCTGTCCCTATCCCAATTGCCAGATACCTGTCAGTCATTGGGCAGAGTTCCCTCCAGGAGGGGGAGACTTGCTGAAAGCATCCGGGCAGGGTGAGGAAACAACAATAGGGACCTGTGTGTGCAGGGAAGCCCTAGTCCCAGCACTTTCAGGATGCTTTGAAAAGGCTTATCACAGAAATTCTAGCCAGACAGAGTGCCCCAGGTGGTGCTGGGGGGGTGGGGGAAGCAGGGAGAGAAGCAACTGAAACCAGACCCCGGGGCCTTTGGGTAAATGGATTCCCTTGATCTCATCCTGATAGGAGTTGTGCCGCAAAAGCTCCTGCCCCAGCTCCAGAGATAGCTGCTCTTCCCTATCATCACCAGAGCCACCCTAACCTGAGCAAGTAAGGATGCAAAATTGCACACACTGGGGGTGGGGAGAGGGAAGGAAAAGGAAAACAGACCCTCATTTTGCTGCCAGCAAAAACCATCTCCACCCCTGCAGCATATGGGAGAAAGATAAGGCAAAGGCAAAATAATGCCCCCTTTACACCTGCTTGGATATTGCAAGGGTCAGCAAGCACTGAATCTCAATCACTGGCAGGGAGCGGGGCTGCAGGAACGGAGCTTGGAAAATTTACTTTCCTGGATTACAACTCCCAGAATTCCCCAACCAGCATGTTGTTGGGGTGGGGGCCTGGGTTTTTTTAGAAGTTTACCTACAAACTCTGCATAGGATGTTGAGAGGGGTACAACATGGAGGTAGCCCTTTAGTAGGTGAGGTCTTCATCTCAAGTGTGTGGCCAGTGCTAAGTAAAACATCTTGGGTCCTCTGGAGTTCCAGAGCCCCACCTCTGCACAAGCACTTGTGCCTTTTTTCACTGGAGAACTCACTTGTGGTGGCTGGTGCAGTGAGCATAGATGCGTAGCTTATCACGGATCACCCTGCCGGGACGAGGTTTCCTCTGCAGCCCAGCCACATGCACAGCAAGTACCCTGGGTCCAACGAGTTGCTTGTAAAGCAGAGAGAGCCAATAATCCTACCAAATGGAGGGTGGGATGGGGTGGAAGAAGGAAAATAAGAGAGAAGAAAATAGACATGTTACGGGTAAGGTAGACTTCCTGGAAAGGCCCAGACTACTGCAAACATGTGTCCAAAACTAGGTACAAAATATTAGCAAGAGAGGGTGTTTTTTCCCCCCAGAAAATATCAGACAGAAACCACGCTGAATTCCAAGAGCTGCGGTCCAAAACAGTAAGCTTCCTGAGCTTGCAAAAGTTACTTCTCTAGAAAACAACTCCCAGAATTCATCAGTATGACCCGTGACTGTGCTGGTTGGGGAACTGTAGGAGTTGTTGTCCAAATAATAATAATAACTTTTGCAAGCTCTGCTTTTAACAGCCTTGCAGAGGGAAGTATGCTTGAAATATTCCATTCTGTGTGTGAAAGAATCGGTATCTGTTGAAGTTTTCCTTTTCACGACTGTCCCATATTGCTCTGGAATGGATGGTTGTCTTATTAGCATGACTCAGTTATGGCACTGGAAGGACTTTTGCGAGATAACCCTGGTGGTCCCTTACACAGGTGTGCTTCTAGGCAGAAGGTGTTGCAAATTGCATAGAAGGTCATACAATCCTATTAAGCAGAAGTGCTTTTCTCCTGGCAGAACCATTACAGGATATAGTCTCAAGGGGCCAGTGCAACTTTACAACCAGACCAGGGCTGTGAAATTGTGCACTAACCACATGGTGAAGAAATGCTGCTGTAACCTGGTAAGTAGCGACAGCATAATAGCCCCTTCACTGCCAGCCCTCTGAGAGCTGTTACTGGCAAACACAGAAGGAACATAAAATGTCACTTGTGGTTCTGTTCTCCACACTTCACATCCTGTTCCTTCCAGAGGCACATGTTCACGCCTGCAAATGAAAGGCAGTCCAAAAATATGAGTGCCATCAGCCACAAGTATGTGAACAATACTTGCATGCTTAGGATGCATGTATGAGGCAAGCAGTGTATTTATGTGTAGCCCTTGCCAAGGTGTGTACACAAGTCTGTACTCCATTAAAGAATTCATAAGCTCGAACAAAATCCAGAATTATAAGATCCTTGAAGAGAAAGGCAAGGGAAATTTGTGCAGAACAAAATCACTTTTACCTGTTCCCCAGGATGTTGAAAGGACAGAGCCTGCTAGAAGGAAAGTTCAATAATTTGTTACAGCCAGAATTATATCAGGCCAAAAAATTAAAATTAAAGAAGACAAAAACATCGTGCACTGCTATATTTTAATGGGAGTTTTCATGCACAACTACACTGCTTCTTCTTTATTTTTTATTTTGTTTTGCTCTGATATGCTAGCACAGACTAACATGCATACCTCTCCTAAAACCAGAATTATGTAATCCTTGGCTTTACTGGTAAGAAAAGCAGAATGACAGCATATTTTTGCACTAACTGTGTATGCTGAATATTTGGACACTGAGTACTGTTCTGGTCGTTGTTCCTCCACATGGATCCCTTTTCCATGTGAAGGAACAACCACATTTGTTGCAAATGAAGTCTGGTTTCAATGCAGTTCCTACAGGACAACAGTACCACCACAGGGTAACCCCACATCAAAAGATATTCAGCGAGGAACTGATGGCTTCTGTGAGGAGGGCTGAGAAACATCTATGTCAAATGCATCGGAGAGCCACAGGCACTCAGCAACGGCAACACCAACACATGGACCAATAGTCCAACTTTGAAGAAGATAGCTTGCTATGTTCGTATGCTTCCTAACTCTAGGAACTATGAGCAGGAAACAGAAACCAAGGAGACATTCATTTTCTTTTGGACATACAGGGGCTTGTCTGCAAGTGCTCATTGGAGCGGGCCAGTGTAGGCTAAACAGGGTTGCCTAAAGTTGGGTAGAGGTCCAGTATGCCATTTGGTGCATCTCCAGCTCCTTCCGCTGTCAACTTCTCATATTGTGAAGTGGCTTAAGAAGACAGCCACTTAACAATACTGATAAATTAAACACTTCCTCTGCTCCATGGAGGGGCAGAGGAAGTAAAACAAATGTTTAGCATTGCATTAGGGCAGCACTAATGTGCTGCATGAATTATAAAAAAAATTAAAAATTGAAAACTTCTTCCTGGAAGCTGGAGGAGACAGGAGGTTGCAATGAGGGAATTTTTTTTTCTTTGTGACCTTTTTAAAAAAAAGAATGGGTCAGGCTCACAGATTAATCTACCACTGGTCAGTAGTTGGTTCATCAATTACATTGTGTGATCATCAGAAAAAGGAGTGAACCAGCATGTCCCCACAGAGGACCAAAGAGAAAGATAAATGCCCATCTGATTGCAATCTAAGTAAAGAAATTTGGTTCTAGCTTCTTAAATAAGGACTTGAGCTATATATATTTTGGTGGAGAAAAAGACAACTGCATGACATTGGAGTTCAGGACTTGTGATGGCCTGTGATGCTGCTTACAAACAAACAAAAAATCCCTCCTCTTTGACAGTTAAGCGTTGCCCAAGAAGGTCTAGAGAAGGCTTTGTCCTTCACAAATAATCCTAGCTATCTAGATGAGTGCATAGGAGCCCATGCCTTCCCTCACCCTGCTAAATCTGAATTTGTGGACAAAACATGTTCAACAGGGAAGCTTTTTCTGTTGCTAAAACTCCTTGTAGGCAACTTCTGTCTTGTACCCCAGTGCTGCCTAGTAATAAGACAGGTCATTATTGGCCCTATGCAACAAACTGTGATGGTGAGCAAGGGTGGGCACAAAGGAAATGAGCTATGCATAATGTCCCGCTTCAAATTCTCTGCAGCCACTCTACCCAGTCTGGGTATGTTCTGGAAACTGGTGAGTGGAAGATGTGCCCTAGCTACATGCCACTTAATCCGAAACTGTGGTGACCAGCATAGGATTGCACCAGAATGAGACCAAGCATTGCTGGGAGACGGTGGGAATGGGATCCTGGCTGCTGTGGTCCACTGGGCAACAAATGCTGAGTCTCCTTGGCCCAAAGTACAACCGGTGGAATGAATGAGCTGTACCTTGTCATCACCAATTTTTGACAGAGTCCAGACCTTGGGGGAGGATAGCAACTGAGCCTAATGCCACCAACAGTCAAGGGCTTGTTGTAACAAGGCATTTTCACTTCATTTTATATATAACCAGGAGTCAGGGAGGGGTGTGCATGAAAGTCTTTGTGGTTCAATATGCAGGTGCAATGGGTGTAGCAGAGCCAGCACCTTACCGCAAGATTTACGACCACAGTGCCTTGTATTTCTAGGGTAGCTGCAACTCCAACACCCAAAGTCGACAGGTTCAAATGAATAAACTTGGAAAAGTTACTTTTTGGATGACAACGCGAAGTGTCCACCAGTCAGCATGGCCATGGGCCATAGCACTGTGAGAGCAATCATCCAAAAATAGTATTTGTCTAATCTCTGCAGATCACTCAGCTGCTTGTTCCTTCAACACAGAAAGTACAGATGTGTGGCTTTTTCATTTTGTAGGGCCAGAGAAAGCTCTGTTTCCAGCACACTGCAGGCTGTATGGGTGGTATTTGAAGACCCTTATTTTTATATTTGAGCTTCAATAGCAGCAGGTTGGAAAGATGCTCACATTGGCAGGCCAACTTATCCCCTAGATCTCCAAGCTACTTCAGAAGAACCCAGTGAATTTGGGGCTAAATCTTTTATTCCAGTTGTGTCTCATTTGCCAAGGCACAGAAAGCAAAGGAACTGAGCTCTTGCAGGGCACCCAGCCCAACCTCGTCGCCAGCTGATGGGCAGCCAGGCCGAGGCAGTGATTGATGCCGTGGCTTCTCTCAGCGTCTGAGAGTTTGCACAAAGGAAAGACAGCATGTGGAAAAGTCTTTGTCACTAAGTTAGTGGGAGGATTCGGTTTCACATCCCAGCAGTCCTGCACAGGCCTGAGCAGCCGCTTTCATCTCACTGATAGCTCCCACGGGAAAACAGCGGATGCCACACCTCAGCCCAGGTTCACAGTCTGGCCTCACTGAGCCTTACTGTTAATGCCACTTAAAAACCCT
This sequence comes from Intellagama lesueurii, assembly GCA_037013535.1. Classification (NCBI taxonomy): domain Eukaryota; kingdom Metazoa; phylum Chordata; class Lepidosauria; order Squamata; family Agamidae; genus Intellagama; species Intellagama lesueurii. Next base: position 216,555,623 of record JBAJHW010000003.1, read on the forward strand.
CTAACAACTCACCTGCTCTGGACAGAGGGAAAGATATTGGCTAAAGAGGAGCAGGAGTTTGAGAAAAAGAAAATTAAAGACAGACATTGAGCTCTCAAGTGCAATGTCCTGTGAATAGAAAGCACTGACAATGTAGTTTTCTTTTACACTAGGACAATTACTTTGAAATGTTTGCATATCCTCTGCAACCTTGGGGGACAGACTGTGGCTCCATGGTGAAGCACATGCCTCGCTTGCAGAAAGCCCCAGGTTTAATCTCCAATATTTCCACACAGAGCTAAGAAAAGAATCCTGTCTGAGACCCTGGAGAGCTACTGTTGCTCAGTGCCACTGATGTTAGACAGGATGGAACAATGGTCCCTGGTGCATCATAAGGTAGCTTCTACCTGACTGAAGAGGCTTGCCCTTTTCTGGGACACACATACTCTCAGACTTTCTGGTATATCAGTGAGTTAGAAAAGTACTTACATTTCAGTGTATTGGCCAAAGATGGAGTTTTGCGTTTGGGACCATGTAATGCAGGTTCTTCTGCACAACCCCCTTCAGAGTTCTCTACCATGTATTCTCTTTTTGCCCTGTGCTTCCTCCTTAGCACCTACTTCTTAAGCAGATGTTTCTTTGCTTTTCTGCACCTAGACCTCATAAAGAAGTGTCAAGAAGCTCCTTTTCCCTCAGCTACTCCAAGACAACTAGAGTTGGAGTTGAAATGGATTTGTACCAGGAGCTCACGCCTGTATGAACATTTTGTACTAGGCCACCACTCACAGAACAATCTGGATAGATGCAATCTGAAAAGGGGCTTGGATATCTCTAATATATTTTCCTGATGCCTAAGACCAAAGGAGCCAGAACGAAGAGCTGATCACTTGGAAGAGAACTATAGAAGTCCCCAATCTCCCAGAAACTAACTTCACAGGAATGCAAAATCTACAGCTCATTACAGGCTGGGCTCAACTTTTGTGGCTGCCCTTCTGCTTCCCAGATCCTCATCCTGCATTCCAGGAGCTTGCTGGCAGTGTCTCCCAGATTGGTACCCTGGAAGAGGCTTGTAAATTCCTGGCTGGCGATATCCAGAGCTTCTTGGTGCTGCCAACAGTTCTACTTGCAAGGTGAACAATTTATTAGACTAAAAAAGATGAAAAGAAACCCTGCCACTTTTTAAAGACCTTTTACATACGGTTTCCTTATTAGAGCCCTATGCATTTGGAACAGCAACCAGTTCAGCCTTTTTGAAGAGTTACAAATGAGCAGGTTTGTATTAAATTGGAGGGAACTGCCCTGCTGTGTGAAGTTGTGAACGCCTTCATTCCTATAAATCTAACATTTGTTCTGCCCTATTTTCCTGGCTCTTTCGTCTTTCCCTAAGGAGCTGGCTGCTTTGCCTTTAGTTGTTTGCAGACCATGTCTTCAGGACTCTAGGACTGCTCTCCTCTCCCCCTTCCTCCTGTGCTGTAGTGTGTGTGCCCCTCTCCCTAAGGAATGCCTGATTCTTTTACTCTTGTGTACCCCACAAGGGTCCCATGGAGACTCTCAGAGTGGACCATGTCCTAGATCCAGAGGTAACCCTGCCCCATCTGCTTTCAACATGTTGTGCTTGACATTAAATAATGTCTCCTATTAGCACTAAAAGGAACCAGTCTGGAAAAATGTATTTTCAAGCAGAGTTCAAACAGGCCACAAGGAGCAGAGGATTTTCAGCTGCACATAGAATTTTTTTACTTATTTATTTCCTTTCCTTTTGGTTACACCCCCCCCCCCTTTCCTTTCCTTTCTTTTTTTATGATCCAGGCAAGAGTTTGAGCAACAGGTCAGGGACACAGGAGTCAAGCACAAATCCCCTGATTTACTGACTGGCAACAGGAAAGGGAGAAAGGGAAAAAATGGGCTGATAAAATGGAGACAATATGAAGATGGTGCAGGAAAGAACCAGGGAATGAGTAGGGTGGGGAAAGGAGAAAATGTAGTTGTTTGATGTTGCACACCTAGTAACCTTAAAAGGAATGGTTGGTCTCATGGGCTGAAATGGCAGAGATAACGAGAGGTAGTAGGAGATGAAGCAGAGCTTGGAAGTTTCTTTATTAGCTGATAGCTCCCAGAATTCCCCAGCCAGCACAGGCACTGACTCTAGGGTGAGCAGCTTTGCGAATACAAGAGGAAGAGTAGGGCACTATTTCATGCTTCACTATTTTCCAAAAGAGAAAGAAATTGCTAGCTTAAACAAACAAATGCAAAGAAAGCAGGCATGGGGGTGTTTGTATGGGTCATAAATAGAAAAAGAGAAAGGGGCCTACGTGAGACACTGCAAACCTAAAACGACGGGGCAGGAATTCAAACAGACTTGAAGGGCAGAAACCACATGAGAGCAAACTGTTCAAAGGGCAAGTTAGAAGATACAGAGCACAACGTTATATACCTACCGGCAATGGGTTGAAGTTCTGGTCCACAAGATGGTTGTGTCCGTGATCAAACAATGAGTGTCGCATGATCACATCAATGCCCTGGCTAGCCAGCATCCCAAGGGAATTTAGCCACCTGGCAAATAAGAACAAAACTTATCAGCATTTTTACACAAAGTAGTCATCTGTGGGTTCTCTCAAAGTTTCTCCTGCCAATCTGCCTTAGTCCCCCAGATTTTTGTATTTCAAAGCATCTGGTGCAATCCAGATGCTTTGGACTACAGTTCCCATCAGCCTTTGCCAAGATAATCATTGGTCAAGGAGTACATATAAGGTAGTCAGGGGGGGGAAATACATTCAGAAGACACCAGCATTACAAACAAGGCAGTGGCCTTTATATTCTTTCCCCCGTTCAAATTACAGTTTTACCCATCTTTCTTTAAATTGCTCAGGGCAGCACACATGGCTGCATCCCTATTCATCCTCACAATGCCCCATGAGATAGGTCAGGCTGAGAGCCAGTGACTGACAGGAAGAACCACACTGAAAGTAACAGTTGCTTTTACAGGAACAGTTTAGCATGTTCACTTTTCATAGAAGATCAAAATGACATTACAGTCAACCAGTTGCAATCCACTGCTTTCTATGCTAATCTCCCATCATTTTGCAGATGTCTTTCATGGCATTGAAAAAAATAACAAAAGGCTAAGCCAGTGTCTAATATCGGCTGATGAAACAATGCTCAAGCTTTTCAGGACTACTGTGCCTTTCATTAAAAGCTTTCTTCTGGAGGTTCTTACTCCTTTATTGCTCTTTGTCTAGCAGAGCCAATACATTTCCCCTCAATTATTCCTTAAAAGTCTTAGTTCTTGGTCTCCATTAACTGTTGATTACTTATTACTTTCCCTTTGATTTGTTGCTCTTGCTGTTTAATTGTAAAATAACACTATTTTGCAATTAAAAAGGAAAAAAATGGAAGGAAAACACACACATATAAACAAAGACTAACTAATTAAGGGGATATTTGTCAATAATAATGTTGCCTCACTGAACAAGAAATAATTTGAGGCAGAAACCATAAAGAAACAACTTCCCACTCTTTTCCAGATAATGATCTGGATCAAGTCAGTTCACCTCAGAATTAATGATGATAAAACTCAAGTATCTTCATAAAGTTCTACACTCCACTCTGGGCTTATCCAGAGGGGCAAAAGTTCTACAGTAAGCAAGCATGATTGGTCACAGTTCCTCCTGGAAGGGACAAGGGTTATCAGAATTCGCATTTTCAGAGAACTGCATGGCTTAGAAAACAATTTTACTAAGAAAGAAATCCTAATACAGCATTACATATCCACTTCCTCACTGCAGCTTTGATCTTGGATTCCCCCCTCAATTTATTTTCAAAGTTAATTAATGAAGTATTTAAAGACTTCCAATCTGGGAACCCCTGACTCCCAGAAATGAGTTCTCCATAGGAAGTGCTGCAATACTAAGCTTTGCCCCCCTCTTCAGAAAGCCCAGTGCAAAATAATACAATATTCCCAGGAAAATCAGAAAAGCATAGAAGGTGGAGTAACTGAGCCTTGTACTGTCTAGTTAGCAGGAAAACCTCTCAAAAGGAACAGCACTGAACTGACTACATTTGCCTGTGTCTGCTCAAGCTTTCAGTTTTTTATCCTGCTTGCTCTCTGAGAAATCTCCATGCCTTGGTGGAAATACAAGTATTTTGCAAGAGTTAGATGCTAATGTGATATACTGTTGTGAAAATATCTGGTGAAACTACTTTTGGGAACAAGGTTACAGCTACACATTTTCCTCCGTCCATTAAAGGCTGTACTGGAATTATTACACACACAGTTATATAGATCCCAGCTGATACCTTCAGTGATAGCCAAAAACCTAATTCCATTGCTGTTTGTGATGGTTCCTAAGATTAGATAGAGGCAAAAATGGTTGCAGAGGGATCACATACAAAAAGATAATTCCATTTTAGAAATCCTTTTAAAAATGCATTTACTCATTTTAGCTGTAAGGCTGTAATCTTATTTACACATTTGCTTGGGGAGTAAAACACAGTGATTTTGACATAAGTCATACTGACTTACATCTGAGAAGGCATGCATTCAAACTGAGCTGCATGGGAAAAACAGAGAAGGCAAGAATTTCCATATAAAGGCAGTTGGATGATGTGCAACAAGAGCCATTTTGGAATGGCCTCATCAAAATCATAGAATGCACACTGCCATTATCAAGGTTGCTCCACACTTAGAACAAACATTGGGGCTCTGTATATTTCCACTGAAGATCAGTCACATTCCTGAAGGCCATCCATATGCCCGAAAAAAGCCCTCCCTGTAGGAGGCTCCTGAACATATTTTTTATAATATGCTTTGAAGTATTCAAATGCCATTCAAACGCCAATGACAAGACAGGGTCAAGAGGATCAACCATGGATATGCAAGGAGCTGTCTTTTCCTGTTGTACTGTGTGAGGTAGCCTTCAGTATATAACAAAGAGACGGCACCTGCAGGACAGACAAATCTATTTTAGCATACAGTTTCATGGATGGAAGTTAACTAAATGCATTTGATGAAGTGGAATTTGTCCACAGAAGTTTGTATGTTTGTAGACCTTCAAGCCATCCAAGGATTCTGGATAGTAACACAGTTATCATCCAGACGGTACTGCTGCCTTTAGCTTAGCAATAATTTGAAATATATCTTCGTTACTATATTTGTTATTGTGTGGCCTCTTCATGATCAAACAAAAACATTCTCTGTATAATGCACATCATTGAAGAAATGTTTCTGTTTGAGTTTCTGAACCTGATGTGTTGCAGTGTGGGCCTTTCAAGTATCACATTATAAATTCTGAAAGCATACAATTAGGAGATAATAATCACAAACACTTTGAAAGACCTTAAAATATGTTGAAAGAAAAGTAATAGTTTAAAAGGTATGAACTAATCTTAACTGGATTAAGTGAATATTCATTATTACAAATAATTTAGAATGTTAAATGCTTTATTATACATTTACAAATATAAAAATTGCTATTTGCAATCCAATATTAATTTTAAAAATAGTCATTACACTTATCACACTCACTGTGGCAAGTGTCACACTACCAACTGAAGGGGGTGAACAGCAACAGCTTTCCTTTTGAACTGTAAAGGTAGGTGACAAGAAAGCTTGGAACAATTATCTTTTGGGGACTCTTGACTACTTGAATCCCCCATCCAGTATAGCCATTGGTCACTGGGGAACTCTGGGAGTTCCAGCTCAAAAAGTAACTTGTTAAACTCTAGGCGAGGAAGACTTCTGTCCCTGTCCAGCTGCAAAGTCAGGAGGGAAATGGAAGGTGGTATAGCCGAAGTCCTCAAGAGCACCTTGGCTATAAGAACAACAAACTACAAACTAGGAAGCTACAGCCCAGTGGCATGGCCAATCTTCCTCCCCCTCTTTCCCACTGGAAAGGCTGGTAGAGGGAGAGAGGCTTCTTCCCCTGCTGTTTAGCAGAGGAGCTTGGAGACCCTCTGACAAGTGGTGGCTAAAGCTGTGGTCCTCTCAATCTCTCTCTTCTGCAAGAAATGACGGGGTGGGTGGGTGTGCCAGCCACTGTGTGATGGCAGCAGGCTGCAGTTCCCACTGATGAAGAGCAGCTGAAGCACATGTGCTCCCTAACTCTCTATTCTGCTGGAAAGAGAAAAGTGGATGCAGTGCTGCCCCAAGGCATTTTGCCACCTGAGGCAAAGGACAGAGAGGTTCCCCTTCCATTTCATTTATAGAAGCCAACTGGACTGGAAGTCCAGCACTGGCAATGGGACAGCACCCTCCATCTCCCGCAAAGACAGCAGATTGGTTTAGGGAGTGCAGTACCTACTTTGTGTGCCACACATCACTCTGCTCCAAAAGAAGCAAATGGCTGGGAAGCTTAGGAAGGACAGCATTCCAGCATCTTCTGCACCTCACTTTACCTCATGGTGGGGCCAATCTTGTTGGATGACGTGCTTCTTTGACTGTTGCATGGCAGAGCTCTTCAGTCAGCCACTATCTAAAGATCACATGGTTGCTGTCTCTCACACAGTAATAAGAAGCATGAAAGGAGACATTTTCCCATCACTGTTTGGCAGATAGGATAAGGCAGGGGTCTCCAAACTTTTGAGTGTGAGGGCCACATTGTATATTTTCAACATCTTTGAGGGCCGAAGGAATGTGCGTGTGCATGCGGCCACACGCACGCACCCCCCCTGCATGGACGCCTGCCCATGTGCACACACACACATCCCCTGCATGCACGCACCCCCCACACGCGCACGGGCTGAAGGAAGTGGGCCGGATAAAATGGCAAGGCGGGCCAGATGTGGCCCGCGGGACGTAGTTTGGAGACCACTGGGCTAAGGCCTTTTACTCATCAAGACTAGGGGTGCTTCCTTTGCTTTTACATGGAGGCGCATTCTTCCATCCCACCGGAAGTAGGAAGGAACTTGATGACCACATGTTTTGACTCAGCTGGCAAGCCCAGCCAAAAATTGCTGTCTCTCTACTCACTAGTACATATAGACTAACTTGCTAAGGAAGGACAAATCTCTGTACCAATTTCTAAAAATGAAACTATCTCCGGTATATGAAACTCTATGCTCCCTATGAGGCCCATTTTTGTGAACTTAATAACATGACCTCCATCTCTACACATTTCCTTGTTTTATTCCTGTAGAAGATTTGAAAAATTGCCAAGACTGTTCTCCTTACCCACTTTCACACTGAGGGTCTGTAGTTCATGACATCATAATCTTTTCGAAGGAAAAGACACTAATATCTTAAGGGGCACTCAATGTGTTAGTTAGAAATGCCAAAACACAGCCTCATGAGCAATCCACTGAGATGTGAAACCCTCAAATTTCAAAGTTCACTCTGTATCTGACACTCCATGTGCAAGGACAAACTGGCAGCAGAGGGGAATAGGAATGTCAGCCAGTCTCTGCTGTGACGATGGTTCTGAACTAATTAGATTTATTTTTAAAGGTCATGCTGAGCTGCCCCACATTCTTTGGTACAGAAAGCTGAATTATGTAGCTTTCAAGCATTCATAAAGAAGCACCAAGCGAAGGAAAATACCACACCTGTCTCCTTTTTTAATCAGTTAACTGCTTCCCACCTAAATACAAATCAATTGTTGGAGCTGTTTTTCAACAAGACTAACACACTGTGGTATAACTGTTTGTGGACATTATCCACCATCAGATCTGATGGAGTGGACATTAAAAGTGTGCCTTCCTGTATTTTTTGACTGGAGTCAAAAAAACTCTAACCTGCATACCTGTAGGTTTCACTCCCTGGGCAAGGGCTTTTGAACTATCTGCACCATTAGTTTCTCCAACCTTCACTTCTTGTTGTTGATTTGGGGGGGGGGGGAAGGATGTTGCTGTAGTGCTTCCTGGGAGTCATAGTCTTGGTACCCATTAGGTTCTAAGAGAATGCTTCCCAAAGAACTACAACTCCCAGGACACACCATAGCAACAATCTTTTCTTACAAAACAACAGGAAGCAATGGCCTAAGAAGCTTATGGTTTTTGTTGTTCCTTTTAGTTATTTTTCATGGTGACCTGGCAGCACAAGGTCGAGATCCATACTTTTTCCTCTACCTTTCATGTTGCTGTTGTTGTTTTATCTCCCTGGGAGGCTTGCAATATTCAGGATTGGACCTTGGTGGAGTTTATTGCTACTGCTTTTCCTATTCGGTCTTCATTTCTTTGTCAGAAGCTTCTAATTTGGAAGCCTTTTAGTAACTCATTTTTAAAATGACTGAAAACTCTCCAGAGGTAAAACTGCAATGAGCAAGAAATGTACAATGATCCCCACCCCCCAGGAAGTCTAGAAAAGTGGTTTTCAAGGACCTGACTTTTGTAGTGCAGATTGGATGCCAAAATCAATGACCCTGGTCTCCTTCAGAATGAACCATGCCTTCCTGTGTTCATTTGCTGTGGTACTTTTGCTCATATTGACAAGCCCAATCCTATGTATGTCCCAGACTGTACTTAGGTAATTAAATCCCACATACTTAATTAATCCCATCTAAGTGTGCATAATACTCCAGAGTAATACCACTGTTATTGTTACATATTTATTTATTTATTTTATTATTTTATTTATTTATTAGATTTCTATCCTGCCCATCTAGACCAAGGGTCTACTCTACATATGACCAAGTTGCCTCAACCTATGGTTAACCTTTGAATAAGTGATCTCCAAAATATCCTGTCCTCCGCAATCCTGCTCAGCTCTTCCAAACTCAAGCCTGTGGAGGGAGTCAAGACATGTCATATTTGGTCTTCCTCTTTTCCTGATGTCTTCAATCTTTCTTAGCATTATTTTTTTTCTAGAGAAACTTTCTTTCTCATGATATACCCAATTAATTACAGCCTCAGTTTTATCATTTTTGCCTTCGGAGATAGTTTAGGCTTCATTTGCTCTAGAACCCACTTGTTCACCTTTCTTGCAGTCCTTGGGATCCAGAAAGCTCTCCTCCAGCACCACATTTCAAAAGAATCAATTTTTTTCCTGTCAGCTTTCTTTACTGTCCAGCTTTCACACTGGTACATAATGATTGAGAATACAATTGTGTGGATAATCTTAATCATGATTTCCAGTGACAAATCCTTACACTTGTTGATCTTTTCCAGTTTCTTCATTGCTGCCCTTTCATGTCTTAGCCTTCTGATTTCTTGGCTACAATCTCCATTTGGATTGATGATTGAACTAAAGTTTACAATTTTTTTTCACTATTTCATACACATATACTAAAAAATAGCTCCCATTAAGCTCAGTGAGATTTAATCCCAGCTCAGTAGGTATAGGATTGTAGCATTAATGTGCAAAGTCATCTGCAACCTTTTTTTTCCACAAATAAGGCAGCGAAGCAGAGCTTTGTCCTAAATCCACTGTGAGCTCTGCTCTGCTGAGTTCCACAGCTGAAGTAGAGAGAGAGGGAATTGGAACCTAGATCTTGTGAAACAATGTTCAGTACAATTTAGCTCAGAGTTATTCTTTCCATTACCCTTCCCATGTTTACTTTATTGAATGGTGCTAAGGAATGAACTGGACATTACATGGAAATACCTTAAATACTCCATTAATCAGTTCCCAGCTCGATATGGCTCTCTTCCAAAACAACATTGTTTGAGAGGGAAATGACAAATTGGACTCAAACAGATACACCTTCATATAATGCAAATTCAATTCTTACTTTCTATGTAAAAATATCTATAGGATTTTAGTTTCATGAGCAGAACACACTTTTATTTTATCTGCTTCTTTCAATTTTTCCTAAACAATTTCTAAACATACAACAATATGTTTGAATTTAGGACTGTGAGGGTTCAACTTTTGGCTCCACGTTCGGTTCAAAGAAATCAGTAGATTTTTGTTGCTTCAAAACAGGTGAAAGATTTATTGGTGCATTTAACAATAAACAAGTGTCTGGAACATGATTGTGAGTCTTTTCTCCTTCTGCCATGCCTTCTCCCACAGGATCTGTCTCTTGGGGTCTTGACTCTCCCAGGATCCTCCCTGTAACTCCTTCTCTTTGTCTCCTTTACTCTCCATTCCAATCTTTCTCTCTCAACTCTTTCTTTCTCATCTCTCAATCTCCTTCTCCACTCTCTCGCCTTGGCTTCTCCCCAATAAGAGGGTCTAGGTGGAATCTCCGCTCTCCTTCTATAATCTGCCTCCTCCTTGGGCACTCTTAATCCTTCCCATAATCCTGTCCAGGGATCCTGCATCCACACCCATTCCCAACCGGGTGGTAACTGATCCTCTTTCTTCTCTATCTCCCCCGTTCCTGCTTCAAAACTCCACCCTCCTTTTCCTCTCTCTTCCCGCCTTTTCTCCCTGAACCTCCCCCATCATCACTTTCTGCATGTCTTCAGTCAGCTCCTCCATCTCTGTCCCCTGCTGAAGTCTTGCTGTAGGTTCTGGTGTGGGTTTGGGGTCCACATCCTTAGCCTTGCTGTTGGGGAGGGACAGCTCTCTAGCGAGTGGGGTATCCCTCTCACCCTCTGTCTCACAAGGACCACAGGTGTTTGGAGTTTTCCTCTTTCAGCATAATGGTTTATGCATATGGAGAGAATGACAAATATTCCATCAAACAGGAAATACCCATCCCATTAGCTATGAAGGAGCCACAATTTAAAGAAACACCAGTACACAGCAGCTTGGCTTCTCCTCCATGCTTTGCCTATGCTGCTTAAATATCTTGAGAAATGGGAAGCTTCTTTTCCACTTGGCTGCAGAGGGGAAGGGAGATCAAACTTTCCATTTCTTTTTAACTGTTGCTAACTGATACAGCACATCAGCAATGCTTTTAAAGTGTTTTTAAAAAGCCTTTTCACAGCATTGCTGATGTGTTCACAACAATTAAAAAGAAATACAAAACTTCCTCTTCCTTCCCCTTCTCAGGCAAGTGGCCAGGAAGTTTCTCATTTCTCAAGATCATTAAGCAGCTTCAGCAAAGTGACAGCCAGGCAGCCACTTTGATTGAATCCCAGCAATCACACACTCTGAAACTGAACCAAAATGGAACAATCCTACCAACACCATAAAAAAACAGTAGCCTCTGACAGGGACTCAAAAAGGTGTGGGTAGCCATTGATCAGGGGCAGGCTGGTTCGAATGGCATATATGTTATACGGTTGCTGGAAAAAAGAGGGAATCTGTCCATCCCCAACCCAGACCAGACTGTGGGACAAACACCTGTCTGATATCACCCTCAGTCACTAATCTGAAAAGCTATACCCTCCTTGAATTTCAACACAAGAGACCTCCTGTGGGAAATAAGTCAGCCTAGCATGCATCCAGGACACTTTTGATTAGAACCCTATTCTCATATTCACTCACAGGAAACTGGCAGCATAAGAATCCGAGAGGTTGGTAATGCCTCCTTCAGAAGTGGCCCCAATGCCTTCCAGCCAAATCTTTTTTCCAGGTGTATGTGCATTGACAACCTGTGGCCAAGAGAAAACAATACATAACATTAGTCTCCGACACACGTAGCTAGTGAGCATAGAGAACACAGATGAGTAGTGGATATGAAATACCCCCAGTTAAAAGGATTCCTGTTGACATCTGCTTCCTGGCATCACCTTGCACCTTCTTATACCTGTACAGCTCTTGCTACTCTGAATATAAATGTCTTTGCTGACTTCCAGTCTGCCTACTCCTAAGGACTCAATGACACAGGATCCAGAACTGACTCCCTTCCTTTCACTTATGATTCACATACAGCTGAAAATATTCCATTTCTTTTCCACTGTTGCAAGATGGGGTTGTCTGCATCTTCAAAGTCTCACCATCCACAGAAACAGAAATGACCTAGGATATGCTCAATAACTAGTTCAACTTCTCAATGAGGAGCCATTCTGCTATTTTGTTCCATTGTTTGTTCCACAGTTTCCTTCCAAGCCACATAACACATGGCTGGCTTGTTATATGCCACTGAGCAAACCCACCAAAATCTGCTAGAGTATGTTACTTTTCATTCCCACTAATTACAGATAAGCACATATGCAGTAAATAGAACAATGGTCTTCCACTTTCATTTTTAGACATTAATAGTTTTTTAAATCTTTACATGGCACTTTATTTACAGAAGAAGGCTATCCACTGCATAGAACTTAAGCAAGCAGCAGCTAAATACACTATATTTTCTGTTTATACTTATAAACATACAACATGAATACGTAGCAAGCACATCTTCCACTGCAAGTATAAGTACTAATACTGTGAAGTTGGGATCAATTGCAGCTCCTCTCTGTATGCACATAATGTGTGAAGTTGCTTTGAATTAATTAAAGTTATAGCAGCCAAAAGAGAACAATATGCTGATTAGACCAATTCAATTGGTCTGATGGACAGTCTTCACAAGTATAAAGGACTTATACTTATGTATTCTATGGCAGGATTATAGCCACTCAGCTGCTCATGTGTGACTGACAGCAAGATACTACTTTGGTAGAACAGATACCAAGTGATCTCTTGTGATAACTACCACTGAGTCAATAATAAGAGCAATCATGGTTCTGGACGTAGCATTTTAACCTTTGGGAGGCCCAATTCATTTCCATAAGACTTTGACCCCAAGCCCCAGTTGGCCCTGGTACTTTCCTGAGTGGTGAAATTAAGATACGAGCATGGCATCAGAGATCCCAGCCTGGGAAATGCCACTGCAACCTGAGACAAACCTTGGCAGTAAAGACATGCCCAGGACACAACGGCGCCAGCAAACAAAAGGACATCAGTGAGCAAAAGGCCTGAGGATGCCAGCTTACAGCCCTTTCTGCCTCTGTACAGAACAGCTGAAACAATGCCTAGAAGTACCTGGCCACCCGCCAGGCCTGACTTCATTACCTGAAAGCTGTATGTTGGAGCAGTAAAACAAGGGAGCGTGGAGAAAGAGATTCATATTAATTTGGCCTAATATTTGTGCTGGGAGTCTTGCAACTCTCTTAACAGAAAAAGTTATCTCTTGTTAGGATCTGCCTGGTAGAGTACCCTGTTTCCCCGAAAATAAGACCTAACCTGAAAATAAGCCCTAGTATGATTTTTCAAGATGCTCGTAATATAAGCCCTACCCCAAAAATAAGCCCTAGTTAAGTGAAACCCCGCCCTCCACCATTGCGCAGCATTGTGCAGCAACCAGAAGATGATGACATTACTGTATTTGAATAAATATAGATTGTTGTACATGAAAAAAATAAAACATCCCCTGAAAATAAGCCCTAATGCGTTTCTTGGAGCAAAAATTAATATAAGACCCTGTCTTATTTTTGGGGAAACACGGTAGCTGAAAATGCTGCCCTAGATCAAGGCAAAGTGTTGGCTAGGTATGAAACATATGCAATATGTATCAGACATTAATGGATCAAACATTCTAGTCAGGAGAAATATAGCCATGCATGGGGAGGTTCACAGGGAAGCTCACTGTGTCTTTTTATTGTAGATCATAACTGAGAGCTATCAGCTATGACTAATAAATCTTACAATCAAACAAACAAACATAATGTTTTCCAGGGTGTACAAAGATCCAGGGAAAGATTCCATCTCACTTCTCCATTTTAATCCAAAGGTCAATTCCCTCCTCCTGCCTCTTTATCTTGCTGAGTCTACCGTACAGGTACTAGCATTTCTATGTCCTGTCTCACACCACAGTCACCATTCCCAGAGCTTGAAAAGGTTAATTTTGGGGTGGACAATTCTCCAAATCTCCAGGTGACGAGCAGTGATGCTGGACGTGGAATATGGAAAACTGTAGTCCAATAAACTGAATTCTTCAAAGCTTTGGGGAGGGCACTCAGCAGACATTTTGCTGCCCATGTCCATAGGAAACCTGCTGAGCATTTCATACTTATTTTCCTGGCCTTCCTTGGTTTGGTGGAAAGATGGAATCCCTGCAGGGTGCAGAATACCCAGGTCAGTCCTGAGCAAAGCCCCTGATAAGCCTGTCTATAACTGTACACAGCAAGCCCAGCCTCCATACTCCATGAGCGCTTGAAAGCTCCCCACCCTTGCTGCCCTCTTGTCCCAACCATCCCTCTCACTCACTCACTTTCTGGATTTTCCTGATCTGGTCAGAGAGTGTGTCTAACAGGCGTGTTTTCAGGAAGTCCGTCACCTTGGCCACTCGGCCATCAAGGTAGTAACTGGAATGAAAATGAGAAGGCAACAGTCAGAGAGGAGCTTCAGCTATGTGCTCTCCCTCACTCTGGCTAAGAATTGCGCCTCTGATGCCCAAATTTGGGGCTACCCCAAAGTTGTTCTCAGTACTACCTAGGGTACTAGCAACTTCTCTGTGCCTTCGTGTCACAAAACATGCTATTTCCTTCTCCTTCTGAGAGGTCCTCCATGACCCATCTCTTCACCAAAGTCTTTTCCTGAATCACAATAGCTTCAGCTTGCCTGCATCTTCACTTAGAAATTAGAACTAAGCTGTTTGTCTCATATCTCTCCTAGTCGAGCTAACAAATCAAGTATGGAATACACTATGCATGGCGCATCAAGCATCAATAGCTGGAGAGTAATAGTGTGAAAAGGTTATTGCCTAGAACTTTCTAAAAGTCACTTTTATGTAACTTATTGAAATGCCCTCCAAAGTAATCCATTATTGTTATTACTAGGAAAAATGTTTTTGGTGACTCATTTCATGTTCTTTCTGTTACTCATGTTTTGTGAAGAAAAACTTTAGTTCAAGTAAAAGAACAGCATAAACCTTGGGATATTTTAACCAAAATGCCTCTAAAATGCTTAAATGCTGTTAAAAAGCAGCTATAAAAATAGAGTTGCTCATTACAAACAAAAAATGAACTAAGGTATTGTTCCCATTTGTTACACACACACACACACACATACACACACTGTAACTTACTGCAGGGAACTGTATCACCTCTTGCTTCCTGTTAATGTAAGTGCAACAACATTATATCTAAAGTAAGCAAGGGAGGGGAAAGACCAACAGACAGCCAGGATAGCTTGGATATCTTATCTTTCTTGACCTTTGTCATTGATCACTTCCTCCCTAGGTCATTCCTCACTTCTTCAGGGAAATCATTTTGTTCTCCATTATTTGCAATGGATGGCCAGCAGTGAGGGTGCCTCCATCTCAGCCTTCAGCACATTTCCACATAGAGAAGCCGGCTCAAGGGCCTTATGTACACAAGTCTAGGCTTTATCCTGAACTGTTTTCTTGAAACAATAAATGTACACCTTTCTTTCTATCTACCATGAGTATCCTGAGTTTGTGATTCATAGCTCTGAGCTCATTTACCTGCTGAGCTGCGCTAACATAATTATCATAAATTCCTACACTTCTAAGCCCTGCTATTGCTACCATGTTGTGTTAGTGGGCTTCCAAGAGACATTTGTATGGCTACTGTAGAGAACAAAATAATGGATTAGATGGATTTCTGATATGAACTGGCATGGCTCTTTTTATATAGTTATTTACACCATACGGTTGCAAGATATCTGAACCAAAATTTCAGAAGCTATGCATTGACAACACAAGGGCTCCCATACCAATTGCTTCTTGTTAGCCATGCTGAGTTTCCCAAAGGAAAGCTGATGTCTAAGTACAATTACTCAGTCAAATCAATGAACTATAGCAGATGGCCAACAGGACTGTACCCTTAGCAGAACACTAAGAATAACAGTGTCAGCAGAGGGCTGTGTAACTGGAAAAGTGCTGGATGGATTTAGTGATTGTTTGTGATAGAAATGTTTTGAATAAGGCAGGAAAGTAACAGGCTTGCAAATATTAATTCCAAGATTTACCCAGGAGTTCTGTTTCCCAACAGTAATCTGTTCTTTCCAGCACTGACCCTCAGACTGTGAAGGAAAAATAATGTTTGGTTTTGTGGGGGTTTTTTTTGCTTTTAAGACAGAAAAAATAGAGATTCCCTCCAACATAGTAGAGCCCCAGTGATCTCTAAAAGCTAAACCTGCTTGCTATTAAACTGAAGATGTCTGTAGCTCATTTGTGTTTCATGCAGCATCACTGGATCACACATACAAAGTGTCTGGGCCTAAAGATTTGTTATGATACCTGGTGGCAAACTGTGAGATCTTGTTTGGACCATTAAGGTGAGAGTTCGACCCTACGCCTGGCTGATTTCATCACAATGAGGTTTACAATTAGGAAATAATTAGTAAGTTGTTTAAACTTCAGAATATCCCCCAAGAGACTATGTTGCTTGCCAAGAATAATAGTTTGCAGCTTTATCTGGTCTGTGAGGCAAAAAAAGGAAGCATTTTTATGAATAATCAGCAGTAGAAATTTATCTATTAGCTTCAAAGCTAATCAACCTTTTGAATAAGACATCATTTTGTCAGTGCCAGCTATAAATGCAAGTAAGCAGGGAAGAGGTTTATTTTATCCCTAATGGTTGGATCCAGACTTCGTCACACTTTCAGCACACCTCTTAAAATCAATTAGATAGTCAGCAAGTCCAATTGACTTCAAGGGTTCTAGGGCCTAGGCTATGTATGACAAAGTCTGGACCCCACACAATGTATCTTATTGCATGCAAGTTTTCTAAGGGCTTGTCCTGACAGAGCAATTGTTCCTATCATGGATGATTTGATACTTTATCTGATGTGATCTGGGCCTTTCCTCTGCTTTTCTCTGCTTTTTATGTTGTTCCATAGTTTATTTTAATCTAACTGGATGAAATTGAGTGTTACAGCACTTTCTATAGGGAGTTCATTTCCATGTCAGAGCTACTAAACTGGAAGCCTTTAATTAGCACACGATTTTAGCATTTTATCAACAAAAATTTAAAAAAAGTAAAGCATCTCCCTCAGGAAAAAAAGAGTTTTTAGCCAGAATTTCAAATCTCCTCCCCTTAGAAAATGTTTCCAAAGAAAAGAATCTCTTTTCCCTCAAAAACTGTTTCCAGAGATGTGGCTCTTCAAAATATTGGGTAAACATATGTAAATCTCAGTAGATCTCACCAAAAAATGGAAAGAAAAGGAACAGGACAGAACACTTGTCCCATCCAAACAAACCCTAAGCTGCCCCATTCATTCACTTCTTCCTGATATGTTTTGCTTATATTTTCATTATTTATTCATAGGACCATAGAACTCAACAGTACTAACAGGGTGCTTTTTTGTTGGTGCTCAAATTACTTCAACTGCATTCACTGGTAATCCTGCAACATCATTATTATCCCCACATAACAAAAGAGGTGGGAAGGAGAGAGGCTGGGACATATTGGCTGAAATCTACTAGTAAGTCACAACTAGAGT
Organism: Intellagama lesueurii; assembly: GCA_037013535.1. Classification (NCBI taxonomy): domain Eukaryota; kingdom Metazoa; phylum Chordata; class Lepidosauria; order Squamata; family Agamidae; genus Intellagama; species Intellagama lesueurii. The sequence goes on from JBAJHW010000003.1 coordinate 216,572,817, forward strand.
AGGTCCACTGAATTAATGGAACTTACATAGATGCTGACTCACCAAATTCTACTGATTCAAGGGACCTACTCTAGTTGCAACTTGCCACTGAATTTCATGCATTATATCTTAATTAAGCACAACTAGTAAATCTAGCATTCAAATCAGATTTGGTCTCGGTAGTTCTATTCCACAGGGTGTGCTCTTATCTCTCACACTTTCTAAGTAAGACAAGCCATCTAATTACAGTGTATTCCAAAGATGGCCATATGTCAGTTGACACCAAGGTCTGTCAAACAGGCACACACACCCTGGATGAATGTGCATAGGGAAGTAAACTGTTGGTTCAAGAGCACATAATCAAGGATTTCAAGCATATGGTATGAGTGTCTGAGACTTAAATTTCAGATAGTACCTTCTTGATGCCAACTGACCAGAAAGTTCTCCTATACAAGCCTAGGAGAGATAAAAAGGAGTGCCCTTACACAGACAGTGGAGCTCTTCTACAGCTCTCACCCATACTAGTGGAATGCGTGTAGGACAACTCCTTAGATGAGCAGATTGGTCTACCTCCCATTCAGCTATTCATAATGTGACCTTTGGTCCCTCTCCCACTCTGCTGCTCACAGTGTGATCTTGGATTTTTTCCATCCAAGGTGGATGGCTCACTTGGGCTCATAGTAGAGCTGTCTCGAAGCAGTGGAACACTTTTTAGTAGGGTGTTATCCAGTTAATTATCTCACCAAAGGATTTTAAATTGATTAAACAATTAACCAATAAATCTACATTCAATGCCTGTGAATTAAGTAACAGTTCTGAAAAAAGAAAAGTATTCTGGTTTTTATTTCATACATGTTTTCTTGTCTGAGAAAAAGCATTTCTACAGTGAGAATAAAGGGAGGATACTCTTCTAAGACAGCATTTGTGCCTATGATTTTTGTATATGTTTCATTTGGTTTTATATGCATTTGGATTTAAGATGATTAATTACCTTAAAAAGAATTGTCTGATTAATTAGGGGTGCCCTTTTAGTTTATTGAGGGGGATTTAACTGATTGATCTACAGCAAACTTTCCTTTTCCTAACAGTCTTCTCTGAAGCTCCCACTTCCTCTGTTCATCTCCTAAGTATGTATGGCATCCATATAGCTCTGGTTGCAAAAGCTGATCTGTAATTTCCTGGGAAGTTCTTTGGGCACTGGATCTTCCTTGGTCCTCCTAGTTCTTTGATGCTATAATGCATCCCCTCTCCCTTCGCCACAAATATGTGGCAGCACAACCTTGCTGATGCTAGAATGCCTTTCCATAGGTAGTAGACATTGTCCTCATCAGTCCCAGGAGGCTTGCCCACAAACAGGCAAAAGCATTGTTATTCTTCAGGCTGTCTCTGAATTCCCGCACTTAAAAGAAATTTGAGGAATTCTGTCCCCTAATATAATAAGAGAAGAGCAGAAGTCCAATCATGGACAAGAAAGTGCTCTTGTATGAATTCCCTCTTACCATGCCTTATTGTATCACATACCTGTTGCTCTGTACGTGCTGCCCGCCTGTTGCACAGGAGCCCATCTTGCACCTTCATGAGGAAAACAACCTCCAGGCCACTTCTATGGACTTGGAATATCATAGGCCTCCCACACTAAGCAAAACCATGAACACTTCAATATTTTTTTAGACACCATCTCCAATTAGTTGCCCAGGCCCATTAGTTTCAGATGGGATTTAATGAGCAGAGTTTGATGGCGCAGAGCAGCTGTTTTTGTTTTACTCCTCTTTATTGTCGATAAACCTTTGCCCCTACTATCTGACCCCTCCTTTTATTTCAGTAATTGCATTAAAGTCACTTCCCAACACTCAGGAATTTCCAAATCCATTCCTGCTCCAGGAAGGCCTGCTTGGAATTAAGAGCACCACTATCTCATTTCTGCTCACTCCCCCCACCCTTGTTTTTGTTGTTGGCAGGAAAAAGGGACACTGACAACTTTCCACTAGTGCTACTGGATTCAAATACAGAGGAGTTACACACCAGCCTCACTTAATACCTGATCTTAATTTACCATTTGCTTACTTCCCTGGTCACATCTTTCACAAGCTGATTCCTTTTTCAGATGTCATCCCAGACTTCTATACTTCAATTATAGCGCTATCATTTGTCTCACCTAGTCTGGAGGACTAATTTGTGACATAGCTTGTGATGACATAAAACGATGCCCTTGAGCAATACCTGCCTCTTCTCTCACTACACTTGAGTTTGCATTTAGCCACTAAACATGTGCTATATATTCACCATCTGCAATGCTGCCCAGTATCCCTTTTCACTTTTATTCTGCTCATCAATTAATCCACCACTCTGAAAATACATATAGTGCCTTCTGTCTTGGTGCAACACAGGTCCAGACACAATGATTCTGAAGAAATTAATGCTCCATTCATAAAGCAATTGGAACTATGGCAACTGGGACTCTATTCCCATAGCTGAGCTGGTAAAGTTCTTTCAACACAGCAGAACTATATTTGCTAGGAGAAGGATATATGCGCATAATGTCCAACCAGAATTTCTCTCTAAAAATGTCTAGCTGCCGCACATACTCTAGATATTGCCCACATAGCAGTGAATCAGGACTAACACTAATATATTCTCAGCAATTAATCTCAGGTTGTCTAGAACCACCACCACCCACACATAGTGTATATTAGGCTTTGTGGGCAACCATTTGGATAGTGTTCGTGTTTAGGGATAGAGAAATGAACACAGGTCATCCAGACAGGTAAACTCACTACATGATATTAAGCATTTTTCATTTTTGTGCCTTTTTTTCTTTTCAGATTATTGACACTTCTCTCTCAAGGATGAGAATGTAGGATGAATCCTTCCACAGCTGAACATTCAATGCATTTCCCCCACAAATCAGTGTACTTGTATCTCTGTAAATTAGAAAATTGGACTTCAGTATGAAAGGAATTCCCACAGTGCATGCAAAATGTTTCTCAGATAATACTGTAGAACTAAACTCAGAATAAACTAGTAGTTTGGAACTATGAGCCCATCTTATTCCAAGCTACTCTTAGTTCAGTGCAAATGTAATTATGTGACATCATCTAGGAAACACATTTGCATGCTAGAACTCAAACCAAAGGTGTTTCCATATAAGAGAGACATTGCAACAACAAGAAAAGGTACTCTCAAGCATAGTATTTTGCCTAATTGTAGGTGCTGGTGTGGAGGAGTTTTTATTTCCTCCCCCCTGACTAACTCAGTGCTTCACTCTCTGGTGGTCAACAGAGAAAGATCAGCACGTTCTTCTTTATTCAGTCAAAATCATGAGATTCAAGCAAAACGGCTCTCTTCCTTACATAAGGCCTAGAAATTACAGGAGATTACTAATAGACATCACAGAAAGTTTGGAACCAGGGTGGTTTCAGCACTGCTACTGGAGGACTGCCAGAATGCAAGGATCTTTGTGCAGAAGCCAAAGCCATCTTTCCACAGTACTATTCTGAAAAGGTCAAGAAGTAATAATATAGCAACAAAATGATTTCCAAGATAAGGAACTGTCAATGCTTAGCACTCAATCCAATTCTGCTCCAAGACCTTTTTAATAGTTAACAAAAACAAATGCCATATTAATCTGAGCAAATTCTTTCCCAAGACAAATGGCTATGAATCCCATTCCACCTAATGGGATTGCAAGAGCAGAATTTTATGTAGCCAGGATGCCTAAACACAAACTTGGACCAATCAACAATTTCCCACTCAAGCCAGGTAAATGTTGCATATATATCTTTCTGAAGACATCAGATTACATCATGGAAGAGTAGAGAAAACTGCTGCTAATATTAAATGCACAAATGCAGACATTGCTTTGAAGGCATGTCTGTTCCCCTTTCCTCCATGGCACAGCCTGACTTTACATTTAGTTTGGTCAGCTTTCCTTGTGTGAGATCAGGTTCCTGATAGCAGGAGGCAAAGGAAAGTTCCAGCAAGCACCTGTGGTCCATGCTCTGTGCTTTATAATACTCACCTGAACAGTGGGTCATTAGAAGTACATCATCCCTTTGCCATGCCAGAGAACACTGGGCAACTACCAATGATGTGCTACATCTTCTATATGAATGCCACCTTCAGCTGACACTGAAACATGCAGGAGGGTGAAATTATCCTCCTCTGGGGTTATTCCTCATCTGTCCTGAACTTCAGAGTATGACAAGACAAAAGTGGGCAACTTCTTCAGGACCAACTGCCCTTTCCCTAGAATGAACTATCACACACATCCCAATTCATTTCTGCAACATAAAGTCATCTCTTCTCCTTTACTTTTTCTGGAAAAACAATTTGTATAGTACTTTGCACACCTTCTTTCAGAAGCTAGTAGCATTCCCACAAGCCTTCTAGAAGCACTGTTTTAATTGAAAATAAGGGGTTGCCAATCTCGTTCACAAAGCCATTAGTGCCTCTGCAAGGTTTCTGATACTGTTAGGCTCCAGGAGAAGGCACAGACTAATGCACAGTATGTCTGCAGTCAAAACAAATGTGAAGAGTTTGTTTTTGTCATTCCTGCTTCCATATATTTATCAATGGAGGATGAGGACCAGTTGGGATGCTTGAGGTCCTAAAAAGGAGGGGAAGACTACATATGGTCTACATATTGTCCACCCTGCACCAAAGAAATGTCTAATGCCAAAACAGAATGAATACTAAGACCCATTGCTTCTTAGGTATCTGTCTCCTGCCTCCCAAGAGTGTGTCCTGGTCACATAACAAGAGATACCCTAATTGTCAGCAGCATTGCCCCATTTATGAACTGACTATAGATTTACAGAATGGGGAGAGTAGTCTTTGGTGCAGCCATCCTTCATCTGGTACCCTTCAGGTGGTCTGGACTATAATTCTCACCAGTACAACTAGTGGTCAGAGAAGACTGGAACTGTGGTTCAAAACACCTGGAGTACCCCAGGTTAGGGAGGGCTATGTCCTCTGTTCTCCAGCATCTGGTCTAGAAAAAGGTCAGTCTTTGTCTAGTGTCAAAATTTATCCTTATTCATATAGTTAGTAACACTGGGAAAACAAACAAACAAACAAATACCTACTGTTGCCAGGTAACAGCATCCACCATGTTCCCTGCTACCTTCATGAACCTGTGAGAGACAGAAAAGTAATAGGTTTCTGCGCACAAGAAGAGTCCACACATTGTATGCATGCACTTACTCATCCCACAATATGAAGTCACTGGCAGAGCTGGGATCTATTTGTTTCTTGTACTGTAACTCTGAAAATCCCATAGCGAACAAGGCCCATACTGTCTGTGGGACTACGGGAGTTGTAGTCCAAAACAAACAAACAAAATAACAACTCCACCCCAAGCATGTCCTTTCTCTCATCACTGGAATCTTGTGAATGTCATTTTATAAAGTAAAAGGGCATAATCTGGCATGACCAATAATCATATTCACTCTAGTTCTGATCTGACAACATTTTCTTTAGGGAAATAATCTACTTCAGACAGAACATTTATGAAGCTCTCTTTGGATGAGTTGGTGAGGTTCTCCAGGTAGTATGGTACCAATACAGTATTTTCTGTTTTAAAATACATGCTTAGCCATACCCTTTAGTGGCACAGTTACCTCAATAGCTGAGTCATTGGAGAATACCTAATCTAAAGGCCCAAGAATGATATCCTGAATGCCTGTTCCCAAAAAGCTACTATAATCTAGTGTCTTCTAGAAGCCACCCAGAAAGGTAAGAAGTATAAACTTGTGCACCATTTGTACGCAGCAAAACAATGATCTCCAAACACCAACACATACTTTGTTTTTTTGAAGCCTGGTGATGCATACCCTGTCCAAAAGTAAAACAAACAAACAAACAAACAAACCCACCGTAATCAGAAATCATTTGATCAAAAGGGCAAATCTACAAGATTTTTTTGAGGTATGATATGTCGCTCAAAACCAGCATACCTAAAGGGAGCCTACATGGCTATAAAAACAGTCAGAGTGTTTAGTGTACTTCCCCCCAGCTCTGTCATTTTTGAATTCTACAGGGAAGCTCAAACTGAATACGTTGTCCAAATTTGTACTATGTTGTTTAATTTATTTTTACTGTAATGCTTTTATTGGCAATGACTGAGGCAATCAAAACCAAGAAATAAGAGGGGCAGGTTTGGGACTGGGACAGTATGAGCAAGGAGGATTGACAGGTCCCTTACCCCAATAACTACTTCTGGTTTTTAACCTTAAGCAGACACAACCTGAACATTATCAGAGAGTCCCCACAACCATAGAAACCATGGAAAAACGACAGCAAAGGTTAAATTAGGATGTCAAAGCGCAAGATGCTCACAACATAGATAGTTCAATGGCTACTATTTTATTTCTTTAGCACAGAGCAAGTGGAATCCAATCCTTCCATTTATTCTGCTATATGAAGCTACCGATTTTCTAGTATTGATACATGCCTTGTCCTTTTGATTGTAGTGAGGGGACAAGATAGAATAGTTATCCATGTTGTTTATAGGGCTGTGCTGTTTGTTCAGTCTTCAAATGTAATCCTCAGCTTCTTGCTGTGGGCACAAAAAGCTAAGGACTAATGAAGTTATGAATCAGTGTCCCATGGTGGGCTGCCAGTGTCATCTTGTAGTGTGAGTTGTACACTGTTCTACACATGTACATGCATTCTGAGCATGGCCTAAATCGGTCATTTAGGTAACCTTGGATAACCCAGAGATTCTTGAACTGCAGTTCTCAGAAGCCTTCACCACCAACTGTATTGGCTGGGGTTTCTGGAACAGTACAAGAAAAACCTGGGTTACCCAGCGTTGAGAACCATTGGTCTAAATCAGGGGTCTCCACTCCATATCCGGCCCGCCTTGCCTTTTTATCTGGCCCGGCAAACACCGGGCTCAGGTCCGTTCCCTTCAGCCTGTGCGTGAGTGCATGCATTTTTCTTCGACCCTCAAAAGTGTGTAAAATATATGATGTGGCCCTCATGCTGAAAAGTTTGGAGACTCCTGGTCTAAATGAAAAACTAATCTGCAATTTTGTGAAGTGGCTTTTATTTCTAAAGTAAAGGTATGAAGAATTTGAAACTTGACGACTTTATAAAATAATTTTTTAAATGTAGCTAGTTACGCTTATACATATAAGACTTGCCTTTTCCCTTATTTTCAAAAAGAAAGGATAATCATACTTTGTTTTATTTTTCGGTTGCCATGTATTTAGTTATATTCTACAGATATACTTTATACATATATTCTACAGATGATTGTTTGATACATGAAATATATCTAAAGTTGGCAAGGAAGCCATATATTCACTATTAACCTCTCACACTTTACAGAACAGCATCAATGTCCATTGATTTGCACAGCACAACAGGAAAGACCCCCCCCCCTTTACTCTTAATGCAATCAGATTTCTTTCAAATATTTCTGACAATCCTGCACATAAACCATTTTGCAGGTCTTCACTCTGATTATGTTACCCTACATTTCACACCCCTGAATAAGATGGGATAATGTTGTGACACAGGACAATGCAGAGCAAAGTGGCACAGTCCCACCACACCCAAGTTTTTAGCAGAGCATTTTGTTAATTCTGTATTAGCACTATACTTATTGATCTTGTTCAGTATGAGATCTTTCAAAAGAACACCTCTGCTGCACATTTCTGATTTCTCCTTCTCAACAGGAATGTCATCTTGTCTTACTAACAATATTTTGCATGTGCTTTTGTGAAATTACACGTTGCACATTCAGATGTTCAATAACTCATGATTGATTTAAAGTCTGTCTCCAAAGTGCCTGAATCTCAGTTTTGTATATGCTGCAGATTTGGTAAAAATAGCCTGAACTCTGCAATACTAAATAAGGACGGGTAATTATACTTCTCAGAAGACCAACGTCTAGTAACATGAGCTGACAAGCTTTGAAATATAGAGATTATTAATCAGAGAAGTACATAGGTAAGGAACACTTCTCAATTTATGATCTCCCTATAATGGCAGGATGGCATCATATGCAACTCATCTATCCCCACTTCCTCCTTTCCCTCACTTGGACATATTTTTCTTACTCTGTGGGAAGCCTCCTAGTAATAATTCATTTACAAAGATTTGAAGATTCTTTGAAAAACAGAAATGGCAGAATGGTATTCAGAAGGTGATGGTAGGGAAGCTAGTGGTATCTCAAACACTCAGCTGGAATTAATTGGATAAGCACTGGACCAGATTATTCATTCACCCATGTCTTAATAATGAAAATTTGTAAGATGTAGTATGCTGATCTTAAAAAAATATATCAACTATTCCAATTTTGTACCTCTTGTTCTTTGGCATCCACATGACAACAATTGTATTTTTAACCTAATCATTTGTATGTCTCAAAAAAAAATTGGACAGCTGTATAGGAACTACATCCCCATGAAACAATGGCTCTCGCCACCTAAGTCAATTAATATAATACAAAGACTCAACACTTTAACACCTCATTTTCCCACCTGGTGATATTTCCTTCTACTTGCATTTCCATTTTGTAAATAAGAGGCTTGCTAAAGCGGAGGCATATAATACCTACTATATTGGCCTGATCTGTTGGAATAACTCCTTGCCAAAAGTCTGCTGGATTGGTTTTCCCTGTTGTCATCCTCATAAATCTGTGCCAGCTACTAGCAATTATCCAGTTTTCCCATTGGTGCTTGAAACAGATTGATTTATAACCTGTTCTAATAATGTCCAGGATATAAAAGTCAGACTAATGGATCTATAACTCCTGAACTTCTCCTTTCTTGCTTCTTAAATATAGACGTTATATATTTGTTCTTATGCATCCTTCTGAGACTTCTTCTTTCTTCAATAAGGATTCCAAGATCATCATCAGGACCCCATGAAATTCCTTTAGCACTTGACTGTTCTTCTTTGATGTGTTCCTTTCTCCCGTGACCCACATCTGTTTTCTCTTCTTGTTTGTCATATATCTACTAAAAAGAGCGCACTAGTCTACAGAGTGGAGCTTAAATCAAGTAGGATATGAATCGAGTAGGATATGAACTAGCACGTGATAAGGGAATAGTCCCAGACCAGAGTGGCTGCAGTGTAAATCAGACCTTGGATGGGAATCTAAAGTTCATGCATTATAGAAAGTGGAGGATACACACATCTGTATCCCATGTGCACTAACAGTATTCCTTGTAATATGCAACCTTGTCAACTTTTTTATTGTGTTTACACTGTGTATTCAGGTCAGTGACAGAAACATTACCATGGGTTTTCTTGCACTAAGTGCAAAAGAACAGAAGATAAGAATATGACACATGTTGAAGAGATGATGGAGGCACACACATATATTGACTAATTGATTGATTGAGTGATTGATTACATTTCTATCCTGCGTTTCCTCCAATGAGCCAAGCCAACATAACATTATCCCCCTCTCTGCTTCATCCTCAGTCATGAGAGGTAGGCCAGCCTAAGAGAGCATGGCTGGGCCAAGATCACCCAGTGAGTTTCACAATCAGTGGGGATTAATTAGAACCTGGATTTCCCAAGTCTCAGTTTAACACTCTAATCATGACACCACAATATATAAGAATGTTTCTACAATTTTCATAGTGTTTTTAATGACCATATAAACAGGAATAGCCAAGATTTTTTCTTCACACTTTTACATAATTCTGTTTTTAAATTGTGGAGCTCAAAGTGCCCCACTCATAATGTGAATTAAGCAAATAATCCCAATTTACTTCATGTGTCTGATAAAAGTGTGCTACTTACTAAACAAAAATGCATCTTTCATTGCATGGGTGCGTGGCTAAGAAAATGCTGTAGCCTAATCCATGGAATTTTCCAAGAAATTCCAGATGACACCACCACCTAGTTCTAATCTTTCCATCCTTTCCCACTGCTTCTTCTGTTTTTAACCACATAACGTTCATTACAAAAGGAAGGACAGAATAGTTGCACAATGTATTTTGATTAGCAGTAGTAGAAACTGCCTGTCTGGAAGCATCAAGACTAAGGGGAATGGTACTTGGAAACATACTTTCAACACTTAAAAACACTTTAAAAATCATTACCACAGGTACAAGACAAGAAGAGCTAAATCCCTTCTTCTGCAGGAAGGTGCATTTAGATATTAGATATGAGAAAAAAGGTTCATAAACATGATAGATTGAGGAATGACAGGGTGTGGAAATGCAGAATGTTCTCTGAAGTGTTTGTATAGTTTGAGTTTCCATTTTTGTTTTTAAAAATCAAGCCGCAGCCCAAGGACAACAACCTATCCTAGGACAACACAAGAACCTGCCCTTGATCTCAGATTTAGTCCCTGAAGTTGCAGGAAATGGGATGCTGGTGACCAGCCAACGCTATACTAGAAACACAATCCTCATTTTCTTCTCATACATACTGACCCTCTCTATTGCTGAGCTCCATAAAAATCTGATAGTCTACTAACTGCTTCCTTCAGGTCAGCTGAATTAATATTCTTACTGCTGTTTTAGTGTGGAAGCAGCAAAGAATGAAGAGAATGCCACATGGTTTCAAGTGTAAGAGAGAAGAATGAATCACAAGATTTCATCTTAAAAGCAGAGATCTGAGTGAATTAGCAATGCCTAGGAAAAGTGTATTACAAAATAGTCCCAGCATCCCATGTACTGGAATGGCAGAAGGTAACTATTGTAACTCAAATCCACTGCAGGCTAGAAAACTGCATTTTTATTTCATTTTATGGAACATGTCACCAAGCAGGAAATCCATACCTGAACCTCTGTTTAAAAATCTCAACAGAAGGAGAGTCCACCCACCTCTCAGAAATCCATTCCACTGTCAAACATCTTTAACTGTCAGGAAGGACTTCCTAATGTTTAGGCAAAATCTCCTTTCCTATGTTTGGAATCCATTGTTTCAGGTCTTGCCCTATGCTGCTAAAGAAAACAAGCTTGCTCCATCTTCTATGACAGCCCTTCAAATATTGGAACATGGTTATCACATCACCTTTCAGCGTGCTCTTCTACAGGCTAAACACACGTAGCTTTCTCAATTGACTTCCAGACATTTTACCATCCTCTGGACATATTCCAGCTTGCCAACATCACTCTTAAACTGTGGTGTTCAGAAATGTTATCCCAGGAGAGTTCTGACCAAAGCAGAATAAAGAGGTACGAATATTTCTGCCACACCACACTATTGACACATGTTAAATTTGTTATCCACTAAGACTCCAAGATCTTTCTCGTATCTACCACTGCCAAGCCACGTGTCATCCATCTTATATTTGTACACCCAGTTTCTCCTGCTGAAATGTGGAACTTCACTTTTTTCTCTTTGAAACTCATTTAGTTAGTTTTGGCTCAGTTCTCAAACCTGCTTAGGTCATCTTAAAGGTATGGTAGTATTATTTTCTAATGGTTCACAGACCAACTATTTAACTACCTTTTCCTGGTATCTGAGTAAAGCTGACTGGTTGACAGTTGCCTGGATCTTCTTTTTTCCCCCTTTGTGAAGATGCTCAACTATCACATCCCAGAGGTACACAATAACTTCCCAGAAATAACAGCAAGAGACATTGTGTATCCTAGGGCCTTTTAGCTGCATATGGCTTAACCAGCTCTTCAGTTTTCCAACTGGTTGTTTTCTCAGAGCAGGTTTCTTCATCAGCAAGATCAGGAAATTCATTCTTTCTCATACTTTGTGACAAACAACCTAGGATGCAATAACTTCCTTTCCTAGTGTTCGGAAGACTGAGAGTATGGCTAAAATTTGTTTGTTGTTTGAACAAATTGAAAAGCAGGAGAATACTGATCTAGAGGGAGGATTTTTATGATATTTCACATTTTCTCTGCAATCTACATTTGAACCCAAGTTCAAACATGTTTATGAGTAATCTGGCTTTTCTCACCAGATTATGCATAAAGATGTTCAAACCCACCCATAAACTTAAACATAGGTTGCAGGAAAAAAATATGACATGTCACAGAAATCCTCCCTCTCCTGACAACTGAGCCTGTTTCTCTTGGAACAGGACATAGGCTATCTACATGTCCCCCCTTTTTAATGGGGAAAAGCCATTCTTGACATCATAAATCTGCTTGCTCAAGACTACACAGCATTTGTTGACAAATTTGATACACAAAACTAAAATTTTCCTTCCTATGGAGCATATAATCACTTTTTTTCTCTTATCCCAAATCATATTCTGATTTTTCCCATGGTAAAAATTCCTATCCAGTTGATTGTACCATATGATGGCTCATGGAGGATAGCTGAGGCCCTCTTCATCACCACAAACTGAAATGTGACTACAGTTCTTCAAGGAATCAACAAAACAGGCACACATCTAATGGTGCTTTGAACATTTTTTTCCTGGCCAGCAATGGCTGAAATCTTGTTGCTTTGTTACATATATGGAAAGCAAACGGTGTAACATTCTGCCATTCTTAGCTGGCAATTAACAAGTCACTGCTGGGATTCTTGGGGATGCATGCAGCCACTGCCTTGCTGAGAACTCAAGAATCCCAGTGAGAAATTTCCAGCCTTTTGCCTTCCGCATGCATAACAAAGCAATAGGATTTCAGCCAATACCTTAAACTTATCCTCACTAGAGATGGGGGTATTTGTATTCATATACAAATATGAATATCCCCATGCAGCTGGACTTAACAAGGTGCTGGCCCCTGCGGCCAGCCCGCCCACTCACATGTCCAGCGGTGGTGTCAGCCTTGCTCATCCTTCCAATCACTCCTGGAGCTCCGCTCTCTTCCCGCTCGCCTGGCCACTCGGCAGCCGTGCAGGGACAGGTCCTTGCTCCCACTGCCTGGAGTGGCCAGGTGAGCAGGAAGAGAGCGGCACTCTGGGAGCAATTGGAAGGATGAGTGAGGCTGCCGCCGCCACCGGACGCATAAGTGGATGGGCTGGCCGCAGGGCCTGACCCCTCATTAAGTCCAGCTGCACAGGGATATTCGTATTCATATACGAACACCCCCATCACTAACCCAATCCTATTGTATAAATGTCCTCACCTTGATGCTCCAGATGTAGGGGTTCTCTTCTCCATAAAGGGCCCTAACAATGGAAGTCAACGTATATCTGAAACTTCTAGAAATGAACAAATACCAATATCTCCACTGTACTACCAAATATCATGCATCCCCCTGCAGTATCCACGGGTGATCAGTTCCAACCCACCTCCCACAGACGCCGAAAAGCGTGAGTACGTATAGAAACACTATATCTATCATAGTCTCTGGTTCTTTCTAGTGGCCAGTTCTGGTAATACACCTTGGAAACAAGTACAGTATTTCTGGGTTTTTTAATTTAATATTTTCAGGCAGTGGATAAGTGAAACTGCAGGTACTGATACGGCAGTCCTACTGTTTATTATGAGGGACAGAAATTGCCCGGCTACAGCCCAGAAGAGTTTCTCAATAACTGAGAGGTAAAGCAGCCAAACACAAAAAAGGACAAGACTCTCATATTTTTGAAAGAGTTCTGAAGTGGAAAGTGTTTTGGCAGGTACAGGATGCACTGGAGGGAGGGCAACTCTGTCTTCCCTTGTTTTCACCACACTACCTAGCAATGGGCGGGAAGAGCTGGCACAGCTATTAGAACAGCAAGAACATCAATATTTCCTTTAAGCTGAAGCTGGTACTATGGAAGCGACTGCCAATGTATTTAATCACTATTAACTGTCCACTTATACCTTTTAGGTATTAATATCTAATATCTCATAAGCAAATATCAAGTCCACGAAACCTACAGATGCTTCCCTTGAAACTCTCACAAAGTACTAAGTGAGAAGAGAGTGTCACACCTCCAAATCAGCTTAGCTCTCATCAACTGGAAGGTCCTATGTGATTTTGCTGTCCCGCAGCATAATCTTGTGTGACCCCAAGAACTGAGTTTCCCTCAGGGACTGAAACTAGCTAGGGTTAGTTCCTCATCCTCACTGCTAACAACTCCAATGAATTGTTGGGATCTTTGAGAAAGACTGTGACTCCTGACCCTCATCCCGAAAAAGGAGGGAACAGATATAAGCTGTTCCCAACAGTTCACATTGCCTGAACAGCCTAATTAACACTTCATCAACTGGGGCTGGCTGTTCCATCTGTAGAAATTCTCTTGCACCTGTGCATTTGTACAGCTCTGGTTCTCTTCTCTGCCCTGCAGGCGGCCATCTCAGCAGTGCTAAAAAGCCCCCTGTCCTGCTCTACAATAGGACTTCAAATACACTAGCCTTCTTATGTTAGTATTCAGTTCAGGAGTACAATTCTGGTCAGACAGATGCAAGAGATCATATTGCTTTAGAAATGTATGTGCACAAGAAAATAAGCACAGTTTAAGCATAATCCTTAGTTGGCAGAGTAAACATTCTCAGGAGAATAGCCATTTTAGATTGTTGCAAGAAAGGCAATGCTAAATCTTGTGGCAGATTAAAGAATTCAATTGGGCATAAACTGTCATGAACTGCAGCTCATCTGATCAAATAAGATGCCATCCAGAAAAGCTCATGAGAATTAAACTAGTTTTCAAAGAGCAACAAATTTCTTTGTTGTTCAGATAAACAGAATATAATTTATCCAACATAGACAAAAAACAAATATGACCAAAAGGCAAGTACGAGTGAATATGTTGTTGGTAAGTACCATCAAATCACTTCCAACGTATGTTGGCCCTAATAGAGTTTCCAAGGTATGTGCGATGTTCAAGGAGACATTTACCATTGCCACTCTCTGGTGAGTTCTCCTGGCTGAGTGGGTATTTGAACCCAGCTCTCCCAAGTGTCCATCATTCTATCTGCTACATTGCACTGGCTCTCATGAAGCAAGATAAGGCAAGGCAAATGTAGGACCACAAAGGAAGGTATACTAGGAAATGTAAGCAGGAACAAACATTTACTCCAACCAGAGGACTAAACATGGGTCAATACAAAGGCTGGGGTGTCATGATTCTCCACCTTAATGGACATGCAATCCATCAAAAAATAAGAAAGGGAATGCCCCATCATTCCATTTTTTTCCTTCAGTCAACGACTACTGATGGTATGTAGGCTCAATCCTGACTTGGAAACTCACATATCAAACTCACTCTAGGGCTCGTTCAGACTACAGTGTACATCACAAAGTTGGAAGTGTCATAATGAATGGCCTTCCTGTTTCCTAAGCAAGGGCATCCTATGTCTACTTTGGCAAATAGTCATAATTAGCCTAACACCCTAATAGGTGCCAACCCAATCTTCTGAAAATTTCTGAGGAAAAGTATTTGCAATGTGTTTTCTTTAATCTACTGCCCTATAGTTGAAAACATGATACTATTCATGGTTCAGTAGGAGAGCAGAAGACCTGCAGAATTCAGTTTTCTAAGAATTAGCCTCTTCCTTCCTTCCTCCCTCCCTTCCTTCCAGAACTAACCTTTGCAATTTTGAAATTCCTCTGAGCTCTTCACAGCTAACTAACAATCAATGGTGTGAGTGACAGAGACTTCCTATCTCCTACTATATGGATAAAAAAGAGAAGTGCTTCTCTAGTGCAGTGCTTCCCTAATCTCCTGCATGCACCCTTGCCAATAAGTGGGGAAAGAGCAGGGGTAGGAAAGAAGGTATATTAAGACTTTACAAGGAAGGATATTGGATATCACACCAGAGAGAATTGTTTCTGTGTCTCATGACTCTGCCCTCTGCCCCACTAGGCATAAGCTACCACTGCTAGTTCCTTGCACCATTTGGTATGAACCTCATCACTCACCCATCCAAGAGGGCCACAACATTCTTCCTAGGTCTCCCAATGTTGGGGCCGTACAGGCTGGCTCGGGAGTAGGTGCGGATCAGCTGCAACAGCCTCTTCAGCTGCACGTAGTCCTTGCCCAATTGAGTACCATTCACTGCTCGCCCTGTCAGAGCTCGGTAGTTATTGGGTTCTGGTAGCAAAGAGAAACAAGCATTCATCAGTTCTGGACCAGGTAAGCTGAAAAGGGTGCCCAGTATGAGGGGCCTTCACCAGTTTGGAAGTATTTTGCAGGAGGAATTAGATGAAGTGGCCCTGTAGTTCTTTACAGTACAATCCTATACATACTGTATAGCCCTCAAAGTAAATCTAATTCAACTCTGCAGGACTTCTATATCTGCAGGCATGTATAGGCTGTACGATTAGTGTTCTTCTAAAGTCTGGAAGCTTTAAGATCTTTTATGTATGGGCTCCCTCCCTTCTACAACAGTCTGTGGGTGCCTGTAACTATCAGTTGCAGTGAAGCCCCCATATACCCTCACAGTAACATTCCACTTTTCTTACTTTGGGATGAGAGTTGCTCACAACTTGAGTAGTAAGTTCTTTTTTCTTATTTTCCTCCCTCTTCCTTTCCCAAATCCCCGTTTCCCAAGACCACTCACCATTGCCCAGTTCCCAGGAGATATTGTACTTCTTGCTGGCACTGTACTTGATCAGGCTGAGGGCATTGGAACTGTTCCAGGAATTGTTGGGGTTCCGGCGCAAAGCATTCAATGCAAAGATAAGATGGAGGCCAGAGCAATCAGCAAAATTATAGAGTTTGTCTAGAGACCTGGCTGGGAAGAAACAAAACCAGCCTGAAACTCAAGTGCAAAGAATTACTATCTCCAGAGACTAACCCCATCCCATAACATGGTAACATGATCTGTCCTCAGAGGGAACACTCCTAAACTTTCCAGATGACTTTTCAGATTATGCAATAAATGCAATATGCAAGTTGTTATTATTCTCTTGTAGCAGCAGATTTGCCCATCCTTTCCCAGATTAATCATTCTGTTCTGGGGATATCACATTTTCTTAGTAAGCAGATTCTAGTACTTTGTTGTTGGGACAATGCCCAACCCACCTCACTACTCAACCTGTACTTGTTTAGTACTTGTTTAACTGAAATCTGAGTATAACTGAACACCTGTTGTCTAGTGCTATGTTGTAGACGTCTAACATAGTTCATTCTACAATATTAATTTTTCTTCTTTTTTAGAGATTTCAGACTCCTGTGCCATTTCAGTGCTGGTGAACTTTTGCAGCATTAAGACCTTTCCCTTAGGTACAGCTATGCCTGATATTTCTGCAAACTGCCCACCAAATACACACACATTTTTAGTTTTGTAGTGTACTCTCCACTTCTACCATGGCAGTTCACATCTTTCATGGTCAGTTTTTTCAACTAGTTCAAGATATCCTCCCTTACAAAGGCCACAGGGTGCATTCAGGCAACATTTTAATTGTGCATTCACCCTGCCTCATTAGCAGAACTATAGGGCGAAGGCATCTGAGCAACATTACTTTCCATTTGTAATACTTGCACACAAAACTCCCAATGTTATTTCTTCTGATTCCCCCCCCCCCTTTGCCACAGAAAGGATTCTAGGGAGGGTAATCACAACTGTTGTACCATCTCACTCAGCTTTTGGGAAGCAACCTATGTATTTTCACTGGTTGCAAATAACAGGAAGGCTATATCTTACTAAAGGTCAATGAAAGTATATGTGAATGGAATACTGGACTACTGATGTTGGACTGGCACTTTACAAGGAGTTCATGCTGCTAAGTATCAAACATAGAGGGTCTGGACATATAAGAAAGTATTTTTTCTCTTTCTCTGTTGGGTTCTTGGAGGCAGACTTAAGACTCTCCTGGCTTTAAGTAACAGAATGACAACAATCTTCTCCAAGTGGATTTTGTCTGTACTGTTTGCTTTCCTTGAGAGCTCTGAACCAATTTAAAGAGGTTATACATCTGCAGCCACTTCTGAGGGTCACTTTTTTTCAGACACGTCTCTGAAGAGTGATTGTACATTATCTTCTTGAAAAAAGGGAAGGGAAATTAAATAAAGGAATGTGTTGTTAAACTAATGAGCAATTGGAGAAAGCAGTTGCTTACAGTCTTGGAACCAGATAGTGGGCCTTGCTCTCTGCCAGCTCTCTAGAACTGGCTCCAGGCTGCTGCAGGCCTACAGGAAGTAAGACACTAGGCTGACTACTTCTTGGGGATTAACACTGTGGTTTAGTTTGTAAAGCATATTATAATATCACCCCAAACAGAGGTGAAGGTGAAAGGTGACTCAAGTTACCTTTCACCTCTATATTACCAGACAGAGATTGAGCAGAAATTGGAAAGGATACCTTTTTTTGGATTATAACTCCCCGTTGGAGTGATTGCAACCTCACATGCTGCCTCTAGTAGGTGTGGCTGGGAGGGACCTTTCTGGGCTGCGTGACTGTCAATCTGTTCAGCATTAGCCTGTTGTTCCTTCCCTGCTTCTGAGCTGAAAGAGAGTTCTATCTCTCCCCCCCCCCCCCCGGTTGTCTGTTGGACATCAGTCTGTTGAGGCTATTGCTGCAAGCAATTATGTTTGTTCTTAGTTTGCTGTTTTATCTGTTCATCTATAAGTAAATGAAACCTTTTTATTCTTTCTCCAAATATTGTCTCAGAGTGACTTATTGAGACTGTGAGTGCAGGCGATGAGAAAAAGGGATGGATTACTCTGGGGAACTTGAAGCTAATTCTGTTCTGTGAATCCCTACACTTCTGCTGCACAGCTAGAGGAATTTAGACAGAAATTCAAACTCAGGAACACTTCCAAACTCCCACAGCAAGAATGGACACTACCCAGGCTCCCTGTGAGATTTTTGGAACTGTAGTTTAAAATATCAACTCTCCCATCTCTCACAAACAGAGACTAAAAGATGATGAGCTGCCCAAAGTCACATACCAATGGAGAAAGGACTTAATCCCAGGCTTTCTGGAGCCTTCTTCAGCTGTTTTAATGTCGAATACGCAAGGAAAGAGAACAAGAAACATGTTAGGTTGGCTCACTCACTTTCCTTGTTGCATCCCCACTGCCATCTCTAAATTGGATTGATACGTTCCTCAGTGAGAAACCATCTCTTCTTGTGTAGGCTCCGTATGTGATTTAGCAAGCAGCTTAACTTCCTACTGTTCTAAACTGGTGTCCATATGGAGAGAACTTTCCTACCTGTAGTAGTTACCCCTCTGACTCATAGAAGATGGGAACAGTGATGGGAGGGAGGAGCTATCATCCTCATTCACCTCTCCTGTTCCATAGACAGTATGCTCAAATAAGGTATAGATCTAAATTAAATGCTGTATTCACTGATGCTTATATGAATATCAGACAGAGTTTATTCAACCTTCAACATTAATTCTGCCTCCCATCAAAATGTATTCCAACAGTAAAACAGATGCACGTACAACCATTCCTGGGTAACTTTTGTACATATCTTTAGAATGGAATTAAAACATGTAGCTCTTAAAAAGCAACATTAGAAGCAGTCAGAAGACATCCATGCATGCTGTAAAGCAGGCCTGCACACAGCAGGCAGGAGGTGGGAATCTCCAAGGTGAAAAGTCATGGATGCTAAATAGGCCCAGACGGCTGGCGGTTTCTTTTCTTTATGAGGCCAAAGACGGGGTCAACTCCCTTGGTAGAATCTGCTGTCTCTCAGGTCTCAGTCACTCCTTGTTACCTTGGACTCCATTTCGTCCGGGTCACACATTTTCTGGGGGAACCCACACTTTCATGAGTGTCTGGGGGCCTCCAGTTTGCATGTGTTTGTGTGTTAGCACTGTCTGAGCCAGCTACAGGTTTTGATGTAAAATCTTGAGGAGATTTTTCCCAGCCAATTACATTATTGTTCTCAGAGAGCTCCATGTTTTCTGGGGTGAGGTGTGGGAGTAAGGAGAAGAGATGCTGCAAGCTTTAAGTGGAATCAGGTGCTGTTTCCCTGAAGGGATGTCTGGAAAATGTCAGAGTCCTTGGAGTAACAGGTACTGGCAGATGAGCCCAGCACTTCCCACACAAAGCAACCTCCTTCCTTCTGGAAACCTGCATCCTGTCCTTTGTCCTGGGAACAGAGGTCCTTAGAAAGGTTAGACCCGTACCGGCCACATGCTCCAGAGTCAGCACCCGTTGGCAGAAGAATGAGAAGGCATTTCTGAGACACAATTGAGATGAGTCACCCAGAGTGCTTATATCCTAGGAGCAACTACATAACTGATGCTGAAACCACACCTGCCTGGGGTCAACCAGGAACCACATTTAAGGCTCAGAGGATTCCACCTGTGAATGTGCAGGTGCCAAGGGAACATGTGTTGCCATGGTGACCACTATTGTGTTTCTTGAGTAAGAAATAGTGAAGGAAAGCAGGCAGGGAAATGCAGAAAGGAACTATAAGTTTCTAGCACAAAACCTCCTTGCCTCCTCCCACACCTCCCTTCTTATGTTAATGATGTAAGAGAGCAAAACTGAACTAGCTCAGTGTGGGCTGCAGGACTCTTTTCCTGCTCTAGTGTAGTGAATTCCTTCCTAGAGGCAGCACCAGTGATGCAAAGAAAGGGAAAGATCAGCACTTACAAAGAAAGGATTGCTCAGTAGAGTGTCTGACAGCGACGCCCTTTGTTTTCTTTTTCTTTCAGGCCTTTGGATTTGGATCACTGCCAGGCCTTCAATTGCTGTTTTCTGTCTTGGCGCTTCTATAAGTTTAAGTACGCAACCCAGCAGCCCTGCACCTTGAGTTTCCAATTGGATAGAATAAACTCTTCTTGTCTGTTTTTGCACTTTTTACAATTTGATACAGAGAAATTTGCAGGTGATGATATCTCTCTCCACGCAAAGAAAACCTTCACTAGATGATTCCTCCATCTCAGGCTGCTGTTAAAAGGCATGGTTGTAAGAGGTGGTTCAACAGCTGGCAATACCATTGATCTTAGAAACAGGTCTTTGTTCAGCTAGGATTCAGACTAGTAGTATTACACAAAATAAAAAAATATACCAGGCATAGCTTCTCTTGTCCATACAGCACTGTAGGAGGAAAAAAAAGTAAACCAGGATTTGGACCTACTTAGCCAGATGTTTGCTTCCTCCTTCTGAACGTGAGCTCTACTTGCAACTATTATTTTTAATAGACCATAATGAATATAGAAAAGTGGGCAAGGTACCAGCAGAAGAAGAGAAAACACTATGCTCTCTATTACTAAGGCTTAAATTAAACCACTGGATTGTTTTTCCCCCACACAGGGTGGGGCTATTTCGCAAAAGTTCAGGATTTATTTATTTTTTTTGCAATACATGGTTCATTGTTTTTCCAACCATTAAATGGAAGGGAAAACAAAAGTCAAACTGGAAATTTGAGTCAGAACGTGCTTGTTCTCAGCTGGTAGAGAAAAAGTTGTGCTTCATGAAATTTCACGTACTTAGGAAAGAAAACACAGCATTTTCAGAGAAAGACCTAAATGGAGCTACCCACCCATGGTGATTGTCATGCATCTTCATAGACTGGTCTGCCAACGTTTTTGCTTCTCTGTCTCCTGCAAGCTGTTAACTCCAGTCTGGCATACAAAATTTTTACAAGTGAAGCTTTTCCTGAGTGGAAATATAGTCAGGAGAAAAGCTTACTTTTTTACATGTAAAATTGTTGGTCATGTTGCAGGACAAGGGCCAATAAAGAAAGAAATGCTAACAACTTTAAAGCCAATTAACAGTTTGGAGGCACTGTTACCATTCATTCTTCCTTACCAATAAACAATTCATTGTAGTTGAGTCTTGTAGATAACCCCCATTGTGATAGCACAATAAGGTCCAGTATATTGCAAATTCTGTGGCTGGTCAGCCAATCAGCTACCCAGTTTGTACATATGCCAATCTGCCATGAAATCCATGGAACTGAATGAAAACACAAATAAAACTAAAGAGCAATCTAATGAGAGCTGTAACTGGCATGCCAACAACTAAAAATTTGGAGAAAAATATATTTCTTTCCAATGGAGAGAGAATGTTGCTCAGTTTTTCTTTCCCCCCAGAAGGCTCTTGTGTGTTCAGCACTGAACGTTAGGAAATGTTTTTCCATCACTACCTTTTCATGTTTAGAAATGCTCTCATGCAAGTTCTTCCTGAAGGCATGGAATTAGAGATGAGGATATCTGTATTCGTAAATACCAGCCCGTCCACTCATGCATCCCGGTTTCACAAAGGTCCTGCTCTTCTTGCCAATTGCAGCAGTAGCTCTGCCATCTCCCTGCTTGACCGGCCACTCCAGCCAGGGAGCAGGAGGACAAGTCTCCCCGCATGGCTGCTGAGTGGCCAGCCAAGTAGGAGAAAGCAGAATTACTGCCGCAATTGGTGGGAAGAGCAGAACCTTCACAGTGCCAGGACGCATGAGAGGATGGGCCAGTCCTGGGGGCCAGACCCGCATTAGGTGCAGCTGGGATGGGCATATTCGTATTCATTTACGAATACGAATATCCTCATCTCTATACTGAATCTACATTTATCTGCTCCTGGTAGAAACAGAGTTCCAGGAGAGCTTTGCACTCTGTGTCAAGCCCAGAGAGAGTTAGACACCTAGAGCACAAATGTCCAGAAAAGGTAGACAATATTCCTGAAGTAGCCAACAATCTGATCATGCCAAATTGCACAAACTTCCAGATTGGCAAGACTGGCCAAAAGGAATCTGCACTCTTGCTGGCCGTCAAACTATACAATATTTTGAGTCAGTATTGCTGAGTTTCCATTTGGAAAGGCAAGTTTATTCTTGGAACCCCTGGTGAGGTAGGTGGCAGCACTTGTGGGAGGTAACTCAGTGTGAAGAAGCAGTGGTCAGAAAGAGTTTTAAATCTTTTTCTCTGCCCTTGTGCAGCTTATCCAATTCAGCTATGATCTCACAAAACTTCTTTCCTTAGGAAAAGCAGTTATTAGGCTTTTGTTGGCACATACGTGCATGCAACATGTAATTACACTCTGAGACATTAAATATAAAACGATCATAATATTTTCATTCTATCCCCCTTTTCCCTATTTTATGTGAAGTAAACACAACATACACAGCCCCACCTGCTGCTCTTGCTAGCAGAACATTAGGCAATTGGCCTTAGCTGGTTTCTAGAATCAGATTCTTGTGAAGGAGGTGCCCCACCCTACCCCATGGACTGTGAAGCTCCTTGACTCAAGTTATGGTCAAAGTCTTCACACACTATATCAAAATCTAAGAAGAAACAATGATATGCTGTATCTATCCATATATTCATGAAGTGACACATTCACCAAACAAACAAAACCATACAAGTCTGTTGTTTCAGACCAAAAGCCCACTTCCCACTAACCAGTCAGATGCCTCCAAGAAATTTACAAAGGAATATCAAATAACTTCTCAACAGCTATTGCCCCCCCATGTGATTAGAATTCAGAGATAAATTGCTTCTGAACGGTTTTTATATAGCTAATTATAAGTGGGGCTGAACTATAAAACATGGTCTAGCCATTTCTGAATGTGTGTGCGTGTGCACACATAGATATGCACATACAGATCAAAGGAGGACATAAACTGAAACTGAATCTTAGTTAAGAACAATTTTTAAAAATGTGCAACACAGGGAGGAGTGGCTACTAGCTAGGATCATTATATTTCATAAATATACAGTCAGATTTTACTCTGAATCCATGTGACTTAAGTTAGCTTTAAAACATGGATTGCTATGGATACCTTGTTTAGAAAGACTATAGGTCAGTGTGAGCCAGCTACAGCCGGCTGTGGGGGAAGGAGCTAAGTGCCAGCGTGGGCAGGCCCCCTCAGCAACGGCAGAAGGGTTGTTGGCCTTGAAGGAAACATCTGAGGCAGATGAGGGTGGAGGCCCTAAACCCACCCCCAGAGAAACAGCTGTAGCTGAGGTAGATATAGAGGCGAGTGAGCAAGGAGAGGAGGAATTGGACATTTGGGAGGATGCCTGGGAGTTTCCATCACCTTCGGAGAAGAGAGAAAATAGTCTGCCGCGGGAGACGCTGAAAGGAGCTTCTAAGAGGCCTGCATCTCCGGAGGACGGCTGGCTTATCTGAAGGCAAGTTGAAAGCTGAAAGATAGAAGTTCCCAGGGTCAGCCGGTGCTGCACAGCCTCCTCTGCTTGCTGGACGCCATGCTGGGGGACTCGGCTGGCAAAGACTGTTTAACAGCCTGGACCTTTCAGCCAAGACGAGCTGCCATGGGAGTGAAGTAATTCCCTCAGAGCTGGGGGCTGGGACAGAATATTCTCTCAGCTCTGGAAGGACTGGAAGGATAGAAAGCTACCAATTCCATCCCTGCTGCTTGGGGCTAGAGGCCCCATCCTGCAAAGGACTACAGAGACACTGTTTTCCTTTTCTTTTCTTTTCTTTGTATGCTGAGTCCAATAAAGCTTAACTGATCACCAGTACCTGCTGCCTCATCATGGATACAGCGGCTGGATTTTATCATGGATAAAAGGCTATACAGTCTGCATAGCCTTTTATTTAAGCACTAGCCTAGAAGCCATAGGCACCAAGGGATTCCATATAGATCAGTGTGTAGGTTGGCAAAGACCAGATGGAGTACTCCATTCCTTCTCCATGCCCAGCACAAAATCAAAAGGCGCTGTTAGATGAGGAAGCTCTTCTTTGTACCCAGCATAGAAATCCCATTGCCTGTCTCTCCTCTGCTGGTTCCCAATAGACTAGTTAAACTCTCCGGCAGCTCAGTCAGTTTTCAGAGTTTATTTATGCATCAGTGCCATGATTGGATATGCAGAAAGTCTAAAGTTATGGAAATATTTCCTCCAAATAAGGATCTCAGGAACTAGAGTTGGGAAAGTTCTTTACCCAAGACCTTACTGTTAATTGAACTGATAGTATTGCACTGACTGAACCAATGGCCTACCTCACTATAGTAAAACTGCGCTGCAGTAGAAGCATACAGTCAATGGGGATTTAGGAGACAACCACATAGATAAAAAATGCAGAAAATGCTTCTGGATTGGGACAGGGTGATTAGCTTTTTTTTTTTTCTCCCTTTGACCACATGATGCAAAAAAGAAATGCAAATCAACCTGGAGTTTTCCCCACCCCAATCCATAGTTTTTCCTCCACTGCTGGGGTTACTACTTTAAAAAAAAAAAGGATCCATTTGCATTGATTCAGATTAGAGATGGGGGTATTTGTATTCATATACCCCTGCACAGCTGGACGTAACGAGGGTCCAGCTCCCTGGGGCCAGACCGTCCACTCACAGATCCACTGCTGGGTCCACTCTCCCTTCCAATCGCTCCGGAGCTCGTGGTCCGCTAGCCACTCCTAGCAGAAGGAGGGAAGATGAGTCTCCCTGCCAGGCTGACGAGTGGATAGCTGACTGCAAACTCCAGAGCAATTGGAAGGGAGAGTGGAGCAGGCGGCAGCGGACACGTGAGTGGACGGTCATTACATCCACCTGTGCAGGGGTATTCGTATACAAATACGAATACCCCCATCTCTAGTTCAGATGCATGATTGCTTGAACTGAAGCAGAAAAGCTGCCAGGCTGGCAAACACTCATAGGAACAGAAAGCAAAGCCTCTCTGTGTGGCAAGACTCTCTCTCTTTTTGTATGATTGCTTCTCCTCTCTCTGCGGTCAAGACTCCTTTTAAAAAAATATATTAAAGAGCAAATTGGCAGGAGTTTTCTTTTAAAAAAAAAAGATAATGAGATGGGGGAATAAGGAAACCATTGTTTACAGCTTATTAGGTAGTTCCTTTGTAATGGCGGCACCTCCAAGGCTACAAATGGAGCTGCAAACAAAGTTTTCTTCTCTGCCTCTGTAGCCAGTTACTAGTGCAACTTCAGAGCAAGTGAATGCAAATGAATTCACATTTCTTTCACTGTGTAGTCGCACCCTTAGTGCATCAACTCTTCCATAAGTTGCATTGATTCAAATGTGCCTCTTGTAATTATGACTTACTACGCTAAAGTAAATCACAGTTAGAGGAGGGTGATTTGAATTAATGAACTTTCTGAGGAGTGAAACTATCAAACACCATTGATTCAATAGGCCTACTATAGTGTTATTTACTACACTAAGAAATAGGATTTGGGCCAGTGTGAGATAGCTTCAGATGTGGGTTACCTACAAATTTCATCTAAGACAGGTTAACGAAGAAACTCGCTGGGCTTTTGAGTGTACCTGCTAATCCCTTGAGGGCAGAGTTAAATAATCGTCAGTAACCATATATTTGAGGCTAAACTTTTTTGTAACTTTTAAAAAAACCCTTCCTTTGTTTTTCTTCAAAGTGTGGATTCTTATGTCAGGATTCACTGCCCACCTCTGACAGATTTCTCATGGACTCCTCTTTGAGATTGAGTAAACATGACACTTTGTCCAGGTTTAAACTCTCAACATTTATTTCCGGTAAATCAAGAAAACTATTAACATCTATAATGGTAACTGGTTTCTCCTCTTCAAGCAACAGCATGAGAAAGGGGTTCAAAACTTGTTCCACAAATGACCCCTGTCTTGTTTCTCCCAAGCAATCTTGGCCCTCTCCTCTCTAATCTTCCCGCCCCACTTGTGGGTTTCCTTTTCCTCCCAATAAGAAGGTTTCACTGGGACCACTTCTTGTCTCCTTCTCTCTGTTTCCTCTTGGGGCACCCACTTATTTGTCTATTGTCCAACCAGACCCATTCCCATGCCGGGAGAAGGGTCTTTGTAAGCACCTCACCAGCATCTGCTACTCCTCTCCTTCTCTCTTCCTCATTATATACTTTCTCCCTTTTCTCACAGCATATGGTAAAAAAAAAAAAAAAAGCTGTTGCCATAATTTGAATACTGTTCTGGCTCTTGCAGTATGAAACCACCCCCTACTATCAGGGCTAATGCAGCTGAACAATGAAGTTGGTGGGTTTCAGTGCAAAAGGTATATGCCCTCCAGATGCAGTTAGAATACTCTACATTCATAATGGCAAGACACTCCCCTCTGCCTTGAGATTATACCAGTGCACACTCACATCTGGGAACTAACAGAAAAAGAAAGATTTCCAGGAGTATTATAAAATTAAATGTTAATAAACAGGTTTTGAAGCACATTGCTGATGCCATTGACTGAGACAGTAAATTTAGTAATCTCTTTTTTTCATATTTTCCTAGGTTTTGCCATTGTCACAGAATATAACATTAACCATGGCAATTCATCAAGAATATGTATGGTAGGGAGATTATGATTATAAATAAAACTATGTAAGATATAATGGTCCCTACGGGAAGGGGTGCACTTTTATTTTGTGTTTATGTATTTAGTAAGTTTTCTGTGTTTGTAGTATATGTATTTTAAATTTAAATTTAAATTTTTTTTAAAAAAGAATATGGTAGGGAGCCAAGAAAGTGACATCAGCAATAGCACACACTAGCTATTGATGAGGGAATTAGAGGGATCAAGAACACCAATAAGTATCTGTGCAGAATCGTGTGTTCCAATTGATTACCTATAAACATGGAGACGCCAAATAGTCATGTACAAAACTTTATCATAATTGCAATGTTTTCTTCTCTGGCCCCATCTGATCATTGTGAGGTTCTAAGTATATGAAATAATTTATGCTATACACAAACAATTGCTTTAAAGAACCAAATGCATTACCTCCAGTAGCAAACCCACTAATGTCTTTTGTTTCAGTGCTGCTTCTAAGTAAGTGGGTTATGCAAATTTTAAAAATTCCTTAAAGTTTGCACTGGACTATAAAACTCACCATTCCCAACCACCATGGCCATTCGAGTAACTGCCCAACACATTTGGATAGTACCACGCCAGAGAAGGCTTCAGTTGCAAAACCTACTCATCAAAGCAAAAGTATGAAGACATGTGGTGTAAACAGTGGTCCTTCTTTCAAACTGTCTTCCTCTCTGTACACATGCTTGTATATCACTCAGTGACACATAAGAAGATGTCTCTTCACTTGATGCATTGCAGCTGATATGTGTGGATTACATCTACCAAACAGAGCTGAGTTTGAGATGGTGGGAATGATATAGACACTGTGTGTGTGTGTGTGTGTGTGTGTGTGTGTGTGTGTGTTATGACTGTTTCACACAGGCAACTCATCACTTTAATGTTTCCCTTTGATCCCTGAGTGAAGAGTATGAATATGTATAACAAATATGTGAATCAGCTCACCCTTTCACCCTCAGGACTCGTAGATGAAGAAAAAATAAGCAGCACTTTCCAACCACTAAAGTCTTCTCTAGAATTGTAATTTTTTGAATCGGGGCTCACCTTTAGCCCAGACGTGTTTTGGGAAGTGGTTGTCTTCTTAAGCCACTTCATGATATGGGAAATTCAAAGAGGAAGGAGCTGAACCAAGTAGGGTTGCTTGTGGTGCATACAGTATGCCATTTGGATGCAAAGATCACACCAAATGGCATACCAGACCTCAATTCAACCTCTAGCAACCCTATTTAAACCGCTCCAGCCTGCTCCAATGAACCTATGTAGACAAGTCCTATGTACACTATACGTACTTAGAAAACCCTGAAAATAGTTCCCATAGGAGTTCCCATTCAATTGTCAAACTGCCTTAGAAATTTTTCATCCAATAGCATTCTGAGGTCTGTCAACAGTCAACCAGAATATCCAGGGCAGAGTAGGAATTTTGAACCTGAAAAAGGGCATAGAACCCAGTGAGGAGTGCTCTTCATTTCAGTAATTTTAATGTGATTACAGTGTGCTGCCTGCCTTTTTTTTTCTTTTTTCTTTTTGCCTTTTTTTCTTGATGGGAGAGGAGTTTCCATTTATTTGGATTATTTTCTCTGCTGCAAAGCATGCCACCTTGTGATTATTTTTTGGATCCCCTCAGCATATTTCTTTGGGAATCCCTCCCCCCCCCCTTTGTTTGTCTGTTGGCCCTTTCCTTTCTTGGGTTATTTCTGCTGCTGTCTTGCCTCCCTGCTGTTGGCTGCTGAACTCAAAGAAGAGAAAGTACCAAGTGGCGGGGGGAAATCTCCCCCATATTCTAGTAGTTTCGATTTGATTTTACCCTTTATTAATGCATTAAATATCTGACTGTATTCTTTGCCTTCATTTGCTTCCTTACCTTTCTTGCTTTTTTGAAGAGGAACTGTATGTGTGTTTTATACTTTGGTATATTTTCCTCTCTTTGTGTGTGCTTTCTTTATTTGACTGGATTTCAAAAATTGTTATTTGGTTTTAATTTACTGTATATTTAGTTTTTTATAGGCCTTTAAATTAACCAATTTTGATTGGGTTTTTTGACCGTGCTATGTACAGTGAAGTTTGGAGAGGGAGGGAGTTTGGCTGCCCATGCCAAGCAAGCAAGGCAACAGGCCTGCAAGAATTATTGGTGATGATGGTGAACTGATAATGATGAATGTGACAATATAAACTAGTGCCTGCATAGGTTTGATGATGATTTTTCTTTTTCATGTACTGTTTTCTGCCTTCAGAGTAGATTGATTGTCTATTGCCATGACTCTGCTTTTTTGGAATAGTTTTTAATGGTTCTTTTGGGCTTTTGGGGTGCCAGAAAATACAAATAGGGAAACACAAATGGGAAATGCAAAAGAGGCTTTACATTTTGTATAAAACAAAAGGACTAGGTACATGAAAAATATGAAAAGAGGTAACTTGTGAAAATGTTTAAATGAAAGAAATACACAAACTTTCACTGTCCACATCCATACAGAAAACTAACCTTGTTACTTCTGCTTTTTCAAAAACTTCAAGAATGGGTGTATTGAATGGGACATTCAATAGGAAAAAAATATTTATTGTCCCAATAAAGATATTAACCACTTTTTAAGATAGTAAGATATATGTGTTTTGAGTACCCCTCATTCACTAGCAACAAGTGAACTGGTAGAGTTCAAGAGATGCCTCTCAAATTTGAGCTCACGATCAAACCATGGATGTGTTTGGGTGGAGCCCTCTTTTTGTGAAAAAGGCCTACAGAAGGCGGTGGACCATCTAGCATAACACTATGAGACCTACTTTATGCTAGCTCGAGGAAGCCCTGATCGTGCCATGAACCAGAATACCACCTGGGTTCTAAAAACTTAGTTTCTGATTTTGGCTTGGGCATCCAGTATGCTACATCAGTCCCCATGAAGTGAGGCAGTCCATGAGGCTTCTGACAGAGGAACTCAATCTGTAGCTCTTGAGAACACCTCTTTCTTTACCACTGTTATTAAGGCCAGATCAGGAAAACGTGTTGCAAAGCTACTTCCCTCTGGCTCTGCATTCAAAGCTGCCCTAGGAATGCAGACACAGAGAGCATACTTTTCTGCTGCCAGGGCTTTTGATGACAGAATGACTAGTTTAAGTGGCTGTAAGATCTGCTATCTGAAAAGCTGCAGAATCTATTATGTGTTTCTAAGCAGTGACAGCTGGCACTGCTGTGCTGGAGTTTATGCCGTCTCTCATACAGCTTAGATCAGTCACTCTGCTCTGAGCACCCTGATCTATCAACAAATGTGGTTTCTGGAACAGTTTAAAAGCATTCCCAAATAGGCAAGAAGTGGTTGCTTTCTGAGCAGCATTCAGACAAGGCATGTGAAGATAGATAATAAAGGGAATACCTGGAGCGTTCACTGACCAATGCCAATCCTACATGGTATCATAGCATACTGGCGCACCATTAGACTGACATTAGTTGGTCTGATAATGAAGATAAAGTCTGCAATTAATGAGACACAATAGAGTAGAGAAACCTCTTCCTATAGAACATTTCTCAGTGCCATTAATTCACAGCTATTAATTATGCCAGAGAAGAGGCAAGACTGGATGATTCCAGTGACAAGACTTACTGAATCAGTCTAAGCCTAAGGTATCCAAACAAGCACTACATTTCTTGGACGCAGGTGATGGTGAAAAGTTCTAGATAGAAAAATACACCTGATTCCAGCCAGGCATTATGTGAAATGTTTATAAGAACTGTAGGTTTCTTTAACAAACATCCTAATTCCTGGGCACTGTATGTGCAGCAGGTAATTTAAACCCAACAGGTTTGATGCATCCCTCAAATAAGCCAAATTTGTTCTTTGTAAATCCGCAAACCTAGTTTAGACGTTAACATTTTGCATCTATGAGAAAATGTTCTGGAACTTTTCTGTGGATAGATAAGATGACACTTTTATCAATGTCTCAATCCTGCTGTCTGCTTACATACATGTGACCTCATGATTCATTTCTCTTGAGTGTTTGTGGCCAAATAGTTTCATGTTAACCTACAGTGATACTTATTGCCATAATAAATACTTCCAGGCAGGATAGACACTAAATACAAAAGCAAGATGAACATTGGATACAATCATCTCAAACCATGTACCAGACAAAGAAGTCAATGCCAGCTCACTTTAAGAATAAAAATTTAAGGAATGATCTAAGGTGTGCCAAGATGAAGAACAGGAAGTTCTGGAGCCTATGTCTGAACAATTAAAAACCTCTGATGCTACCTCTAGCTAATGAGAGAGTTGTTGGGTGCCCTGTGGCATCACAAAGGAGGTAAGTAGGATACAATATGCAGAATCTAGTTTACTATGTGCTGTCAAGGAGTGGCTTACCATTGACATCCTCCAGTAAGTTTCCATTACTGAGAGAAGATTTGAAACCAGATTTCCTGAGATCTAGTCTGACACCCTGTCTACTATACCACACTGGCTCTCACCTGAAAATACAGTAGATAATGAAATAGATTGGATTTGGTGAATCAACATTTAAATAAGTCTCATTGAGAACCTATGCAGGTGGAACTCCCACAGCTAGTCACACCAAGACAGAATGGCTGAAATCTTCCAAAGGTGCAAAGGGCAGCCAGGCTTTCACAGCTACAGTGAGTAAACAGATACACTTTCTACTCTACCAGAGTGCCCTACCCCATTTTGTCCCTTTCCTTCCCCGCCTTAATATTCCCAAGAGTATTAAGAAGATCCCTCCTCAATCTCCCAGCATGGTCCTCCAGCAAAGTCCGTGAGCACACGCACACACAGAGAGACCCATACTGGCACCCAACAATATGCTCCTTCCTTTCCCACCCCGCCCTGGTTCAGCTGCCAGATCTCCCAATAATCAGATTTGCTGAGCTCAGTTGCAGCTCTTGCTCTCTCGCTCTTCTTGCTTCCTTTTCTCGTTTCAATTTTTTTAAAAACAAAAGATTATTTGAGCTAATTAGGCAATCCAGACTGCTTGGGCACAACACCCAGCAGGCTTACACTGGTGTAACTTTAAGATGAACAAGATTTCAGCCATTGATTCAATGGGTCTACTGTAACTGGGACAAAGAACTGGATTTAGGCATAAGTCCCAGGACAAATTTCTGGTACTGTATGTGTAGCATGAGCTGTATTCTCCCAATAAAAGCAAGAATATGTAAGCAGGGGAACAAAGGTATTCTCTCAAGAGATCTGCAGCCCTTAGAGCAACAAAAAAACAACAACAACACAGTACTGTCTACATTGGTAGTTATGGAATCCTAATGAAAGACAATTTATCTTATCCTAATAGGGATGTGAAGAAATCTCAACAATGTCCTTTTAGTGATTAAGCACAGGCTTCCTTGGCATGACAAGACAGGCCACGGAAGATCTGCCAAACTTTGTGAAGGTTCACAATCACTTCCTCCACCATCAACAACTCTGCATGGTAGGCTATTACACACAAAAAGCTCACCGAACACTGACATCCATAGGGCAACTGAAATTTCTGAACAAACCTGAAGAAACTGTAATGATACAATGAAATGGAAATAGACCGTTCAGTACAGTTCATTTGTTTAAAACTGCTGACCATGCTTTGCTTTTCGAAATGATTGCCATAGCAAGACACTAGGCATTTTCCCCTATTTTTTTCATGCACATAAAAAACCATCCTGTAAATGGCAAGCTTATTGATAGTATCAGACAGAACCTAACCATTTCTCTCAAGATCATTCCTAAGCGTGGAACTCCTGACATAAAGCTTTCCATATGTGCCACATGTAATGGTCAACATTTAGAGATAATAAACAGCATCTTCCATAGATGGGCATCAGTCCATTCAACTAACCAGTGCTTTCTGGTCCTTGCTATCAGATATTTCACTGCACCTAGATTGGAAAGATATGACAATAAATGCCCTCTTTGGTGAGTTAAAACACCAAAATCATACAAAAATTTAAAGACTCAATATCATCAACAAAACAGCTTAGTAGCACACAAAGCAACAGTATGATTACACAATGCACTAGGCCAAATGTATAGTTTAGCAAGGGAATCACTCCTTCTCCTCCTTGCTGTGTTTCAGGGTCATACTGCTCATACTTCAGGAGTCTTTTGTATGCTTGTTGGAGTTTTTACAATCTCACATGCTGCCTGTGATTTGAGTGACTGGGAGAGACCTTTCTGGGCTGGGGTGACAGTCAACCTATCCAGCACTAACCAATTGTTCCCCTTCTGTCTCTGAATGCTCAGTGTTCCCCCCCCCCCTGTCTAGAGTCTGTTGAAGTCTGTTAGTATGTTGTTGATCTGTTCACAACTGTAAGTAATGAAACTTGTTATTCTTTCTACTATTTATTTTATTTATTTATTTATTGGATTTCTATCCCGCCCATCTAGACCAAAGGTCTACTCTGGGCGGTTTACAAATTTAAAAACAATAAAACCAAAAACATATATTATAGGTCCAAGATGGCGAAGTATAAGAAATTAAGACATGGCAGGAGGGAAAGCCTGCCCAAATAGCCAGGTTTTAAGTCTATTCTTGAAAACACCCAGAGAGGGAGCCAGGCGGATCTCCACTGGCAAGTTGTTCCAAAGGCGAGGGGCCACTGCCAAGAATGACTCAGAGTGAGTTATTGAGATTGTAAGTGCCAGTTAATGAGAAAAGGAATGGACTACTTAGGGAACATGTAGCTATTCTGCTCTGTGAATCCCTGCACTTCTGCTGCACAGCTAGAGGAATTTAACCAAAAATTCAAAAACTCTGCAAGGGTTTGGCTTACACAGCAATTCTACTGAAGAGAGGCTGAATTTTGTACCCCTATAAGGAGACACTGAAATCTGAATTAAGCTAAAATACAAATCCACGCTGCAGATTCCCCAGCCCCAGCTCATTCTCATAAGACAACTGCTTCAGCAGCACTGCAGAAGAGGAACTTGGAACTCACAGCCTATGGTATAAATATGATGAAATGCCTGCACAATGATACCAATCATATAAATGCTGAGCACATTTTTAACGTGTTTGCTTAATCATAATAAAATGCTTACCAGCCACAATAAATTAGCACATCCAATCAGCCATTTCCTGTTCTATAGAGCTGCCCTCTGGGAAACAGTTACAAAATGAGGAGATCACAACTGAATGTTACAAGGGAGTTCTCTCAGGAGGAGGCCACACAGGCACAAAAAAAGGACAGAACCTACAGGATTGTCCCAGGAAGGTCCTTACATAGCATTGTGGCTTTTTTTTTAGCTGTCTGTATGAGGATAAAAAGGTTAAGGTTTCACAAAATCATAGAATTGTGGAGTTGGAATAGGTGTATAAGGCCATCAAGTCCAGCTCCCTGTTCAATGCAGGAATCCAAATCAGAGTATCTCTGAGAGATAGTTATCTTAATTGTCTCTTGAATGCCTCCAGTGTTGGAGCACTCACCACCTCTCAGTTGGTTCCATTGTTGTACTGCTCTAACAGTAAGGAGATTTTTCCTGATATTCAGCCTAAATCTGGCTTCCTGTAACTTGAGCCCATTATTCTGTGTCCTACATTCTGGGACGACTGAGAACAGACCCTGCCCCTTCTCTGTATCACAACCTTTCAAGTATTTCAAAAGTGCTACCATATCTCGCACCAGTCTTCTCTTCTTAAGGCTAAACATGCCCAGTTCTTTTCGTCTTTCCTCACAGGGCTTGGTTATCAGTCCACAATTATCCTTGCTGCTCTCCTCTGTACTTGTTCCAATTTGCTGCCATACTTCTTAAGATGTGGTCTTCAGAACTAGGCACACTACTTAAGATGAGGCCTAACCAGTGCCAAATAGAGGGGATCTACCGTGTTTCTCCGAAAATAAGACAGGGTCTTATATTAATTTTAGCTCCAAAAAAACTCATTAGGGCTTATTTTCAGGGGATTTTTTTTTTCATGTACAACAATCTACATTTATTCAAATGCAGTCATGTCATCTTCTGGTTGCTGCACAATGGAGGAGGGCGGGGTTTCACTTAACTGGGGCTTATTTTTGGGGTAGGGCTTATATTATGAGCATCCTGAAATACTAGGGCTTATTTTCAGGTTAGGTCTTATTTTCGGGGAAACTGGGTAGTACTTAATGGGATTTGGAGACTATACTTCAATTAATGCAGCCTAAAATAGCATTTGCCTTTTTTGCAGCTACATCACACTGTTGGCTCATATTCAGCTTGTGATCTGCAATTCCAAGATCCTTATTGCTCATAGTATTAGAGAGCCAAGTATATCCCATCTTGTAACTGTGCATTTAATGTTTCTTAATTTTGGTGTAAAACTTTGCACATGTCCCTGTTAAATTCATTCTGTTGTTTTCACTCCAGTGCTCGAGCCTATTGATATCTTTTTGTATTTTGTTTCTTTCTTCCTGGCTGTTAGCTATTCCACCCAATTTTGTGTCATCCGCAAATTTGAGAAGCATTCCCAGAAGCCCCTCATCCATTAATAAAAATGTTGAAGAGCACAGGTCCCAGGACTGAGCCTTGAAGTACCGCACTTGTTACCTTTTCCCAGTTTGAGAAGGAGCCATTGATAAGAACTCTCTGAGTGCGATTCTGTAAGCAACTCTGTATCCAAATGACACTTGTTTTATCCTGTCCACACCTAGTTAGCTTGCTAATCAGAATATCATGGAGCACTTTGTCAAAGGCTTTGCTGAAGTCAAGGTATATCTACAGCATTCCCACTGTCTATCAGGGAGGTTATCTGATCAAAAAATGAGATAAGAGTAGTCGAAATGACTAGATGGGCAGGATAGAAACATAATAAATAAATAAATAAATAAATAAATAAATAAATATATTTATATATATTAATATATATTTATTATATTTCTATCCTGCCCATGTATATATATAAAAATAAGATTTGTCTGGCAAGATTTGTTCTCGACAAATCTGTGGCTTCTCGTTATTAATGCATTGTTTTCAAGGTGCTTGCAGAGCGATTGCTTTATAACCTCCTATAGAATTTTCCTTGGGATTGATGTCAGACTGACTGGGGTGTAGTTTCCAGGGTCTTCCTTTTTGCGTTTTTTGAACATAGAGACATTAGTCCTCCTCCAAACATCTAGCACTTCACCCATCCTCCATGATTTGAAGATTCTAATAGTTCTTCAGCCAGTTCCTTCAATACTCTTAGATTCAGTTCATCAGGCCCTGGAGATATGAACTCTTTCAAAGTAAGAAGATATTCCTTGACTATTATTTTATCAATCTCAAGCTACAATTCTGTTTCCTTCACTTGCACTTCACATTTGCCTGGAGGGTCATAGACTCCCTTTTGGGAAAAGACCAAACTAAAGTAGAAATTGAGCACCTCTGCATTTTCTTTGTTATCTGTTATCATTCTTCCATTCTCATGCAGTAGTTGAACCACTATTTTTCTTTTTAATGTCTTTTACTATGCATGTTTTAGACCCATTTTTGGACTCAGCAACAATCCAACAGATATATCATTCCCACAGGACTGGACCTCAATTTGGTGTACACACATGCAAGAATATGGAGACTATCAAGGAGGCTTCTTCTTTCCCCCAGATCAGTCACAGCAATGTGTCTAGCCCAGAACTTGGAAAAGTAACTTTAGGATTACAATACCCAGAATCCCCAAGCCAGTAGGGCCTCAGTTCAAAAAAGTAATTTTTTTCCATCTGTCACCTGGGATCAGTTAATCAAATTATCTGTATCATTATTCTAAGTTCAAAGAGTCAGCAAATGATCAAGAAAAACAGTAGCCTGCCATTTCTTTTCAGGTTTGGTCAATTATCAGAAAAACCACAGGGCAAGACCATTCTTTCCCCCTTGCTCATCTGGTTTGTTTTTAGCTATATGTGTCAAATAAACAGGCAGTTTTTATGCCCATCTCTGCTTCCAGACCACCCAATATGGCTTTAGCAATCCCATCACTCTGTCTGTGGACTCAAACTGCATTCTCCCTCCAGACCCTACATACGTGCTAGCCCCCCCCCTTTTTTTTTTTTTTTTTTTGCAAATATAGCTGTAGACACAGAGTTATGCAGCTAAACCTATCACACAGATCTGTTGTGCAAGGCTTGAGAAGGTCCAGTCATGGGGAGATGCTGAACTTCTGTTGGTACTGGAAATGATGGAACAAGGTTTAAGAAGCTTCCCTCTTGTACTCCATTCAGCCTACCCTCTACTTGGCCTCCTTTCTGCCAGAGAAGCCTTGGAGTCTGTAAATGGTATCGCAGGCAAACAGGATAACCTAATCAGCTTAAACATATGTTACGGCTGTAGACATCTACTATTGCACACCGCAACAATATATGAAAGTGATTTCCAGACTCTTAAAAACAAACACACCTTCATGTTTCCAGGACTCAGACATCTTAAAATTTCATGAAATGTGAATCCATTTGAACTGAAATATCCCATATGTGCTTTGGGCAGCAAGATGATCACCTTGATCTTTCTGACTTTGAGAAGCCCTGTAGAACTGAGTTGCTGGAGATCTACAACATTTTAGCCTATTGGCAATTTCACATTAAATTCTTGATATACAGAGAACAAAAGAGAATACCCCGAGCTTAGCTGGGAATCATTTTTAGCTTTGCTCATCAGCTTTATACTAGGAGATAACTACAACAAACCTTACTGTTGTTCCCCTAAACAACAATTTCCCCTCCCTCTGCACCACTCTCACCACTTCATGCTTGGTCAACATTATCACATGAATGTGCCCAAGAATGAAGAGAAACTGGTGGATTTTTAACATTTCTCTTGCACACTTTGAAAGTTGGGCATCTGGTATTTTTCAAAACCCTAAAACATTTTAACTGAAAACCGTCCTAAGGAAAACACACACACACACACACAAAACCGGAAATGTTTCAATCTGAAATCCTTAATTAAAACCATGCACCAAATGCTGACTTAGCCTTTTAAAAAGGAAGTTAAAGAACAAATGTCCCTTTACACATCCCAAGCAGCATTTGAACAAACACAGTGAAAGTACAGAAAAATACCCTCCTATAGCTAAAACCATGGCTTCTGGTAAGAGAAAGCAGCCCCTGAAGACTTGTTTCAAAAACCTGATAACCAGCCCCAGCATTCTTATAACCTAGGAAATGAGGCACATCAAAATTAGCTATTCACATATGTTGTGTCCAGTTATAATCCTAATCAGATATGAGAAAGCTAAAATGGTGACAAACCATATCCTGGGAGGCTTAAACAAATGTCCCCTCCTCCTCTTTTTTTAAAAAAACTATTATTCCCAGAAATTCACAGAGTATTGTTGGTTTTTATTCCACAACACTGCAGTCTCCAAAGAGCTCTGTCCAAAGACATGTTAGACCTTTACCTGACAATCCTATGAATTTAGAATTGTTGCAAGCGAGTAGAAGACAGGCTCTCTTAGAAGCCAAGAATAAGACTCAGGACATTTTTTGCTCCATCACTGTCTGTATGAATCCAGAAATGTATTGGCCCATTAAATAAGAGTATTTGTTTTAAATCTGTTGCCCCACATATTGGGGAAACAACCTGATACTGCCAAGCTTCAGATAAACAGGTGATGCACATATCTGTACTTTGCAGACTGCCTTGAACTTGCACATTTCAATTTGGTAGCTAGTTAGTCAGTGTGTTAATGAAAAGTCAAGGACTCTTGCATCAGAACGCCCAAGGACCTTATAGATATATCCTATAAAGCAGGAGTAGGGAATGTATGATTCCCCAGGTGTTGGACTACAAATCCATCAACTCTAGCCAATGATGGAAGTTCCAGTCCAACAATATCTGGAGGTCCACAGGTTGCCCATTCTGAATATAAAGAGATAAACCATCCCTTGCTGTCTTTAAAAATTCCCATTCTGGAATGAATAGGCATCCCACTTGTACTTTGGGGGGATTAGACTTCCTCTCTAACCACCTTGTGCAGTCATGGATTGGTTCAAGGTCCATAACACTGCAAATATGCAGAGTGGCCACAAAACATGCATCCTCAGGATTTACAATGTCGGAAGCATCCTAGATATCCTTTAGAGGCCTGACTGACACCCATACTGCCCTTATTTCAGTGGTAAGTTAAAATCTGTGTATTTGAATTTAGAGAGTTTTAAGGTGATTGGATTGCACCATTCCCAAAGATCTAATGAAATAAGACAAGTTAGAAATAATAAATAATCTGTTTCCTACTAATTATTCCCAGGTATCTTTCCATTTATTTTAACTTCCATTTCTTCTTGTTTTTACCATTTTTATGGTCTTCTAAACTTGACAACCCAGCTTTCTAAAATTCAAAGACAATGCAATGAGCAACAGACAATGGCCCATTCTTGTCCTCTCTCACACACAACCCAAGATGGCAAACAGTTCAAAGCAATGCTCAAGGAGAGGGAGACACACGGGATGGCTTCCTCAAGCCTTGCTAAAATGCAGCACAGACTCTGTCAACATACCATTCTTATTACTGTTCTCACACAATCCTAAACCTATTCCCTGCTCTAAGCCTATGAGCACCATTAAAACAGAGAAGAGGAGAGGAAGATTAAGATAATAATGTCATTGGCCTACCCTTTGAGACAGGAACTGGGCAAAGATCTTGTCAGGATTTATGTATGATTAGATGAAAGAAGAAGTTGCTGCTAAAGCCCCCAAAGGAATTCCAGTAAGAGTAACTCATATACAGAGACAGCTGAGGGTGGGGAACAAAAGGTCACCATTTTAGAGCAAAGTATTTTCAGGTTTAACTTAACACATCTTGAGGGATATATTGAAGCTTCATCTACTAGAGTTCTTTAAGGCTACCTTTAAAATCAAATAATACAAATAAGATCCTCTTATTCAAATAAATATTGCAAAACTCAACAGAAGCTTCTAAACTAAATAACTCCTCAACCCATCCATCTAATCTGTACATCATATGTAATAAAGAGGCCAAAGGCTTCTCAGCTCCTTAAATGCAAAGCACATGGACAGCATTTGAACGGATAGGCAAGAAAATGGGAGCATCAGGTAGGAGTTCTAGAATGCATTGTAGTATTAAGACACCTTATTTTTTGTTGTTATTCATGAAGAAAACTCACTGTAGCTTATGTAAAAAGATCTCACATGTCTGTGATCTTTCTGTTCTTAGGTCAATTCAACAATTTGCAAGGGAAGGCCCAACTACGGCAATGACAAATTTGCATTTAATCAACATAAATATCTACCTTGTGTTGCATAGATTTTCCTTTGAAGTTCTGTCAGTGCTAGGTATGCATGGCTATGTCAACATGGCAAGATTTTTTTCTTTCCATTCCTCAACGTTTATTTTCTTCTGTTGGCTGGCTTGGTGATGCCCCCCACAATATCCCATATTCCAAGTTACCTCTTTTGATTGCAATCCTCTCTGGGGGCCCTGCATATCACAAGAGCCAATCATCTACTGCATGCATTTCACTATTTCGATTAAACAATGGTTCTCTACTTTTTGTAAAATATTTTAATGTATTTTATAATAAAGATCTGTTGTTAGCAACTGCGTGATAAAATAGCTAATTCTATTTCCATTTTATCCTGTACCTAGAAAAATATATTCAGGATGGAAGAATTATAACAGTGTGTGTAAGCTGAGTTTTTGGAGAAGTCTTGCATGTACAGAGTAGGGCCTGTCGGATTCTCGTTTAACCTTCAGGGAAGTGTCTTTAAAAAGTAAAGTAAGAAGGCTGTTCACAGCATTCCCTGCAGGTAAGCTAGTGTGGACTATAAACTGGGGCAAAGAAGAGCTTTGAGTCCTGGGAAGAAAAGGATTGAGATGTAAGATCCAATCAAAGATGTTTAGTATCCTGCAGCCTGTCTGAATTTACTTCATACATCACAAAATTAATTAATCTTTGGCTTTGTTTCAAATTTTGAAAAAAGATCCAGTACTGTTTGGCAACCATGGCAGAAACCACACATCAATCACCTTGAACCAAATTTATGCCAAAGGCCTGGAAAATCTATTTCTCTAAATATGTATTACCCTGGGAATGCTCAGTTGCATCCCCATATTGGTTGCATCAGGCAAGCATACCTTTAGTAAAGTGAATATGGTAAACAATTGTGTAAGATCTACTACAGCAAAAAAAAAATCTTAATCGACTTATTATGTTCTCAGCAGACAGCAAGTAACAACTGAAAAGCAACAATGCATTTCTTTAAGTTGTACTCAGATGTATCATTGAGTTCAATTGGACTTACACCTAGTAAGAGATATAAAAATTGTAGTCAGCAGCCTTAGTTAATAAGACTGCCAAGTAGAAGCAAGAAATTGTTCAGACAGGTCTGAATGCTTAAGTTTCAGTATTATATGATTAATTAATTGTTATAATAAATAATATTTGTTTGAAGTGTGATTTTTAAACCATTTCTGCTCTTTATTTTATTAATTGTAAATATTTATAGATATTACCATGATTCATAATCATTTGACATACAAGTGATAGCTGCCATAGGAATTTCCTTGCACTAATTATACTTCTTGTCCTGCCCTCACAATGTAGAAAAGTGTATAATCATTACAATTAAAAGAAGAGAAATTTAGAGTATGCTGTGTCCAGTATTAGGCCAGATTCATTCATGCTTTTGATCTGATTTACAGAGCATTATTCTTTATAAACATTTATTTCAAAGCACATGCTTAATTTAAGCTTGCAGACATTTCATACCATTAGGTGAACAGTTCTCAGTTTAAATCTACTCCTGCTTAATTTGAAACAAATTACATATTTTGACCTGTGTTCCAAACATTACACACTCTCTCTCTAAGACCTCGTACAACTGTGTTGTCATTGCATGGAGAACTGGGATAGACCAGGGCCTATTCTTGCCCCTCACTCCTATCACCGGACAGAGACTTTGATTAAAGTCTGTCAAGGAAGGGATGAGTGGAACCCAACAACTTTTTATCTAAGCAACTGCCATCTCTGTGATGGATGACGAGCAAGACAAACCCTC
Source organism: Intellagama lesueurii (assembly GCA_037013535.1). Taxonomy (NCBI): domain Eukaryota; kingdom Metazoa; phylum Chordata; class Lepidosauria; order Squamata; family Agamidae; genus Intellagama; species Intellagama lesueurii. Next base: position 216,614,729 of record JBAJHW010000003.1, read on the forward strand.
AAACTTAGAATCATCCCTTGAGGGTGATTGATAATAGAAACAACATTATGTTATGTTATGTTATTCTGTACAAGCAATAACAGAGCTCAGAATCTGGTAAGAACAACACACATGAGCAATTTTAGTCATGCAAACAGTTGCTCCCCTTTGTCAGAATGTCATCGGTGTGACTTATTTTGCTGGTTGCATTACAGACTCCCCAACAAAGGGAAGAAATGCTTGTGTCATTATTGCTGCATGTGCCTTTTTCCCCAAAAAGATTCTGGTCAGAATTTTTGTTGCCATCCTAACTAAGTGCTTGGTCACACGTGCCAAAAGAACCCCAGTTATACTGTTTTGGCTATTATTTGGATAATTTCATAATTTTCTATTCACAGGACGCACAGCTAACGTCGATTCATTTGCCCAGGCAATTGGTTTATTTCCTCCTTGCCAGGAGGGTGGTTTTAACTTGTACTGATGATGTATCACTTCATTTCTTATCATTTCAGTGTGTCTGAATGTTGTCAATTTATTTCCTTTGCAAAGGGGTTGGGTTTGGGGGCACTGTGGCCACTTCATGGCCATTGTGCTTGTACCCTTTTATTATTATCATTACTTAAAATGATATCAGTAAATTGCTAGTAGCAGCTGCTGCCAAAAACAGAAGGGAACAGAAACTCAGAAGGACACAGCCTTCCCCCCACTCCATCCCTTGTGAGGAAAAGAGGGCTTGAGCCAAGAAAGGGACATTTCCCGCTTTGAATTGTAAAGAAAGGGGTATTGCACGAACGTCTCCTCTCTCTTTTTTTAAAAAAACTACTCTTCACAATACTTTGCAAGTATTTTGAAACCCACTTCCTCCTCCTGGCACTGTGCAAAATGGAAAAGAAAAATTAAAGTCAAGAATTGAGAGAGGGAGAGATATGCAGGGAAATAAGGAAAATAGGATGAGTGAGTAAAGGAGGGAAGGAAAAGGGGAGGAGCAGAGAAAGCTCATACCGCTCTATCAATATATCCTATTTGGTAATTTGGGGAGGGGACGGGGGGGCTGATTGCCTCTACATCCGAAAACAGTAGAGAAAATGAATCGATACAAAATTAAAGAGCAGTCCAGCCTGCTATAACAGTTCAAATAGAAGGAAATGAATTGATACAGTTCTAAACAATGTAAACACTCCCACAGATATATATATATTCCACGTGACCACTGAAAAAAGTGTATCGGTATAAGAGAGGAATGAAAAGAATCAGTATAACTGGGGTTCTTTTCTTACATGTGATCGAGCCCTAAGATAATAATATGGACCAGGACACAGAGTGGCAACACTGCGCAAACATCAGCTTCTCCATAAGTAATAAAACTTTTTCTTCAATAACTTGCAGTGCTACAGCCAAAAACTGGAGGGTTACAACAGGTTCTAAACAGGAGGATTAACACTTAACATGTTTACAGTTAATACTGTACCTGATTAGCCCCAGTTTTGTGAACAAAGACTGAAGACTGATTTTCTGCCGAAGGCTGTAACTTGAAAGATTCTACTGAATGAGAAGAAGAATAAGGTTGTGGCCAGAGGCCATGAAATACGAAGTCTTATACCTAAGCCAGCCTTCTGCATGAACAAAGCTAGTGCAGTTTCCTGCAGTGCTACAAAGATGACTGGTGCTGACTCACGCTGGGGATGGTGGTACCATGGACACTCAGCATTGCTATCTCTGAGGAACACATGCCAGTTGCCCCAAAGTTTAACAAGGCATCCACAGTTACATACTTCTACTGCCTCTACAATAAGCACCTCCCTCCCCACCTCCAAATATAGTACTGTTGAGATCCCAGTCTCTTGCATGTAGCCCCATAAGATCCAGACCTCAAAAGGGCAACATCAATAGTTGGGAATATTGAGACCACAGGTGAAGCACAGGAGAAGACCAAACATATTATTTTCTACTTTGTTTCTAAACTCAGTTCAGGATGATAGTGTTGACCTATAAACATCTAAAGCAGTTAGGGCCAGGATATCTTGAAGACAACCTCTCTGCATATGAAGTTCCCAGAATTTGAGAACTTTGGGCTTGTCTGCCCCACTATCCCAAATGGTTAGGTTGAAATGTATATAAGAAATGTTTCCCTCTGACAGGGTATTCTCAGCTATATAAATCCCTCCCAAGGGAATCAGGCTGGCTCCATCCTTGTTCAGCTTCCAATGAGTCATCAAAAGCATATTATGTTTTTTATTCCATATCATTTTGGTGTTTCGATTGGGCAGAAGTGATTAATACACACTTTTAATAAGTAAATATATAAAATATGGAGAACGAAGAAGGTTAATTCACATGTTCTACAGCCTTCAACGGAAGAAATGCTTTCTGACCAGGAAGGAGAGCAAGAGTGAATTGCAGGCAATAAGATGAGCAACAAAGGCAAAGGCCTCTTTTTTTTTTCACACAGGATTCACAACATTCCTTTGAAAATTCAATTTAACCGTCCTGTTCTTGTTTGCTAACCAGAACCAATTTAATTGTAAATCTACACGCAGAGCCTGCTGGAAGATAGAGGGGAGGGTGCGTGGACAGAATATTTTGTAGTGGCTTTTCGCTCCCATTTGGAAAACAGACTGTGACTTTAACTGCTTTGAATCTCACTATTGTAAACTCCACAATTCCCTGAGTATCGGTTTGCCTCCCAACCCAGAGTAGATGTTAAAATCTTCTCTTTTCCCCCCTACTAGATATAGGACATCATCATGGCTGTTTTGACTTTGGATGTAGCAGCTCTAAACAATTATGTTCTGTTGCATACAAAATAATTTGCCAGACCTCTCAGCCTATATAAACTTCTCCCTGCATGTTTTTTCCAGTTTATTTTACCTTGGATGAACAGTTGTAATAATCTGAATTTTTCATCTCTCATTACACAACCAAAGTATTCTATCCTTGGAATGGATACCCTGTCAAAAATTGCCAACTGGTTGCATGATTGTTGTTGCTTGTCTGTCTGTGTGTGTGCTTTGTTTTGTTTTTAAGAATTCTGGTCTATGTGTTTTAAAATTTCCTGCTCTTTAGTCATTCACTTTATTACTTGTTCATTGGTTACTCCCTTGATCTAAGAAATTATTTATACTCTATAGTAAATCCACATTTTGAATGTTCTGTCCTTTTAATAGTTGCATATATTAAAATTTCACAATGCCTTACAGTAGAACTGAGAATATATAGCATGGCACAATGCACATTTTCATAAACAATTTTGAGGTTTTGTTGCATATTACATTCTTCTTCTTAAGGAAGCTATTTAAGGCCATCTCTATTCTGACTTTTACTGCAAGTTTAGAGAAGATAAAAGGCATGGGCTTGATGGTATTCAAAATAAAGAAGGAACTTTTTTTTCTTACACCTAAATGAAAAATCTTACCTAACATCTGCAAACGACATGTAATACAGATGCTGGGGAGTCTTTTTTTTATGGTTTGTGTTAATTTCTACAATGGCTGTACTCATGCCTATCACAGTGTATCAGACCTTTGTCAGGTGGTTGAGAGAAACCTGTCCCATTACTTCATTCAATTTAGGGTAGGACTCCTAACTAAGCCATGTTTCCATCACTGCCCTCTCTCATGAACAAACTGCCAATATCAGCGTACACAAGGGTTCCTTGGTTTCATGCCTTGTTGTGACAGTTTAGTAAACAACCTGATAAAATCAAGCACTTTCCAAAGGAAAGGCCATTGCACTCATGCTCGCTGACTCGTCTGGTTCTGCTTACCATCTGCACAAGCTTATTTGGAACAACAAAACAAATTTCATTTCCTGGTCTCCTTCAATGTAAATAGGCCCATTAAGCTGTAAGGGTGTTTACATTCTGGAAGATAGTTGCAGCTTTTCATTTGATTACCCACAGCCCATAGTTAGTATTCCAGCTGCTCCTCTACAGTCAGTGTTCTCTGTTACCTCCTGCCAGAAGAGGTGGAGTCTTGTGAGACTAGAAATACATGTATAATGGAGCCAAAAAAGCAGGAGGACCATATTTTAAAGTACCTATACACACCACCACCACTAAATTATTCAGGTTATGATTGACACAACAGGCCAGCAGTGCACTGTGCCAGAAGGGTCAGGACTCAGTCCTAGAGAAATATACAAAGCAACTGAAGCTGTCCAAGATAATTTTATCCTTAGTAATAAAATTACTCTTGAAAGTACCAAATCTTTGAACAGTAATATTTGGCAGGTAGTAGAATAGCAGCAATGTCTGAAGCTTGAATGGCTTTGGTCAGTACTTGGATGTGAACTATCCAACTCAACAGCACAATGAACTGTGGTCTTATTCTGTGCTAGAAATGCTGGGAGGAAAAAGAAGCAAAATGCCAGTCTGTGTCGCCCACACACCCACACATATGGATAGGTTCTCTGTATGCAATAATTGCACACCAAATGAGATCCAATGCAGATGCTGTTCTAGAAGTGCCAGAAGGGAGCTGCTTACCTCTGCTGCCCCAGGAAAAAAGAGAGAGAGACAGAGCCAAGAGCAGGGGAATACCCCAGAAGCACTTCTAAGTGGCTCAAGCTGTTCTGGGACTTTGGCAGAAATGTTCAAAAGGTGCCTTTACCACAGACGTTTCTCAGTGTTTGCCAAGATGTGTGTGTGTTTGTGTGTGTATGTATGTGTGTGTGTGTGTGTATTTGTATGCTCCTCATAAACCTAAATTGTTAAATGGCTGGAGTTTTCCTTTAACTGTATGAAATTGTTATTCATTCTTGGACTGGCTTTTTAATCAGAATAAGATATTTTAAGTGTCCCAATTTGGAAACAATAACAAAAGGGTAAGTCCAGGCAGCTGGTTGTGCAAGCCAGGTCACACATTCCCATTTTACAAGACATACACAAATCATTGCACAGTATTTTGAAGAATTATGTCTGCACCAGTTAGAAAGCAAATGTTTAAAAAAGACACTGTGGTTTACAAAATGGAGGGAACTCATTAGTGCATTGCTGATAGGCCAATCTTATTCATTATGGACTTGTCTGTTCACTTTATGCAACTATGCCGGCATGAAACACTTGCCTTGATCTCTCTACTCAGTTCACCTTAGCAAAGCAAGAAGGGCCGTGTCTCTTAAGCTTGTCTGCGTCATAAACACAATTTCACTGCCAAACTTAGCAGAAATACTTCTCTGCTGTTCTATGTATGTCTCTTTTTCCTTCTGTTTTTGTTTAATGTAGGAAAGAATTTTTAAAGGTTTTATACAAAAAATGGTGCAAAGCAGTGCTGTTGCATACAAGATTTCAATCTTATGGATGGATACTCTAGATAGAGGCTTCAGTAACCATTCACAATAAAAATTTGGATATGAGTTTGATCCCTTCAGTCAGACTACAAGGACAAAGTGCATCCCAATAGATCAAATTTGCGGGCTAATTTTCCACCATCTCCATCACATACAGTTCAAGAAGAACATGCCATTCCAAAATCTGGACCTTAAAAACATTTGTATAAAATTAACTTTAAGAATTTCTACTAGTGGTAGCCTACCACATTTGACCCAAATTTGTGACCGTTTGCATCAACTAACCTGACACCTGATTATGTATACGTAGTTACAAAAAGTTCAGCAAACATTGTTTTCATACCTCATAAAGTAAGACACGAGTCCAACATTCCTCCTTTATACAACAAAACAGAAAACAGAAATGCTGGAATATTTCTGAATCTTCTGGAATCACTTCTCAATGCCCAAGAATTCCAAGAAGCCAAGAGTCCAGATGCAGATGTGGGACAGAACAGATATTTCAAAATATAAGGCAATGGCTATGAACAAACTCAGAAGATAAGGTGCAAGCCAGTGTGGTGTAGTAGATAGAGTGTTGGATTAAGACTCAGGAGACTTGGGTTCAAATCCTTGCTTGGCCTTGGAAACTCACTGGGAGGTGAGGAAGGTAAATCATTCCTTGAACATATATAATTCAAAAATCCTTTAGGGTCTCTGTAAGTCAGAAGCAACTTGATGGAACGTAACAATAGAATATACTGTAAGGTGAGATATGTTGATATATAAGACAAACACAATGGTATGCAAACTTAGAGAATGACATAACCAATCCCAATTAACCATATTTGTAAAAGTACTAAATTGTCCAAAAAAGCACAGCAGCTAACAGGCAGGTGACAGATGATACAGCACAAGAAGCCTGGTAGAAGTCACCAGATACCAAGGAAATGCAAATGTCTATTGCAGTAGTTAAGAGCTTGGAACACTATCTTTTTTTAAAAAAAAATATTCCTTTACCCACTGCTTTGCTCAGTGTCAAGTCATTATTATTAACACTCAGAAAAGAGTGATTCATTGTTATTCTTTGTCCTGCTCATTATTAACATATTACTTGTTACTACTGTACCATTGAAAAATGTTGGATAACCACCACCACCACCACCACCACCACCTTTATTGTCAATGCACAACATGTGTGCAGTGAAATTGAATGAGCCTCCATTGGTACAACCACACAAAGCACAAAACACAGAATACATTCAGACACAGAATACTTCTCCAACCTTATAAACAAATCCCCAACCCCAGGAATACCGGGGCTAGGCAAACATTTCCACACACACACACTGTAAGTCTATTATATTAAGTCTAGTCATGATGTTATGTGGCATTTAGAAGTCTGACGGCCCATGGATAGAAGCTATTTTTCAGCCTATTTGTCCAGCTGGCTATGCTTCTATATCTCTTGCCCGATGGTAGAAGTATGCTCTCCAGTTCCCCCATGAAAAGCTCTCCAGTACTTGTTTCCCCCTTTAACAGCAGAATTTACAAATACAATATAGGAACATTAACATTTAATTAACCAATTAACACAATAAATAAATTGTGCCTTTCTGGGTATAGTATTATCCTGCAAATATCAAGAGAGATGAGCAACAAAGGCTTGTTGATGTCCAAGATAGCTGGTTTCCTAATGCAATTAAGGTGCTACTGCACAGCAGGAAAAATGCGAACAGAACCACTACGAAGTCACACCTGCAAAGTCAGGTTTCCTTGGGTTCATTTGTTTCAGCCAACCACACAGGAGTCAGTGGAGAAAGAGGGAGAAACAGCCTTGTTTGTAGCTTGTTAATCATTTGAATCCTCTCCTCCCCACACCTGCTGCTTGATTTTGCTTGTTTCTCCCTTCCCTTGTCAATGCTTGCTGTCCTAGCACAGTTAGATGACCAAAGGGTGGAGTGGGGGGGGGAGCGAGGAACTGGCAGAGAGACAGAAGGAAGCTTTCACTTCAGCCTTGTTTCCATCTGGGTAATAAAAAGGGCTCAGCAGAGAAACAGGAGAAAGTTTGAAGGGAGGTCTGCTTTGACCATCCAGATTTGCAGAGGCAAAATTGGAGCAGAGCTACCTTAAAACTTCCTCCTCTCTCTCTGCTGAGTCCTCACTGTTTTCCTTTTCCCCCTTTGGTCATCTAGCTGCCTGAGTGCTAGATTGGCAAGCATTTGAAAGAAAGATAAAAGCAGACCAGGGAACCAGATGTGGGGAGGTGAGAATTCAAATAGCAGCCAGTTTCCTCACTGTTCTGCTTTTCTCTCTGCTGCTGGAGCCAGCTAAAATGCCTTTAATGCTGAGGGCTGTAAACCCCTCCATATTAACTCTAGCTATCACACTGCCTGAACTGATGCAAATGCATTTGATTCCAAAAAAAGTAGAATCCCCAGCAGGAGAGGGGAAATATAGATGTGGGGTAGGAAACTCTGGGCTGATTCACACTGACTTGTATGTCATGTAGTTAATGAAAAATAATGTGAATCAGACTGCCCCAGTCCCAGAGCACTTCCCTCATTATTTGTCAATGTGAGGTACAAAGAGAGGGTGAATGTGAAGTACATAGAGAGGGGATATGGTTTCAGCTTGAGATTGATAAACAAAAGGTCTAGGAGTACCTTACTATTTTAAATGAGTTCAGATGCGCAGGGCCAGATGAACTGCATCCAAGGATACTGAAAGAACTGGTTGAAGAGATTGCAGAACCACTGTCTATTATTTTCTTGAAATAATGGAGGATGAGTGAAGTACCTGATGACTGGAGGAAAGCTAACATGGTCTCAATCTTCAAAATGGGCAAAAAGGAGAATCCGGGGAACTACAAACCAGTCAGCCTGACATCAAACTCAGGGGAAATTATATAGGAGATTATAAAGCAGTCACTCTGCAGGCATCTTGAAAACAATGCAGTAATAACTAGAAGCCAGCATGGATTTGTCAAGAACAAATCCTGCCAGATGAATCTTATCACATTTTTTGATCAGGTAACCTCCATGGCAGATGGTGGGAATGCTGTAGATGTAATATACCTTGACTTCAGCAAAGCCTTTGACTAAGTGCTCCATGATATTCTGATTAGCAAGCTAACTAGGTGTGTACAGGATAAAACAAGTGTCAGTTGGATACAGAGTTGGTTACATAATCATACTCAGAGAGTGCTTATCAATAGTTCCTTCTCAAACTGGGAAAAGGTAACTAATGGGGTACTCCAAGGCTCAGTCCCGGGACATGTGCTCTTCAACATGCTTATTAATGACTTAGATGAGGGAGCGTGGGGAGTACTTATCAAATTTGTGGATGACACAGAATTGGGTGGAATAGCTAATACCTTGGAAGACAGGAACAAAATTCAAAAAGATCTCAATAGGCTCGAGCACTGGACTGAAAACAACAGAATGAAATTTAACAGGGATAAGTGCAAAATTCTACATCTAGGGGGAAATCCTGAATGCACATTTACAAGATGGAGGCTACTTGGCTCAGTAATACTATGAGTGAGAAGGATCTTGGAATTATTGTAGACCAAAAGGTGAATATGAGCCAACAGTGTGATGTAGCTGTAAAACAGGCAAATGCTATATTATGATGTATTAACAGAAGTATAGTCTCCAAATCCCGTGAGATACTATACCTCTCTATTCAGCACTGGTTAGGCCTCATCTAGAGCACTGGTTCTCAAACTGGGGTCCCCAGATGTTCATGGACTGCAATTCACAGAAACTTTCACCACTTGCTGTGCTGGCCAGGATTTCTGGGAGCTGCAACCCAAGAACATCTGGGGACCTAAGTTTGAGAATCACTCATCTGGAGTACTGTGTTCAGTTCTGGACAACACACTTTAAGAAGGATGACAATAAACTGAAGAAAGTTCAGAAGAGGGCAACAAGGATGATCAGGGGACTGGAAACCAAGCCTTATGAGGAAAGACTGAAAGAACTGGGCATGTTTAACCTCAAGAAAAGAAGATTGAGGGGAGACATGATAGCACTTTTCAAATACTTGAAAGATAGTCATAAAGAGGAGGGGCAGGATCTGTTCTCAATCATCTCAGAGTACAGGACATGTAAAGAGAGGTCACCTACCTGTAACCATAGTTCTTCTAGTGGTCCTCTGTGAATCCACACAATTGGGTTGTTCTGCGCCTGCGCTGAACCTCTTGGAAGTTTCTAGAGCTTAAAGACACATGATTAGTGGGACGTTCCCCCATGGAGCGCATGCTCCGCCCACCACTGATCCCCTCAGTTCCTGAAAAAAGTCCGCCACTGTCAAGGAACTATATAAAAGTACAACGTGACGGACAGAGGGGAGGACGGGCAGGATGTGTGGATTCACAGAGGACCACTAGAAGAACTATGGTTACAGGTAGGTAACCTCTCTTTCTTCTTCGTGGCCTCTGTGAATGCACACAATTGGGTGATTGGCAAGCTGACTTACCGGATGGTGGGACATCACGGTAGAAAGGATGCCAAAACAGCTCTTCCAAAACCAGCGTCATTCTGTGCCCTGACATCGAGACGGTAATGTCTGACAAAGGTCAATGGAGTAGACCATGTCGCTGCACGGCAGATGTGAGGGAGTTCAATCCCACGCTGGAAAGCAGTAGATGTTGACAGCGCTCTGGTAGAATGGGCCGTTAAATGTTCAGGAGGTGTTTTGCCTGTTAACTCATACGCCAATGAGATAGTTTGGACAATCCATCTAGAAATAGATTGCGGCGAAGCTGGAGCTCCTTTATGAGGACCGTGAAAACATAGAAAGAGTCGCTGTGATTTTCTGAATGATTTGGTCCTGTCAATGTAAAAGCCCAGGGAGTGTCTTACGTCAAGTGTATGGAGCATGCGCTCGAGAGGTGTTGATGGAGATGGAAATAGGGTAGGTAGAATTATCGGTTGATTGAGGTGAAATTCAGATACAACTTTAGGTAAGAAGGACACATCAAAATAAAGAGTGACCTTATCAGGATGGAACTGAAGGAAGGGTGGATCGGATCGGAGGGCTGCAAGTTCGCTAGCCCGCTTAGCAGATGTTATTGCCACGAGGAAAGATGTTTTCAAGAAAAGTAGTTTAAGATCACAGGTAGCCATCGGTTCAAAGGGTGGTCGAGTAAGTGCATTGAGGACAAGTTGTAAAGACCACTGAGGGATAGGAAGTTGACGTGGGGGGGGGCGAATATTGTTGAGTCCCCTTGAGAAATTTTTTCACAGTTGGATGAGAAAAAAGTTTGGCCGATTCAGAATGAGGAGGTTGATGAGCTACAATAGCAGAAATATAAACTTTCAAGGTGGAATGAGATAGTCCAAAATTGAAGAGATAAAGGACAAAGGTAAGTAAAGTCTTCAAAGAGACTGGCGTTGCAGGTAGGTTCTGAGAATCAATAAACAAAAGAAATGCTTTCCATTTGTTTTGGTATAGAAGCTGGGTCGAGGGCTTTCGAGCCCAATCAATTACATCCTTTATGGTGGGAGTATCCTCCACGCTGTCAGGTTCAGAGAGGATAAGTCTGGATGGTGAATCATCCCGTCGTCTTGAGTGAGAAGGTTGGGGATCGGTGGAAGCCGGAACGAGTTGGTTGACATCGACCTCAGGTGGGTGAATCATGGTTGTCGCAGCCACCATGGAGCGAGAAGGATTGCATTCGACTGGAATTGTCAAAGTCAAATGATGGTTCTTTGTATGAGCGGTATCGGAGGGAATAGATAGAGTAGGTCCTTGTCCCAGTCTACCATGAAGGCGTCTCCAATCGAGTTCCTGTCGATTCCAGCTTAAGAACAGTAATGTTGGCACTTGGTATTTGCTCGGGAAGCAAAGATGTCAATGGAAGGGGTGCCCCAACGGTCGCAGAGGAGATCGAAGATTGTGTCATTTAGGGACCATTCGCGTGTCCTTGTGGTGAGGCGACTGAGATAGTCCGTGAGGAAGTTTTCATGTGTGGCTATGTGGACTGCTACTGGGAAGATGTGATGTAGGTAACACCATTCCCAGAGCTCGATGGTCAGGTACAGTAGGGATAGAGAATGTGTGCCTCCCTGTTTGTTTATGTAGTAAAGGGCCGTCATATTGTCCGTAGCGAGTTGGACTGCACATCCCGCAATAAATGGTAGGAAAGCATGGAAAGCCTTGATAATTGCTAAGAGTTCGAGGTGATTGATGTGTGATGTTTTCTCTTGATTTGTCCATAGGCCATGGATTCTGTGATTCCGACAATGTGCTCCCCATCCCTGTAATGAGTGCATTTTCAGTCGGGCATGTTGAATGACGGATGTGGTGGAGGCCATGAGGCCGAGGAGGTGCTGTTCATAATGAGCAGTGACCCATGCATAAGGCTGGAAGTGGATGACAAGAGAATGTATCTTGATTGTGCGTTCTCGAGGGAGGAAAGCCCTGGCGTGATGTGAATCTAGAAACGCGCCAATGTAATTGACTCTTTGAGAGGGAGTTAGTACTGACTTGTCGATATTGACCTTGAGGCTGAGATCTGCCAAAAGAGAAAGAGTGACAGCAATGTCTTTTAGAGCTTGTGCTCGTGAGTGAGCCACGAGTAACCAGTCGTCGATGTACGGGAACACCGAGATTCCTAGGGTGCGAAGGTGCACCGCTACGGGGGCCATGCATTTTGTAAACACCCGCGGAGCTGTGGAGAGACCGAACGGTAGGGTGTTGAATTCATAGGTGGCGTGACCGAGGGAGAAGCGAAGGAATTTGCGGTGGTTGTGTCTGATGGTGATATGAAAATAGGCGTCGCTCAGGTCAATGACAGAGAACCAGTCTCCCTCTTGGAGAAGGGGAAGGATACGTTCCAGAGTCACCATGCGGAAGCGCCTCTGAGTGATGAAGTAATTGAGGTTGCGAAGGTCGAGGATGGGACGTAGTCAACCCTCGACTTACGAACTTAATCCGTTCCGGAAGGATGTTCTTAAGTCGAAAAGTTCGTAAGTCGAATCAGCATTTCCCATAGGAATGCATTGAAAACCAATTAATCCGTTCCGGCTGTTTTTGGTTCTTAGGTCGAGGGGCGGTTTGTAAGTCGAAGCATTAGTTCCCATAGGAACTAATGCAAAGCCGGTTAATCCGTTCCTACCACTAGGGGCAGAATTTTTTCTTTTTTTCCCTTTTAACCTAAGATGACTTAGGTTTAAAAAAAAGGAAAGAAAAGAGGGAGGGAAGGAGGGAGCAGACACCTTTTCAACAGAACACCTTGAAAGTTCAAATTTCGCGCTTTCCCCGCCTCCCGCGCGGTTTTTTTTTCGGTTCGTAACTCGAAGCAAAGTTCGCAAGTCGAGGCTATATTTTTCTATCAGAGTGGTTCGTAAGTCGAAATGTTCATAACTAGGGCTGTTCGTAAGTCGAGGGTTGACTGTAGAGTGTTGTCTCGTTTTGGAACGAGGAAGTATCGGGAGAAGAAGCCCGGGTCGGAGGCACTCGGGGTGATGAGAGAAATAGCATTCTTTGAAAGGAGTGACTGGATCTCTGATTTGAGAGCGGTGGATGGGGAAATCAGAACAATCCATGGTGGTGGTACGGAAAGGAATTATATTGCTTAGCTGATGGAAATGATTGATAGAACCCACGAATCCGTGGTAATGCGTGCCCAAGATTGAAAATGGGGTGCGAGGTGGGTGGTGATGGGAGGGGATGGAGTGGGAAGCGGGACAGTCAGAAAGTCAAAGGCTCTGTTTGCTTTTCTTATCAGGGCGCCTGAAGGATTGTCGAGGGCGCTGTTTCTGAATGTGCTGACGAGGTTGGAAGGAGGAAGACGGTTGAGGTAAGTAGCGTTGCTTGTCTGGAAAAGACTTGTATTGGTGGAAGGGATACTGATGACGCCACTGATAACGTTGAGGCCTGTAGTAGGGCTGAGCATTGTAGGAACATGCAGTTTTTCTCATCTTTTGTAGCTTATCAAGGACCTCGTCTGTCTTCTCGTCAAACAGACCAGCGCCGTCGAAAGGTAAGTCTTCAATTCGCATCTTAGAATCTTCTGAGATGCTCGCGGAACGTAGCCAGGCATGTCTACGTAAGGCTACAGCTGTGGCCATATGTTTAGAGGCTGCTTCAATTATATGTCGCGCCGTGATACGCTCTTGCCGGGCTAGTGCCATAGCCTCTTGGTGAAAGGCGAGGCCCCTAGGTTTGTACTCTCCAGAGGCTGACTGTAGAGAGGGAAGAGCCTTGTTCCAAAGAAACCTGTGGTAGGCTCCCATTGCAGCTAAATAGTTGGCAGCCCGTAGGGTAAAGGATGTGACCAATAATGTCCAATTTTCTACCCTCTTTATTATTTGGAGTGGTGTTGGAGCGATTACGAGAACGATTCTGGGTAGCATCCACAATCACAGAATTAGGAGGGGGATGCTTGGAGAGAAAATCCGTGTTGGTACCATGGGTCTTGTATAGATTCTCGACTCTGTGCGAGATCTGAGGCACTGAGGATGGTTTGGCCCAAGCCTGTTTGATAAGCTTGAGCAGGGACTGAATGAACCCCATACGAAGTGGGGGTGTCTGATCCTCATCAATATCCCCATATACCTTGTCAGATTCGGATTGGGTTGGTTGGTGAACGTCAAGGTCCATGGCCTTGGCAATATGGAGGATTAACTGGGAATAAGAGGAGAAATCCTCAGATGGTGATGGAAGGTTAGCATCAGCAACATCGGAATCAAGAGTAGGAAGATTCGGAGGTGATTCTTGGGGGACCATGGAAACGGAGGAGTCAGAGTCCGACGAATGCTCTGGTGAAAGTGATGAGCCTTGCTGATATGATGAGGTAAATGTATCAGGACGGGCGTCCGTCCAGTGGCGTTTAGAAGCTCCGGTACCGCGCTTTCCCTGTACCGATTGTGCGGGGAGGTGTGGTCTCCGGTTTTGAGGCTTTCTAGAGTCCATGGTACCGGGCGGTGGTCCCGTGTAAGTCGTGGTAACTTGTAACGATGATGAGAGCAGGATAAACGCTCTCATCATCGGAAGACTGACCGTAGTAGTAGCCGGGACGGTATCAAGGAGGCGAGGGGGACGCCGAAGAGTCTGAAGGATAATAGTATGCATACTGCAAACGGTTGGGATCGACGTAATGTTTGGTATCATGGTGCCAATACCGGTGTGGACGGTGTCGATATCGCTTAGGTGGCAGTTCGTAGTAGAGAGGAGGCTCATAAACTGTTACTCATTTGGGCCGATGATGTCGAGCCCGGGAGCCTGGCGATACTGGCAGTCCCGAATGACTCGGAGGCTGTGAGATAACGGTATCGGAACGGCCAGTGTCTTCGATGTGGTGGAGTTTCGCTTTTTCCTTCCGCATAGGAACTGGATCAACAGGAACAGATATTGATCCAGACTCACACCCAGACACAGAGCGACCCAAAGATTTGGGGCTTGAACAGGCCGAATAAGGCAGTACGGTCACCTCAGCGTAGGTATCTGCCAAAGATGGAGACCGAGCGAGCAAAAGAGAGGGAGGTTGGCCAGACGGAGGCGGGATGGATTCATGGTCGGTATCAAGATCAATAGTTGGTTGACTCTGTGCGGGAGGATGCCGTACCAGCGGTTGGGTGTCTACATAAGACTTTTTCGATTTCTTCGGTTTGGTACCAGGTGGTTTCGAAGTAGTCTTAGGTGTCGGGGTGGATTAAGACGTCGATCCAGACGACTTCGACTTGGGCAATTTTGGCTTAGGTTTAGGAGACTGTAACGGCGAATTGGTGGCTAAAGAAATTGGTGGCAGTTGTGAAGCTTGAGAGTCCTCCATCTTGGATGGTGGATGAAGAGATTGCTCCCACAGGAAAGATTTAAGACATTGTTGACGAAGCTCGATGGCTTGTTTAGTAAAGTTTTTGCAATAGGAGCAAGAAGCTGGTTGATGCGACTCTCCCAAACAAAATAGGCAAGAATCGTGGCTGTCAGAAACCGGCAACTTATTAATGCACAAAGTGCACCTCTTAAATGGCCCTGTCGGGGCCATAAAAAGGTGGGAGGGAAGGGAAAAAACACAGGGGGGGGGAATGGAGAAGGAAGGAACTCACAAGGAGTAACAAAAAGGTATATCGAACAGTCTATTTGAAAATACGAACGATTAATTATGTTTTTTTCAGGAAAGAACCAATCTGCGCGAACGGAGAGCTCAGAGAGATGAGACCTCAGCGGCAGCAAAAAGGAACTGAGGTAATCACCACGATGGGTGGACCACGTGTACTGGGGGGGCGGTCCTAGCGAACGCATGTTTGAGCTCTAGAATATTCCGGAGATCTCTGCGCAGGCGCAGATTAACCCATTAGTGTGCATTCACAGAGACCATGAAGAAGAATTTTAACTTTTCCGATTGGTGGGATAGTTTCGAATTCAATGAAGTAACCGTTTTTAATGATGGAACGGACCCATTGGTCATTAGTTATACATTGCCAAGCATTAAGGAAGGGATGCAATCTTGCTTGGAACAGGGTTGAAGAATTGAGAGTAGGTGAAGGGAGTCTATGGGTATTGCTTACCCTTCTTTTGAGGGTGCCGAAAGGGTTGGCGGCATGGTTGCTGTTGCTGGGTTCGAAAGGAAGATGGAGCCGAGGTTGAGGGTCCTTGAAAGGGCCTGTCCGATGTTTGAGGTTTGTATGGTCTGTATGGTTGTTGAAATTGTTGGTATGGTTGTTGGTAAAAAGGTTGTCTTCGATATTGTGGCCTCTGGTATCTGTACGTCTGCTGGGTAGAGTAGGATCGTGCTGTTTTACGGATCTTATGGAGGTTGTCCATCACCTCGTCCATTTTTTCATTGAAAAGTCCAGCCCCATCAAAAGGTAGATCCTCTATTCTAGATCTGATATCATCCAATATCCCAGCAGATCTAAGCCATGCATGATGCCGGAGTGCGATAGAGGTGGCCATAGCTTTAGAGGCGGCATCAGCGGTATGGCGAGATGCAATCCTCTGTTGTTTGGCGAGTGTGGAAGCCTCGGCATGGATGTTAAGGGCTTCTGTCTTAGAAAATCCCGGGGCCGCTTCAAGTACTGGGAGAATCTTATTCCATAGTTGCCTATGGTAAGCTCCCATCGCGGCTTGATAATTGGCAACTTGCATCAAAAATGAGGTGAGGGAATAGAGCCTCCTGCTGAGTATATCTAATTTTCTACCTTCTTTATTTGTAGGTGCAATTGAGGATTTATTTCGGGCTCTTGATTGGTTTGACTCTACTATTATGGAGTTCGGTGTCGGATGTTTGGTGAGAAATGAAGTATCTGTACCGTGGGTCTTATAATGATTTTTGACACATCTGGAAATTTGTAAGGAACAGGGAGGTTTGTCCCATGATTCCTTGATCAAATCAAGCATAGCCGGAATGAAGGCCAGACTGAGAGGGGGCGCTTTATCTTGATTAATATCGTCGAACACCAAGTCCTGTTTAGGTGGTTCCTCAATTTCAAGTTGTAAAGATTTAGCCATTCTCATGACTAGTTGAGAGTAAGAAGTGAAGTCTTCTGATGGAGAGGGTGGGTGATTCTCAGTGACATCAGAAGTCGGTGTCGGTAAATTAGATGGTGATTCCTGTGATATGTCAGAGGCAAAGTCCTGAATCGATGGGGATGAACCTGAAGAAGGAGATTGGTGTCGAGGTTTTGACTTCGATATTTGTGTGGAGGAGGGAGGCTGTGTTGTAGCAAGCATCTGTGTAGAATATCTCTCCGTGTCTGTAGGTGGAGGAGGAGGACCTTTATAAGTGGTAGTAACTTGCAGTGATGCATGGGGAAGGTGTTTGGAGGAATGCTTAGAACGCTTTGATTGAGAATGTTCTACAGTCGATGAAGGGCATTTCAGGGCTGGTTTAGCCGGAAGAGTTGCATGAGTCGGTATCGAATGTTGAGACCGGTGTCGATGTCAAGGAGAAGATGGAGAGAGTGAAGGTGAGTATCGGGGTGGGCGGAGCATGCTCTCCACGGGGGAACGTCCCACTAATCATGTGTCTTTAAGTTCTAGAAACTTCCGAGAGGTTCAGCGCAGGCGCAGAACAACCCAATTGTGTGCATTCACAGAGGCCACGAAGAAGAACAATGGGCTCAAGCTATAGGAAGCTAGATTTAGGCTGAATATCAGGAAAAACTCCAAAACTGTTAGAGCAGTATGACAACAGAACCAATTATGTTGGGAGGTGGTGGTTCCAACACTGGAGGCATCTAAGAGGAAATTAGACAGCCATCTGTCAGATCTACTTTGATTTAGATTCCTGTATTGAGCAGGAGGTGGTACTCAATGGCTTTATAGGCCCCTTCCAACTCTATTATTCTATTATTCTAGTCTCACCCTAACACTAAAGCAAGGCTTTCCTGTCAAAGTTTGAGATCAGAAGCTGTCAAAGATGATACTAATCTTGCCCCTCACCAGAAAAAGAGAGAGAGAATGGCAAGAGTGATGAGAAACTCTTACACAGTGTCTCACTGGTGACATCATGAACATGCTTAAAAACAGAACCATCCAAGATACAGAAGGCACTGATACTGTAGACTGGACCACACTATACTATATTGGCACAAAGTACCACTAAACACATGGCAACAACAGCATTTAAAGAACTACGACAAAATGCCAGGCTGGAAAAAAAAAGAGCTGGAAAAGTATACAGAAGATGACTTATGATTAGAATAAATAAGAATGCTCTTTGGACATCAGTGAAAATGGCAGTAGTATCTTTGGAGGAATAGATTTTTAAAGCAGAAAAATGCTACTATGGAGCAGTGGTTTCCTAAATCAAGAAAGAAAGAAAACCCATTGAATTAGGTGGGAGTATGACTTGCTACTCATTTTTGAATAGTCATGCTATAAAATGCTAATGTGGTGAATTAGCACAAGAGAACTGACAGAACTTGGACATTTAAACTTCTTCCTCCCACCAATTTTTCCTTGAAAATGTATTCCAGGAGATTTGAAAACACTTCCCACAAGCAACTCAGGATAAGCACATCAGTGTAAAAATCGCCTTTGAGGGCATTTGCAAGGAATAATCAGTGAATGCAGGGCAAGGTAAAGATGTCTCCCAATAGTCCTCCAATCACCACATCAGCATTATCTAACCGGTGTCCATAACCTTTGCTTTGAGGCTCCCTGTATTTGAAAGTACGTGACCCAGCTCACCTGATGAAAATCAATAAAAGCTCTCTGTGTAACTCTGCAATTATGTTTGACTACCCCTACTTGATGGCCAGGATGATGTAAAACAGAATGTTGTGGGACTTCACACCCTTTAATTTTACCCTTTTCTAATATAAATTGCTTATCTTCAGGCTCCCCACATATGTCATGGTAAACCCAAAACCATAATTGCCAAGAAAATATTTCAGCGTGCATAGGCAAGATTAATCTGTCTCCTTCACTAGAATTCCCTACTCTCCCCACCCCCATCTGCCCATACCATCAAACTGTGCACATCTCAAAAGAAGGGAAAATATTATTATGGAGAGCTGATGCAGATTTAGTTATTATAAGACAATAGGAACTATAGTGTATTGACCATTGGACAATTCTCAGGAAGAGACAGGAATATATCCTTGTCAGTCCCAGAAAAAGATATGGGAAAATCCAGATTTAAGAAGAAAGGCTCAAAAGATTTCATCCCAGTTGAGTGCTGGGAGGTGTCATAATCGCTAAAGCAAAAGGCCAGTTCCCTTGAGCCTGACATTCCTGAGATAATCATTGTCTTAGTGAGCTAAAAGGCAATAAACATTTTGGTGTAAAACTGTTCTGTTATGGCAAGCAATGCTAAAATGTGCACTGCACAGAGGGGAGTGAAAACTCTAAAGGAGGAGTAGTTGGAGCTTCAAAGTCCAAAGAGTTTAGAAAAGTTGTCAGTTTGGAGAATGGCTTCTAGCATCTCACCGTGCTGGAAGCTGAAGTCCAAAAAATTAATTTACCTAAGTTCTGCTGGAAACAATTATCAGCCTGTTGTTATAATCACATTTTTTAAAAAAAGAATAAGACTTAACTTTAGGGCCAACAACTAGGTTTCCTAGGAAGGGTCAGTGATAGCAGTCTGCCCCAGTACATCATGTCTTTTCTCAGACAAGTACCCCACAATTCAGAAACAATGTGGATTTCCTTGCACATTTCCAGCCAGCCAACCAACCAAATAAAATCCAGTAAACCCGGGTTACTTCAGGACTGGAATTTATGAGCATGGTGGTAAAGAGCCTTAGACAACTTGTACATTAAGCTGGCATAGGCATCAGAGATAAAAGTTGTAATTTATGATGGGGCAAGAACAGAACAACAATAAGAAACGCGCAAGTAAACACTGAAATCTCCCTGGCCAGCAGCCACTTTCCTCAGCTGCCTGACCACTGCTCATTCCTTATTAATTTGATCTTTGAAGGGAAGAAGCCAAGCTCCCTGTTGTGCCATCCCCTGCAAGAGATTTTTTTTCTTTATTTCCTGGAATACGTTACTTTTCCATGAACTGGATTTTTGCTCATTCTCAGAAAGAAAAGCAGCTGCTACAATTGCATTGTTGGCTTCAGGTCTTGCCCTAGCTTGGAAAGTCTGGATATAATATAATCCCAAACACATATACATAAACCCAAACATATACCAACATTTTGTTAGTGAAGAAACAATACAGTGCATTTTGGGCACCTCTAGCTATAGGGCTGGCAAAAGCAGCTTTGCCCCTAACCACCACAGCTCCTCAGATTATGAGTGTCAGAAATGGCTTACCTTATCCCCCCAGGCCACATCCGTTAATATAATTTTCATTGCCATAGTACAATTCATGGTCTTTTGCAACAGGTAAGATGAATACCTGTATAAGATACTTATCTTATACAGGTATTCATGGATTATTTGCGAATAACTTTGTTTTTCTTCATTTATTGTTCTTGACATATATTCAAATTATGTTCCCTTTGAACCTCCAATTTGTGAGAGACATTGCTCCTACTCTATAAAAACAAAGGGCCTCTTCAAGATTTAGAGACACTATTTGTTTTCAAAGTGCTGCTTCTTGTTCCAAGAGCCCTAAGTTATTCTTTTTTTTAAATGTGTCATGATTGTAAGAGCAAAAGCAAGAACTGTTTTCTGTTTTGTGAAATAGCTACCTTTTTATAAATGTGACTTAATGTACAAATTTCAGGCCTTATAAAAAAGCATTTTTCTGCTTTAAGAGCAATTGTTCTTCCAGTATTGCTAAAGTGTTGAGAGGTGTTCCTCATCACTCCTCCCAGTAATGAAAACACAAATCAATCCTTACCACTATTCGAGGAATCTCCTTCAACAGATTTTTCCACGGTTCTTTAAAGAGACTCAATAAGACACTCTTCTGTACTAATATAAACTGTTGTGGACATTTAGCATGGTATTTTTCTTTCAGTGTTTCTCCCCTGCCATCTGCTAGTAGGTCTGGAACGTATTCTATTTGACTTTCCTTTGAGACAGAAATCCTTGCTTTAGTTGTCTTCATAGTATCGAGTCCTTCTTTGAATGAGGGTTATTTGAAGGACCATATCACCCATGTAAGCCTCCTTGGCTTTTAAGATCTTCTGGTGAGGCTCTTCTCTCAGTTCCACCACCATCAGGGGCTCATTTGGTGAAGCTGCAAGAGAGGGCCTTCTCAGTGCTTGCTCCCAGGCTTTTGAAAGTGAACCAGGTTGGCCCCTTCCCCTTTTTCATTTTGTCATCAGGTAGGTTTTTAAGCAGTAAATGAGGGTTTTAAGAATGTTGCATCTACTGAATTTAAAGTTTTTATAATTAAATGTTAAAATTGTTTTAATGGTAGTTTTTAATACTGTTGTAAGTTTAATTGTTTTTTAAATGCTGTTTACTCTGGTGTTTTTAATGGTGATTGTTGTGTTTAATCATAATTGTGTGCTGTCTTGAGTCCCCTATGGGGAGAAAGGCAGGATATAAAAAATATAAGTAAGTAATAATGCATTAGCAGCACTGAGAACCTCCTATACAGCTTGTCTTTTTTCCAGGTCAGGTTTAAATTTTCTTTCCAATCCAATCAAAATCTTGTTCTTCTTGTTGTTGTGTTAAGCCAATTTCGATCAAGCAAGTTTGGCTGTTTTCCATTTATTACCTTGGCTTGTAAACCCCTCTTTTCCAGAACAACGTATCCAAACACAGAGTTGTCATAATCCAGCACTCCCATTCAGGAAGCTGAATTTGCCATGTTGTACAAATCAGGTACATTAATAGTTCCTCTCCCCCCCCCCCCCCCAAATGTTTCATCCTTGGCACCTTTTTATAGTTAGCACTGATCTTAGAGACCTAATGTAGTACAACTATCCCTGGAGCAGAGAGAGCCAAGCTCAAACTTTTCCTTGGTCACAAAGCTTACTTGGTTTCCTTGAGACATTCAGTACATTTTAGCCAAGCCACTCTTGTTGGGAGGATAAATGTGGAGAGGAAAGCTATGTAAAGTCACCACCACATATATTCCTGGTACATAATTTGTTGCTATTACAGAATGTTGTAGTTTATCTTTCTTTGTCCAATTTGACTTTTCATTACAATATACATCATCAGTTCACATATGCTGGGATGTCTGGGCTACCACCCAAGTAATATTTGTTAATTATTACATTAAAGATAATGATTAATATTTGTACTGCTTCCATTTCCATGTCCTGTCAACTTACTGGCTATGCCATCCCAACCAAATACATGTCCAATGGATGAAATAATTTTCTGGCTGCAGTCCAGAAAATATATAATAAAAATATCTTGCCAGTATCTAAGATGCCACAAGTCTCTTCATTGTTTTTGTTGCAACAGACTAAAAAACCTATCCCCTTGAAAACTTTGAAATACAGTTATGTGGGGGGGGGGGGGGAAGTACGTGTAGGCATCCTTCAGTCTCGAGAGACTATGGTAACGTGCTCTGAATAGAGGTTCTTGGAACAGTGTCTAGTGTGGCTGAGAAGGCCAATTCGAGAGTGACAATCCCTTCCACACTGAAGACAAATACAATCTGTCCCCTTTCTAGCTCCCTGATTTTGCTGGTTTCGGGACTGCCTCTTTGCCTCGGCCTGCTGAACAAGTGTCTCTTCAAATTGGAAGATGCCATGCTGTACTGCCTGCCTCCAGGTTGAGTGCTCAGATGTCAACATTTCCCATCTGTTGAGGTCCATTCCTAAGGCCTTCAGATCCCGCTTGCAGATATCCTTGTATCGCAGCTGTGGTCTCCCTCTGGGGTGATTTCCCTGCACTAATTCTCCATACAGGAGATCTTTTGGAATCCGACCGTCAGCCATTCTCACAACATGCCCAAGCCAATGTAGACGTCGCTGTTTCAGTAATGTATACATGCCAAAAATTCCAGCTCATTCTATGACTACTCTATTTGGAACTTTGTCCTGCCAGGTGATACCAAAAATGTGTCAGAGACAATGCATATGGAACGTGTTCAACTTCCTCTCCTGCCGTGCACAAAGGGTCCAGGACTCACTGCAGTACAGGAGTGTAGTCAGGACACAGGCTCTATAGACCTGGATCTTGGTATATGCCGTCAGCTTCTTATTAAGCCATACTCTCTTTGTGAGTCTAGAGAACATGGTAGCTGCTTTGCCAATGCGTTTATCCAGCTCGACATCTAGAGAGAGAGTGTCAGAGATCGTTGAGCCAAGGTACACAAAGTCATGAACAACCTCCAGTTCTTGTCTAGAGATGGTAATAGAGGGAGGTGAGTCCACACCCTGGCCCATGACTTGTGTTTTCTTCAGGCTGATTGTTAATCAAAAATCTTGGCAGGCCTTACTAGAACGATTCATAAGTTGTTGGAGCTCTTCAGCAGAATGGGCAACAACAGCTGCATCATCGGCAAAGAGGAAGTCCCACATGCATTTCAGCTGGATTTTGGTCTTCGCTCTCAATCTAGAGAGATTAAAGAGCTTTCCATCTCATCTAGTCCGGAGATAGACACCTTCTGTTGCAGTTCCAAAAGCGTGCTTCAGCATGACAGCAAAAAAGATCCCAAACAGGGTCGGTGCAAGGACACAGCCCTGTTTCACTCCGCTCCGGATGTCAAAAGGATCTGATGTTGAGCCATCAAAAACTACAGTGCCCTTCATTTCCTCATGAAAGGACCTGATGATGTTAAGGAGTCGAGGTGGACATCCAATCTTGGGAAGTATTTTAAAAGGGCCGTCCCTGCTAACCAAATCAAAGGCCTTTGTGAGATCTATGAAGGCCACAAAGAGTGGCTGTTGTTGCTCCCTACATTTCTCCTGCAACTGTCTGAGGGAGAATACCATGTCAGTGGTGGATCTATTAGCTCGAAATCCACACTGTGATTCTAGATAGACTCTGTCTGCAAGTACCTGGAGCCTCTTCAGCACAACATGGGCAAGCAGCTTCCCTACAACGCTGAGAAGAGAGATGCCATGGTAGTTATTGCAGTTGCCCCTGTCACCTTTGTTCTTGTACAATGTGACAATGTTTGCATCCTTCATGTCCTGTGGTACTCCACCTTCCCTCCAGCAAAGACAGAAGATTTCATACAGCTCAGTGGTGATGATCTCTTTACAGTACTTCAGCACTTCAACAGGGATGGTATCCTTCCCAGGTGCCTTGCTGGAGGCGAGGGAATCCAAGTCCGCTTTTATTTCTGCTAAAGTTGGTTCGTTGTCCAACTCTTCCAAGACAGGCAGGCACTCGATGTTATTTAATGCCTCTTCAGTTACTACATTCTCTCTAGAATATAGCTCAGAGTAGTGCTGCACCCAGCGTTCCATTTGCTGTGCTCGGTCCTGGATGAACACGCCTGTAGCAGACTTCAAAGGAGCAGATTTCTTCTGTATTGGACCTAAAGTCTGCTTGATACCGTCATACATTCCCTTGATGTTACCTGTGTCCACTGCTGTCTGTATCTGAGAGCAGAGCTGAAGCCAATAATCGTTAGAACATCTCCTGGCAGTCTGTTGGACTTTGCTACGAGCAACTCGAAGAACCTGCAAGTTGTACTCATTAGGACAGGCTTTGTATGCTGCTAGAGCTCTCCTCTTTTCCTCAATGGCTGGCATCAACTCCTCCAAATGGGCTTCAAACCAGTCTGCCGTCTTTTTGGTCTTCTTGCCAAATGTGGACAAGGTGGTGTTATAAACAGCATTCTTGAAATGTTCCCATCATTCAGGTACATTTGCAACAGCCGGGCCTGGAAGAGTTTCCTCAAGCGCTTGGGCAAATTCCTCCACTTTTTTCTGATTGCGAGTCTTGCTGATGTCAATACGTGGTCTTCCTTCCTTTTTCGTGTGATACAATCTCTTTATTCGCAGTTTTATTCTGCTACGCACCAGGGAGTGATCAGTATCGCAATCAGCACCCTGATAACTGTGTGTGATCGTAATACTAGGAAGGCTAGAGCGTCTAGTGAGGATCAAATCGAGCTGATGCCAATGCTTCGATCTTGGATGTCTCCAGGAAACTCTGTGTTGAGGCTTTGTATTAAAGAACGTGTTGCTGACACAAAGACCATAATAACAGCAAAACTCCAGCAAGCATTGGCCATTTTCATTCATCTTCCCAGTGCCAAAACAGCCTAGACAAGCGGGCCAAGAATTGTGATCAGCACCAACTCTCGCATTAAAGTCTCCAAGAATGAACAGTGGCTCTCTCTCAGGGACTTTTTTGATAGTAGCTGCCAGATTGTCATAGAATTTGTCTTTGACTTCTGCTGTAGATGACAGTGTTGGTGCATATGCACTAATGAGGGTGACCGGTCCTGCTGATGAATGGAGCTGCAAAGACAGGATTCTTTCACTCCCCGCAGTAGGTGGAACAATGGATCTCAGCAGAGTATTTCTAACTGCAAAGCCAACACCATATTCCCTGGTCTCATTCAATGGTTTTCCCTGCCAGAAGAATGAGGGCAATCTCGTCTCTTGCAGGGCAACAATGTCCATCTGCAGCCTACTCAGTTCTATGTTGATGACAGCTGTCTTTCGCGCATCACCTATTTCCTGCAGGTTGTCAGAAAAACCAGCGGTCATTGTCCAAACATTCCAGGTGCCCAACTTTAGGGCAGAAGTTTTCTTATGATTATTGCATGGTGCAGGGTTATTGATCTGCTTGTCGGCTTTCACCCTAAACCCCACGCACCCCGTGAGGTTAACAGACCGTGGCAAGGCAGCACCTTACTGGCTGGGGGCTTCCCAGTTTAAGGCGGGTGGTAGCTACCTAGTGAGGTGCAATGACCTATCCCACCATCGGAAGTAGCCCCTGGCGTCATGCTCTACGCCAATCGAGCAAAGACTTATAACCAGTAACTGCTACTTCCCGTGTTATTTCAACGCTGTATGCAAAGCTGGAGTGTCCTCTCCAGAGCACGAAGCCTGGGTAAAATAATATGGAGGATAGACTGTTACCCAAGCAGCAGATCCCCCCTCTCCATGTCACTGAAATAGTCCAATGGAAAGGCAAGAGCCAATACAACTGGTTCCAGCGACGTTGCAGGAGTTGCCAGAGCGTGTCACGAACTGCCTCCGGGACTCAGGCTCTGAATTTTGCCTCGAGGTTAACTCCTGAAGCCTTTTCCATTGGTGGATATAGCCACAAGACAGTGGAGGTTTGAAATTGGAGTTTTCCTTCTCCTAGATGGGCTGCCTTCCAAGGCTAACGAGCCCCACCTACCCAGATGAGAGGATTATCTCTCCTTAAAGGAACACAGTATTCAGCTGATGCTGTATCTTTGTGTCTCATTCTTTGTAAACTAGTAATTTTAAAGAAGACACATTGCTACTAGAACCAGCAGTAAATGGAGCCTACTGCATAACTTCCTGTTCAGAGCTGGAAACAGTGGTGGTTTTTTGGGGTTTTTTTTGGTATTTTTATATTTATATTTATGTCTGTCTCTCTCTCTGTCACACACACACACACACACACACACACACACACACACAATTCAGCATAACTCTCAATTGTGCAGTTGTCTTAAAAATAGGAATAGGAGAACAGTAATTAATGGAATCATACCAAAGGAAATAATCTTGATATTGACAGAGAGATTACAAATGGCCTTACGTGCCACAGCTGTAACTATCTAATCCACTTAAGTATCAGATAAAACTTTATTCCATTGTACGTAGGTACAGAGCTGAAATCCACACATGATAGCTTAAAGAATTTAAATATAGAGCATCCTCTGCCAATAGCGCCAAAGAAGTGGTAGGAACCTGCAGTCCTCCACATGCTGGATCACATCTTCCTTCATTCCTAATTACTGGCTATCTGATAATTCCTAATTATTGGCAGGTTCTCTGCTGCTGATCAAATAGAAACAGACAACTGAAGCCACTTAACAATATTGGGAAATTGAAAGCATCCTATATACCTCCATGAAGGAGGAGAGAGAGGAAACAAAGGTTGCAGCTTTTTAAAAAAATGTTGTTGGGCACCACTGATAGCTATGCCTTTAAGAGAAAAGAATTAAAAATTCATAGCTTCCTCCTGGAAGGAGGAGGACACAGGAGAGGAAGCTCTGTTCTGTTTTCCTTCTTTTCCCCACCTTTCTCTTCACCAAAGCAGCAAACCTTCTACACTGCTTTCCCCTTGTTCTACTCCTTTGCATTTGAAAATACTTTTTAAAAAATAGCTAGTACCAAAAATGTAATATGGGCATGAGACAAATCTCCATGAGGAGAGCATTCCACAGGTGGACTACCATCGATGAGAAGGAATACAGATGTAATCCTCTAAATTCTTCAACAGTTCTTTCATAGAGGTTGCCAACTCTATAGTTTTGGCAAAGGTAATGTTTCTTTTCTGCAAACAACTGTCTTTGAATTTCTCACAGCTCATTCTGCAAACAAATCTCTCTCTTGACATATAATTCAGATACTGCCAAATAAGCACTATTTGTTTAGCCTTTTTAGCATTAACTACATATTCATATACAGAGTGATACATTCTATCATGGAATTTAAAGTGTTCCACATTAATGTTAAATTTTGGAATATAATGTTCTCTTAGGATCCTCAGCAAATCTGCCTTTTTTCTTTCTTTCTTTTTTAGTCTTTTAGCTTCAAGGCTGCACCAAACTTCTCAAGAGGGAACACTTTTTACAGTTACAGATATAGAAAAAAGACCGGCTTCTGTTTGTCCCAGTTTATAATTTCCCATTTAAACTGTAGCCTAATTTTTCAATATATTGCTGTCAATGCTCATCAATGCTCAGCAACTTTTCCACATAGTGCCATTGCTAGGTTTTTTCACCATCTCTCCAGTGACACATTCTTAATATATACAAGACAACAACTGCTCATTTTATTTGCAAGCTGACAAAACATTTTGTTTATTTCTGTATTAACAGAAACTGAAAGGAATCAGAAAGAAATGCCTACAATAGGCATTTTGCTCTAGCCCATAATAATACATTTGACTTCCTAAAAAATTATTTTGAATGTAATTATTGCAAAACATTAATAATACTTCTAAAAATATATTGTCTGTGTGTCTACCTTCTCCATTCCACACAGCATCAATCAATTTGCTAATAAATGCAGTATAAATTGTAGATGGCAGAAATCTACTATAGATGGTGGACTAGTCTTTGTTCCACCTCCATCTCTCAACAGCTGCCATTCTGGGTTTGAGGCTAGCTGCTGACAAAACTTGTAAAATCATGTCTAGATTATCTGAAGGAGAAATATATTTTATACACTAAAAATGTATCTATCCAAGACCAACTGGGGAGAAGATAATAACAGAGATATGCTCCAGTTCTGGAAGGGCGGAAGGACACTGTACATACAGAAGGCATGGGGAGAGTCATACCCACTATGCAAGAGCCACTGAAAATAAAGTAAGCAGTAAGTGCCACTGAAAAGAATAGTCCTTACTCTCAGGGAAGCATTCCTGCCATCCCAAGCAGGAAGGAACCCCCATGTGGTAGCAGTGTGAATGCACCTCTTTTTTTAAAAAAAAAATGGGTCAGCATGTTTTCCATGCAGTCCAAGACCATGAATGTCAAACTTCTAATTACACACAGGAATTAATGGCTGAGCATGTGCAACAGAGATAACACCAGCACCAGCAACCAATCACCACTAATTAAAGATGATTTCAGGAGGCACACAACTTGTACCCAATGCAATGAAGTCACGTGCATCCCGAAATCCTCAAAGGAAGCCTTTAATTAGCAGCAATTTGCTTCTGCTTCTGATGTCACCATTGTTGTGCACACGGAGCTGCACAACAGGATTTTGGCCAGTGTGTTTGCAGTTCAATATATTTATTTAGAAATGAAGCAAAGAGAAGTTCAGAAATAGGCAGTTGCTTTAAAAATAAAAATAACAGGCACAAATTAGCTAACTAATATTTACTATTAAATATCTAAAATGCTTATTAATATTCTAAGAACAACTGACCAATGCCTTGATATACGTACCACTCTGGAATTTTCAGTTTCTTAGTCCTCTCTTGCTAGTTATTCACTGACAATTCAAGAATTCAATTGCTGATTTACACCTACAGTATATAAATGAAATGGTGAAAGTCATGGTAGCAAATTGCCACTAATTAACAAGGTGCTGATAGTATTTCCCAGGAACACCTAGTGTGATTGGGTGTCCACTCAAGAATGCAACCAGCACCTTATTAATTAGCAGCAATTTGCCATCATGACTTATGTCATTTCACTTACATAAGCATTTGAATTCTAGCCAAAATGTTTTTTCATAAATGGCATTATTTCTCTGGATGATGAACACTCACTGGGAAATACAAATTGACCAAACATAGCCTAGGATGACTTGATCAAGTCTTGTTCAGATTATTCCTGCAGGTATCAAGTTAACATACATCCCAGTCATGTGTATGGACTATGTTAAAGGGAAAAGAATCAGCCCTGAATCTGCATGAACACAGATTTTGCTGCAGCTATATGCCTGGGCATGCTCTTTGTTCTGAGACATTGCTCAAAGGAAGTTGGGGGTGAGTTGGGAATAGAGTTAGTTCTAAGTAAAACTATGATATCAGGTAGAAATAACATGAGACGAAAAGAGGTCAAACATATTTTCTCCAAAGGCTCGGGTTTGTTTAATGGATTTCCTTTCACAGCTCAAAGTTATATTGTTATGTTTGGAAAGTAATTTCCCATCAGTCAGAGCCAATTAACAAACCTGCAGATCCCTGCCCCTCTTCTCTGCGGGAGTCAACACAGGTCACTTTCTTAAATCATCTGCATGTATCATTCTTTTCTCTTATGGGTTTTTCTTCTGGTGCTTAATTTGCCTTTTGGCTGTGTTTGTGAATAGATTCCATTAAATTCAACAGAGCCGTTGCTATTAATTTAAATGGGGTGTGGAATGCATCTTTTGGAACATAATATGTGGTTGTCATAGAGCCAATCTTTGGTGTCTGTGTGGCCGTCATACGGCCACATTACACACTACATAGATATGTGGTCAAGAATTTCCTAATCTTTATTTGGTGTGGGTTGCTGTCTTTTATAGTGACATGACTTAGGAAGGGCTGCATTGTTTGTTTTATTGATTGATTGATTGATTGATTGATTGATCGATCGATCGATCGATTGGAAAAGCAAAGGGGGAAGAAAAATTTAACCTCCTCCCCTTCCCCATCTCATTTTACCAATGAAAATCAGCAACCACAGACTTCAGGTTGTTCAGCTGGACAAAATTGTAGATGCCTGTATTTTGTTTTCTCCTTGCAAAGCCAACAACAGTGATGAACAGTTAAATCGGATGACAAGATTAACAAAGAATTAAAGACTTATCCAAAGCAACTGGAGGCTGCATTTCAATAAATTTTGGTGATGAAAAGTATTTCAAGGGAATGAACATCTACTTTCCCCTGTCACTTCTTTGGAAAAGGTGGCAGCTATTTCCCATGCAATATTTATTTGTCCATAAGGTATTCTGGGCATGTTAAGGATTCTTCCTTGATCAGAACAGGGTTTGTTAAAACCATCTGATTGTGAAGACTTCCTGGGAAAATGACCCCCAAGCAGTTCGAAGTTAACATAACAGATACGAATGTCTAGAGAAGAACACATTCCCACAGGGTGCCTTGGTATATTTTGTGGGTCATCCTGTGAAAGGGATTGCCCTGGGAGATGAGCAAGAAAAAAAGCCATGCCTGAGATGTACTTTACGGGTTTATTTTTATACACCAGGATAATTTTATGACTATTAAAAATGTTTATTGCAGAGCAGACAGCTTATCAAACAGACTTGCAAACCACATGCTAGGATTCACAGCTCAGCCAGGCACAACACAAGCATCTCAGCAAAGAAAACAATCATCTCAACACTTTACAGTATTGCCACCAAATGTTGTCCGGAAACTGAGGCTGAAAGTCAATCCAAATGCTGTTGGATGGAGATACTATACAAGTGTAATAGTTATTAGGTGGGATGCACACATTTCCCCCTGAGCTTGTTCTTCTCTTTTGTGGGTTATATATTTAAGCTGCTCTGTGAAACTTTTCCATACACTAAGAAATGACCCAGTAGATAGGCAGGCAGACATAATTCAAAACAACAATTTATGTTTATTTTATTTTATTCTATTATAATTTTTGCTTAGAGATACAATTAAGTATACATGCTCTCTGATAATTATTTGTAATTGTACAAACTATAATTGCAAAAGTAAGTCTATAGTTCTCCATCTGTTACATAAGGACACACATCATTTATATTGAGTAGAAGTTAATATGAAAACTCCACCGAGTAAACCTTTTTTAAAAAGGATTTCTTCTGATAACCCTTAAGCAGACTGTTACCCCTTCCTGGTCTATTAAAGGAACTCATAAGAAACTGACTGCAAGGAAAGGCAAAATTGTATTGCATTCTTCCCCATTCACTATTTTAGTCTGCTTCTGCTCCTGTCCCCATCATTAACCTGAAGCTTACTTCTATATAGCTCTTATTCTCAGGGTTGTCAGTTCTAAATAGCTCTTGCTCTACCCTACCTCCCACAAAATTCCAAATCTGGCACTACCCACTGCCTCTGATCACATCTGGCTAGTAAATTCTTGGATTTCTGTGGAATATTCCACAGTGTCTTCCAGATTATTGTTTTATTGTGCAATGCAATTTTTCCAGGAGCTGTGATTTTAATGCTCCGTTGTGGTAAGATATTTTAAAATGCCCCCTCAAGACATCTGTTGTGGACACATTTTTCCAGCACTCAAGCTGCAGTATTTTCTCACTGGAAAAAAAATCAGTGTGACCATGATGATGAAGTATACAGCATGGTGCACAAGTGGTCATAAGCACTCATACACTAAAGCCCACATGTAGCATTACTAGGGATAAGCATCACAGTTCCTCTCTTCTTATCTCTATGACCATAGCATTTTATAAGGATGTGGGTGTGTCTGTGTAAGGATTAGGTTCTCCCCAATCTCCATTATACCCCTGTAGAACAAACACGTAGTGACTACTAAATATCATGCATACCACATCATCAGCTGGAGCCTATGTACCACCACTGCCATGTAAATGCTGAATGGATTTGGAATTTGGTTATTTGCTTTATGATGCACAGAAAAGAGTGCACAGATCTGCTCAGTCTCACCCCCTCCTTTGGAAAAGGAAAAATGGTTGGTCCAGATGCTTTATGATTAAAGGAAACAAAATTTTTTACTTAAAGTCCATGCTTTTGTTCTTTTCCCTTTATACAGTATGGAGTTACATCTCCACGTGTCTATCTTTAGAGAGCAGGAAATGGAGGATAGAGGAAAATCAGCTAACAAAGAAACTAACAGGAAAGAAGGGGTGGTCTCAAGGACTCTGAGGTGTGGGGGGAAACTCTATAGTTCAGTTAGTCACTGGTAGTACCTCGGAACTAAAAATGAACAAGGCATGCTCCCCACCGACACCCAGAGTTAAAGAAGAAGCATATAAGATTGTTGGTTTTTTTCTCCCCAACAAAAAGCCTGTTTCCCAGAGGAATCTGGTTGGCCCTTATGAGAAAGAGGATGGTGGACAGCACAAGTTTGGGCAATTCCTTCCTAAATCAGGATCACCAAACATTCAAAGAGAAGACACACAGTAGTAATGAAAGACGTAACACCCTGATATTTGTTGGAAGACTAACTCTGCCAAGACTTAAAGTCCAGCAAATTCACCCCTTGCCTTGCTCACAACTTCATTTTCCATATGATGAAACAAGTGACAAGAGAAACAGTGATCAGATCTGATCCTCACTAATAAGGAACATCCATGAACATGATCAACAAAGTGGAAATAGTGGGAACTTTGGGTGGAAATGAGCACTCACTTCTGGGATGCACTATTACTGAAGAAGGAGAAAGCTGAGCCTAACATATGCACTTTGGACTGTAAGAAAGCCGGTTTCAGTTTGGTTAAGGAAATAGATCATCATTCAGTGTGAAGTGCTGCTGATGACCTATACATTCATAGATGGCTTGGGTCCAGTCTAACTGAAAAACCATATCTCCTTATATGAACCAGCCTTGGATTAGGAATGGGATCTTCAGGGCAGGCTGGACTTTGTGTTGGTTCAACTACCTTCACAGGCATGTTTGGTTAGGGTAAGAGACATTATCAGGAGAGGCCTTTCTCTCAGTACTGCTACCTTCACAGGTGCATTTGGTAGGTACACAGGACAGGACCTTCTCTGTTGCCATTCCCACATTTGGAACTCCCTCCCACACAAGGCTAGGTGGGCCCAGTCTTTGCTGTCCTTCTGCAAGCAGGTGAAGACCTTTCTCTTTGGGCAAGCTTTCCCTGAGTGATGAGCTACCTAAGTGGGGGGTTTTAATGGATTTTTGTACCTTACTGCTTTGAATGTGTTTTGGTGTTGGTTATGTTTTTAGTATGGCATTTGTCTGATCCTTTTTAGTATTTACATACTAACTATTGGTAGCTTTAATATTGTCTTTTAATGATGTAAGCCACCTTGGGTCCTTTTAAGGAGAAAGGTGGGCTAAAAATATTTTAAATAAATTTATTAATTAAAATATGGCTTTTTCAGTGGTTGCTCTCAGATTGTGGAATGGCCTCCCTATGGAGGCCACATTGCCCCCCCCCTCCCTGCTGTCTTTCCAGTGACAGGTAGATACTTTTTAGGCAGGCTTTTAGCAATTAAATGGAACAGAAGAGAATTAGAACACTGTAGATTTATTATTCTTTTTGCTGTACATTTATTTCAGTGTGATTTTAAAATATTCTTAATCTGTTCTTAAATTACTAGTCTCTGAAACATTATATTCTTAATTGTTTTTAATATTGGGATCTACTGTGGTTTTTTGCTGCAGATTTGAGTTTCTGGTAAAATTCCTTTTGCTATGCAGTAGAAGTACAGAGATCTACAGAGGAGAATAGCTACAACTTCCCCAGAGTCCACCCCTTTTTCATTAACTGGCACTTCAAGTTTCAGTAACTTACTTTGAGACATTTGTAGGAGAAATAATAAAAAATATTTCTTTACTTATAATTACTTGAAATTATAGACTTGGATATGCTGCTTTTTTTACTGCACTTAGCAACCAACTGAGCAAATCAAGAGGAAACAAATCATGCCACCAACAGAGGAAAGAGAGGGAAAAAGAACTCAGAAGAGAGTAGAGCTCACTTTGAATTCAAAGGCTAGAAGGAACTATTAGATAGATAATCACCCCAGCCCAGAAAAGTCCCTCCCAGTCATACAAACTACACAAAACTCCAACAGTTTTATCTGCATGCATACATGCATACGTACTGGTCAGAAATACTTAGAGAAATAAAAAAATCATGATGGATGGGAGTTTCTTAAAGATGAGATACTGAAGGCACAGTCATAGACAATTCCTACAAGAAACCAAAAATGGGAGCCAACTAAATAAACCGGGGTGGTTGCATAAGGAAATTTCATGTAAAAGAAGCATGTATAGAAAAACAGAAGCACAGCAAATCACCAAGGTAGAACACAAACAGCATATCAGCATTGTAGACAGGAGTGTAGAAGGCTGAAGCTCAGCATGAGCTCAAACTTGCAAGAGAGGTTTAAAATATATATATATATATCTCTCTCAAACACACACACATTCCCCCCCCCCCCCAGCTATTGCTCAGAGCAAGAGGAAGAACAAGAAACTGGTAGGCCCACTGAGCAAAGAGGATAGTGGGATGCTGCTTTCTTTCTGTCTTCTCAAAAAAAATATTATTCAGCCTAGCACAAGCTGAAGGACAGAGAAACTGAGAAGGCTGCTGCTCAGATTAAAAGGTGATATGGGAACACCTAACTCCTTTAAATCAAGTCCAGCCAGGAGAATCAAATCAACTGCATTTAAGAGCACACCCAATGTTGCCTCATCACCAAAAAGAGGACTCACTCAACTGTTGACTGACCTGCTTGACACTGATGCTAGAAGTTTCTAGAACAGATTATTAATCAGTCTCTCAAGAATCCTGTGATTTCTAAAGCTCAGAATTGGTTTCTCAAAAACAAGTCATGCCAGATTACTCTCTTCTCTCTCTTTTATAGACTCTTAAGCTTGATTAGATGAGGGAATTGCCACAGATGTAATGTCTCTTGATTTTAGCATTGCTTTTAAAGAAGAGTACTGTGATATTCTTGCGGCCAAGCTTGTAAAATATGGGCTAGACAAGGCTACTGTTATGTGGATTTGTAGCTGGCTGACAGGCCATACTCAAAGAGTCTCTACTGATGGTTTTTGTCATCCTGGAGAGGTGACAAATGGGGTGCTACAGAGTTCTTTCCTGCACCCAGTGTTGTTTTTATACATAACTTAGATGATGGCATGAAGGGGGTGCTCATCAAATTTGCAGATTACACTAAACTAGTTAAGGAATCTAATATTTCAAAAGATAGAATTGAAATTTAAGATAAACTCAAGATACCAGGAAATCATAAAAATAAATAAAATGAGTTTCAAAAGCAAAAATCCAAAGTTCTACATTTAGGTAGGAAAAATCAGATTACACCTTTCTACCGTGGTTGATAGCCTAGTTTGACAGCAGTACGTGTGAAAGGGGTCTAGAGGTCTTAATAGAATACAAGCTAAATATGAGTCAACAGTGTGACAAAGCAGGAAAAAAAAGTGTCCAGTTCAAGGGAACAAGTAATACTGTTCCATTCTGCTTTGATCAGATACACCTGGAACACTGTGTCCAGTTTTGAGCACCATGTTTTAAGAGGGAGATCAAGAAGCTGGAATGTGTCCACAAGAGGGCAACCAAGATAATGAAAGTTCTAAAATCAAGTTCTATGAAGAACAAGTGAGGGAACTAGATATCTTTAGCTCAGAGAAGATAAGAAGTTATTGGATATCCATCTTCAAATAATTGAAGGGCTATCATATGAAACATGCAGCAAGCTTGTTTTTTGTAACTCCAGAGGGTAAGAAAAAAAGTAATGGATTCAAAGGACAAGAAAGGAGATTTTATCTGAACTTCAGGAAGACCTTCCTAATGGTAATAGCTATTCCACAATGGAATGGGTTACCTTGGAATTTTCCTTCTCTGGAGATTTTTAAACAAAAATTGGATTGCCACCTGTCAGGAATGCTTTAGTTGTGCATTTCCTATTTTGGCAAAGAGGCTCATCTCATCCAGCAAAATTCTTTTTTCATTCTTATGCAGATAGCTGCAACTATTCCACCACAGAAGGGCCCACATGAGCAGATGCTGTGGAGACATGGGCAAAACCCACAGATAATATTCTGGGTTAGGCTCTCCAAAATCTGGAGAAGAACTACATTTTGCCTTTCACTGTCTCCTATGGCTATATTCCAGACCTTAACAGCTTGGGTGCAATTGAGATCTAGATGCAGACTAATGGCTTAGTCATTTTATTTAATGTTAGCTTTCCTGGAAACCGCAAAATGACCCAGTACTGAGTGATGTGTGTGTTTGCAAGACAAAAGATGGAAAAGATGAAAATGAAACTGCTGCAACAGTTAAAAATGCACAGGAAATGGGCTGCTCATAGTTGTTACACAAAAGGCATGGCTGCCATCCCTAGTTCAAAAGGGTGATCCGCTGTTTGACAGGCAAATCAAAGAGAAGACTGTACAGCCTGGCAAGAGTGTTTGATCACAAAACCAGCAACACAGTCTACAAGGGAGAGGGGAGGCCAAAGCCCACATGCAAAATAGACAGTGCTAATGGTAGCCTGAGGAACAGTTCCTCCAAAAACCACATGATCTCCTTGTACAGAGAGCTGACAAGCTGGCTGAGAGCCTAGAAAGTTACTTATCAAACATTGTAACTAGTATTGGGAACAGGTTACTTAAAAAAGTAACTGGTTGCCATTGTTCCTTATAATGTTGGGAAAAAAATCTTTGTTATTTTTTACACTTTTGCCACTTTTTCAATACTTGGTAAGGGATATCTTTAGAACTGAATAGAATGGCACAACACTTGAAAAGTTTCTCTCAAAATGCCTCCAAAAATGCCTTAACTGCTTTTCAAAAGTAAACATTTGAAAGAAGACATTACCCATTATACTACCACCATAACCTTGATCCTACTTCTTTTATTACTTTTTAAATATAACTATTATGCCATTTTACCTTAAAAATATCTACTTACAGTCAACTAGAAAATTTGTAACTTGTCTGTTCCAAGCTCTGATCCTACTATCCATGGTTTTTCTTCAGTGTGCACAGCCAGTCAGATGGAAAATTGTGTTAGTAAATTCTGCACCCCTCCACCATCTGGGTAAACACAATAAACCATCTAATGGCTTTCAGTGCTTGCAAATCCACCACGTAGTCTGGAAAGAATTGCAGAAGGAGATAATGTAGTAGATCTCCTTATTTCAATAACTCTTCCTTTTCCAGAAAATAAAAGGCTCAAAAACAGGAAAAGAGTATATGGCCAAGTACAATGAGAACATGCAACAGTGGGGAAAGGAAAGAATAGGCAAACAAAGCTAACATAGTTCACCTCAGAAATCAGTTATGTGAGAGAGATTCATAATCCCAAACTGCCCTCTACTTAAGCTTTACAAAACAAAAATATATATTTTTAAATCTTTGAGTTAAGTCCAGCCTGCCTATTCTTTGCCAATAGTTGTTTTCCTCATGAAAGCCTGTTGACTGTAGTTTAGAATGAAAATCTCTCACTACTGAGGTTTAACGAGACATGATATTAAATGTGTTAGGGGGTGGGGGAAGGAAACGTGTGGCACCTTTGGTGCCCATCCGCCAAACTGGCATGAACCTATGAACCAAGGTCTGTGCCAATCTCTACTGAGCACCACAAAACAGGAGATTTTTCCCAACATGGAAATTTGGTGTAACGGTGTGTTTATTCATTTATATATTACATTTCTGCCACACTTTTCTTTCAGTGCACTTAAAACAGTATATATGATTCTGTCTCCCTTTCCATTTTAACCTATAAGAACCCTATGTAATCGTTAGGTTAAGAGATGGCAATAGACCCATCATCACTCATTTAGCTTCATAGCTAACTGGCCATTCGAATCCACATTTTATCAGTCCTAGGATTCTTAAAAGGGGCATTTGTACCTCTTTAAATCCTCTGTTAAGCCCTCCACAACATCTAGATTGTATTTCTTTTATCTCACTATGAACATGTTTTTTTCCTGTGACTTTTTGTCCCCACTAATCCCCCTGATTTATTTTGTGCCTCTTTATTTCTCTTCCTGTCCCAGTCCAAAGTTTTTCTTTTTTTCTTTTTAAAAGGACCCTAACACCTGCACCCAAAAGTAGGATAGTAATGGTTTCATGTACTTCCCCAACCTATTTTTTTTTTAAAAAAAGAGAAATTGGGGGATGCAGGAGGAAGTAAAGGTGCCAAGGGACAATGTAGTACAGCAACTGTAGCATCTGAAAGAAGAGATGGTAGAGAGTTCAAAATCCATGACTCCATCTAACGAGAGACTTTGAGAGACTGGCACCAGCCTTCCAACCTTGCACACAGCTTGCACAGGAAAGCACAGTTGTCTGTTAATTTAATAAGAGGTGACAACAATAGGGGGAAGATTTTTAAGTGCCTTGAAAGTTGCTTATGTGAACAACTCCCTACTCACCTTATGTGAAAACCCAGTTTGGACACGAGTCCCAGTAAATCCCATGCTTTCTTGGAATCAAGCAACAAAAAGGATAATAGAAAAAGGTGGTACAAATGTTCCATATGATATAGTTCTTTTTGAACATTACTGTCATACTATTACTTTTTCATACTGAATTTGCTCAGTCATACTGGCTATCAGAGATTTGGAAAATGAGAAATTGGCAGAGCTGGCAGGGTTTCAGTTGATGAAGACATTTAGATTAGAATTCTTTACTTGCAAAGTTTGAATTCATGCAATTTAGCGATTTTTTTTCAAGTCTGCATGGGAAAAACTGCTGGGTAGATCAATCTGCAGCACAGAAACAACAATCAACAATAGTTTTCTAAAGGAGAGAGGGCAGTAAACATTGATTGCCTTCAGGGAAGCCTTTCACTGTGCCATCTGTAACCTTCCATTTTCAAAACAAGGCACGTGTAATATCACATTTTAAAAAAAACATTAGTCAAGCCAAGCAGAGAATCGTAGAACCCCTGCTGAAAGGAAGAAGTACACAGACATTCCTTCTACTGGTCCATGAGGGAGGTGGTGTTTACAGGGCAGAACCCATTGTGCCTCCATATACAACTTCATCTGCTCCCACCTACCATCTTGAACCTGTTTCCAGACCCCAATGTGTATATTTGTTTATGTGATAAACTCACATCCAGTTCCTCAAACCATAGCACTCATAGCAGCTCACACAAAAGTATTAATAGAAATAATGGACCACTGAGCAGAGGGGGAAAATGGCATTAAAAATAATGTCCTAATTGCTAATCTCAACTACAGAATATTCGCCCAACTGCTGAATGGTAAGTTAACATTTGTGTAAACCCTCTTGATCCAATAGGGGACTAGCAACTGGATTTGGATCATACATCAAAAGGTCTGGGTAAATTAAAAAGATCTCTAACTGGCACTGGCCAGGAATAAGGCAGGACCAGATAAACCTTGAAGGTCAAGAAGCTCTGGACAATTGAGACAATTTAATAGGTCTCACCATGAGTTACCATCTATCTTATCTCTTAAGGTTAGGAGGATCCAAAGAAAGGTGTTTCAGGATGGTGATAATGTATCAGCATATTAATGTAGGAGAAGACCATGCTTTACAAGCCATTTCAGGCCATTCCTGAAATGCCAAGCCATTTCATTCCTGAAATGCCAAGCACACTGAATTTTACTTGAGAATTCCCAGTCTCTCAGCTAAGTTGGGGAAGCCCGAGTTTTAAAACAGCCAGCAGTTAATTCATAGGATAGAATTGCCAAACAGCAGAAAAGTTAAGTACCTCTCACCCTTCCTTGCCAATGTTTCTCTACAAATGACGTCTCTGACCCCTGAATTAGTGTTATGAGACAAACAGAATTGGGATTCCTGGGAGAGTTCTGCCCTAAGGATAATGGATTGTGCACCTGCTGATGTCAGAAATTGGTTGTACAAAGCAGCAGGAGAATGGCTACTTTGGCCTCAAGATAGCTCCACTAATTAGTGAGGAGTTCAGTTTAGTGCTCTGCAGGAGTTTGTCCCAGCACAATTAACTGTTTTATTCAAGTACAACCAGGTTTCCATCTTCTGTAATCAGATCAACTCTGAATTCTACCCTTAATCAGGAACAAGATTAGCTGTTTCGTTTTTAGCTAACCATAGATTGATGTTATGTCATGTTTTGTATTCTGGAGTCAATTTTACCAAACATCTGATGTAACTAGCAGAGCTATCAAATGGATTTTAATTTTTTAGGTTTACCCCACACTAACTGTGTGATAAATCATTATAACATTGTCTTTCATCTAAAATAAAACTAATTCTTTTCACTCACCTTCTTACAGTGAAAGCATGAGAAATTTGAAGGGAGGGGGAGGGTCACCATCTTAATGTTTCCACAAGAGAAAAATAATCCCTCCTCAAACTTCACTTATTCAATAATACATTTCCTCCACTACCAGAGCAAGAATACCATTGGACAGAGAAGCAAAACTACAGAATAACATGATTTTATCTCTGCCACCTTGCCCTTACACCACTGCCAATCCCCCTACCCAGGAATTGTGGAAAGGAGCCTGCGGAAATTTGGCTCCCAGGTTTTCCATCTCTGTTCTTGTTTACATGGATCTGTCTGAAATCTCCTTTCAGCAGAATAAGAGAAAACGAGCCTTTTAATTCCCCAATAAACTCTGTGCCACAGTGTGAGTCATTGTTTGCTTTTTTTACATTGGCTGGGAAGGGCCTTCTGGTTTTAATAACTAATACTGCTGAGTTCAATAAAAAGACCTTAATTTAATTTAACCCAAACTTTGATTAATGCCAGCTTCCCTAGGAATTTTATCTTTGCTTTAATTTGAGTCACCATGTTAAAGGGGGGAAAAGGAGACAGAAAGGGACAGGAGTCAATTAGTTCCTGTGCTCATTTCTGGGAAAAAGGCTGGAAAATGGAAGATTGACAGGTAAATGCCAAGAGTCAATTCTTTATCCTCTGAACAGTTTATTCACATAGAACTTAATGTTTTCCTTAGTCTTTTAAAAAAAACAACACTGAACAGTTCACAGTTCAGTTTGGAAAATACAATATTCCAGGGTCAATTAAGATCAGATTTCCTTGCTGGAAGTATATTGCTTTTAATGTGTTAATATTCCAGAGATATGCTACTGTATAATTGGACACAGAGAGCCCTTGAAACTAGAATGTTTAAACATTAAAACAGACAGCATTGCGCATGGACCTGTGAACAGTTACAGACAGAAAACATCTGAGAAAAGCCCAGGGTCAGATAGCTTCTTCTCCCTTTCCATTTATATGGGGAGGGGGGGCAGTGTTTATATTTGTCTCTGTGTGAAAGAGAGACAGAGATACAGACTGGGAGAGAATGAGGATGCACCTAACACTTCCACTTTTAAATTATACAAAACAAATGGCACTGGTAGCGTCAAAACAGGCTTTTAGTACTAGGCTTGCAAGATACTTTCCCCACCTTCTGACACCACATCTGGACTTGACATCTATGTTGTCGGATCCACCTAGCAGGCCTTTTGCAAATGCCTATTTATTACATCCTTGTAATATAATCTCTTACTCGTTTGTTTCTGTGGAAATGATGCACTTTCACAGGCTGATGATAATCAAGTAAGAACAGACAACTGATAATTAGGAGGTTCAGATCCTATGCCCACTGTATCTAGAGCTTGCAACCAAGTAGGTTGGATGCATTGTTTCAGGAACATTTTCAGATCCTATGTGACCAAATGGAATGGTTACATTTGCTGTACACAGATTACATTATGCATAGCAAGTATGCAAGATTCCTGTAAAATAAAGGATCTTCCTGCCTATCTCTTCTTGGCACAGGGTCCGGCAGGACATCACCTGAGATAAGGAGTTCAGCACTGTATCAATGTGCTAGGACAATTTCGTGAAGATGGACTTGATGTTAGTAGGAGCTGAAGCAGGAGGCCAAATATGGCTGACACACTTTCAGACAGACATGCCAGGAGACATAGCAATGCCCCCTCTCTTGTACTCACAATCAATGAAATGTCTTTCAAATTCACAAACCACAAAAGAATAATAAATTTTAATAATATGTTTTTCAAAATGCACAAATAGCTATGCTGATTTCATTTCAAAAATGTGCTGAAAACAGAGGAAAAGGCCAGATGTATCTCATGCTGTACATAAAAAGGGGCAGATTATTCTCACCACTACACTGTCAGATTATACTAGAGTTATACCAACTGTGAACTGATTTTACTATAAATGCTTGGCTTTCATCAGTAACTTATGGCCAGGCCTATACATGTGACAGAATGAGGTGGGAAGCCAGGAAAGTGGTAGAAGTCTAAAATAGTATAGTCTTGAGTTAACAGAGTAAGTTGTATCACTTCGAGATGTAGGTGAAAGAATCAATGTTTTAATTCTCCACTCTGGGAGGGTGGAAATTTCCAGTCAAGCATAACTGCAAGAGGATTGCCCTAGAACATTGGCAGACAAATTCAGAAGGTTTGGGGAGGGGGCATTTTCAACCTCAGCAGGCTGTGCTTTCAAGTACCCCGTGCTTGGGGGGGGGGGGAATCATGGCCCCAGCAGACTATAGGGGACACCATTATACTTTAAAAGACTATTTTAGGCCCCCAAAAGAATTTGAGCTGCAAAAGAAGATAGAAATAGATATACATGCATGCTTTGTTTCTAGTTTCTGAACTTTATTTTGCAGTTTTCT
The DNA here is from genome assembly GCA_037013535.1 of Intellagama lesueurii. Classification (NCBI taxonomy): domain Eukaryota; kingdom Metazoa; phylum Chordata; class Lepidosauria; order Squamata; family Agamidae; genus Intellagama; species Intellagama lesueurii. The sequence goes on from JBAJHW010000003.1 coordinate 216,657,203, forward strand.
GCCCTTGTCGTATATGCTTATTCAGCCCAGGTTACACGTCACTAGGTGTGGTTCTACAGTACAATACTAGCAGGCAAATTCTCAGTTCCTGTACTTCTTTTTAAAATGAAATTTAGTTCTATTAAACTCTCTACTGTGACAAAGTCATCTCTAAACACTATTGGGTCATTTTATTCATTCAAAAAAGGCTTAAGTACAACACATGGAGAAACAGTTCCAAAGGATTTTGAAATTCTTGCTGTGCAGACCAAGTTTCATCTCCTTTTTTAGACCAAACCATTATCCTACTCTCTTTTTGTGTAGCCATGAGGTAGAGCTGCACTCCAGAGACAGCTGGTTCTTGCTTAGATAAGAATGTCTGTAGCCAAGTACCACTTGAGGCAGAAGAACAGATTCCAAATCTATGTCTGAGTCATATGTCCTTACCACAAGAGGTTTATCAAAATCAGAGTTTGCAAGCACTTGAACCTGGGACAGTATTTGCTTAATGGCTCTAAATCCCATCTGGCGCTTTTCAACCCAGAAGGATCTGTCATGCAAATCCTTTTTTTCATACATTAGTGATAGGGGATATCACAGCATTAAAGTCTTTGAGAAAGCTCCCTAGTTCTTTGCCAGCCCTATAAAAAATTGAGCTTCTTTCTTTGTCTTTGTCTTTCTTCCAAACCAGTGTCATCTGTACAGAGCCTGAGCTATTCACATTTGGCCATATTGGCAGAAAGCCCATCTTCTTCATAACAGTATATGTATCATGTATACGATACTCCCAAAACATGCTAAATATAGCAGTCTCTTCAGATTTCTTGCACTTCCCTCTGTAAACGCACCTATCTATATGCATATGAATATCCATATAGTGTAGAATTGTTGCTGTTGTTTAGATTAGTAGTAATAGTAAAGCCATAAAGAACCATATTGGCGGCAAAGGCTGCTTTTGTTGTATTTTAAACTCTGTTGGGATTTGACCAAAACCTTTTGAAGAAATCCAGAATGGTGCTGAATTTATTGTGCACCCTTGTGCATTAAAAACCATAGTAGCCCACAGAGGGTCATGCCTTTAGTTTTCCAGCACCTGGTTTTTCAGCCCAATGGGTCTTTCCCATGGTAATCTCAGAACTTGGAAAATGTACTTTTTAATATAGCCCATGCTGACCGGGGGATTATGGGGACTGTGATCCAAGGAGCAATTTTTCCAAACTGGGGATTATTTGCCACATGGATTTCAAACTTCACATGACAGTCCTGGAAATGCTATTTCCATAACAATAGTGCCAAGATGCCAACTACATGTAACAGAGAGACAGCAGTGCTGTTTGTTTGGATTCAACTCTTTCTCAGAATCTACCTGGATATACTCCTCAGTCCAAGAAAATACCTAATCAATCTTTTACAAATTTCCCCCCAAAATTAACTAAGAGTGAAATTAGGGGAAACAGATTTGCAGTTACTACAGAGTTGCAAGTGTACAGACATCCAAGAATTAAATCAACAAAACCTGAAGAAGCACAAAACAGTGCAGATACGTAGATTTGGGGTTCGTGTTGCTCTTCACAAATCACATCACAAATATAACCCTGTAAGGGCTTTACGCAATAGTCCATATTGAAGTAACTGCCAATATGGGAAAACTATGGGGAAAATATCTTTTTTATTATATCAAGCGATCAGAAAATTCTATGCCAAAAGCCGGCATTGTGTCCATGAAATGATATGAGAACTAAACATAACAAATAAGACACAAATGTACATTTGTTGCACAACATATTGATTGTGTGGAAAGGTCTTCAGAGGCCAGGACTACCCATGGGCTATGTGACTGTCTCATAACTCTATGCCCAATCATATGGTGCAATAATTTTTTAAAAAAATTTATTTCGGTTTTGAAAATATTATTATCTCTTCGTGCTTACACTTTCTCCCTGTCATCTTTCTTGAACAGCATTCCTTTAGCATGAAGCAATATTGGGGAGGGCCTTGTGCAAGTCCAGAATCCTCTCCTTCTTTAATGTTTCTAAGTTATAAAAGACAGTGATTTCTCCCAGCAGCTACCTTCTCAAATAGACACATTATTATGCCTCTGCACTTGTTCCAACACAGATAACAACCTAACTCAGAAGCTCTGCTGCATTCTTGAGGCTTATTTCCTGATAAAGTTTATTTGGTCTTGCAGCTTTAATCTTGATTATTGATGGCTGACTTTTTCAGTCTTGGGCCCAGCATCCAGACTCTTTTGTGTTTATCAATTCACTGTCAAAATGCACCAGGAAGCCATGGTAAGTCACTTTGTCTCAGATTTGACCACTGCATGTCTCTAATAAGGTGAAGATGCATGTTAGTACTTTGCACCATGTGTCCACCAAAGCAAACACAACTGAACAGATAGCAAATATGACTGTTTTGTAAAATGTGCAGTGGTTGCTAGTCCCAAGGTACTTCTTTTAAAAACATACACTTCTATGCATTCCAAAATGTATTAATTCAATTGGTATGATGTGTTTGTGGTAGGCAAAGGATATATGACCACTCTAGCATCAAGGAGGTCCTACTCTGAGTGCTCCTAATGTCAAACATCATATGGATGTAGGCATATAAGACAGAACCCTCATAACTGTGACATTCAAGATACAACCAGACAAAGAGGCTCTCCCAGGTTGATTCAGGTTGAGTTGCAACTCAACCTGAATCAACCTGGCAGTTAAATCATTATTGTCATTCATACAAAATGTTTAATTATCTTGGGAAATTTGGGGGGCAAGAATCTACACTGCAACTCAAAATGCTACAATTCTTAATAGGATCACAGGTTGCACCACCTTCTATGTCATTAGTACTACCCTCTTCCCACCTTAAAGAAAAATTGGCAAGTGACACATCATTGATTTCATATAACAACTTGTGAAACTGCAGGGCTCGTCTGACATAGTGCTAAACTGGAAAAGCATATTTTTAGAAATTATTCAGAGGATTGACCAGAGGCACTTATTTGAGGGGGAAATTCCTGATGTACTGGCATATAATTCACTGTGGCTTAGTATGGCAGTGGGAAAATTCATTCAAGTGAGTACCTCTTGTCTTTCATTCAAGCAATATTGTTATTGTGCTTTTCTAAATTAGTGCTATGTCTGAAAAACACAGCAGTTTTTCAAGCTCCTATATCAGTGATGGCGAACCTATGGCACGTGTGCCACAGCTGGCATGCGGAGCCCTTTCTTCTGGCACGTGAGCCATAGGTCGCTACTCCCCCGCCCCCCCCCCCCCCCCGCACAGCCAAACCTCATGAGGTGGCTGCAGCCGGGATTCCCCCTTCCGCCGCCACTTCCGGGTCCTCCGGGTCCGTTGGCATGATTCCCCCTTAAACTGCCACTTCCGGTTCCGGGTCCGTTGCCATGATTCCCCCTTAAACCGCCACTTCCGGGTCCGGTCTTCCGGGTCCGGGTCCGCCGCCGCCGCTATCGCAGCGGCGGCTCGCCACCCGCTGTTCCCCCCCCCCCATTTTGGGCACGCAAGCCCAAAAAGGTTCGCCACTACTGTCCTATATCAATTCAGCATGATATTACCTGCCAAAAAATTGTTTTAAATATGTCCCACCATTAGCATCACTCTAGGACACACTCACCATTTTTCCTTAGGACTAGTATAGGTGATCACTAGGGGGAGGATTTCTATAACATGACATTTTTTTCCTGCAACCTATGTTTGAGCTTATGTGTGAGTTTGAACATGTTTATGTCATAGAGATGGGGGTATTCATATATGAATACGAATATCCCCGCACAGGTGGTGATAACGAGGGTCCAGCCCCATGGGGCCAGATGGTCCACTCACCGATCCGCCACTGCCGCGGACGCCATGATTCTTCCAATGGCTCTGCAGATAGCGATCTGCAAGCCATTCTTCAACCTTGCAGCGAGGCTTGTCCTCCGACCTCTTGCCAGGAGTGGCTAGCCGATCACGATCTGTGAAGCCATTGGAAGAATCACAGTGTCTGCGGCAGCGGCAGATCGGTGAGTGGACCGTCCAGCCCCAGGGGGCTGGACCCTCATTATCACCACCTGTGCGGGAATATTTGTATTCATATACGAATACCCCCATCTGGTGAGAAAGGCCAGATTACTCATAAACATGTTTGAATTTGCTTATGGGTTCAAATGTAAGTTGCAGAGAAAAATGTGAAATGTCATAGACATCCTCTCCCTAGTGATCACACATACCAGGCCCCATCCCAAAAGCAATGTGAGCAAAATCACTCCAAAACCTCCTTTAAAAAGCCTAGCCACTGCTGGCTAAACAAAAAGCAATAAATGCCTATGAAAAAAAGACCAGGTTTACTCATGATTAGCTGTAGTTGACAGAAATTATATCAAATTTAACCATGCCAACTCTGGGACAAACTGTGGGACAAACTGCAGTATAGTTGCACCTACAGATCACTAGAAAAGACTGTAATGAGCACTTTAAAAATGCTAAAATCAGCATTGTAAAAAATTGAGATGTGTCTGTTTGAGAGAACATTGTCTGCATTTTCAGGAATAAAGAGTAAGCAAATAGTCTAAGTACAAGAGAAAGTGTGGAATCATATGACATGTAACTTTTGGAATTACATGCAAAGGTTTCTTATGCATATTTTTGGGAGAAAATATAAATGAATTACTGTTCCCATATTATATTTTCATATGCAAATATATTCCTTATAAAAATAATGAGAAAAGCTATCTTACTACCATAAAGCAGAACAAGGTTTCATCCCTATGCATGCTTACTTCAGAATAACTCCTTTTAAAGATATATTTATTAGTAAATATACATAAAGGTGGACTGTTATCTACTTTCCAATTCAGCTAAAGTAATTCTATATATTCAAACACTTGTAAGCTATTCCACTAAGATAGTTAATTTAATAAACATCCTAACCACATTTTATATGGGAGTATCAATATTTTCAGGCTGAGCACTCACCCTTAATCCCATCCTGCAACATCGGAAACATTTTATATGGTTTATGATGCATGCCAATCTTTCCCTTTTCTCTCTCTCTCTTCCTCACACTCCAAATTTTTTTCTTTTTTCTTTTTCTTAGTCTCTCTCCCCTCCCCTTTTTTTTTTTTTAGAAGATAACAATCCCTTCTCTCCAAAAACATGAACGCAGTACTGGTGGTGATTATAGTGGTGGTGTAATTCATTTTAAGTTGCAATAAAACTCAGTTGCAGGTCTTAAAGACCATGCTATAGGGATAGGTGTTTTTGCCCATATGCATCTCCCTTCTTCATATGTTTTCCAATGACATTTCGCAAAGGAAAAGTATGCTGATGTCACCATGTTCAGTATCTTCCTGCATCCCTGCAAACCATAAGCAATGAATTGTACTAAAGACACAGAAACACTAAATGTGATAGCATCACAACACATATTATATATTTTACAATATATTTTATATATATTTTACAATATATTTTATATATTACAAGGAAGACATGAGAATGGAATGATTTGTGTCAGTGGTGGGCACACAAACATCACAATGTCTAGTTAGACTCCCAGAGGAATAGTCTGTCCATGTTCATACTCATATACCCCACAGTTGGTTTCTGTCTACTCACAAGCTGAGGGCACCTATCCAAATGTTCCCACTCCTGTGGAAAAGAACATTAAAGGATTTTCAAACCCTTTTTCAGGAACCAAAAGAATATGCATTTACTATGACTGTTAGGCAACCCTGGTCCAGTAAGCATTAAACAAATAAGTGTAATAAATAGTTTTATTCTGCACAGAAGCCAACTTGCTGTTAATGGCGGTATTTAGATCCTAAAATGATATTATGTTACACAGCAATAAAACTTCCAAAAGCAACCCATAGCTCTCAGTAAGCAACAGGCACTAAAACTAAGAGCCAAATCAACAGTCTAGTTTAAATGAGGATCTGGAACAGCTCAACATTAAGGAAACATATGACAAATAATTTCATTAGGATTCCAGGGAGAAGTTGCTAAAATGTAGAGAAGAACCTTCATTTCATCAGCCTCAGAACTGTTCTTAGAAAGTATTCTCTAAATACAGAGATTAATAAAATAATAGATTTTATAAGAATAAGAATAAAAAAACCTAAATAGATAGCAAACCTTACATTTATCATGTGTGTTAAAACATTTGGAAGATTAAATGCATGGGGGAAGTGCATGCACTGGTAAAAAGAAGCAAATGTGGAGACTTCATCTCTCCAAAACATCTGCAATATGTAAAATGAAGACTTCCTTCTAAACAAGAGAGTCTCACTAGCACATGGAGAAATGCAAAGCACTAGAATGGAAACCTAGCAGGATAACCATATTAAAAGACTTCCTGGTTTCTGACCTCCTGATCTCAAGGTAACAAGAATGGGTTTAAACAGACTTAATATCCCCAGCCAGTTTCAAGAGCACATGTTCATTGCTCAAAAAAATGTGAAATTTGGAGGCAATGTGTTAACCGCTTGCTTAGCCATGTGCTCTGGTGTAATGACAGATGAAAGGAGAAGTCAGATTTACTAAGTGCTGAGGAGGTGTCATCAAGGGATGCATATTACTTCAAGATGTATATCTACTAGCAGTGGGGGTCATGCAAGTATCTCATTGAATGAAACTGCTTCACATGGAGGCTGTTTACCTACTTACTGGGAGTTTTAGAATTCTAGAAGGGCTAGAAGGAAAACCTTCAAATGACTGTGAAGATTCTCAGTCATCCAGGTGAGGTCATCTGGAAGTTGAGTCATGGCAACTGGACTTCAAATGACCCACAGGACTGAGTCCAGGGACTGGCTACAAAGCTGAAAGAATTCACAGGCAAACAGAACAGCAGGAACAAATGATCACCTTTGGCCCTCCACTGCTCCTCTCACTTGTATCTCTCTGTTCAGTACTAAACTTCCCTGTTACTCACCCTCCTCATATTTAGGGACATTTTGATACTAAGCAAACAGATTGAGGAAGATAAACAAAGGAAGGAGAAGAGCAACCAATGGCTTCTGATCCCCTGTGTGTTTGCATATGTTTTCTTTGTTCCTGTCAGAGCCTTCAGAACAGGCAAGCTAGAGATTGATTACATTGCTTTTCACATAGGAGTAGCCAAACCCTTCACATAGGAGTAGCCAAACCCAGTGTGGATTTTGAGCTAATAGATCCACCACTGACATGGTATTCTCTCTCAGACAGTTGCAGGAGAAATGTAGGGAACAACAACAGCCACTCTTTGTGGCCTTCATAGATCTCACAAAGGCCTTTGATTTGTTTAGCAGGGACGGCCTTTTTAAAATCCTTCCCAAGATTGGCTGTCCACCTTGACTCCTTAACATCATCAGGTCCTTTCATGAGGAAATGAAGGGCACTGTAGTTTTTGATGGCTCAACATCAGATCCCTTTGACATCCGAAGCGGAGTGAAACAGGGCTGTGTCCTCGCACCGACCCTGTTTGGGATCTTTTTTGCTGTCATGCTGAAGCACGCCTTTGGAACTGCAACAGAAGGTGTCTATCTCCAGACTAGATCAGATGGAAAGCTCTTTAATCTCTCTAGATTGAGAGCGAAGACCAAAATCCAGCTGAAATGCATGTGGGACTTCCTCTTTGCCGATGATGCAGCTGCTGTTGCCCACTCTGCTGAAGACCTCCAACAACTCATGAGTCGTTTTAGCAAGGCCTGCCAAGACTTTGGATTAACAATCAGCCTGAAGAAAACACAAGTCATGGGCCAGGGCGTGGACTCACCTCCCTCTATTACCATCTCCACACAAGAATTGGAGGTTGTTCATGACTTTGTGTACCTTGGCTCAATGATCTCTGACACTCTCTCCCTAGATGTTGAGCTGGATAAACGCATTGGCAAAGCAGCTACCATGTTCTCTAGACTCACAAAGAGAGTATGGCTTAATAAGAAGCTGACGGCATATACCAAGATCGAGGTCTATAGAGCCTGTGTCCTGAGCACACTCCTGTACTGCAGTGAGTCCTGGACCCTTTGTGCATGGCAGGAGAGGAAGCTGAACACGTTCCATATGCGTTGTCTCTGACACATTTTTGGTATCACCTGGCAGGACAAAGTTCCAAATAGAGTAGTCCTAGAACGAGATGGAATTTTTAGCATGTATACATTACTGAAACAGCGACGTCTACATTGGCTTGGGTATGTTGTGAGAATGGCTGACAGTCGGATTCCAAAAGATCTCCTGTATGGAGAATTAGTGCAGGGAAATTGCCCCAGAGGGAGACCACAGCTGCGATACAAGGATATCTGCAAGCGGGATCTGATGGCCTTAGAAATGGACCTCAACAGATGGGAAACCTTGACATCTGAGCGTTCAGCCTGGAGGCAGGCGGTGCATCATGGCCTCTCCCATTTTGAAGAGACACTTGTCCAGCAGGCTGAGGCAAAGAGGCAGTCCCGAAACCAGCAAAATCAGGGAGCTGGACAGGGGACAGATTGTATTTGTGGGAGGGATTGTCACTCTTGAATTGGCCTTCTCAGTCACACTAGACGCTGTTCCAAGTCCTCAATACAGAGCACGTTACCATAGTATCTCAAGACTGAAGGATGCCTAATCTAGCCAAACCCTCACATGTAGCCAAACCCTGAGTTTCCTGCTGTGTTGTTTCTTGGCATAGGTGGAAGGCAAAATAAAGAAATCATTCCACACTGAACATATAGAATCCCATACCACAAAGGCACCTCACTGTAACTGGCTTTCAGAGGTGCATTCACTGTTATGGTCATAGGTGCTGAATGCATAAACAAGGGGAGGGGGGGGGATGCCCTGCCAAATGGCTGACAGAACTCCTCAGATCTACAGTGCTCACTGTGAAACTAGTCAGGTTATCAATTCTAGCTGCTGTATTCATTTGTAGTTCTAAGGGAAGAGAGCTTTGCCTTGCATTTTTTTCAAAACACATACTGAAACATAAACATCATCAGTATTGTTACTACTATGATTACTATGATTACTACTAAGATACCTACAAGAGAGGAAAAGTGTGAAATCAAGTGCCTTAATCATGAAATTAGGTATGAAGGAAACGGTGTGCAAGTTTCTTAGACTAAGGTGATGATATCCTGAACAAGACAGTGGCAAACTATAGGAAGTCCTAAAATGATCTGAAAAGAGTATATTATATGTGTGTGTGCCCCATACAAACATGCATGCGCACACACATCAATGTACACATAAATATACATACGTCTGCTGCCATTACCTTGAAAATATTTTCCTGCTAAGAGGCTGATGTATTATAGTGGATTAAGTAGAAAACACCAAGAAAAAACTGATGCTGGGGGTGACCTGATGTGACAAAAAGGACATTCCTAAGCTTCATGCAACATGCAAGAGATTTATAGCTGGTTATACTGACATTTTGATTTGTACTTCAGACTGGTGGGGCCCCCAAATGTGATGATGGGTGATGTGTTGTAATCCTTCTCCTGTCCTTGACAAGAGGCCTAAAGGCCAGGCATACCATTGCAGCACCATGGAAAGCTCCAAGTGAGAAATTTGCTCCACCAAACTGTGGGACTAGATTGAAACCTCATCAGTCTCCTAGGCCAGACTGCCTTTCCTATGCTCCACCCTTCCTTGAATCATGGGAAACTTTAAAGAGGCAGGCCTTTGCTTTGGGCCTAGCTTCCTACTTCTCTCTTTAAGCTTATTGCCTGAATTGCCAGATTAGCATGAGGATGTGGGTCCCTAGCACAGTGGGGGTTGGCTCCCTAGAGGGTTCAGGCTTTGTACCAAGAGTAAAGACTTTGTAGGTCTCAATTTAAGGGTTCCTTGTTAAGGTGCCCCCAATCCAATGACATAATGCTGTGGTCTGAGTTGGTTCTAGGAACTTAATCCAGTAGATCCCTCTCCATCTGGTATGAAGGTGAAAATTATGATGCCTACATTACTCCCTGAGCTGAATACAGACACCGCTTTTATTATTTCCACTGCAAAGGGAATGCACATGTTCCTTAATTTTGCCTCCAGGGGATCTAATTATAGCTAGGGGCATGCAGAATAGAAAAACAGTGTGGAAGAAAATGTGATGCATGTGCACACATATATTCCCAGAACTACTGTTTCTATGAAACTCAGAGCCCCCAGTGTTGTAATGTGGTTTTCAAATAAAAACATCAGATAATCTGCTTTTCAATAAAAAAAATTAAAATACGCGTATCAGCACAGCCAACTGGTTCGCTTGTCCTTCATTGTTCCTTTGCAGTTACAGTAGAAGTTATATTTTGGACTACAACTCCCAGGATTCCACAGTCAGCAGGTAGCATACTGCCTAAAGAATTCAGGGAATTATAGCTAGGAAAACAGTAACTTTTCCTCTCTTTGCCCCCTTGACCATACATGATACAGCCTGTAGAACTTCCTTACAGAAAAAAAACATTACATACTAGACTGAAGAAACTACTTGGATGAGTAGCAAAATGTTTCGACCTAATAGGAAAGAAGTCCAGTTGCCATGACTCAACTTCCAGATTCCGTACTAGAGTGCATCATCAGCAAGAAAAACCAACATTAAGTTATAAAAGGAAAGTTTGCTGAAATAGACTTTATTAGATCTGTCCAGAGATCAACATCCATAACTACATCAAGTTCCAACTTTTGTAAGACCCAGGATCCCTTAAACTATAAACCTCTCCCTTTCCTGCCTCCCCCAATTTTGAAATATGTATAGTTAGCCAGTATAGCAGGTCTTATGTTCTTCCTATGCCTATATAAATCACTGGTTAACTATCAAACTGGGAAATATTATCATCCCCTGGAGACTCTTAGGGAAATGACAGGCCAACGTTTGCCTTTCTAGGTGGGTTCTCCTCCCCCTGTGTTTTTTCCGAAGAAAAATTTAAATGTTCTTAGTAGTTAAGAGAAGATTTATGTCCTACTGTGTCTTTCCTTTGTTATTAATTGTTATCATGGGGCTGTTGGAGCAGATGAGCTGACTGCATAGACATGGCCTTGTATCATTATATAAACAGTAAACCCAAAACATAAGTAGTATATGGAGCAGAAATGCAACATGTGTCCGTGACAGCATGCATGGACAGGACACACAACACTGGACATTAGGAAAAGTCATACAGGATAAACCAGGATAAGCAATATAGGATAAACCATAACTCATAATCTCAGTAAGTTTGTTTGGTGCCATGACAGAGCCTACTCCAACTTTGTGCAGATGTCAAGACAAATGACTGTTCAAGAAAGAGAGATGCTGGAATTCCCAAACAATTAATACACATACAGTATGTACATACTTCATCCCTTATACAAAGCAATCAAAATAAAAGGCAAGTTCTGATATACTTCAGTTAATTAGATCTCTGATATGTAAGGTGAAATAAAATTTTAATCCACAGACTTGCCCAAAACAATTTTATTTATTTATTTATTTATTTATTTATTTATTTATTAAATTTGTATATCAGCCCATTAGTGCAAGTGCATTACTCTGGGTGGTTTACAGTCAACTAAAACAATATATGTAAATAAAATGAAACATAAAATAACAGTTAATCAACACATCAAGAGGCAGAAAAATAAGAATAAAATGTGGCATGGGCATGTAAACATATAGAACAGCAAAAAAACAGATTAAGCAGGGTTGCCAAAAGAGGCCTCTCTATAAAGCAATGTTTTCAAAGATCTTTGAAAAGTTGGTAGGGAGGGGGCAAGGCCCAGTTCCACCAGTAATTGATTCCAAAGCGTTGGAGCCACTGCAAAGAAGGCCCTACTTCTAGTGGAGGTTTTCTTGGCCTCCCTTGGAGTGGCTATCTGGAGAATCATGGCCTGAGAGGACCTAGTGGGTTGGGTGGACGACCTTAGGAAAAAACACTCAGACATTTTTTGCCAAATGGTGTGCATGTTGTTTTATATACCTCTTGATGGAAGTGACAGTTTTGAAGAAAGATGCTGGGAGACATGAGGATTAGGGGGATTGAGGAGAAATTAATTTTGTTTATATTTTAATGCCAACCTACAACATTTGCAGTTCCTAAGCCACTATGTGGGCCAAACTGTAGCTATACTTTGGAACTCATAGTTCTTCCCCTTTCAGCAATGTAATTTTCCAATGAATATGTGGATAAAAATGTGTTTGTTAAGGAAAACTGCATGCAAAAATGCATTTATTCTTAAAAATAATATAACAATACATTATACTAGAGGAATTTGTCTGCAAAATGTAAATATTGGAGGGAAATGGATAACAGTATTTCATGCAGATTTTAAATGGAACTTAAAATGTGCTTCAGTTATGCCACATCCAAAGTAACCCACTACATACACATTTCTAGTGTGGCTGGGACTGGACAGGTAGAATCTGCTGGTTGTATACTGAATCACAAGTTTTCTAACCACAGATTTTCTCCCAGATATTTTCTTGAGTTCATTTCAGATTCTAACCCCCTCAGTTCTACCAACAGAATTTTTAGAATCTGATGGGTTCCTTATTGCTCCTGAGCTTTCATTGTTGTAGTATATCATGTCACGCATAAACAGATAGCTATTCACACCATATCCGTGCAGAATAATATGCATAGTATGACAGCATTATTCTTCATGATAATATTACAGCTTTGTGGTGGAGCCTGCTTCATTCAGCAGCTAGGGATAACTCTAGAAATGGATCCAGGATGGTTGCCACTCATAATGCTTCCATTTAATTCAATCTCTGACTTATAATGGGTAAGTAATGTAATTAATTGTGAGAAAAGCTGAAGGCAGTAGGAAAAGAAGAAGACAAAACCTGAGAGGGATTGTCTCAGTAAAGGAAATCTTGGCCTTGGTTTTCAAGGGCTGAGCTGGACTGTTAATGATTAAGACTATTTTGAGATCACTAATTCATCGGGTCACATAATTTGGAAGCAACTTGGCAGTGCCTTGTGCTGAAGAGAACAGTGCTCACAATTGTTTTTATCCTGAATGGTGCAATAATGTTACATCTGTGTTTGTACTGTCTTATGAAAACAGAACCCTTATGTGCAAATATTAGCATTTGCAGCAAGACAATTAGAGGATGACAGTTACAAAGTAAGTTTACATATGAAATTGGAAAATAAAGGAAACATAGTAAGTTCTTATGATGGTTACATAAATATTCATGTTAATTGATTCTAGCAGTTGTCTGTGTGTCTTATTCTATACTCGCTAGTCAATGCAGCTTGCAGGGGAGTAAAAAGGAAGGGTCAGGGCCCTCGGCTTAATGTAGGACAGCAGCAAGAACCTGTCTATGTTAGGATTGTTGTTAAGATTGCAGCATGTTCCAAGTCCAGGAAAAAAGATTTCTCTCTGTAATGCAACTGTCTGGAGTCAGGGTATGCTAGTTTGTTTTATATATGATGTTGTGAATGTCTTTCAGTTTGAAATATGACAGATGTGGGTGTTAGAATGCAGTGTGTAAATATGGTGCTTTCTGGGTTGGCTTCTTGTTTCCATGTCTGTCTTAGTCAAGCCCACCCAAATCTCACCAGCAGATTTCAACACTAACGCTAGGCACACATCACCACAAACCATGAAGGTTGCCACTGGTCATTAGTCCAACAAGACAGTGGGTTAAGTTCAAAGAAAATCCATATAGGAACAACCCCAGCAAGAGTAGAAGGCAGCTGTTCTTTCTCACAAAAAATAAAGTCTAATGTTTGGAAAATGTCTGAGATCTTGGACTCACTTTCTGCAAACTCTACAGTCTCAGTGCTCGAATTCTATACTGTCTATATTGGGGGAGAAAGACCAAGGACTAACAGGGTGGTATGAACAACATGTAGAATACTGGGAAGCAGAAGAATTTATAAAACATAAATGTGTGAAGGAGAATTAAATGAAAAACATGGAGAGATACAGACAGTTACAGTCTGCTCAGAGCAGTAACAGTTATGCTGGATAATCAAACTACAAGAGCAATAGAATGGCTATGCAAAGTACATGTGATTTTCCTTGATCTTTGATTTCATCAGTAAATTATGGAGAGCTGGGCAAAGAACAGACGGATACGTTTTTCATGTGCAATGAAAGGAGTTAATCCTTCTCAGATCTGTGATAAACAAATTGTAATTTTAAGTCTGAGCAAGTTACAGGGACAAAACAACAAACACAAAGGTCCTGTAGACAGAATAAAGCTGACCAATGGGGCTATACTCTTCAGTAGGGTAGCGTTCAGCTAAGCATATATAGGAAAAGGAGGTTTTCCTCAACAGCAAAGATGTGAGGATAGGCTAACAGAATAAAGCAAAAGGTGTTTCCCCCTTTTACAACAGTAACTCTACATATATACAAATATTTCAGAGCTATGTGCCTAAGACACTAAAATGCAAATAGATCTGTGCTGTCTCCCAAGTGACCACTTGCAAGACACGAACAAGTTAATTTGCCAAATGTGGATCGAGGCAACCTTGTGTTCTAATAAACAGACAGTTTTTCCACTTATGGTCACACTGTTTCTGGATACAGAATTGGTGTCTCATCATGTAAGGTACTACCCTGTTTCCCTGAAAATAAGACCTAACCTGAAAATAAGCCCTAGTATGATTTTTCAGGATGCTCATAATATAAACCCTACCCCAAAAATAAGCCCTAGTTAAGTGAAAGCCTGCCCTCCACCACTGTACAGCAACAAGAAGATGACATGACTGTATTTGAATAAACGTAGATTGTTGTACATGAAAAAAATAAAACATCCCCTGAAAATAAGCTCTACTGCTTTTTTGGAGCAAAAATTAATATAAGACCCTGTCTTATTTTCGGGGAAACACGGTAAGTGAAAGGCTGAAACAGAAGGACAAGCAGTATTTCTTCTGCTCAACCTATCTGCATCAACACCCATTTCCTGAAACTCACTATGTAATCCACACAGCTAGTGAATGGTTATGTCTACAAGGAACCAGGGGGTGTAATCCTTTGTACAATGGACTGGAAGTGGCAATGTGAAAAGGGAATAAAGTATCTCTGGATTTGTGTCATTTTTGCCATACTCTGATCAAGGGCAGCTATGTCTAATTCTCTTCACAGAAAATATTTGTATGCTGCAATGTATGAAATACTAATGTTTTTCCAGCTGAAATAAACATTTACAAAAGGGAAAAGGAGAAAAAAGCAAAAAAAGAAAAGAAAAAAGGCTATATGCAAGGATTGGCAATATATTTCCTGGATCATTAAAATATCATAAACATGCAGACTTTCCAAATGTTGTCTCTTCATCAGGCTTGGCACTGCAGAGATGGAGAGAGAGGTGGTGGGAAGAAACAGAAAAATCCTTAAATCATCTTGGCTAAATAATAAATCTCCAGGATCTACAGTTAAACTAAAGTTCCAAAATGGAGGATGCAAACTTAAAGAATCAGTTTGAAATATTTTGGATAGTACTAAATTTCACCATTAATCTCAGAGATATGGAATCAATTGACTCTCTCTACAGATAAAAGGATGCCAGTCTCTCAGTGAATCTTCCATTGCCTCTTGTCAAAATACTTGTCTACACAAATAATTTATGCATGCATAGTATTCCATATTTTAAAATGTATAGCTGGAATTCTTTTGCCTGTACCACTTGGAGTAGACCCACTGACTTAATGAGATTTACATACATTTTGATTTACCATTAAATAATTGATTTTAAAAATGCAAAGATGGACATGATAAAGGACAAAAATGGTAGGGACCTAACAGAAGCAGATGACATCAAGAAGAGGTGGCAAGAATACACAGAGGAATTATACCAGAAAGATCTGGATGTCCCGGACAACCCAGATAGTGTGGTTGCTGACCTTGAGCCAGACATCCTGGAGAGTGAAGTCAAGTGGGCCTTAGAAAGCATGCCTAACAACAAGGCCAGTGAAGGTGATGGCATTCCAGTTGAACTATTTAAAATCTTAAAAGATGATGCTGTTAAGGTGCTACACTCAATATGCCAGCAAGTTTGGAAAACTAAGCAGTGGCCAGAGGATTGGAAAAGATCAGTCTACATCCCAATCCCAAAGAAGGGCAGTGCCAAAGAATGCTCCAACTACCGTACAATTGCACTCATTTCACACGCTAGCAAGGTTATGCTCAAAATCCTACAAGGTAGGCTTCAGCAGTATGTGGACCGAGAACTCCCAGAAGTACAAGCTGGATTTCGAAGGGGCAGAGGAACTCGAGACCAAATTGCTAACATGCGATGGATTATGGAGAAAGCCAGAGAGTTCCAGAAAAACATCTACTTCTGCTTCATTGACTACGCAAAAGCCTTTGACTGTGTGGACCACAACAAACTATGGCAAGTTCTTAAAGAAATGGGAGTGCCTGACCACCTTATCTATCTCCTGAGAAATCTATACGTGGGACAGGAAGCAACAGTTAGAACTGGATATGGAACAACTGATTGGTTCAAAATTGGGAAAGGAGTACGACAAGGCTGTATATTGTCTCCCTGCGTATTTAACTTATATGCAGAATACATCATGCGAAAGGCAGGACTGGATGAATCCCAAGCCGGAATTAAGATTGCCGGAAGAAATATCAACCACCTCAGATATACAGATGATACCACTCTGATGGCAGAAAGTGAGGAGGAATTGAAGAACCTCTTAATGAGGGTGAAATAGGAGAGCGCCAAAAATGGTCTGAAGCTCAACATCAAAAAAACTAAGATTACGGCCACTGGTCCCATCACCTCCTGGCAAATAGAAGGGGAAGATATGGAGGCAGTGACAGATTTGACTTTCTTGGGCTCTCTGATCACTGCAGATGGTGACAGCAGACACAAAATTGGAAGACGCCTGCTTCTTGGGAGGAAAGCGATGACAAACCTAGATAGCATCTTAAAAAGCAGAGACATCACCTTGTCGACAAAGGTCCGCATAGTCAAAGCTATGGTTTTTCCAGTAGCGATGTATGGAAGTGAGAGCTGGACCATAAATAAGGCTGACCGCCGAAGAATTGATGCTTTTGAATTGTGGTGCTGGAGGAGACTCTTGAGAGTCCCCTGGACTGCAAAGAGAACAAACCTATCCATTTTGAGGGAAATCAACCCTGAGTGCTCACTGGAAGGACAGATCCTGAAGCTGAGGCTCCAATACTTTGGCCATCTCATGAGAAGAGAAGACTCCCTGGAAAAGACCCTGATGTTGGGAAAATGTGAAGGCAAGAGGAGAAGGGGATGACAGAGGACGAGATGGTTGGACAGTGTCACTGAAGCTACCAACATGAATTTGACCCAACTCCGGGAGGCAGTGGAAGACAGGAGGGCCTGGCATGCTCTGGTCCATGGGGTCACGAAGAGTCGGACACGACTTAACGACTAAACAACAACAAAATTGATTCAATAGGTCTACTTCCTAACTGGTACAAATAATAAGATACTAGTTTATGTGTATTTTCTACATAGACATTCTGCATTTTCTCTCAGTCTTTGTACTTTCAGTTTTAAAAACTGAACATTGTAGGTTGAGGAGGGCTTGGAAAAGGTGATCCTTCAACCTGTCAGGTAGAAGTGAAGATAGATGGAAAATGCACATTTAGAAGATGTCCATAATTTTGAAGACCAATTTGTCAGTGGAACATTTGTCAGTGGAACTGCAAGACTGTTAACTTTAGATATTTTTGAGGAAAGGACAGACAAACATCACTCTGGCATGTTTTAGTTTCAGGATCTCCTGCCTTAGGTCAGAACTTTGAACAGCTTCCTGAGGGTTCTACTGCTCACAGCACCACTTTAACCACAGCAGCTAAGTCCTGGAGAGAAGCGCTGGGAGAAGTCCTGGTCAAGAAAAACCACAAAACTCTTGTCTTCTTCATCACTGCATGACATTGGGCAAAACTATTATAGAAATATTGTCACCAACATCCTCACAACCATCCCAGAAGAATTGTTAATATGGAACTGAGATAGCTTGAGCAAACCACCAAGAGAACAGAAGTACAATATTCTTTCTTGGGTGCACTTTCTAGTTAGTGTAGTGCCAGAGTATGAGCTATCTAATTCTGAAAAGTATTCCATATTGGACTTAACTTCTGTGTCTTGGCAAAAGTAATGCATGAAACAGTCATAAGGAGATCCAAGTGAAGGAAAACTACCAAAGATTTTCTACCTGTCAGGTATTCAACCTTTAAGGAGAACATAATGAACTGTGTGATACCCAGATAGGCAATAGGCACAAAGAACTGAGAGTTCAAGGAGATGGGAAAAGAATGTAAAAGTGCCTGAGATGAAGGGTTAAGCAGAACATGTCAGCTCCTTATATGAATGACAACAGTTCTGGATACAGACTCTATATGGAGAACTTTAAACAGGTTTGAATTTACAGTTTATCTTTTAGTCTAGCCACAGACGGAACCAGAGAAACTCCATAAAAGCTTTATTCCCAGGCCTTCAAGGGCATAAACCAAACCAATATGAATTGGAAGGGTAACCTCCATGCATGTGGAAAAGGCCCACCGACAGCACTGTCTTGGAAAAAGGGAAGTGATATCACATAAACATTTGGGAGCATCCACAGCCAAGCTCCCTTTGCAACCATACTAGGCTGTAGAGAAGAATTACAGACAAAGGCTCCAGGCCAAGCCAGAATTTTGCACCATACGGTTCCTATCTGGCCATGTCACACACTATTAAACCAAGATCAGAAACAGAATCTAGGAGAATGGAACATACTGAGCCTAGGACATCACAAGCTTCTCCTCTTATAAATAGGAAGCCATTTCCAGAACAAAGTAACTCTCACTCTTTTTTTGGCAGTGAATTGACCAATAAAAGCAGAAGATGATTATCATGTTACTGTCATTTTAAATACAAAACAGTTAGGTCCACTCCAATAGAATTTAACTCCATTGTTTCCTGGACCTTTGACTCTCAGGTATGGCTAGGAGTAAACCTCCCAGAAATCTGTATTCTCTGTTGACGGCCTCTGCCTTATCCAATGTTTTGCATTTCATAACATAATGCCATAATCTAAATAGTATCTAATTTAGTATCACAGAACTGCTGGGTAAGCTTGTTGACACAAGAGTTACTGGGGAAAATTAACAAAAACATGTGCAACTTGTAAATGAGGGGGAAAACATGAAGAGCAGCTTCCAAACAGGTGCAGCTGATTATCCCAGGCAACTGTGTCTGAAACTAAGAGGAAGAAAAAGCATTTTCCTCACAAATTTTAAGAGTACTGCAGACTTCCAGATAATAAGAAATCCCCAAAGCTTTCAAAAAAACTGTTTTCTCATACGGTGTACCTGGTGTGACAGCTGCTTCTTTGCAACTACAGGGAGTTGTGGTTTTCCATTTGTGAAAATTCAAGTGAAATCGTTTTGTTTTTTTTAAGCTAGTAGGTCCTGGGGTTCTCAAATATCTTTACAGGTTGAACACTTGGAAAGGATTCAAGGCTCCAATCAGTCCTGGAATATGGGGAAGTGTTTAACTCTAAGAAACAGTATATAAAATAAGCTGTTTCTCTGCTTGATGATTATTTCAGGATTGACTAATGACTTGTCTTGGTGCCAGACACCTTCAAGATGGCTCAGGAGGCTCATTTCTAAAGCTTGTGTCCATGGCATTCCATCAAATGGAGGCTCTTTTCTTTGCGAAACTCTAGACCTGGGAATTCAGAGCCAGGACAAGCATAAATGAACTGTTGGACACCAAGACCAAACACTTCTAGATGTGATCATGCAATTAAATCATCTAGCAGCTTCATTTACAATGGATGACAATCGGAGAAATGAGCTCTTAAAAGGGAGTAAAATGCAGCCATGCTGTTCAGTGCAGCCTTTCCTCAGTGATTCCTGAACACATGCCAGGCTGCAGTTATTTTTTTTCATCACACAAGTTAATCTTTGTCACATAAGATGTTCAAATACCAAGGGTCAACAAATTTAACTTGACTCCCACTTAGCTGAAACTTCTCTTTTCTCCTGGCACAGGAAATAAATGCAATCGTAGGAATGAAGAGGCATGAATGTATACCTATAGAAAGGCAAGATTATTTGACCCTCTTATTAGCACAGTGTTGGCTCTTAAAAGGTTTCCGTTAGTGTCAGAGTCTTAATGGTCTCTGTGTTTTTGAACAAATAGTATCAGGCTGTTTAATATCTGAACTATATCAAAGAAGCTGTAGAAGACAGAGTACAGAAGGAAAATGTGTGGCCCTCCACTAGCTGTTGGACTAAAACTTCCATCATCCCTCACCACTGCAGTCCAAAAGCATCTGGAGAATCACACGTTTTGCAATCCTCCAAGTGGCAAAGGGGTGTCTTTTAACAGAGAACTACATTATGCCTTCCTGGACAGTACAGGTAACTCTCATTAACTGATTATTTCTGAAAGGCCTGGAAGCTTTTTGAATCAAGAGGAAAGCCTGGGCAGCAATCATTTGGCATAGGATTTGTCAACAAATATGCCTAGTGTCAATTTTGTATATTCTACTTTTATTTAGATACTTTTTTAGAAGCTCATGATAGCTTGTATATCTCTTTAGCTCCATTACTGTTACATAATGCAAAACTTTAAGGGGCTTAAGAATCTTTTAAAAAAAATACTGGGAGGAAATAAAAGTTTTGCAGCACCTTAAAGACGAATCCCTTTAGTATGGCATTTGGCATAAGCTTTTGTGAGTTGTAGCTCACTTACCAGATGAGAGAAAGTCAGGGAACGACCCACAAGAAATGCAGATCAAGGGATGTCAGAGAATGAGGTGGAAAGCTTGCCATCACAGAAAATGTTCTTAGAATGCATGCCGAAAATTATAGACAGCTTCTGCAAGGGTGCTTTAAGTACAGCCAAAATACTTTCCTCATAGTTAATAACAGTGTTACTAGTGTCACAATATGCACACCCTTTTTGGCATAGATGCATATTATATAAGTCTTCACTTATTAGTAAAAAAGATTTTTCGGTCAAAGGAAAGAAATCACAAATCTCACTTACAGATGTTTTCTAGAGAATCTAGGAGGCAGATGATGGAATTACACCAAAGGCTTATTCTAGAGCAATGGTCCGCAACCTTGGGTCCCCAAATATTCTTGAACTAAAATTCCCAGAAGCCTTCACTACTAGCTGTGCTGGCCAGGATTTCTCAGAGTTATAGTCCAAGAACATCTGGGAACCTAAGGTTGGGAACCACTGCTATAGAGTTTGTATGTACATAGTAAACAAGGATGACAAGTGGTGAAATTCAAGTTACAGATTTTCTTTTTAGGTACATGGTTTCTCACAATACATCCCAACAATGCATTCAAAGGTGATCAGTCTCTGAAGGCACACTTAAGGAATTCATTCTGGGTTGCCACACTCCTGCAATAAAGGAAAATCAACTCTGGTTCTTTGCATGCTATACTGATCACTCCCAATTGTTTTATTGCTTTCCAGATTATCTTTTTACATTTATCTCCACATTCATATATTGTTTAATTTGTCTTCTAATATTTAACTTATTGTGTTTTTAATTGTGTGAATTTTAATGCTGTGAGCCACCTTGGGTCCCTTGTTGGGAGAAATACGGCATACAAATAAAACTAATAATAGTAATAATAATAATTCAAGTTTACAGAATATGTCTTAATGTATCCTACTTTTGGCAACAAATACTGATCCTACCAGGAAAGAGTTGCTAGTACTATTTCCATACCTTTATATAACAGAGGGACATTACAGTATTTTTCCTAAGAATTACTAAGATGTAGTCTAAGAAAAATCTAGGCCAAGATGGAGTCTAAAAGATATTTAATGGAATTTGATGGTTTCCTTGTCAATTTAAAATATACAGTATCAAACATCTGGGAAGGCCAAGTCTTTGTTCCAAACCACATGTGGATTTTGTTTTAGAACAGGCTTAGAAAGATATCATGTCCTGCCTTTCCTATCTTAGGCTAAAGGACATTAACATTTGCTTTGAATAACAAACAGCAGAGAGAGGCTGAGCATCTCTCTAATACTCCTATAAACACAACGAAAACAATTTGGGCAGTGATTGACAACCTCTGTTTCTGCTCCACCATCCCAGTTACTGTAAATATTGCTCACAATATAGTACAGCCAAATGTGCATTGAGGATATTAGGTTCAAAATCAGAAACAAGTAAATCATTATAGAGGTTCTGTTTCCATAATTTTAATTCCATACTTTTTGCAGATCCCTACTTTGCACTTCCCTGATCATTAAAATCTGATTCCTCACTGTGCTTCCTTGACAGGGGCTGGACTTGGTGATCCATAGGGTCTCTTCCAGTCTCCAGTTCTAAGATTATTATCAGATTATTACTGATTCCTCATAATGCAACACTGTGACAATGCCACAAGCAGTAGTCTGATGTTACAACACTATGTTGGAACATTGCCTGGAAGTCCAGAAGTAAACCAGCTATTGATGTTCTTTTAGTAGTGAACAATTTCTCATTGGGCTCTCTCATCACTGCTATTTTAGAGGTTTCTACTCAACTGTGCTTACAAAACATTGAGGGATCAAGTACCCGATCAAGGAGAAAGAAAAAGCCAAGACCACCCAGCCTCTAAAACTTAACACAGTTAGTTTGTACAGTTTCCTTGTTAGGAAAGGTTCTGGATTTAGCATGATTCTTTTGTATATCCAAGTAAAAACCTTTTATGGTGCCCCCATACACACTCCACCCGCCATTTGTTTCTTCCAAATTATCTAGCTGGGCTGGCTGAAATGTATCAACTAACTCTTTTTTCACACGTGCACAAACAGTGACATTGTCATATGAGACAAGTGAAGACTGAATCTGAGGGCTAAAAAACAGATGTTTTCCAATCTCCTTCTGCAAAGCCATATTTTATCTATGGCTCTTTTCTGAATTTATAGCCAATGAAGAGATGTTACTACATTAGCTCATGGAGGGGGTGGATGATAAAACAAGAGAGGAAGAGCCAGACAAGGCCCAGAGAAGCTATCCAGAGCGCTGCAATTGGAGAAGCGTGACGAATGGGCAGTGTGGCCGCCACAGGCTCCAGCAGAAAAGGCAGATTGGCTGGCTTGGAGTGATTGGCCACAGCTGGAGGCAGAACTGTGTGCACACACCATCTGGAGCTCCTTAAAAGGCTTCCCCAGGTGATCCGGTTTAGGGAGTGCCCAGCAGAAAAAGAGCAACTGAGTATCTCAAGCAGATCCATCCCCAGTGCCCCCTAATTACTTAATGGAGAATTGTTGGAATCTGCTTTAGCTTCCTCCCTTCAAAGTTGTTGCTCTTGCTTCCTTGCCAGTAAGTTCACATTTCACTCCTAAAAGCCCCCCCCCTTTTTTTCTTTTTTCTTTTTGCTTCTTCTCAGTAATTCAATAACTGCAGTTCCTGACAGGGTGACCTAGCAGTGTGGGAAGGAGCATAAGTAACCCATCTCTCCTGTTCTTTTCTCTCTAAACATTTTGTAACTACTCTTCTAGCCAGTCATCCCCAATGTCACATCATGTGTAATAATACAGTCTGACACATCGAAGGACACAAAAATGGAGAAGGCTATCTGGCTTATTAGCAGAAAACAACATTTCCTGAAGTTCTAAAGCATCATGAAGGTTGCGAAAATGATACCCCGAATTCATGTAAACATCTATATAAAAGCACACACCCAGATCCAGATAGATAGATAAGATAAGTAGATAGAGGGGTAGAATTTGTGTCTACCATTAGAAAGGATAGGAGATTCATCTGAACTTCAATCTACCTGATGACAGCTGCTGTCTGTTTCACAACATTCTGTATTGCTCTGTCCTTTTAAACATAACACACTTGAGCCTCACTTCTGTAATTGTTTAATGACAAAGTGCCTATGTCTCCCACCACACAATTTCAAAATAACAGAGCACTCCAAAGGACATGCATTCAGTAAGAGGTTGGAAAGTCAGGACTATTAACTAAGGATGAACAAATCTGTTGGTTTTGCTTTCTCCCACATTCCATTCAAAAAAAGAAAAGAAAAGAAAAGCATTTAAAAAAACTAATGTTCTTTCCATCCTGTTTAGAAAGAAATTTGTATCTGAGAAAGTTCTTATCTAACACATACTCTATTCCCACCATGGAGGGGACTATATTACATTTGTTTGCCATGCAGCTATTTAAGGATGAGGTGGGGGGGGGGGTGGCAGCTTGGTTGAATACACAGAGATTCAAACTGTGACTTCTAAGAGCTAAGCATTCAAAGAACAAGCACTGCCTATATGAACAAGTCTATCTTTTTAGTTTTTTCACATTTTGTCTTCATTTAATTTATATTTCTTTCCCATCAAGTTTTATAATGAAATTTGCAAACATTGGAAAGTTTTTATTTGAAAAATGAACAAATTAAAATTTTATTCATCTATAGCATGAGCCTGTCCTAATCAAGAGCTGGATTTCTAAGAAATATCAAAGCTGCAATTACACATAGCTGCCCATTTCTTTGAAACACACACAGTCTAACTGGAGCTTCTGGGTTACAATTGCCTGGGAACCCTATGCATGCCCACTTGAGTTCTTTGTGCAAAAAAGGAAGGATGTAAAGCTAAATGAATCAGTGACCTCTTAGTAGTTACTAATCCAGGGTCCCATTTCACACTGGCCAAAATGGAATAGAGGTGAAGGAACTGTGGAGAAGGAATTGGCAAACAGATGGGGAAGTGGTTTGGGAGTCTAGCAAAGCACGGAAGTCAAACCATATTCTGAGCAGCAGGCAGTGCCCCCACTGATCATAACAACCCCTGTGGCCACTTGAATGATAATCCAGATGCAAAGTCACCTACTGTTACTTCTTCCTTTGCTTTCTCTTCTCAACTACACAGGAATCTTATCCCAGCAATAAAGAATTGATCTGTCATCAGGAACGTGTTCCTCAAGGCATGGATGAAAGAATGAGCAATGACCCCATCAGCAACACAACCACAGCATTCCTTCTTACTTTCCTTTTTCCCAGGAACTCTAACAGCTGATGTACACCATGCATAAGCTTTTCTCTTTTTTTGTAAAGCAGCTTTTCTTTAAAGAAATCCTAGCTTAAAATTGCCCACGAGTACTCTCTAGGT
Source organism: Intellagama lesueurii (assembly GCA_037013535.1). Classification (NCBI taxonomy): domain Eukaryota; kingdom Metazoa; phylum Chordata; class Lepidosauria; order Squamata; family Agamidae; genus Intellagama; species Intellagama lesueurii. The sequence continues at coordinate 216,682,182 of JBAJHW010000003.1, forward strand.
GATACCTGCTATACATTAAATTTTAACAATCAGGGTTCTCAGGCTGCAATTCTAGGTATGCTTTCTAGGAGATATAGCCAACTGAACTCTGTGTATAGACCCCAATGTATGGAATAGAAGACAAAGTTTTATTTTTTTTTATTTACATATATCAGTGTATACTTCACTGTTCTACCATAAGGCACTTAAATAAAACCAGTCATGAAAATATATGATCATGCATTTACCTGTCCCAGATTAAGGCAGTCTATAGAAATAGCCTCAGATACAAGTAATCAAATTATCAACATTATTACCATCAACATTTTTCTAAAACAAACCATTTAAAATGCAACAATAACCTCAAAGTATACATTCCAACTACTCAACAAATCAACTCCATTTAAACAGAGGCAGTAATGGAGTGCATTCTAGAACCTCTTACACAGATGGGCTAACTCTTCTCATTTAAAGGAACCATCTTGCCTTCTTAAATTAGTTTTAGTTATTTTGTTGTTTTTTGTGTATGTGGACTGATATGTTTAATTTTGGTTTTTTCTATAGCTATTATATTTAGTGCCTTTTAGTGTTACCTGTTTTACTGTGTTGTGAACCACCCAAAGTGGCCTTGGTAGCCAGATGGGCAGTATAGAAGATGAATGAATGAATGAATGAATGAATGAATGAATGAATGAATGAATGAATGAATGAATGATCCAACCCATACAATGAAAGGTGCCCATCTCCATCCCCAGAGTCTCTTTTCACAGATGAAAATGAAATGTTCTTATGTACAAAGAATTTTAGGTCACATCTTAACATAAATGCAGCACAGAAAATTAAAATGAGGATCCAGTGTTTTTTCTCACAAATGTTCCACATACACAGCAGTGTGAGTTGAAACTTAAGATGACCCTTAAATGGGCTTAACTAGATCTAGGTTTTTTTTCTATCAAAGAGCAGCAATGACCACAGAAGCTGGTAGGACTGGTCAGTATTCATTATCTCCAAATTGCAAAAGTGAACAAGACAGTTGCTTACTTGAGACCACTCAGTGAGTTATGTCTTGCTCCCATTTCTGATAGTACTTCTGTTCCTCTACTCTCCTCATTGCTATACTACGCCAGTCATATACATGGGTATTTCACATGGTTCCCCCAACCCATTCATCTCCACAATTTGTAAGAAATTACTGAGGTCATCCAGTAAGCTCTCATGACTGAGCTTTTATCTCTATGTTCCAAAATCAATAGTCTGAGCTTTACCGTCTACTGATCTATCAGAGCATTGCTTACTATATATATGTTGCTAAGGGTGAAACATGATGGAAGAAAAACAGTCCAACAATTAAGGGTCTTAATGTGCACAACATGCAAAACAGACTTTACAGATACGGGGAACTGAAATACAGCACCCCTACAGATGGTTACTACAAGATGCATAAAATATAATTCAACAATGGTATTTAGAGAAAGGCTACATATACCTTCTGTTTTTGGAGATGTTTGGTGAGATATACAAAATTAGGAAGCTAAATATTCTACAAGGTATGTTCCTATTAATTTCAGCCCATTGTTAAGTAAGAGAACTGATGATGCCTGCACTTTTATTGAATAAGTACCTATACAGTGCCTCACTGCAGATTAGAAGAGAATCTAGGCAAGTACTCTAGGCCAGAGACCCCACAGTTTGCATCTGCTTTGTCCCATTTATTAACAGTGTGCCAGTTTACTTAAAGTCAAAGAGTTTTCAATAGTAGGTTGAAAGGCCCTAATTAAACTCTGGCTTCTTGTGAATTGAAGCTTTGTCACATTGAATTTATTTCCACTTGATATTTAAGGACTATTTTCCCCTTCACTCTTTGGGGGGAGGAGCAGAAAACACGTACATAGCTGAGATGCACAACTATGCAGCTGCTTGCAAAATGTAATGGGCAAATGTACTCTTAGGCAGTGAACAAAGTGTGCTGCTTATATGCCATTCCCAAAATGCTTAAAGCACTCTCTGAGCAGTTAACAATTTAATTATGCAGACTACACATTCTCCCTGCCCTCAAGCTGGGTACTCAGTTTACTGACTTTGGAAAGATGGAAGGTTGAGTCAACTTCGAGCTGGCTACATAAGCCCAGGATCAAACTCAGGTCATGAGCAGAATCTTCACCGAAGTACAGTACTAAAGTTTAACCACTGCACCATGAGGCTTCAGTGAGCCAGGCAGAGCTCTCTGTTTGGAGCTGCCAGTGGGGCCTTGTTCACAGACTGTGATACTAGAGCAGAGATGGGGAATAAGTGGCCTTCCAAATGTTGCTGGAATGCAACTCCCATCAGCTGTAGTCATGGACAGCCAAGCGAGAGATAATGAGAGCTCTAGTCCAGCAATACAAGAAGGGTCCTATGCTTCCATCCTTGCAGTACAGTTTCCTACAACAAAGGACAATAAAATATGAATATTGCCCTTAGTGTTCTTATTGTCTGCCATCGTGTGCACAAAAAGAACCTTGGATGAACCTTCATAAAAACAGCATTTGGAGCTGGACAAAACTGCAAGCGCAGGGAATAGTATATAAAAAGCCTTTCTTCCACCAGAAGAAATAGCAAACACTATGAAATATTTGAGATGGGAGTAAGGGTTAGGCAAGCTTTTTGGTGAGCACATGGCAAGTCTTAGTGACAGGTCAGCTGTGTTTGCTTGACCAGCTCCCTCAATGATTCAGTCTCACCATTGCAGGATAAGATTATTACGATGATAACTGCTGCACTACATCTGGCTTCCATTAATGAGCCTACAGTCAGGTCATGTCCTTTCTGGCCATAAATACATCCCCAGGGCAGCCCCAACAGAAGCACTACAGGATCTACTATGTGCTTGCCTTCAGGATGAGAGAAGAAGTGTTTGTTTCATCCTGCTCAAGGAAGCAATTAGTTAAATCAGCATGGGTCCTCAAGTGCAGGCACCAAGCCGGATGTCTACACACGTGGGGACAAGAGACACGTGCTGAGGGAAGGTTTCACAGCCACAATCTAGGCTCCAAAAAGTAATATGACCCCTTTCAAAAACAGTAAATGTGAGGTCTGTTCACTATTTAAAGAATTATTTATTCATATTATTTTATTTTATTTTTGCTAATCAATTTATATTATATAAATTGCATATATAATATGCAATACATGTGCATATTATCTTTTTTGAAGCATAGCTTTTCTCTGAGATATTGGAAGATATTAAGAGGCCTCACAGTGTAGCAAGCAAATGCTGGTATTAATTCTTATTTAGTGGGAAAGCCTATATTTTGTTCTAGTCTATAGCATGCAGTTTGATTAATTCATCTTGCTAGAGTCAATTTTCCTCCAAGCAACTCTAGACCAACAGGCACCTTTTTGAGTTTATCTTGATTTCTAGTTGTGGCACACCATGATTTGAATTTCACAGATTAATCATTCGGAGGAAGGCCCAATATTGCAATCATAAGCAGTATAGCAGATGCAGAACATGGTACGCAATGAAGAGGGAAGCTAGCAAAGTTTGCCTCTTTACTCCAGCTTCCAGCAGGGAGCCTCCACTCATTCTGTTCTGTAAACAGAAAGAGTCACAGGAACTGCCAATGGCCTTTCTGAATTCAACCTACTGTGTATTTTTTTTTATTGTGAAGATTTGATTCCTATTTGAATAGCTGTTAAAATAGGAAAATAAGTAAATATACAGAAAGCAAATTAAGTACTGTATAATTTGGAAGAAACAAAAGGAGCACAACTTTAACTGATCAAACAGAGCTACAGCCAATCATATATCTTAGAATATTTCACATTTCCACCTTGACAGCAGCTATCTCATGACACTCAAGAGCTTTCTCATTACATGTAAGAGAGACTGACTTTACTACATACCAGTAGAATATTGCCCACATTTCCAAGCCTTTATAAAGTTGCAGGGAAACTTCAAGAGAAATATGAGCAAATTCATGTGCATAAATCTCAGTGCACAGACTCAAAGCACTGGGCCACACAGGAAGATGGTCATCTAATTACTCTGCCAATAGGACAGATCACTGCCATTGGCACAATATCTTTTGAGGCATACAGCATGTCTGGGAATTAATATTTCACTGTGTGCTGGAAGGTGATTAAGGCATGAACTTGAACACTTAGATAACTATGCCCAGTTTTAATGTTCTTGGAATTCTTCAGATGCTGAGGACTGATTTTCAGCTTACAAGTGATCCAAAGCCTTTAACGTAGGTAACATCACAACCATTTCATATTTCACATAGTTGTCTCTTACTTTTGTTTAACTATAGGGCACACACAAAATTGGGGGGGGGGGGGGATAAGCAACATGTATTTAATTAAGACTGTTATTTGTTTATGCAGTAAGGGAAATAAACCACTTTTGTTATTGTTGTTGATTACTGTTATTTGGACTTGAACTCCTAGAATTGTCTAAGAATTCTCCAGGCAGAATTCTAGGAGTTCCTGCAAACAGACATCTATGCATAGCTATATCTCACAGACTTGGAACAGGTTCTGTTTTCCAGGGTGTCTTGGGCCTACTTCCTATACAAAAAGGAAACTGCCCCATTGCTTCATGGGAAGCCTAGATCTTTGTGGGAGTTATAGTCTTGTTGCCCATTAGGCTCTATATAGGGTATCCCAAAGAACTATACTTTCCATAGAAACCTAGAGCTTCTAGAAAGCACTGGGGTAGCTTTCTTGTAGTATAGGAAGTAGGCCCAAAACAGTCTAGAAAACAGAGTCTGTTCCAAGTGCATGAGATGTAAGCATGCATAGGTGTCTATAGGTAGGAACTCCTAGAATTCTGCCTGTGGAATTCTTGGACAATTCTGGGAGTCTGAGTAAAAAAAAAAAAAGGCACTGTCCTAACCAGTTCTGCAAGAAAATATGTTCAGAGCTCAAAGGGAATTGTGAGAGCTAAGGTTCTTTTAGGTCAGAGTAAGACTTGGTCAATAAAAAGAAACCAAATGCACAGTTACAAGATGGGGGAATACCTGGTTCAGCAATATTACAAGTGAGAAGGATCTTGGAATTGTCATAGATCACAAGCTGAATATGAGCCAACAGTGAGATGTGGCTACAAAAAAGGCAAACACTGTTTTAGGATGCATTAACAGAAGTATAGTTTCCAAATCTCATGAGGTGCTACCATAGTTCCCCTCTATTCAGCACTGGTTAGGTCTTACCTTGAGTATTGTGTCCAGTTCTGGACACTACACTTCAGGAAGGATGCTGGCAAACTGGAACAAGTTCAAAGGAAGGTAACAGGATAATCAGGGGGCTGGAAACTAATCCCTATGAGGAAACACTCAAAGAATTGGGCATGTTTAGCCTTAAGGAAAGAAGATAGAGGGGTGATACGATAACACTTTTCAAATTCTTGAAAGGCTGTCATACAGAGGATACAAGATCTGTTCTTGAACATCCCAGAGTGCAGGACACACAACAATGAGCTCAAGTAACAGGAAGCCAGGTTTCGGTGGAATATCAGAAAAACCTTCCTAACTGTTAGAGCAGTACAACAGTGGAACCAATTACCTTGAGAAGTGGTGAGTGCTCCAACACTGGAGGCATTCAAGAGAAACTTAGACAGCCACCTGGCAGATATCCTTTGATTTGCATCAAGCAGGGGGTTGGACTTGATGGCCTTATAGGCCCCTTCAAACTTCACTATTCTATGATTCTAAGGAAGTGGAACCCCCCTGAAAATTCTATGCCAGCTTCTTAAGCCTTCTGGATATGTTGGACTATAGCTCCCATCATCCCTCATCAGTACAATCAGTGGGCCCTGCTGTCTGTGCTAGTTATAGCCCACCACATACCAGTTGCGAGGAGGCTGCCCTTGACTGTTGGGCTGTCTGCTCTGTGTATTGCACGCACACACCCAAAACCTGCAAGTTGCTTCTTTCTCCTGCAAACCCTGCCTGAGGTGCAGGTGTATTATCCACATGCACCAGTCTCCCACCCCTTTTATACAGCGCAGAAGACAAAATTCATCATAGGAAACAGAAATATTTACATGGCTCTGTCAAGCTACACGTAAATATTATGTTCTGCCCCCTGAGAACACAGGGACCAGCTCCATTTATGAAATCAGAGATTTAAACTTCCTTAACAATTATCGGGCTGCATTGATCCCATCCAAGGAGGCTAGACAGTTTTGCCACTTTAGAGCACTGCTGCCTAACAGAGACACCTGGAGCCGAAATGTTCTATTTTCCCCCTAAACACACTTTAAAATGCCGATATGCTGCCATAACCAGGTGCCCTATGAGAGGCAGGTCCCAGACAAAAATGCAAGCAATGCACTAGGCCTCTTTGAAGCTGCCTCAGAGAACAGTGCAGGAGGGGAAGAACCCTCCCTTTAGGGGGAACTTTGTTTACTGGAGAGTAAGCAAGTTGTCAAAGGAGATTCCAAGAGCTCAAGTGGGAATAAACAACCAAGAGAATTGTGTTACGGAGAATGAAAAATGTCTTGGTGGGATCCTGCCCAAATAGCCAGGCGCAACTCTGGCCATCCATCACACTGGCTGTGGGTTCTGGGAGTTGAAGTCCAAAAAAATAATTTTTCCAAGCTCCAACTCCATCTTTTTCTTAGGAGGCTGGAATAGCTTCCAGGTCCAGATGCCTTCTCTTTTCTTCCAGAAAGTGGAGCTGCTACATATGTTTACTAGCCTGCAACAAATACCGATGTCACAGCATATCTGTATCTCTCCATCATCCCTTAAAAATGATGGGAGATGTTTAAATTGGGCCCTTCTTATGAGAATCTATGGCAGCGACCCAGACACCATTTGGTGGAGCTTTTCACTGCCACCCACTGGCCAAAGGCAGGAGAACTGGACCCTTGCTTTCTGTTCTCTCACGGGCCAGGCAACGAAGTAGTTTATGAGTACCCTACAACCTCCCCCTCACAGCCTGTCACTCATTCCAGGATCCATTTCATGGATAATTCAAACAACACTTTTAATAGAAACAGCCACTCAGCTCCGTCTAGGCCATTATCTCTTTTATATTTGCTCTTTAATATTTACTGGGTTCACTCAAAGTGCATGTGCTGCTTTGGCTTCAGAGACACCAAATTTAGTAATTGCTGCATCCCCTCTGCTAAGGCAAACGAGGGGAAGGAGAGGAGAAGATTTAACACACATACACATTCAGTAGTGCCAAAGTGCTAGAAAATGCCTTGTACTGCTTGTCCAGGCAAAGGCTCAGGTCACAGATAGCTTCTGCTAGGCCTGCCCCCTCTAACCAAGCACTGTTATTTGAAAGCAACAGCAGCTGTCCCTCGAGGAAGAAGCATCCCTATGCTGTATCCCTCACAAACTATCTTTGGGTATTAGTCGTGAGGACAGTATACTCTTTGTAGTTTCAAAGGCAGTAAGGCAATGTTGGGGAATATAACTAGGAGGCTGCTACAGTTTTCATGATATCTGCATGGACGCTGTAGAAACAGAATGCTGAACTAGATAGGCACCTCCTTTGGGGAAACAGGGCTCTTTTTCTGTTTTTAAAACTGCAGTTAGAAATCCTCTAGGTCAAAACTTTCCAGATGAGGGACAGCTTAGGTCAGATATGGCTGCCGATGATTGGTCTGACGGCCAGAGCAGAATTAGAATGATCACTAGCAAAACCTATTACCTTTGAATGAGGAGTGATAAAAATTTGCCTTCAATTTTATCCATCTGGAGATGACAACTGCTGTAATGCTTGCTAATATTTGGTTTTGAATGTGGAGAAGTTATGTCATGTGGCAAAACTGATTTCTGTATATTTGTTTACTATGTGTTACATTTATATCTTATATTTTCCCCAGGACTTTAAGGCTCAAAGTGGCATATGTTTCTCCTTCTCTTTTTCTTATCTTTAGAAAAATGTGTAAGGTTAGTCATGTTAAGAGGGTGTGACTGGCCCAGGGACACATATTGAGTGACTCAGTAAGAACTTTAATTTGAATCCAACACTTTAACCACTATTCTTTACTATTTCCAGACCACTATTTGAAGAACAGAGAGGTCCTGAAAGCGGAGAAGAAGGCCATCCTTCATTTAAGTCTATGATATATGAAATAAGAAACTGATGTTTAAAATGGGGAAATTGGCTAAAGAATGCCTTGTGGAAACACAAGATGGCACATACTTCTCAGACAGCATTCCATAAAGAGATGCTGTCATTCTATCTCATGAAGTAGATATTAATCAGTTACCTTACAAATACATATACTGATCATTCTTCTTGTTATTACATCTGTATCGGGAACTCTCTTTATAGGCACTGATCATGTCTTGCAATCAAATCCAGGGGATTGCTAGTGTTCTAGGAAACTGATAGGCAACCGAACCTGCAGTTGTTATTACATAAGCTCATCCAGATAGAAAAGTTAGCATTTCATGGCTCGTCTCACAATTTCTTTTGACCTGGGTGGGATGTGTGTGTATATGTTGTATATCAAACTTTGGTTTATGTATAACATCATTAGGTTCTTGGCTTTGTTCACTCCCATACACTAGCAACTTCCAAGGTGCCACTAAAGAGAGGAGGCAAATGCTTTAAAACATTTTATCTTTTGCAGCATTCCTACATTTAATGTTTGTCTCTCTATTTAGAGTAGAGATGGAAACCATATGACCCTCTATATCAGCAATTTGAAGGGGGACACAGATTCATCTGTTCATGATGTATCTTTGTTTGCATACAGTCAAAGGCTTCTCTTGTTTGACAGGGGACCCTGGAAGCTAAGAAGAGTTCCTAAAAGGGCCATGGCAAAAAAAAAAAAAAAAAAAAAAAAAGAGGTTCAGAATGGCTGCTCTAGATGTTAGTGGACTTAACTCCCACCAGTCCTGGCCAACACAACAGTTAATGAGGAATGACAAAATTTGCAATTCAGCAATATCTGGAGAGCTACATAATTCCCATTCTCGACATAGGATCTTCCCAGAATCTTCTGTATACCTTTAATTTAGAGCCTGCAATGAAGTGATGATATTCCGCTCATGATAGCCTTGCAGCCTTACCTGTTAGCGTGAGATTGGTATAAGTATTGGAGAATTGCTCTTTGAGGAGGACCAGGTGCATCTGAGCTGCCTTTTCCCTCTGTAGTTCCAACATGATATCTGGGTGCTGGGCAATCTTGCAGCCCTTCTGCTTATCCAAGGCAATATCGCTACGAATGATGTCTGTGGTAAGAAAGAATGAGAGAATAAACATCATCACAGATTTGGCTTTCAGTCACCCACAATGAAGTCAAAACTTCAAGCTAGAACCAGACAGTAGTAGCATCAGCCACACAACCAGAAGCTGGCATAAAAATTTGACACTAAAAATGACAAAAGTCAAAAGTCAATGGAAGACTATTTCAATTTCTGAAGATACATTGATGAAGAAGTCTTCAAAATCATAGAATCATAGAATCACAGAGTTGGAAAAGACCAGAGGGGTCATCGAGTCCAACCCCCTGCCATGCAGGAACTCCATCAAAGCACTCCTGACAGATGGCCATCCAGCCTCTGCTTAAAAACCTCCAAAGAAGGAGACTCCACCACACTCCGAGGCAGCATATTCCACTGCCGACCAGCTCTGACTGTCAGGAAGTTCTTCCTGAGATTCAGGTGGAATCTCTTTTCCTGTAGTTTGAAACCATTGCTCCTTGTCCTAGTGTCTGGAGCCGTAGAAAACAAACCTGTTCCTTCCTCAACATGACATCCCTTCAAATATTTAAACATGGCTATCATGTCCCCTCTTAACCTTCTTTTTGTAAGGCTAAACATTCCCAGCTCCCGAAGCCGCGCCTCATAGGACATGGCTTCCAGACCTTTGACCATTTTGGTCGCCCTCCTCTGGACACGTTCCAGGTTGTCAACATCCTTCTTGAATTGAGGTGCCCAGAACTGGACACAGTACTGTACTCCAGGTGAGGTCTGACCAAAGCAGAATAGAGTGGTACTATCACTTCCCTTGATCTAGACACTATACTCCTATTGATGCAATCAAGAATTGCATTGGCTTTCTAGGCAGCCGCATCACACTGCTGACTCATGTTCAGTTTGTCGTCTACCAAGACTCCTAGATCCCTTTCATGGGTACTGTTGTCTAGCCAGGTGTCTTCCATCCTAGATCTGTGCAGTTCATTTTTTCTGCCTAGGTGTAGGACCTTACATTTCTCCCTGTTGAAATTCATTTTGTTAGTTTTGGCCCAGGACTCTAATCTGTCAAGGTCATTTTGAATTTTAATCCTGTCCTCTGGGGAATTAGCAACCTCTCCCAATTTGGTATCATCTGCATATTTAATCAGCATACTCTCTATTCCTTCATCCAAGTCATTGATAAAGATGTTGAATAGCACAGGGCCCAGAGCAGAACCCTGAGGCACCCCACTAGTTACCTCTCTCTAGGATAAAGAGAAGCCATTGGTGAGCACCCTTTGGGTTCAGTCAGTCAACCAATTACAAATCCACTGAACAGTAGCACTGTCTAGCCCACATTTTACTAGCTTCCTTGCAAGAATATCATGGGGAACTTTGTCAAAGGCCTTACTGAAATCAAGATATGCTACATCCACAGTGTTCCCTTCATCTATCAAGCCTGTAACTCTATCGAAAAAAGAGATCAGATTAGTCTGGCATGACTTGTTTCTGAGAAACCCGTGTTGACTTTTAGTGATGACAGCATTGATTTCTAAGTAATAACAAACTGTCTGTTTAATGATCTGTTCTAGAATTTTTCCAAAATAAGGCTCTAACATGAATTACTAGAATTAGCAAATCTGACCCTGCTGAATATGAAAGTCAAGACTTGCAATATCTTCCCTACAACAGGAAGGAATTGTTTGCATCTAGGTGTTAAATTAGCATAGTAATCAAGGTCATTTTACCACTTGGGGTACTATTATAAAGAGATGTTTAATATTATCTTGCACATATTTGACTCTGTATATAAATGTAGAAGGCTTTTTGTTCCACTAATAACAGAACTTTTCCCTCTTTTGTCACACCTCCATGTCTGTGTGCCTAAATCTCTAGTTCTTAGTCTATGAAAAATTGGGTCATAATAATTTGTTAAACTGGGAAGTGTCACAGCACTCTTGATTTGATAGACTAACATGACTACATAATACCAAAATACCAGGAAACAACAGGATGGACCCTGCAAGACTTAACAGGAAAGGTACCAGAGCAAAAGCAAGCAGAAGACCACACAAGACTACATGGAATCACTGAAGACTGGTCATAAGACTGGACTCACTGTTTCCAAAAGGCTCTATTGCAGCCTTCCCCAACTTAATGCTGTGCAATGTGAAGAGACTATAACTCCCATCATAACCATCTTGGAAATGGTACAGATGAGTAAGTTGTGGGAGGGAACAATGGGAGAGGAGGAAGAGGAGAAGGATGGAAAAATGCTGGAAGCTGTGAGAGGGAATGATGGGAGAAAAGATGCTATATGGGTTTCCAGGAGTTGTGACCCGACAAATCAGGAGGGGATCAGATTGCGGAAAGGTTTTTTGTAGTCATGTCACCAACACTTCATGAATAATGGTTGTAAAAAAAAAATACAGAAGGATCTGAGAAGATCAATGAGTGCAACCACACTATCAATCTGTAGGCAAAGCGTAAGGATCCAGTGCTATCAGTGAGGTTTCAGTGTCTGAGTTCCACAAAAAAACAGACTGCAGGGTTTCCAGATGCCTCTGAAGCTTCTAGGCAATTAGTTGTACAACAAACATCCCAAAATGGAAGTCTGAAGAAGATACAACTTAGACGGCAAGGGATTTTGTTAAATGGCAAAGAATCATATACACATGTAAAAGTCTGTAAACAGGTGCCAAAGAGCCATAAGAGTGAATCCTTCTCTAAACAATTAATAATACCCTGCCATGAAGAACCAGTTTGATACCTGTGGCTATATCAACTTTAAATGCTTTTTCAGTTGAAGAACAGGAGGTCTAGGCCTCTGTTCCCCGTTCCATTATAATCTGAGCACTGTGTGGACTGGGAGGCCGTCTCAGCACTTATCCATGTAATGTTAATTTATCATTTAAAGATACAGTATTCCCTTACTTGGGATATAAGTCAATACTTTCCCAAAGTTGGAAATGTAAGAACATAGTGTAAGGTCACATGGACTAACAAAGCAGAGAAATGCCTGAAAGGTTTATGCCACCCACTATTCTGCATCCATGGGTTCAAAATAATTACTCTCCCAATAAGTCATAGAACACACCACCACTGTTTGTTCAAAATTTACACTCCTGTGTCACAGCCCTTTCTACTCCATGAAACTCAGACAAGAGAGGGGAAGATAATAATATGGCCTAAAGTTGCTGGGCAACCAACTCACATTTTCCTATTTCGTCCTTCTTTCCCACAATACGATGTAATCCATTAAGCCCTACAGATATGAATGGTGATGAAAGCAAGACAGAAAAGTACTCATATTTTAGTGTACCTATAAATCATGGACATGATGAGAAAAGGCTTATACCTATGTACATCCACATTCATAGGAAGTGCTCAGTATTACTTTTGACTCTGCAGAAAATCTTGTGAGGGGAAAAAAACAAAAGAGGCTGGTGCATTCCTCTTTTCCTCCTTTCCTGTTATTTCAGGTGCCACAGAAGGAAATAAGATGGATTTGCTTCCATTTTATAAAACAATGAGAATTCCACAGTATGACCAAACTTGATCATCTGTGGTTTGTTTAAGCCATGGTTTCAAACAAGCCATGATGTGAAAGTACAGTTTGATTTTGACTTGTTCTCTTTAACCATATTCATTTAATGTATTCTCTAGCTGTCTGCAAAAAGGCATCCAGGGTGATAAGAATAAAATACATAGTCAAACAAAATCTTAATTAAAACATAACAAAAGAACAAAAACATAATTAAAAACACAATAAAAGACATAGCCAGCAATGACCATTATAGGAACCTTAAGCCACAGTTCAAACAGAACAATGTTTTGCCCAAGTTTGACCATCATGGGTAACAGTGATTTTTAAAAAAGCAGGTGCAGATGCTTCCAATCACAGCCTCCTACGTACATACAAAATGAAGAGACAGCATAAGACCACTGCCTTTTGCTATTCTATAACTAACTTAATAGTTATAGAATAGCCTCGCTAGAAGGAAGAGGATGGGTATTTGTATAAACTGCGTATGCTAATTCATTTCATGCATGAAGAATCATCTAAACAGAAATTGTATAACTAACTTAATAGTCAATAAATTCTCTTGAGGCTAGTCCCTCCTGGGCTAAATGCTGGCAGTGGAAAAGTGTAAAGCCAGAGGTGAGAAGATACATTACTTTTTAAACTTATCTAGCATTCTTTTTTCTTTCTCCCTTTCTCCTTTCCCTTCCCTTTCCATCAGTCTGAATCCCTGACTCCTGCCCACCTGACCTAGTGGGTTGCCAGGTGACAGACAGATTGTTCTTGCCATAGATTTGATCCTCATCACTTCCAGAAGGTTACTGAAGTTAGGCTGAAAGCCACAATCCTAAGGCTGTAGGTTGTCCACCTCTGAATTATGTGGAACAAATGATACAAACTCCACTATGGATGGGTTACTTACCTGTAATTGCAGATCTTTGAGTGGTCATCTGTAAATTCACATGCAGGGGTTTTGCACCTATGCAGAACACCACACAGAACCTCCCAGGGCTGAAAAGCTTTAACAGAAAATTTCCCCTCCATCAGCCTAGCATGCAAGTTCCAACTGTCACTAATGGTTCCCTTAGTCGTCGTCCTTATTCACTGCCTAGCAGTTAATCACAGGACACTGAATACAGAGATAATCTCTTAAAGAACGACAATTACAGGTAAGTAACTCAACCTTATGTGGTTCATACACATGGGTGGCTAATTATGGTTGGTGGTTTGTCACACCAGAACAAAGGACAATACTGCATGGCTAAAGGAGACATCTCGCTGGGCATGGACATCTATCTAGTCTATGGTGCTTCACAATGGCATTGGTTGAGACTGTGTTGCAGCTTTACAAACACATCTTGAAGTTGCACACCACTCAGGAAGGCTATTGATGCAGCCACTGCCCTTGTGGAGTGACTTCTCGGGGATAATGGTTGTGGCAATTTCGCTATGTCATAAGCCAATTTTGTTACTATTGAAGTGAGGGGGAAAAGAAGCCTGAGGTTACAAGAACCTGGAGTTCATTTCTCTTGATGGGGAAATTGGAGGCATCAAAATAAGCCTGCAGTAAGTAAAATAATGTACCCAGTGTGATATAGTGGACAGAGTAACAGACTCTGGAGATCAGGGTTTGATTCCCCACTTGGCCATGGAAACTTACTGGGGGAGCAGAACTAGTAAAACCACTCCTTAAATATCATACTTACCTTGAAAGCCCTGTCAGGGTCACTGTGAGTCACTTTCAACTTGACAGCATATAACAACAACAAAGAAGTGAGGTAAAAGAAAATTTATTTGCTAGTAAATAAATGCAAACACTTACAAGGAAGTACGCCTTATACTACAGCCACAGAACCTTTTATAGTTTCCTCTCAAATGGAACCCACCAATCAGCTATTGACACTTGGAAATCAGTAGTTGACAGTTGCCTTATAAGGAAAGTTTATGCCCAGGGCTCTAATCTTGTGGGAAACAGTTAACTCTGCAAGTATTTAATGCTGAGTAAGGTTGACTAAGCAGTTTCAGTAAAGCATATCAACATACATTAAGTTGCAAAGAAAATAACAAAGTCACAAAGAACAAAGTATCAATTTAAAACTCGCACAACAACTATGACAATCCACTTTGATAGGCACTAGGCACTGGGATGACACAGGCTGACTTTTATGGGGTCTTCGTAACACTTGTTTTTCTAAAATCTGTAGTCCTTTAAAGATAGAAAGCCAGAGATCTGCAAACATCTAAGGAATGAAGGGGTTTTTCCAGAGGTATCTGGGCTGATGGATGTATTGTTGGCAAAGTAAGATCTGGATACAACAAGACCTAGTCTCCATGAAACAGAAGGTACTGTATGGTGGATCATATCTCATAGCACCGAGTTCATTAGCTCTCCTCACAGACATTATGGCCAGTAAGAACACCATCAAAAGAGTCAGTAAATGAAGGTCTGATGTTTCCATGGGTTCAGATGGTAACTTCTTTAAATGTGTTGAAATCACAGGCACAGACCATTGTTTAACATCAGGATGCACATTTCTTAAGCTCTTCATAAATCTTTTCAGTGTTGGATGAGAAAATAAACTGCTTGATGGATGATTCCTCAGTTGATGTGCTACAATGGCTGCCAGGTACAATTTTAAAGGTGATAAACTGTTTTCTTTGAGATGGATTAGGAAATGCATGACCATCTCCAAGGTGACTGGTACACTTTTCTTAGTTATGGGACTTGCAAATACTGAAAATCTCTTCAATTTTTAATCATAAGCCACTTTGCACATGATTTTCATGAATGGTTAAATATTTTCCTTATTAGGGACAAATTCTCCAGGTGGTTGATTTCAAAATGTGTGTGTGTGTGTGTGTGTGTGTGTGTGTGTGTGTGTGTGTGTGCGCGCGCGCGCGCGCGTGCATGTGTGCGTGCATGCATGTGCGCTGCTTATATACCACCCCACAGTCCATAAAACACTCCCTGGGCAATTTACAATTTAATTATACAGACTACACATTGCCGACCCCCCAGCAAGCTGGATATTTAATTTACCAATCTCGGAAAGATGGAAGGCTGAGTCAACCTTGAACTGGCTACCTGAGCCTATTGGGACTGAACTCAGGTTGTGAGAAGAGTTTTGACTGCAGTACTGCAGTTTAACTACTGTGTCACGACGATGGACTTTGCTTTTGTGACATATCAGAAAGTCTGGAATCTGGGACAGTCATAGTCTGTTGATTGACATGGGAAGAGGGACAAATTATTACTGTCTGGACCACCATGATATTTTTTTTGTACTGCATCTGATTTATTAATAATAATAATGTGCCATCAATTCTGACTTATGGTGCTGCTTTTCAGGTTTTTCTAGTTAGAGAGTACTCAAAAGTGGAGAGAGAGAGAGAGAGAGAGAGAGAGAGAGAGAGAGAGAGAGAGAGAGAGAAGAAAGAAAAAAAGAAAGAAGAGATAAATCAGTTCTCCATCCATCTCACTGTGAAGGCACCTCCTAGTGAATGTCATCTCTTGCCTGTCCACAGACAAGAGTTTTAGCACCTTCAGTTGTTTCTGGAGACAAGCACATCCAGAGCAGGGTGTCCCCAACAGTTAGTTATTAATTTGGAAAAATGGGATTGATATTTCCTACTGTGACTGTGTGTCATTTTCCTGCTGAGGTAACCTTGCTTTGCAGTTCTCCACTGACGCATATATCGCCTAGGGAAATAACATGCTTAAGAATATACCATTTCCATAATTGTAGTGTTTGTAGCAAGATAGAAATAGATTTCATTCCTCCTTGCTTCCTATGAGATCCAAAGATGGTTTTGAAAGTTTTCAGATCTGAGGATGACTTCAGTCTCGGAAGAGCTGTCAGATCTGAAAAAGATCTTGGTTCCATTAAAGCTGCTGGATTCAAGGATGACTTTAGTTCTAGAAAAGCTGTCAGATCCAAAGAGGGTCTTTGTTCCATGAGAACCATGGGATCTGAGGATGACTTCAGTATCAGAATTGCTGTTATACTCAAAGAACATCTCAGTTCCATGAAAGCTATGGAATCTGAGAATGCCCTCTGTTCCAGAAGAGCTGTTGGATCCAAAGAGGAACTTGGTTTCATGAAAGCCATTGGATCTGAGAATGATTTTGGTTGCACAAGCTGTTGGATCTAAAGACGGTCCTGGTTCCATGAGAACCATCAGATCCAAGGATGACTTCCAGGGATCAGCTCTCCTTGTGATTTCTGTATGGTCAGTGTCCCTTGTGTATAGAATGAGGAGATGACCAATCATAACCTCCATGGTTGAACAGTGGAGGATAGAAATATGTCTAAATCCTGTGTATCTTTGCTGTGATTCTTGATATTTATGCAGTGTAAGCTTCCTTGACAGAGATACCAATGTCAAATTTCAGAAAAGATTGATCATGATCTGAAGTGATTTCTTTGAAATTGTTTGTTATATCTTCTTTGGACGTGATGGATATGATGGTCTCGCATCATCATACAATGGTTGGTTGGGCTCAGAATTTGATGGGTTTCTCAGTTTCCCATCAGAAATTGATACAATGCACATAACCTTATCAGATTCAGGATTTGACATGGTTATCACACCTGGTGTCCACATTTCAGCCGAAGTACTGGCTTGTGTAACTACAGAATGTAGAATGGTATTATGAGTCTTGTCTTTTTTCCCTCTTTTGCTTCTTGCACTTAAAGTCTCTGTTGAAATTGTGTGCTTTCATCATTTCCTACAACTGAGTGTTGTGTCGGTTTCAGAGATGAAGCAATTGATTCTGTTGGTTTCAACGTGCTTTGTTTCAGAATTGAATCAACTTGGTCTAGTTGTGAAGGTGGATGTTGAGAGGTGTCTAAGGCCATTACTGAAGTTTGGGTTTGTTTTGTTTTGGTTTGTTCTGTGTTTTTTTTAAAGGCTTTCAAGTTGATTCTGACTATTGTTTTAGATAATCTACTGCTTTTAGAATTTTTTTCAAGATATTAGACTTTTGTTTGGGAGTTTATTTAAAACTACTTTTGTAAATATCATACAAATAGAACAATTCTACAGCTCCCATTTTTAAAAAAAAATACTTTAACTGTCTGTCTATGGGAAGGATTTTAGTTTCACAGAGTGTGCACCTTTAAATTAGATCAATAGACGCCATAAACCTGAGGGAAGAAAAATGTAGGAAAACATGAGGGAAGACTGATGGTCCCCACCTCCTTTTTTTCAGAGCAGAGAAGAACAAGAGGAGAAAACAACTTACGAATGGAGAAGAATGTAGGCTATTCTGGAGTGCTCGTGCGCTGCTTGAGCAGCCCAAAGAAAAGGATGAGGGAACTGCTAGCGACAATAGGATCTTGTATGCAGGGTGGGAGATGGGAATTTTTCTCTTAAGACTATTCAGTTCTGGAAGGATCTGTGCAGGTGTAAAATCCACATGTGTGAATCACAAAGATGATGAAGAACTGGCTGAAACACTGTTAAAAAGAACTGACCAATAACCTTCAGACCAGACAATGGGGTCTCCTGGAAAGGGATAAAAGATCCTACCCAGTGATGTCACTAAGTATATGGCTGACTTTAGACCTGTGGGGTAGATTTAGCAATGGAATTAACAGAGAGAGCAAAATTTATTTGCAAAGAGCACAAATATACTGTACCACTGCCCACATTTCTTGAAGCGTGCAGATCCCCCCTGCCTTTCATAATGGTCAGCATTTTGCCAGTAGTATACAGAGGGATTAAGCACTGTTATCCTAAAAAGTGTTAGTCTATGACAGCTTCCCAACCTGGAGTGATGCATTGGATCAGGATGTTGACTGGGATTATGGTAGTTGTAGTCTGGAGATTACCAGGTGATGGAAGGCCAGCCTATGGAATTGTCAAGCCTCTAAAGTCATTACAAAGATTTTCTATAATCTTAGAACTGCAGAGCTGGAAGGGACCCTATGGATCATTGACTCTAGCCCCTGTCAAGGTAGCACAGTGGGATATTGAACTTCCAGTCTCTGGCTCTGCAGCCAGATGCCTAGACCACTGAGCTATCCAGCAGTTACAAACAAAGACTCCTTTAATACCCTCTTCTGTCTTTCATATACATTAACCTACTTCCTAGCATCACATGGACCTAGTCATGCAGTACCAGGTGGCAAAATACTATGAAGGGAGCACACCCATGTGGCAGGTGGGTGAGCTGCGGCTGACTACAGGATACAAAATCCAGGTTTGGGGGGATTACAATAGCTAAGAGGGTAAGTAACAGGCCCCTAAGGACAGAGCATGGAAGAACAATAAGCCCTTCAGTATGCAACATGTTCCAGCCTCTCTATACTATTGCAACACCCCAGCTAGGATGGGCTAAAATGCTCTTGAAACCTTCACAATGAAGCTCTGGTCAATTTTAGAAGTTATTTTCTGTTGCAGTGCTGATAAGAGAATATGCACCACACTTGTCATAGGATGTATCCCAATGACTTGTTCATCTGGAACAGCTTTTGCAATGGGAAGGACAAATTCCAACTGGAATTAGTACATCCAATATCACATCCATCAGCTTTCTCTAAACTGGTATCAAAGGACAGAACAACCAGCCAGCCTGAGACAGAGGGAGTGCTTGAGACTATTTAAACAGCTTCCGGGGGCATGGTCCTGCATTTCATTGATGTGCATACATATCTGAGCAAATATTTTCCATGGCTTTCAATGCCTACTACATAGCAACAGCCTAAGACCATTTAAGAGGCTTTGTTCAAACTTTTCAGACTAGTTCCAAATGAATTTTAAAAGAAACTTTAATTGCATCTTCTGTTTGACAAAAACCTTCCTACTTATGGAAATAAGTGAGGCAGGGCAACAGTGGAAAGTGAGACATCCTGCAGGGATCAAACCCACTGTCTCTTGGTCATCAGACAACAGAGCCAGTAAATGAAAGGCTATAAAACTTTGAAAATAGCTAGTTAGAAAGGTCATGGCCATTAAATTTGCTTCTGCAATTTCTCTCAGCTCCTTGGCCAAGGCGTTTTAAGTGTTCCATGACTGGGGTGTCTGGGACCTGGTATAAAATCAGATAAGGTGAGTACTTTGCCCCAGGGGGATTTTTGCTAACTACCCTAATGAGAAATTGTTAATTGGGTGAAATGGTAGGGGTGGGGTGGTGAATATTTTCTGATGCACATATATGTTTCTCTAACAGGCTCAGAAAATGAATTGATTGTACAAAGCAGGAAGTTTTGTGAACAAATTAACTTGCCCATAAAACTAGAGTCTGTCTTCCATGCCCACCACTAAGTAGTTAAAAAAAAAACCCCAACAACTCTGAGAATCTTACTGTTCAGCTTAATTCTTCGTAGATTTTAGCTCAGCCATTTCTTCTGACATGGGAACAGAGCAGTTTCACACTAAAAATAACCCAGAGATAAGAATCCAAAATAGGTAGTGTTTTCACAGTGCACCACCAGGAGTTGTCTCAAGTGATTGGTGTGAATGATGGTGCTTGACTTTCCTTTTCACTTGTCATTTAATATAGCATGTTTCTTTTCTGCTTATCTAGTCACACATTTTGCTTTCAGAATTACTTCAGAAGGGAGGACAACTTTCTGATATAAAGATTGTGTGCAGGGGGGGGGAAAGACTGTGTGCAGGAAAAGTATTACCCGATTTTCCCAACCTGTTACCCACAGTTCTTTTGAACTACAGGTCCTATCAACCCTATTTGTCATAGCCAGTTATCAAGGATGAAGGAAATTAGGACTAAGAATGCAACTACACTGACAAGCTGCATCAAAACAATTTGGCTTTGCTGCAGCCTGATTCACAGCCTATTTTACACTTCTGTTCAGATCAAGTGATCACACAGAGACTGTGGATTGTTTCAGTATCAGAGTTCACATGGACCCCTCAATCTAATGTGGTTTGATCAATGCCACAGTCCACAATCCCCTTCCTTTGATTCCATGCTCTACCAATTCCTTTTATGGCTCATTGTAAAGCAATGGGCTCTTTAAAATGTTGCATGGTACTAGGGAAAAGGGATCATTTTTGAAAGTTCTCCAAAATGTACAAACACATATACAAATGCCACAAAAATATAGTAGTCTGCTGTAGTATAATCACTGTATAATATGAAAGGTTATAGCATTTTGTTGAAAAAAGACAGAAAATATTAAAAATTGCTTCTTCTGTTTCACTTTCTTGTTTTACCACTGCTGAATTTTAGATTGTAAATGCCATGCACCAAGGACCTGACTTTTGTACACAGCAAGTATACAAAAACATATTTTAAATTATATGCTACATCTTAATTGTTCCCTATTTTGAGAGAAGGCACTACAATGGGGTGGAGAAAGGAAGATCGCATACTTGATGAAAAAAAAGGAGCTTTGACTAGACTTATCACATTGTGGAAACACATACAAACTGTGGAGTTTTTCATTCTTCCTCAAGACATAAGAAGTGCCTTCATTTAAAGTGTTAGCTGCAAATTAACAAGGAAGGTAAAATAATAGCACAAGCAATGACAATCACCAATGGTTTGCTGTGTGCTTATTAACAGTGAACACATGGGGGGGGGCAGATTTGTGCTCTTTTTAGGTAGCAAAGTGTCTTGGGCTAGTCGCTGTTGGAAAGAAAATAAAGGGGGGGCAAACCTTTCTGTACTTGTTTTTTTCCAAGCCTTGGGTATAATTGCGTATTACTGATTCCTTGAGGAGAGCTACAAGGATTTAAGGCATTAGCAAAAACAATTCTGATGCTGCCCCATCCAAGTACGTGCATATAGGAGTTCTGTAGAAATAATGTGTTGCACTCAGTGTTCTGTATTCTGGAGAGACTGACAACTGATATTTCTTGAGGTCAGGATCCACATGCACAAACTAATGTCCTAAGGAGGATGCTACATAATATTACTCTAGCAAGCCAAACTTCAACCACCTTGGGGTATGTGAGTGAAGTTTGCAAAAGTTTCCATTCAGAAATGGGTAAGCAAGGGGCTCCTTCAGATAAAAAGTTTTTCTGCTTTGTTTGTTTTGTCCATTTCTTTTGCCTTAACATTATTGAAGTCTGCATGCACTATATATAATTGCCCAATTGGGTCTCCCAATGTGCTGAAACATGCAGAATCTTGACATTCTAAATCAAAAGAAACAAATTTATTAAAAAAAGAGTCTTTACCTCACATTTCTACTCCACATATTTATTTTTATATATAATAAATATTCCTTCAATAAATAATTATCAAAGTAGTTTGTGAAAGCTTTACAATGTTGAAATATCACTCTGGAGAAATTATAGAGTCTAAAAAGTGCTTTAGCTCAGTTGAAGAGCTCTGTGTGAGACCCTTGAAAGCTACTAACAGTCAGTGTAGATAATACCAGATAACAGTCATTCTCAGGTATATTTAAAGTTAGAGTTGGCCTAGTAAGATTCAGTTTTTTAACCTCACAATAGCCAATTCAATGGAGATGGAACACCAATGATAATAATGAGGTACTTAAGAAATGCTGGTAAGCAAAATAATCTAGAAATCATATTCCATGTCACTTTCCATGTCTGCTGAGAGGAAAAGGAACAAGTTGGTTCATAGAAAATACTTTCATTCTTATAATCTGAAACCTAGACTTATAGGAAGTATATTACGTGTATTGTTAGATGGGAAAAAAATGTTTTAGTATTTTTCAGACAAGATAAAATAGATAATTTGTTCCCATAAAATAAAATAAAATAAGACAGGTAGCAATAATTTCCTTAACTAGTGTTAAAGACTCCATTCAGACATCAACGTGTTCCCAAACTACCTTGTCCATAACACATAATGATGCTCTGAACAGGTTTATTGCATAGTAATGCCATGACATGGACTTAATAAAAGAACTTCAGAGCCTGGTTTCCAAACAGCCTGTGTCCAGTCCTGAAGCTTCAACAGTTCTTTACAGTCCTCTGGCAAAGGCTTCCTAGGCTTTGGAGACAGCCAAGCCATTAGTGGGCAGGGAATGTGTGGAACAGTGGCAAATTGGTGCAGGTATATTTCTTTTATATTTGGAGGAGTTCTAGTGTGGCAGAATTCAGAAAGGCAAAGACTGAGCACCATTTGATTTTTAAAAAGTTCGCTTACCCTATTTCCCCGAAAATAAGACCTAACCTGAAAATAAGCCCTAGTATGATTTTTCAGGATGCTCGTAATATAAGCCCTACCCTGAAAATAAGCCCTAGTTAAGTGAAACCCCGCCCTCCACCATTGTGCAGCAACCAGAAGAAGATGACATGACTGTATTTGAATAAATGTAGATTGATGTACATGAAAAAAATAAAACATCCCCTGAAAATAAGCCCTAATGCGTTTTTTGGAGCAAAAATTAATATAAGACCCTGTCTTATTTTCGGGGAAACACGGTAGTAATAATGGAACAGTTTTAAGCTAGGGTTCTTTTCCACTTAAAAGTATATTTAGTCAATTTTTATTTGAATACCTAATTCTGCACAAATTCAAAGCATATGGTAGTTCTCAGGAATAATAAATGCATACTGCAACAAGCATAATCTAAGGAGAGCATTCCCCTAAGACGTCTTCCCACCTATATGTGACAGAAGGGGGAAAAGATGTCTTCTAAGATTGTGCCAGCTGCCAACTGTATGTATTAATTTTTTTTCAAATTTTATTTAACACAACTCTTTTTTAAAAAATGTCATTCAGTTATTTGGGATGCCTTTTAAAGTCATTCAGAAGACTTTACAAAAATAGAGACCTCCAACATTCATTTATACAACTTATGTCCTAGTTACATCCACATTGGCAATGAGAAGTTAAAAGAAAATCAAATTACACTTTTACCAATATCTAGATACAAACGAAAATTGAGTTGACTATATGTATAAAAATTTGGTGGCATCACCATGCAGGAAAAGGGGCAATATTTTTCAAAAAAAGACAACTGTTATTCTAGTTAATAACTGGAAATTATCAGATTTTAATATACCCTTTCTTAAATGAGGAAAACTGCCTATTTTTCCATCTTCTATCTATTTCTCATTTTACATATGGCATTCAGGGCCATGGGATGACCTATCTAACGGCTATCGAGATTATGATGAGGGCAAAGTATTCAAGTCCTCACCTCTACAAACTACAATCCCCATTCAATATGGGGAGCCAACAATTTACTTATTAAAGAACAGCTACCCAAAGCTGAACTATGACACATCTACACTGGCCTTTGTCAGAAATATCCTTTGGTCACCATTCCTGTTGGAAGCAACAAACTGGGTTTAAAATTAGTCTGATTGGGGGTTATGGAGCCATCTACTATTCCACAAGCAGCCACACTACTTCCCACTCTCCCTAGCTGCAAAGAGAGTTCTCCCTACACTGCATTTTCCCTAAAGGACTAAGTTCATTGACTGAGGGTTCTCATTGATCCATAGTTATCACCTGAGACCTAAAGTGCACTCTGATGCTAGGCTGGTCTACCAGCTATCTGACAATCCCTAAAAGAGCAGAAGTAGCCTGTCTTGAGCAATTCATACCCTGGGAACTGCCTATTTGAATTATTGCAATGCATTGTATGTGGATTTGTTCTTGAAACTTCTGTTGGAACATAATATGGCTGCTAGAATGCTTAACTGGGACTTGACAATACAAACTTATTATACCAGTGCTTTATCATCTCTTCTGGCTTCCTGGTTTTCCATGATCTATATAAAGTGTTGGTTTGATCTTCAAAGTCTCGACACCTGAGGACCTTGCGACCTGAGATTACTTCTTTCCACATGTACCTTTCTCTTCTCTCAGGCCCTTCTGCAGGTACCTCCACAAAGTATGGGGCAAAGAAGTAAAACAGTTTTCTCCATTCCAGAGCTGTATAATGCCCTCCAAGGGGAGCATTCCTGGTCCCTACCCAGTTTGATGTTAGTTTAGTGACCAGCAGTTGTTGAGAGTTTTATTTACAATCTTCCATGTTGTCGGCAGTTTAAGTGACTGGGAGAGACTTTTCCAAGGTGGGGTGATACAGCACTAACCAATTGTTCCTTCCAGCTTTTGAAATTCAAAAAGAGACATGCCCTTCTGCTGAGCATTCCCTCTTTCATTTGTTGAAGGCAGTTATTTGTTTGTTGTTGATTTGTTCATTGTGTTGCTAGTATGTGTCCAGTAAAGAAAGCAGTATACACAAGTCTGTAATTTCAAGCAATTGTAAGTAAAGAAATATTTTTATTTTTTTCTCCTACAAATGTCTCAGAGTGAATTATTGAGACCTTAAGTGCCAATTAATGAGAAAAGATTGGATTCTGCGGAACTTGAAGCTTTTCTCCACTGTAGATCTCTGTATTTCTACTGTGTAACAAAAGAGAATTGTAACAAAAATTCAAAACTCTGGCTATGAGCCAGAGACCAGAGAAATAGACAAATAGCTAACAAGCATTTTTTGAGCTTTGGTGTTTTTTTCCCCCCTAAAGTGTTTGTGATTTTTCTTCTCCTCTCTCCCACATTATTAACCAAAAAAAACACCCCACACCGCATAACTGGCAAGAGAAAGAGTTGTTGTTTCGTTTTTCTGAGATTCCTAACCAAACCCACTCAGAAAGAGAAAGAGTTAAAATGGATCTTGATCACAGCAAGGAATTTTTTGAGAAACTTCCAGAGTTCACATCTCTTTAACTGCTTTTTCCATTGAGAGAAATTAACTTCAGGGCTTTAAAGGTGCATGGTTGTTTATAAAGACAAAGGCCAACTGAAGCACAGGCCAGAGATAAATGGGGAAATGAGGGTTCTATTTTAAAAGCAATGATTTCACAAAGTCTTTCAGATAAACAGATAATATATATTAGAGGCTACAAAACTACCAAAAAGATGCTAGAAGCACTTGAGAGATCCTATGGTTATTCCAGCTCTAAATCAGAGACAATTTTTATTAGGGCACTTGTATGGCTTCATCATAACAACAAACTGTCCAAATTTCTGCTCTGTTAACAATGTTTGACAACTTAAGTTTAACTGGCTTTGAACTGACTGATAGAGAGAAAATGGGATTTCTCACAGTGTCAATAGATGAATGTTTTGATGATTTTGTATCTATCTTGTATAGCAAACAACTAAGTTTCCAAGAGTGTTTTCATTGTCTGAGGGAAGAGTACATAGATCCCCATGAGACTTCAACTGAGAGTGGCACAAAGTTCATGCTGAGTGGGAAAGGCAATAGTAGGGATATTCCTCACAGCCAGTCATGCAACTGCTGGAGCTGTGGGAAGATGGGTCACATGGCAAAGGTTGCCTATTCCCAAGAGATTCTTCAACCAATATTAGTTTTAAATCAAAAGAACAAAGGGATCAGAGAAAATATACAGATCCTGTCTCTAACAGAGAGTCAAAAGGAAAGGTTGGGAAGGGATTTAAATAAAAAGCATGCATGGCTCATAATTGTGAACAGAAATCAAATTACTGGATCATTGACTCGAGGTGAACCAGTCATTGTACATATAAAAAAATATTTCTAAACCTAAACTAAAGATCCAGTGGAATTATTCAAGTTGCTAATGGTGACTCCATGAAAATTGAAGGAAAATGGACTGGCATCTTGGATGATAAAGGTTTTTCTATACATTTTGAAAAAGAACCATGTACAGTAATGAAAGATGGTGAAATATATTTTCAAGCAGTTAAATCTAACGGTGTCTCTCAACTGAGCCTTTTAAATGAACAGCAACAGATCAATACAGTGCAAGCTCAGGCATAATATAGCAACAGCATGGAGCTGTGGCATTGTTGCTTCACACACAGGGGTCCAAAAGTAATTATGGAGCTGCAAAACCAAAATCTTGGCACAGATATCAAGATAAATCCACACAATAAAACCAACACAGCCAGGTGCATAAGCTGCATCACAGAAAAGAGTGTTAGGCCCTCATTCCTGCCAAGGACAGACAGAAGAAGCACAAGAGTGCTGGATCTGATACATAGTGACCTGTATGGTCCACTCAGTATTCCATCACTGGGACATAACAGATATATTCTAATATTTGTGGATTATTTCATGAGGTACTATGTCACCTACCTGCTGAACAAGAAGAGTAAGACACATAAGATGCTGAAGAAGGTGGCAAAGGTGAGCAACAAATCTGAGTGGAAGAACCAAGGCACTCCAGATGGATAATAGTGGTGATTTCCTTTCATACCACACACTAGTTTTCCTAGAGGAACAAGGCATTTTGCACAGGAGAACTGTTTCACACACTCTTGAGCAGAATGGAATAGCTGAAAAAAAAAGCTGAGATCTCTTTTGGAGATGACAAGATGCATGTTTGCAGATGCAAAGCTGCCCAACGAATTTTGAATGATGCAATCATGACAGCAACATATCTCCAGAACAGACTGCTAACCAAAGGGACCACAAAAATACTAATTGAACTAGGGCATGACAGAGTACCAAGTGTAGAACATATAGTTTTTTGGAAGCCTGGCATATGCTTATATACCAAAACAAAAATGGCAAAAATTGGACTCTAGAACTGAAGATACTATTTTGTTTAGCTATGCTCCTGGTAGCAAAAAATATAAAGTGATTAACTTAAAAGTAGGTGAAGAAGTAAACATAATATATATGGTTCATTTTGATGAACAAAAGAAAGCTGACAAAAGAGGAACAGAAGACCAATATGCTAGACCTCTCCTAGATGAAACTGTGCCAATCTCTCCACAGCCTGAGCCAAGTATGAAGCAGGAAGGCGATGACACACAAACTGAAAGTATTACACCAAGAGAAGAAGACACCAATGGAGATCTCAAGGCTGTTGAATTGGAAGAGGCACCTATGCCACAAGATGTTTCAGAGTGAGTCATCAGATACTCATCAAGACCCAACAAAGGCATACCAGCTCCTCACCTGTCCTACCTCTCAAGGTCATTGCAGATAAACAAGCCAGCGACCTGGGAGGAGATTGTGTTGAAGCCCCCAGATGAAGAAAAGCTGCAAAGGAAGAGATACAAGCAGTGCACAAAAATTAGACATGGACACTGACTAAGCTACCACCAGGCAAGATAGTCATTGGGTGCAAGCAGTTACTCAAGTTGAAACAAGGTGCAATTGGAGAAATGGAGCACTACAAGGAAAGACTAGTTGTAAAAGGGTTCCTACAGAAATATGGAGGCGACTTCAATGAAACCTTTGTTCCCATTGTCAGGCTCAGCACAAAAAGAATGCTCCTGATTGTGGCAGCTTTCAGAAGGATGCAAGTTAAGCACTTCAACATAAAGACTGCATTTCTACATAGAGAGACTGTGGACAAGTTGTATATGGAGCAGCCACTGGTCTTCATCAACCAGAAACGTCTTAATTTTGTTTGCAAATTAATGAAAGGCCTACATGGACTAAAGCAAGCTGCTTCAGCCCAGAATGAAAAATGGAAGAAAATGTTTCTACAACAAGGCTTCAAGCAAGGTAATGCAGATCAATGCTTGTATACCAGAAGCAGAAAAGGACATTTAACCCTCATTCTTGCCTATGTAGATTATTTAATTGTAGCTACTCAAAGGGGACAGGAGTACAAATAAATTATACAAAGAGGTAGAAATCAAAGCGTTAGAGGATGCAACATAGTATTTGGGTATGAAAACTGAAAGGGAGACAGATGGATCATATTTGCTAAATCAGAAACAAGAGAGAGTGGCGCTTCTGGAGATGTTAGGCCTCCAAAATGCCCACAGTGTTACAACACCCATGCAAACAGATTTTCTGAAAAACAAGGAGGAAAGTGAACCTTTACCAAATAATAGTAAATTCAGAACAGCTATAGGTAAGCTTTTGTAGTTCACAACCACTACTAGACCATATGTAGCTAGCTTTGTCGGAATACTAAACACAAAATGATCAGACAGCTGTAAAAATGGTACCTAGATATTTGAAAGTGACCATAGACTTTAGATTAACACTGCCAGCTAGTGAAAACCAAACGCTTTTAGGACACACTGATGCAGACAGGGCAAAAGACAGTACAGATCATAAGTTCGCTAATAATTTCCTGTTCATGTATGGTGACGGTCCTATTTCATGTCATAAACAAGATGCTGTAGCTTTGTCTTCCGCAAAGTCTAAATTCATTGCTGCAGCTGAAGCATGTAGAGAACTGCTGTGGTTGGAGAAGCTGGTGAATGGCTCTGGGATAGATGAAGAGATGCCAATCCAGGTGATGGAAGACAACCAGAGCTGCATCAGGTTATCACAAAATGAAAAAATGAACGCATACACCAAACATATCAGCCTGAGATACCACTTGGTATATAACCTGACTGAGAAAGGTATCATCGAAATAGCTTTTTATCTTTCCTCTTCATCTTCTGAATTGTCTAAGCCTGGGAGATTTGGTTTCTTTTTGGTTTCTCTCTCTCTCTCATTAGTTTAATGATATGTATTTTCACTCCTTTGTTCTTGGTTTTTAAGTGATGCATTTTAATCTGTAGTTTTACTTATTGCCTGTTTTTATCTTTATTGCAATTGTTTATATCTGATTGTTGCTCAACACTGTGAGTTGCCTAGAGAACCTTTTTTATTAGGCAACCTAAAACATACTGTAAATAAATAAATAAAGTCTCTACTAGCCTTACATCTGTCCTCTGAGGGATTGCAGCAGTGCCTGTCTGGAATCCAGAGGAGTTCTTCAAGAATTATTTTACCACACAACACTTCCTTCATTCCTTTCCATTGTCATAAACAAAAAGAGAAGTTTTTTTTAAGAATATGGAATAACAGTTTGGTGTAAGGTAAAGAATGA
Source organism: Intellagama lesueurii (assembly GCA_037013535.1). NCBI lineage: Eukaryota > Metazoa > Chordata > Lepidosauria > Squamata > Agamidae > Intellagama > Intellagama lesueurii. Next base: position 216,711,549 of record JBAJHW010000003.1, read on the forward strand.
GTACACATCTTGGTCCACTTAGAAAGTGTAAACACTCTTACTATATTTCATATTGAATTCTCCTTTCCACCCTAGCCCAAATCTTTGTGAGAAGGTGAATTATAAACTAAAATGAAAACTGTTTTTCTTTCTCTTCATATCTATGGCATTGAGTTGTCTAGATGCCCAGTAGTTTAATTTATTTTATTTTATTTATTTATTTATTAAACCTATATACCACCCATCTAGAACGTGTCTACTCTAGGCGGTTTACATAAAGCATAAAAAATAAACTAAAGGTAAAATCCGAATTAATCACAGAGTCCAAGATGGAAAAAGAGAGAGAGGAAAAAAGAAAAGAAATAGGCTAGGTGATAGCTGTAGGGAAGGCCTGCCTGTATAGCCATGTCTTCAGATTGGTCTTGAAGGCCCTCAGCGAGGGGGCCAGGTGGATCTCTGCAGGTAAGTTGTTCCAGAGGCGAGGGGCCACTGCTGAGAAGGACCAATTTTTAGTTTTTTCCCTTCAGATGTCTCTTGGCATTAGGCCCCTCAGCCGCCCAGCCTGACTGGAACGGGTGATACAGGTAGAACTAGGCGGAAGAAGGTGCTCTGCCAGGTATCGAGGGCCTAAACCATTTAGGGCTTTATATGTAATAGTTAGCACCTTGAAATTGATGCGGAAGCGAATAGGTAACCAATGTAGGGGCGGCCAGGGTGGGGGAAATATGGTGAAATATTTTCACCCCTGTTAATAACCTGGCCGCCGTGTTCTGGACCATCTGAACTTTCTGCATCAGTCTCAAAGGAAGCCCCACGTAGAGAGCGTTATAGTAGTCTATTCTTGAGACTACGAGTGCATGGACCAGTGTGGTGAGCACCCCCGCGTCTAGATAGGGATGCAGCTGGGCGATCTGCCGAAAATGTAAGTGGGTGGACTGAACCATGGACACTACCTGGGTCTCCATGGTAAGCGCCGGGTCAAGATGGACCCCTAGACTGCGAACCAAATTCTTTGTGGTGAGAGTCACCCCCCCCAAAAGAGAGGGAGTTCCCCAAACCACTGACATCGGGGCCGCCCACCCGCAAGACCTCCGTCTTGTCCAGGTAAACCTCAGTCCATTCAACTGCATCCATTGTAGGATGGCCTCCAGGCAGCGCCCAAGGGACGGAACGGCATCCACTGCAGAAGGAAAAAAGGAGATGTAGAGCTGGGTGTCATCAGCATATTGGTGACACGAAGCTCCACATCCCCGGATGACCCCCCCCCCAGCAACCTCATATAGATGTTAAACAGCATTGGGGAGATGATCGAACCCTGCGGAACCCCACAATTGAGGGACCATGGGGACGATACATTCTCCCCAAGCTGAACTCTCTGGGGACGGCTCTCCAAGAAGGACCGGAGCCAAGCGAGAGCAAGGCCACCAATCCCCAACTCGGAGAGCCTCCCCAGGAGGATACCGTGGTTGACGGTATCAAAGGTGGCTGAGATATCAAGGAGGATGAGCAAGGACATTTTGCTCCTGTCAGCCTCCCTAAGAAGGTCATCCAGCAGGGCGACCAATGCCATTTCCATGCCATGGCATGGCCTGAAGCCTGACTCAAATGGATCCAGGGTGTCAGTTTCATCAAAGAGGACCTGAAACTCATCGGCCACCACCCTCTCAACTACCTTGCTAAGGATAGAAACATTGGCGACTGGCCTATAATTGCCAATGTTGTCCGCCGCCAAGCTCAGTTTCTTCCTAATGGGCCTAATGAGCATTTCCTCAATAAGAGACCCATTTATTATTTCAGTAGCCCATTCAGTTATCACCGGCCTGGCAGCTTTGATTACCCAGGCCGGGCAAGGATCAAGGGAGGAGGTGGTGGCTCAGCAACAATCAAGGACCTTGTCCACCTCTGTCGACGTCACAGGTTGAAACTGAGTAATTCTCAATGGACAAGGTGCTGTGCTGGATGTCGCAGCTCGATCCACTGTTTAAAGTTCCAGAACTGTCCCTTCACCAAATTGTGGCGAGATACACAAACATATAGAAACAGAGAGAAAGAGATGTGTAGAGCAACTGCTGCTCCACATACAATCTATAGGCAAACAATCTATAGGGCAAGGGAAGGTTATCAAAACAGTTGCAGTGCATCTCCAGCAGATATATGAGACAAAAAGATGCTGCGCCTGTGATTCAAGTCACCTTCACTAGTGAGAAAGTTTAAAAGTTACATTTTTCACCTGTTGCCTGAAACATTCAATACAAAAGCTGACTGTAGGCAGGAGCAAGTCAACACAAAGCTATCCATAAAATCCAAGGGCTTCCTCAATATATGTTTTAACATTAGCTGATTTGGAGGTGGTTCAGTGGGATGTGCAGCAGTGGTCAAGAATGCTGCAACAAAACAGAGAGGAATAGAGATAGCATTCCCTTCCATAGATTTTGTAAAGAAAGGCATTTCTAGAGCAAACAGAGACAGATAGCACAATCCTTATATGAGATAGAATGAGACAGAGAGATATTTTCCTATGTACATTTGATGAAGACCATGCCATGAAGCAATCTGCCGCAGGAGTTACTTGCCTTTCCACAACACTTAAAGACTTTCTGTGACTCTGTCGAAGGTCCTCCTTGCAATATCATGAAGCTTGTACAGAGGAGCCAGTAAGAAAACTTGGCCTGTGAGCAGGAAATCCCCCTCACCACACCTTTCTGATTTACACTGATCCCTGATACACACCACATGTGTCCCCTCCCTCCTTCCCTCCCCATTTGCAATGGTTCTGTTCCACATTTAAGTGATGAAAAGTTAAGACCTGTGGTTACAACTTCTATGAGAAACTTCATTTTGAAGGGCTGCTACATTTCAACTTTATTGCCATGAGGAAAATGAAGAAACAAAAGGCCACAGTCACTCAACAGCCAAGAAACTGGGTGAAGACATTTAATAAGTGTAAGTTCTGTGCCACAACTTGTTGAAATATTGACCTTTGGGCTGAATGAACACTTATTCCTGCAAATGTTTAGTGTGAACCAACCACAGCTTTTTGTTAGAGAAGATTTATGCTATGAAGTTTTTCTTTTAGTTAGTCTGAATTTTGCTTTATTTTTTGACAGTACCTGTCTCAACAAAGCAAATTTCTGTGGGGAAGTGGAAGGGAGCCAACTGAAATATAAATGAAAAGAGGGGAAAGCCATATCCCGTGAAATGGAGTATGTACATGCAAAGAAAATCTCATGATGCACCACCTCTATTGACTATCTACATTTAAAAAACAAGAGAAGAAAGGAACTGCAAGCAGGAAAGGGAGTCTGGGAGGCAAAAACCACTTATAAGGCAGAGGGGATCTCTACGAAGCATCTCTCAAGTGTCAAACTGATCTCCAGGCTCAGTCTGGGTCTAATTAGCTTCCTCAGTAATGACACGGAAAACCTTAAGCTAAAAAGCCTTCTATCTCACGTAACTGAGGAAAGGCTGAAAAGTTTGTCTGATGTTACTTTCGTTTGGAAGGTGGAATTTGCTTCCCTCCGAACTATAGGTTACAGTCAAAGGGAGTGGCAGCAGCATTATCACAAAACAAATTCCAAAATCCATAAGGTGGTGATATCTTAATTAAGCAAACCAAAAAGCCACAAAAATAGCCATTTGTGTCTCTCTAGTTGGCATAGTTCTGGCATCATCCCAGTATAGATTTTGAAATAGGTAAACCACATCTTATGGGGGGGGGGGGAGTCCCTCTTGAAAATAAACTCATTTTAAAATTTATGAACTATTGATGATGTTCCCTTACTTGTCCATGTCTACAAGCTAAGGATGCACTTCTGAGTTTATACTGACGAACACTGAAAATTGGTTAAGTTACACCTTTAACACACTTTATTTTCCCTGTGAAGCAGAATACTCCTCTACTTTTTAATTCAGGAGTAACTTTGACTATGTTGAATGCTGTTTAAATAATAATAATAATATGTGTGTGTGCCATCAAGTCAATTCCAACTTATGGCAACCCTTTCCAGTGCTTTCTAGGTAGTAAACACTCAGAAGTGGTTTACCTCTGGGGCACCCTGGGACTGTGCAGCTTGCCCAATGCAACACAGGCTGGCTCTTTTCCCAGGAGGCACAATGGGGAATAGATCTCCCAACCTGCAGACAGATGCCTCAACTACTGAGCTGTCTAGCCAGCCTGTATTCAGTTTACACCCATGTAAATGTGCAGAGGACTGAAGACATACTGTGTGTACTAAAAGACTGAAAATTTCATCCCTTTGCTTTTCTCATTTTTAATAGAAGCTTAGTATAGAACTAGAGGCTGTATCAACTTTGCATTAATGGATCCAGAGTAAGTATGTGATCTGGCACAGGGGCAGCAAGTGTAGCACAGTGATTAAAAGTGAACAGAGCTGGCCACAGCAGATGATGATGAGGCAGAGTGAGGCTGCTATCTCAGGTGGCAGATGCTGAGGGCAGCAGAAGCAATATTCTGCTGTTATTCAGAGGCCTTCTTGCCATTCCTTTTTAGTGGAAGACAGAATTAAATCTGCCACCCAGTTTGTTCTCCTTCCCCAAACAGCCCTTCTACAAGCCCGTCTGGGGAAAGGAGAACCACATTCAGTTGATAAATGTGGAATAAGAGAAGGGGGCAAAATTCCATCTTTCAGCTGAAGTATCATAATGTTCTCAGGGGATGTGAGGCAGAAATTTACACTTCACATCTCAGTCAGGGGTGCCTGGGTGATTGTACATAAGACGATACTGTCTCTCAGCCTTGTCTCCCAAACACCTTGTCTGTAACCAGGGTCTAAAAATGCAGTATTATAGATGTAAGGGTTCTTCCTAATAGATTACTGAGGAGGCACTGTTCTTTTTATCAAGATGTTTATTACACAGCTTTTAGGAGAGGCACAACTGGTCTTTTGAAGAATTAAATTGGACAGAATCTGAGAATACACCAAAAGTTAGTCCTCCATAAAAATAAAAAAAAAGGTCCCCACTGCCTATCATTCATGGCATATCCACTCTGAGCCTTGCATGGGGCATGACAACAAGACATTACAGCGGCTGTGCTCTTGTAACATAGTGATACTGAATGGGCAAGAAAGGCACCCACTTGCCAACACTCAGTCTCAGAGGATAGGCTGCATGTATAAAAATCATATAGACCGTTACTGTTTCAAAATGAAAGCCGTTAATTCAAGATGAATCTATTTAAATAAATGTTACGTTATCTTAGATGCGATTCTGAATAAATGAACGATAATAGTATTCACGTCCAGATACACAGAGACCATTTATGCATTGTTAGGGTGAACATTCCATTATTCCCAAGTCAAGAAAGGCACAAAGATGGTTTATAACAAATCCATGGATACCAGGAATTCCTTCTGACAAGGACTGACTTTCACTTCCTTTAGCAAAAGGACTGTTATGGTACGTTTTGTGCCTAAATGCATTTGAAATATACCGTTATCTCTCTTTCTGAAATATAACAGCATGTAGGACAAAGTTCTTATCTCCGTATGTTTTGGGTTTGCTCCTTCCATGCTATCTGTGTTGTCTTTTTTCTTCTGTGCCACTGCTATCGAGCAACAACCAGCATTTCCAGAAGTTCCCTTCCCTTGGCAGTCATTTCTAATTTGTTACCAGGAGATGGATGAACAATGGACAGATGATGGACTTTACTCTTTTACTTTTGTCACGAGCCAAAGACTAAAGTGCAATGTACAGTTCTCACCAACTTGAGAGGATCAGGCAAGAAAACAGCTGCATCTGTCTACGTTTCTTTCTGTAGCCCAATGCTATCATGTATCTGCCTTCCCTAATTATGCTGGCTGAGGATGATGGGAGTTGTAATTCAACTCACTTGAAACAGAGTCAGTAGAAAGGCTGTCCCCTACACTGTTCTACCTCTCTTTACGTATTTTTTAATAACTGAAATCCTATCCCACAAAACTGACTGCTTTCACTTCTTTTTGCATTAAACAGAAAGATGTGGACTAATAGTCCAAACACATCTGTCTCCTTTTACATTAATAATCCATAGTAACAAAGACTAGCCAGGATACCCTGTATTATAGATTTAGAAACAACAAAACGAATTAAAAGATGGAAAAGCAAACCAGCTGAAAATGCCATGCTCCCCAGTGGCCTGCTAGGTATACATCGTGACTCTTTTCACTAAAATATCATTAGCCTAATTTTAATCCAACACTTTTTCTATTAAAGAAGGGATGATAAATATTCAATTAATTATCTTTTCAAAGAAGTAGCCTCATAATCTATTTCAGCATGCATCATAAAGAAAAACACAAAGCAAAAACCAAAGAACTGTGGCACCTTTAAGGTGTACAGATTTATTTCAGAATGAACTTTCATAGATTACAGCCCACTGCCTCAATTAATTAGCAAGTCATCTAAGAGGATGTAAAAGAAAGTGCAGGGAGGTCTTATCTGGGACAATTGCCTGAGACTGATCCTCGAGCTGGTATATTCTGGGATGTCAAGTGATTACTTTTTGAGACCTTACTTTCTGCCTCTATAAATCTGGATTTGTACGCAAGTGTTTTAAATTTTAAATGTGTTTTTTATTTTATTTGTTTAATTACTTTTCCATATATACTTTAACTACTGCACAAATTAAAATTGTCATTCATCTCCTAACAGTAATTTGTCCTTCTAGGGTTTTACTTACCCTTATTTGGGGACCTGAGTTATAGTCACCATGATGGTCACCATGATGGTGACTAGCTAATTAAAAAAAAATCTGTAGAGTACATGATATTGGCCACAATAGCTTTAAAAGTTGAGCCTTCTTACTTTGAAGCAGTGTATCTCCAATTGCCAGATTGGCGTGAAGGTCTGACCTTCTCTGGGCAGCCCAGTGCTTTTCTGGTTAATGCCAGAGATCGAACAATGGACAGAAGGGGCTTTTAGCACAGTCTGGTGAACATGTTCTTATGTTCTCAAGAGCATTCTTAGATCCTTGTCATGTCTTTGCTGTTGTAATCTAGCCCCTAACTCTCCAACAGACAAGCCTAGAGTTGGTGTAATAAGAAATTCCTTTAATTTTAAATGTAGCATGACCCTGCACTCTCTCTCACACAAACACATACAGGGTTAGTATGTATCTGGCGCAAGCACTGTGGGATATGTCATCACAACACCATGCTTCACACACACATACACACAAATACAATCATGATGTTCTCCACAGAAGATGGACCCAGGCCCTAGGGCTAGGCCAGAGAAGCAACACATTGAAGCAGGTCCTCCGACATTATGTTTGGGTTTTGTTGTGTTTAGTCTGGAGTCCTTCCGGTTTCCCACATTGTCGTGAGACTCTGCAGAGGGCCACCTTCTCTCACTCTGACGCTTACCTCCCGCCCTTCCCATATGACAGAGGCCTCCATCCCCACCCATCACCTGAACGGGCCCAGTCGCTGACCGCAACCGGGGAGACAGCGCCGCAGGAATCTTCCCCTGTGCCGCCCATTGTTTCCCCATCAATGAAGCCGAAGCGCTGGCCACCTCCTTGTCCCCTGATCCCAACGGCTAGCCCGTTTAGGACTGAATACCGACTTTAGGCACAAAACCAGCCGGCCTCCGCTCTTCTATTCCCCTCACCCGGAGGTTCGAGGTCTTAACGGGACCGGTGGACTGAGCCTCTCCCTCCTGCTCGCTCTGCCATCCCACCTGGTCCTGAGGTTCACCTCCTCCCCTCCTTTCAAGAGGGCTTTCCGCTTTCCCTCGGCCTGGGCCTGTTCCCCCCCCACCCCACCCCGCCGCCCCGCATTTCTGCCGCCCGAGGCTCCAGGGGCTCTCACCGTCCTCGTAGTTCTTGAGGTAGTAGTCGGGTCCGGGTCCGCCGCGGCTCTTCGCCGGGTTTTTCACGTTCTGGAACTGCAAGAAGTCGGTCCTCTTGCCGGCGAAGCGAAGGAAGGCGGGCGCCAGGCCCCGGGCCAGGGTCACCAGCCTCCGGGAGCTGCACAGAAAAAGGGGGCTGAGTGAAGGAAAGGAGGAGGGACGGAGGGAGCCGGGCAGCCAGCACCACCGCGGCCTGGCAGGCGCAGCCGGGCTGGGTGAGCCGCCACCGTGGCTCCGGTGCCCACGTAGGAGCCGCCCGCCACCAGGCCGGAAGCTCCGGGCGTACCTCCGGGAGAGGCCCCGAAGGTGGGGAAGGACGGCTTGAGCCGGGCTCGTCTGCTGCCGCGCCTGCCGCTATAGGGGCGGGCCCGCGAACTAGACGTTGCAACCGGGGCTCTGTTCTGCACGGCGATCCTTCGGGAAGTTGGCGAAGAGAAGGGCGGTCCGGGAAAATGCGCAGGGAGAAGATGCTGGGAGCCGGTGCTCTCCCCTTAGGAGTCAAACTCTCGCTCCCCCGCGGGGTCGGCGTGGCCAGGTGGCCCATTCCGTGGCCAACGCCGTGGCGGATTCTCGGACCCTCCTTTCCCGGGGGGGGGGGTGTCTTGAGATTTAAGAAGGGGCAGGCAGAGTAATTGGCTACCAGTGAGCCTCCCGGCCCTTGCCTGGCCATCGGAGCCGCGGGGGTCCGAGGATTGTCCTTCGCCTAGAGGGGGCCGCATTTTCCCAACAGGGCCCGCGCGATATCGCTCTGGAACTCCTCTCCTCGCTTGCGGCTCCTCCCTGCTCTGCCCCTGCCCGGGAGTCGCCGGAGGAGCCGGGAAGGAGAGGAGCTGGCTTGGCCACCCTAAGCGGGACGCCCCGACGGATGGCAACGCGGGATCCCCGACAGCAGCTCACGGACCTGCGAGGGAAGGTCTTCTGAACGCCGCGGCGGCAGGGGTGGGGGGAGGGGGGGCAACACGAGCAGCAGCGCTTTTGCTTCAGTCAGTCAGAAAAGCCGAACGGTGCTGAGATGCGTTCTCCATTGCAAACATGTGCATCTTAATAGGAACCATGGCCCGGCTTGCAGCCCCAGACGCGGCTCTGCGAGGCCACGGAAGGGGGATTTGTGAGCACCGAGGGGCACAGGGACCGAAGCGCGGTGGGGGCCCCGACGGCTGGGCGAAAGGAGGAAAATGCAGCGATGGGAAGAAGCCGCCGCCTTACCTGAGGAAGTCAAGCCAGCCGTCGTGGAGAACGGAGGGGTCCAGCTGGAGCGACAGAAAATTCTCGTTGGTGACCCGGAGGGGGCTCCGGGGGCTCACGTCCAGGAGGATGAGAGTCCTGCTGCCGGAGGAGCCCTGGGGGCTTGGCCCAGGGAGAGGTCGCCTCACCCCGGCCTGGGAGGGAAGGGAGAGGTGAGCCAGCAGCGCCAGACCAGGGGCCAAGAGGGCCAGAAAGCCGGGAGGGCCAGAGCTGGGGCAGGACATGCTGGGCCGAGGCCGAGGGGGGCTTCCTAATTAAGTCCCGCGCAGGGCACAGCCTGTCACGGGCGGCTAATTGTCCGGAGTGCAAAGCGTGGGGGCGCGCTGCCTTTTTTTCCCTCCCCCCTCCCTCCTTCCCTCCCCCCCCCCCCAATGTTTTGGTGCTGGTGGGAGAGGGGAGCTGCTCACGCCCCTGACCAGCCTTCCCCGGGGCCGGTGCCAAGACGCCTTGTTCACCAGCGCCTCCCCTGGAAGAGCCGCCGCCTGCGGACATCTTCGCTTTCGCCAAGGTGCCGGGGAGTCTCCTCTCCGGGGTGAACCATCTCGGCCTCCGCTCCCCAGAGGAAGCGGGCCGACTCCCTTTGGGGCTGGGGCTGGGGCTGGGGCCTGGGGGCTGGGAAGGAATTTGCCACCGTCTTCCCCAAAGGGGGGCCTCCCATCCTTGCAGTTGAGAACCGCGAAGGGTTGGTTTGCAGGGGAGCGCCACCCGGAGGTGAACCGAAGCCCCCTTTCCATCACCGAGATAGGCTGCCTTGTCTCTCCCGCCCCCAGCCCGGGAAACCGCGGGCAGTAACGCCGAGAGAGCTCTCTGAGAGAGAGAGAGTGCGGAGGAGCTCACAGGGCCGGGGGGCTTGCTTCCTTTCGCGCGGTCCTTGATGTCCCTTTTCACGCTCGTATATTGAGCAGTCAAAGCAACCCGAAGCAGGACCCGGCTCGGGAGAGGACGGAGGGGGGGAGGGAGGAAGCCGCACGCCAAGGGCAGCGTCCCATCCACAGCGAGGGTTGCCAACCGGACCCGGGACCAATAGCGACGCCACAGCAAGGACATCTTCTGCTCGGGATGCCGGGGCGGAAGCAGAGAAGCGCTCTCTCACCCGGGGTTGTGGGGAAGCGACTGGATGGTCTTCGGTGGCCGCAGTCCAGGAGGAGAGAGAACCCAAGGGAGCGGAGGCCGGTGAGTGGAAGCAGCTCCTAAGCCGAGAAGGTTTACTTTTCCTCCACGGAGGTAGCATCTCCCAGACAGCCAAGGAAAAGATTTGTTCCCTCGGCTCTCCTTCCCCGCAGCCGTGGCTCCCTTTTTCTACGGAGCAACCTTCCTCCTCTCCTTGGGAATATCGCCCGGGGCCCTTTTTGGAGCGGGTATAGGGATAATGGAGAGTGAGCCAAGGGGCAGGCGGAGGTATTTTTCCTTGGAATCGGAGGGGTTACCATCGGGGATAGGGGCAGGCATGGCTATCTGCAGGGGCGCCTGCTCCCCCCATCCTAATTTTTTTTAAAAAAATTTATTTTGGTGGATACAGACCCAGGCCCTGTGTTGTACTGGCGTGCTTACATACCGCAGTGCATGTTCTTCCCCCCGAAAAATTCCCGTGGACACTCTGGGGGACAGGATATGATATAAGGACAGGCTGGGAACAGAAACGATTATTGCTTCTGTTAATCCCGCGAAATCTCTTCAATTTCCACTTGCCGCTTAGATGGAGACGAATGGTTCATTTCGCCTCCACCCCACCCACCCACCCTAGAATAGTTTCAAAAACAAGTTTGGGAGATGCCTCCAGTTCTGAATCGCAGCAGAGTTCGGAGCAAGCTTCCAAATCCCTAACTAGCGAGAAGTGAAGGATCATTTCCGTCAAGCCTCCCTCCCCAAGCCCTTTGAACCTCTATACTGTATAGTATATTGTATAGTGTATTTATGGTCTGTTGAGATCGGCTCTGTTCCCGAGGACATTTCCCTGAGAGTAAGCACCATTGGAGACGGTGGGGGCTTGCTTTTATGGAGTACATCCATTTCGTTCTCCTGAGTAAATCTGTATAAGTGGGATTGGGTTATATGACTTCAGCATACAGAGAGGAAAAAAAAAAAAGAGAGAGAGAGACCGGGCCGGTTACTTCCAAGCAAATATACAGCTACTGGGATCAGAGAGCGTTAGGCAGATCGCCCGGCTAGGAAGGACTGGCCCACAGCCAGCAGGCATTGCCCCACCTTGAACTGCCTTACATCAGAACCTGGAAATTAAGAAAACCTTCCAGAGCAACGCGTTATTATCTTAGCCTTTAATCAATTTGGCGAAGGTGTCGCTTCTGCCGATGAGATGTGTAACTTGACCTCTGTCTTCTTCTAAGCCTTAAGAAATGGCCCTTAACGTCTTATTTAGTCCTTCGCCCTCTCTTTTTAAGCGCAGTCATTCTTTGCAAACCTTTTCTGCATTTATCTGAACCATTTCCCGTGAAAATCTGATTAAAATAAAAGTCTAGCAAAATCGCCCACCTGAGCCGAAACTTTTCGGAACTTGATCTATTCACCGAGAAGCCAGCTGGGTCCCCAAGATCTGAGACAGCTTCCCGAAAATTTGCTGTTTCTTGGTTCACTTAACGTTGTGGGGGCCGGACCGTCTTTATTTGGAAGAAAGTGCCGCCCGAGGTCACGAGACTGCAGCCCTAACTTGAGGCCAACCAAACTCCGAGTCTAGTAATTAGATTCCGGTCTTGCCTGGCCTCGAGTTATGGCTCTAGTATTAAACAATTTGTGAAGAATGTTATCCACACTCTTCTGCTTGGCTTGTCTGGTATGCAAAGCGCCTGGACGGTGGGGAGCCCTGGGACGGCCGAACCGACCTTGTGCGGCTGCTTATGCATGAAAACATTCTTACTCCGGGTTTAGAAAAATGACGTTCGGAGACTGCAGGCCCCAATATGTTCCAGCCAGCAGGTTACTGGCAGGGAAATTCTGGAAGGTATATCCCAAAAAGTAATTTTTACAAGGTCAGTTCTTCCTCGCAAGTAAGTTCTTCCTATCGTGTGGATATTGGGTGAAAAGTTGGGCTGGGGTGACTAATAAGAGTCGTTGGCTCTGAACAAAATCTCCGTGGATGATCTCAGCCCCCCAGCCCGCACGATCTCGTGAATATGTGTTGTCGGGAGTGAGAGCCATGGATCCTTTGCTGGCTGATTTCCCAGAGGATGGGTATAAATTCGTAGCCCTAGATTGCTTTTCAGCAATCAGGGCAAGCCACTGATTTTCTCAGTCGTGTAGTCTTCGTCTCCTTTGCAAAATGCTGAGCCAATGAATCCCACTCCGTTTATTGATAATATTTTTGTTTTCTGGAGAAGAGATTACTTGCAAGCAAAATGTTTCCAAGTAATAAAAGTTCCGCTTGAGCAAACAAATACTCGTAACCCAGTACTTTAGACATATGAGCGAACTGTGCATGCAATTCTGTTAGGGGTTTCCTTTTCCAGCACGGAGCCGGAAAAGGAGTGAGGCTTTGCCGTGGCTTTAAAAAAATGCAGGATGCAGCATATATTGGGCAAATACCTATCGACAGACAAGCTTGAGGAATCGTTTTCCTGCACTGTATCACTGACGTTACTCGGAGAAGTGTATTTTAGGTCTTCGGGACAGGGGGACTGGCCTGGGTCATGCATGGGTCTGGAAGAAAATAAGGGAAGACAGGGAGACTTTCCCCTCCCTTCTCCTTCAGTGAGTATTCATGCTCAAGTAGAACTTTCCCAATTCATCACAGTAGCCCGACAGGGTCATCTAGCCCAGTAGCCTGTCTCTGACAGTGTCCAGATCCATATACGCCAGGAAGTGGGTTTTTTTCTTTTCTTTTCTTAAGGTGGGGTGCGTCTGTCAAAGAGTGCTCTGTAGAGTCTGGGAGTGTTAAATTTTAGGAACACCCGCAAAATGTCAGGATAGATGTATTAACTTTGCTAGCCAATGTCTATTAATAGTTTCTTTGCATTTCTTTACATCAAAGCAATCCAGACTTAAAGGAAGTAAAATAGTCCTTCCATGAAAAGCACATTTTACCTGGTGAATTCTTTGAAGTTAACCCAACTGAATATACACGTGTGAGTGCAGGCAGGGGAGTGGGATTTCCAGTTCAGCAGAAAGAGCCCCCTAGATAAAGTGTTCCTACAAGGAAACAACTAACTCCATTCCTTTCAATGTGTGTTTTAATATAATTTGGTAGTGTTTTATAAGGATTAAAAAGAAAGAAAGAAATACTGCTTAAGTCTGTCTTAACGTTTTGGTGACTGTACATAGTTCGGTAACTTCCATTTTCTGCCCTCCTTTTTCGAAGGCTGAAATCCTTGTATTTTCACAATGAAATTCTGACCAGTTTTCTATTTGTTTATTTATTCTCCCTTTGATTACATCTTTCTCAAAAGCGTGCGCCAGACCACTTACGGTGCAACGCGCCACTGATTCACTGAATGTTGCATGAAAGTAAACGCTCTTTGAGAGATAAGTTGGTCCGGAAAAGGTATAGGCCGTTTGAAACTAGACAAGACTTCAGGCCTCTGACAAGATGGGCCCTAGTCGACCTAAGGTGAAGCCATGGTAAATCTGTGCCAATTCAAAATGTCATAAAACTCTTTTGTTGGTTCTGCTGAAAGGGATTAAAACGGGGCTTATTCCCCTGGAAATCTACAGTTGGGTTTGTTCTTTGGATGACATCTCCAGTTCATTACCCAGGCATGTCAAAGGATCGCTTGGAAAAATCTGTGGCCCATTGGAAGTGGCAAATGTTGCAGTGCTTTTGTTCAGAAGGATTTTTTCCGGTGTGTGTGTGTGTGTGTGTGTGTGTGTGTGTGTGTGTGTGTGTGTGTGTGTGTGTGTGTTAGGTATAGTAGTGGGAGGTTAGTTTGCAACAGGAAGACTAGCAAAGAATCTTGTGGTAACCTAAGGACTAACAAGTTTTATTTGGTACATGTTTTCCTGGACTTCAGCTCACTTCCTCACACTTTAGCCCACCTGGGCCAAAATCCTCCCATATCTTATGCCAAATAAAACTTGCCACTCTTTTAAGCCAAAAGACTCTTTGGTGTGTGTGTGTGTGTGTGTGTCTGTGTGTGTTTTAAGAGCAGGTAACACTGAGGTCAGTGGAATTTTCTTCTGTAACTTTTCCCTTCATTATATGGGCTGAGGAACAAACCTTTGCTGGGCATTCAATCAGAGTTTTTAGAAGGTGGTCTGGGGACTACCGCTCTAGGAAACCTACATCCACTGGTGATGCCGGCTGGGGGATTCTGGAAGCTTTTCCCATCAGAAATAATTTTTTCAAATTCTATCTTTAATCTAGCCTTTGAGTCCCAGCACTGTGGAACCAGAGACCTGAGATTCTCCAGCACTGGCAGGAACGTCCCGCTGAAAACAGCTTTTTAAAATTGGGCAGAAATACCTGTGTAACATGTTTACCCCAACCCGGTATATAAACTACCCCATGGCGTTGCAAGATTGCATCCGGAAGTCCAAGCACCTGGTCTGAAAGTCAGTTCCGCTGAAATTAATGACCAGCCTTTAGTCTCCTCTTGCTTAGGGGAGCGGATGTTATCCTGCCCTGCCACCGCGGCGAAAAGCCGATGGCGTAACATGGAGCTGCTGTTCCTTCTCCCGCTTTCATTGAAAGGAAGCCAACCCATTTCACAACCTTTTCACTAGGCAATCCTATCCGTGTCGGCTGAGCGGGAAACTCCATCGAGGGCAATGGAGCTTAGTCCCAAAACAGAGAGTAGAGGATTGTAATTTCAGTCTCCTGTAGATTTAACTGGATTAAATTATTTCATATCCTACAAAAACATGCCATTCCTTTCACTTTACAGGTCATTGATGAACAAACCTAAAAATTCGGGTCAATTGACCCCTCGGGATACGACTTGGAGGATCTTCCCAAGAACTTTGTACATGGCTGGTTAGTTCGTTTGTTTAAACACACGGTGGAAAACTTTGTATGTGGTTTGTTTCTTTGACTACAACTCCCAGTATCCCACATCCAGCATGTAATGAATAATCCAGTTTATGAACTGCTTTTAGACATCTTAAGTATGGACAAAATCCATTAAATCCGCCTTTCTTGATATTCACGGGGGAGGAGGGGAGGAAACGACAATTAGAATTCCTAAATAAAATGTATTCGGTTAAGTGATCCCTCGATTTCGCACCCTTTGGGAACCTCCCTGGCAGTAATTTGCTCAGTTTGGGCTCCACCGTTTGTGATTCATGGCTTCAGAATTCAAAATTTGTCATTCATTATTTTGATATTTGTGTAACTGGTAACATATGCTCCAAGGCCAATACCTCTAGGCAGAGAAATAGAAAAATAATAACAAGCGGCAAATTGGAAAGGCAGGATTTAACCTGCAATAATGATGGTCCCTTTGCAAACCGAGCCGGGGACATTTCCGAATGGGATGTTGTAAACGTAAATATTGAATACTGCGGAGGGGGGGGGCCGTGATTTTCGAAACGTGTTTTCCCCGCTAAACTTCATCTCGCTCCACATCCACCGCCTGGGTTTAGAAATCTCGCTGTTTTTATGAGATCGGCCGTGCGGGTTGGGAAATTCTGGGAGCCAAAGCTATCCCCCCCCCCCCGAAAAAACCCAAAAACATTTTTCTGGGATCTGGAACAAAGTATTGAGGGAGGCTGGTTTGGAAAGGAACTCAGGTTCTTTTGGTAAATCCAGCAAGAACATGATCTGGATTCCCAGCGTTTCGTCCGGTTGTTCAGGAATCTCACTTCAGGCATTTCCACGGAATTTATAGCCGTGTAAAAGCCCCTGCCAGCTCCGGAGACAAGAACTGTCAGCTACCAGTCTATGGCTGGCTGCCTTGACCTTCAGGTCTCCCCTTACTCCAGCCGGCCTTTAGTTGGAGCGTGACCAAGAGACGGCAAGGAAAGATCTCCGAAGTCCTGTATGTCTGTCTCTCTCGCATACGCACGCGCACACATACGTGTTCCCGGGCCTGTTAACTCTGAAAAGCTGTAGAGTCCAAACTGACCAAACTGCTGCCAGGGAGGCTCCCAAAGGCTGCGAAGTCGAGGAATGACTAAAAAGAATACACTTAGGAACTCTAACGGGGTTTTCCCGCCTTTCTCCCGTGAGTGTAGAGAATCCGACCTTACCGAAAGGACTAACCGCCAGGGGGCGCACTTGTATGGAGCCCGTTTCGTTAGGGCTTGCCTTCCAGCGTAAAAGAGGCTGCGAAGCATTTCGCTTTGCCCGAAGGCGACTGCTCATTGTGCGCGCCTCCTAGTGGCCGAAAGGCTTGCTGGGACATCAGATTTTTGCTCAATGGCTGGGCGGGAAGGCAGGGGGTCAAAGCTTGAGGGGGGGACTACAACTCCCAGACAAGATGGCCGCGGCTTTTGGGAGGTGTAGTCCAATTTTTCCCGAGCTCTATGGAATACATCGATCCTAGCAAATCCTTCTGCACAGCTGATCTCAGCTCACTCCTCTGTCGCTCTGTGAAGAGGGTAAGGCAGGCTAGAGAAGACCCTGCGCTTTAGCCTCAGCCATCCACATCGGGCGGGGCGGGGCGGGGAGGCAAAACTGAAGGACTTTCACCCGTGAAACGCTCCCCTTGGCCGCTGTGAGACTTCATGAAAATCAGCTACCTGTAAAAAATAGCTCCACGTTGAGGCACCTTATTCAATGCGGTTTGAAAGGAAATAACAGGTGTGGGTGTGTCCCCAGTCCCTTGCCCAAGTTTACAGTCTTCTCATGGATCAGGCGTGTCCGGTTTAGCATTCTGTTAGTTGCCAAGGAAATGCTTAGGGCACTACTTCCCAACCTAGAGTCCCCTGATGTTCTTGGACTACAACTCTCAGAAATCCTGGTCAGCACAGCTAGTGGTGATGTTCTCTGGGAGTTTTAGTCCCACAACATCTGGGGAGCCAAGGTTGGGAACCACTGGTTTAGGGTATGCTCACAAGTGCTTCCAAGTCCCTTCTGGTCTATGGCGACCCAATGAATGACTCCTAAAGATCTCCAATTGACTGCCCTGCTCAGATCGATCCCTATCACTCTAGGTCTTCCTCTTTTCCCGTTGCTTTCAGCTTTTCCTGGCATTATCTTCTTTCCCAGTCAGTCTTTGTTTTCTCCTGTATATCGAAAGTACTGTGGCCTCACTTTAGCTATTTTCACTTCTAGAGAGTGTTCGGGCTTGATTTGAATCCTACTACTACTTATCTCTTTTTCTGGCAATCCGCTGGATCCCTAAAGTTCTCCTCCCAAATCATATTTTGAAAGGGTCAGGGTATCTTCCCTTGTCTGCTTTCTTCATGGTCCAGCTTCCACATCCATACATGGGGATACCACAGCATGGATGACCTTGGCCTCCGTCTGCAGTGACACACACTTGCCCTTAAAGAGTCTCTTGCAGTTCCTCCACAGATCCCTTTCCAAGTCTCAGTCTTCTGATTTCTTTACTACAGTTTTCCCTCCGATTGCCGACTGCAGCAATGTGTGGAAAACCTTGAACCATTTCGATTTCTTCATTGCCAGCGTTAAAGTTCGGTGCCTTTACTCCATGAATTTTTCTGTTCACTGTTTCAGGTTGGTGGCCACCATCGCTATTCCTTGTGCTATCGAAATCCGCGCTTTTCACTAGGGTGTTTTCATCGCAGCTTGGAAACCTTGCGTTGTTTTGAGCACCTCTCTCAGAAATGGCCATGTTGGTTGCTGGACTCTGGAAGACATAGTCCCCCAAAAGGAGCTTTTCCAAGCTCAAAGTTTCATCCGTCCCGAATCTCGGCCAATACATCTCTCGTATCGGGAAAGAGGGTGAAAAGCTGCTCCCTGTCCGGTTTCCTCCATCATTTCATACACTGCTATCATGCCTCTGTCTTTTTTTCCGCCCAAGCGAAGGAGCCTAGTGCTTTCAGTGTTCTTCCATGGGGAATTACTCCAGCCCCTTGACCAGTTTGATTGTGTTATTTTGCACCTTTTCCAATCCTGCAATATCCCTCTAGATCTCCTGCATCTTCTACTGCAGAAAAATACTGCCTCCCTGTGCAACAGCGGGGAACCAAAATACTTCCCCTTTAACCGAGCGGGATTTACCTCTGAGCGCGGAGCACAGGTACGCTCTTTGCTTCCCCTCTGCTTCCTGGGGAGGAGCAGATGGGCCGATTCTACGGGAAGATAAGGGGGAAACGGTGCGTGGGATTAGCTGTGCCCTCGCCCCAGAGCATCCCACTTCCACCCACTTAATCCCCAATAGCGAAGACCTTCCTGAGTTTCCAACCTCACTAGTTTTTAGCGGCTGGAGAGATGTCGAGCTTTCTGTCCGAGGCTGATGGGCAGCACTAAGCGCTATCCATGATCAGGAGACCGGCATGAAAGCCCATTTCTAGCGGGACGGCATTTATAGGGCGCATCGGCCGCGCCGCGGAACAGAAAATAGACTGGCGGGTTTCTCGCTCCCAACTGGAAGAACGAGAGCCGACTTGTATTCATGGCGTAGTCGGTGTTGGTTCAGGGAAAGTGCCACCAAACCCTGAGGGGCGCGTGCACCACGATTTAAGCCTCTGAGCCTCCCGGCCGGAGCCCGATCCTGACAACAACGAAGATGGAGCGAGAACAGCGAACCTGGCCCACTTTGAGCCTGGCACCTGCAGGATCTCAGCGAAAACCGGGGGGCGGATGGGCGAGTTTGTCTTTTCAGTAATTGCTGATATGGGGAAGTAAATCAGACGGAAGCGATTTACTTCCCGAGCAAGGATGTTCCGTCGAATCGCCCTGTTTTGCCGGCGCCTCCCGCCCAGAGGAGGACGGAGGGCGATAACAATGAGCCCGCTGTCAAGAAGGAGCTGCCCAGAGTCTTTCAACTCTCCCGCCGCCATCACGCACGAGGGCCTCGCCTGGCAATAGAGCTGGAACAGCCTGATCTCTCTGTCCCAGGCAAGCATCCGGGGAGAGAGCAAGGAGGTGAAATGGAGAGAAGTCCCGGTTCTAGGCAGCAGCCCTTGTCGAAGTGGCAGGGAGAGGGGGCGGAACGGGCCCAGGCCGGACCGCCCCTCTTCCCCGGGACCCTCGCAACATGGAGTGGAAATGACCGCGGACACGCTGCGGGCTAAAGTGAGAGAAACATGTAATTTAAAAAAAGAGAAAGAGAGAGAGACTCCCCAGATTTCGCCTCCTTTATGCCCAAGGTACTCATAGTTCCCGGTGTACAGTTTTCCCCGCTGATGGCAGTCCAAAGACGGTTGGCCGGGAAACAGAAGAACATGCTTTAAAGGGACTTTCTGGCCACAACCACATCTGGCTGAATTTGGGGGCTTCTTTGCTCCTTCCTTCCCTCCCTTACTTTAGGTTGTGTATACCACCTGGGCTGAAGAAGAGTTCTGGAAAACTTGGAAACCTGCGCGCTGCGACGGAATTTCCGTCTGTCTTGATGGCCATATTTATTTATAGCCCGGCAGCAGGCTTGGGTTTTGCCGTGCCCGGCCTACTTCCCCTCCCGGGTGGACTGCTAGAGCCCGACCGCCACCCCGAGGCGCCCGCCCTGGTCCCGGGGTCCCTAACTTGCTTCCGACACAAATGATACTTTCATTTTTCGCTTGCATTTCTTCCCAGGTGGAAAGCAGCCTTGTTTCTGAACACTGGAGGTGTTGCGTCGTGAGGATTTCGGAAATCCTATCTCCATCACTGGGTCTTCGGCAGGAGATGGATTCTGGCCACTCGATTTCCTTCTCCAGAGTGCCTTCCCGTTTTGCATCTGATGAAGCGGGATGCCATCCACGAAGATTTATGCCAAAAAGAAGAAGAAGCCCCCGTTCATCTTTACGGTGTCATAAGACTTCCTTTTTCTTGCAACAGACTGTCATTGTCTGCCCAGAACCCCTTTAGAACGTGTATATTTGGCAATAGTAGTTCTCGTTTGTCCGAGATTCCTTCCTGTTATCCCTGAGCAGAATTCTAAGGTCCATTAAAATTTCACCCAAAAGATTATATCAGGTTTCTTCCCCCGTCCCGTCGCCCATCAAAATGCATTGTTAAATGAGAAACGAGAATGTTTAACAGATTTAGCAGATGAGTAATTATTTGCCTATATTATAGACTAACTGTCTTAATTTTAGGGTAAACCACCTTAAACATCTTAATATCACAAAAACGATTCAAACAGGAAACTGGAAGACATTTTTTTACTGGATTTTATTCAACGCTATGTCTTGTGGAAATCATATCTATCTTTATGAAGCAAGTGTGTGAAAGAGAAGCGCCTTTTGAAAAGGTGTCATCAAGAGTCCAGCTTTTAAAAGGAAAATCGCCTTGGGAGGAGGAGGGAAGTGACATGTTTTCCCCCATCTTTCTGTTACGGGAACGTAATTAATCCTCACCCAGCAACTCCTCTGAGCCTCCGATTCCAGGAGTTCTACAGAGTTTTATCCAGCAACAGAGGTTCTAACGAATAAAAAAGTATTTCCTTTGTTGTTATTGTTACTGTAGTTAGTGAACGAGGCCTGCATCACATGCCTTGTGGCTAATAACTCTTAACTGGAAACAACGATCCAGTTAGTATTTCCCACCACAAATAACAAAGTCTTGTGGCATCCAAGACGTTTTATTTGACATAAAGTTTCGTGGAGGACAGGCCACTTCCTCTGATGCCCTGGGGTGTAAACTTTCGTGCAGTCCACGAAAGTTGATGCCAAATGAAACTAATTACTTTCGAAAATGCCATCCTATTTTTCACTGCTTTTACTGTGTTCAGCCCTCCTCCTCTTGCCCATATTGTCTACCAATTATTTCTCCGTTATTTTCACTGAAATAAATGATACTGTTACTCCAATGTCCTGGGAATATTATCGCTACTGAATTGCTGTTATATTTTTAACCAGCGGACTGATTAATCCCTTGAAATCTTGACGTACTCCAGCCAAGTTACACACCATTAAATGGAGACTCATGTACTTCAGTGGGAATACTAAGCCCCACGTTTATCACTTCTCTTCCATCGCTTAACTTTTACTAGATCGCAGAAGACCAATGCTTCTCTAATTGCTCTGAGATGCATGTTTACATTTATACCCTTTCTTTTTCTCCACTGGGTCAATAGAAATAAGATAAATTTTTATATAAGATAAATTTCTCCCTTTCAGCTTTCTGTATTGCAGTCCTAAACATACGGATAGAAGTGCTCCATATAGATCAACAGGCCTAGCTTGTTTGAACCTGAACCTAAATGTTTGAAACTATAAACTGCTAACTGCCTTTTAAGACTCAAAGGCTGTCTCAATTACATGCATGTTTACTTGGAAATAGTACCCAGTGAATTAAGTAGTTCTTGCTCCCTAGGAAATAGTTTTAAGACCACTTAAATGGAGGTAAGCCCCATTTAACACACTGAGATTTATTTCTCCAGTCCAAATCTAAGGCCCACAAACATGTCTGTGGAACAAAGAGCAGATTCTCACTGAATTGAACAGGGTTTATTTTATCATAATTCTTAGCAGACTTGTAGTGCTTATTTTCTATTTTAATGTGTGTGAACTATCATGTTTCTTCTTTTCTTTTTGTAGGTAATAGTTACATGTGTTAAAATATCACAGGATTGTGTATATCTATATGTAGTTTTAAATAGGCTTTCACTAGGGCTGTGCGTGCTTCCCTGATCTGATCTGGAGGCCTAATTGGGACTTTTGAATGTATCTTGATTTGGTCCAGAGCAATTTGTACTCCATCAGATTCCATATGTGCCTTGAATCCGAGTCCATTTGTCGGCCTCTAACTGAGTTGCACTGAAACACCAAAACAGATACAGCTCTTTTTTTGTTGCTTGCACTGATGTACATGGAATCTGAAGAAATGGTAGACCCTAAAGAGGGGTATAAACCTGTCAAACTTCGGAAAGTAGTTTTAGGGGCTTGTATACTATGCACCTTTAATCTTTTTGTTCAAATAAAAGGGTGATGCAATTTGTGCCACACATGATTTGATTTGTGTTCCAGATGTAAATTAATATGTAAATTTTCTTCATTTCACTCAGGAACCAAGTCTGGCCATTCTGCTTTAATCTGGACCTTATATAGAGTAGTCCAAAGGAGGGTGATTCAGTTCATAATTTGTGAATTGTCTCACTGGGTGCACTTTCCTACTTTTTAGTGTTTGCTCACTGAGAGGGAGCATATACATAAACTATTGCAGATAAATAGAGTTACTCCCCATATCATCATAATTGTCTGTATTCTACTTTTCATGTTGCAAATCACCATGTTAAGAAGTGCCTTGGCCACAAGAAACCCACCTTCTATCCAGTCTAACATATAAAAGAATGGACTGTGCCAAGGCAAAAGTAGGCACTTTTAAGAGGGACGCAATGCAATCCCATGATGCCTGCTCAGAAGTGAGTGCCACTGAGCTCAGTGACACATGTTTCTACATGTGGCATAGGATCACAGTGGTAAGCTTATAGTTAGAACTTCCCCACTCAAATCAATGAGTTGTTTTTTGTTTTTTTGTTTTTTGGAAATGACAACTTGGATAACAATAATTATAGACATTTCCAAAAGGATAGCCTGATTACCTTATTGGGGGTGGGGAGCCAAAGAGTGCTGTAACACCTTAAGGACTAGCAAAGTCATTATAATAAGAGCTTGCATCAACTACAGCCCACTTCATACAATCCGTGAAATGGGCTACAGACTATGGAGACTCATGATATAATAAATTTGTCTTTAATGTGGCATGGGAATGTCTGTTGCTTCTGATAATTAAAATTTGTCCCATGGATTCCCGCCCCCCTCAGGCTAGTCGTACTGGGAGGTATAGGTTAATTAAGAGACTGTAGAGTTGGATGTTCGGCCAGGATTGAAGAGCAAAATGCTGCTTGGTGAGGGGAGGGGGAGAAGATTTACAGAAAGCAGATGATGTAAGAGAATCCTGCACATTATAAAGGAACCCTCAGGCCCATGGGCTTCTGCCCCAGTGGAGTCTCCAGCTTAGCCTTTGATGAAGTGATGCTCGCTCGTAGCTGAGCTCTGCTTCAGATACAGTTTCAAACAGGCTGATGAAGTCCTTTTTGCCTCATTTAAGATAAATAGAGAATGCTGGGGAGGGGGGGAAGTGTCTTCCCCCATTTCTTTTCTCTGTTCTATGAAAGCCAGGCCGGGTGAAGAGGGAGGAGGGCAAGGCCAGGGTGGGAGGTGGCGTCAGATCACACAGCATCTCACAGTCTAGCCTTACATTGGCCTCTTCAGTGAAGGCAACCTAAATTAACTGCAGCAGTATATACTGGAGGAAAAACCTCTGCACGGAACCTGGTTCCCAAGGCCCCATTGGAATGAGAGGAGCCCTTTATGCCAACAAGCCTTCCTGGCAAAGGTTTGATGCTGCTTTCTCTAATACAAGCCATGCTCAATTTGCCACAGAGTAGAGAACAGCATGACTGAAAACAGCTCATGACTTCAACATCAGACAGCAAAGCTTAGAAAAAAATTGCTTTTCCAACCTCTGCAAGGGAGTAAACACAGTACAGAAAAGATACGTCAATTTACTGACACCATCTACTCACAGTTCGTTTTCTATATGTCTCAATATTGCTGAAGCATGGCAAGATCAAAAGGATCAATGGATAGTGGTGTTTTAGAACCAAGGTTCATGAGGACCAAGTACTACTGGGATTCTTCTATGCCATGTGCCATCCTCTTCAGGCTTTGCTTTTCTCTCTAAGCTTAGTTGTAATCTCCACAGTTAAACTACATACAGTAAATGCTTGGTCTTGAATGGGCGGCTAAGATTTATTGGCTTCACAGAAGACCTGCTCCCAGTATAACATATATATGGACATTTTCACAGTGAGACATTTTCACAGTGAAATTTACTACTATAATTCTGTCAGTGGGTGACAGTCAGTCATAGTAATAATAATCAGCAACTCAGTTATAGTAGCAGTAAAAGCTTTCTTGGCTTACCTACTATAAGTTCCCAGCTCTCCTAAATGCTCTGTCCTTTGTCGGAGGGAAAGTGTTGCCCATTTGAGGCATTTATTAGAGAAGAGAGAAAAGTAGGGAGCTTGTAATCTCTTCCAACCCAGCACTCTCCATATGGTTGACTACAACATATCATCGACAATCAGCATGGCAACACTGACCACCTTTTAAAATTGATGTAAGTGGCAGGAAATTTGGGGTGGGGGTGATATTCATTTGGAATAGATTCTGGCTGTGCTGAGAGAGCACACTAGAAAAAAGAAAGAAAGAAATCCAGTCATTTCCATCTTTCAGCCAGAAAATGAACCTTCACTGACATTCAAAGTCAAAACATGCAAGGCCCATGACTAACCAATTTCTTCCTGAACTGTATTTTGTTTATGGTTTTGACCATGGAAGGCTATAGATTTTCCCTGACACATTAAGTACCCCTTCTCTGCTATCCTTTGGGACAGAAAGTAAAACCATATAGCTGTATAACAGTCATGGAGGGGGCTCCTACAGCAGACCTTGTATTAAAATAAAGAGAAAAGTGGAGCAGATTATCACAATCTTCTAAAATCAGTCAAGGCTGATATTTTTAGCTTTCCAGGTAGCAGCTGGAATAGCAGGCTCCATTTGGGGCCATTTCAGTTACCCCATCCTGCCACTCTTCAGATGCTCAAAGCACCCTGGCAGGAAAGGCTTAAGCCTCTTCCTCATGCAGTTCTCACCTTCCTGATGTAAGCTCTGATTGCTCTTTTTCTGGATAACTCCTGGCTAAGCCTACAGAGAGAAGACAGGCTGTAACTTGATATGTTTGATGTCTGTGTTTGATGTGGAATCTGTAAAACTCCCTCTGACCTTGCTAGCAATGTGGTTTCAAGAGCCAAGGGCATTACATCTGGCCCAATTTTTGGACTGCTAGTCTTAAACCCAAATTTTGAGCCATTTTCCCCCAAAGAGCTCCAAAGAACTTGAAAGCTTCTCTTATTCCTAACTTTCTAGTGATCCAATACAGGTATTACTCAACCCAGAACTTTGCTGCATGCTTACCTACAGATCTGCCCATTAGCTGAGTGAGTGACTGCTATCAATCAAGGTTATCCTCACAGTACAGTAGTGGTAAACGTGAAACTACAGGTATTCATCATAAGAGTCCCCATCACCATTCCCTCCATAAAGAGGGTCAAAACAAGCATGCCCCTGAATTGGTGCATCCCACAAAAGAGGTCTTTTGTAAAGTTAATGGCATTTAATTGCCCATTCAAGATCAAAGTGTCCTCAGATACTTTGCATTACAACAGGGATAACTTTTACAACAATGTACTGTTCCGGGAGGCAGTGAAAGACAGGAGGGCCTGGCGTGCTCTGGTCCATGGGGTCATGAAGAGTCAGACACGACTAAACAACAACACTGTTCCTGGGAAAATCCATTTCTCTTCCAGTTCCTGAAAGGACTCCAGCTAAGCCTGGAGGTAGACAATGTTATAATCCCTGTTACTTTACAAGGTCCCAGGACTTTAACACTCTGAAACTTAATACCACTACACTGCCATACCTGCAGTCAAGCAACAGAAAACATAGCACTGTGTTCCTTTTGAGTTGTCCTATTTCACACACCTTTGCTGAGGGCTGCAGGGACCCTTGCATAGGTTCAGCTACTTTGCTAGCTTACCTGAGGATATAAACTGGGCCAAGACTAAGGAACCTCTGGCCCTCCAAATGTTGCTGAACTCCAATTCCCATCAGGCCTGGCCAGTCTCCTGTTTACAGCATCAAAGATTGGTCTGTCCTGTCCCTCCCCAACTCCATTTTGCCTAAACCATTTTGGAGTTAGGATTACTCAGTAAATCACAGAGGGAGGAGAGGACAAGCTAAGAACTGGCCCCAGAGACTAAGATCTAATTTTGCTGTTTGGGTGCCCCCCAGTAACACCCCTCCCCAACTGCCTGAGGAAAGGTGCCCAGCTGGGAGAAGAAGAGAGGCGTGTGTCCAGTCATCTGGATGGGAGAGCTGGCCATGACCATGATCACCAAAATCTTGGCAGCTGTCAAATGGATACAAGAGGTAGGGATAGATAATAAGGGTGCTTTCAGACAAACAGCATCTGGTATTGCCACAAGATGTTGAGAGATGCCGTGCAACGGTTCCATTTTGCCCTCCCTAGTAGTTTCCACATAGTAAAGGGGAGGGGGGGACAGATACGTTGTTGTTGGAAAACATGCAAGGGTTACAAATTAAAGACAATATCAGGGACACTGCAATAAATGTGATTGCCCGCAAAGACATGCGGGTGCGCACCCCCTAGGAAGAGTTCCATGTAAAAGAAGAAGGGTAGCAGAATTCAGGAACAAAATGGCTTTTCTCAACTCCCAGTGTCCCTAGCCATAATGGTTTCTCCTTAAAAAGGACCCAAGACAGCTTACATCATTAAAAGACCATACTTAAAGCTAAAAACAGAAAATATACAAATACTAAAAAGGATCAAACAAAGACCACACTAAAAAATGATAAACAAAAGCAGGACCAAAAATACATTCAAAGCAGTAAAGGTACAACAATCCATTTTAAAAAAATGCACTCAGAAGGGAAAGCTTGACTGAAGAATCCATCACATTGGGATGGAGTAAGATTGGGGAACAGTGAGAATCATCACTGTGAAAGTTTGTGCTGTTGGGTGTCGGGTCCCAAATTTCCTCCCAGAATATTGTGAATCACGTTAATCTCAGGGACAGATGTTTGTATTAGATTTAGTTAGCTAATGTTTATTTCCTTGTAACCTGTGTTCAGAATTGTGTATTCTATGCATATATACATATATCTTATCAAATCAAAGAAAGCTAAATCTGTGACCTGAATAATTCATCTGCCAATTTTCATATGATTGCTTTTGTTTTTCAGGCTTTATTGCTCTTCTGACATGAGAACCACAGGTATAAGGAGTTATACTTTGCCTTGCTGAAAACCCTGACTGAGGCTACAAATTCTTCATTCTGCCTGTCTTTTGAGATATCATCAGGCTTTGCCCATGTAACTACAAGCCTATGGACTAGAAACTTACTGACAGAAGAATTGTTGCCTATTATCACATTTTGTGCCTGTGTAGAGCATAGCAGCATATTCAAAGGCTTGTTTCTTGGCTAAACCCCTTCATGCTTGTTGAAAAACAGCCCTTGACAATATCATTCACAGTTGTCGAAAAACAACCCTGAATGTTGCTTTGTGTGAGTGAGCAGTGGTTAATTGATGAAAAAAAGGAGTCAACTTTTGGGATTTTCTCTTGCTTGTTATCTTTCTGTAAATGGTGGTAAAAGCAAGAGGGTATCGTATACATCATCTTGACTGCTGCCATTGGTGTTGTCACAAGTCAGGGTGCTCTTTACTATGTAAAGCTTGGTATCCTTTTTCCTGCTAGCATCACAGTCACATATTACACAGCAATATTGGACCATTTCCTGGTGCTTTGAATAATGGATTCAGAAGTACAATATCCCATATTCATAAACTGGAAGGTAGTTAGTTAGTTAGTTAGTTAGTTAGTTAGTGTGTGTGTGTGTGTGTGTGTGTGTGTTTGTTTGTTTGTTTGTTTGTTTGTTTGTTTGTAGAACTGAATATCATAAGAAAACAAGACTCACTAGAAAAGACAATAATACTAGGAAAAGTTGAAGGCAGTAGGAAAAAAGAAAGACCAACCATGTGATGGACTGACTCAATAAAGGAAACCACAGCCTTTAATTTGCAAGATATAAACAGGGCTGTTAATGACAAGACTTTTTGGAACACCATATGTTAAGAGGTACATAACAAATTAGAGAACCCATGTCAAGTCAGTTCTAACTGTGTGTGTTATTTGCCATCACGTTGATTCTAACTTATGGCAATCCTAGTAGGGTTTCTAACGTATGTGAGTCCCAGGATAACACTATATCCACTAAACCGCACTGGCTGTCAGTTCTAACTACTAACTTGCAATTGTCACAAAATGACCCTTTGGCTGCACAATGTTATTGTCATCACCACTAGCACAAGGGGTTTACTTTGATTTCCTAACTGTCCTCATGCTGGATGGAGATGAAGGAGGGCAGGAAGATCCAGACTGTTTACCAAGGATTAAATGAACCAGAACCTAGGCAGCTATCGAGATTGAAAAGAGAAACTTCATCACATGGGGAAAAAAGAATAAGGTAATGTGAGGCTTCTGCTGTCAGTCAAAGCAATTGTGATTCAAATAAGTTTTGCTGATAAACAGATTTGTTATGGTTTCTGAAAATATGTTGCAATTTGTTCAACTAGCTGTTTCTATCGGTTTTATTGCGTCTATTGATATATGTCATCTTGCCTTATTTTTATGATTTTGATATCCAATACTATTACTCTTCTTGAACACCATAAAGTAGGTACTCTTTTTCATCAACAAACAAATAAATTAATTCCAGGAGTCAGTTGCACAAAGTGCTCAAAAAGGAAAATATTATTTTCTTGGTTTTTTAAATGCCATAATTTTGAATTCCAAAGCTGAATGCATCTGTGCTGAGACTTCAGGGATACCCCTCCTCTAATCCACTATGTTGGCGGGGGGGGGGGCTAGAAAGAGAGCATCTCTTGGCACAGAACGTAGCTGGCCTATATATAAATATATATAAAATATATAAAAAATACATCTTGGGCCAGTCCCCAGCTAAGATCTTCAAGACTTACATCAGCTGTGGATCTGGCACCCACTTGGTGTGAATGGGTTGTTTCTTTCAGACATTATCATAATTGCTTTTGAAAGCCTGGCTCCTTTTAAACTCTTTCCCCCTGTAAATATTTAGCCCACGATTTTGTTAGGCTTGTAAATAAGCTCCCCCTTTCCTTTTCTGAGCTTGCTGTTTTTAATCATAAAAGCAGCCTTGGAGAAAAAAGGGAATCATAAGAGGGGGGTGAAGGGGGTTGTATGTAACTTCATCCAGAGGAGGGCTAGCCAATAAGGTTCCAAACTTCTGCAATTTTACTGGGGCGCATGGCTGACCTGGCTATTCATTCTGTCCAGGCAGCAGCTCAGGGCAGAACAATTGTAAAAGAAAAGGCTTCTTGTTTGGGTTCCCATTCTGCAGCAGCCAATGCACCCAGTTTCCTGCACAAATTGATAGTGTGCCCTGATGCTGCAGAAGATTCTCTTGGGCATGTTAGCATTATTTACTACTTAAACTTGCAGAGTACATGAGGCTGATACAGAGCTTGTGACCTCTGAGGAGAATCATTTCTCTTGCGATTAGTATTAGTTCAAAGGAGAGGGGGAGTATGGATAGTACAAGAAGGAAAACAAAACAGCTAAACTTGGTGAGAAAAGCCCTTTCTAGAGCTTGAGCAGCTCCCCTGCTTGTGAGTCTGCTGCTTTGTCAGGCAAAGCCGCTGGAATGGAAGAGGAAACAGGAAGTCATCTCAGAAAGAGAAGGAGGTGCAGTCTAAAAATTCTAGGAAAATGGGAGGGCAGAATACACTTGAGGAGCTGTCTGTTCATCTCATCCCAGCCCAGCCCAGCCCAATGTCTGGATTATTTGCTACCTGTGTTTCAGCTTTATCCCAACACAATTGTGACTGCCTTCTTCAGATGCCTTTTCTCTGGCTCCACATAACCTAAGGTAACAACACATGGAGAACCACAAGGGACTGCCCTATTGAGCTTGATGACACTTACTTCTGTGAGTCCCTCCCGAAATCTTGGAATAACACTGCATGTATACAGAAGAAATCTCAAGCCATTTCAATGATTAAAAGAGTTTTCCATCTCAGGAGACTTTCTACATCATTTCATAGCAGAAGGACTTTTAATGCATTGAATTATCTAAGGTCCAGGCCTGTGAATGTTTATCCTGATCTTTCCCTCCATTTTAGTGCATTGGCGGGATAAAATAACATACCACCATATTTTAGCTGAAAGCTCTCGCTGCCCACAACCTAAATTTAGGAATAGAGGCAGATCAGCCTTTCAGGTTGAAGAGAAGGGGCTGTAAAAGAGCTGAGAGGGACCCATAGAGAATGGGTGTAAAGATATGGGGGGGGGGAACCTCAAGGTCAGGATGCTAGAGACATAATAAATTATATCAGAGATGCTATTGAAGTCACACCTTTCAGGAAAAGTTTTCTGGCAAATGGCCAGACCCACATTTCAAAACATCTTTGAGAATGCCGTGTTCAAGCTTCACCACGGACTTGTTAGAAATCCCAT
Organism: Intellagama lesueurii; assembly: GCA_037013535.1. NCBI lineage: Eukaryota > Metazoa > Chordata > Lepidosauria > Squamata > Agamidae > Intellagama > Intellagama lesueurii. The sequence continues at coordinate 216,741,760 of JBAJHW010000003.1, forward strand.
TTGGTGCAGGAAGGCAAGGAAAGCAATCCGCAAGCTGGCCTGGTGCCTTCACATGCAAATATACACAGGAAACAGCTCACCTCTACCTTAGAGGTAGATTAACTAAGTGCCCAGATCAAAAGGCTTTTGATCTGGAATACACAAAGGGCACTGGGGCTTAAGTAGGACTTGGGGAGCCAAGCAAAGGGTCTTCTGCCTTCCAGGAGATTGGGAGATGGATTCTCAGGGAAGGAGATTCAACATCCTAAGTGAGCAACCCAACTGAGGCTGTTAGGGAAACTTAGATAGATTAAGATAACTGCATTCTTTAGCTTTCTCTGTCACTAGTTTATGCCTTGCCTTTGAGATGGTGAAAGTAGTCTGGGTAACTTTGCTGCTTTGCTCCTTTGACAATGTTTTTTACTTGTTTTACTTTTAATAAAGCTAATGTTTCAGAAACCGTCCACTTGTGACACGAAGGACTCCGTTCTGCAGAGCTATATTTGGTTTACTGTAAATCTAATTCCAGATGCCTCACAATTCTTGGCCCACGTTACCAGAGTAACTTGCCCATTTGCTATTGAGAGGGTAATGGCTGCCGGGTTTCCCTCTCTCCAGCTGCAACAGCCTGGACACCAAGCCCCAAAATTACTTTACAAAGGCCAATTGGAGAACTCTAGCGGACCAGATCCAGCCCTTCATCCTGAGGTTCCCCATTCCTGAGTTATTGCATGCTATATCTCTGCATTATCAGCCCAACACCATAACTAGCTGTGCCCAGTGGTGCTTACTCTAAAGAAAGTTGGCATAGGCTTTAGTGAAGAATACACATAAGAGCACTGATCCTGCTTGGAAGGAAGCCTCATTCATTGCCATGGGACCTGCCTCAGTATGTTGTGACTAGTTGTCCCTCCCTCAAAAAAGAAAAAAAATCATCTCTCCAAACAAGGATGACCTTTCATGTTGAATATCACAAAAAGTGTGCCCATGATAGGGATCATCTACCTGCTACCTGATGTTCTGTCACCACCACTTCTACCTCTAACAGCTGAGAATTAAAAAGGAGATGGCGTTGCTTAACCAGGATTAGAAGGCATATGCATATTTCATTTGCATCTGTATTTCCTCTCTGTGTATCCAATTAGGTCTCTGCCCCAGGCATCCAACACAGGGCACATTTAGGTAATTTTATATTTCGGACCTACAGTATGGCCTTAACCAGGTTGTGCCGTTTAGATGACAATGCATATGCCTTCACTGCCTTGAAAATGAGATACACCATCATCACTGTGTATTGAGGAGTCTGTCCTGCTCATTCTGCTGAGTGGGCCCTCAGGCGTCTATCCCACAGTCATACACTAACAGTACCACTGATCTCATGGCAAAACAGTACTGCTGGTCCTAAAGGGCTCAGCGGGCTTGTATTTGTTTAAAGTATTGTAAGGCACTGTTGGTTTAATTTCCAAAGTATAAGCCAGTTATTTATGCCTTTGCCCAGTCTGAGAAGACAGAACAATGTGTGCCACTGGTGTCTACCATCTCTGTGTGAAGCTCTCTGTGAAGGAAAAGGAGCAGAACTCCATTGCTTTTCCTGCTTTGTGAATAACTAAGAGGTGCAAAGACAGAGTGATCCATTGCTTTGCAGGGCAATCTGGGAATGTTAAGAACAAAAACAAATTTTTCTATGCCTGTAGGGTAAAAGTGGGTAAGGGTCAGCCCTCAATGCTGATTTGGTGGCTGACAGCCCAACTTTCTTCCTTTTCAGGCAGAAATGGATAATTTGCCATTCCTGGAAGGATTCAAGATTGGCAACTTGCCTTTTAATAAGCACAGAGCACTTTGCACCATTTAACACCTCAAGAATACCAATTTTTCAAAACAGGAGGTGGACTTCAATCCACGTCTGGTTTCATTTCTCACATTTTTGTTCATTCTGTGTGGCCCCCAGCAGTTCTTAGAGCATAAGAAATTGCTCTCTCAGGCTGTGACTACACTGCCAAACCAAGTTACTCTAATTCAGCTTTGCCCCAATTTGATTCACAGCCCATATTACAGCTGAATCTGCAGTAAGTGATCACACAGGGGCTGCGGATTGATTTGGGAGTGTAGCGTTCATACTCAATGCGATGCCATTCAAATTTCTGCCCAGAGGCCCCCTTCTTTCCTTCCTTCTTGTAGGCCTTCCTCTGCCAATCCTTTTATGGTTTGATGTCAAGCCGCTTGGTTTTGAAACACCGTACTTGGTTTCCAGTACGATGTTCTGGAAAAGGTGGCAGTGTTCCATCATTCTTTTTTAACATGTACAGATTATACCACATGAATGTCTTTTATTTCATCTGAGTTGTTTCTGGTTTGTTCATAATTAAAATAATAATAATAATACTTATCCAGAGGGGATCTAGTGCTAAACTAGTGTATCAGTACCAATGATAAGGTGATCTAGCACTAATCTCATATATGTTTAAAAAAAAAGGAGGACAACCAATGGGAAAGAACATGGTGTGACACAAACCTCAAACATTCTAGCTGGTGACAACAGGAAGAAAGATATTGGCTGGAAGACATCAGAAAGGAGAGCCAATCAAGAGATGCCAGAGGGTGCTATAAGAAGGAGGAGGGAAGACGAGAGAAGAGGAGAAGATTAGTAGATAGTATTTAAGGACAGGAGTTTGGGTTTTTCAGGGAGTTGTATAATATGATTACTTTGTAACAGAGAGAGCTAGCTCAGGCCTGGAAAAGTTGATTCTTACAACACTTGTAAGTACTTCAAGCTTAAGAATGTGCCTCGTAACTGTTATGCTTTTTAAATAAAGAACTTTATTTTTCAACTTAAAAACGACTTGGCTCTTACTATTTGGGCTTAAAGCTACCCCAGGGAAAGAAAAGGGCAGGTTAAAGGTCATCAGCCAGGTTGGACTGGTCACATATGGGGGCAGTTGTTCTTGCTGTCCTGAACATCACGCCCCAATTGCTTATAGTCCAGAGAGTACTTTGCACCATGGGGCAGCATATACATTGAAATAATAAATAACTACATTATCAAAGCACCACCCACAGACATGCCCCCTGTCTTTACAAGAACAAATCAACTGATCACATAGGAGAAAGTCCATTTGGCTTCAAAAAAAGTACGTAGAAGCTTCCAGCAGCAGAGAAAAGAAGGCACATTGGGAGCAGAAAGGGCTGGATCGATGCAAATCAGTTTTTGCATCCTGTGATCAGAAAAAAAAAACTTGGAATCAACCCATACTATAACTGCTGCAAAACCCATGGCATTTGATTGTGTAGTCACAGTCCCAGACTCAACAAAGTTGACTGCCCTTAGTATAGCACCTGCACAAAATGAAAGCAGGAGCAGGGGCCCTGCCTGTACTGCCCCAAGAGATGTTGCTCTCATGTAGGCAAGATGTCTTAAAGTCCTCATGTTGAAACCAGAGTGAGTGGTGGAGGACCCTGGCTTGAGCACTGCTTGTCTTCATTGCACCTGAGCACACCAGGCTAGTTTGGGCAGCGGAAATATAGCTTTTCTTTTTTAAAAACTACAACTCCTAGAATTCCCAAACAAGCATGGCCATGATGGCTAGGAAGGCCTGTTCTGGCAGTTATTGTCTTTTAAAAGTGCCAAATCCGAGTTCCAGCACAGAACAGGCTCATGGACATCTGATTTGCAAGAGAGGCCCACCATATCTCTGTTTCTGTTGGTAAGGTTTGTCCTCTGGCTGCCCCCTCCCTTTGCCAAGATAGGAATAGTATGGCAATCCCTGTGCACTTTATTTAACGCGGAAAGAGGAAAAGGAACTGTCATGATGAACTGAAACAACTTGCTCACCAAGTCCCAGGCAAACCAGGTTGTTGTCTTTGACATAAAGTGAGAGAGAGAGAGAGAGAGTCAGAGAGCGTGTGGGTGTGTAAGCAGCTCCCATCTTCCTTCCCCTCTTCTCAGAGGAGTCTCTAGATGTTCTTTTCCTTCCCCACATTCAGTTCCACAGCTATGCTGTTTGGAATCATGCATACCCTTTAAAGTGAACTCAAAGTGCACTCATTGTGCTGCAGATCTCCTTTTGGTATCAACGTCTGCTTTGGCCGTAACCCACTGCTTGGGCAATCATTCCACTGAGATCAATGGCACTTACTCCTGAGTAAGCATGGAGAAAGTTACAGACTTACTTGGAAGCAAATTCAATTGGACACAGCTGTTGTACTTGCTCTCTAGTCCAAATGCACAGGCATAGCAGAGTGAAGTGTTATTTTGCTGGTGCACATTCCAGTCTTTGCTTGCAAACAGACATCTGGGTATTGTTTGCTGATGTTACATTCCTCTGCATTTTCATACAATGCTGATATCCCTACATACTGCCAACTTAAGATACAAATAAGTCACAAATGGCAAGGCTATTTACCTAGTTATGACTATTTCCTTCCAAAGGGATTTGAACATTTGCATGGCAGCGTCGAAAACAAAAAATATGATCCTGCTCCATCAAAGTCCATGAGATGTTTTTCTTCTTTATGTTTTTGGCTTAGCAAGGTACTAGATTCAAGCCCATGCAGAAGCACAGTCAGTGTGCAGAGAATATCTCTATCTGCACTACCCAGGCTTGGGGATGTTATCACTATAAAGGCTTGTATGAAAAGCAAAATGCTCCCACAGTCTTAAATACTTGGAAGACTGCAGCACTGGAGTTATCTAAACTATTTCTACAGTCCAATCGCTGTAATAGCCAGGTGCTGAAATCACTGCTGTAGATCACATCCAGATGGCTGGGGAGATGGAGGAGTTTAGCAAGGCTGCCTGTGTCTGCAGTTTCTTTGTTGAGAGAAGTCTATTCCTTACAGTGCAGTTAGGAAAGCCAGCTTATTCCACGTACCTCCCTCCCTCTCTCCCTCCCTCCCTCCCTCCCTCTCTCTCTCTCTCTCTCTCTCTCTCTCTCTCGCACACACACACACACACATCTGAAATCAGAGGAAGGGATGTTAAAGATGGCAGATAGCATTGTCAAGTGGCCAGGGCTACCATTTTTTTAAAAAGCAGTCTAGTCTGCTCATGAGCAGCTTATTATTATTATTATTTAAGTATGATATGCAAGTAGTAGAAGGAGCAGGGAATGTGGATAAGCATTATCACCTGTTAACATCTTCCTTAGAATGAAGAATACACAGCAAAAATGCAACATTGGCTTAAAACAATATCCATTGTACAGTGCAATGTAGTCTCAGTCCTACTGTATGGCAGTAGGAATAGTCAACTTTAACACAGGCTACCATAAAAAGGCTAAAAACATTTGAAATGTGGATTCATTGCAGCAAATAACTCTCTCTGCAATAAAAATTTCTTGGATTGATAGAGTGATCAGCAAAACATTTCAAAGCGACCCCACCAAATAATAGCTGGAATCTAGCAGTAAGTCACAACTAGGGTAGGCCGACTGAATCAATGGAACTTACTGAAGAGTTGACTCACCAAATCCTCACTGCTTCACTCTAGTTGCAACTTACTGCTGGATTTCAGCCAGTGTTTCAAAATAAAGAGTATTGTTGCTTATTATTGAAAAAGTTAATTAAAATGTTTAAAGGAATTACCTTGCCATTGTGCTAAAAAAGTAACAAGCAATCAGTAACATTATTATTTTTAACAAGTTACTTTAAAGTACTGGAATTTTTTTTGTTGGATTTTTCTCACAGCTCCCCCTTTTATTATTATTATTATTAATTATTATTATTAATTATTATTATTATTATTATTATTATTATTATTATTATTATTATTATTATTATTATTTACAGTGTTACTTGTGCTCTTTTGCATCAGAAGGTCCCAGCATTCTAACCCTACTGCCTAGCTCATCGGCCTGAGATTCTTTGTTTTCTGTCATTCAAATAAGATGCCCAGCGCTATGTACCTCCCTTACTCTCTTTGTTCTCAATGTCTTGAAATGAGACAAAAAAGGCGATGGGCTTCCCAGAATCAGAAATGCACACAGAAATCATGATATGTTTCCAAAAAAATCTGGAAAGTTTCAAAGCCTAAGTATCATCAAGACTCTGATTGCCTGCATGCCCATGAGATTGATCATCTCATACAGAGAAGAATAGAAGAAGACAACAAACTCACAAGGAGGAGGTGTGTGTGTGTGTGTGTGTGTGTGTGTTTAGCAAGAATAGCAGTGCTTGTAGGTATGTCTACACGAGATGCAGCAAAAAGAAGTGCACACTGATATCTTGAATCTTGTCCTGTAAGATACAGTGATGGTCATCAACTTGGATGGCTTCAAAAGACAATGATGGAAAAGACTAGTAATGGCCACCAATGATGAATGTAATACCTCCAGTATCAGAGACTGGATAGTTACAAAGACTACAACAAATACCAATTGGATGTCAAAGAAAACTTATTAGCATTGCCATCATTCAAGCCAAGGCTCCAGCTACAGATGTTAACAATGAAGAAACTGAAAGCTTGATGCAAATGTTCAGGGAAAAATGGATCACACACCAAACCAGGCTGGACTGGTAATAATAAATGACTGGAAACTAAAGGTAGGAAATAAAGCAGAGCAAAACATCACTGGAGAATTTGTCCTAGGAGTTAGAAATGAAGCAGGAGAGAGACTTGTGGAATTCTAGGAAGTCAACAAGTTGTTTATTGCAATTACATGTTTCAGGCAACCAAACAGATGACTTTACATGTGGAAATCACTAGACGGCCAATATAGAAATCAAATGTGATATCTAACCGGTAGCAGAAGATAGAGAAGCCCTATTTTGCCCGCAAAAATGTGACTGGGAGTGGACTGTGGTATGAACTGTTAATATAAAAAATTAGAGGAAAGCCAGGAAAGAACACTCAAGCAATCATAGTGCTAAAATATAATTCAAACAACATTCCCAAATAATTTAAAGACCATGTAAAAATAGATATGTATATTACTAAGCTCAGTGACTAGGAACCAGAGAACCATGGATTGAAACCAGAGATTTTATTGTGGAAGAATGAGAAAAGGCTACTTCTGTAGTCAAAAGAAGAGAAACCCATTGAGGGATAACTGATATAAGTCTTAAAACTGGTCACAACAAAGTAAAAGAAAAAATGACAGTAACAGAATCCTAAATGCATTTTTTCAGCAACTTTCAGGTAGGAATAACGAGAAATATTACAATAACCATTGCAAAGAATTAGAAGAGGACAAGAAAATTATGTGGGGAAGAGAAATCTCCATCAGATCCAAGAAATCGAAAGGAAATTGAAACCAGGATTAGAGCTGTTGAAAGAACAATAGGGAATGCATTGTCTGATGCAGAAAAATAAAGAGAAGATGTAAACATTATATTGGAGAACTATATAGAAGAGATACAAAGAAGATGGATTCCTTCAAAGAAGAATTCTTTGATAAAGAACCTGTAATTTCAGAAAATGAAGTGAAAGCTGCTCTTAAAGCTATAGGAAGAAATTATACTTAGAAGTAGATGGTATATCAGTACAGCTAATTCAAGCTACAGAGACTGAATCCCTCAAAAGTTTAACAAAATAAGCCAGCAAATATGGAAAACAAAACAATGGCCCACGAACAGGAAATGCCTGATAGATATTTTGATCCCTCAAAAAACAGAAATGCCAAAGACTGGAGTAACTGTAGGATTGTTGCATTAATTTCTTATGCAAGCAGACTGATACTCAAGATTTTAAAGCAATTACTTTTACCACACTTGGAACAAGAAATACCAGATGCTCAAGCTGAATTTGTGAAATGATGAGGCACTAAAGATCATCTTGCAATATACGTTGGCCATTGGGAGGTACAAAAAAATTCCAAAAAAATTAGTTTGCACTTTATAGATTAGCAAAGGATTTGATTGCATGGATGATGAAAAGCTATGGAACATTCAAAAATAAATGGATGTGCCACAACATTTGATTGTTCTCATGAGTCACTTATATTTTAGACAAGAGGCTGCTATTAGGATAGAAAGTGGGGAAACAGAAAAGTTTGCCATTGGCAGAGGTGTCAGACTAGGGAATCTTTTACCTACTTTCCTATTCAATCTATACATAGAACATACATTATACAGACAGATGGATTCGACTCAGTTGAAGGATGAGTGGAAATTGATAGAATATACACATCAGTAATTTGAGATATGCAGATGACTGCATATCACTAGCAGAAAGCAGCAATGACTTGAAAGACCATTCATAAAGAGTAAAGAAGAAAGTGTGAACATAAGGTTATGTATGAACATTAAGAAGACAAAAATAATGTCTGTAGAATTGCATAATGTTTATGCTGATAGTGAAAAAAATACAGTTTTTAACTATTTTCTATACTTTGATTCCACTATCAAACAAAACAATAATTGGAGCTAAGAAATCAGAAGAAAGCTGAGACTTGAAAGGCCAGCTGTGAAGGAACCAGAAAATATATTTTGAGTGTGAGGAAGTGTCACTCACTAGAGACCAAAACCAATATCATCCATACTGTGGTATTCCCAGTTCTAGCATATAGATGTGAAAGCTGGAAAATAAAGAAAGCTGAAATTAAAAAAAAAAATTCATCTGAAACATGGTGCTAGAGAAGCACTTTACAGTTATCATGAACTGTCAGAAAGATAAATAAGTGGATGTGATATCAAATCAAGACTGAACTCTAATTAGAAGCCAAACAGACTTTTTTGCCCAAATAAAGGCAAGACACACTAATATAAAGTTGCTCAACATGGGTGCCTCTGCATTCCATGCGTGCATATGTGTGTAAACAAAACATAATGGTGGGAGCTGCACCATGCAAGGCCTTTGTGGATGCAAAATGCCACATTGCACTTTTGCAACTCCACTTCAGACTTATTTAGACCCCAGAGTGTAGTTGTGACCTTCATGAATTTGTTGTTGTTTAGTCGTTAAGTCATGTCCGACTCTTCGTGACCCCATGGACCAGAGCACGCCAGGCCCTCCTGTCTTCCACTGCCTCCCAGAGTTGGGTCAAATTCATGTTGGTAGCTTCGATGACACTGTCCAACCATCTCGTCCTCTGTCGTCCCCTTCTCCTCTTGCCTTCACACTTTCCCAACATCAGGGTCTTTTCCAGGGAGTCTTCTCTTCTCATGAGATGGCCAAAGTATTGGAGCCTCAGCTTCAGGATCTGTCCTTCCAGTGAGCACTCAGGGTTGATTTCCTTTAGAATGGATAGGTTTGTTCTCCTTGCAGTCCAGGGGACTCTCAAGAGTCTCCTCCAGCACCACAATTCAAAAGCATCAATTCTTCGGCGGTCAGCCTTCTTTATGGTCCAACTCTCACTTCCATACATCGCTACTGGAAAAACCATAGCTTTGACTATGTGGACCTTTGTCTGCAAGGTGACGGTCTCTGCTTTTTAAGATGCTGTCTAGGTTTGTCATTGCTTTTCTCCCAAGAAGGAGGTGTCTTTTAATTTCGTGGCTGCTGTCACCATCTGCAGTGATCATGGAGCCCAAGAAAGTCAAATCTGTCACTGCCTCCATATTTCCCCCTTCTATTTGCCAGGAGGTGATGGGACCAGTGGCCATGATCTTCGTTTTTTTGATGTTGAGCTTCAGACCATTTTTTGTGCTCTCCTCTTTCACCCTCATTAAGAGGTTCTTTAATTCTTCCTCACTTTCTGCCATCAGAGTGGTATCATCTACATATCTGAGGTTGTTGATATTTCTTCCGGCAATCTTAATTCCGGCTTGGGATTCATCCAGTCCTGCCTTTCGCATGATGTATTCTGCATATAAGTTAAATAAGCAGGGGGACAATATACAGCCTTGTCGTACTCCTTTCCCAATTTTGAACCAATCAGTTGTTCCATATCCAGTTCTAACTGTTGCTTCCTGTCCCACATAGAGATTTCTCAGGAGATAGATAAGGTGGTCAGGCACTCCCATTTCTTTAAGAACTTGCCATAGTTTGTTGTGGTTGACACAGTCAAAGGCTTTTGCGTAGTCAATGAAGCAGAAGTAGATGTTTTTCTGGAACTCTCTGGCTTTCTCCATAATCCAGCACATGTTAGCAATTTGGTCTCTAGTTCCTCTGCCCCTTCGAAATCCAGCTTGTACTTCTGGGAGTTCTCGGTCCACATACTGCTGAAGCCTACCTTGTAGGATTTTGAGCATAACCTTGCTAGGATGTGAAATGAGTGCATGAATGAGTTCATGAATTTACATCCATATAAAATGATGCAGTTTGACCCAACTCCGGGAGGCAGTGGAAGACAGGAGGGCCTGGCGTGCTCTGGTCCATGGGGTCACGAAGAGTCGGACACAACTTAACAACTAAACAACAACAACAACAAAAATGATGCAGACAGCGCTACTAAGTACTCAGAGCTTCAGTCACACATATTTATATGGCCTAGTAATTTATATTCACTATCTTGGCTCTCAGAATTCAAACCTGCCCTCAGTCCATGGATAGCAAGGAAAACACAAACTAACATATGAAAATCTACAGATTTTGCTAATGAGATTCAGGCTGCGATTTTATGTGCATTTTACTCTGGATACTGTAGAGAATATATATCCATCATGACTAGTGGCTACTGACAGCCTTTTCTATGGATAGCCATATCCTCTATCTTCTGCCCAGAACACAGTAGCTCTTCTTTCTGCACTAGAGTTGTGCATGCTGTTGCTTCCTCTGTGTCAAAAACATGTACAGATGAAACAATCACTATCATATCTTGCCCCTTAGATGGGAGCTGCATGGAGGGGGCACAACCAGCTGTTTACAACTGGGGCACTTCAGACTGCATGCATACACAGCGTAACCCCAACTTGTAAAGTGCTGTGTATACAACATCATCCTACACTCTACTATAGACATCAGTATTATCACAGACATTCAGTATTGCGTACAGTTCTGGTCGCCACACCTCAAAAAAGACATAGCGGAACTGGAAAAGATGCAGAAGTGAGTGACTAAAATGATGACTGGGCCGGGGCACCTCCCTAATGATGAAAGGCTACAGCGTTTGAGGCTCTTTAGTCTAGAGAAAAGGTGCCTGAGGGGGGACATGATTGAGATGTATAAAATTATGCAGGGGATGGATAAAGTGAATAGAGAGAAGCTCTTTTCCCTCTCACGCAATACTAGAGCCAAGGGACATCCACTCAAATTGAGTGTTGGGGGAGTGAGAACAGACAAAATTTTTTTTATTTACCCAGCATGTTGTTAGTCTGTGGAACTCCTTGGCACAGGATGTGGTGATGGCATCTGGCCTAGATGCCTTTAAAAGGGGATTGGACAGATTTCTGGAGGAAAAGTCCATCGCAGGTTACAAGCCATGATGGGGATGTATAATCTCCAGGTTTAAAAGGAAGGTACCTCAAAATGCCAGATGCAAGGGAGTGGTATCAGAAGACAGGTATCTAGTTGTATTGTGTGCTCCCACAGGCATCTGGTGGGGCACTGTGAGACACAGGAAGCTGGACTGGATGGGCCCTTGGCCTGATCCAGCAGGGCTCTAATTATGTCCTTATGACATAGTATACACACATATACACATTATATATGTATATAGATGCAAATCTAATAAACTCTTATATGCTATCCTGTCAGTCACCTTCCTTGGCTGCTGTTGATTTCCTGCGAGAAAGTCAGTTTGTATCCTGGGCTGTGGGCAAAATGGAAGGGAGATCTCCTTGTTCAGAGGTACAATGGCTCCTTCTACAGTTATACTACCACCTGTTGCTGATTATGTATTTAAATTGCAGAACTAAATCGAAAGTGGGCTACTTTTTTGAGGTGGAGGACCGCATTTTCTCAACTTCCTCTGTTTAAATTTCCCAGTGAGAACAAACTGCCCCAGCTGCCATCTCAGATCTGCACTACAACTTGCAAGGCACTGCCTTGAAATATTTCAGAAAAACTGCGCAGTGGTCTAATCAAACCAAAAAGACACTTTGTTTGGATGTTCATACAGAAAGTTCCTTTTCTGAGATCTCTGTTTTAAGCTCCTCCTCAAAATAAACCCCATACTGGGACAGGGAAATGCTTTTAATTCCAAGCTTTTTAAAAATATATAAAATTAATATATTTTATTTATATTTCTTCCTTTTACAAACGTCAATAAAGTTACATAATATAATAATCCTAAAACCTAAAAATAGCAAAATAGAAATAAAAAAACAAAGCTGTTTGCTTGTTTTTAATATCTCCTCCTCCTCCAAATTAAGCTTCAAAAATGAAAACACTTGGAAGGAAATCAGGAATGTGTCTCTGGATAAAACAAAGGAGTATCAGGTCCGGTCAGGTACAAAGAACAAATTGGGTTTCACAGGTGTGAGGGTGGAATCAGCTTGCGGATGCAGACTGCAGCAGATCTGAGGAAATGTCATGCTTTCCAAACAAAGCTAGACAAAAGTGGACTAAATAAGGTGATATTAATGGTCCTGTCTGGAAGAATCCTGTGTTTGTCTCGCCTTCTGACTCTGTTTTGCACTAAGCTACGGCTGATGTCTGTGGGGTTTCAGCAAATGAAAAAGAGATGTACCTCCCACAAGTTGCAGGCCCTAGCCTTACACCTCTCTTAAGTTGTCTGCATAGTTTCAAAACAGAGTATGATATGTGACCAAAGGGAAGAGAGCCATTTTTTTTGGTCACTTCATGAGGAGAGGTGTCACCAAATAGTCCTCAAATCTGACTTTCAGACATAGAGCATAGAAGTTAAGGTTTTGGACTTGAATCCTGGAGATCCAGATTCTAACCCCTACTGTGCCATGAATCCACTAGGTGACCTTTGATCAGTCACACTGTCTGCCTGAACTCCTTCTGAATGTTTATCTGGAAATGTGCCCAAGTAAGTGGATTTCAGAATGCAATCTTGGAAATAGGGAGCAAGATTGTTTCTGAGCATATGCTCACCTGGCAATTTGTTTTCACTGCTATGATTACCATCTGACATGGAAAATCCACTTGTCGTCTTCCCCTAAATATGTTTGCTTGTCTGCCTGCTTGCTGTCTCCATTACTACTGCAATTAGGAAAAGTTTGAAGGAGATACTTTGGAAAGAGGGCTTTTAGACTGTTTTTATCTTCATTGATTATTCTGGCTGTAAAGGGCTTTGTTACTTTATTTGTTTTTAATGTTTGTTGGCTGTCTTGGTCTTTTTTCTTTTAACAGACAGACAGACAGACAGACAGACAGACAGACAGACAGACAGACAGACAGACAGACAGACAGATAGATAGATAGATAGATAGATAGATAGATAGATAGATAGATAGATAGATAGATAGATAGATAGATAGATAGATAGATAGATAGATAGATAGATAGATAGATAGATCCAAAAGAAAGAGAATGGAAGTGGAATATGGGTGGAAGTTTCACCAAGCCTGAGACTCTGGGTGAGGAAATGAAATGGGACAAGACAGTGAGCAAACACAACAATGGACTCTAAACTACTTGTTTCTGCTTTTATGGTTGCCCATTTCTCTGATCCCAGCAATGCTGGTTGCTGAAGATGGGCCCTCCTGCATTCAGAGTAAGTATTCTACCACTAGGCGACAGCCTTTTCCCTCAGAAACTCTGTGACCTTCATGTGTTGACTTTAGTATGCATCTGAAGAAGTGGGCTGCAGCCCACAAAAGCTTATGCCAGATTAATCTTGTTAGTCTTAAAAGTACCACAGGACTCCTAGCTGTTTATGCAGACAGTGTTTCTGCAAGACAGCGCCATACATGTCCCACCCAGCCACTGATTTAGACCTGGTTATGGGATGTAGGCCTTAGAGAGTTCTAGTATAAAGCAAAGTAGATCTTCTTGCAAGCCAGAAACTGGTTCACTCTTGCTGTAGAATCTCTCCAATGTCAACATCACAAAGTGTGAAATAATATGGTAACTATATGAACCAAACAACTCTTAGCATCACCCACCCATTACCAGTCTCCAAATTCACTGAGGGAACCCCCTGAAATCAAGAGAAACTGTATTATTATGATTCTGTGCACAAACTCAAATCAGAATAAAAAACAGGTCAGGGATGCATTTCAGTTTTGGAGTTCTGCAGGTCCTCATATTTTAATTTACATTAACAGAAAAGTCTCAGCCCTACCTTCTCAGTGAGACATTATTACTTCCAGTGTATATCATAACAACTTGAATCATGGCCAGAAACCTCCTTAAGGAATAAATCTTGCAAATGTTATGTTTTTGAATTACAATTCGTAGCAACCCCCAGGTAGTACAGTATCATTGGTGGCCATGTGGGATTTTGCTAAAGAAATTCACAGCCCATCTATACTTGCTGAAAATCAGCAGTACTGCAGGGTTTGTGTAGAATGATGGAGAAAGGGAGACACCCCATGGTTCTTTCTGTTATTTTTAAATATATAGAGTAGAAAGGGGAGATGCAAAGTAAAAGCCCAAAGAAGGGAAGAAAGCAGTGATAAACTGCCCTAGTTCAACCAAATATTTTTAATGTAGCATTAAGAAATTCTAGTTATACTGTGGTTGTCATATTGAATATAAAGCTGTACTTTTGTAAATTTTGAAGAGCAGGGGAATTCTACTTATACGTAGAATTAAATCCAAGTTAAGTCATGTGTTAAAGCCTAAAATTTCTAGCAGGATACAGCAGCCTTTCAACTCATTCCAAAAACCAATGGCTATATCTTTTCATAAGGCAAGATGTGGGTCCATCTGAGCAAAGAAGACATTGTTCCCTCCTATCTCCCTATTGACTGGAAAGGGTGGTAGAGAGGACACACTTTTCTTCTTAGTATGGAATCATCAATAATAGGGTGGAAACCTACTGAGCCAACATACAATAATATTATTCAGTTTGATTGCATATTAAACATTAAGGATTGCACTTCAGTGCCATTTCAAACAAGGAAGAAAGTACGAAATCAGAATGGCTTGACACCACCTGCTGTTAACTTTGGCTTGCCTTCCATTGGCCACTCTTGTTCTATCAATGGGTACCAGTAGCCACTAGCAAGAACACTGCTAAATGTGCAACGGCTCCTCATGACTGCTGTAATTCATGGGCATGCGTGCCAGTTGTGATCTCCTATGATCTTTCTGCATCCCCATGTACGGCCTCAGCTGAACCTGCAAGCCTGTCCAGATGACTTTGTAGCCAGGTCGTACAACAATGCAATCCGATCCAAAGAAGAATTGGAGCTTTGTCCCCTATAAATGTAAACAAGGCTTCTACGGTATTCCCCACTAAGGAAACAATAGTGACCAGGAATAACGGGAAATCTCATGTTTTTTAAAAATCCAGATAGAGCATGAAGCCCACAGAGATGAAATGTGTTGCTTGCAAAGATTGTCACAGAGAGACTAAAGTGGTGTAATACAGAAACCCACATTGTTACAGAGGGTGTAAGGAGTTATTTTTCACTTGGCAGGGGTCCTTACACATTAAGCATTTAATGTGGAATAATGATAATTTGTTCATTTACATTTTATTTTCTTTATGAATTAATTGCTCTCCTATATGTTCAAACTGCAGAGCATCTTTTCATTTTAAATATACAGAGTATATTTAATTTATTTAATATTTATTTAATTTAATATTTATTTAATTTATAATAATATGTATTTAATTTATAATAATATTTATTTAATTTATAATAATATTTATTTAATTTATTTAATATTTATTGTGGAGAACACAATCTCCACCTTAGCATTATTTCTTCATCTTTTATTGAAGCATGGAATCTCTCATCCGGCATTTATAATGTCAGGAAAAAGGAACCTTTCAGGGCAAGAGAGCCCTAAAAGACAGTGCACAACACAATGGGAATCCCTACTGTTATCTCTGATCAATGACTGTAGTTAACAGCAGAGATTCCTCTACAAGCTGCTGGGAGGGGAACACAGGGGAATCCATGCTGTTAACTTCAGTCATTAATCAGAGGTAACAGTATGGGACTCCCATTGTGTTGTGCATTATCTTTGTCAATGAGCCACTCACAAAGGCAGCACTGCACTTAGCTAGCATATACCTGGAAGTATCAGCTGAGTATAGTTTGCTTTTCTCCTGCCTTCATAGGCAGGAACAGAGGAGGAGGAGGAGATGACCCAGGCATGGGAACAGTTTAAAGTGGGCTGGGTCTTTGTTTGAACTGAGATATGAGCCCTGGCAGTGCATTCAGGTCAGCTGGTATCTCTTGTGCTATCAGAAACGGATTCAGAATACATGCTCCAGGTGCCACAGAGTGGCGCGTTATTCCACTGCCAGAAGGGAATGACGTAAACTTCCCACCACCATCCCGCTCCTGCAAACTCCCTGTCATGTACTGATTGTTCCTGCAAGCCAGTCAGGCAGGAGATTTAGGACAGCCATGCAGCACAGGAGATCTGATGCAGTCAGTGGTTGGCAATCCCATATGTAACCCCCTAGGAGCCACTTGGCTCAGCTCATTGGTTAGAAAAATTCAGAGGAAAAGGCTGCAATAGTAACATGTCCATTTAGAAAGAAGAGGATTGACAAAACAGGAGGTTCTATTCCCTCTGAGCAGGAATCTGGCTCTTATCATCTTTGTGTAGGTAACAGAATGTCAATACACGTTTGCAGGAGGGACAACTGAAGGGCAAATTCTTGCTGTGACAGTCTGTATTTGCGCCTGCCCATGTATTTTATTTTAGGGTTTGGAATATTTTGTCTCCTGAACTACCTGCTTTGAGCCCTGCATCATTGTACAAGAGTGAGACTGAAAGATGCAGCTGTTTTGAAATTTGGTTCCTGGTGCACCTGGATCACAGACAGTTTGGGGGACTTTATTTTCTGTGGGTGACTCCTGCTCTAGCAGCTTGTTTGTGGATGGAATTCATGGGCATAAGTGTTTTTATGGTAACATCCAATTTCAGCTGAATTTGCATTATCGTTGTTACTCAAAATCTCACGTTTTTTATTGTTCCTTTAGAAAATCATAGAATCATAAGAACACACAAACACCTTGATCTTTGCAGGATCCAACCTGTCTCTGGTGCATTCGTATGATACATGCATTGTCTCTGTGCTTGATGAAGGGATGTGGATAGGGTTTCCTTTCCCAACCATAGCACGGAATGAGTTGAGTTGACTTCAAAACAGGACTCTTGGATGATAGGATGGAACAGGATTTGAAGTCTGGGCTCCTCCATTTTCTATTCTCTGCAGTGTGCATAAGATGATGTTGCCTCCAAGGTGTAGAGAGGAGTCAGTGTGAGTGGCTGTGATTGGATGAATTCATGGGTGAAAAGCCTCCTGTGATGTTCAGAAGGACAGGCCTATCAGGGAAATTGGGAAGGATGGGGTGGGTGGAGATGAATCCCATGGATTGTCAGGTATTGGCTAACTTCAGTCTTGAGGATAGGATGATTGAGTGAGTGTAGTATTTACTTGGGGGTTGAGAACCTTTTCTAGAGGATTATACTGTGTGCTTACTGCCTGTGCTACTGAGACTCAGGTTAGGAGACCTGTTGTATGTGTGGCATGATGTGGGTGTTCAGGGGTCATTCTAGTCATGTCTCTAGATTGCCTGGCATGGGCTCGCAATCTAGGCTGCCAAAGTAGGCTGCAGATGTGCCTGGCATTTTGTGTGTGTTTGTATGTGTATTAATTTCTCCCTTGTTTTCACGTCTTATCTTAAGAGTTGTTTTCTTTTCTCATGTAAAGAATTTACTGTATTAATAAAGCACATCTTAAATCTAGCTGCCTTGAACACTTTATTTTGGCAGAAAGGCAGGATATGGATTTAAAAAAATAATAAGTAAATAAATCTTCAGTTGGAAAAATTCCCACTGATTTCAATGTAACATCCTTCGGGCCTGAAGTTCAGAGAGACTGAGACAGATTTTAAACTAAACAGATTGTAACTAAAGCTATTTTCACAATCTCAAAAAGCACAGACACAGAACTGAGATTATAGCAAATAATTCCGACCAAAATGTTCTTTACAAATGAGGATGTTCCTTAGCAAGTTCTTATCCATGCAAGCAGAAGATTTTCAGGAAAAAACACTTCCGGGTCTTTCATTTGGTGAGCTGTTAATAAAATATGAATTTTAATTAAACCCTTCTATATCTGATTGCAGGATTTTATTCACACTATTACAAGACCACTCTTCTCATTATACTCATATTCTTCCCAACAGATCAAGTGAAGGGTAAATATTCAATTGGTCTCCCTATAGACGTTATCCGCATTCATTCTCGCTTTCCGACAAAGCCTTATCTTCCTTCTTATCAATTTATTTGTGAGTTAAAAGAGGTGACAGACTTCATTCAGCCAAGACGCGAGGACCCCTCCCCGTGGCTTTAATAGAAAGACGCGTGTCTGCCATACGGCCCACAGATTCTCCTTGGATCTACGCGCACAGAATCCTGAGCGCCTTGCTTAAAAAGACCCACCAACGTCACAGGCCCGGAGGGATGCGGTCTCGAATTCTGACCGGGCGGCGAACGCTCATCCTTGCCCGGCCGCTGGGCACCATCCCGGGGCTCCCCGCTCTCGCACCTTTGAGCGGTGTGGGGGGGGGGGGGAATCCACGCGGAGGGCCGGCGGGCCAATGAGGCAGGCCAAGGGGGCTGTCACGCACGCCCCACGTCCACGTGGCCCGGCGGCCGCTCCCACCCCCAGCGCCGCGGCAGCGTCACGTGCGGCCGGCGCCAGCCCTTCGGAGCCCCGCTTGGAGCCGCGCGCCCGGCTCGCAGGCTGAGGATGGTGGGCCGGACGGCAGGGTTGGGCCCTGGGCTGGAGCGCCGGAGCGCTTGCTGCTGGGGTCGGAGCCGGGGCGCGGTCCTGCTGCTCTTCTTCTCGCTGTCGCCGCGGCCCACCGGCGGAGCGGCGTGGCTGCTAGGGCTGCGGCCGGAGGACACGACGCCCGGGCGCGTGTGGCTGGAGAGGGGCGCCCTGCGGGCGGCCGAGGGCTCCAGCTTCTTGCTGCGCCTCTACTTCCAGCCGCCGGCCGAAGGGAACGCCAGCAGTAGCCACAGCAGGAACACCGGGAGGCAGCCGAGCGAGCGCCGGTTGGTCTTCGTCGAGGAGCCGGCCAAGGCGGAGAGCTGTCCGCAGCGGAGCGCCTGGGCCTCGGATGTGGAGGTGCTGGGCCCGCTGTTGCCTGGAGGCTCGGCTGGCTCGGCGTTGGTCGAGGTGAGGGTGCGGGAGCCGCGCAAAGGGGAGCCCGGCGCCGGGCCCGGAGGGCGCCGCTTCTGGCTCTGCGCTTGGGATGGGCGCACTTGGCAACTGCACGGCGCGCCGGGGGGCTTCGTGCTGCAGGTGGAGGCGGCGGCCGCGGGCTTGGCGGCGGGGCTGGTCCCGCTGCCCGGCGAGGGTTGGTTGCGGGCCTTGGTCGCGCTGGTCCTTCTCGCGCTGTCGGCGCTCTTCAGCGGCCTCCGCCTGGCCGTGCTGTCCCTCGACCCGATGGAGCTCAGAGTGTTGCGCAACAGCGGCTCGGCGGCGGAGCGCGAGCAGGCGCGCAAGGTGGAGGCGGCGCGCGGCCGCGGCGGGAGCGGCACCTACCTGCTGTGCACGCTGCTGCTCGGGCAGGCCGGCGCCAACGCCGCCTTGGCCGGCTGGTTGTGCGCCGCGCTGCAGGCCGGCCACAGCCCGCTGCCGGAGGCGAGCCAAGGTGTGCCCTGGCTGCCGGTACTGCTCTGCACCGGCGTCGTCTTCTTGGGCGGCGAGGTATTGCCCTACTCGGTGTGCTCCCGACACGGACTGGCTATCGCAGCTCACACGCTCTTCCTGACGCGCCTTCTCATGGCCGCCACCTTCCCCATCTGCTACCCGCTCAGTCTCCTGCTGGACTGGGCCCTGCACCAGGAGCTGAGCACCTTCTCCACCCGGGAGCGCCTGTTGGAGACCCTTCGCGCCGCAGACCCCCACGGTGACCTGGTGAGTCAGGAGCTGGCCATGGTGCAAGGCGCCCTGGAGCTCCGTACCAAGGTGGTTGAAGATATTTTGACCCCATTGAGTGACTGCTTTATGTTGCGGTCTGATGCCATCCTGGACTTTGCCACCATCTCCGAGATCTTGCGCTCAGGCTACACGCGCATCCCAGTCTACGAAGGGGATCAGCGAGACAACATTGTTGACTTGCTGTTTGTCAAGGACTTGGCCTTCGTGGATCCTGATGACTGCACCCCGCTGCAGACGGTCACCCGGTTCTACCACCGCCCTCTGCACTGTGTCTTCCATGACACCCGCCTAGATGCGCTGCTTGAGGAGTTCAAGAAGGGTGAGGGCCCGGGGCCCCAACTGCTCGCCTCCCGCCAGCATCACATGCCTCTCTGCTCCCTGTGCGCCCTGCTTGCGAGGTACCCTGGGACTCCACAGTGCCCACTCCTGCATTGGCCCTGCCATCTTCCTGTTGCCTCAGCTCACTCTTGCCCCACTGGGAGGATTGTAGCTGGACTTCTGGAAGGGGTGCAGATGTATGTGTGCCTGTGCTTTGGTCATTGCATGGCCCATGCAGTTCATTGGGATTATCCAAAGACACCCCTGCCCCCATTGTGTTTATCAGGGTTGATATAAAAGACTTACACCTGAATCTTTTGGGGGAGGTTTACGGGGGTTTGTAGGCATTGCTCCATTTCCACTCAGTAGTCCACATGCATGAATTAACATGGACATTATCAGTCTCCTAGCCTAGTGATTCATGCATTTCCATTCCATGCTCTTTGCACGGGGATTCTCTAATCTGGTTGGTACTGGCATTTTGCTTGTAAGGAGGGGTGGTGTTGCCAGGATCTGTGTGCTTCAGCAGAAGATTCAGAATATCTTAGGACACACTTTTCCTACACTTGGGAAGATGTCTTCAGCTAAGTCTGATTTATCTTGCTCTGTGTTGTGTATCTGACTGGCCCCAGGGCCCCACACAGCGTTCTTTCTCAGCCTTGCCTAGAGGAGCTAAGGATCAATCATTGGACCATCTGCAATTAATGCATGTGTTTCTAATGAACTGTGGAGAGTCTGCTGAACCCCCAAAACACACACATAACTTGTGCATCTGCCCCGAGTTGGAACATGACCCCTAAAGCAACCATTCTCCATCTTTTTTTTTTTGCCTCGGCCATAAACACAATATGAAAGAAATATAGGGCAAATCAGGATTGCATAAGTCACATAACAAACCTTATCAAGTTATGTGTGAAGAATTGTTTCCAGTCTGTGGCCATCTTCAAATGTGTCAGGGCCCCAGGGAGCTATATGACCCCCATTGAGAATAGCTGCCATAGAGCACTGTTTCATGTGATTTTCAAATGATATGGAGCACTGTCTCTCTTGCAGTATTGTGTGTAAGGGATTAAATTTGAAACAAAATAGAAAAACAGACACAAAAATTTAGATAATACAGCTAGTGGCACTGGGTTGTGAACTTTAGATAGAAAAAACTATTTTCTGCAAGCACACTATGAATAACTGGCAGGTAATGCAATGGAGATTTGTGACTTTATTCTGGAGGCACATAAAGGAAAATAGGCAGCCTGTTGATTGCATTGTGCTGAATTCGGATATTGCGCGGCTCCTAGAGACTTAGGATCCCTTGGGTATTGTTTGATCTGTACATTAACGAAGTGGTAGGCAACACTCCAGTTGATTTTAAGTTTTCTGCAAGATGTAGGCAGCCTTCTCTGACAAGATGCTCTCCATATGTTTTCACTATGACCCCTACCGTTGTTGGCCATTAGCCATGTTGAATGGGGCTGATGGGATTTCAGAATCCAAAATGTCTATGTGGCACCATGTTGGGGAAAGCTGTGTTAGGAGAAGGAAAGGGCATATATTCAAACAGGAACTCTGCTTTGATTGGCACTGAAGGGGAGTAAGTTGCAGATTCATGATGATGCAGAAGTGCACCTCAGCTTCCTGCTAACCTTTGCAGGAACAACCCACCCATGTTTTGGTTTTCTCTTGACTGATCATACCACGGGGTTAGCTTTGCAGTTGGTGACGGAACTGTTCCTAAGGAACTGACACCAAGGATTGCAATTGTTCAGTATAAATATGTGTGTTTTGTGCTGTCAAGTCATATCAGACTTTGGGCAACACCAACAGGATTTTCAAGGTATGTGAGGTATTTAAGGGAAGATCTTATCACTATCCCCCCTTCCTGTCAGTTTCCATGCCAAGCAGGGATTCATACCCAAGTCTCCTGAATCCATCAGTCTGTCCTCAGCATAAATGTAACAGTTTCTGTTAGTACCTCTCTGCAATCAGTTCAGAGTCACAAACACCTCTGGAGGAAACTTGCCCTTCCATGTGTCTCAGGAGAACATTGTGCATCTTTTGGGCATATGTGAGTACAGTACCTTGGACCAGAATAATGCCACTTTTAATACAGTGCCCTGTGGTGTTTCTGCTTATCTGCAGGCATCCCTGAGGGATGCTAGAATTATTTGGCTGCGTTGCAGCTGGATGTACCAGATGCATGCAATCTAAAGCAGCTGCCCTCATGAAAGGCAGGGAGTTATATGTTTGGTCTTGAATTTGACTTCTTTCTTTAATCTCCAGGTGTGCACTACAGGCTCCCTTGATGCTGTTCAGCTTGGCTGTGGCCATATGGAAATCATTAAGTCTCATTGATGTTGTTCAGGGTCACTAGCTTTCACAACTTTATTGTGAACCTTGTGACAGTGGATGCTAAAGCTGCAGCAGTTGAAATAGTTGGATTTTTGCTTTCTTTCTTGAAAACTTCAGATAGCATCCGAGAGACAAATAATAAAAGATACACTTTTTCTGAACTTTGACAAAGGGAGGCAGCAGTGCTGTGGAGAGCATTGTGCTGATTTGGATAAATAAATTGAATGAATTTAGTGGAATTCCTACATTGAATTAGCAGAGGATACTCGTGGTCACAGGGTGGGGGTGCCTTACTTCATGAGCCTCTCCCAATGGGCCTTTAATTGATGCTGCAGCTCTGAATGCTACCATAAAACATCAGAATGGTAACAAAAGTATTAAGTCTGTGGTCCTACATATCATCAGAGAGACCAAGATTAAGGATTTCTGGAATCCAGCTTGCCTTCCAGTCATCTCCGCTTTGTTGAGAGATTTTTTTAAAATGGCTTTCAAAAATAATCATACATTTGAAGTTGGTATCTAGCCAGTGCTGAATATTATGCCTCATGTTTTTTTCTTCATGTTTCATCTTAATGCTGCTCAATAGAATCTTGTTGAGTCATGTTTAGCTTGCGTTCTTCCCTATAGAGCTATTTCCTAGCAAATTATTCCCTATTTAGATGGTTTGGAAGGCTCTTCTCAAAGCAATGCACAAGAGCAGCTGCCAGCATTGTTTTGTAATAGGCATCATGTCACAGGAGCAGAGAAATATGTATAAGCGGCTTAGAATAAACCAGAACCTTTTCCATCTTTAAGACTATAGTCCCTTTCATTTAAGCCCTATACAAGTAATACTAATATTTTTTGTTTTCATATTCTTATTCTTTTTTATTTGAATGCCGCAGCTCTAAACAATGACATTGTGTTGTCCTGCATCACAGTCAGTTGCCAGGTTTAGGTTTTTGCCAATGAGGTTTCCTTCCTACACTTTTTCCCATACGTATTTTATGTTGAATGATCAGCTGTAACAATCTATTTCCTTAATCATTTTTCGTTGGTCACCATGTCAATCAAAGAAATTCCTAATGTTCAGCAATATGTCCACTTTCAAATGCTTTTATCTTTTATGGTAGCCGGTGTTGAAATCCACAATTCCATGCCATCCAGTAGGATTACAGATATATAGCACAGTACAGTGCACATTTTCATAGCCAAGTTTAAATTCCTTTTGAATGTTATATTTTTTGTTTGAAAAAAGTTGTTCCATGCCATGGGTATTTTGATGCAATGAATGGGTGTCGTTCAACCAAATTTCAAGATACTTCTGTTTGCCAATGTGTTCCACACTTTTGTTCTGGATAGTCAAATCATTCCTTGGTCTACTTACTTATTATTGATTCCCATGAACATGGGTTTCTTACTAATTTTTTGACTGAATTCATTCCTCTATTGACTTTACTAATATTTGCACATGTGCAAGTAAGACTATGTAATTGGTATATTGGACGCTTTTGCAAAACTTTGGGGAAAAAATACTGTCATTTGAATCAACAAGTGCTTCTTTAAAGCTGTTTTCAGATCACAAATTTTTAAAAACCAGCAAAAACACACATTCTTCTACTTTTCTTTGTATCACTACAGTTTCAATCATATGATCTTCAGCTTGCATTGCTGCTTTTTTCTGATAATACAGGTTGCCAATTATACTAACATCTTGTATATGAAGACTTTTATTTATCAATAATTCTTTCAGACTGCCAAGTTGAATTATGTTAGAAGCATTCTCATAGTCAGTAAAACTAATATTCATATCTTGGTATCTCTTCTGAAGTACATGAATACAAAATAATCCTTCCCTGGTTCCCAATCTCCCTATGAATCTAAATGACATGTCAGCTGCCCTTTCTTCACTATTCTGATATATTCTGCCATGTACTATTTTTTATGCAAGCAAGCAAATGGCTCATTAAACTTATTCTGTCATCATTGCAGGTTTTGACATTTTCCTTTTTTGAGTAATGTACCAAAGGTGAGTCTCAACCAAATTTAAGGAATGATTCCTGCTTTGTAGATTCTTTCTACACATCTCAGTTATTATCTTCTAATATTTTTAATACTTCTGCAAAAGCATCAATGATTCCAGGAGTTTGCTATTTGTAGTTAGATATATTGCGTTTTTTATTTTGAATCCCCCTATTTCTGGTCCAGTATCACCATCTAGTACAGTGCATTCTGTTGATCTGCTGTCTTCAAATAGCAATGCACTCCTTTCCCATCAAGTATCAGAGAATTATTACTATCTGTTGGTAATGAGCACTATTATTTTTTGAATGTATGCTGTTTTCTTGATGGTTTTATGTATGTTATAAAGGAATGGCTGTACTTAAATATTTTGTTACTAGGGTGACAACTCTAACAGTGAATAAAACATAGCCTGCCCATTATCTGTCTGTACACCATCATATTCTGGCCAATGAACGTCACTTCTTCAGCAGATCACAGTGTTCTTTGTTGCTAACTCTTTAAGTGTGCTGTAGATTTTTCCTGTGTCAGACGTACTTCATACATTCTAAAATGTGGTCTGACTTTGAACCCAGAATAATTAGTACCATCTGGCCAGTTACAGCCTGTCAGAGACTGAGAGACTCTTAACATTTCTGTCTAACCATGATGAGTGGAATATATAATGTGGTAGTTTCCTGTACCTTCCACATCTCAGTGCGGGAGCTGATTGTGGAAGCTGCCATAATTCCTGCAGTTCTCTGTGCCAGAGCCCAACTGGCATCCTTTGCCTTGGTCTCCTGTTGGTACTGACATTGCTGGTGTCTGAGGTCTTGTGTAATTTAGAAATGATTTAGTTCCTTGAAGCTCCGTAGGACTCTTGGTCCACCTTCTCCACAAGAAGAAGTCATTATTTATTTTCCAGAAATCAGGTTAATTAATTGATGCCCAATAGTTGGCATGGGTGAGTTGGTGGTGCTCATCAAAGTAAGTCCAGATACTGACCCCTCTGTGAAGGTAATCGCAATAACAATATGAAATTACATAAAAATCAAAGTAGTTGTTTCAGAAATACTTTAAAGTACAAGAAATATAGTGGGTGGTGATATAATAATAATTTGTGAAATGCAGGTACTCCTCCAGAAGACAAGGCTTATAGTTATGCCCAGAGAATTCAGAAATGCAGACAACTGCATATAAATGAATCAGTTTTTGCAGTTTTTATCTTCTCATCTGTTTTTGTAAGGTTAATGGTTCTTAATTTTTGCAGATTATTTATGTTGGTTATCAACTTTCGAGAGAGTTTATCGCACTATTGGTCAGTATATAAGTTGAATGAATAAAGAAATGCATAATTGCATATTAAGTGCAAAGGCCCTCTGGAATAATTTACAGCTCACCACAACCTAAACCAGGGGTGGGCAATTAATTTCTATAGGGGGCCACATGAAAAATCTGAACTGTGTTCGGGGGCCGAACCAACTTTACTTAAAAATAAAATGAAACAGTGATGTTATGATTGTTTTTATTTTAAACTTGTTAATCTTCACAAATACTAAAGAAGTTTTTTGCCGTATGTTAAAGATAAGCAACTGATCAACTTTAGACAAAAAGCTATAAATGGTTTTGATGTCCGGCGGGCCGGACAGGAGCGGCTCGCGGGCCGTATGTGGCCCTCGGGCCGCACTTTGCCCAGGTCTGACCTAAACCTTGTTGCAGCTAGCTGGAAAAATCCATCTCCATCATTGTTACTGCAAGAACTGCACCTAAACTCAGAAGGCATAGCCGGAGGAAAGGTAGCAGATATATTATTTATTTATTTTATTTGTATTCTACATTTCTCCCAGTGAAGGATCTAGTGTGGCTCACAATATGAATTAAAACAGATACTGCTAAAATATGCTATTATAATATTAAAATGCAGCTTAACAAGTTATAATATTAGAAACAAGCACTGAATTAAAACAATTTAAAAACTGTTTAAATGTACAACAAAAAGTGGGGAAAGTGCAACACACACTATTAAAGACAGCCTGTCTTTGCCAGCTGGCAAAAGGAGAACAGAGAGGGGCTTCTCTTGTCAGGGAGTTCAGCAGCCTGGGAGCAGCCATCAAGAAGGCCCTCTTTTTTGTCCTTGCTGTAGATGGCTGTGAAGGTGGCTAGATAGAGAGAAAGGTCTTCACCAAAGATCTCAAGACCCACAGAGGCTCATGTGGGGAGATACAGTCCTTCCAGTAGTATTGTTGCTCTTGCTTATCAGCAAGTCTCAGCACTTTGGGTTCAAGCTCCAATATAATACTAACAGCTAGCATTCAAGAGTGTTCTCATGGGCCTTAGAAGCCAATCATGTTTTGAGTCCTTGAATTTCCAGCCCTTGTGTGATACTTCTGATTTTGTATGTGAGAGTACTAGGGAAGCTAGATTCCTCACTGAGAACCACACTGCTAATGACTGAGAGTTCTGTGCCATTACAAAATAAGTGCTTTCTTGGATTTCTTCTTTTGCCTTCCATTATTATGGACTACCTCTTAGCCAGAGCTTGGAAAAATTACTTTGTTAGACTTCAAATCCCAGTTACACACCAATGGCATACAATTGTAGTAAAGAAAGAAAGAAACTTCTCCAAGCTCTGCTCTTACCAATCCCAAGTGTCATAGCAGAGTTCATTGTACAGGAAGAAGAATATCAAGGGTGTAATCAATGGCTTATTGCTTAGACCCAATGTGCTTACCTCTCCTTGCCAGGAGTGGGGAGAAGTGGAGTGTTTTTGTTTTACATACTCATTTCAAGACAGTCTTAGTGCTAACCATGCCAGTGGAGTCAATAAACTCTCAAGCGTTTCACTTCCTACCTTTTGTTGGGTCTAGTGGGTGGCACAATAGACCTATTGTTCAGTTTGTTCTCTCCTTGCAGGTAAATCACACCTGGCAATTGTGCAACGAGTGAATAATGAAGGGGAAGGAGACCCTTTCTATGAGGTGATGGGGATTGTCACTCTTGAGGATGTGATTGAAGAGATAATCAAATCAGAGATTCTGGATGAGACAGACCTTTATAGTAAGTATTTGGGGGCCTAGTGCTCTGTCTTCTGCTCTCTCCCTGCTCCCACGTGCCCACAGATGAAGCTAAAGGTACTGCCTGTATATCAGAGGAAATGGTGGAGATATGAAGATCCCATCTAGTTTCTAACAATTTTGCTTGCCATTCTTCCTTTGCTTAGCTGTGAAGCCCATGCCAGACTCTCTTTCTGCATGCCCTTCCTCTTTTCAGTTTTCCAAAGGTATCCATGTAAGAGGGAATTCACGAGAGTCTTTCTACTGTGTGTGTTTTCTGTTTAATATTCAACCAGCATTTTTAAATCCTCTGATGCTGCCTCTGATGAGCCCCTCAGGAGGTGTTGGGCAAGAGCAGACAGCTCACCAGGGGCACTGGAGGTGAACTCCTCACATTTACTCAGAAGTAAGTCCCAAAGGCTAGACTCCTGTTGTTTTAACTTAAAGACTCCCCTGTGACCCTCAATGGCTTCCCTACAATGAAAGGGAACTTCAGGGGGGTTAGGAAATTTTGAATTTCTGAAAAATTGCCGTGGTTGATGATGTCATCAGCCTCGTATAGTTTATGTTGCACAACAGGATTTCAGCCAGTGTGTTCAGCTACATAGGAGTGTTTACAGTTGCGGCTTTGGTCAATGACAGAGCTTATGAAATACTGAACAGTGTGGAAATACAATTATTAAAACAAGGTAATTGAAATGCCAGTATATACAACAAATGGTTTTGGCAGGCTAAACACAAGTTTGCAGTTTTGCTCTGAGTTTCAGAGAGCAGGGAGAAGAGATGAATATATGGTGCCATTTTTATATTAGCAGTGGTAGCACAAGTATATCTTTCCCATCCTGACAATCAGCTGACAACCGGAAGAAGGAGCGGGCTCCCCATCGTGGTAGGAAACCTCATGACTTCTCCATTTTCCGCCTATCGGATAGTGAGATGAGGGTGAAGATTTCCCCACAACTCCTGCTGGCCACACACCGCTTCATGGCTACAGGTATCCTGTGCTTCCTAAGCATTTTCTCTCTCTTTACATTTTGACTTTGCATTGCCTAGTGTTTTTGGAAAACATGATGCTTATATATCTTGAGGAGTTTGAACAGGTGGATGCAAGCTGAGGGCCAGTTTTCCTTTGAGCTGGCAGCCTGTAGGTTGTACCCCTCCTCCCAGAAATGGATAGCATGGATTCAGTTCCCTGCCATTTTCCTGGCTTTGCAGGCATTGTTTTATATTTATTTAAATACATTTTAACTTATTCAGTGAATAATCATTGGTTACTTATTTTATTTTTTTTCTTTAAAACTGTTCTGTATCTTTATAGTTTTCACTGAATAAGAAAGTCTTCAATCCAAATTTGTGTGTTAACTGGCACTTGTTATTTCCTGTTGTGTGACTCAATGATTAGGGACTGTCTGGGCATCAGGAAATTGCAGCTCTGTGATTCCATGATGCCTAAACAGTCTCTAACCATAGAGTCCTGTTATAGGAAATAACAGTTTCCAGTAAACACGGAAGGAAGCTGATAGAAGACTTCTGACTGAAGACTTCATCAGTTAAGGCCATTAGGGTACATGACAGTATTTTAAAACAAGAGTAAAAGCATTAAATCACATTTAATCATTCAATCAATTTAAAACAGTTTAAATAAATATAAAAGAGCCACTGCAAATCAGGGAAACTGTACTGCCAGTTTTCAGTGGCAGATCACATCACCATTTTTTGTGCGTGGTGTTTTTCTTAAAAAAATAATAATTTTTTTTTACTGTAGGCTCCTGTTCTTTCTTCCATCTTCAAGGGAGATATTCTACTCCAGTTTTGTATTCCAGGGTGAAGACTTGACTTCCTGTGTTAGAAATGTGGTAGAGTGGTGAAAGCTTATAACCCCCCGTTTCATCTGAAGAGGGCTGTCAATATATTCAATGGCATCATTCTGCCTTGTGTGCTATCTTCCCCACCATAGTCTCTGACCTAGAGAAGTTCTTCCTTCTGCTTGAGCTGTTACATCATTCTTGATAGCCCTCTTGGGCTCAAATAAAATAATAGGAGGCAGCAAGCCCTCTAACAAATCCTATTGTTCCCCTTTCCTCACTTCCACTGTTGCAGAGGTGGAGCCCTTCAAGACCCCATATTTGTCAGACAAGATCCTGCTTCGGTTGCTCAAACACCCAAATGTCATCCAGGAGATGAAATTTGACCACAAGAACAAGCAAGCACCTGAGCACTACCTGTACCAGCGCAATCGGCCAGTTGACTACTTTGTACTCATTCTTCAGGTGTGTAAAAATTACTAATGAAAATGTATAACCCTCAAGGGTGTAGTGGTTGTATAGTGTGTGCCCCTTTGTTGTACAGACCTACAGCATCATTTCTCTCGTGTGATTTTAAAGAGTGGTGCATCCTAGAGAAAAGAATGTGATATGGAATTCTGGCTCTTTTGTCCCCGATTTCCAATTGGTTAATCTATTGCAACAAAAAGTGTCCAGTAGCCCTTTACAGACTAACAAGTTGTATTTGGCCTGGGCTTTTGTGGACTGCCACTCACTTCATGAGATGTGTGGAGTGCTGCCTTAATTGTCCAACATTTATTCACATACTTGGGAGAAGGGATGTGTGGGAGAACCTGTCTGACATTCTTTTATTCAGGGAAGCTCGTGATGAACCCAGAAACAGTGTACCCTGGCAGGTTAATAGTCCCACCCACCCCTAGTTTTAGAATATTAAAGAAAAAGAACTGAAGAGTTCACCAACCCTTTCTCCTGTAGCACAAGTACTCGCTGTTTATTTCACGACATATATTAGCTCATCTGAATAGGTGGTGCCTGTATTTTCATCAATTTACTGGTTGTTAATGATCACTAGTAAGATAATATTTGTTAAGAGATTGACTTAATAAAGGAAGTCATGGTCATTAGTTTGAAAAACCCAAGCTGGGCTATTAATGGCAGAATCTTGGAGTTCACTAATCCATAGCATTGCAGCACATCGGAAGTGACTTGATGGCACAGAACAGTAACATTAAGATGGTAAATATGTGCACTTTCAGCGTTTCAGCTTCCCAGCATCCTGCTCCATACAAGTATATGAATAAATATCTGCTAACAGGTAATACTCCTTGCATCTGGTCACGTAGACTGCTATCCATAAAAGCTTATGCCAAGTAAAAGCATCATAGTCTATGAGGTGGTGCTAGACTCTTGGTTGTTTTTACCCTAAAGCTGATGGCATTATAAATATGCTGCTGGAAAATCACACTACTCATCCTGATATTCCACTTCTGACCCTCTGTTTCTGTTATCTGTTGTGGGTAAATGGCAAGTTTAGTAGTGCCCCATTTTAAAAATGGCTAAAAGAGATCAGTGTACAAGAATCTCATTAACAGTCACAACTAATCAAATTCCTTTCAGTTTCTTAATGTTGTTTGAAAGCAGGTTTTAAGAAAGCATCTTGTTAGATTGAGTTTGGTTTCTGACATCCAGCCTAATATACTTCTCTGCCTGATCAAGGTGGCTTTTCTGAAAGAAAATCTACAAGTGCCTTGTGAATGAATAGGCCTTGCTCTTGCCCAGACTGATTCTATTAAGCATTATTGTTTATTTGTTTGTTTCTCTTGTAGAAACAGGAGCAGAGATGAAAAGTGCTTGCATTTTCGATGACAAGCACGAGAATCCCACAGCCAGCATGGCCATTAGTTGTAGGATTCTGGAAGCTGTAGTTAAAAATATACTGTATAATCCCCAAAAACTTTCCATCTCTGAACAGGAATTGCTGGCATTGCTGAGTTCCATTTCCTTTGTTTTTGTTGCTTCTGCAGGGAAAAGTGGAAGTGGAAGTAGGGAAAGAAGGCCTACGTTTCGAAAATGGAGCCTTCACATATTATGGTGTCCCAGCCATCATGACTGTCATCTGCTCAGGTAAAAAAAAAAAAAAAAGTCCAGGGGCAGACACAGAACAAGTTGAGGGAAGAAGCCTCAAGGGTAGGGCTGATCCCATGAGAACCTATGTGACAGATTATTCAGAATTTAAGAGACAACTTGTATTGCTTACAAAAATTTGCAAAAAATATTCTGATTATTATTTTTCAGAGTTTTGCCAAATTGAATGTATTACCACATTGGGCATAATAAAGAGCAATCAAAAATTGTGTTGGTGATGCCAGCATTTGTGGTGAATGAAGTCACAAGGAAGTCTTGATTACCGGACTAAACACAGAAGAAGCCCTGTTGGGTGACTTCTCTAATCTGTCCCTATCCTGACCAGAGCTTGAAAAATTACATTACTGATCTGCAATTTCCAGAATCCCCTAGTGACCATGCAGAGGAGGGATTCTGGAAGCTCTGATAACTTTTTCATGCTGTGGCCTTGATCTTCAGAAAACACTGTTCATGTTCTGTCAAAAGCTGCTCTACAGTTGTAACGCCAAACAGCTTTTTAAGGAAAATTGTTTGACTTCAGGTTGTTATGAAATCAGAGTCTGTGTCACATTTTAGTTCTGTGCTGTACCTATATGGGGACACAGCATTTTGACATGGTTGCCAGAGGACATGCTGAAGCTGGCTGGGTGGAAGTTGGTGGGCTTAGGATACTTGAGGCTCTATTGTTGTGGAAGAGTCTTTGTATAACTGAAGACATGGCATTTCCTTCTTAGGACAGAGTGGAAGAAACCCTTCTCCTTGTCACAGCCCCACACTTTCTGTATGAAGTTACACAAAATCCTTCTCCATAGAAGCCTGGAAGTATGGCATGGGAAATAGTTATGAAAAGTCACAAGCTGGGATAAAAGATAGCTATGAAAGGGTACTTTCTTGTCTTTTAAGCACCAGGCAGAGCTTCTGAGGAGTAAAACTCTCTGTGCTGGGGGAGAGAGTGGTTTCCAGTTAATCTGAGGCCAATCCGGGCATGCTACAGTTTGTATAATGCCCCTCCCCATACCTCTTCCTACCCTTGAGAAAGTGTTTCTTCCCTGCACAGGATAGGGGTGACACAACAAAGCACTGACCGGGACTCACCTTCCATCTGCCCCTGTATTTTCAGATAACGACGTTCGCAAAATGAGCAGCCTGGCTGGGTCATCTTTCCTGTGTATGTATCTTCTTCCTGACAGATCTGTTTATTAATGATATAGGGACTCAGAGGTCAATTTCAGGCTAGGCTTTCCTAGAGCTTGGAGTGAAAGAAATGCTCTTTCAGATTGTGATTCCAAGAATCCTTTAGGCAGCCAAGCAAGGGGATTCTGGGAGTTATCCAAAAAAAGTAACTTCTGCAGGCTCTGATCAGGCAGATATTGGCGAATAAAGGGGTGGGCTTTCTGCTGACTTTGCCCACACTTTACTTGCATCATATAAGAGAAGTTTTTCTGTGTGCTCCAGCTGTGCCACTTGGATGTTGTAATGCCATATTCAGCTCTCCAGTTTAGGAGGTGTTTAGTTAGCTTTTGTCGATATCATATTCTTCTTTGACGTAGCTGCCTTACAGCAGTGCTTTTAAAATCTTTGTTTACCCTTTTGGGTGACAGGCAGATATTTGTCAGCTTGTCACTTTTGGTGGAGTTTGACAACTTACCAAAGGAAGTTGAGTTTACACACAGGAGACCTGGCTTGACTGTCTCCATTCTGAGGCCCTGATTTTTAATGTTATCTTACCCTCCTTACAGTAGGTCATAATTTGAAACCAGTACAGGTGATGGCAAGGAATGAAGAAACCAGTGTAGGTACAAGAGACTTACAGAACGAATATTTCTATCTTACAGAGCAGCATCAGTTACAAATGTTCTTGAGCATCTCCCATGATTAAGCAGACCTGACACCTACCAGAGCCTGTTACAACTTCTGTGGGTGGCTTCTGTTGCTGCTTCTTGCTGATGGACCAGGCAAAGAGCCTCAACTACTACTCATTAGCTCACCCCAGCCATTATTTCTTTGTCTGGGACTAATGGGGTGATGGCATTGTGGCTGTTCTTTTGTTATGGCAATCTGCTATTGCCATCATTCCTAGTTTGCTCTTCTACGTACTCCCCATTTCCTTCCTGTGCCTCTGTAGCCAGTTCTCAGAAAGCAAAGAGCATGTAGCCTCTTCCATCTGTGCCTTCATTTCTCTTGTGCAAGATCTGTAAAATGTTGAGTTGGTTCTGTATATGTTGGTATGAACAGTAATGGTATCAAGTGAGTCAAGTGTAGAGCAGTGTCTGTACTGGATCAGTTAAAAGTTTCAAATAAGAGAAACTTTTGATTTATCCACAACTCTTTTTCAGGCAAAGATGATATAAAACCTGGAATCAAGGCAAATAGTTCAAATATTGGGCCAGATGTAATACCCATGACTCATGAAACTAGACTGCCAATAAAGGAAAGTGGAATTTGAATTAAATTTGAATCGGAGGTGGCAATATACACTCTGCCCCTGCTCTGCAGACAAAAAGTCCCCCCCCCCCCATATGCCAGTTGCCTTTGATGAAGCCATACTGCCTCTTTTTATAGGCTTGGAACAAAAAAAATGTGAAGCAGGGTCTCAGTCGTTACATTAGCAAAATAGGGGAACTTTTGAATCATTTGTATAAACCCCAACTTTTATACCATCTCTGCCTGATGAAAAGTTCTGGAGAACTTGAAAGTTTATCTTGTTTGTAATACTTTAGTGGCCCCATAAAGGTATTGACCAACCTCAGATTTTGTCTCCATACATGTATCATACGGCTATTTTTTGTGCTTGGAATATCAAGCAATATCTTACTTAATATATACTCCAGTTTACATGCTGAGTGCCCTCCTTTCGCTGTTCAAATGCAAATAGGGAGAGTCTACAGAATTAACATGTATGACTCTTATACATTTGGATTTATAATGTCTTGCAAATGCCCTGAGGTAACCCAGCTCCTCAGCAGTCTACTTTCCATCATGTGTTTTCTTGTTGCCATCCAATGGTATGTATGGAGTTGCATCATGGATCTATAAATGCTCAGGCAGTATTTATTAAATCCACTTTTTTTTTTGCTTTTCATGCCTTTAAATGTATTGTTGTGAAGTAAGATGTGTGGTGCATGAGATGATGTTGGGTGGGATGTGGATGGAAATCTGTTCTCAAGAGCTACAGTCTATTTACATTTTCTCCTCCTCCCCACCTTCCATAAGATAATCTTACAAAACTAAGGAAACTTGGGAAAGGTTCTTTGCTTTCCTATATGTGACAGCCTATGTCTGATTTATCCTTTTATTTGTTCCTTATACTACTGTGGGAAAGGCAGCTTTTCTTTACTGACAAATCCTTTGCCAGTTACATTGCAGCTTCTTAAGGGCAGGTTGTTGGAGTCATCATGAAGCCCCTAACTTTAACTCTTGCCTGTCAGCTCTGTTTCATTCTTTGTTTCTTCTAAAACCAGTTACCTCTCTCCGTCCTCCATTTACCCTGACTTTTATCTTCTGATCCTGGTCCTTTCTCTAGTGCCAGTGTCCGTCTCCCGTTCCTTTGCCTTCACCAGAGGGGAATCTTTGGCTGGCTCCCCAGGTAACTGTGTATGTGGCACCCAGCAAGGTTCCCATTCTGCTGCCTTATGGTTCTGGGTCTGTGCTTCTCTGAATTCTTCCTCCTATCCCAATCACAGCATTGTGCACGTAACACTGTCTTGCATGCAGAATAGCACTATGCATATTGTACATGTGGTGCTTCTGCACAACTGCATCTGTTTGCCTGTGCTAAGTAATATTTTGTATTCAGGTCTGTACATAATGCTCCAGAGTCTGTTGCTTACTTATACTGTGCCATACACAGGTAAGAGCTTGCAATCAAGTATATGGAAATTTATTTGTGGTATCAATGTGTGCCTATACATAAATGCACTCCATGTGTTCCTGTGGATGTCAAAAGGGAGAAATAAGCCTTTCTTTGTCCAGAGACACATCTCCCTGTCTGATGGATTGTGAGCACACAGTTCCAGCTGTGCATATTTTTTCACTTTTATATTAGTAGTGCATTCTCAGCACCATATGTGGTAGCTGACTGCAGAGGAAATTTCCTACTTGATAGAAACTGGTCAAGAGAGAAGCCTGGGGAAAAAGGCAGGAGGAACATGGAAAGACATTTAAGTCATGGCATACATGTTGATAACTACATCCAGCAGTTAAAATATTATGCCTTTTGGATAGGCAGGGAAGAGTTAACAAGGAGACAAGAGTTAACAGGGAAATGCAGTTTTTGAAAAAGGCCTGCACAAGAAAAGTTACTGCATCCAGTGGAATAACTTCTGCTCTACATAATCTTGTAGCATTTGGAATAAAATGCTCAAAAAAGCACATAGAGAAGCAAAAGTTATTGAAGGATGATGAGAGTGGAGGCATTTCAGTTTAAGGTGGTTATTACTCTTTTATCTCAGGCCTTTTCCAGACGGGGCTTAGCATGGAAGTAAGATTTAGATCCCCAGGAATAGTCAGGAAAAAAGATAAGTGTGTCCTAAGAATATAGGAATGGAGATGAGACAGGTGGATCACTTAACCCCTTTGTAGACCAGAGTATACCACTTAGTCTTTTTGAGTACCCATAATGCCCTGTGCTCCAGAATTAGCAAGGAGGCCCTAGTAACATTATGCCAAGAAAGCTCAACTCTGAAGGGGTATCTGCCACCAAATGGAAGTCAGAGTAATTCTCCTCCCATGTTTGAGGTGCACTAAGAACCATTACTCTAGTCCTTCGTTTGATTCCCTGGTGTTACTGGCCAAAATCTGTGGCATAGCTATACCTGTCGAAGACAAATTGCATAACTCACAACAGATTCTCTCTGCTAATTGACAAGTCCTCATTTGGATTTTGGGTTGTGCACCAGTCTGTTGAACCGAAAGCTCTTTTCTGCTGCCATGCCCCTGTGGTAGGCAGGGTTCAGGCTGGCTGGCTGGCTGGCTGGCTGGCTGGCTGGCTGGCTGGCTTTCTTTCTTTCTTTCTTTCTTTCTTTCTTTCTTTCTTTCTTTCTTTCTTTCTTTCTTTCTTTCTTTCTTTCTTTCTTTCTTTCTTTCTTTCTTTCTTTCTTTCTTTCTTTCTTTCTTTCTTTCTTTCTTTCTTTCTTTCTTTCTTTCTTTCAGCAAAACCAACAGAGTTTTTGACCACTTTAAGGACTAACAATTCATATTATAGCATAGTTTCACAGAGGTGATCTATGGTCTAAGCATGGAGGCTTAACCTGAAGTAAGCCAACTCTCCCTAGACCAATTTATAAGGCACTCTCTGTTTTATCACATGAATGAAGTGTTGTCTTGAGTTTCAGATCCATATATAGCAATATACATAGGTGGGGAGAGCACATGTAGACAGCACAATTGTTGCTATCAGAACTTTCTCCACTTAATTTCCCTCTATACTCACTGTGTACAGTTCCCTACCCTCTTGTATATCTACCTAAAACTCTGGGTAACGTTTTGTAAGTATGAAAATGTAAGCTTCATCAGAACTTATACCATAAGCTGCATAATCATGGCACTGTCCCCAAAAGAAATGATCAGGCTTATTCTTCAAAGTGCTGCAAAATCTGTCTTTTTTTTTTAATGCAAAATAATGGCTGGAATGGGAAAATTGAGCTTCTGTATGTTTAGGAAAAAGAACCAAAGTGCCTCTAAGCACATATTTAGCAAAAAAAAAAAAAAAAAAAAAAAAGTGTTTGTTTTTCAGTGGCAGATCTACACTCACAGCACTTCCCACACAAAGATTCATTCCTGGTCTTCCTCCAAGCTTTCTTAAAGGAATCTAAAGCAGCAGCAGCAATAAAGGAAGAAGACAACAATGAAGATGAGCAGGATTTTGTTGTTGCTATTTAGCCATTTTGGACTCAGCAGCTCTACTGCCAGTCGCTCCAAGATAGATAAACAGATTCAAGTCCATTCTCTGTCTGTTCCTGCTAGATAACATGG
The DNA here is from genome assembly GCA_037013535.1 of Intellagama lesueurii. Classification (NCBI taxonomy): domain Eukaryota; kingdom Metazoa; phylum Chordata; class Lepidosauria; order Squamata; family Agamidae; genus Intellagama; species Intellagama lesueurii. The sequence goes on from JBAJHW010000003.1 coordinate 216,779,188, forward strand.
GGGAAGTGGGGGGGGGGGTTTGAACATTGGAAAAGTGAAAAACTATTTTTACTCCCTACTGAAAATTCTGATCCTCAAGCTCAGAACTGCACTGCTGTAAGCTCCTTGTTACAAGGTAGCTGTAGCCCCAAGCAGAAGCACTTCTCTGAAGAGTTAGGGATAAGCTGCAACGTTTCATTGTTCCCCTTTGATGATAGTGGTGCCCCCAGAACATCCATTGAAGACATGCATTTCTACCAGGAGAAAGAATTAAACAGACCAACATGGTGCTACTTGTTCTCAAGCTGTGCTCGTGTGAACAAACCTGCTACTCAGATCTGTGAAGGCTTCTGTTCCTGCTATCTGTAGAAGCCATCAGTAAATAGGAAGCTACACATTTCCATGCTGTCAGTTACTCTTTTAAAAAAACCCTCTTCAATCTGTTGTTTATTAAGAATTATTTCAAGTAAGAGACAATTTCTCCTAATTCTGTTTCAGTCTTGCCTTTGGCAGCTTATTTCTGCAGGAGGCAGAATTACAGTGGTGACCTGAATCTACATCATGTGAATAATCCTCCAAATTTTCCTGTTGCTAATACCCTTTCTGCAAAATCCTTCTACAAATCAGATTGAAAAGTATAGTGTGTATTTGTGCATGGTTTGAGAACAGATGTTGTTTTAAAGCAGTATGCAGTCCTTTAGTTAGTAGGTTGCTGTCTCCAGCCACATTGTTTAGTGTGTTCTTGCTCGTTGCCACCCTGCTCCATTTAGTTCTGTTGGCAGCAGATGCTCAACATTTTTTCTTTTAGCAAATTTTGGTATTGCCCCTTAGGGCCATTCTGATATGTTTTGTTAGGGTATTGAAAACAAGTTAAAATGGCTAACTTCAGAAACGTTGGGCTGTAATGTAAGCCCAGTAGCCTTATGTAATGTAAACTCACTGGGGCTTAACCTTTGAGGAGATGTGTTATAGGAGTGATCTAAGCAGTGCTTCCACATATCTTACAGACCCTGTACTTTGGGAACGGTATTTTCACTGCTCCAGAAATAATCATTTCCCCCACTGCTTTATCTTTTTCTCTAGTGAACCAGTCACCATCTCGTTGCAGTGGATTAAACCGCTCTGAGTCACCCATTCGAGAACGAAATGACTATGGAGGAAGCAGTACTCAGCTTCACAGTGGTAGCAGCAACAACATCTACACGCCTGATTACTCCGTCCACATCCTTTGTGATGTACAATTTGTCAAGGTATCTTGACAAGTACAGACTCCTTGCAGTTTGCTGTGCAATGTGATCTTAATTGCCCTATGGATAACAGTGTGACTGTGACTAATGTACAAGGCTGAGTATTTATTTAGCATCAACAGCATGGATGGCATGAATCCTGCATCGTAAGTTTACCATCCTGAGTTAGATGGATAAAAATGGAGAGGTAAGACAAGGTGGGATTTTTTTTAAAAAGAATGGGTAAGATGATTAACCAGGCACATCACATAGCATTTTCAAGTCTCTAGGCTTCTGCAGAACATTTATTTGGGGGAGGCTGAGATACCTTTGTAATCCTTTGGTTTCTGGGGTTACAAGTGTATTTTCTCTCAAATTCTAGTTACTCAGATTGCAAAATAAGTGTGATGAAATATAGTCATATTCCTGCTGTGGCATAATAATCCTTCCAGGTCTCTCTGTTATGGTACTAAGTTTCTAGTGCTGTGTGCCATAGCATCTGTTTGGTATTGCTTGTAATGTGATATTAGAAGTTAATAGATACCAGGTAGAATTCACTATTCCTTTGTCCATGTAGTTGTTGTTCTTAAAAAAAAAAGATCTTAATATCAAAGATGGAATTCAGTAAGGAGTAAGATTTTTTCCTACTACATCATTGGTGTCCATATAACCTGGTAAGAAATGTTTTAGTAAAATGCAAGATTCATTCTCTGCAGTAGTGCATTTGCAATATTTAGTATCTTTTCACAAAAAAATCTTCTTGTGTGTTTTTCACCCATTAACATAGTATATAGTTTCTTCTTTGCTTTCTTTCTGATTCCAGCTAATGAGAAATAGTGTGTTCTTTGTAGTGGACTCTGTGAATGCACACAAATGGGTTTATCCTGCGCCTGCGCAGGACGTTCGGAACTTTCTAGAGCTTAGAAAAAAGCCAGACAATTAGTCTCCCCCCCCCCCCGAGGGTATATAGGCTCCGCCTCCTCCACCTTCCTTAGTTCCTCTTTTTCCGCCGTTAGGGTAGGACGTAGGAACACTAGAGCGTGCTAAGGAAAGTATTCCTTCTATTTACCTTGCAGTTTTCTTCTTTTCTTCTTTTAAGACGCCAGAACTGCCTTCTCATTTAAGTTTTTTCCTCGTTCTGCGTCTTCCCTCTCCCCTTCCCCCCGGGATTCCCCCCTTTTTTTTATTATTATTTATTTTTTATGGCCTCTCGGGGCTTCAAACAGTGCTCCGTTTGTTTTCGGAAAATTCCGCTAACGGATCAGCACGATAAGTGCTTATTTTGTTTGGGGGAATCCCACCTTATTCAGGCGTGTGCCGCTTGTAAAAGCTTTTCCAAACAAGCTCTTAAACTGCGGTCTCAACGCCTTCGGGCCTTTCTCTACGAAAGAACCCTCAAGCCTGCTATGGAGGTTCCTCTTACCACCTCCCCGAACCCTCCTCGTGTGGAGACACCTAAAGCAGGCGCCACTGCCTTTGATTCTCCGCAGCCTACCTTGAGTTCTGCGTCTTCTAAGCAGAAGGACTCCTCTAGACCGCCTAAGCCAGCGTCCACCAAGGCTTCCAGGTCGGCTGTACCTTCAAAGAAAAAGAATGACAAAACGAAATCTCAGAAAGTGGCAAAACCACCCAAATCGTCAACTTTGTCTCTTCCTGCGCCTCCTATATTACTCGAGGAGTCTTCTAGAGACGACATTGGGCAATCGGATATGGAGGAGCGGATCATTCCTCCGGCCCAGGCTGCTCACGATATCATGAGCATGTCTCCGTCGTCAGGCCATTTTGCGGCTGAGGTTTTTCCCAGCGCGGCCATTGCCCATACTAGCCCGAGATCTTCCGGGCGGGCTGATACTGACTCGCATTCAGAACAGGAGCTGCCGTCTCGCACTCCTAGAAAGCGGAAGGAGAAGCGTAAGCATACCTCTCCATACCAACCTCAACATCCTGCGGACCAATACCGTCCTCAAATGCCGGCACAGTATGGTCCTCCTTTTTTCGGTCCATACCAGCCCTACCCATATCAAGGATACGGTTATCCGCCTGACTTCAGGGGACAGGCTTACCCCTCCTCAGCTTGGTACCCTTCTTCGGTCCCAACTCCTGAGAATCTACAGCAGCAACAGGGGCATGTTCCTACACCCCAAATTGGTACTTCCCGCAAGAGGAAGACACCGATGGCACCTTCTGCGCCTCTAAAACGGTCTAAACGTCCCGCAGGGCGATCTACGGTACAGACTACGACGATGTACTCTGGCCCAGAGGGCCATGATACAGACCCTTTCTCTCCTTCGGTACACTCTGATGCCGAACCAATACCGAGAGACACGGTACCAATATCGCACCGTCCCTCCTCATTGGTGTCTGAATCGTCCCATGACAATTCTTCAGCTTCTTCGGAATCTGATGTACCTGATGGTGGTGCTCCGAGTACTTCTTCTCAATACCCATTGGAAGACTACTCGTCTTATGCTCAACTTATATTGCGCATGGCTAAGATTTTACACCTAGATGCGCAACTTCCTGAGCAACAAACAGACCTTGTCTTCCACGATATGGAACAGGACAAGTCATCTCCTCCCAGTCTTAGCCTCATTCCAGCACTTCTTGACTTGGTAAAGGCTTCGTGGGATAAGTCGCCTGCGACTCTCCAAATCCCTAGAAAAATCGACCACCATTACAAGACCCACGGTTCCGACTCGGATTTCCTGACCAAGCATCCTATGCCTAATTCTATTGTGGTCGAGGCTACCCAGTATAGATCCCGCAGTAGGTCCTCTGTTACACCTGTCAACAAAGACGGCAGAAAAAATGACGCCCTGGGCAAAAAACTTTATTCCCTTGCGGCTCTACTGATTAAGATTTCGAACTACCAAGCCGCGATGGGTGCTTATCAAAAGCACCTATGGGATAAAATTATCCCCGTTTTACAAAACCTTCCTGAGCCATCCAAGACCGAACTCCTCAACGTCTACGAGGAGGCTAACACCCTTACAAGACAGCAGCGAGTAGCAGCAAAGCATACAGCTGAAATTGCGTCCAAATCCATGCTTACAGCAGTAGCAGTCCGTCGCCATGCCTGGCTCGGAGCGGCTAACATACTGGACGATACAAAGACCAAAATCGAGGATCTTCCCTTTGATGCGGATGGCCTCTTTAATTCCAAAACTGATGATATTATGGAAAACATCCATAAAATGCGGAAGACCGCGAAGTCCTACATACCATACCAACCGTATCGGTATCAGAGACCTACTTACAAAAAACCTGCTTACCAAGCATCTTCCCAGTACCAACCATTTCGGTATGGTAGACAGCAGCAACATGATAGGACCTTCCAGTCATCTCAGTCCAACCCTTCGACTTTCAAGCAGCAACAATACCAAGGACACAAGCAGTCCTTTCGTAAACCTCAGCGCAGGGGTAAGCAATACAACTAACTACTCCTCTTACCGGACTAGACTCTTTCCATTTCTCTCTGAATGGAAACATATTACGACTGACAAATGGGTCCTATCCATTATTGAGAAGGGTTATTCTATAGAATTCTTCCAACTTCCTCCATCGAATATTCCTAAGACCACCCCCTTCTCGGTGGCTCTACAGGAGGAAATTTCATCCCTCCTAAACAAGGGGGCGATTGTCAAGACCCCACATGCTGATCTACATGGGGGTTTCTTCTCACGGTACTTTGCTGTCCCTAAAAAGGATGGAGGTATCAGGCCCATCATGGACCTCAGAGAACTCAATCAGTTTATCATTTACAGGAAGTTTCGAATGTTAACACTCGACTCCATTCTTCCTCTTCTCTCACAGGGAAGTTGGTTCGTCACCATCGACCTCAAAGACGCTTATTTTCACGTCTCCATTCACCCTTCTCATCAACGGTATCTACGGTTCCGGTTCCACCGCACAACCTACCAGTTTGCTGCCCTTCCATTTGGGCTCTCCACGGCCCCTCGGACATTTACCAAGTGCATGGCCCCTGTAGTGGCTCACCTTCGCACCAAGGGAATAAAACTCTTCCCTTATATCGACGATTGGCTCCTGGTAGCATCATCCTACCACGAAGCCGTCGCTGCTACAACTACCACTCTCGCGACCTTAAACAAGCTAGGTCTAGTGATCAATCAGGAAAAATCTCTTTTGGTACCATCCCAGCTGGTCAATTACATAGGAGCAACGCTAGACGCGACCCGGGCACGGGCATTCCTGCCCTATCAAAGAATCCAAAAGATTCGAGACGCAATACGACGGTTTCCACCTCTGGCTACTGTCACCGCTTTCGACGTTCAGCATCTACTGGGCCTCATGTCATCCACGACGGCAGTCGTCCTTCATGCCAAGCTCGAAATGCGTCTGCTCCAGTCCTGGTTCCTGGGCGAGTTCGATCCTTTAACGGACTCCCCACGGAAAAAGTTGCAGGTCCCGTCACATGTAGCGAAACGTCTCATCTGGTGGACGATTCCGCGCAACTTGTCCGAAGGGAAACCCTTCCAACCTCCTTTCCTGTCCATACAGGTCACGACCGACGCAAGCCCTTCTGGCTGGGGCGCCCACTGCCAAGAGCTCAGGATTCACGGCTTATGGACACCGAGAGAAAGGTCTCTCCATATAAACCAGCTCGAATTGCTCGCCATCATGAAGGCTTTTCGAGCCTTTCTTCCGCGTATAAAGGGACAATCTGTGCAGCTTGTCACCGACAATACCACAGCTATGCACTATGTCAACCGACAAGGTGGGACTCGATCCCTACCGCTTCTCCATCTTACCATGCGATTTTGGGACTGGTGCCGTACCCATCGCATTTTTCCACAAGCGATTCATATTGCTTCAGAGGACAACTATCTAGCGGACCACCTCAGCCGGCTCCGTACCAGGACGCACGAATGGTCCCTAGACGAGACGATTTTTCAAGACCTATGCCGACGATGGGGTCAACCCACCATAGACCTCTTTGCATCTCACCGCAACGCCAAATGCCGCAAGTTCTGCTCACGAGCGGGCAGGGACACCGCGTCACTCGGAGACGCTTTCCTCATCCCGTGGTCCGGAGAACTCACTTATCTGTTTCCTCCCATACCAATGCTCCTCAGGACAATAGTCCGGATCATTCAGTACCGAGCGGACGCAATTCTCATCGCTCCGTGGTGGCCGCGGCAACCCTGGTTTGCCCACCTTCAAGGAATAACGGAGGAAATATTCCACTTACCTCTAATACCGTCCTTGCTATCCCAGAACGACGGGGCCCTTCTCCATCCAGATGTCCGATCTCTTCACCTGACGGCGTGGAGGATAACCCCGAATTCCGTGCGATCCTAGACCGCTCTCGAAAGCCGTCGACCTTTCGCCTATACCGTAACAAATGGAAATCTTTTACGAAATTCGTTCAGTCCAAGGGACTCCAATCAGTCCCAGTTACACTCTCAACCTTACTTACCTTCATACTGCATCTGTTCAATCTCGGACTCGCGCACTCCACTATTAAAGTATATATCTCCGCGATCGTTGCTCATCAGCCATCTCACTCTAGCTCCGCCAGACTGTTCTCCCACCTCACGGTTAAAAGATTCCTTAAGGGCCTGCAGAACATCAGGCCGCCCTCTTCACCCATTGTACCTCAATGGTCGCTTCCACTTGTCCTGGATGCGCTTACCAAGCCTCCATTTGAACCCATGGCAACCTGTAATGAGAAATTGCTTTCTCTCAAGACTTCCTTTTTAGTGGCCATAACCTCTGCCAAAAGGGCTAGTGAACTGTCAGCTCTTAGGTCTGACCCTCCATACCTACAAATGCATCCCGATAAGGTTACTCTGTACTTGGATGTCTCATTTCTTCCCAAGGTTGTATCAGACTTCCACTTGAATCAACCGCTGATACTTCCTACATTTTTTCCATCGCCGTCCACTCCAGTCGAGCGCAAGCTCCATACTCTGGACGTCAGGCGGGCTATTGCCTTCTACTTGGATAGAACCAAGCACTTCAGACGCTCTTTTCGTCTCTTTGTGTGCTACCATGGACATAACAAGGGTGCTCCTGCATCCTCTCAGACAATATCGAGATGGATCGTGCAATCCATACAAATGGCTTACCAGCTTGCAAACAAACCGGTGCCGGACCAGCTTAAGGCTCACTCCACCAGAGCCATATCTACGTCCACCGCTCTTCATCGCGGTGTTCATATTCAAAACATCTGTAAAGCGGCTACTTGGTCCAATCCTCTGACGTTCGCGAAGCACTACCGCCTCGATGTCAGAGCGAAAAATGATGCTGCCTTTGGAAGGGCGATACTGTCATCCCTGATACCGTGACGGCCCTCCATCCGGTGAGTCAGCTTGCTAATCACCCATTTGTGTGCATTCACAGAGTCCACTACAAAGAAAGTTAGGTTACCTACCTGTAACCATGGTTCTTGTAGTGGTTCTCTGTGAATTCACACATCCCTCCCTTCCTCCCCGCTGTCCGTCACGATAACAGGTCACTATACCTACTCTCTAGTAACGGCGGACATAGGGGAACTAAGGAAGGTGGAGGAGGCGGAGCCTATATACCCTCGGGGGGGGGAGACTAATTGTCTGGCTTTTTTCTAAGCTCTAGAAAGTTCCGAACGTCCTGCGCAGGCGCAGGATAAACCCATTTGTGTGAATTCACAGAGAACCACTACAAGAACCATGGTTACAGGTAGGTAACCTAACTGTTTTCATGTTAAGGTGTGCATTGGGAGGGGGGCTTTGGCTCTCCTAATGTTTTGGTTTACCCATCAGCTCTACCCAACATAGCCAGTGGCAGGGGATTCTGGGTGATGTATTTGGTGTGCCAAAGGTCCTTCTCCCAAGTTTAGAACACTGAACATGGAATACAGAGATCTGAAATATTGGACTCGGAAGTTAGTTCTGGGTTGCGAATCTTTGGCCATGAATTCACTGTGTGGCCTTGAGGCTGATGATGGTGCCTCAGGTTATAGGAGAAAACGGAATGAAGTACAAAAGTGATTAATTAATAGATCTTTTAATGCAAGTATCATTTGGGGCAGAGGTATTGCTTTGCTACAAGAATGCTACTTTAAACTGTTTTGCAGGTGACACAGTTTTGAGAACAGATGTGACAATGGGGAAATGGTATAGCGGGGAATTTCTTCATGTAAGGTGAAGTGTGTTGAAGAAGGGAAGAAGAGGACTGATAAAATCTCCCCATTGTATAGAAGAGAAGGGGTGGAAAAGAAGGGAAAGAGAAAAGATGAGATCTACTGAAGACCAGAATAGTGGAAACTGTTAGGCTTAGGATTTAACTAAAGGCAATAAGGAAGCATTGCAGAACCTTTGTAAGCACTGAGACACAACTCTGATGATGGTTAGTTGGTTTGATTTTGGCAGCACTCTCCTACTCTAGATGTTTTGAGCAGGAGAGCAGTGTTACCATGAAATGGAAGAGCTCCAGAGATGAAGGAGCAAAGAGAATGTAGAAAAGATAAAGCTGTAGAGATTCTGAACTGGCAGGACTAGAAAACAATCTGAATGATTTGTTGTCTACCCAATGCCTAGATCACTCGGCAACAGTACCAGAATGCACTGGCTGCAAGCCGAATGGATAGCTCACCCCAGACTCCTGACATGGAGGTTTTCAATGATGGAGATTCCACAAAGCCTCCCTCCACAGTCAGAGGTACCCCACAGACTCCCAAGGATGACCCTGGTCTTCTCCTGAATGAGCGGAGCAGCATTGTGGGTAGGTACAGCTTGAGGTGTGCTCCATCACCCTGGTTATGGAAAGCAGGGATGGGCAACATTAGCATGCCTGGTGGCCAACATTTTGTCTTTAGTATCCATAGGATGTGTGTGTGTGGTGGGGGGATGCCAGGCTCTAAAATGGCAAAAGGAGTGAGTGAATGCATTAAAAAAAAAATACAAGGGTCTGGACATCCACTTCTGGTATTGACATTTTGGTTTTTGATATGAAAACCACTGTTCTTGAAGTGTACAGGAGCAGAAAAACACAATTTTATTACCAAAATAGAAAAACTTCCTGTTTAATCTGGAGCACTGGGTGGGGGTGGGGACTGAAAAACATGCCTTGGGGCCAACTGGCAGCCTGCGGGCCACACATTGCCATCCCACTGTACAGATATTTATACTGTTCCAGGCCCATTCAGAGGCTTGCTTCAACATGCCTTTAACTTACTAATCACAAGTTACATCAGCACCCATCCTAGTTTAGGACCTCAAAGTGTTTTAAACCAGGACATACTGAAAAAGTTGGAACTAGCTTCTGTTTAGTTATTTTGTTAGTTATTGCTTTTGTGTAAATTCTGCTTTTCTCCTTGATCACTCTTCAAATAAATGTGCTGTCTTCCTGTTTGAAGTGCAGTATATATACCTGATGTACTAGATGCTGCAGTTTCTCTATCTGTATCCTACAGTTAGCCAGTCAGATGGGCGTCTGAAGAGCCCCACAGATTCTGTGTTCCTACACATGGAGGAGATCTCTCACATCCAACAGGGGTCAGCAAGTGTCACAGAAACTAATACACAACAGAGTGAGTGCTCTAAAGCTAGTAAGAACATCTGGACAGGAATGGAAATCACACCCTCAAGGTGTCAGAACAAGTCCTACCCTTATCTTGGCTCTTATTGCCTTACAGAAAATGAGGGCTATTTTGTCAGGCTGGAACATGAAGCCTGCAACAGAGAAATGGAGTTCACCACTTCTCCTAGTGGCCCTGAGGAACCCCTGGGCAAGAAGCTACTTCGAACCCTTAGTGAGTCACATCACAGCCCCTGCAGTGGGTGAATTCATGGGGGGGGGGGGTGTCATTTGACACCACAGGTGTACAATTCCAGTCACTTGAACCTTGCCTTGGTCAGCTTTGCAGATCAATGGATATTTCTGATCTGCAAAGGAGCAGATGCTCATGCTGTCTCCTGTCCACCAGCCACCATGCTGTTTAAGCCTGTGGAGTTTACACTGACTGGTGAGAGGTTTGGGGTTTGTAACCCTCTCTTGCTGACATTAGCCTCTGCAACAGGACAAATGTGCCAAAAGTGGCTGCTGGCCCTGATACTATTGTGCTTGGTTTTGCAGGTGGGAGAAAAAGAAAGCCCTCGGCAGACAGTGAAAAGAGTGCAGATGATAATACTAACTTCACATCTCTCATCACATGAGTGGCAACATGGTATTGCTCCTCCCACAGGTTTGTAGTGTTTATTGACCTTTGCCAAGTAATGCTAGTCTCTTCCTCAGCTGTGTACACCTATTGTGCATTGAATGCACATGCGGGCATCCACATGAGAGCTTGGAAATGTTACTTATTTGGACTGTACCTCATCCAGCAGAGCTGCTGTTTCTTCAGTTAATCCATCACATCTTTCTTGTACAATCAAATTGTTAAAGCACAGTGTTGACTTTATACTTAAAAAAAAATAGCACAGCAGGTTATTTCACTTGGTGAACTTTTACACTGATGAAAAAGTAATGGTGGCAATGCACACTTCTTGCTATATAGATAGTGCTGCTTCATTAGAACAGGGTGAGAGATAGAGCTTTGCTTTTCCTCTGCCTCCTGGTTGTTGTTTTTTTTCCATTTCTCAAACCAATCTGAACTGTAAACTAATTAACAGGGACTTTAAAAAAACACTATGAGGAAGTTTTCTTCCTTCTTGCTCTCTGAATTGCCATTAATATTCTAGAGCGGCATGGACTAACTGCAGCCTTCAGAAGTGCTGATTCGCTTTTTAAATAGGCAGCATCCTCCCCATGCATATTATTTAATACCAATAAAACACTGAGTAATCAATAAGTGTAAGCTTCCAGTTGCTTTCGGTTTCATTTTTAGTACAAGTTTGGTGATCTTTGTGGCCTATGAAAGGTCCCAAGGCCAGAAAATTAACCCCCTGGACCTGCTCCATCGGTGTTGCAGACTTTCATGTGTTTCCATCAGAGTTCTCCAAGATGATGGAAGCATAATGTAAGTGGAGTTTCCTTTTAATTAACGAACATGTATGTTGGAAACTTTAGAAGCATCCCTCAAGAATGCAGAAGCCTTTACTCTATTTGGGGGCGCTACTCTTCCAAAACAAGAGGCGTGCAGCTACTGGAATTTGCTGCTGAGGACACTCTTGCAGCTGCACAGAAAGGCCGTAAGCTTTTTGAGAGGCTGAGGGTGCCTGACATATCTTGTGGGCTCTATGAAATGCTGTAGGAAAAGGGGAAAAATCCTTTAGGTGCACATTTGTGAATAGCTGTTTTTCCTTTCTCAGGTCAGCAGCATGACAGCCGACCGTGGTAAGATTCATGTGTGCGTGATGGCACCCGCTTCTTTCTCACATCAACTAATCCCCTGCCTCCAGGGCTTGCAAGTCAGAGAGCAGCCCTTTGAGCTCAAGAGGGGACACCAGCACACAGAGAGAGCTGAGCACCAAGGCTCAGTGAAAGGTGGAAATGAGAAGAAACCAACCGATCGGGTATCCCTGTGGGCAGCTCAGCAGGGAAGTACCATCACCCCCTCTCACAAAATTACTTCCATTGGAGTAATGACCAAGGGGAGGGGAGTGGCACACAGCCAGCTCTCCTTCCTGTTGGAAGTTCCTCTTGCATGGTCCAGCTCCCTACCTGGACCTCTGCGCATGTTTGTTCAACAGCAGCATCACACCATACACAGTATTCATGTGCATTACCTAGATTTGTCCTGACCCATTGGTATTTGTAACCAGCACCTCTGGGCTGAAGTGCAGATCCATGCACTGATCACCTTCTGACCTGTGAGCGCCAAGCAACACTAACAGGGACACTTGGCCATAGAACAACAAAACCCCAGCCTCCAGGGCAATTTACAGCAAAGAGGAAGTTTTGACATCAGGCATCTGTAAGGGAAAAATAAAATGTACTTGTTTTACATTAAACCAGTCCCTTTCACATATATATTTGGATGGGTATTTTTAGGGAGGAAGGGAGAGTGAAAAGGCACAGCAACTATATATAGGAGGGACTGCCAGAAGAGTTCTGCTTTTCAGGTCCTGAGTGGGCAAGTGGAGGTTGAGTCTATCTATGGAACATAGTTCCAAACAGGTTTTTGCTTGTATGGCATCATGGAGGTTTCAAGGGCAGCTTGTTCTTTTGCTGTTGGTTGGCATCCAAGGCTAGAACTGCATCACCTCTCATTAAAACTTCCTTAATTTCTCAGTGAGATTGGTACATGTCTGCTAGTACTCAATAACATTAAAAGAAGTCATTCTCTGCTGTAAAAGGAATAGCAAAAAACAAACAAAAAACTCAGCAGCAGAAGCCTATCTGTGTCTATTCAGAGGTAAGACTGAGCCCAACGAAAACTCATCCCCAGTTAAATGTGTATGAAACTGTGCCTCTAAAGTTCTTCCTTTGTTATTCATATCCTGGTTTCTTATCATGATCCTCCTAAGATACTCTTCTTTCCTGAAAGTTCCCCCATTTTGTTTTTACCTTTCTGTGATGGATATTGCCAAGAGGTTCATGTTGGTGCCTGGTTGGAAATACAATAAATTGAAACCACTTCATTCCACAACATGCACGGTGGCATTTTGCCTGTGGTAGAGCAAAAGAAAACAAAGAAGCCCTCATCCTGCTTCATTTCAAGTTGATTACTTATTGGAGACCTAAGCCACTGCATTTGTATAGAGGACTGTAGGATAGGATGATTCTGTCAGCATTCATAAGCCAGTTTTTGGTCCTAGGCTGCTCTCCTCATCCTCACTCTGCTTGACCTAGAACATAACCCTTATGGGATGTATTATTTGTCCAAGGTGGGCTGCCTCTTAAAACTATACTTAACTCTTAGGCTCAGTAGAAAGGAAGAGATGGTAACAAAACAGTTGCTGTCAAATGTAATAAAACATGCACTGATCTCAGATGGGGAAGGGATAGTTATTGGACTGGAACTCCCATCAGGTCTACACAGCATAGCCAGAGGTGACAGATTATCACAATCACAGTCAAACAACACAGAGGGGCATACCTTTCCAATGCTGGTCTATCCGTGTTCCCCGTGGGAAAGCCCTCCCCAAAAAAACAATAAAACGTAAGGATTGCAAGAAGTGGATGGTCATCTGCATGAACTTGCATAATAAGCAAAGGCCATGTATATCTTCACACAAAAGCAAATGAAAAAGTGCACAACGGGTGTCTCAGCTCACAGATGGATTTTTTTGTAGTTTCCAGATCTCTTCACAGAGAGTTGCACATGTCAGTTTGGAAGATGACAGATTTAAAAAAACTACCAAGTCCTACTGTGCAGAAAAGTCACATTTTTTGTTTTGGTTAATTTCTGTTTGCTTGAGTCAGAAGTCCTTACACTGAAGATTCAGCTGCTTTAGAGCAGATCACCCTAAGATCTGTTGTTCTGGAAGCACTATCTTCACCACTACATTAATTCAACCTTGGTTGCAACCAATGCATTATAATTAAAAAGTACTTAGATATACAGAACCTAGCTTTTGGAGGCCAGCAATTCAAATAGCTTAATTTGACAATTTGAGAATGAACATGAATTAAAGACAGGTTGTTTCAGAATCTTAGGAGTATTGAGTGGAGAGGAGTACTTCTGGATTTGATCTCAACCTGGAAGAACAGCAACAGCCCAGGATTAAATGTAATTTTCTACCAAAGAAAGCAGCTTTGTTCCCCTCTCCTAACCACTATGATATTGGTTAAAAGAGAGTATGGCATGAAGAGATGTTTTATTTTGGTGCACTGACAGGAAAAAGGTACAGTTATTAAGATTACAATCTTTACTTGTGCAAGGCCAGAAACGGCACCAGCCTTGCTCCCTGAAATAGCCCATGCAGCCAATACACAGGAACCAACGATTTTGGTATTTACCTCACAACATACTGCTCCTTTGCTGCAGCAGGCATTGGCCAGAGAGGGTTACATAAAGTGCAAATGGTCATATGGAAAAGGCAATGAAAGAGGCCATGTGCTTGGGTTCTAGAATGAATCACTATCAGTACTAGGTGTGCAAAATCAACAGCTCGCACACAGGAGGAACAGAAACATTGCTGTCTCATTCCTGCTGCCATGCTCGCATACAAATAGAGGGCCATTAAAGAGGCAGGGAGACACTTTGGTGACATAATTGCTGTTCCAAGTCCCTAGTGAGTAACGGATGTGAGGGATGTGAGCTCCGCCAATGAGACTCTGTTATAAGATGAATGAAGTTAATTGTTCATGTGGCTGAAGACCAAATTAATTTGCATACAGTTGCGCATAATTTTCCCGACTGTTCTGTCCATCACACTCCCCATGCAACCTAAGCAGGATTCAAATTCAAGCAGGTGAAGAAAGGTACAAAGGACTAATTAAATCCTCTTTTGAACAACTCTTCTGTTTGCAGTTGCCCCCCATCCAGCTAATTTTGCACCTGCAGGGGAAAAAGAGGTAGCCTTCAGGAACAGGGGCAGTATTTAAACAGAAAAGTGGCAAGAAGGGAGGGGAAAGGATTAAGTAGCATCCCTCTATTTACATTTCTACATTTCAATAACTAATCTTGGTTTTAAAACACCTAAAACATTAAGGGGAGGAATTTAAGATGCAACTGCATGCAAGGGCTGGCTTCAGATTTACTGGATCGTGGTGACAGCTTCATGGATGGAGTTAGCAACGTAGTCCAGGTTCTTGGTAGTCAAACCACACATGTTGATGCGGCCACTGGCCATCAGGTAGATGTGTTTCTCCTTTATCATGAACAGTACTTGCTTTGCTGGAGAAGGAAAAAGAGTACATATCAGACTCTCAGCAACAATACAGAGCAGCCTGTGCTAAGATGTATCTACTATGGAAAAGCTTACAAGAGGAAAAACCTTCAGTAAGCAGAAAGACAAGGAGCAATAGATCCTAATCAGAGCCTGACAAGTGAAATGGAAGCTCAGTTGTGTTTAGACTTATAAATAAGGTAGAACTCTGCCTGGCTCTCCAGCAATGGGGCAGCATATTAATACTCTGCACTGCCCAATTGTTCTCACTGGACATGGGAGCAGCTAGACAACAGTTGGTTGTTTAATGCAGGAGTGGGCAATAAGCCTAGGTCTTTGTGAAATGTGAAGTCTTGCTATCTGTTAGACTCCATATAGGGCATCCCCAAAGAACTACACCATCCACACGGCCCTGGACCTCCCAGGAAACATGGGAGAAGTTTCCTTTTTGCACAAGAAGTTGGCCCAAGACAGTCTGGAAGATAGGGCCTGTTCCAACTGAGTGAAATGTGGGAGTATGTAGATGTGTCTGTGGACACGTACCCCCAGAATTATGCCTAGGGAATTCTTGGGAGAGTTCTGGGACTTGGAGCCAAAAAACCCAGAAGAACAACAAATGGGGGTTGGGGGTCAAAAAATCAACAACAAACATCCCAAGTGGGTAACACTGGGAGCCAATTTTCTGCCCAGGAATAGTCCAGGGGTGCAAAGTAAAAAAATTCCAAACAACATAAAAGTGAAGCAGAATGGATAGAATTTCACTTCCAATTGGTATTTTGACATGCTAGATGGTGCAGGGAGTCCCTACAAGCTATTTAACGGGAATTGCCACTCCTAGAGACTTCTAGGAGCTACAATTTGACCTTTTCACCAGAAAAAGAGACCAAGAGAGGGCTGAGGGCTGCACAAACACCTGGGAGGTTGGGAGAACTGCATGCAGCCTGTCCTTTGCCTCATTTAATGTGATATTTGCACATACAGATAACTTCTCTAGTTCATTAGGGAATAAACAAACCAGACTGCTAGGTTTGGGCATCAAGGAAAGCAATGAATGGTTTGTGATTTGTTTAGTTGCTCTGACTTGTGCTAAGTAGTTGAAGCAATGTTTGTATTTCTAATAGGCTAGAATTTTAAAGATTTCTTACTACGGTGTGCAAATACTGTCAGTGAGGAGCTGCATAAAACAGGTGGATGGAATTTGAGGTAGGGGACTATCCGCTATAGGACCTTCCACAAGGTCACCCCAGGCAACTCTTCCTCTTCTTGGTCCATACCCTATTACAGTTTTTTGCCTGGTCCATATCTCTACTCACGGTTGAGGCCAGTAAAGCTGAACATTCCAATCTGATCTGTGATGTGATTCCAAGTCCCTGGTGTGCCCAAGGCCTCCAGCCGAGACCTGAGTTCTGCCCGCATCAGCAAAACCCGATCTGCCATAGTCTTCACGTTCTGCTTCCTGTAGCATGAGGGGGGGGGGGACACATGAAGGTTGACCTAGCACCAACCAAACCCAGAGGAACAGAATTGAGCTAGGTTGTGATCTCAATTTGCCCACAGTAGGGGAACGCCCAATAAATCGTCTTACTGGTTCTTACCACTCAGCAAAAAGCTCTGGGGAAGTGAGGGTAGTTGCCACAATACGAGCCCCCTGGGATGGGGGGTTAGACCAAGTGGTACGGACAATCTTCTCCATCTGAGATAAGACCCGCTGCACATTGTCTGCATCTTTGGCCACAACAGTCAGGTTTCCCACCCGCTCATCTGAGGAGACAAATGGAAGTGCAAACCATAAGCCTCCGGCTTCATACAATAGCAACCCACAGAGTGAAAAAACAAGCCCCGCTTCCCAAGATTCAAAGCTGCATTTATTTGTAAGTTTACCATTTTCTGAAGTTTTTAAAAAGGCTCCGAAAGTGGAAGGTTTCAGCATCAAAATCATGCAGTGCAGAATTGTTTAAAAAACAGTTCAGAATCCAGCAGACTTGTTCCACTGATGGAACTACTTCCACTGGCAAAACCTGGAGGGTTCCTGCTCCCTCTGCAGCCCTCCCCCCTGTGTGCTGTCAAAATCTTTTCCAAGGAGTTCAGCTCTGGTGCAGATTTTCAAAATGGAACATAGGGAGGGAAGGGAAAAAATAAACTCCCACAGTGCTAGCAGTCACATGCTAGCACTACACTGGCTTTAGTCCAAAGAAACAATAATGCAAAGAGAAAACACCACCAAATAATCCAATTAGTAGGAAAATTAAATAAAGACTCACTGTACAGGCCAAAGTTTTTTGAGAAGGACTGGGCACAAAAGAGTTCAAAACCCTCTGAAACAAAGTAGCGTACAGCCCAGGCGTCTCTATCCAGACAACCAGAAGCGAAACCTTGATAGGCTGAGTCAAAGAATGGGAACAGGAACCGGCGCTGCAAGAAAGACAATCAGTTGTAGTTTTGGGCTGCAGTGCATTCTTCACAGCAGACTTTACTGCCCCCCTGGAACCACATCCCATTTATTGGTCCCCACACTGATCTCCTTGCCATTAAGAAGCCAACAACTAGAAAAATTAATTAAATTATGCAAAAAAGAAAACTTAGCTTCATTGGCTTAATTGATCCAGATCACAAAATTTTGCTTTTGGGCACAGAATTTAGGAGTATCTTGTTGCAGAATTTGATGTTTTACTGCCTGAAGCATACACAGCCTTGTTACTCTTTAGTGGCACCAAGAGAACTCATACCTTCATAACAGCAGCAATTTGCTTCCATTGCTCCTGTATAGGATCTGTGCCTGTTGGATTATGAGCACAAGCATGGAGGATAAAGATGGAGAACTCTGGAGCTTTCTGGATTAGGGCAAAAAGAAAAAAAATAGAATTTGGGCCATATAGCATTAATCATTCCTTTTTGGGACTCACTGATGAGATCCAAGTGAACTAGACAGGGAGAGTACAGTAGAATACACATACATAACAAATGAAATCAGAGATTATTCTAGAAGACTCCTTTTCTGGAGTGGATGTTTAGCAGACATCAATGGATGTGGTATGAAAGGTACCAGAATCCCCATGAGATACCTAGAAATACCCACTTAGGCTGTGTACACATATACCTGAATCCTAGTCAATATACAGGATTCTTGAGTGGTCTTGTGGACAAGGAATGCAGACTCTCCTAGCAAATGTTTGGCTACCCAAAAGTAAATCTAATCTAAATTTAACACACTAGTGAAAGCACTGTACTAGGCTATTCCTACTCACTGTGAAGTGTAGCTCTTCTAGAACTTCTAAATAGCAGGAGACTGTGCCCCTTTCCAATCCTAAAAAGCAACCTCGTGCTGTATTCAGATCTTCATCTACTTTGCCCTCCCCTTGTATGGCAAGTCGACCCACCTCCAAGTCCTCTAGAAATCCCTTGATGTCTAGACCCCTCTTTGCAGGATCCCAGTAGCGATAGGATCGGATGTCCTTGAAGCCAGCATCCGTGAAGACAGAGTTATGGTTTTCTGTGGAATGTGGAGAAGCATTTGTAATTCAAGTTCAAGACACTTGGGACCAGGCTGCCTTGCAGGGCAGGGGGGTGAGGTTATGAAGCTTTGAAACGTTACTGCCCTGGTTTACAGCTATCTGAATCCGCTGCCTGCCTCAGCATGGCTGTTAAGAATTCTGGGAACTGTAATGCAGGAAGCTTTCTAAACTATGCAGGGACCCCAACCATCCATCTCTCTGCTTCATACCATGCCAAGGGTTCGAGTTCAGGCCTCAGCACTCACCCCAAGAAGGGGAAGAGATGTAGACAGGGGTTGCGGTGTTGTTGGTTCCATTGTACCAGCGTCTCAAGAACTCTGCTCCAATACGCAGAGCCCCTGTGCCTCCCAAAGACTGGACACCCCCAACCTGGAACAAAGGAAAAGGAATCATCAGTAAACAGATAATATTTTCAGGAGAGGAACTGTGTATTCTACCAGCAAGTATCCTTTTTCCAAAGAATATACATGTTGATTGCACTGGGATTCTAAGTCACCTCCAAATTCCTCTGTTCAGCCAAACTCCATGGAGCCTTCAGGTGACTGAAGTCTGCAGACACAAACTGACATTATGCATCAGAGTGCCAACCTCTTTGTGCCCTAAACCTTCTGCATCACCCCCACTTCTGTTCCTGAAGAGCTCACCCCATGCCCAGCCATTTCCAATGTCTCTCCACACAGGCTAGGAGAAATAACTTTTGGTCCTCCAAGCATTTTAGACTACATCTCTCAGAAGCTATAGCCAACATGGCCAATCATAAGGGATTATGGGGGGTGTAGTCTAATAAAGCATCTAGAAAGCCAAACATTCCCTAGTTCTAACTGAGTAGAAGCCAGTTGTTCAATGGCACAATGCCTTTTCATTTGCGCTCTTGGAAGTGCTTGTCCATTAGCATTCGCTCCCTAGCTCCACCAGTCACCAATTCACAAGCCTGAAAAGCTGCACAAAATAATCCCCACTTCTGGAAGCTAACCCGCCACCCAGCTCAAGACCTTTTGTACCAGATTAATAATAGGTATTTTCTCTTCAGGCTCACCCTGTTCTCTTTGATGGCAGGGCTGTCCTCTCCAAGGGCAATACGCGAGGAATTGGCACGAAATTCTGGCAAGCCCAAGATGGGAAGGTACTCATGATTCAAGCTGGTGTCTTTGGTAATCATCATCTCCACCTTCCTTACCACGGGCAGGACCCACGGCTGACCCTCATCTGTGCGATAGGCTGTGGGGTGGAAGGGATAGAATTACTCTAGGCAAAGGCACACCAGCTAACAGTAAAGGGCTTAGTGCTGAGTTTGTTTTTCTTCCCTACTCCTTCCATTTTAGGATGCTCTGCCAAATTTTAAACCTTTGAACAGGGGCACCTGCTCCCACCTATGAGGTCATATTGAAAGCCAGGCACATTCCTTTAGAACAGCCCCCCACCATATGTCTATGGGCACTGCACTAACAGGTGTGACAGTTCCTAACAGCTAAATGGAGCTGGCTGGATAGCTCTGAGGTTTCAGTATCTGGCTGTGGAGCCAGAGGATGGAAGTTTGATTCCCCACTGGGCCTCCTGCAAGCAGAATCAGACTACGTGGCCTTGGACAGATGGCACATTCCCAGGGCTCCTCCAGAAGAAGAGAACCACTTCTGAGTACCCTGTACCTAGAAAACACTGAAAAGGGTTTCCACAAGTCAGAATTCACTTGATGGTACATCATCATCATCATTCAAAAATATGGGGCACACTCAATCAAAATTATAAAAACACTGATTGGCATTATATAACAGATACAAGTCTTAACCAAAACCTAAGTATCTGTTAAATATCGGTATAGTGTGTATGCTGTTCCTAATATTGTCTTTTTTGTAGCTCTGATGGTGTGATTTCTGAGATCTGCAACTGCTTATAAACTGTGTGAAATTTCTTGATATTATTCCCAAAATTGCAATGACTACAGTGAAGTGAAGTGTGATTGCCAAGTGCCTGTATTTTGTTAGTTTTTCCAATCCTTAATTTTAAACTCTGGCATCCCTTGGAATTGCAACGTCAATGATCCAGACATTTATTTGTTCTATTACTACTTTGTCTGGTGCGTTATGATCAAGGTGTTTGGATGACGAAATCCCACAAGATCTTGACTTCATCATTTTCTGGCACCTTCTCTACATGATGTTTCCATCGTTTTTTGGAGGCTGGTAAGTTATATTTTTTGCATAATAACCAGTGCACTGATTTTGCCACCCTA
Source organism: Intellagama lesueurii (assembly GCA_037013535.1). NCBI lineage: Eukaryota > Metazoa > Chordata > Lepidosauria > Squamata > Agamidae > Intellagama > Intellagama lesueurii. The sequence continues at coordinate 216,799,850 of JBAJHW010000003.1, forward strand.
TCATGTCTAATTTTGCAATCTGTTTGTGCAATATTTGGACATTCACAAACGAGGTGTGACACCATTTAATCTTTTTCTTAGCAGAGTTGACATTTGCTGTTAGCACTAATTCATTGAATCTTAGCTTTCATCACATTGGTTTGGAATGCTTGTTTTGGGCAGCAATCTTTCTTAATGGTCCCATTTTAGCCATTTCATGTTGAATTATTACTGTGCTTTCCATGATAATACTATATGCAAGAAGTTCCACTGAGATAAAAATCACTGCTAAACACAGTGTGAATGTTTAGTGAAGATATTCAGATAAAATTTGGAATTGACAAATGTGCAGCTCTGTCTATGCAATGTGGCAAGATCCAAAAACTAGATGGAATAGAGTTAAAAATAGCGATATTATAAAATCACTATCAAGTGATAAAAATTATAAATACATTGGAATACTAGAAGCAGATAACATTCTGCACACAAAAGTTAAAAAACTGACACAAAGAGAAGACTGTGGAAAATCTTAAAATCGAAAGTAAATGGTGGAAATACAATCAAAGCCATAAATACATGGGCAGTTCCAGTAATTAAATTCCATCTGGAATAATAAATTGGACCCAAAATGAATTGGAAAAATTGGAACAAAAGACACAGAAACTAATGAACACACATCATGTACTATATCCAAAAAGTGATGTGGACAAATTATATTTACCAGAAAAAAATGAAGGTTGTGAATTACTGCAAAAGAGCAGGTAGTAGAGGAGGAAAAAAGAAGCCTAAATGATTATGAAAGTATAAGTAGAGGAAAATTGCTTAAGGTGGTGAAAATGGAGAATATTTTAAAAACAGAAACAAAGGCTCAATATAAGAAACAACAATTTGAAGTTGGAAAAATAAACCACTACATGGACAACACCTGAAAAATATTGATGGAAATTATCATCATCATCATCATCAGTTGAATGGGAGCTTTAAACCAAGAGCAGTAGACCTCAACTCAGACCTGAACTGACAAATGCCCTCCCCAGTCAACTTCAGCAAAGAACTGAAAAGCCTACTTTAAGTTGTGAGCCATAAACTGAGTTTAAGCTATTCTCATGCAAAAGATACAATACAGGAGCAGGAGGAACTATACAACTACAGGCAAAAATGATTTTCCCCATTGTTGCTCCCAGAATCAGGATGATATGCTGACTCGAAGATTCTGCAAACTGTGGTCCAAAAATACGGGAAGACTTTTCCAAGCTCTGACTGCAGGCCAAAGAACTCAGAAATAAACAGTAAAGTTTTAAAGGCTGCAGGGCTAGCAACTATCTGAACAGTGTCCCCAGGTTGTACTCTGGTTCTTAATGCCAGGGGCAGAGTCCGCTTCCAATTTCAACATGCTCAAGGTCACACACACGCCCAAGCAGAACCTGGACATTAGCCCAGATCTCTTGACAGCTCAGCCCCAGTCACAAGAATAGCAGATGGCAGAAACCCGTGCAGCATCACAACCCCACACCTGAGAGAAGCCAAAACAGTCAGAACCAAATGTTGAAAGTAGAAAAAAGCCTAAAGAAGAAAGCCAAATGACGTTCTCTTCCAAGAACATTAAACAGCAGACCAGATTAGGCAGCAGACCAGATTAAAGAGGAAAAGAAAGACAAGACTCCTGTTGACTATCTATACAAGTTAAACTGCGTACCCTGTTTCCCCGAAAATAAGACCAAACCTGAAAATAAGCCCTAGTATGATTTTTCAGGATGCTCGTAATATAAGTCCTACCACAAAAATAAGCCCCAGTTAAGTGAAACCCCACCCTCCACTATTGTGCAGAGCAGAAGAAGATGACATGACTGTATTTGAATAAGTGTAGATTGTTGTTCATGAAAAAAATAAAACATCCCCTGAAAATAAGCCCTAATGCGTTTTTTGGAGCAAAAATTAATATAAGACCCTGTCTTATTTTCGGGGAAACACGGTAACTTACTGCAGTGAATTGCTACTAACCATGAGGTTGCTAAGCATGAATCTACTCTACAACCAGTGCCTCCTTAGTTAATTCACTTCAGTGAGTTATGCAATTTAATTTGCATTAAATCATTGACAGGGTACAGCTGCAAATCAAAGCAGAGGAAACAAAAGCCTTCCCCCTCCCCAGCCAGTCTAAACCCCTTCCTTGTTCTTCCTCTTCATTGTTTCATTTCCTTTGCACCTGTCATTACAGGTTCTAGATCAGGGGCCTCAAACATGCGGCCCGCGGGCCATTTGCAGCCCGCCGGATGATAGTTTGTGGCCCCCGCCTTGCCTGCCCCCCCCTGAAGCACCCACGCGTCCTCTGCTGTCAAGAGTCAAAAAAAGCCTCGCCTCGCTCGCCGGCTCTCTCCCAAGACAGCGCCTCTTGCACCCTCCATCCGGAACTGCAGCCTGCCAGCCAGCCCGCCTATCTGCCGGCTGGCAGGCTGCAGTTCCGGATGGAGGGTGCAAGAGGCGCTATCTTGGGAGAGAGCCGGCGAGCGAGGCGCGCTGCCGGCCCTTTTCCCCGAGCGCCCGAGCCGCCGCCGAGCGATGCCTGAGCGCGGAGCTCGCTCCCGGCCCGTCCTCGAAGAAGAGCGCCTCCAAGCCGCCAACAGCAGCTGCCGCCACCGCCTCTTCCAGGGAAGCAGCTCTCTGGCTCTCTTTCTCTCTCGGCACCCCCAGCACCAGCCCGGCCAGCGACTGCCTCAGCACCCGGCGGTGCTTCCTCCTCCTCCTCCTCCTCTTCGTCCTGCTTCAGCTGCCTCGGCTCTGGAGGCTGCCTGGGCTCGCCTCGCAAAGTTTGCTCCTCTGTCGTGATGGGGGTAGCTGCTGCTGCTGAGTGCGCCTTTTTTAGAGGGGGGGCCCTCAGAGGAAGGTTGCCGGACCTGTGTGTTTGTGTGTGTGTGTTTGTGTGCGTGCACGCGCACCTGTGGGGGGGCCCGCCCCGTTCTGTTTAATTTCACGGGTACCGGTGGGGGCTTTTCTCCTTTGGCAAGGCGAATTCTGTGAGGGTTTTTTTAATAATTTTATGTCGTGCCCTCCTCCCCCCCCCCCCGCCCGCTAGGCGGTCGCCGGCGCTCCCTCCCTTCTCCGCTTCTTCGTCCTGCTGCTGCTGCTGCTGGTGGTAGTGAAGAAGGAGCCGGAGGGGGTCGTGGCCGGCGACGAGGGCTCGCGCGCCCCTCCTCCTCCTCCTCCTCCTCCTCGGAGCCCCAGCTGGGCTAAGGAAACTCCTGGGCGGCTTCCTCGGGCTCTTGCTCCGCTTGGCGGAAAATCTGATGAAGCCCAGCCTCACCCAGACTCTGCCTCCAGCGGCCCCCAGGTAAATTGAGTTTGAGACCCCTGTTCTAGATTGTAAACCAGGGTAAACTACAAATCTTCCTTCAGCATCTTCAAGGGTAGTCCATGGACCGCATTTCACACCATTAGGCACCCATATTTATAACCAAAAGCCCCATTACTAGTAATTGCTACATTTTTTGAATGGATGCCTTTTATGAAGTCTACAGGTTGGTTCCAGATTTAATCATACTTGAAGTAAACACAGTGACAGTAACAAAGTGCAAGTTATTCTACATTTGTATTGGCCTCTTACACCAGTGTCGAAAGCTCAATTATTGTACCTGTAACGATCAGCAATGGGGAATTATTTTTATATTTCTATACAGTATAGGTCATTGAACCATATGCAATACAAAGCACTGATATAATATTTGAAAAATAAAGATGGTTCTAAGAACATTCATGCCAGAACCTGCAAAACACAACATTTCTAAGTTCTGGTTTTTAAGGAGTTTTAAGGAGACATACCACACCATTCAGAGTGACAGTAGGGTTTCCCTCATTGGAGGGCTTCAAGCAAAGTATAGAGAGCACTTAGATACAGTCTAGACAGGGAGTTTGGACTAGATAGACTACAAGACCCCATCCCAAATCTAAACAGAATAATATTAACATTCTGTCCCTGCTGCAGGTAAAAGTCCATAGAGGCAAAAAAGATCATCCATTGCATTCTCTAAAAAATGCAATGTCTAGTTTCCTCCTACACTTTTCCAGGAAATCTTCATAAGCCTTAAGGCAAAGGAACAAACATAAAAAAGGATGCTAATTACAGGACTACAGAACTATTCTGGAGCCTCTCATCCCAGTTATCTCCTAGTTTAAACATCTTGGACAATATACTTTGCCAACTGAAAATTAGCCTGAACCATATGTGATGCACATACGTGGAAAATACATGATTTTCTTCCTAATAACTGCCACTAGATAACACACAGCAACAAAATCAACAAAGAGTTCTGAGGCACCTTCAAAACTCAGATTTAACTGATCAGTTTCATTTGACTAGCCAGTCTTATTTATTTAATTTTTGTTGGCCTTTAAGGTGCTACAAAATTGTTGGTTTTACTGCAATACATTAACAAGGCTAAACCTCCAGTTAATATACATACAGACATACAGAATGGTCTCAAAGGTTGTATAAATAGCTGAAGTACTTCTGATCGCCTACATGGTTAAAGCAAAAAACACAACTTATTCAAGAGGAAACATATACTGAAAACAGTTGATTAAATATTTAAGTTTCATAGAATCATGGTAGGAATACTGAAACAGGGTTGAATTACTTGGCTGTGAAACGCTCATGCCATTAGCACCAGTCACCTTCACCACACAACTATCTGGACATGCATGTAGGTCTGACAACCAGCCTTTCTCTTTTCTTTTTAGTCCTGAAATAGCTATTGTACTTTTAGCTGTTGCCTGGAAAGCAAAAATTCTCCAAGTGCAGAGCTGTCACAGACAGCATAAAGTTGCAATTATGCAGAAGGTACCATCTGCTGGATTTTAGTAGGTCACACAGACCTTGAAAAGTCCAAGTGGATCTGTGAGAAAAAAAAGATGGTAGCCATCCTACATATAGGGCAGCCTCCTTTGGCATGGTGCCTTCCAGATGGGTTTGATTACCACTCTTCAGGCCAGCACATCTGGTGAGCACCAGGCTGAGGAAGGCTGATCTAGGCCAAGGGGTGGGAACTTTGGGCCATTCAGATGTTTTGGATTTCAGCACCCAAAGCCCGGCCACTGGCAGAGGATCGTGGGAGCTGCAGTCCAAAACCATCTCATCTGCAGGGCCAAAGGCTGTGGGATTGACTTACTGATTGCAACGTTTTAAAATTGCAACTCCGATCTCAACAGTACTTCTGTGGATCCAAAATTCAGTCGAACCTGGACCTCCAAGGCTCGAGCCCCCTTCAGAACCACTTCCCACCCACCCCAGGTCTCAGTCCACAGCAGGTTCGCCCCTCCGGGTCTCTCACCTCCCACGCCGAGATTGACCTTGCGAGGGTCCTCATCGGCGCGAAAATCCGCGGTGAGCTGGAAAACTGCGACAGGCAGAGCCTGCGGGACGGTGGCAAAAACGGATCCTGCTCCGGGAGCCATTGCGGGGGCGACGCCAAGGCTGGAGTTCCCGCAGCGCTAAATCAGCCAGTGCCCGGAGGAGACCTCTCTCACCTTCACCGACGGCAACGGAGAGACAGTCGCGAGTTAATCCCCGAATCCCACCCCGCTCACGGTAAGCACACACGTGCACCAACCAGAGAGCCGCTCTCGGGGAGAGTGGGCGCGGCAGCCAATCGCACGAGACACAAGGTAGTAGGCCGGCCTGCTTGGCGAATAGGATGCTGCAAATAATTGAAGGGCCTGGGATGCAGCCAACCACCTTCTCATGAAGGCGGGCCAAAGGCGAAAGGATTTTTGCCACCCGCAGGAGAGCAACGAACGAGTCACAAAGGCGGTTGTAGAAATGAAATGCGACGTGCCGGGGAGACGGCGATGTTTCAGGGTTAAGGCTGCGTGGCGGGGAAAGGCAGTGCGTGGATTGAATTTCCCAGGACGAAGAAATGGGTGGCTCAGGGACCCTGGAATTATTTTTCAGGTGGGCGGGCTCACAGTTGGCAGGCAGGTCCTTGTGAAAGTCACTTCCCTGCAGGTGTGATTTTACATCTGTTTATTTCATAGGCTAACGGTCTATTTTATGTTGTTAAACTGAGTATCACAATGCAGTGGTTAAAGGACAAAATTAATATGCCGAAGGAAGGAAGGACTCCAAAAGAAGCGAGTGCAGAGAGACCTCCACCGCTGTGATAGGTAGAGTGCAGCCCTCCAAGTAGTTGTTCAGTCGTTAAGTCGTGTCCGACTCTTCGTGACCCCATGGACCAGAGCACGCCAGGCCCTCCGGTCTTCCACTGCCTCCCGGAGTTTGGTCAAATTCATGTTGGTTGCTTCGATGACACTGTCCAACCATCTCGTCCTCTGTCGTCCCCTTCTCCTCTTGCCTTCACACTTTCCCAACATCAGGGTCTTTTCCAGGGAGTCTTCTCTTCTCATGAGATGGCCAAAGTATTGGAGCCTCAGCTTCAGGATCTATCCTTCCAGTGAGCACTCAGGGTTGATTTCCTTCAAAATGGATAGGTTTGTTCTCCTTGCAGTCCAGGGGACTCTCAAGAGCCTCCTCCAGCACCACAATTCAAAAGCATCAATTCTTCGGCGGTCAGCCTTCTTTATGGTCCAGCTCTCACTTCCATACATCGCTACTGGAAAAACCATACCTTTGACTATGTGGACCTTTGTCAGCAAGGTGATGTCTCTGCTTTTTAAGTTGCTGTCTAGGTTTGTCATCGCTTTCCTCCCAAGAAGCAGACGTCTTTTAATTTTGTGGCTGCTGTCACCATCTGCAGTGATCAGGGAGCCCAAGAAAGTAAAATCTGTCACTGCCTCCATATCTTTCCCTTCTATTTGCCAGGAGGTGATGGGACCACTGGCCATGATCTTAGGTTTTTTGATGTTGAGCTTCAGACCATTTTTTGCACTCTCCTCTTTCACCCTCATTAAGAGGTTCTTTAATTCCTCCTCACTTTCTGCCATCAGAGTGGTATCATCTGCATATCTGACGTTGTTGATATTTCTTCCGGCAATCTTAATTCCGGCTTGGGATTCATCCAGTCCTGCTTTTCGCATGATGTATTCTGCATATAAGTTAAATAAGCAGGGAGACAATATACAGCCTTGTCGTACTCCTTTCCCAATTTTGAACCAATCAGTTGTTCCATATCCAGTTCTAACTCTTGCTTCCTGTCCTACATAGAGATTTCTCAGGAGATAGATAAGGTGGTCAGGCACTCCCATTTCTTTAAGAACTTGCCATAGTTTGTTGTGGTCCACACAGTCAAAGGCTTTTGCGTAGTCAATGAAGCAGAAGTAGATGTTTTTCTGGAACTCTCTGGCTTTCTCCATAATCCAGCGCATGTTAGCAATTTGGTCTCTAGTTCCTCTGCCCCTTCGAAATCCAGCTTGTACTTCTGGGAGTTCTCGGTCCACATACTGCTGAAGCCTGCCTTGTAGGATTTTGTGCATAACCTTGCTAGCGTGTGAAATGAGTGCAATTGTACGGTAGTTGGCGCATTCTTTGGCACTGCCTTTCTTTGGGATTGGGATGTAGACTGATCTTTTCCAATCCTCTGGCCACTGCTGAGTTTTCCAAACTTGCTGGCATATTAAGTGTAGCACCTTAACAACATCATCTTTTAAGATTTTAAATAGTTCAACTGGAATGCCATCACCTCCACTGGCCTTGTTGTTAGCCATGCTTTCTAAGGCGCACTTGACTTCGCTCTCCAGGATGTCTGGCTCAAGGTCACCAACCACACTATCTGGGTTGTCCGGGACATCCAGATCTTTCTGGTATAATTCCTCTGTGTATTATTGCCACCTCTTCTTGATGTCTTCTGCTTCTGTAAGGTCCCTACCATTTTTGTCCTTTATCATGTCCGTCTTTGCACAAAAGGTTCCTTTGATATCTCCAATTTTCTTGAACAGATCTCTGGTTTTTCCCTTTCTATTATTTTCCTCTATATCTTTGCACTGTTCATTTAAGAAGGCCCTCTTGTCTCTCCTTGCTATTCTTTGGAAGTCAGCATTCAATTTTCTGTAACTTTCCCTATCTCCCTTGCATTTTGTTTCCCTTCTCTTCTCTGCTATTTGTAAGGCCTCATTGGACAGCCACTTTGCTTTCTTGCATTTCCTTTTCTTTGGGATGGTTTTTGTTGCTGCCTCCTGTACAATGTTAAAAGCCTCCATCCAGAGTTCTTCAGGCACTCTGTCCACCAAATCTAGTTCCTTAAATCTGTTCTTCACTTCCACTGTGTATTCATAAGGGATTTGGTTTAGATTATACCTGACTAGCCCAGTGGTTTTTCCTACTTTCTTCAATTTAAGCTTGAGTTTTGCTATAAGAAGCTGATGATCAGAGCCACAATCAGCTCCAGGTCTTGTTTTTGCTGACTGTATAGAGCTTCTCCATCTTTGGCTGCAGAGAATATAATCAATCTGATTTCGGTATTGCCCATCTGGTGATGTCCATGTGTAGAGTCGCCTCTTGTGTTGTTGGAAAAGAGTGTTTGTGATGACCAGCTTGTTCTCTTGACAAAGCTCTATTAGCCTTTGTCCTGCTTCGTTTTGAACTCCAAGGCCAAACTTACCTGTTGTTCCTTTTATCTCTTGACTCCGTACTTTAGCATTCCAATCCCCTATAATGAGAAGAACATCTTTCTTTGGTGTCAGTTCTAGAAGGTGTTGTAAGTTTTCATAGAATTGGTCAATTTCAGCCTCTTCAGCATTGGTGGTTGGTGCATAAACTTGGATTACTGTGATGTTGAAAGGTCTGCCTTGGATTCGTATTGAAATCATTCTATCATTTTTGAGATTGTATCCCAGTACAGCTTTTCCCACTCTTTTGTTGACTATGAGGGCTACTCCATTCCTTCTACGGGATTCTTGCCCACAATAGTAGATATAGTAATCATCTGAATTGAATTCGCCCATTCCCATCCATTGTAGTTCACTGATGCCCAGGATGTCAATGTTTATTCTTGCCATCTCCTGTTTGACCACATCCAGCTTACCAATGTTCATAGATCTTACATTCCAGGTTCCTATGCAGTATTTTTCTTTGCAGCATCGGACTTTCCTTTCACTTCCAGGCACGTCCTCAGCTGAGCGTCCTTTCGGCTTTGGCCCAACCACTTCATTAGCATTAGGACTGCAATCAATTTGAAACTCTCATAGAACTGCTGTTAGTAATGTATTGTGATTAAAGACTGCTTCTATGTTGGTCGTCATCCTATCTCTATGATAACAGAACAAAACATTAATTTGAAATTTCTCAGAGACTAAGGGTTTATGCATACTATGATACAGCTACCTGACCTGTTTATATCATGCACAAAGTCACACAAGCAAGCAATGTCAGAAACCAATAAAGTATTGAGAGAAACAAGCTTCAGGGACTATGCAGACTGCAACCAAAAACATAGGAAAAATGTATTTTGTGAATGCTGCTACTCAAGGATGAATCTGAGTTGAAATGTTATAAGAGGCCTTATATTTCGTGGGGTCACAGCATACAGAGCACAAATGGGTTGCTGTACATTCTCACCACTAGCAGCTTTTTCTCCCACCTCCAGGAAAGCCCATGTGTGGTTCAATGAAGATACTCTTTAAGAAGAAGCACCTCGAGCTTGCTTTTTCTAGGCCATTGTGATAGACTACCTCTAGCTGTGAGGTTTTCAGACATCACAAAAGTTATTGCCCTGCCTGAGGACAAAACCAAGGAAGAACATATTGCTTCTCTCCATTTAATCAGCCTTTACTATACCTAGACAATATACTCTATATTGTCTAGCTTCTGTCTGATTATTCTGAAGGGAGCTCAGTCACAAAGAAATCTTGGCCCAATTTTGCTTGATCATTTCAGACAAATCTTCCCTCCTCCCCCCTGTCTAGTCTTGTAGGAACTTGAGAAATACAATCATATCGAATCAAACTTGCTTTCAAATGTGAAGAGAAATGTGTTAGTCAGCGTTCCCCAACCTTTTCTGGTCTGCGGACCGGCTGGGGAAGGTGGGGTACCCCCCCACACGCATGAGCGAACAAGTGCGCGCGTGCTCTTGCACAGGCGCATGCGCCTGCACGGGTGGCGCGCCGCCATTTGCGCATGTGCACGGTCGCGCGCGGGGCCGTATGAGCGTGCGCCGCCATTTGCACATGCGTGCAAGTGCACATGCGCAAACGGCAGCCCGCCCGTGCGCATGCGCAAATGGCAGCGCACCACCCGTGCGGGCATGCCGGAGCGTGTGCGCAGGCGCAAAAGGGCAGCACGGGGGTGAGTGCATGCGGGGGGGGCGGCAGGAGGTCTCTCTCGGCGTCCCGGTCTGGCCCACGCCACGGACCGGCACCGTGCCGCGGACCGGGGGTTGGGGAACACTGTGTTAGATGATGACTCCTGAAAACCAAAAAACACCTCCGGGTTTTCCTAGCAACAGCGTCCAATGGCAAGATTGCAACTGAACATGAAGACAAAACTTGTGACTAGAGAAGTATATAACTTTAATATTTGCAATGAAAAAAACCCAAACATTTTAAGGATTTTGTATACCTTGGTTCAGTCATCAGTCTAAATGGAGACTGCAGTCAAGAAATCAGAAGACCAAGAGCATGATTATACGATGGGGGGGGGGGGGCGGTGTTTGCAGAAATACTAAGTGTTTGGGGTGGGCTAACTCACATTTTTTCTCATTGATCATATGACACAAAGGGAAATGTGAATCAGCCTGGAGTCCCACAGCCCCAATCTGTAGTTTTACTACCTTTTGCTTTGGTTTAAAGCATGTGATCACTTTGAACTGATGCAGAAAGGAAAGCCCAATCAAGAATGCGCATGCATGCATGCAGACACATACAAAGCAGTGCTTTGGCAAAACACTTTCTCCCTCACCTCTTGCCTCATGAGCCATGCACCTGCACAAACACACAAGTAGCATATATTTACAGGGAACAAAGCCTCTTTCCCAAGATGCACCCTGAGACTCAGAAGTACAGGAGAGAAGGAATTAGAAGAGATTCTTAAGTGTAAGGATCTGTCTCTGGTAATGTTCCCTCTAATTTTCAGCCCTGCTGGGTAGGGCTGTGCCCTTGTGTGGGGTTCTGCCACGACCGGAACCAAAGGGGCTGGAAACACTCTCTGTGGGTGTGTGGAAGAGGAGGATTGCTGTGCAGAGGGGTGTGCGGCATTGCACGCTTATGCAGCTTAGGGGGAAGCTTGGTCACTGGAAACAAAGGTCAAGGTCATTCATATTATGGTATTCTCAATTACTGTGTACAGATGTGAAAGCTGGCAAGAAAACATCAATTTCATTCATAGCACAAATTGGTGGAGAGCTCCAATGGATCACCAAAAAGACACATAAGTGGTGTTAAGTCAACTCAAACTTGAACCTTCTCAAATAGCAAAAATGATGTACTTCTGGAACATCACGAGAAGGCCAGTTTCACTGGAAAAGAATAATAGTGGGAGGAGGAGGAGGCAGCAGAAATAGAAGAAGATCACATCTGAAATGGATTGACTCAATAAAGAAAGACACGGCCTTGAGTTCATGAGACGTGAGCAGGGCTGCGAATGACAAGGCCATTTGGAGGTCACTCATTCATAGGGTCGCCATATGTTGAAAGTCACTTGATAGCATGTAACAACAGCCAAGACTGAGAAAGGGCACGGCAACCATACAATTAATCTGCTGCTCTAATAATATTGCTAATGTCAGTATGTTACCCACATAAAATTATTAAACCTACCTACCTACCTCTCGGGGGGGGGGCTATATATATATTCAATCATGTAGAATATGTTGTGAAAATGTTTATAAATGGTTTCTACCAACAGTTTGTCTAGGGCACTGGTTCCCAACCTTGGGTAGCCCGGGTGTTCTTAGACTGCTGCTCCCAGAAGCCTTCAACACCAGTTGTGCTGGCCAGGGTTTCTGGGTTACCCAAGGTTGGGAACCACTGGTCTAGGGCAAGTGGTTCTTAACCTTGGGTAACCCAGGTGTTCTTGGACTGCAATTCCCAGAAGCCTTCACCACCAGCTATGCTGGTTGGGGCTTCTGGGATTTGCAGTCCAAGAACACCTGGGTTACCCAAGGTTAAGAACCACTGGTCTAGGGTATCAATTGTAAACAACTCAGAAGGATGAATGTATATTGAATTTTGGACATTGAATTCCAGGAACTATGGAACACAGCCAATAAGACCTGTTCACCACTGTTTTCCCACATCCCCTTTAAGATTGGAAAACCTGCTGCCTTCCTTTCCCTGCTTAAATGTCCACAAAAATGCAGGGCATTCTCCCTAGCCAGATGCAATGTCATGCCTGCAGCTCTACTATATGGTAGGTTCAAAGGAATCCCGTACCTCGAAAGACATTGTACATGTGAGCAGGGTACATTGGAAACTCTTGACCACATGTTTCTGCACTGCCCACGCCACCAGAGTGATGGCTCCAAACCTGTGGCACTGGTCCTGTCAAAATTGGAGGGGAAATCTGATGTGGACAAAGTCCGTTTTATGTTATCTGTGGAGGTGCCTGACACTCTGGAAAAAATTGCAGATTTCATCAGCTCAGCTGTGAGAAAGCGAAGCCTCGCTTACTATTAAATGTTATTGGGTTTTTTGTCTTATTCTTTCCTCCCTCCTTGATTTTGTATGCCTGGGGATATTTAAAGTACCATTTTGGTTATGTTTTATCCTCTTTATGCCAATAAAGGTTGTCTCTCTCTCTATATTGACTATAGCCAATATTCTGTTGCCTCAGTGTGGAGGAAAAGGGCAATTACGTAAGCATAAGCATCTGCTTCCCTGCACTGGCAGGCTCATTGTTGCATGTCCATTCTTGCATTGGTTGCAAGATTGGTCATACAACAGGTTACTGGTGTTTTTGCAACTGATGTTTCAGTTTGATTAAAAAAATTAGCTTAGTACTGTAATGCACTAGCTTGGTTCATAAACAGGCTTTCACAGAGCTGTCTCAGATCTTCCTTGGTGTGAGAGCAAAATAGGCTATGTTCCAAAAGACTTTACTGTCAGTATCCCTTAGCTTTAGTCCAAAATGTAGGAGGAGACAAAGGACGTAATTAAACTCTAAGCGCTATGCACATTTCTGATTGCATCTCAGATTGCTGAGACAAAGAAACTGTAATTGACCCTGGATTAAAATTTAATTATCCTTCAACCTTCAGGGTCATAAATAGGAGGGAGCGAGTGTGGCTTTTCCACAGCCCCCTAAAATGTAAAGCACAGTGAAATTTAGAGATGAGTAGAAAATAAACAGTGACACCTCCCAGCATGTGTGTGTGTGTGTGTGTGTGTGTGTGTGTGTGTGTGTGTGTGTGTGTGTGTGTGTGTGTGTTTCTTTGGGAGGAACACCACATTTCATGCTCCTTTTTCGTGAGGGGGCTTGCACCCATGCCCTGGGGCAAAGTGGGTAAGAGATCGTCCCGTGACAAAACAGTTACATGTTTGCCAAGCTTAAACAAGTAAAGCAGTGAACAGAACTAGAGTTCCATGGCAGTTTCTATCATAATAAAAGCTGGAGATAACTTTGAAGTGGTATGCTGCCTTTGAAAAAGTTAAATAAAAGCAAAAATGATTAGCATTGTTTTGGTTAGACTCTAGAAAGCACAAGTGGGCTTTTTCAGTTTAAAAATAACCCTTTTGTAAGAACATTTCTTGCAGGTGTGGGCCTTGTGTGTGGGAGCAAGAGTGAGTACAGCCCTCCAACCTTTAGAAAGAAGGATATGTGGTTCCCAGACTTCGGGAGGTTGCTTAGTCCTGGGTTAGAAGATGTAACCCTCAGAAAGTTAGGCCACATCTTCAGTGTCAGGGGAAGAAATTCCCCTTCATTTTAGAATAATACTTCTGAACAACCAAATTGTGTATTCTCCAAGATGCATGGAAAGCAAAGCTCACAGTGTTAGTTACAGTGCTGTAATTATTTATTTCCCTTGTATACGTATGTGCAAGTGAATACACAACACTACTACTGAGGTACGTGGCATTTTACTTAGAAGCCTAACCAAAAGACAGAACACTACTTTGGTGGGAATTTAAATCTATTATTCTCAAACAGAAATACAGCAACCAGAAGGAGGGACTGGAAATGTAAGACAGAAAAGGCACCAGAGGCCAGAGGCCAGTATTTCTTTGATACAAGGCCAAAAAGGGGAGATTTCTTTCAGCAGCTGAGCAACGTGAACATTTGGAGAGATGTGAGGAAGGGGTTAAATCTGGATGCCTGAGATGCTGACAGTAGGGGTGGAGGAGCTTTAAAATGCTGGTCAGAGAAACTGGTAAGTTGATAATACAAAAGTAATAAAATCGGGAGTAGAAGTAGAAGAATGCCTGCAAGGAGAAAATACTGTTACCCTCTTTCACCCTGATAGATGAGGTGAGTGTGTATGAGAGAGAGAAACCTTATTTAAACAGAGAGTTATTTGGGGCAGGAACCTCTAAATTGGTTAACTTCTTTACAGTGCCATATGTAGTGATGGTGCTACATCACATATATCTCCTCTTGGGCAGTGATTCCCAAACTTTTGAGCATCATGCTTCCTTTTTTTATTTTTTAGAATCCCTTATGCATTCCCTGTTTCTTCGTTACCATTGTCCAACTCTCTTTTAGCAAAAAACAAAACAAAGCAGAACAAAACAAAAGATAATTAATTCATAATTTAAAAGGGAAAACGAATACAAAACTTAATAAAATTATTTTAAATTAAAAGAGGTACAAATAGTTTTTATTGTCCCAAAAAATGAAACAAATCTAATTTACCATCGGAAATACAGAAACAAAATGAATGAAATGAGAGGAATGCTGCCAATCACCCAGTACCATGCTGCCCCCTCCCTCGGTCAAATTCCTGTGTACACATACCAGTTTGCTATAGGGCTGGTAATTTCTCTTAGAACCACGAGGCGGCACTGCTATGCCACCTTTGGTGCATCAGGAATGCAAAATCTTGCAGAAAGATGTGAGTAAAACAGCCCTTTTAAAAAAAATCAAAAATTATGTTGAATCTTGTTATTCAAATTTAATTTAAAAGAACTTTCAGGAAACAGATTCTAGCAAAGTTCATTCTGTGTCCCTATGATGTGGAACAGGAAAGAAAAAAAAAAACAGATTCTAAAGATCCAGTTCTAAGTGACTGAGGGTACAGTTACAGATCAAAATACTCCTGGGTTTGCATCAGGTATGACATGCTCAAAATCAATTTTAAAAGATCCATTTACATGAAGTACAGCTAAGCACACATTTATTTTGTCCAGGAAGCTTTTGTTGTTGTTGTTGTTGTTGTTCAGAAAATGGGCTTTTAAAAACACCAACTAGGGGCTTGTTCATTTTAACTCAGTTATGAACACTTTATTTTGAATCATTTTTGCATGTGTGCCCTTATGCGTTGGAGTAAACTGTGTCTGTGGAGTTTGTCAAAGTATTGGATGCCAGGATCGGGGATTTTGGGCTGCAGAGTAACCTTGCAGTACAATCCATTATATATATGTTATATACATAATTTTAAAAATCTGTTATACTGGTCTAACACTATGCTAGTTTTTAAAAAATAAAACAAATTAAAAATAAAATAAATAATAAATATTGCACCATAGGACATGGCTTTTGTCCCTGCCACCCACTTCACCTCAGCGTGGAAAGTAAGTTGGCAGTGGCTGTGAGAGGCAACCAGCATGAGTGCAGGCAGGTGCAGGACAAAAACCTCAAAAGAGGCTCCAGGACAACGTGCCAGCAACCAGTGTGTCTCCCTGTAGCTATAGCACTGCAGGGGTTGATATTAGTTTTTTGGTGCTGACATTTCACTCCAGGAATGCATAGCCTCAGGAGGGCAAAACACAGGAAGCTGGAGCCCTGTGATGCCAATTTAAAACGATTTTAAAAGCCTGTGTAGCTTCCTTGACTGGTATACCATGCATCTTACACCCAGATTAAAAGTTATCCCAAGAGAACATACACACTGATCCAAAAATCATGTGGCTATCATATGCTGAACCCAGTCCAGCTCCCAATTTATTTCAGTAGTGCAACTGCGCCCTGAGTCACTTGAGTTGTTAAACAACATAAGGGCACTAAAATGGATGTTACAATCAGGCTCTTGAATTCATAGAATGTTTTATGCTGGTATTTTGTTTTGATATACTGTGCTTTTTATTGTAATTTTTGCAGTGATTTTAATTCTATTGCTTTCATTTCATTAACTGTACAAGGAGCTTCAGTTGAAAAGTAGCTAATAAGCATCTTGAAGTTTGGGATTTTTTTGTTTGTTTTTAAATGCAAAGTCACTTGTCATCATTATGAAACCTATGTAGTTATGCTAGATTCTGTGGCAGAACTTAATTCTCTCAAAAGGGTATGCCGACAGTTCTTAAGATTCTTAAGATTCTGAGTATTAAGCAGCAAGATTCATCACATCAGGAGAAACTGACAGTTTGGAACCTATGCTAATTCATATTCTTCCATCCCCATTTCCTCTGGTGTATATTGAAACAAGTATATCCATTTCTCAATCTCTGTCAACTTCTCCAGCTGCTGGTCACTCCCAGGCTTAATTTGATCAACATGTAGATCTTATATTTTGAACACCGACTTACATTTCCTCTCAAAGAACGTGTTATGCCTCTTCTAAAGTAACCATTAATATCTTAACAATGAAATCTTCCATGTCCGGAGTTATTTTTAACTCATAATCATGTCTTGAATATGTGGAGATTAGATCAGAATTCATCACAAAAACTCTGGCCATATCCTGTTGCTAATTCTAGTGAGAGTAGACCCATTGATTCAGTGGAATTTGCAGAAGTGGTAACTTACCATTCAGTAATTTATTTAATGGGTCTACTCTAAGTTGGGACAAGTAATAGGATAGTGACTTCTGTTTTTACAGGGTTTGACTTGTTTTAATTAAACAAATATCCAACTAAAAATAGATCTAGAAGAACCCAAATTAAAATTAGAGTTTATTTTCCTACAATTTTTCTCAGAGTCTTCATGAGGTTTCTGTTGTTAAAATTCAGTGTACTACCTCCAGAAAGAGAAGCTTGGTTGTGGTGAGTTCTTAGCTCAAGCAAAATATATTTTAGACTGTGGCTTCATAAAGCCAAACTATTATAAGATTTATTCTTTGCAAGCCAGATTTTTGTTTCCAAATATGTATTGCTAGACTGGAAGCCCTAAATCTAATCTCAGTGCCTTCTGTGTTGCCAGCTGAAGGAAGTATTCCAACACACAAAATCGTGTTTAAGGAAAAGGTAGCTTGATAAACATCTCAGCTTTGGTGTTTACATCCTCGGCTGCGTAACTGACCCATTATGATAACTCACAAAGCGTTTTTGTGTGAGATAGGTGTTTTTTGTTAGTAAGGTGGAAAAAGTAAATTCTCTGTCTAAGGTTTTTACAAGTTAAAATCCTCTCACAGATAAGGAGGTCTGGAGAAATCCAAAGCGAAACCTTTGTTACACATTTTGAGGACATTTCTCAAATTATCAGATAGAGAGAGAAAAATTGAAGTTTTGAGGCAGATGACAGGATTGTCTTATTAATTTTTAAAAATATTTTGGGACAAGGAAAATACTTTTTAAGACAAGGTTTTATTCACTAAAATGTGCAAAATAAAGATTTCTATGTGAACCCATCAACAGCATGAGGGAATGATCACTCTTTAGTATACTTTAGAAGTAAATGTTTTCAGAGCTGCTATAAAACTTAACTTAATATTCAAACCAAATGTACTGCTAGTCCTTAATTAAAGTGACCACATTAGACCATTTATTTACTGTAGTTTCTTTGCTTATTAGAAAATGTGGAGCTTTGTTTTCTACCTCAATTTTGTTTTGTTCTGTTCTAACTGCTTCTCAGATGGGAGTAACTAAGGCTGCAATTCTGTACCTACTTACTTTGAGCCACATTGAAGTCAATGGGACTTACCTGTGAGTAAATATGCCTAGGTTTGCACTACAGGACATGTGCTTGTTCCCATCCAGTGAGTCTTCTGAGCAATTATGCCTCAGATTTTTTTAACATGTAAGCCACTTTGGCAGATTTTGACTGAAATATAATCTACAGATTTAAATATATAAATGCAATACTTCTGTAACATTTATAAATTTACCATACAATACAAGACTACAGTATTTGCTAAATTATAAACAATGTATGTTATGTTATGTTACCCAGCAGTAAAATAAATTCTGATTTCATAAATAAGCAATGACCAGAGACATGCAGACAGCAGCACAAATGCAGTGACATAAACTGCAGCACCAAATTGCTGCTTGTTAGCAAGTTGTCATTTGAATCCCTTGTCAAGCACCAAGCAGGGATGTAGACTCGAGTCGTGGGACTGACTGTCAAGTTGGACTTAAATCACACCAGTGACTCAACTTGGATTTGACTCAGGGTTTTTCTTCAATGACTTGGACTTAACTTGTGACTCAGAACCCACCCACCACCTCCCTTTTTTCTGGGGGAAAAAGCTTATTTTTAATAGGGACTTGGACTTGGGACCAAAGACTTGGACCCGAACTTGAGACTCAGACCCAAAGACTTGCCAACATCCCTGGCACCAAGAGATACAAGCAGCAACTTGTTTACTATTGGCAATTTGCCACTGCAGTTTACACCACCGCTCTTATACTAGCATAACTAATAGGATTCTGGACAATGCATATTTTTCTGTTTTCCCTCAATTGTTCATTTGTTCTAAGGAGGATCCCACCCATCAAACTGAAATTCCCAGCTATTTTACTTATATAATTCTCACTGTTCATAATGAATTCATACCCTTCAAATTCAGAAGGAAAAAAACCCTATTTTTTTACTTAATTTACGTACTTTAAATATTTATAGTCCATCTTTTAAGAGAAAGCCCACTTTCCCCAAATGCCACCCGAGGAAAATGGATAACCAAAGCACCATCTGGATTTAGGTTTTGAGCTGAGTCAAGTATAATGTCAAGATCTGAATCCATATAACCCATCATTACACTTTATCTCAACGAATGTTGTCAGGATCCCAGTCTCAGAAGCACACATGAACACCAACAAAAAGCTCATGTTGTTGTATGCAATGAGTTAAAATTTTTAGAAGTTGCCTTTAACACATAACTTTGGGGGTAATAACCAGTGCAATGGAGCAGTGCGAAGAGTGACAATGATTTTACATTGTTTCTGTGTTCTGGGTAATGTTTTCAAGTTACTTTGATAATTAATTTTAAGGGCTTCATTGGACCCATGCTGAATGTAATTTTTGGCATTCTTTTATTCATCTTTAGACACACAAACAACAAAAAACACTGAGCAACTTGTAGCATTGCATGATGAGTCATTCCAAAAATCTTTGCAGCATTCACAAATGTTAACTTTCCCAGCCATGATCATAGTTGTGATGGGGTGGTGGAATGTTAGCAAATTAATGGGAAGAGAAGATTTGTGAAGGGTTTGCAAGTACCAGTTCTACTAAGTAGCCTTAATAGTGTGCCTTTGGACTGACTGCATTTTCTAAACTGTCTTCAACAGCAGTCCCATGCTTGCCACATTGTAGTAGTCCAACTGGAGGTTACCAGAGCATTGGTAATTACGATCATACCACCTGTTCATTTCCTCTCATTACATCTGCATTCTTGTTAAACACTTTCATGCTTATTAATGCAGCACATGTGGTTAGCCTCACTAGAAAATACAAGTAAACTGCACACTAAGAAAAAAACAGGGTGTTGTCACAGATATATTTGCAGGAGAGAGCCCATGAACCATTTCCTTCAGAAGATGAAAAAGAAAAGATCCTGCTTGAGGCCTTGTTCTCCCAAAGGCAGACAGTTTTTGTAGGGCTGGGGCACTGACTCCTTCTTGAGTTGCAAATCATGGATTGGAAGGTGGTGGTGGTGGTTCCGGCAGGGACGGGGGGATGACAGAATCACAATGCTTAAACACACACAATGCTTATACACCTCCTTAGCCCTTTACCACAGGGGAAAAGGCACCATCCTGCAACCCTCCTATAGGGCTTTCTAAAGAATATAGATAAGATGAGGCCATCCTGCTGGGCCAGATAACTATAACAACCTTTTTACGCATAAGGAGTATTAAGTAAATTTTGTTATTGACCCTCTTTGGTGTTCTGTACACTGGAGCCAAGTCTGCATCTTGGAATATTAATCCTTCGGCAAATGCACGCAGGTCTCGCACACATCTGGAGGCATCTAGACCCCCGTCACTAACGATGCATGTGGCAGTTCACTGAAAGAAAAATCATTCCCCACTGTTTAGCTCCCTACCAGCTGCACTTTAATCTTGCATGGGCACACAAAAGCTGCCGTGGAAAAAATAAGTCAAAAGAGAAAATGTAGAAAGGGGCCCTGAGGCACCCAGTCCCTTAATCTCTTGACTATGATTGACTCACAGCAAGGACCTGCCATTCAACACAAACACTCCTACACCTGAGCCAAGAAGGAAAGAGACCTCCCCACCCCCCAACTCACACACTTAGGCAGCCCCAGCAGGCAGCAAGGATGAGAATCCATGTTTATGTTTTGACATCTACCAAGGAGGCTTTGGAAAATGACTCCCCACTGAGAATGGAGAGGGGCCAGGGAGAGGAGGATTGGGTATGGAAGCAAGCATTTTTGGGTCAAGCTTTCCTTGGGACATAACTTTGGGCTAGCAGTTAAGTGTGCTGCCCCCTCCCCCCAAGAAACCATACCATCTCTCCAACCTCAGGATCAATAGATCTGTCAAGGTCCTCCCTTTTACTTGGAGACAGATCTGAAGCTTTAAGGAAAGCTGAGTAGCCGGATTCTTGTTACCATTTTCAGTAAGACCAAAGTGGCATCCCTATGGCCAAGGCCTCCCATGGTCCCATTCATGCACTTAGCTCTTAAATCAGCGGCTGCAAACTCTTAAGTAGGAGACAGTTGTAAGAGTTCCCTGGCAGTGCAGTTTTCAGGATGATGATTCCCACACCAGGCACAGGAATGCTGTAATTGCCCTCTTTTGCAAGAGGCAGAGGAATGGATTGAAGTGTTACCTGGTACTGCAGGCACAGGAGAGGATGGGGGAGAAGACCGTTGTCACACCAAGACAAGTGTCACTATTCCTTAATGATAGCTAGCTGCCCCATTTGCTGAGGTGGGGGATGTCATTTTGGAAAAGGCTTGTTCTGGGATTTGTAGCAAAACAGCAGCAGCAGCAGCCTGTTTCCATCCTTGGAATGCAGTAGGTGACAACAGCAGAGCAAGAGCGCACTTCCTTTGTACTCAAGCAACTCAACTCTTGTTTGTTTTCAGGAACAGATGAGGAGCAATCTACCTTTGCCAGACCTGTCGTGCCTGCTCTGCTCCAGCACCGCTGACTTGAACCCAGCCTATGTCAGTGATACAAATAGGTAATGTTTGATTCTGGAACTAATAGTCTTGGAAGTGACTTTTTAGGTGGTCACTACTTCAGTTACTTGAAAAGATAGTATGACTGAAGTCCGTTGAGCTTGGAGGCCATTGTCCTGTTTGTTTTCTTTATTGGATGTATACTTTGCTTTTCTCTCAGGAGAATGGTTCTTAGTGGACTGAGCATGACTCTGGACTTTGCCTCAAAGTCCTGCCCACACTGGTCCTTATCTTACATTACTTGTGCCAGTTCTTCTCTCTGAAGTAGCTGTCTTGCTTCAGAGTAGCATTAGCATTCCATCTGCAGCTGTTCTCTGGCAGATGGGTCCAGACTTGGGAGAGGGGACCTTCTTACCCCAAGGTCAGGTAAGAAATCTTTTTCTGCTTTGATTCAAGCCTAAAGGTTCACATAGAAGTCACTGCTGCAGCCCATCTTTGCCGTCTCTTAAAGGATTGATCGAGAAACTGCCTGCAGCCGAAGCCACTGCCATGGATTTGACTTTGGGCAGTTTTCCAACTGGCCCTTTAAGACAAGGCAAAGAAAAAATAAATTTAGAAAAATAATTATAACTGATGCAGCACATCAGTGATAATCCATTACACAATCTTAGGAAATTTCATTGCACCTTTGCCAAGGAAGAGTGGAAGTGATTAATTGCCAATATCCTAAAGTGGCTCGCTTATTAAGCCACTTCACAATATTGACAAATTCAAACTGGAAGGCTTGCTTTGGATCGGTTCCAGCAATCATACATGCTGGAACCAATCCAAACCTGAGTCATCCTACCTGTACCAAAAAAAGTAGAAGCCCCTGACGGGCTCAGACAGATATGGATAGGACCATTCTGTGGGTGGGCTGGTTCGCTCCAGAAAAGACACTGTCTGATTGCCATCTTTCAGAGCAGACCAGCCCTTTCCTGCAGCAGACTAAACAGCAGGCTAAACACCCGTGTAGTCAGCTTCTAAGAACCACAGACTTGGCCCTGTTCTACTGCACAGGTGAAATCAAGGAAATGTTTTTTCAGAACATCTGTTGAATGCTGAGACTATAATGTGGAAAGAAAGAATAATCCACACATCTCAAAATGGATTGGACCCCAAGAAAGCCTAGCCCCTGGCCACACAGGGAACTGAGTTACTTGGAAGTTACTTAATGGGCAGTGCACTGGAGTTGGCAGAACCAAAGTGAATCTAAGAAAATTGGGCTTTTGCACCAACACAGTTCTTTGCAGGTGCAGAGAAGAACAGACAGTTTCATGCCTACGTCAATGTACATGTTGAGAGGCATAGAGTACATTGCCCCAAATGCTTTTTTGATGTTGCCCATTAACTGGGCAAAAATTAACTGATATATTTTTTAATTGTACTGTGGTGCTTCTTACCTGAACGAAGAAAGAAAGTGCCCATCATGAACCATTAGACTTGTTAATCACAGCAAGAGATTAGCGATACCTATGTTAACTCATAGCTCAGGAATCAGAACATGTGCTTTGTAGATTCAGTCCATGGCATGTTCAGTTAAAGGCTCTGGCAGCAATAGGTTCCCATGTCTGTCTGAGACTCTGAAGAAGGTCTGCTACTCAGATTAGACAATACTGAGCTAGGTGGAGAAACAGCCTAACTCACTCTCTTTTTTTCTTAGTAGTTCACTGCTATAGTACAGGAGCAGAGACGCTGGTTTCTTTGGAACAAAGGAAAGCCTGACGATGGATAGAGACGTCTGTGCTATTTGGAAACTGTATTCGCACCAGCAAAAGTTAATGGGGGCCAATTTCTCAGCTGTGCCACCTCTGAAAGTCCCAAGATCTGGAACAGCAGCCAGGGCCAACCTGTTTAACCATTGGTATAATTTCATGATGTGGTAAAACAGGATGGTTAAATAGTGCTATTACTACTACAATAGTTACATTCATAATCAATATATTTGCATGCTACATTTTCTAGAACATGCTGTGTTAATAAAAATAAGTAAATGTAATAACTATTACAACAACAATAATACGTCAAGGCTGAAATCAGGGATGGGGACTCACAACTCACTGTCGAGTCTGACTTAAGTCGCACCAGTGACTTGACTTGGATTTGACTTGGGGGTTTCTGCAGGGTCTCGCAACTCCCTATGGGCCTGGCCCCACCATCACCCTATTTGCCGCTGCCACCATCTTCAAAGGCAGTAGGCCTGGCTTCCCTTCCAGGAGCCAGGCTGCTGCCTCCACCTATGCATTTACTGGCCAGTTCATGTGCAGAGGCAGAGGCTGGCTCC
This sequence comes from Intellagama lesueurii, assembly GCA_037013535.1. NCBI lineage: Eukaryota > Metazoa > Chordata > Lepidosauria > Squamata > Agamidae > Intellagama > Intellagama lesueurii. The sequence continues at coordinate 216,823,433 of JBAJHW010000003.1, forward strand.
AGGAAGGGAAGTCAGCCCTCTGTCTCTGCACATACCTGGGTGGAGGCAGCAGCCCAGCTTGTGGAAGGGAAGCTGGGCCTGATGCCTTTGAAGAGGGTGGCAGCAGGTGGCGGCAGCAGTGGCTGATGGCAGTGGCGGGTAGGGAGGCCCACTGTCTCTGCACATGCGCCAGCCTATCAGCTGGGGAGCACATGCTCAGTCTGAGTCTTTGGCTCTGAGTCCCAAGTCCCAAGCCTTGCAGGGGCCAAACGACTCAAGACTCAAGGCTTGGGACTCAGGACTCAGATTTGGGTTCCAAGAGTTGCCATCAGCATCTCTGGCTGAAATCTTATCAGTGGAGGTTTTTGTGAGCAAGGTTGATGATGTCATCAGACACTGCCTATTATTGCTAATTAAAAGTTTCCAGTCCCCTCTCTACCCAGGTTTTCAGGTTCTCAAGGGATCCCTTTGATCTGGAGAAACCTTTGGAGGGTTCAGGATGAGACGGAGTCTTTCATGTGCAAAAATCGCCAGTAGCATTCCTGGTGGTGGCGATTTTTGGACTTAAAGACTCCCCATGCCCTTAAAGGCTTTCTCGGGATGAAAGAGAACCTCAAAACCTGGGGGATGGGACAGAATCAGAAATGTTTAATTAGCAGTAAAAGACTGCATTTAATGACATCATCAGCCTTGTGGACACAGAGCTGCATAGACAGAATTTCAGCGATGCTGAATTATCAGTGCTTCAACAGTTATTATATTCAGTAGGTTTGATGCATAATTACAATTCATTTAATACATTTCAAATTTTTAAATAAGAACAGCACATACCAGTAGGTGAATCAGCAATATTCAGTACCAAGACTATCAACATTTTCCTTGCAAGTTCAAATTAAAAGATTTAACAAACTGGTAACTCACTCATAGCAAATTCATTAGAAGAGAGAACCTTTATATAAAAAAAAACCCTTTGTGGGAATGCATATGGATGCATGGATAAGATGGAGAGATAGACAGGAGTGGAAAATATAGATGAAGAGGGACTGGATAAAGTAGATTATATCTTATATCTGTATATCAGGACGCTGAAGGAATCTGAGCAGTTTATTTTCTGATGTTACCCTTCCCTATCCTCACTTCCTGGACTGATGTGCAAAACGGAGAGCACTTACCATTTGGATTTTGCACTTATACTGATTGTGACAGGAGTTAATGAGGTGGCCAGAGGGCTGCCTTTTAAAAGGTTTCCTCTTCTTGATTGACCAGTGATAACTGTTCGAAATGGCTAGAAAAATCAGCAGCTTCCCCAGCTTGCAAACAGGCCTTTAAAACTCCTGGAAGGGATGTGATGATGATATGCTTTCCCTCCATAAGACATTGTATGACAGGGGAGGGGAGGGGATTGACCCATGCCAGGGACATCTGTGGCCATATTTTAAACAATTGCATACTGGTCATGGTAGCAGCGGGGCTTTTTGGCCCTTTGAGTGGCTCTTACCTGTAAAGTAAGGTGGGAATTAAAAAAAAAAAAAAGGAAGCCTTCAAGCAATGTTTAAGAGCATAAATCCCTGTTTTGCCAGAATTTTTGTGCAGATTTCATTTTTGTTTTTTAAACAATACATTCCCATCTGTGTCCATATCAGTGGAGGCCTATGCACACCTATTCTGTTGGAAGCATTCTGGTCTGTAATTTGTTCCCAGTATTCCGAAAGATGCTTAAACTTCACATTTGAAACCTTAAAAAAACCAAACCACTTTTCTCAGTCCTTCATAAGCTGGTATGTGCAAAGCAGAGAGTCAATGGCTAGGGATTGCTAACAAACACTTGCATGATTCTGCCCTTAGGGCAGCAGTGCCATTGCTATAGTTGTCTTTCCTTGGAACTAGCAGTCTCAACGCAGGCCAGGGCAGATTAATTTTTGCATCGGGAAGTAGGAAAAAGATCTCCATTGTCCAGGATTCCTCAACTGAACATGTCTCCACCAGGACAAGAACCAGAGATCCAGAGAGGGCAAAGCTCCAGCATGTTTACATTCCTTTGCTTGCAAGTTCTTTCTCTGAGAAAAGCGATGGATGGGAAGAGATGAAAGCCACTTCAGCAGAATTTGATCATTCTGAGCTCCACAGATCTGACCAGAGAGGTTTTGCAGGTAATAGCAAAACACTTGGGGGTGGGGTGGGGTTTACTGCTTGTACCCACTGGGAATTCTGCACAAATGTGGCTGCAGGGCTAGCCCTACCATTTGGATTATGCCAAATGAAAGCCTTGTTTGACAGACACAAGACATTATCAAAGAGTGACAAATGGGTGGTTGTTTGTTGTTTTGTCAGCCAGATCAACCTTAGCAGAAAGGTCAGAATGGAGAAACAAGCTGATTTGTAAATTCCCTGTGCTATGTGCAGTTCACCGCAATGCAAGTCATAATTAACTCAAATTTGCAATACCTTTTTTATTGTTTTTATTTACTGTCAAGTCACTTCTGAGTTATGACAACTATCATTGGGTGTTTTAGGTATGTGAAGTGTTCAAGGTATGATTGAGTTGATGAGTTTCCATGGCCCACAGTGTCCATACAACGTTGGAAAACCTGGTCCAAATTTTTGGTTCAGGATTCAGGAATGGTTTGACTTGATCCTAATAGTAATTTAGGCTGGCCAAGAGTATGGGCTAGCCAAAGGAATGGGCACAAAAGATAAATTGATGGGGATAGGTACTTATGCACCAAAATGGTCCATTTTATCCTCCCCCACCACATGCCCGAGAGAGTGTGTTTTGTGGCAGAATTCACAGAGAAGTAGGCATGCTGCAAGACTGTCACTCAAACAGTTGCTTATAGTGTCCCCAAGTTTCCATGTACAGGTATTTGTTTTCAAAAGAAACAAGGAAGGATGGACGGACAAATGCTTGACATTTAAGTACCTCTTTTCCAGGTGTGTGGAGTTTTTTGTAATATAATTTATTGAAATCAATAATAATCATGATATTAAGGTGCAGAGTCCTCCTCTCTAATATTATCTTTAGCAGAAGAGGTTTTTTTAGGTTGATTCTTTAAGCACTTTGTGGTTATACAGTACCTGGCTCTAAATCCCCTGTCTAGATAGTGCTAAAGGCTACAAGCCTGCTTACTAGAGAAATAGCATTGATTTGACACTTAATGTATATGAAGGATATTAATTTGTTTGTAAGCTGTCCTAACGGACAGTTTATTCAATGCTTAGAGGAGCAAAAAACATCAATATCTAGGCATCTATGAAAATCTCAATATGAACTACAAAGAACTTAAGTAGTTATTTGGCAACATATACTTTGATAGAGTGAAGGCTGTGTTCAAAGCAAAACTTGATTCAAAAGGAAAAATTACTGCTATCAATACCTGGGCAACCCCACTATTAACATATTGTTTTGGAAACATATTATTTTGGACATACAATTATCTTGATGATTTAAATAGGAAGAGCCAAATCCTGTCGAAATACCAAAGCCATCATCCAAAAATATGTACAAAGTGCTTTTATTTGCCATTGAGCATGTGTGGGCATGCACTTGTTGACCTCAGTAATTTTTGTATGGGTCAAAGAGTCAATCTTCAAACTGCTTCTATGAAGCACGGTTTCACTTCATCAGACACTAGCAGAAAACAATAAATGGCTAACTGTATTGCAACTTGCAAGAGAGAATCTACCTTGGCTCATTTTTTTAGGAGAAAGACAGAGTATAGCTATTTTAAATAAATAAATAAACCTACATTAATGAAAATACCACAGCACAGGAATGCATAGCTTGAGAAATGATTACATGGACAGCACCCCAGGTACCTCTTAATTGCTAATGTTGATGAGAAACAATTGAATGTATGGCTTAAAATTAGCTGTCTTCAGGCTGAAACTGAGGGATTCACATGCACACTACATTAGATATTATCAGAAAATAATTATGAAGCAAAGTATAAATGATACACTTAGGGCTTATCACAAATTTAAAGAAACAATTCATTATGTTAAATCTGTATGCCTTACACTATCATCAATCGTTATATTTGCAGGCATAACCATGGTGTATAGCTTATTTTCCAGCAGTTGGCTAAATCCTATGGATTACTCACATATTTTCCTCCTTACTAAAAATTCCAGCCATCTCCATTTTTAGGACAAGAAACTGCAATGCTATCCTCGGACAAGCAAGTTATCATGAATAAAACACAGAAAAACTGTATATAAGACTTCTGAATAAGCAACAAAGAAAAACATGTCAAGTTTGGGTCCCAACCCTTCTTTAACCCTTTCCTCAGCTCTGAAGATACCTTAATCAAACACACTTTATAGCACTTGACGTTTCATCAACAAGCAATCTCAAAACTACATAAAGTATAAAAATTGCAAAGTAACAAACATTAAGGTAAGAAATTAAAAGAATAGTGAAGCAAAATCAGGTGATCCTCCTTCCCATGGAGTTGTTCTAAAATATTTGGTTACCAATTTAAAACAGTTGCCAATAGCTGCTAATTTACTTCAAGAAATTCAAAGATTAGTGATTTTGCAAACATGTCATCTCACCTACAAATTCTTAGGACTTCAATCCTGATTTTCAGACTTGACTCTTTGGCCCTTCCTTGTGCACCAGCAATGCTGAAAATCAAGAGTAGTAGTAGTAGTAGTAGTAGTAGTAGTAGTAGTAGTAGTAGTAGTAGTAGTAGTAGTAGTAGTAGTAGTAGTAGTAGTAGTAGTAGTAGTAGTAGTAGTAAAGCCCCATACCATTTTTGGTGAATTGGGATGCCAAGAAGCAGAAGTGACATAATAGTCTTGCTGTCAATATATTGACTTGTACATTGGAGGTGGGAGAAAATGTTTGTAGGTTCAGGAAATATGACATGTGCATTTAACTCAATCCTCAGCTCTAACACTAACCACAGTGCTATCCTCAATACATTAGCATTCCAGTGGGGTCAGAATATATCCTAGAAATTACTCAATGCAATTTTTTTTATCCTTGTGTGTGAGGGTTAAGTATTTTAATCTTTGGCTAGCAGCTGGGGGAGGGTGCTTGTGTGTATATACACAAGAAGCAGAGAGCTAATGGGAATGTGAGCAACACAGAGACAAGCCTAGAGCTGAGAGCCAGAAACAGCAGAGCAGGGGAAAGAATGGCTGGAAAACTGAGCATTTGAAGAAGCATTGGACAGATAAGGCGAACATGCTAGTGGCCAGGCCAGGCTGCACTGAGTGTCAGGATTTGTCTGTCATCACTTAAAGAGGATGATAGCTGAAATTCTTCAAGACACAGAGGAACTCCATTTGGGCGTGGGGAGGAATGGGTGCAGGCAGTGACTAGAGCTGAAATAAAAAGAAATCTGAAAGGAATCCCTGCCCCCTTCCTCTCAAGCGATTCTAGGAATCCAACCAACTGGTTATTTGGCTGTTCCAAATTGAAATGTTACATCCAGCTGGAATATGCTTTAAATCTGCCTGTATGTTTTAGTTGTATTTCTGATTTTATTTTGAATGTTAGCATTTTTAGCCACCTTAAAAGCAATTTGTAGCTGAAAGGCAAGGTATAATGTAAATAAATAAATAAATGGAGTTATCAGAGGATTATTCAGCATTTCTTGATCTTTTTTCTGATGTTGCCGGATTAAACATGGTCTGATGAAATAGACAAATGTGGAAAATAAATAGTGACCACCTGCAATTATTCAGCAGTTTTGATCCACATTACAGTCTCGTGTGTGTATAAACATAGTCTGCATACATTTGCAAGTATGTTTGTCTGTGTATTCACTTTTATGTAAGCAGTACACATTCGTTATCTTATACATATCTCAGCATGCCCTTCTAAGCAAGTCCTTAGCAGACAGGCCATAGAAGAAGGAGTAGGGGAGGAAGAGTTTTTTGGAGGAGTGTGGTGTCATGTGTGAAAGAACCCTAATGCAATCCAGACTAAAAAACACATTCCTAGCATCATGCCTTAGTTTTATGTCACACATACATCCCTTTACCCTTTGTAGCAGTTTGCTTTATATATATAGAGTAAGTCCATCTGAATCAGTGGAACCTACAAAGAAGTTGACTTACCATAGTCCCCTTTGATTCAGTGGATCTACTGTAGTGTGATTTACTACACCAAGCCATAGGATTTTGGCCAATGTCTACAAAAGCTATATATAGCTTTTGTAGACATTGGCCAAAATCCTATGGCTTGGTGTAGTAAATCACACTACAGTAGATCCACTGAATCAAAGGGGACTATGGTAAGTCAACTTCTTTGTAGGTTCCACTGATTCAGATGGACTTACTCTAACTATAAATTACTTTAGCATAATAAGTTGCAATTGGAGGAGCCCCATTTGAATAAAAGATATTTACAGAAGAGTTGACTCACTAAATCCACATTGATTTAGTGGGCCTACTCTAGTAGAGGAAACTTTGACATCTGAGCGTTCAGCCTAGAGGCAGGCAGTGCAGCATGGTCTCTCCCATTTTGAAGAGACACTTGTTCAGCGAGCCGAGGCAAAGACGCAGTCCCGAAACCAGCAAAATCAGGGAGCTGGACAGGGGACAGATTGTATTTGTCTTCAGTGTGGAAGGAATTGTCACTCTCGCATTGGCCTTCTCAGCCACACTAGACGCTGTTCCAAAACCTCTATTCAGGGCACGTTACCATAGTCTCTCATGACTGAAGGATGCCATTACCATTACACTCTAGTATGATTAACTATGTTAAACAAGATTTTGGCGATTATTTGAGTGCTTGGTACTGGACAGAGTACTGGACTTACAATGGGGAGTCTAGAATTCAAATGCCCACTTAGTCATAGAGCCTAATTTCACTGAAAAGAGTTTTTCTGGAGATAAGCCAAAGTAAGGATGGGAATCAGGTGGCTTCCTAGGCTGTTTTTGTTTTGTTTTGTTTTTTACTGCCACAGCCAAAAGTGTCTTGCTGCATAGTAATATGTTAGCATAAATCTGACACATAGTACGTACGACTACATCACAAAATGTCTGTTTTTGTACCTTAATATAATGAATGCATTTAGTATTTGGGGTGCTCAGAACATTTTTCCCTTGAACTATAGATTTCCCCCACCACCAACCATGGGGAATTGTACCTTCAGAGGATGTAGTTTTCCTGTGAAACAAAGGATGCCTTCTACCTTGTTTTAGTTTATCTCCCCAGCAAAACTGGAAGTGGGTTTTCAGAAGGGTTTGCTTTTCCTAATCAGAAGTGACCAGAGTTTCCAGTGTTGTGCGGAAAGGGTCATCATAGGGCTTTAAAAAGGACTTTGTTCAAAGTTTTCTATAATGTTGGTAGAGTCTGGGATATAAAAATAAGTAAAGTAATAGCTTCATCTTTTTAGGAAATCACTCTTGGAGATCAAAAATTAATGGGACAAGTTACCAAAGATTATTGGGAAACCGTGATAAATTAGTGCACAGGCAAAACATTGCATGTATTACAACTAAAAACAATGCATGTTCATCAACACTATCATTCTACAAATAACATTCCCAAAGCTGGGAAAAATTGTTGTTGTTATTACTATGACTAGTACATACAATCCCTCAATCCCTTATGATGACTATTTTAGTTTTAAAAAAACTTTGCAGACTTTAACATAGATTTAAAACTATGAAGGACATGGGAGACGAAAAAGCTAAAGCTATTACTTATTATTTCTTTTTTTTAAAAAAAAATTATTTTTAAACATAAACCTCCTACCACACAAATAAAACTATAATAAAAAAACATTACAAAACCAATAACAAACAATAAGATACAATTTCACACGTGCCCCCATCACCTTCAGGACTAGCATTAAACTTCGTTCAATCCATTTTCTCTTCAAAATTTCATTGTTTCTTCCCTCGGTGTATACCCCTTCCCTCTCCGAAATACATATTCCAAAAATACATTCCATGTTTTCTTAAAATCATTATTTTTCAATTGGCCTCTTCTTATTTTCATATCACATGTGAGTTTATCATTAATTGCCATGTCCCATAATTCTCTATACCATTCCTCTAAACTAAATTTATTATCATTTCTCCAGTTTCTTGCAAAAATTAATCTTGCAGCCATAATCATTATTACTATTAAATCCTTATTTTCTTTCAACAATTAATCCTTCTTAATCATATTCAATAAAGCAGTTAATGGAGACATTTGAATATTCAATCCGGTTATTTCAGATATTTCTTTAAAAATTAAATTCCATTCTTTCTTTCTTATTTCACATAGCCACCACATATGTAAATACGTCCCCTTCTCTCTTTTTTTATTACTTATTATTTCTTCTCTGACCATTTCAAGTTTGTCTGTGACAATCCTTCTCCCATCTGCTTAAAGACTATCCTAAAGATTGCCTTCTAATACTTGACTGTGTACTCTTACACTACTTTGCCCCATTTTTCCTAATGCCAAGTCCTTTCTTGGCCACATATTTTCTGCTCTTGTTTCATACAATGCCTGACATTGTGTATGATCCACATGCAACACACTTCAATCATTAAGATAAACAGGTGTGGGGAGGAAGGCACTGGTGGGAGGAATTGCAGGTGCCTTATTTTGATCATCTTCAGTAGCTTTACAGCACAGTTTTCTGGGTTATAACCTGGAAATCTAGAGCAGCTTTCTTCAACCTTCTGTGCTCCAGACTTGTGAACTACAAATCCCATTAATAGCCAGTTTGTTTGTTGGGTGATGAGAACTGGAGTCTATCATATCTGGAAGATGCCAGCTTGAGGAAGAAAGGGATACCCTGTTTTACTCCAGGTGATGCTGAACTGGAACACCCATCAGGCCTAACCAAAATTAGGCAATGGCAAGGAATAAGTTTGAAACTGCAGTCCAAAAGCACATGGGTTCCAACTCACCCATCCTGCCTGAGAGTCTGGCATATTTGCTGGTAGCTGGCTGGATTGCTCAGTGGTTTAAGTATCTGGCTGCAGAGACAGAGGTTGGGAGTTGGATTCCTTACTGTGCCTCGAAGGAAAATTAAAAATGCTAGTTCTAACCTATAAAGCCCTAAATGCCTTGAGTTCAAGCTATCTCCAGAACCACACTTCCTTTTATGAGCCTGCTCAGGCATTAAAGAAAGATTTTTCTCTTGGTTCCATGAGTTTTACATGTGTGTTTGGTGGGGACACAGGAGATGGCCTTCTCTGTTACTGCACCCAGACTCTGAAACTCTTTCCTACAGGAGGCCAGGCTGGCCCCATCTTTGCTTTCCTTCTGCAAGCAGACAAAGACCTTTCTCTTCAGGCAAGCTTTCTCTCAGTGACTGGCTGCCTGAGTGGAGTTTTTAAATGGATTGTTTGCCTTACTGCTTTGAATGTGTTTTGCGTGTTGCTTTTGTTTACCTTTTTTAGTATGGTATTTGCTTTGATCTTTTTTTAGTATTTGTATACTTACTGTTTTTAGCTATAAATGTTGTCTTTTAATTATGTAAGCTGCATTGGAGCTTTTTAAGGAGAAAGGCAGAACAATAAATAAATAAATAAATAAATAAATAAATAAATAAATAAATAAATAAATAAATAAATAAATAAATAAATAAATAAGAGCCAGTCTGTGTGGCCTTGGGCAAGCTGTACAGTCCCAGGATGCCCCCAGAAGAAGAGAATGGTAAATCGCTTCTGAGTATTCTCTACCTGGAAAACCCTGAAAAGGATCACCATAAGTCAGAATTGACTTGACAGGACATGGTTATTTTTATTATATTTGCTTGTAGTGATAACCAAGGGGAAAGGGAACTAAAAACTGTGAATCACCCAGAAAGGAGATTATTTTTTCCAAAGTTCAGACAGGGATTCCTAAATTGCCACCATGTCGGGTGTTAAGAAAAGAAAATTCTGGACTACAGAAATTCAGGCTAAACATGGTTTATATAACTTAAAGGGGGAAAAAAAAGAACAACTTCCTCTTGTTTGAGCAGAATCAGTCCAAGCTAGGAATTCAAACAAAAGCAACTCTGCCCCAGCAAGGGTCTGGCAGTGGGTGGCCAAATCCATCCTAGGCTCACAACCCACACTGGAATTACTCACCAGGTTTATGCTATGACAGCATCACCACTTATTTACTAGAAATGCTGGAACAGGAAACACATTTGGTTGGGGTTTGCAAAGGTGACTGCTCCGCTATGGGGAAATCCTGAAAAATCTGTCTGCTAAGGGTTGATAGGTTCCAGATATGCAACAAATGTGTCCATGGCATCCAAACCATGGAGGTGAATCTGTGTTAACTGGTCTCTGCCTTTATTCTGGGCTCTGCTCCCATTCAGTCTTTAAATGGACAAGCCAATTAAAATTTAAAAAACTGGGCCAGTTGTGACTAGGTGGACCCACAGCCAGTGGTGCCACTTGTGCAATACTTGTGGGTGCTCAGTCCATGGCCCATTGAACAGCTATGACATAGTGGGAAATTTGGAAGTCCATGTGCTCATTGTGATAACCACCACAACCGATCGGCTCATCCCCCATAAAGAGAGTCCAGAAATGAAGGCAGATCGATGGGTGCATTTTGATATATTAAGAGCAAGTCTTTCATAAAGTTAATGGTTCCCAACTGTCCATTAAATATCAAATCACCCTCAAAAAGCTTGCATTACAAGACAGATGGCTTGTAATAATATACTTCTCTTGAGGAAACCCATTTTTTTCCTGGCTACTGTGACGACTGCAGATGAGCTCAGAGAGAACATGGGAACCTGGCAGGGGATGTTGTTGTGGTCCCTGCTATTCAAGGTATCCTAATGTCTGTACCCCTGAGCCCTGGCTCCACTACACCATTGCAGCAGAGTAAGTAAGCCTCTACGTACAGTAGGGCTGGCTGAGTACATGTTGGATTAAGTAACCTAATGGTGGGTTGGGGGTGGGGGAGATAAATAAAGCCAACAAGTCCAGAATTTAATATGACTTTATAGCAACAGTACCCATAGATTTGGATGTAGAGAACAGGAAGAGTACATAATAGTTCTGGACCTGTTGCTTTGGAGCTCGTCCATAACCTATTCTGCCACAGCAGGATGACATGAATTCTTCCTTGGAGTGGAGGGAAGGCCAGTGGCAGATGTCCAGAGCCCCAATCCTCCTTGACAAAGCATAGCAGAGCAATGCTATATGAAGGAATACTATCTGCTTAAAAATAAAACAAAAACCCAGTGGAACCCAGTAAACAAGACAATGGAGTCTCGGAATTGGGAACACATGAAGGAAACCTGTGTGATGACATTGCCTTCCACTCCGCTTCCCCCAGTCCCCCTTCCCCTGTTCATTGACCTGCAGGGGGTGGAATGCTACTACTTTGTGCTACTGTGTGGAGGTTGAGAGGTTTGAGTGCAGGTTGGCTCCAGACAGGGGTGTTCCTGTGTTTGCAGATAACAAAGGGGTGCAGCCTGACCCAGGAAATCTGTGGAGATCCCTGATGATAAACTCCTGCCGGAATACAAAGGCATTGACATTGCCTTCCCTCTGGGGCAGCCACATTCCCACAAGCCCAGCAGTGCTTTGCTGGCAAAAAAAATGGTTGTCTCAGAAAGCCAAGGACTGATTAACTCTACAACCACCTGCCAGACCTTCTACGCAGAAGCTGGACTGACTCTTGACATCTCTCGCTAGGCCAAGGGGCTTGTTAATGTTGGATTTTAAAAATATTGCTATCATGAGCTGGGTGTTTTTGAACTTGTGTAGAGTGCCAGAGAAAATCAGCTGTGTGACTGTGGTAATTTTTATATGCCACTTTGCATGACATGTCCTCAGAGATGAAGTGGCATGAGAAAGGGATGGAGGCAGCCAAGGCAGATCAGGTCGCTTTTGGCAGGGGAGGGGTGGGGAGGTATGGATTGCACAGAGAGCAACTGAGAGAGGGAGGGGAGCAATGCTGTTTCCAGAGGGAATGAGAAGGCGGAAGACAAAGGCATGGATCAATCATTGTAACCCAAATAAACCTGTGCAAACTATATGAGCAAAATATTAGGCTGCCAAAAGACAAATGCTACAACTTGTGTCCCACCTCCCGGTGCCTCAGCCATATTTATCACTATACGGAAATGCAGTAGGAAATTGTCAGCCACAGTTAAGCACTTTTTTACTCCAACTGTAAATCCAGTGCATGCTAAATTCTCGTTTAAATATGAAGGATTAGGAAGTGCTTATCTTGGAGTAGACTGTGCTTAGGAGTACAGAGCTAAATTGTTAACAAAGTTGTAATTATGGTAGGCAAATTGGGAAAGGAATGCACTTCTGAAAAGCCCAGTTTTGTTATAGAACCATTTAAGGCGATGGCATGCATGGCAAAGCTTCATGGGGGCGGGCAGGTGAACAACCTGCCAAGGTAGTTTTGGATAAATGGACTTCTGAAATACCTTGTCATACAGACTTTGTCAATGTGGCCTCCTTTGGTGGACTCAAACTCCTTCTTTACATAGCCAACATAGCACTGGTTGTGATTGGTGGGAATAGCAGTATATCTGGAGGATATCAGGCTGGGGATGAGTGCCTTATAAACTCATCACTTGGTAAGTCAGAGCCTGGCAAAATCCTTGTTGGGATGATAGCTTCAAGAATTCCCATTGATCATTCTGGCAGAGGAATTCTGAGTCATGATCCAAAAAAGGAACTTTCACATATTTTGCCTTTAGTGAACCAGTCAATGAACCAAGTTGAGAGTTGGTATGATTTCACTGCAGATCCTGTTCACTCACCAGTGCTGCAAAGAAGCTAAATGATTCATCAGTTATAGATCATGTAAGTACCTTATGGGGCACAAGAAACACTGACTGCTATTGCAATAAATGCTGAGCACAAAAAACCATGTATTCCCCTTTGTATCTATCCTAGTAATCAAGCAGCTTCCAGAGCCAGCAGGTTGATGTCTTTTAAAAGCTGCTATATTCCTCTGAAGACTGAATCTGGGAAAAGAAGTTTGAATGTGGTACTTTTTCATAGTATTTTTGCCCTTCAAAGTACATTGTGGCAAATGTACCCACTTCTGCAAATATCAGACCGAGACAAGGTGCCAAATGGTGCCAAATAGTCACATATCATCTTGGTCACTGCAACACAGTTTCCATGTTGGAGAGCGAGGTTGTAATTCTGAAGATATGACTTCTCTAAAGGTGAAGCATCTTCATGGTCTTTTAGAAATGCTTAAGCAGTGTGGAAGTTCTGATATTTCCCAGAGTGTCTCATTTTCTCCACTAATGTTCTGCTTGAGTATTTGTAAATAAAGCAAGCATCAAGCTGCCATAAGCCTCCAGTGCTCCTTCATCCAAAGAAAACTAAAACTGGTAGCCCACCTGCTAGAGCTTCTCACTAAATTGGGAAGCTAGAAGTTTTAACCAGACAAATGTTGACCTAATGGGGACAGTAACCAAGAACCTGGCCAGAGGATTTAGGACTAAGAATCGTCCATCAGTTTGTCCTAAGATCTTGTGGGAGATGAAGAGCCAGATGGTGACTGTCTGAAACCTCCCCATGTCCCCTAATAAAATCATGTCACAAATATTCAGGACGGATCTTTGTAAACACCAAGAGAAAAATGAACCATAAGCAGGATGGGGACTGTAAATAAGAGGCCTGGCCAAAGAAAACAAGTAGTGACTGTTTGTGAGATAATGTCAAGATTAGTTGAGGGAACGGGACCCACCAGATGTCTGGGAGGAGGACCAGTGCAGACTTTCAGTACCCTTTTTCCAAATCCTGTCTGCTCTACATCATGGATAGATTCTAAAGAGCACGTGCAGGAAGAGGTTTCACTGGTCAGCTGCCTTTATAACAAAATATCAGCTTCCTATAGTGCTTACATTTCACAGAGCATGTATGGTTATTTCTAAATAGTTAAACAAACTCTCCATGCATCACCACACTTTACAAAAGTGGTTTGACATTTCATGAAATAGCAAAGAAATATATGATTACTCTGCCATAAGAAAGTAAGAAACTGCAAATTATCAGTTATTTGTAATTAATTACTGCTTGCAATGACAGAGGAAGAAATAAGTTACATTAAAATTGCAATGTAATGTAACAAGGAATTCCATCATTCCTTTTGCACTTTTTGTTTCCTTCTATAGCTACAGAAGCATTTGATTGTAGATTTTAAGAGTAAATAAATGCAATTATTTCAGTTACATTTGAATGATAAGAAAGTGTTACTTTAAAAATGCAGCTAAAGGGGTTAACTACTTTTAAAACTACTACTTCTACAGCTATGACAAATTAATTCTAAAAAGTAATTTTCCAAGCTCTGCTCTACCGTGCAGAGATTTTACAGCTGCAACCCGTGCACGGATTTAGTACAGAGAAGAGTTTTGGATCACAATGACCTTGTGTGCTTGGTGATAGTCCAAAATACATTTTAAGACCTGTTAAACCTTATTAAATCCTAGAAACTAGAAGCAGGGAGATCTATTTGATCCTGTTATGAGTTTCATAACAGCTTTGGTAAATCAGCCCAAGTAGATTATGGGTACTATTTCTTATGCTGCAATTTATATGTCAAATTAAAAACCATTTCTTAGACTTCTTTTGGGACCATATTCTTCCTCAACTCACTCTCTTACATAAGTGGGTTTTTTTACAGATGAATCTATGAAAACTAGGTTGCAACAGCATTGTTTGTCAGCTAGCAAGCTAATCAGAAAGCATACTTAAAAGTTCATTCATAAACAAATTTATTTTGAGATTACAAGATAAAGCAGAAGTTTGTGGGATCTGCTTCATAGTTCTTGATTTTTCTTTCTCTTTTTTTAGAACTTCAAGGTCCAGTAACCAGTGAGAGCTACAAAAGACATATCCACCCTCCCAATTCCCAGTTTTCTTAATTCAGTAGTATGTGGGGTTGATTTTGTTGTTGCTGCTATTACTAAACCAGGAGTCAGAAATCCTTGTTGATATACTGCAAACCATTTAAATCTGCATCTCCATCTACTTTCTGGCCACCTCCAGCACTAGATATTTAAATGTGTTTATAATTTAGTGGATAGCACTGATCTTTAGTCATTTTTAAGGATATGTTTTATTTAGGAGAACTTTTTCATTTGATCTGTCACGGGTTTGCAACATTTACATCAGATTATGAAACTGTATAAGAAGAATAACAACTACTCCTTTTCTGGTCATAAAGCTTTCAGCAGGAAAAAACAACACGGAGAACTGGAGCTGGAAGGGTCATCTTTTTATTGTATGCAAGATGAATCATCTAAATATATTTGCTACACACACAACTATCTGAACTGGGGAGATAAAGGGTGGAGAATCTTGCCTTGAGAAGTGGCTGGTTGGATCCAGCTTAGTCAGGTACAGTTCGATCCTGCCCTTTGCCATAGGAGCTTCAGGCCACATACATAGTTCTTGCCATGACTGGAAGATGATGACAGTTCCCACAATCACCCAACAAGAGCTTCATTGTGGAGGAATTGGAATAGGAACCTTCCCTTCCACTAAGGAATTTAGGGGAAATAGGCATACAGTAGTTCTTTCCATCTCCCATTTTATCCTTAGCAGAGCCATGCAAAGGGATTAGGCTGAGAGATGGTGTTAAGCACAGACAGCTTCACTGTGGCTGAATGGGAATCTGACCCTTGGCCTTCCTACTCCAAATCGGACTCTTTCTTTAACCACAACATCACACTTGGCTTTTATGTCATTTGATCCATCCCAATCCTATGATTTGATACTTTGATCTAAATCACACAAAGGATTCACAGTAAGCAAGGATCTAGTGGAGGCTCTAATCACACATGCTATGCCCCAACCTGCTGTTTTGTTAGAATACAATTCTCATCATCCCCAGCCAGCATGGCCATGGAGATGGGAGTCCAGCACAAAGGCACTTATTTGGGGAATGATACATTACACTGCTCATCACCTACATGATGTGTAACAAGCCAACTAAATGTACACCTACACATCTTCAAACAAATGGCGAAATAATAATGTCCAGAGCTTGGGAATGCTGGCTGTGGGAGTCTGGGAGCAGTAGTCCAAGAAAAGTAACTTTCCGAGCTCTGATCTCCACTGACAAGGGCACAGGGATGGCCAGTTCGGTTACTCTAGTTGAGACACAGATGGCATGCATTTTAACTTTAGAGGGAAACAAAGCAAGAAAATAATTTAATATAAAGGCATTTAGATAGAAGACTTTCTTTCCACTCATCAGCAAGAGGTACACTAGCAATAATATATAGTGAGAAAGTATGAAGGCAATTTGTGTAGCACTGCTAATTTTGTACATAAAATCAGAGATACTTTCTTCAACTGCAGCTTCCAGGGCCAGTGGGTCTCCTGACTGAGGAATTCTAGGAGTTGTAGAACAAACAACAACAACAAAACCACCACCTGTTCCAAGCTCTGCATAATAAGTCATTATAATTATCATTATAAGGGCCATAGTAGCAGAAAGATACCATGATCAAAATAATCCTAAACAGAAGGAGTATTTATACTACAGTTATCACATGGGTTGGTTGGTTGGTTTTTGTAATGCAGCAGGAAGAGCATTAGTAGAAGACCTAGTAAAAAGTTGTGAGACTCATTAAAGGTGAAAGAAGACAACAATGTGTGGAGTATGGAGTATCCAGACTCATAGTAATAAAAACACATTGCTATTTACAATTATACTTAAAGCAATAACTGTTAGGAGAAATAAAAGCCATCATATGAAAACAGGAGCCTGACTTCATACAGTGTTAAGTCTGCCACTACCCCTGGTGACCTGAACAGGTTTTCATTCCTTGAAGGGGGGGGGGGGAAGTAAGTAAATAAGATATCTTCATGGCAAATTCTAAGGGTGGGTCACACTATATGCTATAGATAACCCCTCATTATTAGAGCTGAAATCATATCAGTGTTACAGGACTGTCATTCAGGCAGACCTTTGTTTCTGAGAAATCAGACTTGCAAACAAAGCCTGTGTTTAGCTCTCAAAGACCAATGACAAAACAAAGCAAGCTACTCTTTAAAATATGGGAGGTGCTGTAAAAATCAGATGCATTTCATCAGTTCAGAAATTCACTCTTTTAATTCACTCTTTTAATTATATATATAATATATAATTTGGCCCTCAATACGTGTCCTAAGGTGTATCCTTTTCCAAAAAGAAAGCTGTGGAGGACGGAAGGATTTGAAAGTGATTTGGATAAACTTCGCCAGTGATGACGATGTTCCTTCAGGCCGCATGAGAAGGCTGGGGGCATTACCATTAGAAGACAGTGCAGTTACCTTTACAATTCAGTAGCCCAGTTTTCACTGGGTTCACCACTTCTGAAAACTTCTTGATTTCAAGTAGAGCAAGCCCAGGCTCTTCTTAATACAGAACCCACATCTCCACAGATGAAGTGACTCAGTCTCATTCTGAGAGCTTCATTCAGCACATCTTAACGTCCTTGAAGAGGAAACACCCATGTCTTCCCTTTGTCTCCTGAGCCAAGGCACTGCTACGTTTGGCCAATTGTTGGCAAAGATTGACAGGAGAATGTGAGCAAGCCCAACATCTCAATCAGCCACAGGGAGAGAGAGACCTCCAGGCTATCATCCCAGACGAGCGGAGTCATGCCCCACTCCTGCCACAAACTGGGAATGTTCCACGCACTGACATCCACCATCTTGTAGAGGAATATCCCTGCTGCTGCTTGACAGTGTTTGCCAGTCAGAAAAACAGCACCTACACCTTTTTCATCACCTGCTGTGTCACTTGCAGAGGGACAAATCTGCACAGTGCTGTGCTGTTGGACCAATCATATTTTCTAACAGAATATTTGTCCTTTCCCACATTAACTGGAAGAAACATCAGCTGGGCTGGGCCATGACACCTTGCTGTCTGAAGCAGAGCAGCAAATGATGCCTTCTTCACTTCGTTTGAGATCCATAAAATATTAAACTAGCTAAGATATTTGGGTGTTAAAGGTAGATATATTCCACAACCATCTCTCCTCTCTCTGGCTGTAGAAATAAAATGATAATCTAATATTTGCTACGTTTTCCTGGCACCAAAATATACTGCCACAGATAGCTATTTTACTCCACCTAATGTTAGGTTTGTTCCTGAGGGGCGAACTATATGTTACAGACAGAAGAGATTCCTTAAGTGCTGAAAGCCTCTGATCTAGCCTGACAGGAGCTCCCCTGGTTTGAAAATTAGCTTGCTTTGTTTTGTGATTTGTCACCAGGAGCTAAGCACAAACTTACTTTGCAAATATAAATGGCCAGTCACAAAGGTCTACCTGAATCACATCTCTGGAACACTAAACGATTGTAGCTTCTTATGACTGACTGTCTGTAACATTCAGTATACTGTAGTTTGGTGCAAAGAGTGCATTGGAAGTGAAGAGCTCTAAAACTGTAAAGATGCTGGACTCTGAAAATGTTGACTTTAAAAGATGGAATTGAACAATGGGGGCTGCAATGTCCAGGCAAAACTGTTCCTGGCTAGAAAGCAGAGAGTAGAAAGGCTGGGAAACCTGGACATTTGACATCTGCAGTGCACTCTCCCCCTAATGTGCATTGAGAGAGAGAGATCTTGAAACCTGGGTTCCTATTTAGGTTTCTATAGCAAGGAGAATAATCACAGCCCACATTGGTAGGACCTCTTACCATCACCAAGACTGGCTATAGAGATGGTGATAATTGTGGTGGTGGTGGTGGTGGAGGAGGAGGAGGAGGGGGAGGAGGAAGAGGATTGGTGAAAGAAACAAGAACTCTGATTGTCCAATGATTTTGTTAGTATCAGGACTCAGCTCACTTTTGATTCCTTGCAATCACCATCAATGCATTTAGATTGGAGGTGTCAAATGCGTGTTGGAAGTGTGAAGCACAAGAGGGAAGCTTTTACCATATGTGGTGGACTTGTAGAGTAGCGAAACAGTATTGGATAGCAGTACATACTCTGTTATAAAAAAATACTGCTTTGTAATGTTCCACTAACCCCAGAATTGTTTTACTGAGCATTATACCAGATAATATAGATAAGACAAAGAACTACCTAGTTATATATATAGTCACTGCAGCCAGAATTCTTTATGCTAAGAACTGGAAGAAATCGGAGATACCAAAACAAGAGGAACTCATTGAGAAGATATGAGAAGCGGCATAAATGGATATTCTATCAAAAGTGTTGAAAGACTGTCCAATAAAAAAGGCAACTGAACGATGGGATTTATTATATACAGTAAATGGCTTGAGTCACCAGATAGTGCTTGAATAACATAGAATTAAACTAAGATGTAACTGTAAGTTGAAACCTGGAGGGCAATCAAATTGTAGAAAGGCGAAAAGTCGACTTGATATCGCAACATGAACAAACAGATTGGATGACAGTACATTTTGTGTTCTCCTTCCCCCTCTTTTTCCCCCCATATCCCTCTCTACCTTTTGTACTCCTTACCTTATCCCTAGTTTTTAAAAATTAAAAATAAATTTTTTAAAAATGCATTTAGATTGGAGGCACAGTCAGCCCATGGACCAGAATGAGGGGACATCACCCTCAGTCAAGAGCCACTTCAGCTGGAGGCACAGGCACCATGAGTGGTTTAAAATATGAATGAAATTTATGACTAGGGGGAGGATTTCTATAGCATGTCATATTTTTCTTCCTGCAACCTATGTTGCAGGAACGGCGTTCCGTGTCTAGTCACGCTGGCCACGTGACCACGGAGGATTGTCTGCGGACAAACGCTAGCTCTATGGGTTGGAAACAGAGATGAGCACCGCCGCCTAGAGTCGGACACGACTGGACAAATTGTCAAGGGGAACCTTTACCTTTACCTATGTTTGAGTTTATGGGTGGATTTAAACATGTTTATGAGCAATCTGGTGAGGAAGGCCAGATTACTCAAAAACATGTTTGAACTTGCTTATGGGTTCAAATGTAGGTTGGAGAGAAAATGTGAAATGTCATAGAAATCCTCTCCCAAGTTATGACTATGGTTAGAAAACATATCCAAAAGTGCAATACATAGGTAAAGGTTCCCCTTGACATTTAGTCCAGTCGTGTCCAACTCTAGGGCATGGTGCTCATCCCCGTTTCCAAGCCATAGAGCCAGCGTTTGTCCGAAGACAGTTTCTGTGGTCACATGGCCAGCGCGACTAGACACGGAATGCCGTTACCTTCCCACCGAGGTGGTACCTATTTATCTACTTGCATTTTTACATGCTTTCGAACTGCTAGGTTGGCAGGAGCTGGGACAAGCGACGGGAACTCACTCCGTCGCATGGATTCGATCTTACGACTGCTGGTCTTCTGACCTTGCAGCACAGAGGCTTCTGCGGTTTAACCCGCAGCGCCACACAATACATTGGCAGTTACATAATATCGTTAGACTCTGTTTTTCTATCATTTCCCTTCATTTGCAGCATATGGATTGGTTTCAGCAATGGAAATTAAGTTGCACCACAAGCTCTGCAAATTTAATTTCATCAGACAACCAAAGGACGTGTGTGGGACAATGTCGGGTTGGAAAAGCAGAACTGTAGAGATCTTTGTAGACCAAGACGTTCTGTAGAAATAATTAACCAAAGAAAATATCACCAACAGTTGGTATTCATTCAGTACCATGCCATGTAGAAGGACTGCACTGATAGAAAACCGAATGACCATATCCACATTTTAAATTAAGCTTCTCAGAAGCTGCAAATACAATGTTTGCCTGTGTATAAAAATATATTTCATTCAGAATGTGGGTCACTGAAACAAACAGGAACTGAACACTTCATTTATTTTAGTTTATTTTATAAAAATTTGGGGGGGGGGGTTAAGATGAAAAGCAGGATATAAACAAACAAACAAACAAACAAATAAATAAAACCATTGAAGTAGAACAGAAAGGTCTGGCTCACTCATGCGGTTCAAACTATGAATCTGATAGGTAGCCTATGACTAAATCAGATAAAGTCAACTGCAGTTTGCCTAGAACAAGTTTGCTAAGTGAGGGCAATATGGATTTAAGTTGCATTCAGATTTTTGAATGCCCTTCTGAGGAGTCTTACATTAGTGGCAAACATGTTACCCAGGGCTATAGAGAAGCATCAAAGATGCAGTCATTATTTCTCTTGACCAAAACTACTGAAGTAGCTTAGCTGGAATCGGTAATAGGTACGTAGAGGGAATAAAAATATGTTCTTTGTCTTATATATGGAACTGTGGCTCTTCAGATATTGTTGGACTCCATTTCCCATAATGTGTTACTCTTGGATATGCTGACTACAGCTGATAAGAATTTCAGTTCAGCAACAGCTGGAGATATGTTGTCCATTCTCTGTTAACTCATATCTTGCTCACTCCAGAGTAGTGTACTTATTTTTCATCACACAAAAAATAAGCTGAAGATAGTCTCAAAGTAAACCACAAAACAGGTTAAGGAGCTTGATAGCTTTCCAGGTAATTAAGAACTATAAGTACAATCCTATATTCATTTTCCTAAGAGTAAGTCAAAATTGATTCAGTATGACTTTCAAGCAAATCTGCGTTGAATTGGGCTCTTAAACAGATAAATATGGTGTAGAAGTGACCATTAAATTCACGAGGTTAATCTCAAAAGAGGAAGCCTTTATCTCAGATTGGAATCTCATTGGTTTTTTAAGACATTCATATTTTCTGATGGCGGTTTATTGTATTTTGAAGATTTTCTATTACTGAGCATATATAATAATCTGTTTGTGCTGTTATGAATTCATTTTGGAGGAAAGCATGTTACATGTTCTCATTTAAAAATTGATCAATTAGACTCTGTGACAATCCTGTTGGTCACTGTGAAGTGTGTGTTTCTGGGAGGTGGGGAGATGAAACAAAGATCATTCCCATAAAATATTTCTCCGTAACTTTCCAGGTTCAAGTAGTGATCATCATGGCTCTGCTCATATGTGAGAATGCAGAGCTTGGGAAAGTTCCAATGTTTACTTGCTTGCTTGCTTGCTTGCTTGCTTGCTTGCTTGCTTGCTTGCTTGCTTGCTTGATTGATTGATTGATTGATTGATTGATTGATATGCAGCTCCCCAAATTCTCCAGCCAGCCTGACCACTGGCCACACTTAAGTCAATGGAACTTGCATACATGTTGGCTTAACAAGTTCCACTTGTTAATGGCTCTACTCTAGCTGGAACTAATAAGTAGATTTAGTCTACAATAACCAGTTTTAATCTAAAAAATATTAAGCTACTCAAAAGCCAGTAAGAGGGCTGGTAGTAAAAGCAACAAATGAAAGATGAAGTGCCTGCTGAAAGAGCAAATCTGACAGTGAGAATGCCAGGTAGGTCTCTCTAGATGGGGCATTCTACCAATACAGGACCACTACAGATAAGACTCTTTGCCTGGTAGCTTCTGTTGCTTCACTGAGTGTGGTGGCACCCAGAGAAGACTCTCCAAAGGTATTGGTAACAATCGGACAGGAATATCTGAAAGAAGATCTTTCAGTTAGATTGGTCCAAAGACATCTGTGCTTTTAAGGTCTACTTACTTACTTACTTACTTACTTACTTACTTACTTACTTACTTACTTACTTACTTACTTACTTACTTACTTACTTACTTACTTAAGGTTTACCCTGTATTTCCGCTAAAAGATAGTACTCACAATGGCTTACAAACTTTGAAAAATAGAAGATAAAAACAGATATGAACACATTTGGTTAAAAAATTAATAAAATCATATAAACTTGCCCCATCATAAATCAATTAAACTTCAGCAAAATATATTTAAAAGCCATTAAAATCACAAAGGATATGGATTAAAAACAAGAAAAGAGGGCAGGTTAAACATTATATGCCAATTTTGAAAGATGTGTTTTTACTCCCTTCTTAAAATTGGTCAGAGTGGAAACAGATTACAACTTGGAAGGAAGGCCTAGGTGCCACACAGAAAATGTGGAAGCTGACTGGTATGTTATTCAGTCAACACAGCACTTCAGAAACATCTGAAAACACCAGCCCCAGGGAACAGCCTCCCTAGTATAGTCACCATTAACTGAAGCCACTTTGACTTTCCTAGAAAAGCAAAGTAAACTGATTTTAACGCATTAACTGAGTTGTGTGTCCCAACAAGCTAGACACCCTCTTAAAAATGAAGCATGATTCATGCTGACATAGAACATTTCCTGGGACAGTTTCATCTCCATCAGTATGGTTAATTCCAGGCTGTAACAAGCCACTGTGCTTCTGGACGTAAAGGATCAGATTATGCCTTCCCACCCTACCCTGTGTGTAGCAACTGGATGGACTAGCAGGTCAGTGTTAACTTCAGCACAGGCAATGGGAGAGTCTTAATACCCAGGAGGTATCAGACTTGTTGAGGGATGAGCAAGACAAGGTGAGTTGTAAAAAAGAAGAGGCATGGAATCCAGGAAGAGCAGGAGGAGGGCTTGAAGAGCCTTGTGGTGCAGTGGTTAAACTACAGTACAGTACTGCAGTCAAGACTCTGCTCATGACCTGAGTCTGATCCCAATGGGCTTAAGGTAGCCAGTTCAAGGTTGACTCAGCTTTCTATCCTTCTGAGAGCAGTAAACTGAGTAGCCGCCTTCGGGGGGGGGGGGGGGACTGCAATGTGTAGCTTGTATAATTAAAATGTAAACCACCCAGAGAGTGCTTTAAGTGCTGTGGAGTGGTATATAAGCAGCATACTTTGTTTTGAAGGTTTCCATGCTGTCCCAGGATCTATTTCCTGATGGTGTCACCCTAGTCTGCCTTATAGTAGGGCAAACTCTGCTGGCTTTACAAACAAGAGTGATGTGGCAGCTGCCCTCCCCCACAAAATCAAATTACTGTACATATTGGTAGAGTTTTCTGTGATCATTATTATCATTTTTACCCACAGTCAGCTGGTCTTGTCTAACCTTATTGGATGGTAAGTCACCACTCCAGTACCACATGTGCCGAAGCAACATTCTGTAGGAAGAGGAGTTAATTTCAGTCTGTGTGTTCTGTGTGTTCTGCCACCTGATCTTTGACTGCCATAACTGTGGTGGTAAGACTGATCTCAAAAGATTGAACCCTAACTCCACAAAATGTCTGTATAGATATTTCACAGTTCCTCAGATTCTGGAGGCCAATGGTAAACTGATAGGTTGCTTTATGTTCTTAGATAAAGTCTATAAGTCTAGTACACATACAAATCCTGTCATAATTAGTGCACACAAAGAGGTGTTTAATATAGAACGATTCGGTAAGGTGCATGAGGTGATAAACGGGGGAGCCTGTTTCCCCTGATTGGAGAAGACTCGCTGACTCAGCCAAAGCCAAGGCGGCAGAGGATGAAGGAGGGCCAGTGCCGTGTTCCAATCAGAGCAAAATTCATCTTACTGTTTCCTTGACAGATGAACTCTGTTCACAAGGCCAGGTTTCAGGTTCCCAAATTTGCACTGGAAGAAGACAGAAGACCAATGCACAAGGGAGAAATTTTCACTGACAGCCATTAAAACAATAGACAGCACTAGTTATTTATTTTCTAAATAAATCAGCAGGCCATGGAAAGAGGCAATTTAGAACAAGCCCTCCCCAAATCCTGGCCAGGCCCTTTAGCTGCCATCAGGCTAAGGAGAAACAGCAGCAGCCTCTCACGCGAAGAGCCTATTAAAAGGGCCTGTCAGAGGCACCTTGACCTGGAGGTTCATGCTGGTCTTCAGCTCCACAGCCACCCTCCCCTTGCATGATGTATTTCCCTTGCCATTTTTAGAGCTGCATTATGCTAGCTCCAGGAAACAGCCTCTTCCTTCTTATAAACACAGGCCTGGGTAACTGACCAGCAGCTCTGCCACTCTGCAGCCACTCTCTGTCCATCCATCACATGTTGCTGTCACCCTGGCAACATTTCTCTCGAATCGGTCCAGCTCCAGAGATGGTGGGGGAGGGGGGAAGCAACCCAATTCCAGCCTGCTGACTAATTTGTTGGAAACTCCTAGACAACACAATGAGAAATTCTTTCCAATGCTTTCTAAAATGTCTCTGGAAGGTCACTCAAAGGTTGGTGCAAGGACATGATTTCTTCTTTCCATACTGTCAGCAGGATTTGGGCAAAGGGCATACGTGGGTGAGTTGTGTTTATTTCCGTATGTGCATGAGTGCCATGCTATATGCAACTGATAAGTTAGAAAGGAAAAAAAGTGTGTGGTTAAGATTCCAAGGAAACCAGAAAGAGAAAGAATGGAAGGAGAGTAGTATAGGGGCCTATACTACTAAGGAGATCATCGAAAAACCAGGCTGTGCTATGGTTTTTCTCATTGACACCCTTTCCATGTGCTGGACTAAAATTCCCATCATCTCCAGTCAGCAGGTCTATGATGTCTTCATGATGTGAATTGTAGTCCAACATATCTGGTGAGCCCTAGCTGAGGGAAGACTGCTTTGGATTACATTGCAGAGATAAGCAATGTATGGCCCTCTAAAAGTTGATAGACTATAACTCCCAACATTTCTCACCATTGGCTATGCTGACTAGGGCTGATGGGAGTTGCAGTCCAGCAAAACCCAGAGGGGTGCACTTTGCTCACTGGTCTTATACATTGTTTGCTAACCAGTGGGTGCACTCTGCTCACTTTAGAGAGTGGAATCCTTTTCATTTTACAAAAGGTTGTTTGACAAAGGTTAGGAAAATTAATTGGTTGGGACTATAACTCTCAGAATCCCCCAACAGGCATAGCTGGTGACCATGCTGGCTGAATAATATAAGGAATGTAGTCCAACACTTACAATAAAATATTTTATGGGTCAGCTTCATTCCAAATGAGGACTCTCTCTGACTAGGTATCTGACACGCAGGCCTTTTTATTCAGAAGGTGCCACGCTGTTCCTTCAAAAGCATGTGAACTGGATGGTTTCCCATGAATTCCATTGAGAACAACTTTCACATGAAGATTTGTGCTTTCAACTCAGTTTTCCAACTTGTGAAAGATACACAGTTTTAAATTATACTGGCATGAAGGAAGACAGAGAAAGGGAGAGGATTAAAAAGGCTACTAACTAATTTTAGAAGAACTTTGCGTATTTGGAGTGTTGGAATGTCCCAGTGGTGAGATCTTCAAAATCAAGATGTAAAATGAAGCAAAGTGGAAAGGCTGTTGGGTGCTGTTCTGAATAATAAAGCAGAATATAGTGAAGGAAGGAAGTCATAAAAATGAGACAAACATCATTTTAGGGAGAGGAACACCACTCTCTCTTTGGTGTCTTTTTCCAAGCAGTTGGTTGATTCAGCCAAAATGTATTTTATTTATTTATTTATTTATTAGATTTCTACCCCCGCCCCCCTAGACAGTGTCTACTCGGGGCGGCTTACAAATATCATAAAATATAAAACATCATAAACATTAAACAATTGTATTCAAGATGGGGAATGATAGAAAACAAAAAACTAGAATTCAAGAATTGACAGAAGGGAAGGCCTGCCTAAATAGCCAAGTCTTTAAATGGCTCTTGAAAACACCCTTGTATTTGCTGACATCGGAGGGCCACTCATCCAGGGAGATTCACGTGGTGATTTGTTCTTACAACAAGTACAGTATTCCCAGTTTTCACTTGAGTTAACACTGGAATCCTACACATCCCTGCTCAGAAGTAAGCCACTTTGAATTCATTGGACATTACTGCCAGGTAAATAAATATGGGACTGATGCCTATTTAATATGGAAAGAAAACACAAATGTGACTTATAAGTACTGAAAAGGTGGAGAAAACAGTACCTAACAAAATGTGTTTCCTCCTGCCTTTGCATTTGTTTTGTCTGCAGAACGTCTTCATCATATAGGGATCTCAAACATCCAGGAAACAATATATCTCAAGAGATGTCTGTGAAGTGGTAAGTGATGTTGGGCTATTTATATTATAAATAAAAATTAGCTACCTTCTCATTCTGTCTGACTTATAATTCAGCGTGCTTTGAAATCTATATACAAATAAGACGCAGAACATGGTCAAGACCTCCCACTCTTTAAACATAAAATGTGTTAATAGCAGCTGCAAAGGGCCCAAACCAGACAGCAGACTGGTTCAAAGCCCATTCGGAGGAGTTGATGCCAGCCATCGAGGAAAAGAGGAGAGCTCTAGCAGCATACAAAGCCTGTCCTAGTGAGTACAACTTGCAGGCTCTTCGAGTTGCTCGTAGCAAAGTCCAACAGACTGCCAGGAGATGTTCTAATGATTATTGGCTTCAGCTCTGCTCTCAGATACAGATAGCAGCGGACACAGGTAACATCAAGGGAATGTATGACAGTATCAAGCAGACTTTAGGTCCAATACAGAAGAAATCTGCTCCTTTGAAGTCTGCTACAGGCATGATCATCCAGGACCGAGCACAGCAGATGGAACACTGGGTGCAGCACTACTCTGAGCACCTGGGAAGGATAACATCCCTGTTGAAGTGCTGAAGTGCTGTAAAGAGACCATCACCACTGAGCTGTATGAAATCTTTTGTCTTTGCAGGAGGGAAGGTGGAGTACCACAAGACATAAAGGAAGCAAACATCATCACATTGTACAAGAACAAAGGCGACAAGGGTGACTGCAATAACTACCGTGGCATCTCTCTTCTCAGCGTTGTAGGGAAGCTGCTTGCCCGTGTTGTACTGAAGAGGCTCCAGGTGCTTGCAGACAGAGTCTATCCAGAATCACAGTGTGGATTTTGAGCTAATAGATCCACCACTGACATGGTATTCTCCCTCCGACAGTTGCAGGAGAAATGTAGGGAACAACAACAGCCACTCTTTGTGGCCTTCATAGATCTTACAAAGGCCTTTGATTTGGTTAGCAGGGACGACCCTTTTAAAATACTTCCCAAGATTGGATGTCCACCTTAACTCCTTAACATCATCCCCTTGACATCCGAAGCGGAGTGAAACAGGGCTGTGTCCTCGCGCTGACTCTGTTTGGGATCTTTTTTGCTGTCATGCTGAAGCACACCTTTGGAACTGCAACAGAGGGTGTCTATCTCCGGACTAGATCAGATGGAAAACTCTTTAATCTCTCTAGATTGAGAGCAAAGACCAAAGTCCAGCTGAAATGCATGCGGGACTTCCTTTTCGCCGATGATGCAGCTGTTGTTGCCCACTCTGCTGAAGACCTCCAACAACTCATGAGTCGTTTTAGCAAGGCCTGCCAAGACTTTGGATTAACAATCAGCCTGAAGAAAACACAAGTCATGGGCCAGAGCGTGGACTCACTTCCCTCTATTACCATCTCTACACAAGAACTGGAGATTGTTCATGATTTCATGTACCTTGGCTCAACGATCTCTGACACTCTCTCTCTAGATGTCGAGCTGGATAAATGCATTGGCAAAGCAGCTACCATGTTCTCTAGACTCACAAAGAGAGTATGGCTTAATAAGAAGCTGACGGCATATAACAAAATCCAGGTCTATAGAGCCTGTGTCCTGAATACACTCCTGTACTGCAGTGAGTCCTGGACCCTTTGTGCACGGCAGGAGAGGAAGCTGAACACGTTCCATATGCATTGTCTCCAACACATTTTTGGGATCACCTGGCAGGACAAAGTTCCAAATAGAGTAGTCCTAGAACGAGCTGGAATTCTTAGCATGTATACATTACTGAAACAGCGACGTCTACATTGGCTCGGGCATGTCATGAGAATGGCTGATGGTCAGATTCCAAAAGATCTCCTGTATGGAGAATTAGTGCAGGGAAAGCACCCCAGAGGGAGACCACAGCTGCAATACAAGGATATCTGCATGCGGGATCTGAAGGCCTTAGGAATGGACCTCAACAGATGGGAAACATTGACATCTGAGCGTTCAGCCTGGAGGCAGGCGGTGCAGCATGGCCTCTCCCAATTTGAAGAGACACTTGTTCAGCAGGCCGAGGCAAAGAGGCAGTCCCGAAACCAGCAAAATCAGGGAGCTGGACAGGGGACGGATTGTATTTGTCTTCAGTGTGGAAGGGATTGTCACTCTCGAATTGGCCTTCTCACACTAGACACTGTTCCAGGACCTCTATTCAGAGCACGTTACCATAGTCTCTCGAGACTGAAGGATGCCTACACAATACATGGGGGCATCATTTCTCACCACATCACCACATAGGCATCCTTCAGTCTCGAGAGGACTATGGTAACGTGCTCTGTATGGAGGGCTTGGAACAGCGTCTAGTGTTTCGACGCTGTATGCGAAGCTGGAGTGTCCTCAATTCTGCACCATATTGGGAAAAATACTCTTACAGATTTTTTAAAAACTAGTATATCAGGAAAGAACAATGCTAACTGTTCACATCTAAACTTTTGCACTGTCCCCCCCCCCCCCTATTGTTACTGAATTTTTAAAAATGTGTGAAAGTATTTCAAAGGGAATGGCTTGGAACTCCTTCCACTGCAGGGTCTCTCTGGCCTCACAGACCAAGTGTTCCTGAGTTATGTGAGACAATATTCTTGTTTAGAAGGCCTTTAGGAATAGAGAAGGTTTTGTCTACATTGTCTTCTGCAGGTAGGTTCACAGTTTTATCATTTATCTTTTTTAAAAATATGTTTTTATGGTTGCAATGCATTGGATTTATGTTTAATTTTTAAAGATAATTTAATTTTGCCTAAATATGGAGTAGAAGGGAAATTGTGTGTGTGTGTTCCTTCACTGCAGGAGGCTTTTTACTGCGTGCCTGGTCTTGAACCGGGTGTGTGATGGGATATAGAGCCTTCCAGCGGTGGTGGGAATGCTTTTGCAAATTCCCTTCCTCTCGGCATTACAGCAACAGGATATTAGTCTTTGTGAGCTGTTTGGCAGAGCAGACCTAAGACATGCTGCTTCCTCAAAGAAAGGGCAAATGTCCCACTTCCCAGTCCACATACAGTAGCTGGCTGGGTTGGCAACAGGATTGTACTTTATTGTATCTCTTTCTCACCCCAAGGAATCAGGATCAGGATTCTAGGTGTGTTCTAGGAAAGAAAGATGAGTGAAAGGATAGTTGAAGTAGCAAAGAAAGATGAGTGAAAGGATAGTTGAAGCAGCCAAGCACCACTGTCAGTGTCACATAGTCTTTGGTTGTTTCCAGTTTCTTAAAGAGATAGGCAGTCTGTGGATCAACAAACAGCCATGGTGGGAATGCACCCTCTAACGTACACACAACCAATTCATTCATGTGTTTTATTGAATGCTTAAATGCTCACTAACTCTAAATTTTTATTCATTGGAATCATAATTGCCTTCCTTTTTTCACTTTCACACGTGCAAACTTTCTTTCCTCAACAGGTTTAGTTGACCAATATGTCATGTGCACAAGCCTGTCTTATTCAGGTCATCCAACCCACGAAGCTTGCTGGGCATCCTTGCTCATTCTAGGAATGTGACTGTGCATCCCTTCCTACCTGTACACACTCCACCACAAAATTCAATGTGTGCTGCTTTACCCCTGCAAAGATACAGTGATGACTTGATTCATTTTTGTGTGTGTCCTGAAGCTGTGTTTTGTTTTGACAGAGAGAAGCTCTGTGCTTCTGTTAACCCTGCAACAGAAAAAAAAGCACAGCAAACACAGCTCTCCCATCGCTACATCTCATTTCTATTGTGCGGAAATGCTATTCCAGTTGAATTTCTGCCTGCCATACAGTTTTCAAAGGCACAGGAGGCAGCCTGAATCAAAATCTGCCAGTCAGACCTTAACATTGTGAAACAATGGCCTGTCCTCTGTAAAAGGTGCATACAATTAATCATTTAAGTAACTATTTTCAGTAGGGCCTGGAATTGTTACTGCAAAAGTTAACACATTAGCATTAGTTTGTTTTTCATCTTTGAGAGGACCACCACTCATGAAAACTGACATAATTTTAGTAATACATTGCAAATGTGTT
This sequence comes from Intellagama lesueurii, assembly GCA_037013535.1. Lineage (NCBI taxonomy): Eukaryota > Metazoa > Chordata > Lepidosauria > Squamata > Agamidae > Intellagama > Intellagama lesueurii. Next base: position 216,854,171 of record JBAJHW010000003.1, read on the forward strand.
ACTTATATGTTGTTTTTTTGTGAAAGAAAGAAAGAAAGAAAGAAAGAAAGAAAGAAAGAAAGAAAGAAAGAAAGAAAGAAAGAAAGAAAGAAAGAAAGAAAGAAAGAAATGCTTCTGAATTCTCTACTCCAGGTAACATTTTGAAATTATGAATAAATTCTCTGCAAAACAGAAAAAAAAAACCCTAATTTATTATTATGCTATTCCAAACTAAGACAATTTGGTCCTCCTTAACTCAAAAAGGAATATCTTCAGTAGAGATGTATTATCTCCCAGCTTTTCAGCTATTTGGAATGAAAAGGGTTTTAAACACAAAGGAGACTTAAAATGGTGTCAGGATTTGTACATCATGAATTTCCTGCTTTCCATGTAAGTCTTCTGAATTCTATCGACATTCAAAGCAAAGAGGCAGCAGAGTAACTCAAGACTGAGTGGCAGCTGGGTTCTAGTGCCTAGTGTGTTTTGTGGGAGCTGGGCCTCTCTCTGACTTTGGAGAGCTGTAATCTAGCAAGCTGTTAAAATGTGATTTACGAGCAATACAGTTTAAAGAAGAGGAATAGTTTCAACTGTCTTTTAACAGCCTGTAACTCAGAGGCTCTGCTCCGCTTAAATATACAACTGGCACAAAATATTCCACATAAAATCAGCCGGCAGTGGCTCCCTGGTAGAGGCGTTTCCTACCCTGCTTTGACTCAGTGACAACCTGACCTTTTCACACTCCTGTAGTGTGACTTTGAGCACATCTATTGCACATTACCTTTGCCTGGCATCATCAACAGCACAACTGCAACCACTATTAAAACCTCTGTGATTTAAAAAGAAAAAACTCTGCAAAATTTTCTAAAAATAAAGAAGCAAAACTAAAGGCAATACCAGACACCATAAATAAATAGGATTCAATCCAGAATGTTGTTTTTTCCCTGCATAAGTCCTGCTGCATTCTTCCTTTATCCTGTCTGACTGAAGTAAGGAGAACGTTTGCACTGCTGATGTGTATCTGCTTGGCCTCCTCTCTTCCTAGCCCAGTTCTGTGCCCTTTCCCTTTTCTTTTTTTCCTTCTTTTGTGTAAGCTGGAATTTTTGTGAGCTATGGGATGAAATGCAGGCTTATTCTGTTCCAGAAGAATAGTGAAAGTCTGTTAAGGATTATATCTTTGTAGAATTATGTTTAATAGAAAGAAAACAGCTGGGCATGCTGGAGGGAGAAACAAGTGGCTTATTTTGAAGTTTGTTTTTACAGAAAAATTATAGAGCCTTCCCAAAAAAGTCAATTTTTAAAATGTAGGAAGGACTGCCTAAGAAGCATACTAGATGAATTTGAGTGGGTCACTGTCTCAGCCTAACCTATTTTACACGTTTTTTGTGAGAATAAGAGGAGGTGAGAGCTCTGTGGATCACTCTGAGATCCTTGGAGAAAGGTGAGATGATTACAATGCTATTTACAGTGACGACCAAGGACACTGAATCTCCCAGTTTCTGTAAAGGGGCAGGATGGAAAAAGAAGTTTCAGTGGATTTTTGTTGTTGTCTGCATGGTTTGGTTCTTCTGTTTAAAGGGTTACCTCTGAGTGTGGCTTCACAGAAATTTCCCATTCATTTTGAATAGATCCAAAGAAACAAATTCAATATGGACTAATTTTATCCGATATGCTTGGAATGAAAGAAAATATTACAAATATTGTTTATGTTCATACCAACAGCAAAATACAAGCCCCATTCTGAAGATCAAAGATCTTCTTGGTATCAATAACATACAATTTAGGATACAGCATCAGAGGATCTGTTCAACAGATGCTACAAAAATGCCCATCTCTGCTTTGGCATGCATTTCTATCTGCTCTTTTGCATCTCTGTACGGAGGAGCCACAGTTCAGGGACAAAGCAGTTCAGCCCCATGGAGCCATGCCCACTTTCCTCTGCTGCAGCCCAGTTGAGCAGCCGTCATCAGCTGGACAGAAGAAGAAGGACTGCGGTTCCAACACGTTTATCACTAAAATAGTGATTTTGATCAGCATTGCTGGCAAAGATGCATTCCTCTCCCCAGTGATCCCAGTGCAGCTGAGATTGCTCTTTTTCTACTATGCTAACAGCAAGGAAAAAAACATCACCTGGAAGTGTACATGTTATGCACATGAGTGTGGGCCCCCCAACCCTCCACTGAGTAGTGCAAGTAACCATTGGGGTGAAAACCTGCCTGCCCTACATGTATACACAACTCAGCTCAGTGGACCAGCAGGTTGCATATAAGGTTGCTTTCTATGTCCTGATCTCAGCAGGAGGCCTTCATGACATGGATAAAACAGACAGAATTTACTTTTTGAACAATATTCACTAAATCCTTCTACTAGTTGTAAAGCAAACCCTCTCCCCTTTTCTCAAACTTTGGAATCAATGGAATTGAAAAGATATATCCTCCATAAATACGGGAGGGGGATCTCATGGCTGGCTTCCCCATGAAGTGATTTTGCCTCCATCTACATGTGACATTTCAAACTAAAGGGCTCTGCTTCAGGACAAACCTGAGGTTTGATGGCACTGTAGCCTGACTACAACCCTGTCTCCTTGCTCCGTTTCATGCAGCTGTGGCACCATCTTCCACCATAATGTTGTATCATGCACATTTACTCAGAAGTACATCCCACTGAACACAATGGGACTTCTGTGTAAATGTACATAATCTCTCCGTGTCAGTCAGAGGTTCCTAAGAAGGCAAAAGCCCCATCTATGCAGCTAAGGGGGGGGGGGGGGATAGACTATATATCTCAGTTTCCCCTGCCAGCATAGCTGCTGGCCCTGCTTTCCAAGGGATTTTAGGAAGTGTAATCCAGAAAATAAGTTTTCCAGGCTTTACAAATAAGGAATCATAGGAACCCTGGTTCCTTTTAGATATGCTCTGCACCAGTCTAGGAAGAAGGAGGAGAGGGACACTGTGGCTATAATCCTGTTTGCCAAGCTATGCCACATATCCCACATTTTATGATTTTTCAAAAATGAAAACTTTCTGATCACCTCCGCCCAAAGTTCTCTAGGTTCCTGCAGGATCCCTTTGCCATTAGGAGGTCATTGAGGCTGCAGGATGGGGTGGGGAGTCTTTAATTTCTGGAATTTAATTTCTGACAGCCTGCAGCAGCTTCCCCACAATGGGGAAAGGGACCCCAAGAGAGCCTCAGAATCTTCATGAGTAGGGGAAATAGGATATTGTTAATTTTTTAAAAAAAAAAATGCTGTGGCTGATGGTATCATTAGACTTATATGGAAAGATTTATTGAACAGGATTTCAGTCTGCAAGTAACAGAGTATATGTAGCTGTATTTATGCATATTTATGTATTCACTCTAGTTAAGTAAATGTAGGCTTCTAGAGTCCAGGGCAATGAGGGGCCAGAATCTGAAGGGGTTAGTACTCTTCAAAGCAGAACTGGTAGAAAGAATACAGGAACATGTTCTCTAACCTACAGAACCCTCATCCTATGAAGTGGGAAACTGTGCTGCCCTGATCAAAAGCTTTCACCTCAGGCTGGATCTCACTTAAAGGAGCAGTGGCATTAGTCCAGCCACATGGTGTATAGAGGTTAGAGCATTGGATTAGAACATGGGAGACCTGAACTCAAAGCCTCATTGGAATACGAAAACTCCCTGGCTGAACTTGGACCAGTCACACCCTCACTCTATGACCCACATTTCAAGGTTGTTGCAGAGATAAAACAAAGAGGAGGACTGCCTTATACAGTATCTTGAACTCACTGGCCAGTTATAAATGTAACATGCAAAAATAAATAGATAAATACGTAGTTTTTGTTGCGTAGAGATTTATTGTTCCATAAATGTGGCTTAATTTTTTGTTTAATACACAAAGAAACAATCTAAAACAAGGACAACTCTGAGCGGCCAGCTTCTTTGTTCAAAATCAGTTTAGGGAATTCGGAATGACTAGGCTCCCAGAAAGACGATGGTGATGCTAATCATTCAACTAACACAATGCACATTCTGTACTTTGCAAGTATTCTTTAGATTTATTTATTTTTTAGTCTGTTGAATAAGCTGTATAGAGTATAACTCTTGTACATCAGAGGGTGGCCTTCCTCTCCCAGCACAACTAAGTTTTGTAGAAGTGCCTTACTCTCAACTCCAAAGAAAGGTAGCTCCTTCAAACTATAAGCAAAAATCATCTCTGGGGCTGAGGCAGGCTTGGGCATGTGGCAATTGCTGCTTATTCCAAAGCCTTTTAAAGACCGGGTCTTACAAAGGAGTTCATCTCACTTCACTCATTGCACATTTCTAACATTTTCTAGAAGAATGCAGTAGCCAGGAAACTCTGGTGGTTTTTCTGTGCAGGTGTGAGGAAGGCATGAATTTCCCGTTGTTCTTGGACTGAAATTCCTATCGTAGCCAAAAGTGAGAGCTGATGGGAACTGTGGCTCAACATCTAGAGGGCCACACATTTTTTTTAAAAGGTAACTGCATGATCTAAAAGCTGGCTGGATAGCTCAGTGGTTTAGGTATCTGGCCGTGGAGCCAGAGGCTGGAAGTTCAACTCCCCACTGTTCCTCATGCAAGGACAGTCAGCCTGTGTGGCCTTGGACAAGCTGCACAGTCCCAAGATGCCCCTAGAAGGAGGAAATAGTAAACCACTTCCTAGTATTCTCTCCCTGGAAAACCCTGAAAAGGGTTGCCATGAGTCAGAATTGACTTGACAGCACATGGTGATGGTGATGGTGATAGATGACCTAAAAGTAGGGATAAAATCCAGAACTGATTAATATCTTTACTTAATCACTAAATGGTTACAAACATAGCAAGCTTTCAAGTTTGACAGAATTCTTCTTAGATTGTTTAGATGGCCAAAACTTTGGAGCACTGGGAAGGATGCAGAAGTGGGGTTATGTGAGGTCTGTAGGATTTTTTTTTTAAGTTTTACAAGTTAACTGCCCAGATTAGTTCATGCTCTAGTGGAGCAGGATATAAATCAAACAAATAAATACATTTAGAAACTGGGCACCAGAGACAGCCCAGGCCCTTTCCCGCTCATAGTAGAGAGAGATACACTGGACTTCACCAGGCCCTCTTCGATTCCCTCAGCACTGTCATGCTGGCCACGGGATTCTCCGAGTTGTAGGTCCAAAAAGTTACTTTTCCAAGCTCTGGGGTTTGATGGGCGTTGGCGAGGTTCTGCTGTCCAGGTGCTGGTAGAGAAGATCCCCTGGGCCACGCAGGCTGATGCTAGCGGTCACTCGCCTGTCTGGGGCCGCTGGCCCGGGTTCTGCTGCCACTGTTGCCGCTCGGCCCCCCGACGGCGCGTCCGCCCAGCCGCAACTCCGCATTCTCTCCCTGCGGTTCCCACATAAATCAGGGCGGGCGGAGCGCCGGCAAGGGCAGTTTCTCATCGGGCGCTGCTGACAGGCAACGACAAACAGACCGGCCTGAGAATAACCACGGCCTGGGCCGAGTTTACACAAGGGCAGGCGCTGTGTAAATACGGAGCAGAGAGGAAGGGAAGGGGGAGAAAGCTCCCGAGCTCCGACGCCCCCTCCAGGCGCCGCCCTGCGCCCCACCAACTGTTCAAGGGCGCGGCTGGCGTGGGAGCCACGAATTAGAAAACACAGGGGGGGGGGCAGAAGTGGGGAGGTGAGGACAGGACAGTCCCGTCGCTGGTATTCCTGGATGTCGTTTTCATTTAAGAAAAAACAAAACAAAAAAACAACAACAAAGGGGACAACATCCAGGAAAGGTAAAAACCTGTAAAGGATGCAGCCCTATATGAAGTTTACAGGGAGGTGAGCCCTAGTGGACTAAGTATTACTTGCAAGGAAACAGGCGTCTCCTTGTTTTCATTGGGAAAAGTTTCCGCCTTTCCCACTAATATCAGTGAAAAGAACTTTGGACATCTTTGATTGGGATGGATGTTTCACCTAATACGTTAGATCCAATTTAAGTTTTACTTGGGTACTGTATATTGAAATGCGTGGGAGCTGACTTAGTAAATTCTTCCTAACTTAATGCCAGAATCCTCTTGGTAGCCGTAACTAGAATAGACCCATTGGCCAAATTCCTGTCGCTTAACATAGTAAGTCATATTAGAGTAGGCCCATTGAATCAATGGGGATTTAAAGAGTCAACTCCTCCATAAGTTCCATTGATTCAAAAGGGCTTACTATAACTGTGATAGCAAATCTCCAAATGCTCATTGATTCATTGGGCATACTCTAGTGCAATTTACTATGCTAAGTAACAGGATTTTGTGTTCTTGAAGGCTTTCACAGCCCATAACAAAAAATACCCTGATCAAAGGAAACACCCAATCTCCTGAAAAGAACAAAAACCTGATCCCACAGCTACAAATACTCAACAATCCCACACACTACACCAGAACACAGACAGAGTTCTAGCTCCTGTCCTCTGAAGATGCTGGCCACGGAGACTGGTGAAACCTTAGGAAGAAAAACCTCCAGAACACGGCCAAACAGCCCAGGAAAAAACCCACAACAACCAACTAATAGGATTTTGCCTACTGAGCCAATGGGATTTATATGTATTGACTCACCATCCAATAACTGATTTGATGGGTCTAGTCTAGTTGGATCAAACCATAGGATTCTGGCCTTCCTCCCATTGATTGTAGTGGGTTTACTCCATGTATGACCAAGCCTGGAACCAATCCATTATCTTTCTGATTGAACTAACCAGCCTGAGAAAAGAACTCCTGCTTGAGCGAGCGTGGAAGAGTGGGACTAAGCCTATTTAAACCTACAGGACCTTGTTTAACTGCTCGAGGAATGCCTTTTGGCAATGGATGAGGCCTCCTATTGATCAAGGCGAAGGGAGACACTGTCAGAGAAGGGACCAGACAAGCAGAGTCAAATACAATTTGTCCAAGAAAGTAGCTGTCAGTTTGGTAAAAGCACACAAAGAAGCGGAATACCAATTTAAGGCAGTTACAATAATTAATGATCTCCGAAAAGTACTATTATTAATAACCCAGAATGCCTTGCAAACTCAAGGTTATTTTCTTCCTTGAGTCAATCCATCTCATGTTCAGCCTTCTTCTTCTCTTTCGGACAGTGAAATATTCCACTGTTTCCTTTCATGGGACTTCAATGTGGCAGATTTTGTCTGGATCGTGCTCTGATTGCACACGCCCAGCACGTTTTATGTTTGTGCTATCCCTTGCCACAAGATGTGTTCATCATGGCTACTTACAGTCAACATAAGACCAATATAAGAACACGAGGCACGCGGGCAAAAACGAATTTGAAAAATTAGACCTTAGAAGGAGGAAGACCTCAAAGACCCGAGTCATTGCTCAAGTTATGCGTGGCTGCCCCAGAAGCTGCGGGAAGGGAACTGAGGCAAAACAGACCAAGTCCCGCAAAAGATGCGTAATTCCGCAACAGCCTTTCCGGTGCTCATTTCTGCTCATAACCAGAGCACCAGGTAGAATCAGAACAAAAACTGCGCAAGTTCTGCGAGACTTCAGGATCAGTACACACGCACACAGTCCCTTGAGAAAACACCCTTAAGTAACTGTGCTCAAAGCCCACTGTTCCTCCCGACTACAAAAAGGACTCGCGTATTCAAGTCAACAAGTGTGTAAACCACATTGATTCCATGTGTCTGCTGTCGTTGAGACTAACAAATGGAATCGGTCCCTGGGATTTACTTCTGAATAAACCTAACACAGAATTGAGCTGGGCGTACTTAGCATTCCCACGCTTCTGATTAAGGGCGAAGCTCCGGTTCTCTTTAATGGTTGTTTTCATATGGATGGTTGTTAGTGACTTCTAATTAAATAACTCTAGGGCTGTAAATTAGAGCAAGCAGATTAATCCACTGAAACGCGTGGATCATTAAAAAGACAGCGCATATTAAAATCGGTCCCTACCGGGTTGGTTTTTCTTATAAAATGTGTTAATACAAGTATAACTTACATATTAATACAAGTATAACAAGTATATTAATAAACACTTTAGGTGGCAAGTGCCATTTTTCAAAGGGATATTTCGTTCTCATTCTGAGAGAGAAGGAAACTTGCCTCTCCTAGTGTGATGTTTGCCCATCTTGTTTCTATTCAAGAAGGTCAGAAGTCTGTTGTTATGACCCAACTTGCTATTAAATCAATTGCTAAAGGGCGAGTCAACACTTAAGTAAATCCCACTGATTTAACGGGTCTGCCTATTTGGGACTGTCCATAGGATTCTGACCTACATATCCGATTTTCCCCTTCACAAGGATTGCTTGGAATAAAATACTACTTTATGTTAATCGATTAAATAACCAATTAGTCAATGCATCATAAATCAAGTACGCCTTTCTTAAATCACGTCGTAGATCGTACCGTTAACTGGGTTTTTCAGAGCTTGGGGCAAACAAGGGGCAAAGTCACCTTCAACCGGTGTGATCAACTGGGGGCTTCCTTCTTCGGGACTGTGTGTCTGGATTACTTTGATGGAAAGCCAGGGGAAGATCCCCTCCTCCCCAGCAAACTATGCGAGGTCCCCCCACCCCTGCCGTCGCCGCCGCCGCATTGCAGACTGAGAGGAAACTTCGGGTATGGACAACTTCCCCTATAGCGCTGCCAGGTAAAAAAGCTCGTCTCCGCAGGGCAGGTGCGGGGGCGGGAAATGTGGAAACGGTGGCTTATTTCTGGCCACCCAGTGAGATATCCGATGCTTAGCCGCTGCATTAAGGACCCGCCAAGATCTCCCAGAGCAGATCAAAGTGGGCGAGCTGGGAATGAGGTGTACCTGGTTGTTTGTTTGTTTGTGTTGAGTCTCATTGGGGGCCATTAGCTACCGGATATGGCATCTGGATCGAGTCTCCCTTCCCTGGCCCACGGGGTTGATGGAGCCCACAAAGGCCAGGAGGGTGAGACGATCTCTGGCGGAATGGGCTCCCTACTTACTACGCCGCTCCCTTCCCCCTCGTTTGGATGGGCTGCCCGGCTCCATCCATTACCTTAATCCCTTGTCTAAACAGTGCGCGGAGAGGCTGGGACAACACGCCAGCGGTAAAACCAGAGCGGACGGGCATCGAAAAAGCTAATGGGCTGCTGCAGACAATAACCATTAAGCGCAGCCCTCTCCACCCCCAGCGGCGCGGGACCCGCGCAAACGATGGCCCCGAGAAGCAAATGGAGGAGTGGGGGTGAGGTGGGGGGGGAGGTTAGCAAGCACCCACACCGCCATTTTGCAAAACAGCGAGAGCCGATGGCCGCCCATTAACAAGAACACACACACGTGTATTTCGCAGCGTCTCAAACCCACCTCCAACACCCGTCACCTTTCAAGCTGAAAAGCTGGAACCCAGAAATAAGAAAACTCTCCGAGCCCTAGCAAGGAAAAGAGGGACCTCCGTGACGCGTCCTTTGCGCCATTCAGACTTTCGGCCTTTCTGCAGGTGAGCTCAAGAGAGTACAGGAGAATCGCCTTCGACAGTTGGACGCAAGTGGTGGGAAATGCTCAACACGCATCTTCTTGAAACGGCACACTTCCCTTTAAATTCATATGCGTGCATTTACCTAGTGTCCGAAGTCCACGCACGTAAACGTTGTAGGGCTCTCCGCACCCTTCCAGAGTCCCGAAAGACGGTAGCTTGCCTCCTGTGCTCCGTCCCGCTGGCTGCCCTCGGAGGTAAGCCGACTCCGGCATCTGTTTTAATGCGGAGTGTCTGGCGCCCACCTCCGAACTTCATTGACCGGGAGCTTCCTTCCCCAAAACCCGGGTTCTGGATCACGGCCCGCGTCACAGCTGGTGCTGGACCAACCATTTCAGTGTAGTTTAGGGCAGAGATATTCCAGTCAGCCGTGTAAATTCCTTGTCACAACAAAGCAGTAGTAAACGTATAAGTTTTTTTTACAGCTCAGGGTCATGCATGTTTACTTGAAAGTAAGTTTTACTGTGCTGGGTAGGACTTCCTTTCTAAATCAGCGTGCATAGGATCGCAAACAGCGTAGAAGTGCTGTACATAGAGTGTTTCTTGTGATTTTTACAGGTAGGTCAGGGCACTAAGGATGGGGCAGAACGGCTTGCCAAAGTCCTCCAGTCAACTCCTGGCATGGCTAAGATTTGCACTAAAGATGTCCTTGGTAAATCAAGACCAGGGATGTTAATCTACGAAAGCACAGGACCTTTTCAGTTGCTTCAAGGGAGATCTTCTTAAAGGAACCCGAGGGTGTTGCTCGCCCCCTTTCCCGCTCATGTCTCCCCTCAAGACTTTTCTCTAGGCCTGCCTGAAATCAACAGAGAAAAGCCCAACCCGGGCTTGGCGCGCAGAGAAGAACCCAAGCTGAGCCGCCCTGCCAGGACAGTTGTGGGGAAAGGCAAACCTTCGCCCGGAAACGAAAAAGGCCTTCCCACAGAAGGCGAAGGTTTATGGCCGGGCGACTTCGGGAGCTGACCTCGGTTCGGAAAGAGCTGCCGGGAGACGCCCGGAGGGCTAGCTCGGCAATCCGGCGCCCAAACACAGGGGAAGGCGCGAGGAGCGGCCCGATGCGCCACATCCGCCTTCCCATCCTTGCTAAGGCGCGTCTGTTCCGTCTGCGATTTTCGGCCGCCGGCCTGCTGCTCCTCTCCGCGTCTTTCCCTGGGAGAGGAAGGGCTCCGGCGTGTGACTGTTTCTCGCGGCTTTGCGAAAGCACTCCCGGTTTCTTTCTTGGGACCCTAAGAGGCGCGCTGCTCACTGCCTGCGTTCAAGCGCCCCAGAAGAGCTGGGTGGCGCCGCTGAAAAGGCCGGCACATCCCCAGGCGCGCCTGGCAACGCACAGCAAAGGACTGAGGGCGTCCTGCACCGGGGCAAGGAAGCCTGGACTGGTTTGCCGCCCTTCCCTGGACAGCCGCTGTCGCTTTCCTCAGGGCGGTTTGCCGCGAGTGCCCCAACGCCGGGTGGTTTTTACGGCCTCGCTCCCGGATCTGTCCTGCCGCAGCAGGCCGGACGCGAAGATCTGGCGGCTCCGGCGGGGCGGGACGGCTGGGGCTCCAGGGACCAGAAGCAGCGGCACAGTGGAGACCGTCTGAGGTGCCTTGACCGCCTTCCGATCATACCACCCCTCGTTAACTTGGTCCCCAACGGGGCTCTGCACCCTAAACCGAGGCAAAGCCTGGAGTGGGGGTGGGCGAGGATCAGTGAGTCCCGAGCTGATCCCTCAGCCCTCTGCCAGGAATTCGGATTGTGGGACGGCACCAGGAGAGGCCAAGGCGCACTGGCGCCCGGCGCAGAAAAGACCCATTCACTTCGCTTGAAAGGAATACGGTCTAGATGGACGGATATACTTCCATAAAATAAGACGAAGCCGAGAGTCCTGTAGTGGCATCTTAAATCCACACATTTATTGGGTCATAAATTTTCCAGAATCAAAACCCTCTTCCTAAAAGAGTCGAAGTCCCGTCCCCGTCCCCCCGTCCCCCGCAAGTGGGTAAGAATATTTCTCTCCTGAAAAAAGAGGAGAAGGGACGTGGAGCTTTTGTCTTAGCAGCTTGGCGCCGAAAGATCAAGTCATGGATGCCCAGAGTAGGCGCGAAAGCTGTGCCCTGCCCTCTCCCCTTATTGACTTTGGCAACGGCCCTCCGCCTGCAGGACCCAACACCGGCCCTGCTGCCTGGCGGCTGGTTTCTCTGCCCTCTTTCTACTGGAAGCGTGGCATCTGCCATCCTCTGTCAACAACGCCCCTGCGCCATTCACGCCCGCGGGTCTCTGTGCAAGAGAATAGGTGGGCAACTGTATTTAATACGATTACCTTGAGCAAGATTTCCAGAAGTGAACCCATGGTATTCCACGGAGTGGAGGATATATCAGGGATCTCCTACCAACTCTCCTCAGACTGAAGAAGCTGCTTGGATGACTAGCCAAACGTTTCATCCTAACAAGAAAGAAGTCCAGTTGACAATACTCAACTTCCATGGAGTGTTTTTCCAACGCAATCGCTACCAATGAGCACAAAAACGCTCCAACCGTCTTTCTTGCAGCAAAAAGAACCAAGGGTCCCGACTACGAAGTTTCTCTTTGAGTGGAGCTGCGACGCAACTACGGCTGTCCGGCTTTGCCAGGTCTTCGTCTTAAAAATAGAGCAGCAACACACCAAAAAAAATATATGTGTGCTTATTTTGCTACCCTGGGTATACCTACCCATTTTAGATTACTTTACTTGGCAGAGTAGATCCACAAAAACTTCAGCTCGCATATCTTTTTTAAGATCCAGGGAATATTCCTGCTCCGATCCAACAAACGAACGGGGTTTGAGTCTTCTGGAGTTTGTCAAATAAAACAGCCTCCTGTCTCTTGGCAGCTGCTATAGATTTTCATAGACGGATCATAGCTGCATTAACTGAAAAGAAAAAGGCCCTGCTGGTTAAGGGGGAATTCAAGTATGGCCCCGATAGTTACCTGGGATGGCAGCAAAGTTGAGTTACCAGGAAATAATTTACTTGAGACTATTGCCAAGCAAACAGACGGAGCTACTGTTCCACAGCAATAAGGTTTGGGCGTATTGCCGACAGCCACAACACTTTAAAAACTGTCCATGATTAGTTCACAAGCTTATTGTCCGCAGGTCTATCCAGAAGAAAAAACTATTTAAATTCAACGCGATTTGCTCGCGAGTAATAATGTACACGACTGCCGTTTCAGACAGCCATAGATAGCACCGCTTTTTATTTTCCAGGGTGAAGAAGGCCGCTTTTGGGGGCATAACACGGCCGCAGACATGCATATGAACACAACGCATGTTGCCGTCGCCTTTGAAACACGCTTTCATTGTGCATACTGGTTTTACAAAGCAATTCTTGCCAGTTCGCAAGCGAGTGAGGCGGTGTTTCCTAACAATAATTAATTTCTGCGATAGAGCTGGGCAGATGGTTGCTGTTGCTTATTTGTTTTAATCTGTACTTGCACGCCTCCATCTTTGATTCCTCTGCTTCTTTTTATAGCAAAATGAAGAACTGTCTCCTGTGTTCCTTGCGTGAAAACAAGTTACACAAACTGGCGCGCTTACTTTTGGAGGAAATAATGTCAGACAGATTGGCAAAACGGAGGCGTTGTTAAACAGGACAGGAAAAAATACCATCGTTTACGTCTAATTATAAAACTTTCATTATTAATGGGCTGACTATGAAGGAATGCTTACAACGAATTAGCATTAAGTTCTTTCTTTTGAATAAGGACCACCAGGGTAACTCATCCCGTTACAAAACGGGGAAGTAATCTCCATCCTACTTCGAAAACTTCTGCAGCTTAATCAGCTCCGATCCAGCTTTGGTGAAACTAACTTGTTCGCTGATTTCAATAGGAAAAACAGCGGTCTTGTACTGAATTCTGTTCACATGATTTGAGCTACCTAAAACCTCATAAGAAGTATGTCTCTAACGGGAAGTAACGTCTTCTGATCTCCTTTGCAGCCGGCAGATAAATAAATCTCTTTAAAAAATCACCACCTATTTTGGCGCGTACTTGGTGGTGGTGGGGAGTCTCGCTCCTGGGGTGCTTCCCACTTCAGGACTTCTTTGCTGCCTATTTTAATTCCCAAATTTGGAGAAGACATTTCGGCACTTTCTACTTTTCTTTGGAAAATGGAAGGAAGGAAGGAAGGAAGGAAGGAAGGAAGGAAGGAAGGAAGGAAGGAAGGAAGGAAGGAAGGAAGGAAGGAAGGAAGGAAGGAAGGAAGGAAGGAAGGAAGGAAGGAAGGAAAACCGATAAGGCACAAAATCCAGCTTGGGTGAGCGAGCACTCCCGGACCAAATCCGCGGAGTCTCCCCACTCCACCCCTCGCCTTCTCTTCCTGCAGCTGCAACTGCTCCCAGAGAGGGCAGGGGAGCCCCTCCCCCCCCAGGAGGAACATTACATTCATAAGCTTCCCACAAAAGCTATACATAAATGTTAATCAAAATTAACCAGCAGGAAGTAAGGAGTGCTGAAGTCCTTGCACAGGGACTCGGATTCATTTCGGTTGCTTTTGCTTTCAAATAGCTTTCCGGAGCAGAAGTGAATTTCAGAACAGCCTTCCTTCGCCCTTTCAGATCTGCGACTCCAAAGAGAACCACGGGGGTGGGGTGGGGTGGGGTGGGGGAGAATCACCAGACGAAAAACTCTAGGGAAAATTAATCCTGAGTCAGGAAAAGAACCAGCCTCGAGTTTATCGTAGAAGTTAGCTTGGGTGAAGTTTGCGTGTGGGGGCAAGCTTTGCCTCCCTCTCCAGATTTAGTTGTACTCTAAGAGAAACCCCTATTAAAATCTATGGTTTATTTGATTTCAGTGGGTTTACGCCAAGTATAGCTAAGGCTCGATCGAACCAAGGGTGGTGGAGGAGGAAAAAGAACGAGGACAGGAAGATGTAACATTTATCCCACACTGCTAGTATTTTACTCCATGTTCCGGTTTCAGCTGTGGCCACGCTGGTTTCTCCCGAGACTCTCAGGCAGAGCATGGAAGTCGTGTTATTTTCTACGAGATCAAATCGGCTATTTCTCATCAAGCTGATTAATTTACAGGCACTGCCTCGATGCCTTGAGGCTCACTTCAATTAACACGGCTATTTGCTGCTTGAAGCAAGGGACTGGAAGGCAGGCTCCTCTTCAGTACAGAGGCCGGATAAAATGGCAAGGAGGTCTGATGTCGACACTGAGGACGGGACCAGATCTTCCACACCAACGGAGGCGTGGGACTCCGTTACGTGGCATAACCAACTTCCAACAAGTTGGGAGCGGGCGATCTGAAATCTACTGTGGGAGGCTCTTAGGGTTTTCAGATCGGTGTTTTCAGAGGGTTTTCTTTCTGTGTTGCTAACATTTAAAATGCATTTGGCATAAACTGGAGGGAAGGGTCTTTTCAGTGGTTGCTCCCAGGGGCTGGAACTCCAGGCCAAGTGAGCCTGCCTAGCGCTGCCTCTCTCGCTCCCTCTGGTAATTTTCTGCTGGTGGGCAAGGACTTGTTAATTTGGACAGGACTTTGACTTATTATTACAAGATGACTTGTAATATTGCTGCAGCTGCTTTTAATTGCTTGGTTTTCTTGGTGCTTTGCCTGTCTCCAGAGCAGCAGAGCTGAAGAACTCAGGACTGGGGCCCGCGGGAAGCCGAGAGGTTTGACAGTTCTAAAAATGACTTCCTTATATGAAATAAATAGATGAATTAATAAACAGCTGTTTTATAAAGTACAAGTTTGTATAAATTTCTATCCTATATTTTCCAGGAAAAGGTGATCATGCCGCAAATAGAATGAAATGGAATGAAACATCAGTAAAAGGCAAGGTAAAAACATAAATGAATAAATATTCTATATGCAATATTGCTGTTTGCGGCATGATCACCATTTAGTGGAAACAGCAGATACACATTTAGAAAAAATTAACTTACAAAGTATTTATTGATTTATCTATATGAGCAAAGCAATTTTTATAACGTTTTGCTTTTTTTTGTTCCCTCCCCCACTTCAATGTTGGAGCTCCGTAGAAAGTCACGAGAGGAAAGAAAATTAAATATAAGGACGGGTGGGGAGAAGGGAGATCCAGCGGCTTTTACTAACCTGAATGGGGTGTCACTGCTTTGGCTCGGTTCACCCTTAGTGTGCGAGTAAGTCTGGCTCCAATCTATTGTTGCGCCTATGAAAAAGAATTGCTATTATTGCAGTTGCCACTGTTGCAACTACTAGAGTATTCTGGATTCAGCATTGGCCAAACATATTATCTCTCGAAGATCATAAACGTCGGCTATCCTATAAAACGAATGCTCTCATATTATGTAACATCAGTCGCGGTCTTAATCAGGCGTTGTTATTTTCAGGCACAGAGACATGCCGTCTTTCAAAGTGAGGGCTCAGTTTAATTAGGGTGCAAAAATCGCCACCAGGTGCAGCCAAACATATTTTGGAGCTTCAGGCAAAGGACAAGTTGCCCCCCCTCTCAAACCAGAAGCAGAAACTGACCAGAGCGGCGCCCTTCAAGCGGTCTTAAGTACAACCTCCCCCATACCTGAGGCCAGCAGGTTTAGAGAGTGCAGGACGGGTTGCATGCCACACCTCACATTTGTCTTCCAGAAACTCACCTTCACTCCCTGCCTCCGAGCATAATACTGCCTGAGGTTGCCACCTCACTACGCCTAAGAGTGGGACTATGAAGGCAATAAATTTGCCTGGTCAGTTCAAATATGAACTCAGGTATTTCGGCATAACAACCTGTCGCAACAAAAACACATATTGCTACCTGTGATGTCCCAATTATCAATCTGTCGTTCGACAACAAAATTGCTACTAACTGCTTCGGAAGATCTGGCTCACAGGAAGCTGGAAAGTAAAAGGAAAGGAACTTTCTTCTCCCAGCAGGCAAGTGAAGAGTCTGCGGGTGGGGGTGGGGGGTCCTTCGAGGGACATTATAATACGTAGTCTCTACCTTCGGTTCTTTCAAAAGCAGACCTTTAATCCGTCGGCTGTTTAGTGATAGCAAGCTAACAAGCAGAGCTCGGGAAAGTTCGGGGTTTTTGGACTACCTCTCCCAGAAGCCGCCAGCGCGCGCGGCCGGTGGATGAAGGTTTCCGGGAACTGCTGTCCCACCCCCACCCCCCCCACCCCAAAAAAGGAACTGATCCACGTCCTGCAACTAACGATGGCGGTTAGGGGAGGGTGCCTTTGTGCGCTGGACGGTGTCCAGCGGTGCTGGAACGGTGACCCGCCGGTTCATCCCTGACCTACGGCCCGTAGGCACACCTGCGCGCGCCGCTCGGCCCTCGGTTGTTCCCAGAAGACGGACCTGCCGCTTTCTGGACGTTTGGGAGGTCGGGCATTTCTCCGGGCCCTTTCCTCGGGGAGTTACCTTTCTTTCCCAGCATTGCCTTTTTCTTTTCTTTCTTTTCTTTTCTGGAGTTCAAAAGGGAAAAGGGAAACCGAGTCGCAGAGCCGCACGAATTCCCGAGAGAGACGATGGAGCCCTCTGGAAAAGAACGGCCGGGAGGGAAGGGGAGGGGAGGGAGTGCTGGAAAGGTCGGGCAACCGGGAGAGGGTTGGGAGGGGGAGTTCCCAGGTCCACTCGCACACGCACACGCACACCCCGAATCTCCTCGGTTCAGGCACGTCGGGGCCCTCCTCGCTGGCCTCGGCGCCCCCCCCCCCCCCGGTCCCGAGGCCCTGGACGCGCGCGTTTCCCCTCCGCGCCTTCAGGGCGCCCGGCGCGTCCGGAGGGCGGTGGGGGCCCCTCTGCCCGGACGCGGCCGGGCTCTGGCCAAGCGCGCCTCCTGGCCCGGCCTGCCGGCTTCTCCTTCGGGCAGGCCTCCCGGCGAGTCGCTCAGGGGGCCGGCTCAAGGCCTCCCCGCCTGCCAATGGGGGCCCGGCCCGCCCGGCCCCTCCTCGCCGTGACGCGCCCTCCGCGGCCTTCGCGACAGAGGTGGTGGCTCGGCGCGCCAGAAGCGGCTGCTGGTCCCGGCGGAGGCGGCGAGCAAAGGCGGCGCGGCGGCCCCATGGACGCCACTTAGCCCGGCTGGGCTGGCTAGCGCCCGCCGCGGTCCCCCGTCGCGCAGCTGGACCGCTCCCGCTCCCCAGGATGCTCCCGAGTCCCGCCACCTCCACCCCTTTCTCGGTCAAGGACATCCTCAAACTGGAGCAGCAGCAGCAGCAGCAGCAGCGCTTGGGGGCTCCCCACGAGCCGCCCTTCCCCGCCGTGGCCTCCTGCCTGCTGGGCTGCCGCTTCTCGGAGGGGGAGGACGAGGAAGAGGAGGAAGACAAGCTGCCCTTTCTCGGCTCCATGGCGGCGGTGGCCAAGACCCAAGGGGAAGGAGGGCTCTCCCCAGGCAGCTACGTGCAGGCGGTGCTCCGGAGCACCTGCGAGCCCAAGGGACTCATCCAGGAGGGCGAGCCGGTGCGGGACGCGGGAGCGGGTGAGTACCAGGGATACAGGGGCCAGAGGCACTCTGCGCGCAGGGAGGCTTTTGTTAGGAAAGGGGAGGGGTGCCCTCAACCCGTTGGCCAGGCCAGCTCCCAGACTACCCACCTTCACAGAACTACCTCAGAATCGCAACCTATAGGGATACGACAGGGAGAGTGCCCGGGAGACGAACTGCCAAAAACATCTCCTTCTAATACAGGACACTGGTGGGCTGTCCACTTAGAAAAATTCATTGGAATCCTGTGCACATTGAGCCCGGAATATGTTTCATGCTGGCTGAGGGAGTCTGGGAGGAGTAGTTTTAAAAGGAACTTTTTTAAGGTCCAGAATTAGATTGGGCAACTCCTCTACGTCTTCCAAAGTGTGTCTGGATGCTGAAACACCTTCCAATGTCTGTTCTCCGCTGCTGGGCTAGGGCTCCGGTCCAACTCACCAAACAACTAGGCCTCTTCAACACAGAAGTGCTTACCTCTGAGTAAACGTGCCTCTCTTTTGTGGATCACTATGTAAGTCTGCAATCCTGTGCATATTAAGGGAACATAATTTAGCCTCCTGAAATACAATGAAATCTCGTGTTCATTGAGGGAGGGCAATCCTGCGTTAATTTGGGTGTGAAACAATACAGAGTTACATCGTTTTGAGGGAGACATTGTTAGTGTGTTTCAACAAATGCTAATCTGATGCAAAAAGAAAAGTTATTTTGGCACCCTAAAGACTAACAGGTTATAAATGGCAATTGGCATAAGCTTTGGTGGACTGTGACACACTTCTACCTCATGAAGAGGGTCACAGCCCACGAAAACCTGTGTCGAATAAAAACTGGCTAGTCTTTAAGGCACCGCAAGCCTGTTTCGTTCAGTAGGCACAAACACCCACAGCTAAGTTTACAGAACAATTCCAACGTTACTTATATCCGTTACTTGAGAATAGGTCTCACTGAACGTACTTCCAAGAAAACGCACTCGGATTGGGCTGCATTTTAAGGCGGAAAGGGAACTCCTTGTTGCGATGCTGCTCGATCCGTTCACAACCAAAAAAGGGAGAAACGGCTAGGCCCAGCGGGGCAAAGTAATCAGCCTTCATGAGCTGGTGACACGGAGCTGAGATTTGCTAACGGGGATGCCGCCGACTTGTAGTCTCCGTGGCGGAAAGCTAATCGAGAGAAGCGGACGCTGGAAGGTGGAGAGACCCCGTTTGGGGCCCTTCAGGCGGAGATTTTGACAAAGACGTGCGTTCGCCTTTCCTCTGGTCTGGCCACAGAAACTGACGAGGGAGAGAGGGAGGGAGAAGATCGAGTTAGTGCTCCGGGAGCCTGGGGTGCAAAAAGGCGGACACCAGCCAGCGGTGCCTTTTTTTAAAAATTAATAAAAAATTTAAAAAACCCAAAAAAACAGCCAGCGGTGTCCTGAAACACAGGGGGTTTCTCCTCTCTGGTGCTGGGCTCTCCTAAAACTTCAGGCAGCGCCAGACGCCTGTTGCTGCTCTTCCATTACGCCGAGGATAAATAGCCATCGGGGGCAGAGGAAGGCTCAACTTTCTGTAGTGAACCGGTCCTGCAACCCGGGGCTCCTAAGTCCATAACTGAATCTTTTCGCTTCTTTTCTCTGTAAAATCCCAGGCGCTTCTCTGAGCTGTTTTTAAGTTTTGCGTAAAGATTTCCAAAGGATGCCCAGCGTCCTTAAGCCCCTTTTTTGCCACCAAAAAACAAAACAAAAACAAAAAAACTATATGGCACCTTAAAGATGAAACAGCACTCATGCTTTAGTCTGGGGATAAGCCTTACTGGTAATAGACAGAGTGATGGACTAGGATTCAGGGTCCCGGGTTCAAATCCTGGTTTGGCCATGTGAAATTTACTTGAGGATGGTAATGGTCAAATCACTCGTGAAATATGTCACATATTTAGAAAACCCGATTAGGGTTGCCATAAGTGGAATGTGATTTGACGGCACATAATGCAGCCAAGTCTTACTGGACATAAGGGTGTGTTGTCCTGAGAAAACTCACACAGGACACAGCGCCCTAAGAGACTGATGGGTTTTTGGTCTTCGGTACAGAAGACTTAGGGCCCCACTTGGCAGAAAGATCAGGAAAGCTGCCGAAGGAAGGACTTAAGGAGAGGCATCCAGGTAAAAGTGTGAAGTCAAGAGGATGGGGAGAAGGCTCATTGCACCCATTCCAAAGGTTGTTTCCCAGGAACAACATAAGACCTTCTCCCCTTTCTCTCTCTTTCTTACACAGTTCCTATGAGGCAGCTCTTTTAGTCTGTTGCGATAAAAACAAGAGAGGGAGTTTAGTGGCACCTTAGGAACCCAATCCGTTTTATGGTAATGTTAGTAAAAATGAAGGGGAAAGAACCTTGATTTATTAGCATAAACCTTAGTGGACTCCAGCCCACTGGACTGTGCCTTTGAAGAAGTGAGCTGGGTCCCACGAAAGCGTGTGCCACTAAAACGTCGTCGTCTTTAAGGTGCCACAAGACTCCTCGTTGTTTCCTCTTAAACAGCGCAATTGATCCGGGGTGACAATCGAGGGTATGGGTCTTCCACAACGGAGGCTCGACCTTCCTCTCCCCCCCCCCCCCCGCCCCCCAGTTTTCCTTCCTCCCGCATGTTCCTTTCCCGGTCACATCTTCCGACTGTTCCGATCCCCGCAGGAAAGGATCCCACGGAAGAGGCGTCGGAGCGGCCCAAGGCGCGCGGGCGGAGGAAGCCGCGGGTGCTGTTCTCGCAAGCGCAGGTCTTCGAGCTGGAGCGGCGCTTCCAGCAGCAGCGCTACCTCTCGGCTCCGGAGCGGGAGCTCTTAGCCAGCAGCCTCAAGCTCACGTCCACGCAGGTGAAGATCTGGTTCCAGAACCGGCGCTACAAGTGCAAGCGGCAGCGGCAGGACAAGGCCCTGGAGCTGGGCGGCCCGACGGTGGCGGGAGCCACCCCGCAGCCACAGCCCCCGCCGCCTCCGCGCAGGGTGGCCGTGCCGGTGCTGGTGAGGGACGGCAAGCCCTGCCTGGGCGGCTCGCAGGCCTACAGCGCGCCCTACAACGCGGCCGCAGCCTACCCTTACAACGGCTTCCCCAACTACGCGTACGGAGGGTCCCCCGCGGCTGCTTACGGGGGCCCCGGCTATAGCTGCAGCTACCCGGCAGGCAGCAGCGGAGCGCCGTCCGTGCAGCCGCCCACGGGGCCCTACGTGAATATGGGTGGCTTCCCCAGCGGCCCCCAGCCTTTGCACCAGGCGGCGGGGGGCCCTTCTTGCAATCAGGGCATCCGAGCCTGGTAGCCGCAGAGGACAGAGCAGCTCTGGCGCCCAGAGCCGGGCCAGCGAAGGAGGAGCCCACCCAGCAGCTGAAGGGCCAGCCAGGCGGTTGGCTGGTAGCCCCTGGGCCCAGGGGAGCCCCAGGGGAGCCGCGCTACCTCGCGCCCCCAGCGGGAGGCCCACTCCGAGAAGAGACTCTAAGCTGGTTTAGACTGAGGCTCCATCTGCAATTTGTCAGCCGAGAGTGCCTGACCAAGGTGTCCACCAGCAAAACCACCTGGTCCAAAGGCACTGGCACCAGTTCTGTCAGGGAAAAAAAAACACTTGGACTGGATCTCCCCCATCCCTTCAGTGCTCCCAACTGAGCCTGAGCCTCCGCGCCTGAGTCCCCACTGGGGGAAAAGCACAGCTGCAACCCCGGGAGAGACTCGGCGCTGGAGATGATGGTGTGGAATGGGAGGCCAGGTATTGCCCAAAAAGCAGCTTCGCGTGTATAAAAGGCAAAGCCCGGGTGGAAACAGCCCCGGAAAGCCACCCATATGTTGTATCTTATTATTCAATGTATCGATGTAGCCACTGCTGCAAGGAGTTAAAGGAGCCAATAAACCAGGTGCAATATCCATAACCACTAGGCTTCTCTAGGAAGGGCTGTGCTGGCTGCGTCCGTGCCAGGCACGAGAGGAAGGAGTGAATGCATTGCATGTGTGTGGTCTGTGAGGGGTCCATTTCACACATTATAAGCTCTCTCAGATATAGTGGGCTGGGAACAATTGTTTTTTGACAACTGCCCGAAACCAACATCCACCCAACATGGTTAGTGGATTCTGGAAGTTGCAGTCCAAAAAAAGTCACTAAGACAAGCTCAGAGTATAGCCTCCGTTCCGTCCATATCTTACAACCCTGCGCCCCTCCCAACATCCCTCAAATCCCACATGGTTACATCTAATTAAGAAAGCTCCGGTCAAGCACACAGGACCTTCTCTGTTGGGGGGGGGGGGGGAGAGAGTGCGGAGGGCTGGCCCTGAAGCTTCTGAAGCCCCCCCCCATCTCTTCCCCCCCCCCCTTTATTTACTTGAAGGTACCCAACCTGCTGCCCTCACTGTGCCCGGGCAAAGCTCCAGGGAGAGTGCAATTCTGAGCTCTGCCACCGGGCTTCCCGCAGCCGGGCCAGCCCCTACCAGGAGGCAGGACCGAGAGCGCTGCCTCAGGCAGAGCACTTGAAGTTTCACGTAAAAACAGACATGTTTTAATCATTTGATTTATTATGATACATAGCATGTTGCCAGGAAAGAGATGCATTTGTGAGACTTCTTTCCCACCCACCACCCACTAGGTGTCAGAAGAACCGGGTTAGCCTAACTTGCCACACAGAGAGGAAGAGAAAAAGCAAGTCTTCTGAAGCCCCCGGAGAAAGGGCAACCAGAACAATCTCTCCTGTATTCTTTCAGAATGATAGCGTTCTCTTTCTTCTCCCTCATAATCGATGCCATTATTTCTTCACTCATAAGCATGTACTGGAAAGGAAGGTATGGCAAACCCAATGCTTATTAGTTCCTTACCTGTTATTTACCTGTTACAGTTATATCCCGTCTCTCCTTCGGTGTACCTGCTGTCCTAATGCACAGGGTGGGCTCACAATGACCTTGTGAACTAGGTCAGGTCGAGACGCTCTCGCCAAGGTCACCCGGTGAGTTTTGTGGCCCAGGGGAAGCTTGAACCCAGGTCTGCTAAGTCCTAGTTCAGCACTCTAACCCCTACACCCCACCTTCTCACCCTCAACATACAACGAGCTGAAGACGACGAAAGAGTAGCCTGGTTAACACATTGCTTCCTGATAAAAGGCGGCCGATTCCTTCTCTTTTATTAAACCGTCTGCGGGATAAAAAGATTACCGTCTCCCTGGCTGTGACCGCGGTCCCGGAAGGCAGCGGCTACTTCGGATTAATTAATCCCCGGATAAGGTTTCGGAGGAGAGGCGGGCGGGGTGGGTGCCTGAGCTTGCCTCTCCGTGGCCAGAGGCTCCGTTTGCCACCCCCGAGGAGCTGCCCGGCCGCTAGTAATCCCTTTATCCGGGCGCCGGGAAGGTGACGGGGAGCCAGCTGCCTCGAGGGGCCCGTGGTGACGGCGGGGCTGGCTCCGAAAGGAACCGGCGGGAAGAGGTGGAGGACCGGCGATTTGGGGGTTGAGGAGCAAGAAGCGGAGGCTGAGGGGGCGACGGGGCAAAGAGGGAGGCCGATGGCCCGCGGTGCCCTCCCGCTGGCCTCGACCAGGCAGGCGAGTCGAGGGTTTGTTCCCCTTTTTCAGACTAGAGGGCGAGGGGAGAGAGGGACGCCGTTCAGTGTCCAGGACCGCTTTCCTGCAGGTCTCCACCGCAAAGGGGTGCCAAAGGGCAGAGAGAGGATAGCCATGGGCCAGGTAGGAGACCGCAGAAGCGTGTGTGTGGATGTGTGCGTGCGTATAGGGACAGAGAGATATCTAAAATATATATTCCCCAAACTCCAAGGGTCCTGTCATTGTGAAGACATGCTGATAATCATGTCTGGTCAAGTCAGTTCTGATTTATGGACACCCTTTCCAGGATTTCCCAGGTAGAGAATACTCAGCAGTGGTTTACCATTTACTTATTCTGGGAGTGAACCAGGACTGTGCGGGTTGCACAGGCTGGCGACTAACTCATAGGAGGCACAGTGGGGAATCGAACTCCCCGCTTCCGGCTCCGCACCCAGACGACTAAACCACTGAGCTATCCAGCCAGCCTTAGACTTTTCTCTCTAATAGGAGAGAACAAGAAAGTGGTTGCCTAGTGGTCAGGGAGATGCTGGGCACGCGCATGAAAAAATTGCCTTCACACGTTCCAAAACTGTGCCTTGAGAACTAGGAATCCGTCTGGAATAAGAAGAATCTCCCACCTCGCCAAAGCAGACCGCTGAAACATATGTGGGTCATGGTGCTTGGGATTATTTAAAAAATAATATAGATATAGATATTTAAAAAAAACAACGGGACCCAAAGAGGAGTGGGATGCAAGTGAGAGATGAAGGGAGGGGCAACTGTGAATGGCAGTTAATTTGGGCGTGTGGGAAAGGTGTACTGAATCTTAGAAGCTCGATGGTCGGTAGGTAGCGCATCCTCAGCCGCCCTGCCGGGAACAGACTAGAATTCTGTGCCTGATGCTCAAAATCACTGGACGCAGATAAGTAGCGACTCACAGGAGTTGTTGCCGCCTCTTTTATCTCATAACTGGTCTACACATTAGGCTGAATAACACGAGAGGCTGAGGCAGCAGCACTCTGCGCCACAACCGTTTAAGTTGAGGCGGTGGATTACCTTTGTGAAATCTCTCTGCAGATACGTATGTATAATGCATGTACATTTTTAGACGTTGCGGTCTCTGTTTTTATGTCAGACACCACAGGGGGCCATAAAGTTCAAACAAAAGTTCAAAAAACCAAGCGATCCAACGTTAACGGGACTGAATGCCAAACCATAATAGGCAGGAGCAGCAAACCGGGCTTCCCTGCGAAACGGACCACACAAAATAACACGAAGAAGCGCTGGAGGCGACGGTTGAGGGTCATAGGGACGGCTGATGAGATGAGCATACGAGCCTCTCGACCTCTAAGGACTAACTCCACTTCCAGTCGAAAGTACTAGAAGCCCCAGTGGAATGTCTCGGCTTCCCCCGAAGTGCCTGATCTACTCCTGGTCTAGGGAGAATAGACGGCGCTGTTTCAGGGTGAAGGGAAACCACATTGTTGGCCTATGAACATCCCCCACAGAAAAGAATCGCAGTTGACAGTGGGCTAATCGAAAGTTCTGATCGGAGGCTCCCTTTCTTGTTACGCGCCCTCAAGTCGCTTCCCACTTGCTTAGACCCTGGTAGGGTTTTCGAGGTGTGTGAGATGCTCAAGTTGCGGGCCCACAAGCAGATTTCCATGGCCTAGCAGAGATCTGAACCCAGGGCTCTTGGGTTCTCCTTGGGCCCTTTTTAATCTAGTTACGCTAACTGTTCTGTTCTAATGGAGAGGGGACATTCATAAGAGGTACTGTCCGTTTTCCTACCTCATTTTGTTAGTTGTAGACCCAGAGTAACTCGTACAGCTAGTGATGGCAACATCTGTCGTGCGTTCTCTCCCCCCCCCCCCCTTTCTTGTTCCAAACTGGCGCGGTCTTTCGTCTAGAGACAAAAATGCTGAATGGGGGGGGGGGGTTGGAGGGGGGAAGGGGCTACAAAGCACTGATTAGGATGTTCATTCCAGGGTCCATCGGGTTTAAAGGCTCACATGTTAAAGGGTTCGACGTTGCTGAAACTGCTGGCACGGATTGCGCCGAAGAGAAACGGAAGAGCCGTCGCTCAGGAACCGGGAGAGATTTCCTTGTTTGCTCCTTCCCAGAACGAGAGTTGCCAGAACTCCTCGGGTGTAAGCCTGTGGGATGGAAATAGGCTTGGAAGGAGGGCGGATGGCCGAGGGAAGGCACGGAGTGGCGGAGGGAAACGGGACCGAGAAGTAGAGAGCTCTGGGGGCAGGGAAAGGAACCAGGTTTAAGATATCAGTTTGTTGTGACGACTGCCCGTAATGATAGTTTAACTAGGAAGGTATACTTTGGTAGTAACCAGAAAGACACTGTTGAAGGGTTTTGGTGGAATCGCATTGGTAGTAGTTGGAAGAATCGCTGGTCTTTCTTTTTTCCTTCTTCTTCTCCCCCCACCTTTACTTTCTGCGGTGACGGTCCTGGACGATTCAGAGAAAAAAAGGACAGTCACTTTGGGGGCGGGCGGGGGGGGGAGGGGGCGGGGAGGAGAGACAAACCTAATTTGAACACAGAAGGCATCAGGGAGGCAGCGACCAGGACCAATTTTGCCGCCTGAGAATAAGGGACAAGGCATCTTCTCATTCCCTATGCAAGGGCTAACAGCAATGCCATTTAACTCCCTCTTACACGTAGGTAGGGCAATGCAAGTTTAGGGAGTGTGAGACTGGAAGCATGACGCACATCTGGACCCACGAACACCTTTCTGCTGCCTGAGGTGACTCCTTCACTCTGTCTGGTGGAGGGCAGCTCCAGTGCATGCCACTCACCCATCACTTTGAACAATTACCTGGAAAGAAGTAATTCATAATCCATTATTACTCATTCCCACCAATCACAATCCAATTAGTATGTTTATTCTATATGTGTATATACCAGTAAAGCAGGGGTGGGGAGGGCTGAGCCTTACTATCCTACTGCTGACTATAGAAAAGGAGCTTGAAGTATATGGAAAAATAGAGGTAGATAGTTATTTGTGTTATGCAACACAATCCCCCAAAATGGGCAGCTGTACCTTTCCAGATGTTTTAGACTTGGAATTCCCATAATGCCTTACCACTGATGGCACTGTTAGAACTGATGTGAGTTGCCTGTAAAAAAAACATCTGGAGGACCCTAGTTAACTACTCCTGAGGATAACTGATCTAGAGGGTGTGAACACAAGAAACAGATTTAGACAGAATGCACAAACTCCTAGAAGAAATGCTGTCTCTCACAAAAGGACAGATATGTCCCAATACATTTCTGTGATGGGTCCCATTCAATTTTATTGCTTCGTTTGCTATTATTGTTCCTTCTTTTCAGTAATAAGGGATTAAGTGTATGTGAGGAAACTACCGCACATTGCTGGCGACAGGCCAGTTTTGAGTCCAAGCAAAGTCTATGTTTATCTGATTAATATTTTGTGTCTCTTTCCCCAAACCCTGATCTCCTTTTGACAGGGCCTGTCGTCGTCTTCCACCTCCTTCTTGACAAAGTGGGGTCACTACTTCTTCCTCAGTCAGAGAGACTTACCAAAGGATGGACTCTCCTTATTAGAGATAGAGGCCACAGGAGTCTCACTTAGATACATACCAGCCCCAATCCCCTGCATTCTTCTCACTGTTTCTGAAAGTGATCGGTGAATATAGTTCCTCCTGTAGATGAAACAGCACCATCCACTTTGTGCAGCAGGGGACATGGGGAAAGCCTGCAAATTAGCAGAAACATTTAGGGGAGAATTCCCAAGGAGGGGGCAACACAGCTCCCCAAACAGCCTGATGAGGATTGAGTGTGCTAAAGATAACAGAACGTTGACTGTTGCGAGAGGGAATGGAAGTAGGGGAGGAAGTACAGCACTTAATACTTTGTTACTAGTCCAACATGTGGAATTCTGATCTCTTTAGCTATTAGAGCATGCAAGCAAGGGCTGGTAAATTCCCCTCCCAAATTACAGTGGGAAGAATTAAATGTGTGATCTGTTGGAGCATGGAAGCCAGCACCCCCATACCCATCCACCTGCCTATCTACCTACTTTCTATTCCTCCTTCTTTCTTTTCCTCTCTTCTTCAGCTGATAAGCCTCTTCCAACAGCTCATTTGCAAGAATTGAAATTTAGCACTTTGGGTTTTTTTTAACCTAGCATGAGGAAAGCTTTATCTTTTGCTTGAGAAGGTTAAGTGTCAAAGGCCCAGAAATTCTGCCCATTAGTCTAAATATAGGACAACATTGCAGACCCTTGTGGGGGAAATGGGGGGGGGGGGAGGTTTTTGCATCATTAGAATGATAGTGGTTTTACAGATTGGATGCAAAGAACAAGGCAGTACCTCCCTCGTAATGCATGCGCAAAAGCCAGCTGGATTGGCATTTGAATCTTTCTTCAGCCTTGGCAATATGAAAGCTTCCTTCACCCCACCTGGACACAGGACACGTCTTGGGGGTGGGTGGGGCAAGCCATGTAGCATCCAGTTCTCTCCTCCAACACATTGCTGCTGCTTCCTTGCACCTGGTGTCTCAGACCACCATCTCATTGTGTAATGGTAAAACCAGCTCTAATGAAAACACATCTGTTTCTCGGAATATGCCAAGAAACACCTGATAGCAGAGGAGTGGGGAGGGATCCAGAGAAGGAATGGCCCCACAGTAGACCTTGGTGAGGCAACTAGCTAGAGATCAGGGCAACTGCCAGATTGGAATTTAGGTATTCACTCCACAAATGGTCACCATCCACAATGCAAGCAAGGGGGTGGCAGCCACAAGGAAGTTCAGTTGCTCCCTAATGGCCCTCAAAATTAAGTGTTTAAACCAGGGACGGGGGACATATTTTCTGTGAGCAAGGGACAGATTTTTCTTGCCAGATGCTTGGACTGATCACTTGGAGGCCTCAATAGTAAGTCTAAGGCTCCCCTACCACTTCTGTGTACGCTATACCTAGGAAACTCTGGAAAGAGTTACCACAAGTCAGAACTGATTTGACACCACACCGTTATAATTTATAATGAAACACTACATTTTATATTTTTGAGCAGAATTTTCTACATTGGAAAATTCCCACCTCTAGCAGCTCCTTAATAATACTCCCATCCCCAAGGGTTAGTCACTGATTTTGTTATTCCCTATAAATCAACATATTGGCCAAAATCCTGTTAACTTAGCGTAGTAAATTGCATTACAGTAGGCCTACTGAATCAGTGGGATTTGATGTGCCAAGTCCTCCATATGTTCTATTGATACAAATGGGCTTACTCTAACTTTAGTAGGGATATTTGAATCAATGGTACTTGTGAAAGAGTTGACTCACTACATTCCCATTGATTCTATGGGCCTGCTCTAGTGAAATTTACTATGCTAAACAACAGGATTCTTGCCTTTATCTACTAACAAGCCCAGCATAAGAGGATTTGAAGGCATGCATATTTTGAACTGGGCTGCCAACATTTAACTGGTCCTGTTTTTCCACCTTAGGGCAGCAATCTAACAGAAATTAAGCACGTGAATCTTCCCCAATGTAAAACAACATGAGTCAAACAGAAATACAGGTTGGCTGGCTACATTTCTGCATGTGAAGCTGCTGTTTCAGGCACAGGTCCAATACAGGTTGGTAGCCCTCCAATACACACAACATCCAACATACACCCATAGTTGTGAGGCCTGAAAGAATTGGCAACAATCACATTCCAGGAACACCGGTCCAAACATCCTGGGAATGTAGCTAAATCCACAACAGCAATTATTAGCTTGACCCTTCTAAGTTACCTAAATGTTATTAATTGAAGCAAAGAAGTAGCCCTTACTCCTCAAATGGAAGTGTCTGCTCTGTATCCATAACCAGACAGAGGGTTGGAGATACATCCTACTTTAATGTTAACTGTCAAATCTTGAGACATTACAGAACATCAGGGCAAACAGGATACTTCCATATGGCTTCCTTACTTTCCTATCACCTTTAATTCACCCCAGCTGTTAAGGTAGAAGATATATCAATATTTTCAGTATAGCACATTTGTGTTCAAGATATAATTGGAACGAAAGTGTTTGCTCACAGCTTTAAAAAACAGTCAGCAATAAGAACCATGGCCAGCCAAAATATACAAGTAACATTGGAAACATAGTTTTTTTGGACTACAACTCCCAGAATCCCCCAACTATCATATCTAATTAGCCATGTATTTGAAACAAGTTGGAAAATTAAAATGTCCAAGTTGTGCCGTTGTCATAAGTGGATGACCTCTGTGACCACAATAACATCTGATGCAGGGACCTTTGAGACCTTTTGGTCTACTTCTGCGATTGGAAAAGGTGAGAGGAAAGTCTAAGGGCAGCTCAGGTTGAGGGAAAAATGTAAAATAATTGTTTTCTTAATCATGGAAGTTGCCACTTTGATCATGTATGCATTCTACTACAGATGTTAAAATTGCACATAGAATTTCCCCCCTCAAACCTAGTGTTTATACTGCTCCAAAGAATTAAGAAAATATGCTGTGGGGGAAGAAGAAAAAAAATGGTCTATGTGTCTTTGATTTGACTATAATCTATTGTATACAGTGACATATTATCATCCTCCAGGCTACATGGCTTGTTCTTCCACTTATACATCCATCCTCAGTGGAGGTGAGAACCAAAGTACAGTAACAAATTGTTCCAAAACTCAGTATCAATTGCTGAGCAGCCTTTGAGAAGCAGTAACACTGTGTGATGAAAGAAAAAAATGGTTTTAAGATGAGATTTCATCATCTTAAGACCAAGAATGCCAGAAGAATGCCATAGCCTGTGCAAACTACAGTGGAACCTCTACTTAAGAATGTCCCTAGCAACGAAAGATCCAACTTAAGAACAGCTCCATTCACTAAATTTTGCTTCTACTTGAGAACAGAGCTCCAAGATAAGAACGGGGAAAAAACTTTCCTGCACTTTTTTTAACCTTAGGTCATCTTAGGTTAAAAAAAAAAAAAATCTCCCCCTAGTGGTAGAGTACGGATTAACCGGCTTTGCATTAGTTCCTATGGGAACTAATGCCTCTACTTGAGAACGGCGCCTCTAGATAAGAACGAAAAACAGCCGGAACGGATTAAATGGTTTTCAATGCATTCCTATGGGAAATTTTGCCTCTACTTACGAATGTTTCAACTTAAGAACAGCATTCCAATACGGATTAAGTTCGTAAGTAGAGGTTCCACTGTATAGTCTTCAATAAGGTGTGCAAGATGAATGAAAAGGCAGGGATGAAAAATAAGTTCATGCTAAATTGCTGAGCAGCTAGCAGTCCAGTGAGCACTGGCTAAATATGACGTCTCTCTCCAGGATCTTTCGAAATGTACTGAATTGGGGGCGGGGGAGAGACAAGATACTTCGCTGTCCTAGTCTATAGGACAGTGAGCACCAGGTGTTCTAAAGCAGTAGTTCTCAAACTGTGGTCCCCAGATGTTCTTGGACTGCAATTCCCAGAACCCTTCACAGCTTGCTGTGCTGGCCAGGATTCCTGGGAGTTGCAGTCCAAGAACATCTGGGGACCCCAGTTTGAGAACCACTGTTCTAAAGTGCATAGCCACAACAGTACCTGCAAACAGTAAAGTTCATGTCAATATATCACAGGAAGACATGAATCTTCTATCAAAACCTATACTTTCAGCTGGGACACGTGAATGAGAACTAACAGTTCTAACAGTTGCCTGGTATGTTCCCACTGAAAGAACACAAATGCTCTCCCAGTGTTGCTTAAGGATAACTGGAAGCAGGCCCTTCATGGATCATTATCACCCATACAAATCGTTAGACACTGCAGTGTTTTAAGCCTGTCTCACATCCTCAAAACCACAAGAAACAATTTTGACCCAATTTCTACCTTGAGTCTAACTTACCTGCAAGAAGGCTGTAAGGCAGGGATGTGGAACCTGTAAACCTTCAGACACTGCTGGACCAAGCCCGCCAGTGTCCATGATGGCAGTAAAGGCTTCTGGGAGCCAGAATTTAGAGGACCACAGGTTCCCTGCTCCTGCTGTAAAGACTTGCTTACAATCAGAAGCAGGAGAAGAGACAGTAAGAGCAGACAAAAGCATGACAGTAAAGTAGACTTTATTGGAAGTGCCATGGGCCACAACAATCAAAGCCTTCCCAGAGAGCATGAGGTCTATGTGTGCTACTAGACAACAGCTCCGCTAACAAATTCCCTGCCTCTACCACCACTAATGCATCATTACAACCACTCTGGGGATGCAGGCCATCACCCAGGGTTCCAGTGTGCTCACAGTAGCTCCTGGTGTCACCCTTTGCTTTAGAAAAATAAAACCATTGGTGGAACAAGAGAGATGCTTTTTAGGTGACAGGCTAGGAAAGGGCAGGGCAACCTGCTGCTTGTTGCATAACATCTTTCAGGGAGAAGGATGATGGACTGTGCAAAATGCAGCAACAGGCAAGAGGCGGATTCATTATTCCAGAGGCTTGCTTGTCATCTGAATCTGGCACCAGCCAATTCAACGGGAGAAGTCACATTTCACTTCCCAGCCAACCGTTCTTCTTTTCATTTTGTGAGGAAATATTTGAAGAACTCATACACAGACCAGGAAATAGCCGTGGAGGGCATCTGGAAGATGACACGAGCCTGTACTCCACGAAAATAGGCAGTCAGCCCGCCCACACGGTACACCGTCCTGAATGCGTGAGCCATGCCTGTAATATGCCCACTGATGTTGGTATTCAGTGCCAGGGCCTCCTGGGTATTCAGCAGTGTCTTGCAAACGTCCAAGGGTGTGGTGACAGCAGCAGCAATGGCACCAGCGCAGGCACCTGCCCCCATATGGGAGCCGGGATTGTACTGTCTGTGGGGGTTGAAGTATTCCTGTAGAGATTCATATGCCATGAAATGGATGGCCTGGAAGGGGATGTTCATGGTCAGCTGAGTGGTGTAGCTTCGGTAAAATGCACTTGCCCCTTCGTTGTGCCACACAGCACGCACACAGTCTGTTACTCGTTGGAATGGAGAGTTGTACATCTGCATCCTCTGCTTTACCACTGGAGACAAATGACAGGAGCAGCCCAACCACAGAGGAATGGAGAACAGAGGTAAAGGTGGAGGGGGGGGGGGAAGAGAAGAAGAAAACCAAATGAGTGCAGTGACCTGAAGACTTTGCATTCTATGTAAGCAATCCTACAAATCAGAGCTTGGAAACTTTTTTTTTAATTGCAGCTGCCAGGATGGTCACTGTCCATATTAATTCTGGATGCTATTGTCCAAAAAAGTAATGCTCCCAAGTTCTGCTGCAAATTCTTATGCTGCTGCATACAACACAGCCCTCAAACATGTCTTAGTGTTATCTACCAAACCAGCAAATTCCACAGCATTCCACAACTTGGAAAAATCAATGATGCCACATTCCTGGGTTGTGAGAAACAGACTGAAAAGAGGAATCAACTGAAATGTGCTTGGATTTTGCCTAGAAAATTCAAGGAACATGCAGTCAGGAAAAGCTTTATAACACTGCTTTCATGCCATTTATCAACACCTGGAAGAGGGGTAGGAATGCCACACTATGTCTTCTTTACTGGAGCCAAAGTCTCTTCCACCACCACTGGCCCACCAGTCAAACAACTCTTGTGTCTGTACCTTTTAACAAACATCAGAGCACCCTCTGGTGATAAGAATGGAGCACGACAAGCTGCATGAAAGCTGCAGCACAGTGGGGGTGCAGTATTACCTTCTGCTGGGTTCATGGCTGCATCATGAAGCAATGTTGCCACACAGCCTGCTGCGCCTGCAAGACAAGGACTGTTACATGTGATGAACAGCAGAGGAGAGACCTATCAAGGTCCCCATGGATTCCCAGAGTGTGCCACCAGGGAAGTATATGCATGGGGGGAAAAGATGCTGCTCTTCCAACTAGATTCAAAAAGAGTTTCCTCAGAAAATGAATTTTCAGAGGAAACAGGAGAAATAACCAAGAATCTAATGCAGGCACTGGTTTTCCCACCTTAATCTTAACCCCAAATTGTAAAAAAATGGAAGAAAATGTACACAACTTCAATTAACCTTTGTGTTACCTAAGACTAAAATAAAATGTCTCTCATGCAACTAGTTGGAACTCCATCACTCTCTTACTAACACATTGAACAAATTTCAATGTGATGAACTATGTTCAGAAGTTTAGGGGGAAAAAACTAAATGCATCATCTTATTATCTCTTCAGACTATTAAGAGATGATAAAAACAAGGTACTGTGAAGAAGCAGAAATAGCAGATGAACTGGAAAACACACAGAAAGTCTTGGGCTCTTCCCACTGAAAATTAAATTGCTGAAGGACAATTTGCAAAGAAACACAGGCAGAAACATTTCTGGGACATCAGTTTTAACGAAGCAGAAGTAAATAAAGTCAACATTGAACACAAACAGCAGCACAACCTTCGCTCTGTTGCATTTCAGTCTCTCGTCACAATAGATCTTCTGCCTGCCATTTCAGTTGTCACCCAAACCTATTGCTTTAACTTCTTCCCATCCACATACTACTCTAGAAAAACAATAACAAATCCTGTATTTTAACTTTATTCATTTATTTAGCTACTACTTGGAGTTAAGCAGAAGACAGCATTTGGGAAAGCACCAATATTGAGCAAGGATAGACAATGCCATAGCCCCTAAAGGGGACCTGGCATCTGGTTCCTCGTCTCACTCAGCCCCAGCTAGCAACATGGGGACCCCAGAATGGGGTAAGAAGGCAGGAAGGGACAATACCGTTGGCCACGTGACTATTGCCCCCAGCATGGATAATGTCGGTAAGTGTCTTTTTCAACTTTTCGTAGCAGGCGAAATACAAGGCATGGGCAGGGGCAGCCCCTGTGGCTGTGATGTTCAATCCACGCATGGGTCGCCAGATCCCTTCAGTCCGCACAATCCGCCACAGAGCCTCCAGCACATTCCGGTAGCGAGCAGCAGGTTCTGGTTGCAGGCTCTGCATCCTTGTCTGCCAGCGCAGGGAGGGGAGGCAGGTTAGATATGTCTAGGGAAACCGAGAAAGCTCTCCCCACCCAATGCTGTTTCTCTTCACTGTCCTCTTGCATTTTACTCTCTAAAACCACCACAGCAGCATACAGCTCTACAGTATAGTGGTTCCACAACACATGTTCTTGCCGCCCTCTTACATGCATCCTCTACTCAACAGAAATAAATCTATAGGCCTGTAGGTTTTGTTTAATTGATTTGGAACTGCTTTATGGCCTGTAGCCCCCACCCAGTTTCTCTTACATAATGTTTGAAGTCAAATTCTGCTGAGAGATGGAAAACTGTTTTCCAAAAGAAGAGGCCTAACTGATGTCAAGGAGATTAAATGTTACTTCTCATCTGGGAAGAGAACTGCTGGAGAGCTCAGCTGGCTTCTCCACTGTGTCTCCTTGACAAGGGCTGGACTCAGTGATCCATAGGGTCCCTTCCAGCTCTGCAGTTCTAAGATTACCTACCATTGGCGCCAATTCTTAACTGTCATTTCAAGTTCCCAGACCAGGAACTGGCTTCGCTGCGGGTTGGCAGCGGAAGTGTCAACCGACAACCACCTGCTGCTCCCTCCCATAGTTCCCAGTCTCTGCCCCGCGCCATTCATCCCTTTGCCGTTCTGTCCAGAATCATCGTCTGCTTGGCCGATTCGGATTGGACCGGACCGTCCGCCAATACGGATTAAAGAAGAACACTAGGGAGGAACGTATACCTGCTGTCACCGTGCTCCGGTCCTGCCCAGTCTCCTTCCAATGACTTTCGGATCTCACTCCGGCTCGGCACTTCCAAACGCTCATCGCGCCCCCGTCCCGGGTCCCCTCCTCCTCCTCCCCCGCCCCCCCTCCAACCCAGCTCCCAGCTCCCGGTCCGTTCTCACCTTGACACAGTCCACCGGGAACATGAGACTGTGCTCCATCACTCCAGCCACAGCCCCTGCGAGCATGTGGGTGAAAACGGAGGAGCCGCGTGGGAGGGCCTCGTAGTCCGGCTCCCGGCCGGCCTCGGTGTCCATGCCAGCCCCCTCCTCCTCCCCGCCGCCCCCCGAGGGCCACGCCCAGCCCGCCCCTCCCCCGGCCCCCCCGCCCAGAAGTAGGAGGAGCTGGCGGCCGGGTTCCGCCCCGCCCCGCTGCCCGGGACCAGCCGCTCCGCTCGCCCCCAACTCCATGGCGCCACCGTCGAGTCCGTTACGGGATGCCCACTCGTTCCTCCGGCTCCCGCTCTGGCCAACCCGCCCACGGTCGCCCTTCATTGGCCATTGTCAGTATTCGCGCCGCCCAAGCAGGTTCTCCATTGGTTTGTTATGACCCCGGAGTATTTCTATTGGGTAACTGCTTCCTTGCCTCCCGCCTGTCAAGAGAAGTTATTGGGTATACCTCCGTGACCTTTTGTTCTTTTCTTTCTCCATTGGCTACCTTTTCACTTTACGCGCTCTCCGCTAAAGGATGGACTCTTTATTGGCTACTCGGTCTGTCTTTTAAAATGACAGGCTGGCAAGAAGCGACACGCACTTTTCATGCCGCGTGGTTTGTTTGTAAGTGATCGTGATCTCATTTGTGCCGGCGCGAATGGGAAATTTGTGGCTCTGCCTCCTGTTCCTCAACCCGTCTCCAGATGCCTTGAACTGAAACTCCCATCATCCCCAGCCAGCCTGCCTATGTGTGCTTTACGGGATGCGGGTTGACTGGGATTTGCGATGGGTTTGGGACTAACGACAGAGTGCGTTATGTTGTTATATCCGCGACTTGTTCAGCGCAAAGACGAACTTTTCAGACTCGGAGCTTCAGGCCTCTGAATTACGCAATATGCGTATGACATAGTGAAATAGAACGGGAGGAAGAGGAGCGCATCCCTCCGGCGAACTCTCTGTCTCTGGATTGGCTCAGGCATTGTGACGTCTGTCATGAAAGTATTCCTGAATGACGCTGTGTAGGGGGGGGATTGGATTCTCTCTCAAGTCTTACCTAAGTGGCTGCGCGGAGAAGGAGGCGGAGCAAAGCTCCCGCAACGAGGAAAGGAACTGTGCTCCTTCTGCGGCGTCACCCGTATTTCCGCTCTCTTATTGGTCGCGACGCCTCCGGAGCCCTGTCGTCCTGGGGACGTGGCCGGAGCGCTCCTGGTCTCCGCCGGCACAGAACAGCGGCGAGTTTCCCGGTGCCGGGAAGAGAATCGCGAATGTCGGCGCGGGGAAGTTGTGCGCGGCCTGTCCGCCTGGCGACCAGACGCGCTGCCTGAATCAGCCGCTGCGATTTGAAGTGTCCGGGTAATTAAACCCGGGTTAATTGGGGTCGGTCCGGGGAAGGGCAGGAGCGCTCCTTGGGGATCTGATCTCTTCCCTCCTCCTTTTTCAGGGTCTCTTAGTCTCTTGCGGTTGGAGGAAAGAGAGATGCGACTCCCTCCCGGGGACCGACGAGGGAGCTGCCGGTGAGCGACTGGGAGGGAAGGAGCACATGGCCAGGTGAGAGGACGGGGGACGCGGATCCTTCTCTCCATCCGCCACGTAGTTTGCTGTTTCTCCTCTTCCTGCGGTGGTGGATGTGTGAGGACCAAGGAAGGAAGGAGGAAGTGCCAGTCCCCTGCCTCCCCTTCTGCCATCCCCGCCCCCATCACCACAGTGCTGGCAGAATGCCTCGGTTCATAGAAACCTCTGCAGCACGAAGTTATCGCAACCCAACAACCCCTCCCCTGGAGGTCCAAAGATCAAGCTCGGAGCTAATCAGGCAGAGCAGGAGGGCAGTGCCAAGTGTCTTCCGGGGTGGTTCTGGGATGCTGCCTGCTGCAAAATGTTCAAGGGCCTTCCTCAGGAATTCCTCCTCCTTGCTGAAAGTGCAGCAGGAAGAATCAAGAGGGTAGGAGGGGAGCTCTGCTGGGTCAGTCCAAAGGCAGGCATTCTAATCCAGCATTCTGCCCACACAAGGGGCAACTGGGCCGGCTGCCTATGAGAAGCCCACCAGCAGGACATGGTCACAAGAGCACCTTCCAGCTCCCATTTCCTAATCACTAATACGTACTGAGAAGCAAATTGCCTCTTGATACTGGAGGTGATACGTAGCCATCCTTCCTAACAGCCCCTGATGACTCTAACCTCTTGGAATTTATCCAGTCCTCTCTTTAAAGCAATCCAAGTTGGCAGCCATCGCTACATCTTGTGGCAGTGAATTCCACAGTTCAACTATGTACCCTTTGATGAAGTATTATTTGACCTGAATTTCTGTTATTATGCCTTTCTACTTTTTCATACCATGCATAATTTTATACACCTCCGTCATTCTTTCCTTTAACCTTTTTTGTAAGCAGAACAGCCCAGAATCTTTCCTCAAAGGAACTTGCTTTAATACTGTGCCCCCCCCTTTTTTTTTTTACATGTCCTGATGGCAGAAATTTCATCCTCTAGCCAAGAGCTGATCTCTAGGACAAGAAAGAGTTTAAAATGCACCCTGTATATCTATTGTGTCCTCACAGAACTGTGTGGGTGGCCACAGTTGTAATCTTATGCATTCTTTACTTGAGGGTAAGCCTCACTTGAACACAGAAGGATGTGCTTCTAAACATGTAGGATTGGATTGTTGATGGCTAATTGCAAGCCATTACAATCTGACTTGGTTTAATGTGTTCAGATGAGATAATGATTTTATCAATTAATTAAAATATATCCTTAAAGCTGTGAAAGTCGTTGCTCTTCTGGAGCCAGATCTTCTTTGCTACTTTGCTAAATATGTGTTATGATTTCTCAGCCTTCTTAGAACAAGATCTTCATTTGTTCCAGACTTTTAGCTGTGGACTGAATGATGTTAGAAGCAACTGTACTTGACACTCTTTTGATCATTATCTTGACAAGTAGCTGGGGCTGACTGATGAAGCTCTTGATAGACTTTAAACACTAAATCTGCTCTTTCCCCCTTCTCCCAGGATCAGTTTTTCCTGCCTGTGTCCAGCATCTTGGCACTTCACAGTACCTTCAGTAAGCCTTTGTCTCCGTCAGCGGCTGGCCCTGCTAGGCCTCCTTCTTGGAACCTGCCTGCTCCTCTTACTTCTGACAATTACCAATCTGTGGCATTGGAGGGCTGACTCTCAGGACAGACAGTTTGAAAGGTGAGCAAGCAGGACATGGAGATGGCATGTGATATGCTAAGACAAATCAGAGGGCTGGCTGGAGACACTAGACAAAGGCTAGTTTCAAAGGCCTGCAAGTGAACACCATTCAGATCCTGGCCAGAATGATCTGCCACTTTTTTGGTAGACTCTGGTGGTGAGGCAGAGAGAGAGATGAAGAAAGGAAGGGCAGAGAAGCAGAAGGAATGGCTCTGTACTCTCCTGACTAGCCTTGCCTCCTCTTATTGTATTATCCCAATCAGCGTGTTTGAACCACAGCTCCCAGTCAACTCTAGCCAAAATGGCCACTGCTCAGCAGTTCATTCTCAAGAGAATGAAGCCCTGGCATACAAGGCACTTTCCTGGTTCTTAGAAAGGATAACAGTCATAAGGGGGAGGGGTTTCTCTGGTGTGACCAGCTCAGAGTGAAATCTGTATTCAAAACAATATACTGTGCAGTATACACTTTTCTGTATATTTATTCATCTGCTCAAGAACAGAATACACTGTTCAGACCTCTGCACTCAACATGACTAATTTCAAGAGCAAAGCAAAGTAGCGTTCTTTCCATTTGGCTCTTGGCAGGGAGGGGGTGTCTATCCCTCTCCCCGTTCCAGCCCTGATAGCGGTTGTGGGAAGCAGCCACCTGGACTGATTTCAGCTGCCACTTTCCCACCAGCAAAGGCTGCAACCCTTTTAGGATGGTGGAGAAAAGGGAAGAGAGTGCCAAGACTTAATGGAAGATCAGCGCTGCCCTGTTGGAAGAAAGGTGGCAATGCTGCCGTTCTCAGCGGATGGGATCGAAGGAGCATCAGCATATGAGATTCTAAGGCCAGCCTCAGACTGGAAGTCTTGCATTTTTGGAATGATTTCTCTTCCCCCCCCCCCCCTTTCATTAATTGATTCAGGACAAGGCAACAATGGTCTTCAGCATCTTTTCTGTATAGAGGACCGGTGGTGGGGAGGGGGTGCTCATAGTGGTTGGGCAGGTGAGGCAGCACCCACATAATCCACCATGTTCTTGACAACCAATAACAGTGAGTGTAAAATGTAGTTAGGGAAATGCAGGATGTTAACCACCAAACGAGATATAGCTGGCTCCACCTTTGGTGAACCCACCGTTTTCTTCACCAGTCCCACAGGGTATGGTAGACTGGCTAGTTTGTTCCTATAAGGTGAAGATTCTATTCTTCAATCTGAATAAACAGTGATATGTTATATAAGCCCTTCCATGCATTGATGTGCCTGCCCTCTTTATCCAGGGTGTTACCCATTCTGCTTCCTACTCCTCGAATCAGCACCTTGAACATTAAACATCTGCCATCAAGTTTCATATACCATGCCTACTTTCTTCCCCGTAGAATCAATATAGAGGTGTTTTTTAAAAATAGTTCTATACTTAGACAGAGTTTCTTATATGCACCTCAGTTTTCTTATGGACAGGGATCTCCCAAGATTCTCTATGCACCCTCTTTTAAAAGCGCTAGCATTTCAGGATGGCCAGATGTGTACGTGGTTTTAAATCTGAACCATTATGCAGGTCTAGAGTAAGTTCATCTTTATTGATAATACCCGAGATAGAACATTTCAAAGACATCAAGCAACCCCTAAAGGAAAGGTAAAAAGAACCTTTAAACATTTCAAACTAATTTGTAATTGGTGTTACCATGCAGGATGAATAGTTAAGATTTAGCAGGTACTAAGTTAGGTACTAACTACTAAAATAGGTACTATTTTCTCTCAATAATTTAAAGGACAGCAATTTGGGACCTAAAAAAATGAAAGCTGATAATGTTTCATAGGTTACACAACTCCATCCCACCCCACCAAGGTTTCTTGGGAAGATGAGTGACTTTTAAAGATCATAGAATCATAGAGCAATGGAAGGGGCTTATATTGGTTGGCCATCAAGTCCAACCCGAGCTAGAAAATAAATTTATCATGTTTTTGGAAGAGGTGTTCCAGTGAGAGATATTTATTTGCCACAGCATGATCTTGTGAACATTTCTGTATCTTATTTTGTGACTGGTCATTGGAAGCTTACTTTGCAGGTGTGATTACTGAGACACACATATCTGAAGAAATTCCATTGTGAGAGGAAAAACAAAATAATCATAGAACATCTGTTTTGACCCTTAGATATGGGGCATGGTTAGCAATGGTTTTCTGGGATCACAAGACTTCTTGACAGGGATCCATCAGATACAGAGGTTGGGGACTTTTGGCCCCAAACATGGGGACTACAGTGCCCATCACCCCCCACTGCTGACTAGGGCAGATGGGAATAGTATGTCAAAATATCTGGAGGGTTAAATGTTTCAGACCCTTGTACTATTCAGAATGAATTTCTGTACTCCTTGACTTCTAATCCATTTTGCTTGCTAATCCATTTCTGTGCTACTTGTTTGTTAATCTATTCAACTTGCTTGCTAATCCATTTCTGCACTACTTGCCTGCTAATCCATTAAGGACTTGATTTCAGAACTTGAAAATTTTTTCTCTGTCTGTCTTTTAATTGTAGTTACTGGGGATTTCTGACATTCTACTCCCAAAAATTACATTTCCAGGTTTTGCCTAGGCTTTGCTAGCTGTGTCTCTTGAGACCTATACCTCATTCTGCTTCTGCAGGCTAAGAGAATCCTGTGTCTGTCTGTCTTTTTTCAGTAATGTCTAAAACAAGAGGAAAGTTTTGTTGGCGTGATCAACCAAGTGGGCCCCTTCTGTGGGGCTGTGGTTAGGTTTCATTTTGTTTGCCATCTTTTGTCCCTCCAGACTCACTTTCCTTCCATTCCTCCTGCAGATATTTAGCGCGGTATCGAGCCTTGGAGGCCACAGACACGGAGAACCTAGCTCTGAGTTACGGGATTGTGGTTGACTGTGGGAGCAGTGGGTCTCGAGTCTTTGTGTATTTTTGGCCCCCACACAATGGGAATCCCCATGATCTGCTGGACATCCGACAGATGCGAGACCACAGCAGCCAACCAGTCGTCAAGAAAATCAAGCCAGGTTGGAATTGTCCGGTTGCTTTTAGTTACAGTGGGTATGGTCTCGCAGAAGCCAACTTAGCAGAGAGTGTCCCTGTACTCACTCTCCTGAGGCTAAAGGAGGGGTTGTGTGTGGCCCTTCAGAGGTTGCTGTAACTACAGATCCCACCAGACTAGCCAGCAAAGCTAACTGTGAAGGATGATGGGAAATTCGAGTCCAACAGTAACTGGAGGGCCACATGTTCCTCATCTGAGGGCTAAGGGGTTTGTAGCTGACAGTGCTGCTGCTGCTCATGTAATTCTCTTTCCTTGCACAGGGATCTCCACATTGGCAAGAACACCAGAGAAAGCGAGTGACTACATGAGGCCCTTGCTCAGCTTTGC
Source organism: Intellagama lesueurii (assembly GCA_037013535.1). Lineage (NCBI taxonomy): Eukaryota > Metazoa > Chordata > Lepidosauria > Squamata > Agamidae > Intellagama > Intellagama lesueurii. The sequence goes on from JBAJHW010000003.1 coordinate 216,895,999, forward strand.
TGCTGCCTATGTGCCCAAGGTCAAGCACAAGGAGACCCCCCTCTACATCTTGTGTACTGCAGGGATGAGGCTGCTGCCTGACTGGTGAGTGAGTGATGCCTTCCATGGTCCTGGGCTAATTTATTTATTGGATTTATACCCCGCACCATCTGGCAACCAGGCCACTCTGGGTGGCTGACAACAAGATAAACAGTACAATATCGAAACAGGATAAAAATAAATAAATAAATAAATACATTCAACAAATATAATAACCAGCAGGATAAAGGAGGACCTAAGGACCAAACCTAAGGAGGCTTGGGGTCAGTACTAGGGCCATGCATAGGTTTGCATCTGAGAGTGTTGAAGGGGGAAGGTCGGAGTCCCCAAGAAAAGCAGTGGCTCAGAAAAGCCCTGCTCTAGAGGTTCTCTGATTCCTGTGGGCCCAGAGTAACTCCTTTCTTTTCGTTGGCTCAAGTCTTATACCCAGTGTGGTGTAGTGGATAGAGTGATGGAGTAGGACTCAGGAGACCTGGGTTTGAATCCCCGCTCAGCCATGGAAACTCACTGGGGGAGTGAAGCTGGTAAAACCACTCCTTAAATATCTCACTTACATGGAAAATCCTATTAGGGTTGCTATATGTTGGTTCTGATTTGACAGCAACAACAAGACTTAAGTGGCTAATTTAATTTGGAGCTTGGAAAAGTTACTTTTTTGGTCACAATTCCCAGAATCCCCAGCCAGCATATCTGAAATATGAAGCAGGGCTTTAGGCACTCTGTTCCATGGTGCAACTCTTATCTATTTACCAGTACTGCATCTCTTAATAAAAGGCTGGCAAATAGTCTGCAGGTTCCTGGCTGAAAAGAGAGCAAGGGAGAAGGATTGTTGGATTTGCACACCTTTGACTGATTTCCAAGCTTGGGGCAAATAAAGCTACAGGGCGAGGGGAAAAGATACTTGAGTGCAGCACAGGAGGACGCGCTCACTCTTTGTTCTGTGGGTCTTTCCAGGCAGCAGGCGGCCCTCCTTGAGGACCTGGTGAGGGATGTGCCCTTGGAGTTTGACTTCCTCTTCTCAGAATCACATGCAGAGGTGATCTCAGGGAAACAAGAAGGTAGGAAACAGGGCAGAAAACTTTGCATACTTCCTTCTTGGGGGAGATTTGCTGAAATATAAATGGATAGGGTTGCAACATGTGCTGAGAGGCAGGTGCATTACCTAAGCCAGGCTCAAAGGGCTTCGGGATTTGATTTCTGGGAAACTGGGTAAAATATGCTGTGGTTTGCGAGCTGCGCAATCGAGTGAGAGGAGCTGTGGTTGATATGGGAGTTGACAATGCCTTTCACTGCGCTTGCTTCCCGCAGCCTTCCCAAGACGCGCCTCTTGGATCAAACTCACCTTTCATACACAAGGTGCCTAACATTCTCTTTTCCCACAGGCGTCTATGCTTGGATAGGCATCAACTTTGTCCTGGGGAGATTTGACCATGAAGAAGGTGAGGCTAGTGGAAAGGGTTGAGGGAATAGGACTTAATGTTGGGGAGGGGAATCTTCAGCCCACAAGGGTAATCCATTTTATGGAGGCTCCTTCAATGGCCTCCAGCGATTCTCCATCAGGTTGGCTAGCTGGGAAAGGATTTGCCACTAGGTGCGATCAATCATGGGGAGGTATCAACAAGGGGTTCCTGCTCTAAGCCAGTTCTTGCAGTTGCCAGCTAAGTGCTTTGCCCTGAAAGCGGAGTGTATCAAGGTCCTCAGCCAAAATGTTGGGTGGAGCAGCTCCACTTTGCATTTTGTTCAGGGAGCAGATGGTATCAGGATGGACCACACCCTCTGATGTAATCCACTTGCAGAGCCCTGCATGTTGGACCTGCAGATACAATTCCATGACTCTAGACTTATGGGTGGATGAGTTTTTTTCCTCTTTGGCCCATTTCCTTCTCATGGGTGGCGGGAATCCTGCACAGCTTGTTTAATTGCTGGCAGAAAGAGTGGAGTTTGCCTGCCCTACATAACTGTCCTGGGGTCTCTTCCAGTTCTTGAATTTCACAGGAGCAGAGGTGGGTGGATTAGATTTAGATCTATTCCACTCACCATTTGTCCCTCCGACACACATGTACAGATTCCCAAGCACTGAAGAAATGTACTATCTTCTGCTTCCTTTTCCAAGACCTTGATGACACACTCTCTTTTGTGGGGTTTCAGAAGAAGATGCTGTGGTGTCTGTGACCCTGGCTGGCCAGGAAGAGCCCTTAGTGCGAAAGAGGACTGTGGGAATCCTTGACATGGGAGGTGCCTCTCTGCAGATAGCCTATGAGGTGCCCAGTTCTACTTCCTTTTCTTCACCACAGCAGGTGCGTACATTGAGTAGGACTGGTGTGTGCCATGATACAGGCTGGACATGGTTCCTTAGCCCCTTTCTCTCTCTTTCAGGAGGAAGCTGCCAAGAGCTTCCTTGCTGACTTCAACCTCGGCTGTGATGTGCAACACACAAAGCATGGCTACCGCGTCTATGTCAACACTTTCCTGGGCTTTGGGGGCAACTTTGCCCGGCAGCGTTATGAAGCATTGATGCTGAATCGGACTGTCACCCACAACAGGTCTCCTGCCTCTGTGCTGCCAGGTTGCAAAAAGTCTCTCTGGAGGCAGTTGTGGCTCACACCTGAAAGGCTGATTTCACTGCTTTTCGGTACTCAGGGGGCTGATAGGAGCTGGTCTTACTTCGTTTGTAGGGCAGAGCCCAAGGTGGGAGCAGGATGAGTGCAATGGCAGTACAGGTTGTGCAACAGAATAGCTGCCTGTGGCGAAGTGGGCACAGCCATGATCTCTTATAGAACAGAGTTGCTTTGGGTTTGCGAGGAAATGGCTATGCAAGGTGAAGCTTGGTCTTTACCATTTTGGACTACAGCTGCCAGAACCTCTTTGCCAGCTTGGTGGGTAGGGGAATCTTGGAGCTGTAGTCCAAAATGGCAGCTTCTCAAAGCTTTGCACCTTCAGTTGTGAAGTTCAGGTTTTATCCTCTTCCACGAATCCTGCATGCAGGGGACGGAGAAGCAACTTTCCCCTGTCTTTTTGAGAGATGCACTGTGCTGAAGGGCTGCTCATGAGCAGTGTGGTGGGGAGGCTGCATTTTGTATCCTCCTTTGTATTCAAGAACATACCAAACCTAGAGATGGTAGCTCTAGTGCTAGCCTGAGGTGATGTCTCTGGATGACTGGTATGCTTTTCTTTTCCTTTCCTTTCCCTTTTTCCCCCCTTTGGCACATTTGCATGTTGCCAGTGGTACAAGCATATCCCACTTGGAGCACTGAGGCTTGTATGTGCTTTTCATTACGGGAAAGTGAGTGCTGTGTGTGTTTGCTTTCAGAGACCAGGTAGGAAAAGCTGGGCTGGTCACCTGAACGAAGAGAGCAATGGAAGAAGCTGTGGGGCCTTTTTCTGTATACATTGTGCTTGTTAAGAGAGGCATCAAACAATGGGGGCTGTACAACTAGCAATGAGTTTGAAACAACTTCAAAAAATTCCTTTTCCAGCTTACAACTCCCAGAATCCCAGTATGAGAGTTTTAGGCCCCTTCTCTGTAACTTTTCCAAGCTCTGCCCTGGTCTTTCCCAGATCCTGAAGCTTGGGCTCTCATTACAGATTGCGAGGTGAGCAGATGGGGTTGAATCCTGAGCTGCCCATCTTAGACCCTTGCCTGCCTGTGGGACTGGAGGATGTTGTGAATCAGAGTGGCCAGAACCTGCACATTAGGGGCCAAGGAGATTGGCAGGCCTGTGCTGAGCAGCTGCTGCCCTTATTGGCTGGAGAAAACAGGAGCCAGGTTTCTTTGAGCAACACCTATCAGGCACCGATTCACTTCACAAACAGCGAATTCTACGGCTTCTCTGAATTCTACTACTGCACCGATGATGTGCTGCGCTTGGGAGGATCATATCACAGCCCCACATTCACACGTGCAGCCCAGGTGAATAGGACTGAGGGTGTGGGGCGTGCGTGATCACTTTTGCATAGAGCTGTTTCCTGGAGTGTGCGGTTCCTGTGCTAATCTCCCCTTTTCCTAATTTTCCCCTTTGTTTCCTTCCAGGATTATTGCAGCCTGAGTTGGTCAGTGCTGACACAGAGGTTCCGAGACAAGTTATACTCGCCACATGCAGACCTGCACCGTGTCAAGTAAGAATCCAGTCTTCTTGAACCGGTGGCCCTTCAGATGTTGCCAGATCATTCTTGAGAGATGGCTGAGTTAGTTGAGATTCTGCCAACAGCCAGAGGGGCCACAGGTTTGCTACCTTTCCAGTACACAAGTTCAGGATTGAAAACATGTGTCATTTTTTAACCTTCCTCCAGAATGTAGGACAAGAGTTCTAGCAAAGTTGTGATGGAATCCCACACCACCTTGTACTCTGCTTACAGGTACCAGTGCTTCAAGTCTGCTTGGATGCACCAAGTCCTGCATGAAGGGTTCCATTTCCCCAGGGATTACTCTGGCCTACGCACAGCCCAACTAGTGTATGACCGTGAAGTGCAGTGGACGCTGGGAGCTATTCTCTTTAAAACTCGCTTCCTGCCTCTCAGGTAAGGTGCGCTGTTCTGTTTGGATCCTCCCTCATCTAGGCCATTGGCAGAGTGCTTTGGGTTACTACTCAAGTACTAGGCTTTCCCAGTAAGGACTTCTGCAAACAACCAGACGTCAAGGTCTGTGTGGCTTTAGAGTGTGTGTGATGTTCTATACCAGGGATTTCCCTTTATATTCTATGCTCACTAACCCTCACCATTGCCCAGGCTGGCAGAGGCACTGGGAACTGGGATCCAGGAACTTTTAGAGAGTCACAGACTCTTCACCTGTGGTCTGCAGCAGGGAGAGACACACAGGGCCTTCCAGCAATTTAGGACTACAATTCTCACACCCCTGAATTGGCCTTGGTGGATGGGGATGAACATCCAAATGTATCTGGAGAACATCAGGCTGCCAGTCTTTGCTCTGCAGTTGATTTCTGCTGATGCTTTGGGTTCTGAAGTCTGTCTTAAAACAGCAAGTGTTCATCTGGTCATGTTGCCTGAAAATATCCAGAGTGTGCAGTGGTGTCCTCCAGCTGTTTTTGGGCTGCTGTTCCCATTGGAAGCCCACAGCTCCCCATCCCTGCTCTATATCCTGTTCTGTCCACCTGTCAGGAACTGGAGCTATAAAGAATGGTGCAGGAGTGTTAGCAGACCTATTGACTAATTCCAGATCACTGATTGAAATGTTGAGCATCTACGTTACCAGAGGTTGTTGAATCTATCAGCTCTAGCTTACATAGCCAGTGCTGACGGTAATGGCAGTTGTAGTTTAACAGGGTTAGGTGCTGCCCTGGTACAGGAAGTAGGCAAACTGAAGATATTGTTGTCACATGTCATCAAATTGCTTTTGGCTGGAGTTTCTGAGATACGTGAGATGTTAAAGGAGTGGTTTACCATTGCTATCCCTCAGTGAGACTTCCATGGCTGAGTGTGGATTTGAACCCAGATCTCCTAATCTGACACTCTGTCTGCTACTTCACACTGGTTCTGTAAATTGCAGTACCCATCTTCAAACTCCTGCTCATTCTCAGGAGACCTTTAGTCAGTTGGTATCTCTTAGCCTAACCAAGAGGCTGTTATGATGATAAAATGGGGTGGAGTAGAAACTCTGCCTGAGCTTCTTGGAGTGTGGAAAACATATCAGAGATGTTTAATGTAGAGTCAGAGATCCTGTGGTTCTCCAGAAGTTGTTAGCTGCAACTTGTATTAATGCCTGACCACTGGCCATGCTGACCAGGGTTGATGGGAGTTGTAGTCTGAAATCACCTACAGCAGGGGTCCCCAACCCCCGGTCCGCGGCCCGGTGCCGGTCTGTGGCCTTGGCCGGGGGCCGCAGAGACAGATCTTCTGCCCCCCCGCACACACTCCCCCCCCGCACGCCCACCCACACAGCCCCTTCGTGCATGTGTGCGAGTGTATGCGTGTGCTGTGCGAGCGCCCCCACCCCTTTGTGCATGCGTGCGAGTGTGTGCACACCATGTGAGCACCCCCACCCCCCGCGCATGGACCCCGTCCCCCCCCACTGGTCCGCGGTGTCAAAAAGGTTGGGGACCACTGACCTACAGGCTACAGGTCTGATGTAATGGTTTCTAATTAGGATTGCTTTCCCTTTAAAAAATATATCAGTCCAGTGCTGATCAACAGCTGCTTAAGAAGCAGGAAAATTTTGTCCCTGTTTTATCACCCTGTTAAACAAGGCATTGCTAGCTAAGTGTTTGCCTCACTGCTTCTAGTCGCCTTTAAGCCTTTCTTTCTGCTTTCAGGGATATCCGACAGGAGAGCATCCGTCAGCCTCACGGCCCTTGGCTTCGTCTCTCCTTCGTCTATAACCACTATCTTATCTTTGGGTGCATCCTTGTAGTGATGCTTGCCATTGGACTCTACCTCCTCCGTCTACGTCGCATCCACCACCAGCAGCTTCATCCAGCTGCCCTTGACCTGCTGTGGCTTGCTGAAGTGGTGCCACTATCGGCACAGGAGCCGGGCTCCTGATGAAAGAGCTACCTCCTTATGGACTCAGCCATGCGATCCTTCTGGCACTCTTTTTTGTATCTTAACAGACCAAAAGCTGTGATTTCCTTGGGGTTTCGTAGCCCAGAAATCTGTAGCACGCAGGCTCAGTGTCTGCTAAGTGTTGTCCCCTGCTGCCCAACAAAAGGAGGCTCATAACTCCAACAGGTGTTAAGTGATTTCTTCTGTGCCCAAAGGCAGTGTAGGATAATCATAGACGGGAGCTGCAAGAGAGGACAAAAGCTGCCCTTTTCCATTTCTGACCATGGACAGAAGGCACCATGTTTGTAAGTGACCAAAGAGAACTTGATTTACTCAGGAAGGGAAGGAAAAAATCCTGGTGTGGCATCTTCCAGAAAAGGAAACAATTCCTTATTTATCTCTACTATGTGTAAGCATTTTTGTTTGCTTAATGGTTAATACCTACAAGGACCAAATGTATATGTCCTTGGGACAAAGGAAGTTGTTGTTTTACTTTTTTTAAAGCAACTTGCTCCTTTTTTCCACCTACTGTCTCCCTCCTCCCTCAGTGGGGACCCCAAATGACTTTTGCACACACACAATATGATGGCTGTCTGAAATGCTGCGTTACACAATTGTGTCTCATTGCTGTTGGCTCAGAAGAGGGGCTTTTAGCTATTCTTGATCCACAGGAGATCACACTGAAAAATGGAAATAGTGGGTTCAACTTGTTTTCAGTCACAGCTACCCTTAGCATTTGAATCAACGATGGGCAATGTTTCATAAGGTAAATTGGTTTAATACTTGAACTCCAGTTACTGTAGCAATAAACCATGTTGACCTGGACAACCAGGGCTTTTTGATTATGTTACTTTTGCCTGAGATTTTTTGCCAATTGTACATCATTCTTCGTTTGTGGTCTGGAGTAGAGATGGGGGTATTCGTATACGAATACTCCTGCACAGGTGGACATAATGAGGGTCCAGCCTCCTGGGGCCGGACGGTCCACTCACCGTTCCGCCACTGCCGCAACCTCCGCAGACCCTTCCAATGGTTCTGGAGATTGCGTTCGGCGAGCCACTCTTCGACCTAGCAGAGAGGTTTGTCATCCTGCCTCCTGCCAGGAGTGGCGAGCCGATCGCGATCTCTGGAGCCATTGGAAGGCGTCACGGCAGCGGCGGAACGGTGAGTGTATACGAATACAAATACCCCCATCTCTAGTCTGGAGTGAAAGCCTGTGTGTATCATCCATGGGCAAGGGAGAAGAGCATCCTTGGTAACTTGGTGCAGAGAGCAAACACAACTGGCCTGAGAATGGCTTGTTCCTCTACATCTTTGTGCAGAACAGTCCTTACTATCATTGGTCAAAGGCCTCAATGGCTTTATTAAGGAATAACACAATTTTGATTTTTTTGGAATGCACTCATACAATCTGTCTTCCTCAATCAAATGCCATCTACTGGTGGTGGATGCAGTGTAGACGGAGGAGGTATTGGCCTACAATTCTCATAGTCCCCAGTTTAGGAGAATTGTAATCTGGACCAGATGTGATTCACATATGGTCCTCCAACCCTCATTGGACTGAAATTCCCATCACTATGGCCACTGTGAGGAATCATAAGAGTTGCCACCCAGCAAGAATGGGCAGGCTAAAGATCCTCACTCCTGCCCTCAGCATTGTTCAAGGCCTTCCAAGCCTCATAGATCAAACTAGCAATAGGGAAAGATCACGTAGTAAAATTTTTATTTTCACAACACAGGTTTACACCCAATAAATTCATATACAGTAGTTAACCAGTACAGAGGAAGAGGGAGGGCATAGGAAAATGCAAGAGAGGGCTTATGGGGCTGGCATTGCCATTTGCAAGGAAAAGAATGTGTCTTGTCTCTCGGCAAGGGAAATGTTACAGAGCTCCATCAGCAGAAATTCAACCTTAGCTCTTGATCAGGGGAATTTTAAAACAATAGTTTCCTCCACCTACCAGAGGAGGGGGCCTTATTAGGGTCTTCACAGCAAAAATAGGTGCCTGAAAAGGCATCAATGACAACGGTAAGGAAGGGGATGGTTTGGTACATAAAAGGGTTCCTTGCTGACCCTATTGCTGTGGGGATGTTGGGCTGTCAAAGAGCTAGTGAGCTTATATTTACTGGAAGGAATAAAGGATGGAGCTGCCATTCAGCATCCAAAAAAAGCCTAGGAGAGAGAGAGAGAGAGAGAGAGAAACAGGCTTAGTACTGACTTTTCTCCAGAACCTTTCTTAAAATAAACTGCTGCCTTTCCCTGGGATACATACTTCCAGAGACGAGAAGAGAAAGAAGCCTATTCTACAGAAACAATCACAGAATGGCTATAGGCTACTTTCTGGTCCTATTTGCTAAATGATTCCTAGGTTAGCCCAACTGTTCCAGCAGCAGAATGTCTAGGAAAAATGAGCCAATATAGCTGTTTTTTGTAGCCTGGGAGTAAGTTCCTTTTTACTTTAAAGCCATTCATAACACAGTGCAGGTGGGTAAGGACAGTTTGTCACTGCTACATATTTATTTTCTTGGGTGGAATTGTACCTGTTAAATGAGTCTGTGGCAGCCCAGGTCACTCCCACAGGAAGCGCACATACCAGATGGTCTCATTCTTCAGCTGGGGTCCAAAGAGTGGGTTAGCTTGGGCCAGGATTGCTATAAGCCAGCTACAAGAAGGAGAGAAAAGTTATGCAGAATTGATACCTCAGCTGTGTTGCAACTCCTTTTGCATCACTTCTAAAACACTTGAAGGGATGTCTTGCTGACACCTCCATTATTCTGATTTAGGAGGCAGTATTGCCATGGTGAGAAAGTAAAAGGCCTCCCCGGTTCTTTACCCACAAATAAGCTCCCAAGGAAATAGACAGCGACATACGTAGTAAGGCTTTGGGCCAAACAGGAGGCTATGGCATTGACAAAAGGTAGGACAAAAGGTATATGGGATAGTTCAAGCTTTACCATGAAATGGAATTAAAAATCAAATTCCTTATTCATATACATCTGTTTGTGGAAACTATGTATGAATGTGAGTTAAAGTGTATTTAAAGTTTGGACTAAAGAGAATAGTTCAGACATCTGTGAAGGAAAAGAGGCAGGGCGGGGGTGGAGGATCAGAGAACACAGACCGCCTATTTGTGGAAAGAGAGGTGTGCACTCTTCACTTTGTTGTTGGGCCTGCTTACATATTTCCAGAGTGAATAAAGGCCCGGAAATGAGAATCCAACGTCACAGAAGAATCACCCCTTTCCCTCTTCCCAATTGCTTTCTATACTCCCACTGGAGTCAGAAAAGGCCACCTTCCGGAAATACAACTAGCTGAATTCCCCTGACACAGCCAGTGCCCATGCTGGCTAGAGGGTTTTGGATATCGTGCTTTCTGAGGAAACAGGCATTGGGGTTGCGCTCATGAGCCATTCCCCAAGCAGAAGGATGGCAGATCTCCTGCTAGCCATAATCCAGCCCCACAGACAGTCCTCCTCTGTCTGATCACCTGAGGTACTCACAAGAGATAGCAGCAAACTGCAGTGGTCACCAACATGGTGATAATCACTCTGCATGGAAAAGCAAGACATAGTATGTCAGTTAGGGAGACGGGATGGTATTGGGAATAACATGCACAAAAGAAACCCATATCTCATAATAGAAGGTCAGGTGTACACAAGAAACCCATATCTCATAATAGAAGGTCAGGTGTACACAAGAAACCCATATCTCATAATAGAAGGTCAGGTGTACACAAGAAACCCATATCTCATAATAGAAGGTCAGGTGTACACAAGAAACCCATATCTCATAATAGAAGGTCAGGTGTACACAATCGACTGCCTCGTGTTTTTTTTTTTAATGCTGCCCTCTTGTCAAACTTCCTGCCAAAAGAGGCATAGCTTATTTTTCGAGGGCAGGTAGTGTTAAAGTGGTTTTCTGTATACAGGCTCTTATATGCAGAAAACCAGCTTGACAAATTTTAAAATATATAATATTACATATGTTTTCAAAGCGTAGGTAAGGATGAGATTTTGCATCCGCTGCAGCCTTAAAGGGCGCAGCCCATTCCAATTTATTTGTGGCTCAGGCCTTTTATGAGGCTGATTGGGGAAGAAAGATCACTCGGTGACGACGGGGAAGGAAAGCGGGCGAGGGGGTGCGGAGCACGTACTCCCTTGAGAAGATCCTGAAACAGGGATGCTTCTCCCACCCACCGACCGACCGACCGACCCACCCGATGCGAGCGACGGGCGGGCGCCCTTAAGGTGAGGCATTGCGCGGATTAAGGTCGCGAGCCTGGCGAGACGGGATCGGAGCAGCGCGGGAACCTCACCCCCGGTTGGGTCCCTTCGGCACAAGCCACGGCCCCGCAAATCCCACGAGACCCCAGAAGACGGAGAAGAGGACCACCGGCAGCGCGAAGCTGTGCTCCGTCATTCTGCTGAACCGCGCCAAACCTTTGGGCCCGATGGAAAGGTGAAAACCCGCCGCGTTTGACAGCCCGGAGACCAAAGCTCCGCCCCTTAAACCCCTCCCGTGTTCTCATTGGGCCTTCCGGAAAATCACTCAGATTTCGACGCCAGAATCCTCAGTTCCTGAAAGCCATTCCGATTGGCTTTGTGCCTGCTTTCCCCGCCTCCTGGCCTTCCGTGTTTTTGAGGCATCCTCTCTTGCGCCAAGAATCGGCTGTGGTTGTCGCGCTTCTGCGGCTGGCACGGCGGGTAGAGAAAAGGAATACAATGGGGAGTGGGAGGGGGGAAGCTCCCCCGAAGACTAAGGAACACTCACTCCCAGGTGACCAGACGGAACTGGACGCATATCCCGTTGCAACTGCTTCACTCGGGATTACCATTACCATTGGGTGGTGCTGTGTGGCTGCGCTTAGCATTTTAACAATATTGGACAGATTATTTAAATGATGAAATTCTTCGATGTAAAAACATGTGCAAACAGGCATAATTCATCATGGCCTGGCTGTCAGTCTTTCTTGAACACCTGCCTGGAAAAGCTCCCATCTCTTTGACCCTCCCTGGTAGCATCATAGGGGGGCAGGAGCCCCATCTCCCCATCATAAAAGAGTAGCTCCCCTTAAGGGGAAAAAAAATCCCTCACATTTACCATGAACAAGCTAGGACAGGAATGAAAGAAATCAGAAACTATTTCTATTACGGCCGGTATTACAGATCATTTAGTATTTCAGCTTTTGTGCCGCTGCTTCCTTTTATACTCCATGGATGAGATAACCGTAGCCAGGGCAAGACTGCCTCAAGCTGATTTTAAGTATGATAAAAGGACAGCAGCCTTATGTAGTTTCAGAAGTTGGAAGAAGTGGGCTTGTCCACAAAAACACATTAAAATATAGCTGTTAAGTCTTCAAAGTGCCACATTTTTGTGTTTTTTTTTTCAAAAAATTTGTTTTGTTTTTGCCTTATGTAATTGTTATATACCATTGTATTTTTCTTTATTATTGTCAGGGATGGGGAAAGGCATTTGTGGGATTTTCTCTCTCATGGGCCAAAGCAATTTCACTAGATTTGGGTACTGTGTATGCACCCTTATTTGGGGGGAATCGGTGGGAGATTTGCTCCTTTATTTCATACAACAAATTGTCTTCAGTAGACCCTGCCACCACCAAACACTGCAATACAATGTTAACTTTTAAAATCATGGAAGAGGTATCAATCATAGGAGGGCACTAGAAGATCCACAGTGAAAATGAAGCACTCATGGAGAAGCTTTATTATTAAATATCATTTAATGTTTATTCTGAATTACTTGATTATAATACAGCATAAAGATTCAAACATCAACAACATTCCGCTCAAAGAAAACATGAGGCACACCGCTGCAGATAATCCAAGATATAAACAATTATCTGGTCTACTATTTTTACAGTAGTCTTAAAATGTAGCTCGTTCTTTGTCATTTGGACGTCACTCAAAACTCCAGGCCCATTTATCCCATAATTCTGTACTGTATGAGTTGTCTCAACTCTTATCCTGCATAGATCATAGAGGTACAGCCTCTACAGAGATCAGCTCACTATTAAGACAGATGGCTCAGCAGGACCTGAGACACAGCTGAAATAATAGCAGTTCTTGCCCTGGAGATAATCTTATCTACTCCACACCCAGAAAAAAGGGCAATGCAACAAATGGTGGCTCACATCCTCCATGGTTTGCAACAAAGTTCTCTATGTCAGAAGGCAAAGTGTCATTCTACAACTCTGTAATCTTAAATTCAAGTCCAGGACACCAGGCAGAGAAGCTTACAGGATATACAGTGAGACAGCAAATCTGAACTGTCAGCACCCAACAAAAGAGCAGGCCTATTTAGGGACCCGTCTAAGTTCATGAAGCAGCCATAGAGAAACACTCAGCAATGCCAGGGAACCTGACTGATGAGTGGCTGCTAAAGGTGTTGGAACATATAGCAGTAATGTACTGATGCCCAAGATAACCTGCAAAGGAGTAAAAGGAGAGAAGAAAGTTAAACTACACTTTGTACAAAGCAGCCTTGTATATAAGTAAGAAATTGGGATATTTGCTCTCCTAAGCCTTGCTATTGCTATGGGTCTCTTTCTCTCTTACATCGGCATACCTTTTTTCCTATTGAAAATAACCTGCTACTAGAAAGGATAATTGACAGAGATTCAGCTGTGTTTCATGGTTCAGCATCAATGAAGGGGTTCTGGTTATATCCTTCCTGCCTTCTCAATTTATGCTCAAAAGAAGCATGGTGGGACGGCTATCACAGCATTACTGCAATTTCCCTTGTTTTCTCGTGTTAAAAATAAATGTAAAAGACTGTGCAATACCACAGTTGCCACTGTTTCCAGTTCTAAATAGTTGAGACAGAAAAGCAAGATAGCACTATTATGCAGAAATAGGCAGGCACCTGGATGGAAGTGAGACTGCCACTCATATTAGAAAATACTGTTTGTTAGTTCATTTCAAAATAGTCAATACCTGGAAGTATGCTACTGTCAGTAAGGAAGTGACTGCCATTCTTGTTCTGCGTGGGAGAGGAATCCTCCTTGAAAGCAAGTACAGACCTATGATGGCTGTGACAGAAGAGATTCCCTAAAGGTAGAAGAGGTAATTTATTTTTATTTAATTAGACTTATATACCGCCCATCTAGAACATGTAAAAAACATGTCAAGCAAGGCTTGAACAAGGGGCTTAGATAAACCCGTTCTTCAAAGCAAGCATACCCACAGAGAGTAGAACTAGCAAACATATAACTTTCTAGTTAACCAAGTAGCCTACTCCTAAATCCATCTTTAACATCACACTAGCTATTCACAATCCTCATTTCTTCTCTGTATTTTGTTAACTGGCTGAAACACTGTCTGCAGCTCTTTGCCAGCTCAGACTGGCAGCTTCCACTCAACTCTCCATTCATGTTCCCATTTCACATCTACTCTCTGTGAACATGTAGTTCTCAAACGGTCAGATAAGAAATGCATTCTTCCAAGAACAAAGCAAGTAACAAAATTTAACCCCCATACTTACTGCTTCAAGCAAATGTAGCTTTTCTTGACTTTACTATTCGAGACCCTTTAAATTCAGAGATAAGGAATGTGCGGCCTTCCACATTCTGTTGGATTGCAGCCCTCACTGTTAACTGCGCTGCCTAGGGCTGATGGAAGTTGGAATTCAAAACATCTAGAGGGCCACACACTCCCTACCCCTGCTTTAACTGGATATAGCAAGGGCTAAAAACAGGACCTTAAGCAGCCAAAGTCCATGCTCTATCTTATGACCCCTCCTGTAATCCCAGATTCTCCTGTCACAAACAAAATAAAGAGGAGCATAACAGTTAAGAGATACATGATTTGCTATCACAGAGAGAGGACACATACCAGAATTCTGTGATCAAACTGGACGGTTGTAGGATTCTCAAATAAATTCTTCAGCTTTGGTGAAAAGGCAAGGAGATCATCAGGAATCCACCGCTCTCCCATCTTGGGAAAGGAATTATACACAAGACCAGCATCTAATCCTGCCACAAATGCCCCTATAGTTCCAAAGAAGAGAAACTGAAGTTATGAGTGTAATAATACCTAGGTACCTATCAACCTAACAGTTTAGGTTCTTTCCTCTGAAAGTCAAACAGCAGTTCCCAGTTTGGTGTAATGGCCTGCAGAGGAAGACATTTAAGTACCTTCAGGTCAGAAAAAGCTAAAACCTCCCATAAGACCTGAAGCAAACTCCCACAGGTTGTGTAGTTAACCACCTGTCTTAAAACATGAAGAAACAAAAACTGGAACAAGAATAGAGAGACTGAAAGAGAGAGTCTTCAGTACAACAGTAATGGAGACTTTTACCTGAGAGAGCAGTGAGAAAGACAAGGCCTGTTGTTCCATATGCAAACCTTCTCAGGTGTAAGAGCTGTCGGGTTTCAGGTAACTGTCACAATAAAAGAAGAGGGAAAATCTCAGGCCTATACAACAGAATCTTTATATATTCTATAGAGAGCACAAAAAAAGCAATTAAGGTGCAGCCATGGCTATTTTTGGGAGAGTAACCCCCAAGGAACTCAGCAGGGCCTACTTCTAAGCTGATGTGTACAGGACTGCAATGTATGTGCTCTACTGACTCAACAGGTTCCTAGTCCCAGATGAACATCTTCACTTCACTGTTAATAAATAGGCAGCATTCACTGCTAGAAGTTCCCCTTTCCACTCTTCTTCTACAACTGCTATACAGCAAGAGATATGGCTTAGATTAGGCATCCTTCAGTCTCGAGAGACTATGGTAACGTGCTCTGTATGGAGGACTTGGAATAGCGTCTAGTGTGGCTGAGAAGGCCAATTCGAGAGTGACAATTCCTTCCACACTGAAGACAAATACAATTTGTCCCCTGTCCAGCTCCCTGATTTTGCTGGTTTTGGGACAGCCTCTTTGCCTTGGCCTGCTGAACAAGTGTCTCTTCAAATTGGGAGAGGCCATGCTGCACCGCCTGCCTCCAGGCTGAACGCTCAGATGTCAAGGTTTCCCATCTGTTGAGGTCCATTCCTAAAGCCTTCAGATCCCACATGCAGATCTCCTTGTATCGCAGCTGTGGTCTCCCTCTGGGGCGCTTTCCCTGCACTAATTCTCCATACAGGAGATCTTTTGGAATCCCACCATCAGCCATTCTCACGACATACCCAAGCCAACGTAGACGTTGCTGTTTCAGTAATGTATACATGCTAAAAATTCCAGCTCGTTCTAGGACTACTCTATTTGGAACTTTGTCCTGCCAGGTGATACCAAAAATGCGTCAGAGACAACGCATATGGAACGTGTTCAGCTTCCTCTCCTGCCATGCACAAAGGGTCCAGGACTCAATGCAGTACAGGAGTGTACTCAGGATACAGGCTCTATAGACCTGGATCTTGGTATATGCCGTTAACTTCTTATTAAGCCATACTCTCTTTGTGAGTCTAGAGAACATGGTAGCTGCTTTGCCAATGCGTTTATCCAGCTCAACATCTAGGGAGAGGGTGTCAGAGATCGTTGAGCCAAGGTACACAAAGTCATGAACAACCTCCAATTCTTGTGTGGAGATGGTAATAGAGGGAGGTGAGTCCATGCCCCGGCCCATGACTTGTCTTTTCTTCAGGCTGATTGTTAATCCAAAGTCTTGGCAGGCCTTGCTAAAATGATTCATGAGTTGTTGGAGGTCTTCAGCAGAGTGGGCAACAACAGCTGCATCATCGGCGAAGAGGAAATCCCGCATGCATTTCAGCTGGACTTTGGTCTTTGCTCTCAATCTAGAGAGATTAAAGAGCTTTCCATCTGATCTAGTCTGGAGATAGACACCTTCTGTTGCAGTTCCAAAGGCGTGCTTCAGCATGACAGCAAAAAAGATCCCAAACAGGGTCGGTGCGAGGACACAGCCCTGTTTCACTCCGCTTCGGATGTCAAAGGGATCTGATGTTGAGCCATCAAAAACTACAGTGCCCTTCATTTCCTCATGAAAGGACCTGATGATGTTAAGGAGTCGAGGTGGACATCCAATCTTGGGAAGTATTTTAAAAAGGCTATCCCTGCTAACCAAATCAAAGGCCTTTGTGAGATCTATGAAGGCCACAAAGAGTGGCTGTTGTTGTTCCCTACATTTCTCCTGCAGCTGTCGGAGGGAGAATACCATGTCAGTGGTGGATCTGTTAGCTCAAAATCCACACTGTGATTCTGGATAGACTCTGCAAGCACCTGGAGTCTCTTCAGCACAACATGGGCAAGCAGCTTCCCTACAACGCTAAGAAGAAAGATGCCACGGTAGTTATTGGAGTCGCCCCTGTCTCCTTTGTTCTTATACAATGTGACGATGTTTGCATCCTTCATGTCCTGTGGTACTCCACCTTCCCTCCAGCAAAGACAAAAGATAGGCAGCATTCACTGCTAGAAGTTCCCCTTTCCACTCTTCTTCCACAACCGCTAAACAGCAAAAGACATGGCTTATGTCTAAATATATCTGAATCCAATCCAGCCAATTTTTATTAGATGTTCTTAGACATCAGCCCTAAAATGTCTGCATCATTCAAGTTCCCCTCGTTTGCACACCTTGTGCTGTGGCAGCAGCAATGATAGCCCAGTCCACAGGCTGTAGCAGTAAAGGACAAGTGCAGATCCCAGATGTGCTGCTAGACGGTACTGACTGACCCGAGGAATATCATGGGAGTCTGGTTTTTCCTCTAGTCCACTTTTTACCATGTACCAGCCCAAGAGGCCCTGTCAAAAACAACAACAGAAGAATTATGGAGGCATGAAAAAAAGGCCCACTCATCTTGATCAATATCATGCATACTACTGAAGTGTGGCAATGCCAAAACACAGATCTAGCTCATTTTTAAGAAAAAGTCCTATACTACACAGAAAAATGAGAAAACAGTGAAGGAAGAGGTGTCACAGCAGTCACCGCTTGTGCCGCCATCTGAAGCATCTGCAGGGCTACTTGACATAACAGTCCTGGTTTCATGTATAAGTCAGCACCTGAGGTCTCAGGGTAAAACTGAATTTCATGCTTCCCCTCAGTTACCTCGGGCACCCCCACTTTTAATGATTTCAGCATCTCAGTGGATTTTCCCACCTGAAAGCAGACAAGCCCACAAAGGGCAAAGATGTGACCCTTCAATGGTCGGTTCAGGTAGCCTTTCCTCCAAAAGTAGGCTGCTGGAAGGATGTAGGCTAATCCCACAAGCCGTCCCCACATGCGATGTGAATACTCCATGTACCAGATGAATTTGAACTCTGTCAGTGTCATGTCATGGTTCAGGCTGTTGCATTGGGGAGAAAAGGTTTGAAAATAAATACATGAACAACTGCAAACAGGCACCAAGGTATTGTAAGCAATTTCCTTCCTTCCCACTCAGTTTCCTTCAAGATGTAACATCCAAACTGTTTTAAATCGCCACCTTTCACCTGTGCTGGGAAATCACCTTGTGATGCTAGTAAAATAGATTTCTACACTGATGAAAGATTGGTTTTGAAGAATCTTAGTCCAGCCCACACTTACATCTTAAATTCTGGGAACTGCTGGTATTTTTGGAATTCTGCTTCCCACTCCTGCTGTGTCCGAGGAGGCTTCATTTCCCGCACTAGGTGCCAGTCAACCATTGAAAGTCCAGATTCTGTGAGCCTGACAGAGACAGCACAACAAGGATTTGATACTGGGGAAAGCAGGTATCAAGCTAGAATGCAGTTGTATTTGTGTAACTTTTATCTAGAAAAGCATCACAATGTCATAAATCATTTTATCTACCTAACACTTGTACAATCTAATAGCATCTAACAGCTGGGCACACTGGAAACTAAGCAAGCCTTGGAGAACAGTTATGGTTTTAGAGTGTCTCCAACCCAAAGTAGCAGTGGGTATGCCCTTCTGAGTTTGTTGGAACTGACTGCTGAGTAAACATGCATATGGCTGTTAAGCTGAAATCTTAGGCATCCTTATTTATGAGTAAGTTTATATAGTTAGTGACTACACAGCAGGAAAAATGTGAATGGATCCACTATGAAGTTGCACTTGGGAAGTCGGGTTTCCTCAGTTCATTTCAGCCCACCACAAAGCAGTCAGCAGAGAGAGGGGAGGAAATTAAAGGAAATTCCCTCTAATGCCCAGCCTATCTTCATAACATGGAATTCTTGTCCTTGTAGGTCACCTATAAAATTAAGATAGCACCATTAGCATAGGCATCCAAAGGGAAGAGGAGTCACAAAGATCAGGAATGGGCAAAGTGTGGCTCGCAGCTCACATATATTACTCTCCCAGGACATCCAAGCTGCCCTAGGTATACCTCAAAATACAAATCACACATTTGTCCCGTAATACCGCTCACACATTGTTTTAGACCTCAAAAAAAGTTTTTTTTAAACTCAGTGATCAAGCAGTCACTTATTGGTTCTTAAAATAAGGGACAACACATTGTGTTTAGGAGGCAGGCTATACCTTTTAGAAATACAACTTGCATTTTTCAGACAAAAATGGATGAAGGGATTTTTCTTGGAAGGGCAGGAATATCAGATGGAAGTGTATAGCCTCCGGCAAAAATGGCCCCTGAATCTTTGAAATTACCCATTCTTGTTTTAGATCCATATCCGATAATGGCAGACCACCACCCTCAAGAAAAGAAAAAAACAACAGATTGGGAGTACAAAAAGATCCATATTCTGAGAATGATATAAAATCATTATCAGAGCTAAAGAAAACATAGTGAAAGGCCTAAAGTCAACATTTCCTTACCTAGTGATACCACCCAGCACAACAGCTCCAGCTACAGTACCACTGCAAATTAGGAGCCAGCGCCCTACAGCCCGATTTGTCACAGCACCAGGGACAGGTGGTACTGCCACTCTGGAATGGGAAGTAACTTCTGACACTACATCATGATGTGCCCGTCTTTGTAGGAACTGCCATCGCTGGAGACATTGCTGAGAATGCAATGGCAACTGTTAGATAATTAATGCCACCCAATGTATGCAAGTCCCTCACCCATAATACAGTCACAAATGAAAGTGCTGTTCACACATGTTGGTGAAACCTAGTTATGAGAAAACCTTACTTGACCATAGATGTCATTTCTATCTTTTTATATCAGGAAAACTGTCTTCTGTACAAAGACATCTTTGTGATAAATAAGACCACATCTGTAGTGGTCTCAACACAGAAAAAGAAATAACTGCAATTTTTAGTAGCTGTTGACAGTGTAGTCCAAATGTTTTTAGAGCACTAACTTTATATGCTACTTCTGGACTTTGCAGAATTATGTTTAGGAACAAGAGACTAAAATTGATGTTCCTTTGGTGCAATTCAACAGATTTTTCCTATATTCTTTAAATGCTGAAGATGTACAAAGAAAGAACTGTAGGGATTCAAGCTATTCTATTAGCGTTCTTGCACTTGCTAATTACTACCTTCAACATATTCCGCTCTACCAAGTACTAACAGCAAACCTGATCTTAACATGCATATGGAACCACTGTCTCAAATATACAATGCAGAGCAGCTTTCCAAGAATAACTGAATCAAAGTATACACGTTTCTTCACAACCACAGCAGCCCTAGCAGCAGATCTCATTCTAACGGCTGGCTCAGAATGAAATATATTTGGTTATGCTTTTGGGACACAGCAGCAATATCAATCCCAGCTGTCTTCCCCTGGCCCAGTCACACTGGAGTATGTCATAAGGACCTATGCATCTCCCTAGTTGCCCTAAGAACCTAACTCCGTAACTGTCTATACGTTTAGTTATTCTTTAACAGTTATAGTGACATCCCCACCGTCTCTTCAAGAAGCAGAAGGCGGAATATCGTATAATTTCAAACAAACAGAAAATGCCCCGTTTTTTCTAACCCAGATCCCATTAGCCCAGGAACAGAGTTCCAGTACCTGCCCCCGAGAGCCACCTCCTCCACGAGGGGGCAGGAGGAGCCGAGCCCCTCCCAATGCCACTCGCAGAAACATCGTTCCCCAAACACAGCTGGGAAGCAAACCGCCTCTCTTGACACGGAAATGAACCCAAGCCGCTCTTCCGGAAGCACGAGGTTCCTGCGTTGGGTGGCCGTGAACCCACGTGACGGGTCAGAAGACACCTCCTTGCTTGGCTCGCGCTCGCTCGCTCGCACGCGCGCGCGCCGTCAAGACAGGTGAGATTGGGAGGGGCGGGGCGTGGACGGGATTCCTGCCGGCGGTCAGGAGCCTCTAGGCCGGAACTGTCAACACCAAGGCCGCTTCTGGAACCCCCTCCCCGATCAACGCTAGAGGCGGCGGTGAAATGAGTAGATGGGACCGGAAGAGGGGCCCAGCGGGCGGGTGTGAGAGTGAGTGGGCAGTAACGGAACCAGGCATGGAGTCCGGAAGGGAACATGGGCGATCCAGGGGGCGGGTTCAGACACCGGAAATCCGGTGTTGGAGGAAGTAAAAGATGGGTAGTTTCGTCCTGTGGGCGCGCCTTCCCCCGTCGCCTCCCTCCAGAAAGGGAACCAGCCACACTTGGCGCACGCGCGAGGTCGCTGCGGTCCGTTAGTAGGAAACACAAAGACGCAGGTTTTCTGAAGGAGGTGACTCTGGTCTGTAGGAGAGGGAGGAAGTCTTTTTAACAGAGCCGTCCTGTGTAAGCTCCAATAAACGTGTTAGCCTTGAAAGCACCGCCAGATTCTTTTTTGCTGTACTCTGTTAGAGTTACCATGGCCGTTCCTTTGGAAATTACTCAGAAGGAGTTGCCACTAAGTTCAGGGGCTTGCCTTCTGTGTTGTTGTTGTTTAGTCGTTAAGTCGTGTCCGACTCTTCGTGACCCCATGGTCATGCTTTCTTATACAAAATAGCATTGTCAGCTATTCCCAGCCTTTAAACAATCCCTGTGTCTAGAAAAAAAGCTTATTGAATAGCAGTTTAAGCTGAGACTTTCTCCCTGGCAAGTTCTGTACCTTCAGGAACTGTCAGTTAGCAGAGCTGATTGAAGCTTTCCCTATGATGAGTTTTGTATCTTCAGAAATTGCTTTATACTGTATCGGGAAATACAAAAATGGACCTTCTCCCTTTTTCTGATCAAAGCACATCACATGGAACACTTTATGTTGAGATTTATTTATTTATTTATTTTTTACAGCTGCATTTACAAAACGTGTCACTGGTTAGCAGAGGCTGGGAGCTAAATTCTTCCTTCCCATCTTTCTGGCTCTGATGAGCGTGGCCTTTCCTTTCCCAACTGTACTTTCCATTAAGAACCTTGTTGATAAAGAGCAGGAAGAAGTTCATCATTTGATTCTGTCGAATGAAAAAGCTGATCTTCAGTTTGTCTCTTTTAAAAGAGTGTAGTGATAAAGACCCTGGAAAAGACCCTGATGTTGGGAAAGTGTGAGGAGAAGGGGACGGCAGAGGACGAGATGGATGGACAGTGTCATCGAAACTACCAACATGAATTTGACCCAACTCCGGGAGGCAGTGGAAGACAGGAGGGCCTGGCGTGCTCTGGTCCATGGGGTCACGAAGAGTCGGACACGACTTAACGACTAAACAACAACAACAGTGATAAAGCTGCACTCAGATCCAGCCAGTATGGCCTTTGCTAAACACTTTTTCTCACACATCCTGTATGTTGATATATTTAAAATATTTTATCATATTTGGACAATAAAGCATCCCACATTTGTGTTAGCAACCAAAGTTGGCACACTGGTGGAGGATGTTTACTCAGGAGCAAAATACTGCTTCTAAACTCATGACCTACTTGTATTGTTTAGGGTACTAAGCAGCTTTGGGCTGGTGTTTTAATGATTCATATAGAAAACTGTACAAAGCTTGTTTGTAATCATCAGTGTGACAACTGCAAGCTACTATGTATACTTAGTATACATATATTTAGAAGACGGAGTAGAGGGAATTTCCTATGGATCTTGAGGAAGGACACTTGCTCACAACATTTCATTAAAAATTCCTGTTGATATTAGTTTGTAGTGTATTATGGTGATCCATCCCTTCATGATCTTGCCATCCTTGCTCTCCATTTTCAGGAAGGAGCAATTTGATGGCTACAAGTAGGATCTTTTTAGCTGTAACATTTCAGCTTTGTAATGCTCTTTCCAGGTAGATTTGGCTGTGTGAAATCTGAAGTAATTATGGTGCTGGTCCTTTTATTTTTGCTTATCCAGGTTTTTAAAATATATTTTATAGTGTTAGAATATTTAGTCTGCTGTTCCGTAGCTCTGTCAATATAACTACAGCTTCAGCTTTTATTTATTTGTGCTTTTAAAATCTGTTGTTATGAAAATGTTACATTAAGAAAATAAAGAGAGCTAAAATGAATGCACACTATAAACATAAAAGTATAATAATGGGGAAAATCTGTCCATAAAATGCTATGAAAGACGTTTTTATTTTTTTTTATGTTTTTAAAACAATCTATACAAGGTTGGTTTTGTATACCACATATTCAAATATTGAAAAAGTCGTAAGATCCCCAATTCCCTGGATAACAGGAAATGCACATTTATCTTTCCACTATTGAAATACTCCTTTCAGTCACAGTAAGGAGATGGAGAGTCCATTACTGCTGAGCTGTTGTTAACTTGCAGGAAAATAGGGCAAATAGTTTTAAAGCACTCTCTGAGCAGTTTACAATTTAATTATACAGGCTACACATTGCCCCCACACACACACCGGCCAGCGAGCTGGGTACTTGGAAGGATGGAAGGCTGAGTCACTCTTGAGCCGGCTGCCAGAATCTGCTGGGAGTGAACACAGGCCGTGAGCAGGATTTTGACTGACACATTGCTGTTTAACCATCATGTCACAAGGTTTTCTAACCATTAATAACAGCCAAAGAACGTTGTAATACCTAATTGAAATAAACAGCCCCACTCTACCACAAAACTAAAAAAATCCAGAGAGAGCAAAGGAGGATTGGGGGCACGAAAGTACATCAGAAGTAATCATCGGCAGTTAAAAGTAATCATTTTGACAGTTAAAAATCCATTAGAAAGTATGGATAGAATTAAAAATCATTTAGAAAAATTTGCAAAAATAACTGGATTATGTGTAAATTGGCAAAAATCTGAAATAATGTTGTTTAAGAAAAGTTTGCTGATAAATATGATTTTAGGATATGTAAATCTGTTAAATATTTAGGCATAGATTTAGTAAAGGATACTCAGAAAATAAAAGAGCATAATTATAATAAATTAAAAAGGGATATTAAAACGAACCTACAGGAATATTCCAGTTTGAAACTTTCTTGGTTTGGAAGGATTGCGTTGATGAAAATGAAGATTTTACCAAAGATTAATTTTTTTTTAATTTAGGATGTTACCAGTACAATTAACAGAAGCTGATTTTAAATTTTGGCAAGGACTGATTAATAGATATTGTAATGAAGGGAAGAAAGCCAGAATAAATAAAAGGTATTGGTATAAGACAATAAAAAAGGAGGTATAGACATACCAAATATTAAAAATTACTATGTGGCTAATCAATTGAGGTTTATTGGGGAAATTATATATAACCCAGAAAGGTTAATTTGGTGGAAAATGGAATAATCAGAAATACAGGTTGATATTGAAAAATATCTGTTCGGAATAATTAAAAAATATAAAATAAATTAAATCAATAACCCCTTGTTAATAACTATGTTAAATGTGTGGTATAAGTATATATATAAAAAATCTATGTTCATCTAACTCTCCATTAAGATTAATGACTGAAATAGAGAATTTTCCTGCCAATATGAAAGTCCATTTAGAATTATTTATAGAAAAAAAAGTGAGTAGATTAAAAGATTGGTTGGATAAAATGAGATCGAAAGATCAAATGAAACAAATTTTTCAAAATAAGAATATATCATGGTTGAATTATATGCAATTAGAAAGATGGACTAATGAATGGATAAAGAAGTATAACAAAGGTAAAGAATGTACAAAGTATGAACAATTTCTATTATCATATGAAGATATTCAGATGAATGAGTCAGTGAAGGGTGTAGTAAGTAAAATTTATAGACTCCTGCTAGATTTAGAAGAAGAAGAGATCGAGAATGATGGATTGAAACTAGTGTGGGAACAAGATTTAGGAAAAAGAATAAATGGTGAAGAGTGAATGAAGATATGGAAAATTAGGGTTTTACGATTTATGTCGGTGAGAATAAAAGAATTTTTTTTAAAACTAAGTTTAAGATGGTATTTGACACCGATAAAATTGAATAAAATTAACTCTAATTATCTGAATATCTGTTGGAAATGTGAGAAGGAAATTGGTACATACTTTCATATGTGGCGGGAATATGAAAAAGTACAAAGATTTTGGAAATTAATCTTTAAGGAATTAACTGATATATGTGAAAGAGATATAGAATTTAATCCTGAGATAGCTTTGTTATCAATATTTGTAAATGTGGAATATGATATGATGACTAGAGAGTTGACTACCAATTTATTAACAACAGCCAGATTAATAATAGCCAGGAATTGGAAATCAAAACTTGAATTTCAAATAGAAGAATGGTATGAAATATGGAATATTGCTATAGATGATAAATTAACTTGTAATTTAAAGGTCAAGAAAGGAGAGAGAAAAAATTTTTTTTATTACATTTATAGCCCGCCCATCTAGTCATATAGACTACTCTGGGCGGCTTTATGATATATGGGGCAGATTTATTGAATATGTGCTAACAAAAGGGAAAGGGAAAGTTCCAAATCAGGAATCAATGCAGTTCTGGAGAAGAGAAGGAAGTAGAAGAATAAAGACAGTGGAAGAAGAAGACTACTGCAAGAGGTCCCGACTAGGGTGGTGGGGAACACAATTGATTTGTATTTTGGTTTATGTATTTTATGTTGTAGTTTATAATAATAAAAAAAAAATAGCAGGGGGTCATGATTTGAAAAAGGTTAGAAAAAAAAAGAAGTAATCATTGGATTTCAGTACTCCTTTTTTGCACATTTTTTTTTTGTTAATTTTTTTTCTATAGACTCAGCAGGGCAGAGTTTGATTGCCTCTAATTGTTTTTTTTTTCTAGGAATGGCCAATGGCTTTCTTATGGAAGTATGTGTTGATTCAGTGGAGTCTGCTGTAAATGCAGAGAGAGGAGGTAAGCTCAATTAAAAAAATGTTACAACTTCTGTGGGGCATGAGATACATCCCTGGGGCACACAACCCATATGTACTGCAAAAAGTGGTACAATCATTGCCCCAAGCTTAATGAAACCTCTCTGGGAACACTTTTGATTTGAAAAATAGAATGGGAAACGTTTCAAGTATGTAAATAAAAATCTCCAAACTGATCTAGATTAGTAGCACACAGATTCAGAACACAAAACCTTTAACATCTGCAGTCTCATTTGCTGTGAGCCCTCTAGCTGTGTAAGCTGCTAACATAAATGAATAAATGACATCCACAAGTTGTTGAATAATCTTAGCAGTTCTATTCTGTTTCAGAGCAGCAAATTAATCCAACAGAAAAGCCACACAGATTGCAGACTGATTTCTTGAAATTATTTTTTTCTGTGAACATTCTCCTTGATTTTGTTCAAAGTATGGATTAAAGTATTAGTGGAAAGCGAAATACAAGGGACAGAACTCCTTCTTCTTAAACAATGGCATGAGATGAGAGTATTCCATATTGTGATCTATTTATTAGAGCAAGGACATATTTAGATCACTGTTAACTTACTGCTGTCCTCTTAGATTCAAAGACTTACTATGTAATCCTGTTGCAGGTGCTGGACGCCTTGAATTGTGTGCCAATTTGATGGAAGGAGGAACAACACCCAGTATAGGTGAGTTGCCATGTATAGGCTAAGATCCAACCCAGTGGCTTTCTGCAACATTTATTAGCTGTTCTGAGCAACTAGGAGAAACAAATCAGTTCTGTAAAATTTAGTTAACAAGACTGTTAACTGAACTGGGAGAAGGTTCCTTGTGTTCTGTCCACTTGAAGTTGAGGCCCCTTCTGGGCTTTTTCCAAGCTAGACTCTCACTTTAACATTCTGTTTCAGCTTTTCTTCAGCAACTCCTTCTAATTTTTTAAGAGGAGACTTAGAATAGTGGGGTGGGTGGGGGCATTTCCAGTTCACAAGCCAAATTCCAGTTTGGGGAGGGTCTTGAAAGCTGCATTCCAATAGTGGTCAAGGCTAAGAAAACAGGGCCTAAAATGCAACAGGCTGAATATAAATCTTGCTCATCTGTTCCTGTGGAAGCCTGAGCTTTTATGCCACATAAAACTTCACTAGTCTGCAACCCTAAGTTTCTTTCTATTCTGTAAATGGGACCTCCTATTCTGTTCAATAAACAGGGTTGCAGACATTTACTATAAAACCCACTCAAGTCTTAAATTGCTCTTTATCTATGATCACTGATGGACGATAGGGGCAGAAAATCTACCCAGTTGGTTAAGAAAGGCTTACTTTGCCCATCCTTGCTTAGATTCTTAAATTTTAGAGTCTCCTTTCTGTCTCCTTTGTTGCAGCAAAACCTGGTGCTGAGGAGCTAGCTCTGTCTGTTTGGCACATTTCTTTTCTCTGTACCAAGTTGCTTCCTGTCCTTGTAAATCCAGTTGTCTTTTAACTAATACTATACCCTAAACTTTTTTTTTCGCTTCCAGGGCTTCTGCAAGTGGTGAAGCAGTGTACACGTGTGCCTGTTTTCGTGATGATCCGCCCTCGTGGGGGAGATTTCCTCTATTCTGACCGGGAAGTAGAGGTGATGAAGGCTGACATCCGACTCGCCAAGCAACACGGGGCAGATGGGCTGGTGTTTGGAGCCTTGACAGAGGATGGGCGTGTGGACACAGAGCTCTGCTCAACACTGTCAGGTGAGTAGGTCTTACTTTCCATAGGGCTTATTCAATACTTGACTGTGAGCCTCATTACAAGATGGCACAAGCCTCTAATTCTAAGGTTCTGATGGCTATGAACAGTCAAGGGGATGGGGTTATCTCCTGTAGGGAAAAAGCAAGACTAACTGAAGATTACACATCATGTTCAAAGGCAGTTTTACATACAGTGCATTGAAGTAATCAAACCAGAAGTTCTACAGGGAAGAGGCTGTCAGAACAGGAACTTCAGTTAGAGGAGGAAAGTGTTTTTTTCTCTCCTGGAGTATTTAACCACAGGTTATGTAAATAGAGAAGTGTAATTCCATGCTCCACTCCAAGATTACTTTTCGTTGAGGACATTAAGCCCAATACATAAGAAACTTGATGTACAAAATGTGGCAAATTTTTTCTATGAAATGCTAGCTGCATAGTGAGTAGGCTTGGTGGAAATTGTTCATTTTAGAGCCAACACTGCACAGAGTTTGATGTTACCTGGAGAGGTTATCTTTCACTCCAGAAACAGTACCAGAAGTGTAACCTGTTCTGGGGCAATAAACGTTCTTTCCTCAACAAGGATATGCTGATCGTCTTGATTCTGTTCTTTGTTGCAGCTGCTTCTCGCCCACTGCCAGTTACCTTCCATAGAGGTGAGTTCTGAGGGCTTGGAGAGATAAATGGAAGTTGATCTGCATACTTGCAGAGTGTCTTGCCTGTTTAGGACTATGAGGCTACAGCTTGGGGACTGCACACTTTAGTACTGCCTACTGAGCATTTGTAATCCTGTATGGAGTAGACCAGCTGGCTGGATAGCTCAGGGAGCTGACTATGTAGTCAGAGATAGGAGTTCTGCTGCCCACTGCATCTCCTGGGAGTAGAGTCTTGAGCAAGCTGCACAGTCCCAGAGGAAGGGAATGGTAAACCACTTTTGAGTGCCTAGAAAACCCTAGCAAGGGTCATGAGTCAAAATTGTCTTCTTGGCATGCACTTGTTATTATGGAGTAGGCCAGAGACAAGGCACTTTCAACACACAAGGGGGGCATATCTATCCCATCAGCATTTCCTCAAGACCCTGCTCCCAGTCCCCAACACAAGGAAAATCTTGTGATCAAATATAAGTGATTTTGATGGGATGGAATGTCTGAGGTAAAAGGTTTTCCTGGTCTTCCCCAGCACACATTTAGGCTTTTAAAAGACTTCAAAGACTAATTGCAGCATGAGTGGCATTTTAAGGAGAGTGCTGCTGGGAGAGAAGGGGACAGTCAAGCCAGCCTAACACTCCAGCTTTCCCTCAAAAATATCATCCCAATCAGTCTTTTAAAAAGCTCCCATTTGGTGGAAGTAGCAGCTTAAACCTCACTGTAGTGTATGTGTGAGGGGAAGTATTTTCAAGGTGAGTTTGTATTTGTGTGTGTGTGTGCGCGCGCACGCTGTCTGGGCAGTCACGTCATGTGGCCACATGCCAGTAGTGGAGTTCTACTGCTCACAGTTGGTATGCAGTACCAAGAAACTTTCTTGCAGACTGTTCAGTTCTTTTCCCCTAAAAAGGTTCCCTATCATAAGGCCTCAAAATACATTTTACACCCAAGTCCTGAGATTTGTTTTCTAGAATATTTGTTAAGTACAGACTGACGTGCTCCCTTTTCCTTGCAGCTTTTGACATGGTGTATGATCCTTTGGCTGCCTTGGAAACGCTGATATCAATGGGTTTTGAACGGGTATTGACTAGTGGGTGTGACAGCTCTGCCCTAGAGGGTCTGCCTTTGATAAAGCGGTTGACAGATCAGGTAAGGTGTCATTTCACCTATCTTTGGAACACTGCTGATATCTTTGCCATGTCTTCTCAGCATTAGCTACCTAAAAAAATTCTAGGTAGCTGCCAATCACATATTGACTCTTCACTGGCAAAGATGCAATCTGGATTCTCAGGTTAATGTGTAGAATGTGTGCATGCACTGTCTGATTAGAGCTCCTTTTGGTAACAGATTAATCCCTATGTGCCTTGTAAGAAATTACCCTTCTCTCCTATATGTACAGCATGTATTCAGCTCACATGTGTCCAGAAAAAAGCACAAGAACCAGAAAAAGTTAAAATAGTTAGTTAACTAACTAATAAGTTAGTTAAAGGTTGCTTCAGGTCTCTTGCACACTATGGTGGAGTTTAAGCAGTGGACTGGGGATGACAGCATGTCTTAATGTCTCTGTTCAAGTGAAATGCACTAAATAGAAGTTCGGTCTGCAGAGTGGGATTCAGAAGCACGTTAGAAATAAAGTTTCAAATTACAGGCTTCCTTGAACCCCAGGATTTATGTCTCCAAGTCATTCTTAAAATCCCGTTTTGTAAATAAATGAATCCAATGGTTCCATGATCAAATATATCCTTGATGAACGTACTGTATCAGTAGACAAGTGCAAAAAGGGTCCCTGTTGTCTTGGACGTTAAGGTTGTTTGGCAAGAGTTGAACAATATTGTTTCCTGCACTTCAGTCATGCTGAGAGGGAGGTAAAAACTTAGTGTAGGTACTCAGTCCTTTGAGTAGTTTGCAGTAGTGAAATCTATACAGTAATGATCTTAGTGGGGCACCCTCAACTTCACAAGAAGAAACGCATAAGAGGCTCAATATAGGAGTTACTGAATTGAAGCAAGCCACTGAGAAAGAAGCAAAAAAATGAAAAGCAAGATCTGTGAATAAATATATTCTTAAACAAGACAACAAGGTGGTTGTCCTCCCAGTGTATTATGTTTTCTCCCACAGACAAGATCGCTAAACTCTTTTTCTCTTCCTTTTCAGGCAAAGGGTAGGATTGTCGTAATGCCAGGTAGGATTCTGCTGTGAGTACCATCAGTTGATATTGGTTTAGGCACCCCCACTTCCCAAAGTCATGGGACATTCTGGGATAATGTACAAGGTTTAATTTCTTTACTTCAGTTTGGAGCAGTATGTACTGGAAACATGACATAGTATTTTTGTAGAATCTGATTTATTTATAAATATAAAAAGAATGCTTAGTGGAAGTAAGTAGACATCTGTTAGCAGGCAGCACAATTGTCAAAATTACTTTACATGCCCAAAGCAACAGTGTTGATTACCATAGTCCAAATTAAAATTCCAGGTTGCTTCTTGTTATCAGCATTGTCCCCAAATGTTGGTACTGTATATAGATTATTGAAAGCAAAATAGAGGTTTCTAGTTGTCAATGAATGTTCCTGTCTGATTAAGCTGTGTTTATCAGGCAGATTAGCCCCTGCATGTTGATCAAGTAGCCAAGCTGGTATATAATATAACACTAGTTCACAAACTGGGAGGCATGAAGAAATGTGTGTGTGAGAGAGAGAACGACAGAGATACACACACACAGAGAGAGAGAGACTATGGGATTTTCATAATATATATTTAAAAGTTTAAACCTTTTAAAAATTTATTTTCAAACTTCATAGCATAAAATTAATGTAAAATAATTTTGTGCTAAGGTTTTGAGTCTGCTTTTAATGGTAATTTATAAATTCAACTTTTTGTTAAAAGAAGGTTGAACTATGACTTGAATTTTGACAAAGTAGTAGTAGGGAGACTGAGAAATAGGACATAATGCTAAAATGTCTGGCAGCCACTGTCATATCCAATCCTGTGAGCATGTGCTTCCTTCTAGAATGCATAATCTCTCTAAGAAGTCAACCTGATGTACAGGTAAAGCATTATATCACACTGACCCTTAAGTCTTTCTTTAAGATCAACCTCGCTTCTATTGACGGTCACTAGAGATCTGACTCTGTTTCTTGAAGTAATTAATCCCCACTGCCTCACTCCATGTTTGTGACTGAGGAATGGGTTTTCTCCAACAGGGGGAGGCATCACTGAGAGAAATCTCCAGAGAATCCTGGAAGGCTCTGGTGCTTCTGAGTTTCACTGCTCCGCACGTTCAGCCAAGGACTCAGGCATGAAGTTCAGGTAACAGGCAAAATAGGTTGACTCCTAACTGAACTGTCTTCACTTCTTGATGCAGTGCTACCATTCTGGGTAGTGAGCTGGCTAAGAATATTGGGAATACTGGAACCTGACCAGCTGACTGCAGTACTAGAAAAGAGATTCTGCCTATATCTCCTAGTTTCAGAATTCTGTTCGTGAGCTAGCATCCAAATGATATTGAATGATATTGAACCTTCCAGATTGTCATTGTGGTAGCAGGTTATGTCCCGAGGAATGCTGCACACTGGCCAGACTGGAAGGGCATAGAATTGGGGTGGTTCCTTCTCTGGTTGTTCAGATTCTAGACAGTAACCAATGCCTTCTTGGTCTTCTTTTAGAAACTCCAGTGTTACCATGGGGACCTACCTTTCTACACCTGAATACTCCATCAAGGTGGCAGATGTGGCTAAAGTGAGGACCCTGAATGCGATTGCGAAGAACATCCTGTAGCACAAGATACTGAAGACTCAGCACCCTGTGATGTGCCCAGTCTTTAGGCTTAGACATTTCAATAGCACTGAAAGGAAACGGGTCAACTAATTGAAGACACCTGTGCTTGTTTTTAATCTTTTTCCTACTTCTTAGACTTGCTCCGCAGAGTCCCTTCCTTTGATGTGATCATCCCATTTGTCTGTGGGGAGTGAACTATGGGGAGGGATGGGGCTTAGCTGAAGGGGCGCTTACCCTCCCTGTGATAATCACTTCTCAAATAAACCCCGAAGCTGCTCCACCTCACTGTGGCTCTTCTTCACACACAGGCAAGATGTTGAACTGAACAGAATTGTGTCAGGGTGGTGTCCAGCCTGGGGAGGGCCTCTGGTAAGTGTTTGTTTCAGGCAGGCAGCAAGGCTTAGGCTAGAGTTCATAAAGTTACTTTGGGGCTACTGTTTCCATAATTCACAAGCCAGTTTGGCCAGTAGCCAATCAGCATGGGGATACTGGATATTAGTCCAAAAAAGTAACTTTCCCAGTCTCTAACTGGAAGTAAGCTCTTTGTCTCTTCAGAGTACAAGAGTCAAGTCTAGTATGGCTCCAGAAATTCTGCACTAGGTGGAGAGCTTTTCTTTCTTGGGAGTATGAACAGGTAAGGGCACGTCACCAGCATGGGAGAACCAGAAATTGGAAAAAGTTATTCTTCATCGTGGCCTCTGTGAATGCACACAATAGGGTTCTGACAGCGCCTGCGCTGGTCTCCTCGGAATCTTCTAGAGCTTTTTGTAGAAAAGTAACAAAGTTTAGAGTTACCCCTATCGCGCATGCTCCACCCGCCTCAGCCTTCAGTTCCATTTTACCGCCTTGGTGATTGGATCTTCTCGTTCGCTAGAGCACTATTTGAATTAAAATCTATATTCCTTCTTCGGCTTGACACGGACTGGTTTTGGATCATCACGTCTTTCGGTTGCCCCTAATTACGGACTGTTCGACTATTCTCTGCCTAACGTTTTGGACTTGGCGTTTTTGGATTGTTTCACCTTCCCGCCCTTTTTCTGTCGCGACGCGACGGTCATCTCTTTTGCTGGTTTTCCCTCTCATTCTTGAGGAGTGAATTTCGGACTATAATCTGTACTTGTGAGTGGTTTTTCCCCTATTTACCAACTTATGTCCCACTCAGGCCCCTTTAGTAGGTGCGTCTCGTGCTCCCGTAAGCTCCCTTTCTCGGACGGGCACGACCGCTGTCTATTCTGCCTAGGGGACTCCCATCAACCTCACTCCTGCAGACATTGTAAAAAATTTACAAAGGCAGCCCTTAAAGCCCGGCAGCAACGGTTAAAACTTTACTTGTGGGATAAGACCCTCTCGGCGTCTAAACCATCCGAGATGGAAACATCCCCACCACCATCGACAACTCCACGTTCCGAAGTTCGGATCGCCTCCCCGCCACCGTCTTCGGCGTCCAAATCGGTCGACAAGTCTTCGAAAAAGTCATCCACATCGACCGTCGCGAAGCCACCTTCCTCGACGTCGCAAACGACATCAGACTTGTCGAAGAAGGACCATCTCAAAGGAAAAAAGTCGACGTCTAAGGGGAAGAAAGACAAGACCAAAGACCTCAGGAAACAGGTCCCTCCAATTTCGGTGTCTTTGCCTTCCCCGATTCTGGAGGACTCATCCCGGGACCGGGAATCCCTTTCCGAGGCCGCAGTATCTCTGCCACCACGGCAGCTTGTTGCGTCGCCTGTCGGTGCCGATCGCTCTCCGAGCCCTAGCCAGCTAGCGCGTACTGTCTCTAGCCCGGCTTCTGCCCCTCATAGCCCTGTTTCGACCGGGTGGGCATCACCGACTCCTTCATCTCCATCGATGCGGTCGAGATCGCCTTCTCCACCTCGAAAGCGGTCGGCGAAGACAAAGCACCTCTCCCCGGATCGGCGCCGAACCTCTCGACGTCAAGTGGTCGTCCTACCTAGATCTTACCGACATCGACACAGTTCTAGGTACGACGACCCCGTCTACATCGAGGTCAATCGGAAGTCCCATCGTCGACGTCGACGGGAAGATTTCGACACCGAATCCTCGTCGAGCGACGAGGCTTATCATGGAAGGAAGAGGATTAAATATGTCTATGCTTCGTCTTCCTCTTCTTTATCTTCATCTCCACCCCGACATCGGCGTCGACATCATCTCGACGTCGACACTCATCTACCCCCCAAACGTCATAATATGACTAAGGAAGGGTCCATTCAAGCTAAAACTGCTACGGCGTCGAAGACTGCAAAGACGGCATCGACACGCATACATCGCTCGTCTGAGCTTGATAGAAAGAAGCGCAAAGCCAAAAAGCCTCCACCTCCACTTTCTATGTCTGATCGAGAAGACCTGTCTTCCCGTAGTTCAGATCAGGAGGAGGAGTTACTATCTGAGGCATCAGGAGATACACCTGTTGGAGGGGATCCAGTAGATTCAGATGCTGGAGACCCACATCCATCTTCACCTTCAGAAGATTTCTCCTCTTATGTACAAATGATATCCAGGATGGCCAAGACGCTCAAGATGCAAACTGAGCAACCACCGTCTCCGGCTGAAGATCTCATTTTTGGAGACATCAACCAGGAAAGGACTCCCCCTCTTAGTCTGGCGGTTATCCCAGCATTAATGGATCTCATCAAGGAGTCATGGAATCAGCCGTCTTCCTCGGCTCAGGTGTCTCGTAGGACTGAGAACTTATATCGCGTCCACGGGGATGAATCTAATTTCCTGGCTAAACATCCGGTTCCGAACTCCATAATTGTCCAGTCGAGTTCGTCGAAGTCTTCGGGGAAGTCTCACGTCACTCCCACAAACAGAGAGGGCCGAAAATTGGATGTTCTAGGTAGAAAAATCTACTCTTTCACCACTTTCCTACTTCGTGTGACTAACTACCAGGCAGCCATGGGGGCTTACCAGCGACAACTCTGGTCAAGGATCCTCCCAGCTCTCCAACAAGCCCCGGATGACACTAGACAAGACCTTCTGAACACATATTCTGAAGCCCTCACTGTGTCAAAACATCAAAGATTGGCTTCCCGCCATACAGCTGATGTGGCTTCAAAGACACTTGCTTCTGCCATCACCCTGAGACGACATGCATGGCTTAGGTCTTCAGGTTTTGTGGATGACGTCAAATCACGCATAGAGGACCTGCCTTTTGATGCAAAGGGGCTATTCAATGAGAAGACTGATGACAATCTTGAAAATTTGCACAAAATCAAAAAGACTGCTAAGTCCTATACTGTCCAGCAACAACCCAGATACAACAAATTTCAATGGCGTAAACAGTATTCGCAACAACAATTTCAACAACCAGCCTCCCAGTCTTTCCGCCCCTACAGGAATCAGCCAGCACGGTCCTCTCAAGCTTCCTCTTCCTTTTCCACCTTTAGGCCACAAGCCTCCTCACAACGCCGGCAACCTTATAGGCCTCCAGCTAAGAAGTCAAAGCAGTTTCTTTGACTCAAGCATAAACCTATTGGAATCCGTCCAATCCACTCGTCTGGCACCGTTTCTTCACAATTGGACGCACATTACAAACGACTCTTGGGTTTTAAGTATCATTCAATTCGGTTACCGTCTAGAATTTACAGAATTTCCTCCTCTGGGACAAATCAAGTTCACATCCTTCGATCCTGTTCTAGAAGAAGAGATTCTCACACTCTTAGACAAACAAGCCATTCAGCAAGTCCCGATGCGGGACATAGCAAACGGATTCTACTCCCGTTACTTCGCCGTACCAAAAAAGGACGGCGGGATCAGACCCATTATGGACTTACGGATCCTGAACACTTACCTTCACCCGCGTCGCTTCCGAATGGTAACGCTGGAATCCATCCTTCACCTGTTAAGACAAGAAGACTGGTTTGTGGTGGTGGATCTCAAAGATGCTTATTTCCATGTAACAATTCACCCACGTCACATGCATTACCTTCGATTCATATTCTTAAACAAAATTTACCAGTACCGTGCTCTTCCGTTTGGGCTATCCACAGCCCCTCGGATGTTCACAAAGTGCATGGCTCCTGTTGCGGCCTACCTTCGGTTGCACAACATTCAAGTTTATCCTTATATAGACGACTGGCTGATCGTATCCCCGTCCGAACAAAGGTCACTCCAGGACACCGAGTTTGTTCTCCAAACCCTCAGAGACCTCGGTCTTACGGTCAACCACGAGAAATCTCACCTCGTTCCATCCCAAGTGGTCGACTATATAGGAGCAAGACTGGACTCTGTCAAAGCTCGAATATTCTTGCCACCAGACCGCATAAAAAAGATCAACAGGGCTGTTCACAAATTTCGACCACGTTCAACTGTCTCAGCGAGGCATGCACAACACCTGCTTGGCCTCATTGCTTCCACAACATCTGCAGTGACTCACGCACGCCTCAAGATGCGCTCCCTTCAGGCGTGGTTCCTGGCTCTCTTCGATCCCCTTCAGGACAATCCAAGGAAGCGGCTGCGTGTCACACCAGAACTGGCCAAGCAGTTGCGTTGGTGGACATTTCTACCACATCTCCTAATCGGCCGCCCGTTCCGCCCATTGCAGCTTACAGTTCAAGTGACAACAGATGCGAGCCCTACAGGGTGGGGAGCACACTGCGGGCCTCACCGGATACATGCCCTCTGGTCACGTCACGACAGGAGTTTGCACATCAACCATCTGGAGATGCTGGCGGTTATAAAAGCTTTCCGAGCGTTTCTCCCTCTGCTACAGGGTCGTGGTGTACAGGTGATCACAGACAACACCACGACCATGTACTATATCAACAAGCAGGGAGGGACACGCTCCATGTCCCTTCTGTTCCTCTCAGTACATCTTTGGGAGTGGTGCTGCCTCCATCAGATTTTTCCGGTGGCCCTACATATCTCAACGACGGACAATCAACTCGCAGACAAGTTGAGCCGTCTCACGGGACAAACCCACGAGTGGGAATTGGACAAAGAGATATTCCTCCTACTTTGCAACCGATGGGGATCCCCTGTCGCGGACATGTTTGCGACTCGAACCAACAGGAAATGCACCAAATATGCCTCTCGTGCAGGGAGGGGAGAGGACTCACTAGGAGATGCCTTCATGATCCCTTGGGGACTCGGCCTCCTGTACCTTTTTCCACCAATCCCGCTCATTCAGAAAACCCTAGTCAGAGCTCATCAGTTGAAGTCAGATGCCATCTTCATTGCACCATGGTGGCCCCGCCAGCCATGGTTTTCCACCCTCAAAATGATGGCAGTGGACGTGCTCAAATTGACACATGTTCCTCATCTGCTCACGCAGGATTCGGGCAAAATCCTTCACCCAGACCTCGAGTCGTTGAATCTGACGGCTTGGAGAATCTCCCATCGATCAAGGAGGTTTTAGACAGAGCCAGGAAGCCGTCTACCAACCTCTTGTACAAATACAAATGGAAAAATTTCCTAACATTTGCTCAATCAAAGCATCTGCAGACTTCCCCGGTTTCACTGTCTACTTTGCTTCAATATTTGCGTTTTTTATTTGACTCCGGATTGGCATTATCCACCCTTAAGGTCTACATCTCGGCAATTGTTTCCTTCCAACCTCGTGACTCACATTCCGCACGTTTTTTCTCACACCCTACCCTCAAATCCTTTTTGAAAGGACTTTCAAATATTCGACCACCCATTAAGCCTCCTGTACCTCAATGGTCCCTTCAGGTTGTTTTGCGCGCACTTACGCGCCACCCGTTTGAGCCTATGGCTTCTTGTGACATCCGGTTATTGTCTTTTAAGACTTTGTTTTTGGTTGCAATTACATCTGCAAGAAGGGCAAGTGAATTGGCAGCTCTCAGATCTGATGCTCCTTATCTCCAATTCTTCAAGGACAAGGTTACTTTGTATCCCGACATTTCTTTCCTGCCTAAAGTTGTTTCGGCTTTTCACCTCAATCAACCCCTTATATTGCCTACTTTGTTTCCTGAACCTGTGTCAGACATTGAGCGCATGCTTCACTCACTGGACGTTAGGAGAGCCTTGGCGTATTATGTTTCACGTACTAAGGACTTTCGTGCTGCGCCAAGGTTGTTCCTGTGTTTCCACGGTCAACATAGAGGTTCTCCTGCTACCTCTTCCACTGTTTCCAGATGGCTTGTCTCCACTATTTCTCTGGCCTACGAGCTGCAAGGAAAAACTCCTCCCGAAGGTCTTAAGGCTCATTCCACTAGAGCCGTTGCTACCTCTACGGCCTTGCTACGTGGTGTCGATGTCCCAGACATCTGTAGAGCAGCTACTTGGTCTAACGCCTCAACCTTTGTGACACACTACAGGCTAGACCTTCGGGCCAAAAAGGAGACAAGTTTTGGGAGAGCAGTGTTGACCTCTGTCCTGCAGTGACGGCCCTCCTTCCGGTAAGTGAGCTTGCTAGTCACCCTATTGTGTGCATTCACAGAGGCCACGATGAAGAAAGATGGGTTACTTACCTGTAACCATGGTTCTTCAAGTGGACCTCTGTGAATTCACACATCCCGCCCGGCCTCCCCACTGTCCGTCACTACTATGTCTAGATTAAGCTCAGGCTACTGTGGCGGATAAATGGAACTGAAGGCTGAGGCGGGTGGAGCATGCGCGATAGGGGTAACTCTAAACTTTGTTACTTTTCTACAAAAAGCTCTAGAAGATTCCGAGGAGACCAGCGCAGGCGCTGTCAGAACCCTATTGTGTGAATTCACAGAGGTCCACTTGAAGAACCATGGTTACAGGTAAGTAACCCATCTTTTTTCTGGATGATAGTTCCCGGGATCATATGCTGGCATATGGGGAGGGTATGGATTCAGTGAATTGTATTTCAAAAAAACAGTATTTCCAAGGCCTAGGGAAAATAGCATGCCTGCTTGAATTTAACTATAGAGTTTGATTATTTAAGGAATTTGAAACTGGCAGGTACTGGTTCCTGTCACATAATAGTCAGGAAATGTAAGTGGGTTGAAGCTCTAACAGCAACATCTTCTGGCATTTGTCACCTTTTTGGAAAAAAAATATTCATTGGTTTGTTTAAACTGCCCAATAACTATAGTTTTGTGGACAGCACAAACGTAAATTCAAATTATAGTACTAAAAAGAGAAGCAATAACATAAGGCAGCATAGAATGAAACCAAATAAAATATATAGGAAAGAACAAACGGTGTGAAAATCTAAAAGCACCAAAACAATTTTCCAAAATCCCTATGAAAAGAACATGTGCTTTACTTTGTGCTCTCGGGGGGGGGGGGGGGGGGGCAGACCACAATACGCATCCACCAGTGAAAAAGCCTTTCTCCCTTGTAGTCACCCACTTTGCCTTATTTGGCTGATGTGCCTGTTAGAGGTCCTCAGGTTAGGGCTTGGGTAGGTAGAGAATGGGTACAGAATGTATCAGGCAACTTGGCCCCACGTTTAGAGCTCTAAAGGCTAGAAGTGTTATTTTGAATTGGGCCTAGAAACTGATGACCATTGTACTACTGAAATAATACAGCGCAATTTATAACACATGGAAAAAACAAAGATAATATCTTCTGGGAAGTTAATATTTTGCAAGAGTAATATGTTGAGCAAAGGAAGGTCAGAGAAGTTCAGGAAACCTTTGGGGTTTTTTCCCCATCAGACTCACCTGTGGAGCTGAGAAGCCTTGAAGCCAAATGTCAGATTGTGTAGCAATCTCTTTCTTACACTGCAAGAGATCAGAATATCTATGCTGGAACAAACAGAAGGGCTGCTTAGTCCAGCATTCTGATCATATGGTGGCCAACTGGATGCTTATGAGAAGATCGCTGGTGTGGTCATGTGGTTTCTGCTGTTCAAGTGGAGCACTTGAATGCTTCATCTGAGAAGAGAGAACGTTGTAGTAGCTGGACATTAACACAAAATCATCGCAAGTTGGCTATGTTCATTGTTTAAATGCAAATCTGAATTGGGAACTAGACCAGTTTTTTTCAATCCTCTGTTATCCTTTGTTCTGATATTTACCTTGAAAGCCCTATTAGAGTTGTTATAAGTCAATTCTGACTGGACAGCACATAACACACAGAGAGAGCGAGAGCGAGCACTGTGTGGTTTATGCTTGAATTTAATTGGTATGCTGCCCTATAACAGCAGCCCATTGTCAGCAGGGGCCATATGGACCCCTGGAGGCACTAGCACACTTGAAGGGAGTTACAGGCTGGAAACAATTCTTCACACACCACCTTATAAGGTTTGTTATGCAGCTTCTACAATCCTGATTCTGCCTGAATTTCTTTCATAATTTTATGACTGGCCAAAAAACGGTAGAGAACGGCTGGTGTAGGGTATTGTTTACGAGATGTCAGGCTTTGATTAGCTATCTAATAATTAACTATGAGAGATTTAAATTGCTGTTTCTGTGGACATTGGACCCATTTCTCAAGAATGAATCAGAATTGGTTCTATCTAAACTGATTATGTAATGAGTGAGACAGCAGAATCTCTCAGCTCTGGGTGGCTTGTTTCAGTATCCATTTGGGGATCAATGTCATTGTTTGTAACTAGGGAGTGATGGCAGAGTTTGATCTTTCATCTTGGAAACCATATTCTTAATTCCTCTCCAAGACTGGATTTCTCAGTCTTGCAACGCCTGTTTTGAGATACAGTCCTCCCCAGTGATGATCTGTAAGTCCCCAGTGCAGTATCAGGTTTTGGTTCTGTATTCACAACATTAACACAATCAAAGTTGTTTTACGCTGAGGAGTTGCTGAGATAGATGGAGCTCTGCCTGTAACAGAACGGTGTAATTTCAGAGTCTAGTATTTTACTGAACTTCTGCTGAGCAGAAAGTAATGCAGCACTGAGCCCTTATGGAACCATTGTTACTTTGAAAGCAATGATTTCCATGAAGAAAAACTACCCACTAATCCAGAAGCAGCTCAGTTTATCCTAGAATCTACCGAGAAGGAGACTAGAAGTTTAAAAAATGTTATGATTTTGAAAATAGATGGTGCCGAGCATCTTGAGCAGTGAAAAGATGTCTTCACAGGCAGTATTGTGCCGTGGTATCATTGGGGAAAAGGGATTCTTTGTATGTCCAACTAGGGTCAGATTATCTTGAGAAGTTGCATTTAAGACATCATGTTGCTGTCCACGGTAAATCATGTTATGTCCTCTCTGGCAAAGTATTGGGGAACTCCCACTGCCTGCTGTGACCCCAGTATCCAAGGTTCATGATTTTGAACTGTCAGGCTGAATGTGCACTAGGAGTTAACGATTAATGCCTTGTCATTGTGAGTCCAATCCCAGTAGCCCTTTGTTGAACATGTGGGACTTTTGCCCTCTTCATTTCCCCAAAAGCTAATCGAGTGCTTGGGCAAAGGCACGAACAAAGTGCCTCGCCATGGCGGCAGCTGCCTTGGATGAGTTCTGCGGCTCTGTTTTCTGGGTAAGTGACAGCGTCTTTTCCCCTCAGCTGTTGCTCAGCCTTTGGCAGAGATGACTCAGTGATGTTGCTGAATATTCTGTAGCTTGTCCCAAATAGTGGGAAGATAGGTGAAAGCTTACATTAGAACTGTTTACTTTGGGACAGCAACTTGTACAAGTCGTGCGCATTCAGCAAACATCAACCCTATGGTTTCAGTGCAATGAGTTTGGGGTTGTAGGCTTAAGAAATCTACTGTCTCTGTTTGCTGTGGTTCAGAGATACCCTGAGCTTTGGGAGAAGTCTCTACTGCCCAGTAACTTTTAACTGGTCCCTTGCTTGGTTTTCCCTCCTAGGAAATTTCCCCTGTCCTTTCATGAATATTACTGTCCTCAGTGGTTAATCCGTAGAGAGCAGAAGGGCTTCAAAACATGGATGAAAGCAATGCTGATACCTTCATGACACAATGTGACAGATGTTTCACATATATCTCTGGATCAAACATTTCTCATTATTGAGAAAACAATTAGGAAGGTTTTTGAATCATACTGAGAAAGAGAAGAAGGGATGATCCACATGATCAGAAAACTATAGCAGAATGTAGCTGGGGACCAACAGTTTATTTGATCCGTATGAAAAAAGACCTGTGACATGTTTCAATGGAAAGCAAACGGGATGAAGAGTTTTCTCTCAAAGAGAGAGAAAGTCTTTCTCGGAGAGGTAACCACGTTAAATCTGTTTCAGCATATATGTCAGAAAGACAACAAAATCAACAGTGTTGTGCTACCTTTTACGGCTAACATATATTTCAGTGAGAAGGGCTGTAAGTTATAGTCCGCTTCCTTGGATATGCACAGTGCAATATTTTGGCTATGGCTTTATATAACACACTATCTATGATTGTGAGGGTGGACCCTGGTTGAAATGGGATATAGAAGAAATCAGTAACATTATTAACACAGTAATGAACATTCAAAATGTGGATTATATAAACATCCTGGTGATAGGTAGAGTAAATTGTTAATACAAACGAATAGAAACTGGTCTGTTGGCTCACTTGCTAGCTCTCTAGAGAACTTCTAACATTCAGATATGTTTCTTTTCCCCTGAAATTTTGAAACTGTAAGCTTTCTGGAGGGCTATAGCATATGCAGATTACCTCTCAGCAGTAAGAATTTCCCTTATTTGATTGACCTCATTCTGTCCAAAATAAATGATTCAATGCCATGCCATGGTTGCCAGCTGATTTGCTCCTAATATTTGCAGGAGTGGCCCCTATCTATTTGTTTGTCACTGACAGAGTTCTAGGGACATGGGCACTTTGTTTGCTAAGCTGTAGCTCATGAGATTTGACTAAAATAAGCAGAACTGATTTGAGCTCCTTTGTCTCAGAGACGTTGTTCTGTCTGCAGCTAGTAGAGTTCTTGACAAAGAGAATCCAGTATTGATTTTTCCCCCACTGTGAAGTGAGAGGCCTTGGCATTTTCCCTGATAGTGTTTATGTTTCTAGTCTATTTGATATGCAACAGGTAAGGCCCTTCTAGTGTATCTAACAAGATGATATTTTGTATTTCTGAAATGCTGACATCTCTAGCACTTACTCCAGGCTATGAATGCCTGTTTGTGTTTCTCTGGAACTTTGGAGAGTTACTGCTACTCAGAGTAAACAGGTTTGGCTAAAATGCAGTAGTACGTCACAACTAGAGTAGGCTCATCATGTCAGTGGGGATTTGGTGAGTCACCACCTATATACATTCCACGGATTCAATGGGACTTCTCTAGTTGTGACTTCCTACTGGATTTCAGCCACTGAGTTAGTTGGACCAACCATGAGGCAGATTTCCTTGTTCGTAAGTGTTAAATAATGATAAGATATAATTGTTGGATTCTGTAAGGCTGTCTCTCATTTTCTGAACTTGTATACCACAATGATTGTCACACACACCCTGTCCCTGCTTTAAGATTTCTCATTTAAACCCAGCCTTTACAAAGATGGCAGTCCTTTATTTACACTGGCTGAAAAGTATGTCTAAAATTGAGAGTGGACAAGGAGCAGCACCAGGCAGGGAAGGAATGCGTGTACACCGCATTATAGGCACCTGTAGAAAAGAGCCACCTTCCTGCTGAATGTTCTACTTCATGCCATCCCTGCAGCTGACGTGACAAGGAATTGCTTCCTCTTTACTTCAGTGAGAGATGTTTCTAATTTTTAAAAAGCATACCAGCCACACATGTATCACCACATCAGCACCCAACAGGTACACCATCACCACTATATAAACTTTACCCAGAGATACCATAATTCAGGCAGTAGAATATGCAAAATGAGGCCACATACCTTTGGGCCCATATAAGGTACATATAAAACTAAGCATGCAAAAGGTAAGTGAGGACTTCTTCCTTCTAGCGAGGCTTTAATACCCGTCACCTTTCCAATCCTGTGTGCTGTACAGGGAGCCATGGCAATAGTTCCTCTGTATGCGTCTGTGGCTTCCTTTTGTTGCTTTTCCTACCCCACCCCTTCTTTTATCTGTGTAGCCAAGCTATCTTTCCCTCCTTGGTTGGATCTTGAACCTCTGTTCCAAAAGGGCTCTGTGTGTTCTCTCCTTAGCGCTAGGTAGGTGATGTGTTAACAGAGGCTCTCCTTGTTTCCATCTGTATGTTTGTGTATTTGAAGCCCTTCCTGAGGGATACATGGAGAGTAGCACCACCAGAGTCATTGCTGGTTGCCTGCACTACAGCCCTTTTGGGGGTGGAGGTTGCTGTGGAATTTTCCATGGTTTATGTGTGCATTGTAGGGGTGTTTGCTTGTGCCAGCAAGTCCATGATGTAGTAGATTATTGCCTCCCCACATGTGAGGGTGTTATCATCAACATAGTCAGTGACAGGTGGGCTATGGTAGTGTTTTCAATAATGCTATTGGTATGTCTGTCATTCTTATTTTCTGAGTTACGCATGTCAGACCCTTAGAAGGCACTTGACTTTCCCAGGAGTCCTATAGAGCAGTGGCCCCCAACCTTTTTGCCTCCACGGACCACTTTAGCGTGCGGGGGGGGGGGGGTCCGTGCATGCGTGGGAGGGGCTGTGTGTGTGTGGGAGGGGCCTGGGAGGGGCGTGTGTGCATGGGAGGGGCTGTGCCTGCATGGGAGGGACCATGGGAGGGGCCATGTGTGCATTGGAGGGGCTGTGGGAGGGGCCGTGCATGTGTGGGAGGGGCTGTGGGAGGGGCCGTGCATGCATGGGAGGGGCCGTGCATGTGTGGGAAGGGTGTGCATGCATGTGCGCATGGGGGGCAGGAGTTTTGTCTCAGCGGACTGGTCGTGGCAAAGCCACGGTTGGGGACCCCTGCTATAGAGATTGATAGAGCTCCTAGGCAAAGAACAGAAGCCTATGGTTCGTCATATCTGACACTATCCCAGTAAAGGGTTAATCCCAGAATGAAACCAATCATTGACAAGCATTTTAAAATTCATCTCGGTATCAAGTATAAGCACTTTGTTACAGTAATTCCAGGTGATTCCAAAACTTGTCCAATTCTATAAGCCTTTATACATGACTTCTAGGTTCCATGTTTCAAAGATAGCAAGTCCAAAATATATTGAAGACAGTCATACAGTTGTGAAGAAAACTGTAGGCACATAACTGAAAATCCATTCTTGCAACTTGTAGCAAGATGCAGATGTCAAAACCTGAGTTGTAAGCAAATACTTCACAATATAGGAACAAAATATAAACAAATCGCAGAAAGAATGTTTTAATAACGTTCTCAAAACTATAAACTATAAGTTTATAGCTTGTAAAGGCAGAGAATACATCTCTAAAATACTTAATTGAAAAGCACAAACATTATAAACTTCAGCTGCAAAAGCTTCCT
This sequence comes from Intellagama lesueurii, assembly GCA_037013535.1. Taxonomy (NCBI): domain Eukaryota; kingdom Metazoa; phylum Chordata; class Lepidosauria; order Squamata; family Agamidae; genus Intellagama; species Intellagama lesueurii. The sequence continues at coordinate 216,940,971 of JBAJHW010000003.1, forward strand.
TAAAAATACATGAAGAAATATTAAAGTTCTCAAAAAGAAAGTATATAAAATGAAAAGCACTTCTGAGCTGCTAAGTATGTTTAAACACACACAAAATCAATAATCATATTCTCACTCATTTTAGTCAGGGTTAAAAGCCTAAGTGAAATCCATTGTTTACTTTCTGGAGCTGCTTCATTATCCTTCTCCTTGGATAAAATGTCTCTCGGAGCTGCTGCTTCCGATGGGAGTGTGAGAAACAAAGGCTATTTTTATTTTAAGTTATTGTTTGTCTAATCTGCTACAAAGCAGCAAATATACTGTTTAGAAGCAATGATTATTGCTTCAAATCAGTGACTTTGTTTACCTTTTCCACTTGTCAGCTCCAACAACTGCTAATAAGCAAAAGAATATACAATCATATATCATTCATTACCTGTTTGTAAGCAACCGAAATGTGTATCTACATCAATTATCTACTAGATGTCAGTATTTGCTATTTTCATATCTCTTGTTTACACATTGAATAGCAAAGAAACAAGAAATTGCCAAAGAACTGTTGCATTTTCAGTGACCTTTCTCTGTTTGAGCCAATTCGTTGTTTTAAAGCCCTTGTAGTAACAATATTTTCATGCTAGAGGTTTAAAAGTACTTTCACTTTGGGGCAATTTTTAAGGCCATTTTCCGCACCCTCATAATTTTTCTAGCAATCTTAAATAGACATGGTACCTTGACACCCTGGTCACCTGGACCGAGAGGCAGTATGATATAGCAGACATTCCACTGGTGCCATATCTTTATCTTCATCATAATTTGTTTATATAATTTCTTTTTTATTAACTTGGGCTATGCAGGTAAACATTCCAAAATACAGCTATAAGGACTAGTAAGTTCCCAGCATGTTTAAATTCTATCTAGAATTTTTCTATTATTATTATTATTATTATTATTATTATTATTATTATTATTATTATTACCTCCTGAGAGAAAAAATGTAGTTGCAAAATAATTTTTTAAAACCCCACATATATCTTAAACAGTTGATTATGCCAGTAAACTAACAAACAATATCTTTCTATGCATTTGCAAGAAGGCTTTTAAAGCTATTAAAATTATACTGCTTTTACTTTTAAATACGTTATTGAAATGTATTCTCTCACTTTGTAAGTATAAGCTTTTGCATTTTTATGATGCAACCTAAAACATTTTCATTGTTCCTTTTTATTCTCAAAAATATTTTGCTGAATTAAGTAGTGGTGCCTTGAGTTGCGAACTTCTGGGATGATGGTTGTAACTCAAGTTGGTCATAACTTAAAGCACCATTTCCCATAGGAATACATTGAAACGCGATTAATCCGTTCTGGCCGTTTTTTGGTTGTATCTCAAGGCGCTGGTTGTATCTCAAAGCATTAGTTCCCATAGGAACTAATGCAAAAGCGGTTAATCCGTCCACTAGGGGGAGACCTTTTTTAAAACCTAAGGTTAAAAAAAGGGCAGGAAAGGAGGGAGGGAGGGAGCTTTTTTCTGGTCGTATCTCAAAGCGCCGGTCGCAAGTCAAAGCAAAACTTTGCGACCGGAGCTGGTTGTAACTCGAATTGGTCGCAAGTCAAGACGTTCGTAAGTTGAGGCACCACTGTATTTGCCTATAACTTAAATTCAGTTTTCATATATTTTTAATATTTGTACCTACAGTTTTTCTTACCATTGTAAGATTGTCTTCAATACATTTTGATTTGTTATGTTTTGAAGCAATTTTGTGTATATAGAACACAGAAGCAATGTAGATAAATAAAGTCTGTAGGATTAAACAGGCTGATGTTGTTTGGAATTATTGCAACAGGAAAGAGACTTATACTTTGATAGATGAATTTTGATATGATTTTCTCTGATTTTTTTGATTTCACTCTGGAATTAACCCTTTATTGAAATAAATACCATCTGTGACAAACACAGACTTCTGATTTTTTCCTTCAAGGTCTATGGAATTTCTGTAGGACTCTTAGGGAGAGTCAAGCACCTAATTTCCAGATCTGACAAAACCATCTGCCTATATAGACTTTTCAAAATTATGCAAGAATATTTAGTTTGTTCATTAAAACTATTTGTCAAAGTTACATGCTTCAGTCAATTTATGCAGACTTCAGCTGCAATTCAACACACCAGAGGTAGAGAAGTATAATCTAGCTTTACAGATAATTTTGCCTGGAGTCCCAGAAATAACTCAAGAGCCAGAAGTTTCCCATTCCATGCAACAGCTTTCCTGCCTGCAAATGCTTGCTAAGTTCTATGTAGGGCATTTAAACTTTAGTACATTTACCTTGTTATCTCGTCACTCCATGGAAGTAGCAGATGCAGCCTGAGGCTAGATTTTCGTATACCTGGTATAAAGCGTAATGGTGGGTTGCATAGATACATGGGAAAGTACAGCACCTTAGGTAAAGAACTGAGCAGGTATGGGCTTAGATTGTATATCTTAGTTGTTTGTCTTTGATGTTTCCAGAACTCCTCTTTACTGGATCGTAACGATGCTGACCTGCCACTCTGCTTTGAACAGACTGTTCTTGTCTGGATCCCTTTGGGGTTCCTCTGGATCTTTGGCCCATGGCATCTTCTCCCCATGTTCAAATCCAGGATGAAGAAATCATCTGTTACTACAGTTTATCTCTTCAAGCAGGTGGGGGAAAAGGGCATGTCCCAGAGTTTGTAACTAGGTGGTAGAAAAGTTTACTCCATGCAAAAGAGCAGTTGACTGGGAGATGGTAAGTAATATGAGAATACAGATCTGTGTCTAAATGAAACAGGCACAAGTGGGGAGAGCAGAGAAGCCAGAGGGTGCAATGAATTTGCCCTTCAACCAGAAGCCTTTGAATGGTGATATTGTAATTTTTACTGTCAATGTGGAGACCTTCATTCTAATACAATCATCGTTGTCAGAAACTGAGCATTGAACTGGTTGTGCAAATGGTGTAAATTTCTTGTTATGCACCATCAAGTTCCTCTAACCTTATGATGATCTCCAGAAAGTCCTGTCATTCACAACCCTGATCTTATCTTCTAATAAACTTAATTATTAAGAAAAGTCATTACATTTCTATCTTTGGGAGCACCTGCTTTGAGTACATAAACAGAGGCTTGTGATATGTTAAAAGACCAACATCCTTAATAACGCACAAGGTTTTGTGGGCAAAATACATGGAAGTGTTATACAAATAAATAACTTGACTAAGTGAAGTGTAAGACACCATGTTTTGGGGTAAGCCCACAGGACAGGCCGCCCAGTGGACTAGAATCCTGAGAGTAGAAAACTTATTTTGGTTTACAAATCCTAGAATCCTGGCTTTGGATTCCTACCATTTTCACTTTTTTGAACTCTGGTCTTGCCCTGCAACAACTGCTGCTTTTCCATGTCTGGATGTTCCTCGCAGTCTTGTTCTTCTGAATCTAGCAGGTGGTAGTAACATGACACACTCCACTCTCTCTCTCTTTGTTCAGGTGCTAACTGTGCTGCTCGTATTGATAGCAGTAGCAGAAGAGATTTTCACAGTTGTTGAAATCCTAGGGCACCACCATAACCCTGCTGTCCAGTACACGAATCCTGCGCTCTACATCGTCACTTGGGTGAGAATCACTTTTTGCCAATCCTTGCTGCTGCATAGAAATGGGAGGTCTGCCTGGGAATTTTGGGATATTGTAGTTGAAAGCTGCAAGTCTATAGACCTCTGACAGAAACGAAAGCATTTTGCTCAAAGATGCCAATTCCAGAATGACCATTTCATACTGGTTGCCAGACTATTACTAATACTCATCTTGGATGAGTGTAGTACTAACAAATAGCTTTGAAATCACTTCCTTAACCTTCTATATCAATGTCTGAAGGTGCTAATTAGTTGCTTGTTTCTTTTTAAATGAGACGAGACATTTATTTATTTATTTATTTATTTATTTATTTAAACTTGTACCCTGCCCATCTAGCGGCATGTCACTACTCTGGGTGGCTACAAAGGAAATAAACACAGGTACTCAAAAGACAAAAATTAAAAACAAACTAACACAAAAATTAAAAATAGCTAATTAAACCATAAGCAGTATACAGTTGACACAGGGCCATCACCATATTACCTAAAAGTTAAATTAAAAAGGAGTAAGGCTTGCAAAGGCTTGGGTGAAAAGCTGGCTGAGGAGGAGGGCCTGACACACCACCAGAAGGGAGTTCCACAGCAAGGCAGCCACTACTGAGAAGACCTGATGCCTGGTTGATGATTTCCAGGTCTAACCCTTGAAGTGGCCAATGGCAACATGAAAGATTGGAAAGTGCGGGTGGGATGGGAGGTCAACCTGAGGGAGAGGCATTCTGTCAGGTAGCAAGGTCCTAAACCACACAGGACTTTATAAGTTAATATTAGCACCTTGAATTTGTCCTGGAAGCCTACTGGCAGCCGGTCCAAACAAGCCAGGCGAGGTGAGATGCGGTCAAATGTTGATGTTTCCAAGACCAACCTGGCTGCTGCATTTTGCACTTGCTGCAGCTTCTGAACTGCCTTCAAAGGCAGCCCCACGTAGAGAGCATTGCAGTAGTCAGTCCTCAAGATTACCAACGCCTGAACCAGTGTCATTAGAGGTGTGCAGTCTGCCTAAAATGGAAAAAGACAATCATTAGAATTTCACCTCTAACTCCTCCTCAAGGATGGAAGTTTTGTATTTCCCCCTAGGAGGTAAGTAGCAACTTAGGGATGAGACAACTTCATCAGGACAACAGCCCTTTCCCAGGTTTGAGTTCTCAGTCAGATCTACAACTACTCATCACTCCTGCAGCTGCTATTAAATGGTTAAGAAACAGGTTAACAGTCTTATGACACCCAAAAGACTACCACAATTGTTCTGCACAAGCCATGGTACAGAACTCATCCCAAATGAGCGTATTCAGCAAGTTAGGAATGATAACCTCATGGCGTTCCATGTCCTGATAGGAATCTCTGGAGTATCCTTGGTTTTGTAACCCTGAAGCCAATCCAGGCCTCTAATCTCTCTGCTGTGCAGGTGCTTGTTTTGCTGATCCATGACAGCCGTCGCTTCACCACGCGCAGGGACTCGTGGATTCTCTTCCTCTTCTTCGTCCTTTCTGTCCTCTGTGGTGTGTTTCAGCTTCAGACTCTCATCCGGCAAGTAGTGCAGGTTAGAAGTACAGGAGGCAACTCAGAACAAGGAAGGTGGGAGTGGTCCCAAAACAATCTTCCAGGCAGCAGTTCCTGGAACTTCCTTCCCCTGCAAGTAACCAGGGTTTGCCACATTAAATTCAGCAAGCCCATCCACCATACTTCACCCAGTGCCTCATTCACTGGGCAAAGAGGCTTGGGAAGAAGCACTTGTGTTCTTCAAACACAGTTGGGGAGCCTCCTGGTGGCCAGTTCTTCTAGCCTTGGTTGCCTGGAAAAAAGCATCCTAAGCTCACATTTGGCTATTTCTACTGGTAACTTCCAGTTGTTTTCTCCTCCAGCAGGGCTCTGCTACTGATGTACCACGTTTCATCTTCTTCACAATCTCTTTTGGGCTTCAGCTCTTCTTGTTATCCATCTCTGTTATTTCTGACATTGCTCCTGAAATGAAGGAGACTGCAAAGAAAGTAAGTCATAGACTGCATATCATGGGCTTGTACGATATCTTTTGAGATGGGAACAGAGAGAGGAATTATTCACGTCTCACTTCAGAGCAACTTTCTGAAGGGGTCTAATGGGATGAGAAACATCCCCACCAGAACCTCAATTACATTGGGTACATCTGGCCCATATGATCTACTGGGCACATTGATGCACTGTGGGGCAGGAGTGACCTCACAAAAATAAGGCTTCAATAGATTCAATATTGGGCTTGGGCCCTGGATACCTGAAGGACCGCCTCCTTCCATATGAGCCTACCCGGCAGTTAAGATCTAGCCAGGGGGCCCTTTTGAAAGAGCCGTCCCTCAAGGAGGTAAGAGGGATGGCTTGTAGACAAAGGGCCTTTTCGGCAGCTGCCCCCAGACTATGGAATGCCCTCCCGACTGAGATTTGTCTGGCGCCGACGCTGATGACATTTCGGTGCCAGGTCAAAACCTTCCTGTTCCAGAAGGCTTTTAATTGAAATAATATCAACTGTGGGTCCTGATGGCAATTTTTAGAGTATCTATTTTAATTGTATTTTAATTGTTTTATCTTTTTTATTGTATTTCAATTGTTGTAAGCCGCCCAGAGACCTTTAGGTAGAGTGGGCGGCATATAAGTTAAATAAATAAATAAATAAATATGTTGTTTTGAAAAGAGAAGGTCAAACCATTCACATCTCATCACTGTTATTCCTAGAATTTTTCACTTTGGGAGATCTGCTTCTTCCCTTGTTTTGCAGAATCCAGAGATCACAGCATCTTTCCTGAGCTTCATCACTTTCCACTGGTACAACAGGTATGCAGATCTGGGTGTACACATAAGTACATGTCATGTGTATTAAATTTCACTGTGCTAAAAAGTTTCATTTTTAGGAGTGCTTCTGAACGGCTCATGAAAAAAAAAAGCCCTACTCCCCTCTCTTTTTGAAGGAGTGATTTGAATGGGAGACTTGCCTTCTATGAAATTTAAATATATTCTAGTAATTATTTCTAGAGAGCAATTGTGGTGTAATGGATAGAGAGTTGGACTAGGACTCAGGAGACCTCAGTTCAAATCTCTGCAGGGCCACAGAAACTCAGTGGGGGCTTCACTTGTAAAACCACTGCTTAAATGTTTCACACACTTGAAAACTCTACTAGGGTCACCATAACTCAGAAATGATGCAACAGCACATAGTACACACAATTATTTCTAAATTGTAAATGTGCCTATTCTATTTGGATGTATGTCTTGTGGCCCTGAGCCCTGAAACTCATACATTCCTAGCAATGTCTAAAAGTCTAAAACAACAAGGTTATTTGAGCTAAGACTGAGGCAGCTGAAAAGCATGTGTTGTTTGGTGTGTATGAAAGGGCAAAAAAAAAAAATTAGACTAGTGAGTGATGAGGAGACCCATACTGTAATTTAGTTTTAAGTGGATAATACTTAGAAGCAAACTTCCTACCAAGCTTCTGTTTTGTTCCCCCCCCCCCCCCGCTCCCATGCTGTGTCTAATTAGCTTAGTGTAGCAAACAAAGGACTTTTTTTTTCTCAAAGGTATCAGTGATGGGGAGCTGGTAGTCCCTCCTTCTGTGGTGGCCTCCTTTCATTAACAGTATTTCCAGATGTTGACATTCTGTGCTAAACTGTGCAGAAATCCTGACACTAGAAGAGGGAATTCTTCAAATGGTGAAAGATGTGTGATGATCACACCACTCACTGTTTGCAAATCAGATTCTTTCGTTTTGCAATTTGTCTTCTGGACCTAAACATGGGGTTTGTTTGCATGTGTGATTGTTCAGTCACAAAGGTCTAAATAAAGGGAAATCACCAGTGGGACAACAATGCATTTTAGTTTCTAGTTATGGACCCTCTGTAACCTTTGGTTTAGCCCTCTGATAATGTAGCTGTTGGAATTGAGCACGTTCAAAGCAAAGAGTTAGTAACATGAAGAACTGCAATCATGCCTAAGAAGATTTCACTCTTGCTTACAGCATGGTGGTAAAGGGCTATCGGAAGCCATTAGAGATGGATGATGTCTGGGACTTGAGGGATGCCGATAAGACAGAGAAGATTTTTGGCACTTTTGACAAACACATGAAGTCTGGGGTCAGAAAAGCCCAGCGGAAATTGGAGATACGTCAGCGGAAAAAGAAAAGGCACTCGGCAGCCACTGACAACCGGAATGGCTTGAGCAAGGGACAGAGTCAGGATGTCTTGGTGCTGGTAAATGCCTTGGAAACCCTCCATTTCACTTCCTAACAGGGTAATAGATTTGTGGGATGGGATATGAGGGCTCTATCCTATCATCAAATGTAAATTCTGCTTTGAATACAGGAAGAGAAAGAGAAAAAACGCAAGAAGAAGTCAGACAAAGAGGACTCCAAAGGGGACTATGCTAAAAGTTGGCTGATGTTTGCTATGACTCGAACCTTTAGTGGGAACCTTATGAAAGCCGTGGCATTTAAGGTATTGCAAGACCTGCTGACGTTTGTGAGTCCACAGCTGCTGAAGTGAGTCAAAGCTCCAGATGTTTTTTGAAACCTTTCTGTGATGGGGTGGGGGCAGGAATGGGTTAAGGGGAAATGGTGATAGAAAATCACTGCATTGTCAAGAAAATATTAATTGATTTTTGCTACAGAAGCTTGTGAAACACTGCCTGGCAATCCAGACACCCCGAACTGAATGTTCAAACATTCTTACAGTTTTGTGGTACAGTTTGTGTGTTGTACATGTGTTCTTAGTACCGAGTCAAATTCACAGGTCTGAAGCTCCCTGCTGAACTTTCAAAGAAGTTTCATTATATTTAATTTCTCCCAGTCCTGATGTTATGGGTTTATGTGCTAGTTCCATGTGCACCCAATGCACATGCACCTACACCCACCAGACAGTGGTAATTCTGTGTCTTGGCTTCTGCTTCTGTTTATCTTCTAGGACCTCCTTCCCAGTATTTATGTGATCTACATCTACAGACTTCTTTCTAGTACCCTATTTCCCCAAAAATAAGACCTAACTTGAAAATAAGCCCTAGTAGGATTTTTCAGGATGCTTGTAATATAAGCCTTACCCCAAAAATAAGTCCTAGTTAAGTGAAAGCCCGCCCTCCACCACTGTGCAGCAACCAGAAGAAGATGACATGACTGCGTTTGAATAAATGTAGATTGTTGTACATGAAAAAAATAAAACATCCCCTGAAAATAAGCCCTACTGCTTTTTTTGGAGCAAAAATTAATATAAGACCATGTCTTATTTTCAGGGAAACACGGTACTTACTCAAACAGTAGCAACCTCAGTAGCAGTGATTCCTTTGCACCTGGCAAGCAAATCCAATCTTCAACTGTTCAAACTATTATCTTGTCCTAATGCAAGCTCACAAAAACAAACAGCTTATGCGTTTCTACTTTAACCGAATACTCTAAGATTGTTTTATGGCCTAGGCACATATATTCTAAGAGACACTGAGGGCTTAGCTACAAGTCTTGGCTGGAGTGGGCTGGTGTGGGCTAAATAGGGTTGCTAGGAGATCCACTATGCCATTTGGTGCAATCTTCACATCCAAATGGTATATGAGCGTTAGGTGACCCTATTTAATCCACATCAGCCTGCTGCCAATTTGCTAGTGTCATGAAGTGGCTTAAGAAGAGAGCCACTTCAGGAATCTGGCAAATTAAACACTCCCTTGGCTTTGTGGAGGAGCTGAGGAAGTGATTTTTCTTCCCAAGTGTTTTAGGGCAGCACATATGTGCTGCATCATTAAAAAAAAAAAGACAAATGAAAAACATCCTCCCAGATGCAGGTGAGAGGCAATGAGGCACGTTTTTGTTTACTTTTCTCTTAAAGTTCTGGTAGAAAATCAGGCAGGTTCTTGACTCAACCTTTAAAAGAAAAGCAAACAAAAATCTCCCTCATTGCCCCCTTCTGTCTCCTCCCACTTCTGGGAGGAAGGTTTTTTCTTTCTTTTTTTGTTTTTTTGTTTTTAGTGATGCAGCACATATGCACTGCCCTAATGCACTTACTCCCCCCCCCCCCCATTTCCTTAGCCCCTTCACAGAGCCAGGGAAGTGTTTAATTTGCCAGGGTCCTGAAGTGGCTCTCTTCTTAAACCACAGTACTGGCAAATTGACAAGGGAAGGTTTGCTTTTGGTTTGTTTCCAGTGATTGAACATGTTGGAAATGAATCGAAACAGAGTGATCCTACCTGCATCAAAAAAAGCAGAAACCCCTGATAGAGGCTAGAAAGGTGCAGGTAAGACCACTCGGGGGCAGGCTGGTTTGCTCCAGCAAAGATGTCATCTGATCTCTGTCTTTAGGAGTGAAACAGCCTGTCACTAGAGTAGATCAAAGCGGGGGCTAAGCACTTCCTCTGACTTGTCTGTGCCTGGGATTTGAAAATAAACTTTTCCAAGTCTGGGTCTACTAAATATGGCTCTATGATCCCGTATTAACTGATCATAAGGTAGTTTGGGGGTGGGCAAGCTCCATAGGTCCAGGGAACAATTTTAGGTAGTGCCACGATGGGGAGCATCAGTTGCCCAGAACAAGACAAGAAGTTGCTAGGAATCCAGTTCTATTTTTGTAAACCTTGCCTCTTTTTTCCCCCCTTTATGGGTGCAGCAACATACAGGGGGCCTTATGTCTTGTTTTAAAGCAAAATTTTCTCTCTTGCAGGCTTCTAGGAGAGAGAATAGCCAATTTGGGGCTGATTTTTTTTTTTCATAAGGCAATGTTGAGAGGGGTCTGGGAGGGACTGGAAAAAGGGACCACATGCAGCCTGTGGCCCATTGAATTTACATCCAAGTTGCAAAGGGTCATTAATGGAGCTTGTTCCAGGAGTTGGATCTTGGTCTGTTCCCTGAACTGTGGGGTTATGACAGGCATGGGTGGGGGTTAGAAGAGGACTGAGCCCTCTCTGAAATGATTAGGCAACAAGACTCTCATGTAGTTGAGACGTCTCAGGAGTGCGATGAATAAAAAGTGTTGTAAAGATAATTAGGCACCAAAAATATTAAGGCCATAATGGTCCTAGGAGTGGGGGGGGGGGGGGGATACCAAGATTTGAAACTGAAGCTTGAGACAATTCAGTACTCACTTGGGAGTAAACCTCACTGAACACAACAGGAGGGGACTCACTCCTGAGTAGATATTGTCCTTCGATAGGTCTTCACAGTCAGAAGCTGGGCTTTCTATGACTTTTGAGTGTCCTTTCTCCTCCAAAGCCATATCATGGTTTCATTCCAATTAGGTGCTGTTTGGGGCAGCAGAACCCCAGTTGCCTGCTGCAGCATTTCCCCCCCCCCGCTTATTAATACCGGGGGGGGGGGGTTTCCTGAGCTGCTTTGTGCAGCATTGAATCACAGAGTTAGAGAAAGCATGATAGACCTTGCAGGCTGCCTGATGCTTGCATTGCATAAGCTGGACTGAGGAGAAGAGTGTGGACTAGGTGTGGAGGAATAAGAAGCTGATGAAGAGACAGTATAGGAGATGTTCTTGAGGTTTCTGCTCCATGTAAGGTGGTGTGGCATTTAGGGTAACGCACTGCTGGTCTTCTGTCTCGCAGGCTGATGATCAACTTTGTGTCAGATCCAAAGGCCTATCTGTGGCATGGATACTTCTATGCGGTGCTGCTGTTTGTGACTGCACTGGTGCAGTCTATCTGTTTGCAGCAGTACTTCCAGCTCTGCTTTGCACTGGGCATGAGTGCACGCACTGTCCTTATGGCTGCCATCTACAAGAAGGTCAGTTGGGTGCTTTCCCTCATGCCGGCCATTCAACACGGAATGACTGCTTCCCCTCAGTGGGTTGGCTTGGGGGCAGCAGTTGGGATTGGCTGGGCAGAAATGGAAGGCAAGAGTAACAAACTGGTTCTTGATCTTCTGGCTGTTCTGCCTGCTTTGGAGTGAAGGAAAAGCTTGGACAAGTTACTTTTCTGGAAGGTAACTCCCTGAATCTCTCAGCCAGCAAAACCAATAGAAATGCTGGCTGGGAAATTCTAGGAACTGAAGTCTAATAAAAGTTACTTTTCCAAGATCTGGAACAGATGGGTTCACTCTTTAAATGTGGCCCCATTTCACATGTTAAATTAGAGCCACACTATCTCTTCCAATGCCTCATTGTCTTTGTAGTCATTGCTGTGCTCATTGTGTGTTCTTTGCCTCTGCTTCCTGTGGTAATTACTGTATCTGCCCACAGGCCCTTACAGTCTCCAATGCCACACGGAAGGAGTCCACAGTTGGTGAGACAGTGAATCTAATGTCAGCAGACGCCCAGCGCTTCATGGACTTTACAAACTTTGTACACCAATTGTGGTCAGCTCCACTGCAGATAGTACTGTCTCTTGTGTTTCTGTGGGCAGAACTGGGCCCCTCTGTGCTTGCTGGGCTTGGAGTTATGGTGCTGCTCATCCCTATCAATGCTGTGCTGGTTGCCAAGGCCAGGACCATCCAGGTGAGTGCAGACTTTCTCCTTTAAAGGAGACCATCCCTCTCCAATCCAGATGCTCGCCTGAACCCCCAGAACCTCTGTTCATCATTCTTGACCTTCTATGATCCCAGTCCTGTAAATCCCACTCTTTAGCTTTTATTGTTCCATTATGGTTAAACAGGGCCAGCTCTGCCCTTAGTCAAATTAAAGGGGGCAGCTCAGGGCCAGGGCACCAGTGACTTGCTGAAAGATAGAATTGTGTGCATTTTGGGAGCTGTATCATGCCCTCTGAGGTGGCCTGCTCTCCTCAGCTATGGTCGAGGATGCTACTCTTGAAATAAGATTCAGTTGCCACTCTGGTCAGCTTGATGTGAGATGGTGGGAGGTGACCAGAATCCTGTGGGTGTTCGCATAAGTTTAGGTAGGTACCTTTCTGTGGCTAATTGACAAGGTGCCAGGGTACATCTTGGTGATATGTCCAGTCATGCACCTGAGTGTATGACTGAGATGTGCCCTGGCAGCTCATAAATGAGCTTCAGCAGGCTATGCAAATTTATACAAACACAAATGGGATTCCAACCCTTCGGTCATTGTTTTGGGATGGCCTGGTAGCAAAGCTGGTTTCTTGCCTCTTTATGACTGTGATGCCCTCCACTGAACTGACTGCCCTTAGTGCGCCGTCCCTATCCATAATGGAAAAGTGCTAGGGACATTTCTTGCCAGGAAGGGGAAGTGGTGGAGGCTGAACCAGTTTACCACTTCAGGTGAGGGTAGAGAGATATATTAATAATTATGAGCTCTCGAGTTGATTCCAGCTTAGGGCAACCTTTCCAGGGTTTTCTATGTGCAGAGTACTCAGAAGTGTTTTAACATGGCCTTGTTCAAGGACTTTGTGGCTTGCCCAAGACCACACAAGCTGGCTCTTCTCCTACAAGACACAGTAGGGAACTAAAGTTCTGACCACTGGCTCTGCACCTGGATGCTCCAGCTTGCTGAACAATGTTGGGACAGCCAGGAGAATGGAATTGTCAGGGTGATGGACTAGGATTCAGAAGACTTTGGTTGGAATCCCTGCATGGCCATGAGTGGTGGCACTATTAAACCAATCCTTAAATACCTCCAATTTCTTGTAAACTCTGTCAAGTCACTATAAATTGGAAGCAACTTCACTGCACTTAAGAACAACGAAATATGGTTACCTAAGTGACAATCAATAGCATTACATTCTCTGTGTTGTTGGTATGAACATTTTTACAGCTACTGCCTGGGGGCTAGGGGGTCAGAGCAGGCTTCCTCTTTTTCCCTTCCCATTGCACTCCCTCTAGCATTTCAATTTATAGCAGCTGCTAGTGGCCAGAATTATCATTCTCCATGTCACTGTATTTTCCCACTTCCAGTAGAAGCTCCAGGTGCTGTTTCTATCAATAAAATATGGCTGCCTTTTCCTGCTTTGGTGTCACTGAAAGGGAGAAAGAACCTGATGCCTAGCCTTGTCAAGGTCAAATGCATGACACCTGGCTGATGACCACACTGGCTAAGAAATTCTGGGAGCAATGGTCCAAAGAAGTAACAGGCCATAATCCAAGTAAATATGTATACCTGTGTAAGTGCATTGGTGTAAATCAACATGGGAAACAGCCCCTAATTAATGATTCCCCAACTGAAGTCCTAGTAGCCTATCAGTTGTGTGACTCGTCAGCACATCTGGGGGTACCAGCCTAAGAGTGGTGGGGTGGGGCATGCCATGCAATGAAGAATTCAATCAAGGACTTGCTCATTAGCAGCTCTTCGCTGCGCCAAGTTATGTCAATGCAGTTACCCAGGTGTAAATACTCACTTAGTTCAGGCCACCTTTTCAAACTCTGACCCAGTGTAACTTCCAGAGATCTATTTGAGAAGTAATAAAATCACAGCATAATTGGTGCTTCTGACTGTCGGCGGCAAAGCAAAACAACCTCTCAATACAGATTTCTGACAAATGGTGTTTCCTGAGGGGTTATGGTTTTTCACTGTAAGTTGGAACTGACTTGACATAACATAACAACAAATGGCAGTTTGTGGCTCCCTGTTACTCACTTTGGTCATCTTTGTTTAGATTAAAAACATGAAATATAAGGATGAGCGTCTGAAGATCATGAATGAAATTCTCGCAGGTGTCAAGGTGAGTGAGAGGAAGAGACCAGAATATTCCACCCCGGGGACGGTAGCTGCCCCGCTAAGTATGACATCAATGGGATTTGATCACCAGGCCTTGTGTTACTTAAACCAGGGGCATGAGACCTTTTTCCTGTCAGGGACCACTTTAGTCCTTTGGTGAAAACCTGGTATGGTGAGGCTGGGTTCAAAGGCCAGAGGTACCAAAATAATAATAGAAGGAGCTGGAACTAAAGTGGGTATGTTTTGAAAGTAGCCCAAAGTCCACATGTAACCACTGGACTGCAGGTTCCTCACCTCTGGCTTAGACATGCGAGGGGCATGGAAACTCAGAGTATTGCCTTCCGTCTCTGCCCGATGGCCTCAAGGAACAAACCTCTGAGCTCAGTGTTTGCATTGCTTTTACCAGCTCTCGGTGTATACACTGACCAAGAAGAGGCTTAACATTGCCCATATTGGATATGGGGCAGGGTGGGGTGGCGCTCCCGTCCTCTTTGGACTGGATGAAAAGCTCCCTATTTCTGAACTGCATATCTGACCGTGAGCATTCTTCAGATCCTGAAGCTGTTCGCCTGGGAGCCCTCATTTCAGAAGCGGGTTGAAAAGATCCGAGCCCAGGAGCTGAAGGGCCTGCTGCATTTTTCCTACCTGCAGTCCGTCGCCATTTTCGTCTTCACGTGTGCTCCTTTCCTAGTAAGATTATGTTTGGGAGTGGGGCTGGGCCATTGGGAAGGAGATGGAGCTCCTAAAGAAGAAGAAACTGACTTTAAAAAGAACAGGAAGCCCATGTAACATATCTTAGCCTTAAAAGCTAGGCTTGGACTAAGGGGTGCAATCAGATAGATGCAAACGTGTGCACCTGATTGTGCCCTGGAAAGGGTCGTATTAACAGGAGCAATCTCCTTTAAAGCAACCCTTCTGTCTGCTAAGGACAGCTCCAGCCTGACCCCCCTCTCTGCAAAAGCAGAATCACTACAAATGGACCAAAAAGGTCCACTTTAGGCACAGACTGGGGTTGGCTGGTGTGCAACTTTCTGTACATCATGTGAACTAATTGTATCAGCTCCAAGTTGCTCTTCAGCTGATATTTCTTCCCAGAGGGAGTTTAACCTGTCTCCAAAGCAAAGGCTTCGGGTGCTTTTGAGTGCTTTATACATTGCTGGCTCCTTCCAGTGCAAAAGGCACATCTCGCCTTCTGACTCTGAATCCACAGGTCTCTGTGGCAAGCTTTGCTGTGTATGTGATGGTGGACGAGAACAACGTCTTGGATGCACAGAAGGCCTTCACTTCTATCTCTCTCTTCAATATTTTGCGCTTTCCTCTTGCCATGCTGCCTATGGTGCTGTCCTCCCTGGTGCAGGTGAGCAGACTTGTGCAGTGCAGCGGGGAGGGGCGGGGGACGGGACATGTACCTGCATACAACTATAATGCCTAGCATTTATTTTACTTCATAAAATTATCATGCCCAGCACACGCAATCAAAGTTGCCATGTTGGCTAGAGAGTGCTGGGCACTGTAGTCCAAAAAAGTAAGTTTTCTAAGCTCTGATCAGAATGAAGCAGATGACCTCATGCTTCAAGGCCACTTTCAGATCGGATGGCCCTTTTCTACATCATCAACTTACTAGGCATTAGCAACAGCAGTTTTTGATCAATGCCAGGTGGTTAGTTCTGGGAGCTGCCATGTTACTGTCCCACAATTTCCCCCATCTACCGAGCCCCTTCTTTGTTGGGGGCTCTGTAAAAAGCTGACAATGGTGACTCTCAGAGCAAGCCACACACCAGAGACTGGAGCCCTGAAAAGAATCGTTATGGTAACCATTAATGGTTAATGTTGAGTCCCACTAGGTATCTGGCAGCTGCCCAACAATACTGGACACTGACAAGGGACCTGCCATGTCTGGCTCTGCTTCTGCACTCTACAGGTCAATGTGTCTACCGCACGGTTGGAGCGATATCTGGGCAGTGAAGACCTGAACACTTCAGCAATTTGGCATGAACCCCGGCCTGGTAAATGAAGGATATAGATAGAGTTTGGGAGTCAGAACAGGCAGACTACTAGAGTGAATGTAGAAGGCTGAAGAAAAATGTGGAAGATATATGTGGGGCTTGTTCTGCAGTTGGGCTGGAATTGATCTTGCCCCACTTTTACAACGACGAAAGGGATAATGATGATGCCACTCTGTTCCCCCCTCCCTCTTCTAGGCTGTGCTGTGCATTTCTCTGATGCCTCCTTTGCCTGGGAACAGAATTCTGAGGCCACCATTAAAGAGTGAGTCATCACCACACATTGGAACAATAGGTGTGGGCAAAGACATTATTCTTTGCTTTAAAGGTACAAAGGTGGTGATAGTGGGGGGGAATCCTTTCTTATTTGATGATGTACAGGGTCAGAAAGGAAAAGGTAAGTCAGGCCCCTGGGGCCAGGAAAACACTTCAGCATTGCTTTACTCAATGGGGGTGTTTTTTCATGGATCCAAGGGCTGGTGCCCACTTTTGTTTACATGCCTCCAGCCCTTACTCAGCTTCGGTCTGTGTGCTCTTCTGCCCTTGCAGCATAACGCTGGAAATTCCACCTGGGCGTCTCTTGGCTGTAGTGGGGCCTGTGGGGTCAGGAAAATCCTCACTGGTGTCAGCAATGTTGGGTGAGATGGAGAATATCAAAGGGCACGTCAATATCCAGGTGAGGAAAGAACCTTTTTGCTTCATTCGTTAAGGCCTGGCCTACATATGGAGCTAAAGAAATGTTAAAATCTTGAAGGGTTTTTTTTTAACCTTTAAAAAAACTTTTTAAAATGTTCTTTTGAACAATTTAAATTATTTTTAATCAGTTGTTTTAATGTGAAATAGGTTTTAATTGTTTTTTTTAATACTGTGAATTACATTTATAATATAAATATATTTTAACTGCCTTTGGCTTTTAAACATTTTTGGAAGCTGCCACAAGTCTCTCTTAGGAGAAAGGTGGGGTATAAATAAAATATAAAGACTGAATGAATGTTGTAAAGTGGAGGGTTTCGCTTTAGATTGCAGCAAACTCAGTGAAGAGAATTGTGCCATCTGAAAGATTAGCCAATGTAGCAATTATGTTTTTTGTGAACTATATTCCACTATGTCAGATACATCAAGTATTATTGGTTGAGTAGGATAGTAAAGAGTGGCATCAAAGGCAAATGGAATACTAAAAGTGCCAATGGTGTTAATTACCTTATTAACAGTGGCCATTCACAAAACAGTTTTCAGTGATAACAGACATCCTCACGACGAGCCCAAGAAATGTTGCTGCCTGAGGCAAAGCAACTTCCTCCCAAAGTCAAGATCTTTGGGCACTTGAGGCAGAACATCTCATAAACATCTGTGCTTCTATCACTTCAGAGGCCATTTTACTTTATTCTGTCATCTTAGACCAGGCTTAAGTGTTCTCTGCTGTGTAGTTAAGTTGCTTTCCCCTCTAACCCTGTGGAGCATCTAGACCACGGTGTGAGTGGCCTTCCACATACTCTCATGACATTATGGGTGCCATTGTCAATTTCTTTTCAGGGCTCTCTGGCATATGTGCCTCAACAAGCATGGATCCAGAATGCCACACTTAAGGACAACATCCTTTTTGGGTCACCCCTCGATGAGACTCGATACCAAAAGGTCATAAAGGCATGTGCTCTACTCCCAGACCTGCAGCTGCTTCCAGCAGGAGACCTCACTGAGATTGGAGAGAAGGTACTTACTTTGGGATTAATGAAAGAAAGAGCAGATGGCCATGTGGGAGGTACAGATAGGGGAAAGAGATGGGAAGGATTCCTTGAGCACCTGAGAAATTCAGTGAAATTTGAAACAAAGGACTTCAGGACGCATGCAAGAATATGGGTGACTGTGGGTTGGACAGACTAAAGACATTTTGTTAGGCCTGAGGCAAACAACAAAATGGTGGCCCCTCTCATTGCACATACAAAACTCAACTGGACTGAGACATCCATCTTACTTCGGCACTAATAATGGGACAGCGTCTTGCACCAAACTAGAAGGTGGACAGAGAGGAGGCCTCATGGCACCCATCTCCCCTTTCCAACATCTTTCTGCCACCTCATAGAATCTGCTGCCTTGGGTGACTGCCTCACTCTTTGTTGGTATGGCCCTGGATCTGAGTGGTTCAGCTTTGCAATGGAGTCCACAAAAGCACCTAGTCCACTAAGAAAGGTTACTGGTCCTCCTGTGCCTGCCCCCCCAGTTGAAAAAAGCAGCAACCAAATCTGTTCCAGTTCACTACACCTTCTTTCTCTGTATATCTACAGTATCCCAAGGAATTGACAAATGGCTATTTACAAGTCTAGTATAGTAAGAGAATGGCCAGTATATACAGTAGTTGCTCAAGTAGATGGAAAGTGTCAAGGTCTCCTGGTTCTGCAGTATCTACAGTCATCATCTTCATCTTCTTCTTGTTCTTTCTGGGAAAAAAACTGGAATAAAACGGCTTGGGCCCTGGATACCTGAAGGACCGCCTCCTTCCATATGAACCTACCCGGCAGTTAAGATCTAGCCAGGGGGCCCTTTTGAAAGAGCCGTCCCTCAAGGAGGTAAGAGGGATGGCTTGTAGACAAAGGGCCTTTTCGGCAGCTGCCCCCAGACTATGGAATGCCCTCCCGACTGAGATTCGTCTGGCGCCGACGCTGATGACATTTCGGCGCCAGGTCAAAACCTTCCTGTTCCAGAAGGCTTTTAATTGAAATGATATCAGCTGTGGGTCCGATGGCAATTTTTTAGAGTATATATTTTAATTGCATTTTAATTGTTTTGTCTTTTTATTGTATTTTAAATGTTGTAAGCCGCCCAGAGACCTCTGGGTAGTGTGGGCGGCATATAAGTTAAATAAATAAAATAAATAAATAAATAAATAAATAAAAAGTTGATCTGAACTCAGCAAGCAAACAAATACTGGTGGTCAGAAGGGTTCAAAAAAGTGTGGCTATCCACTGGTGCTGAATCATAAAAGGCTCAGAGATCCTTTCTTTTGCAGGGTATTAACCTGAGCGGAGGCCAGAAGCAACGTGTCAGCCTGGCTAGAGCTGTTTATAACAATGCAGACATTTATGTGCTGGATGATCCCCTCTCTGCTGTGGATTCCCATGTAGGGCGACACATTTTTTACCAAGTCATGGGACCAGAGGGGCTATTACGTGACAAGGTGAGTCCTTGACTTTCCTTGCCTTGTGGCACACAGATGGAAAATGTATTATATTTATTATTGTTTCAAGAAAAACAAAAACCACATACAAATCCAATCAGTGCAAGGAATTAGTGTTACTGACTAAAGTACTTGTAAACTAGCTCCAAAAGGAACTGTTGACTGCTGCAATATTCCATTATTTGTTTCAGAACTAGTCTTCTATCAATATCAGCTTTAGGGATGTGTCTTTGTTGTTTTTGTTATTTATGCTAAATCCCAGAATTCTCTAAGAATTCTCTAGGCAGAATTCTAAGAATTCCAGCTCACAGACCTGCACATACAGACACCTACATTGCACTCACCTGGACCAGTGCCTAGTCCTGAGCCTGCATGGCTTAGCTTCTGCCTTGCTTGCTATTGAGACTGTCCAAAAAAGAAAGCTGCTGCATTGCTTCCTGGGACTGGTAGTCTCGCTGTCCTTTAGACTCTATAGAGGGCAGCTCTTGAAGAACTACCACTCCCAGGAAGTACTACAGTAGCTTTTATTTGCATATCTACAATAGGAAGTGAGACCTGAGCTTAGCCAGGCATTCTGAGAGCTAGGCCTTGGTCCAGCTGAACAAAATGTGTGTGTGTGTCTGTGGGCTGGAACTCCCAGAATTTTGCCTGGGGAATTCTTGGAGAATTCTGAGATTTGGATGTGTGTCCCCCCTCCCCCAAAGGTCACATCCCTGATCAGCTTTACTTGTCTCTGACTAAACATCAAAACAGGTGTTACAGTGATCCCATCAGTAGCAGCAGAGCTTCCATACAAGGATTAAAGGTACCCAAGTCTGGTGTGGAATTGGAGTCAGGCAGAAAGGATGAATTCAAGGTTGCAGTAGAGGTTTAAAGGAGGCAGAAGGAGATGGTAACTCTAAGGTGGATGTCACAGTTGAAAAGGGTTACACAGAACCCCCGTACTCTAGACAAAGTGTTTGCACTGAGGTGGAAGTAAGCTTAGCTGCAAGAGTTTTGTAGGCTCTGGTGTATCTGGATTGGCTTGGAGAATCATCTGATGTCATTCAGACGGGAAGACTGGCCAACTGTCTTCATGTTTAGAGACACCCTCTTGTCCATAAGGCCTCGTCTGTGTCAGCTCTCAAAGACTCAGGAGCGCTTGATGGTGGTACGGATTGGTACCCAAGACTAGCAACTGTGGCCCTTAGTTCGAGACTGTCATCCTCAGTGCCTTTACAGCAAAATAGTATGGAAAAGGGAGCTGTTAAGAGCCACCAATTGATTGTTTAGTTGTCTTCTTGAAAAGCTAGTTTTCCGATGTACAGCACAAAAATAAACAGTGAGAATGCCAGAAAAGCCTCCTTAAGTAGGCACACTGTAACACAGGTGCCACAACTAAAAAGACCCAGCCTGTCAAGCAGAGACCAAAGTTCAGATGGCTGGGGCAGAATGGATACATTCAAACAGAGACATCAGCTGTGATACTTGTGAGAGGAAATGGTACTTAAGAGATGCTGATACCAGGGCTTTAAAAAGAAAACCAGCACTTTTGAGGCCAGAAATTAACAGACAACTGTATAAGTGAGGTAGAACTGGGTGATGTGCTCCTTTCAGTCCCCAGATAATTAACTAGGAAGAATGCGGGTGCCAGGATTTTGAATTTAGCTGAAAGAAAATATGGAGCCTGTTGGGAGCAGCTTCAAGTGTTTGAACTCTGCCTTTAGAAGAAGCAGTACTTGTTTTTAAAGCATGCAATAATAGAAATTTAGAAGAATTGGTTTAGATTACTAAAGTGGGTCCTTTGTAAAAATGAGACCATGGAGGGGTGCTGTGTAGAACCTGTACTTATAATGACAACTCCAGGATCTAGTGTGTGTAGGGGTGCCATCTTAATGCTGTCCCCTGAAGACACTGTGCTGTTTTATGCTACAGACCCGGATCCTGGTGACGCATAACCTGAGCTTCCTGTCACAAGTGGATGACATTGTGGTGTTGGTGGATGGAGCTATCTCAGAACAAGGTTCTTATAGCACCTTGCTGGCAAATGGTGAGGAATTCGCTCAGCTGCTCAACACCTATGGAAGCCAGCAGGAAGGCACACCTGAAGAGGAACCCACAGGTGAGTAGCATTGCAGTACATTTGAGATCAAGGAACACTGCTCAAGGGCACCTTTCAGGATGCATTTCACTATGGGGTGATGCCACCACGACACCTTCAACATTCCCAGTCTCCTCTGATTTCAGAAGCTAAGTAGTGTCATACCTGGTTGGTACTCAGATGGGAGTCTATGAGGAAATACCAGCTACTTTATTGGGGAGGGGCCATAGCTCAGTGGTCATAATGTACTTCACACTCAGAAGTACCTAGCTTCATTCCCCAGTATCTCCAGGAATCCTGCAGAAGGTCTAGAGAGCCACTGCTAGTCAGAGTTTAAATACTGGGCTAGGTGTACCAATGGTTTGACCCAGAATAAAGTAGCTTCCCGTGCTGTTATGAGTCCCACTGAGGTCGGTGTCGTTGAACATGATGTAAGACTTCTGTGTCTCAAGATGTTTTTTCTGAACAGCAAGGGGACAAATGGGCCTTATGGGATTCAGCAGGAGGAGGAGGTGCATGTAATATTGTAGCTCCTAGATTCACTCACCTTGCTGCCATTTCCATCCCTCTGTTCCATCATCCCATGCTCTTCACTTTTTCTAGTGGGCCTAGAGGAGGATGTGGAACAGGATGATGAACCTGAAGCTGGAGCGGAAGAAGTGCCCACTGATGTGGTGACTATGATCCAAAAGAGTGAGGCCAGCATCCGGCGGAAAAACTTCAGCCGCAGGTCAGGGTCTTCCATGAACCTTCAGCCACTTTCTCCTCAAAGTGTCTTTCTTTGCCCTTTCCTGTCTCCATTCAGTCCCCCTTTTCCATCCCCCTCTTTGCCATCCCTGCCTCTCCTTCGTTGGCTACTTGTTTTGGAAATAGTTTAGGTGGCAGGCTGTTGGGTGGGTTTGGTGATGAGGGGAAACAAGAGCCCTTCTTGCATTTTGAGGAAAACATTTATCCCTTTCTGTAGTGCTTTTTATGACAACAGTGTTGTATAGCAGTCACTGAGAGTGTCGGACTAGGACTTGAGAGATCCAGATTGGCCCACGAAGTGTATTCAGTGAAATGGGGCTAGTCACTGTCTCTTAGCTTGACCTACCTCAGAGAGTTGCTGTGAGAATAAAATGAGGAAAAGGTGAGCTATGCCTTGAGCTCATGGGAGGAAACATGGTTTACAAATGTAACTACTACAAAAATATGCTTCTCTTCTTCCCCTTTGCCCAAACAGCTAAATACATCTGGTCTCCCCATACCCAGTCACCCCATCGTCCCTATCCTTTTCGTATGAACACGTTCAGTATTGCTTGCAGGATTCAGACCTCTTTTTGCACAACAGATACTCTGTGAATTTGTCCACTTCCTTCCTGTCCTGCCCTCAGTGTTGCTGTGGCCCTTCCCTGTCCCTCATGCAGATATAGTGAGCCTTTCAGCTGCACCCCAGAGTCAGGAAGTGCCTTTGTTAATGTTAGCCACTTCTCAGCTAAATGATGCCAAGCTGACTAATGCAGGAGATGTTGATGGCAAAGGAAATGGAGGCAAAACAGTGCACTCTTAGTCTGATACATGAAAGATTTCATTACCCTAATTAGGCATGTGCACTGTCTTCAGACAAATGTGTAAATGTGAACCAGATCAGAGGCATTTGTGCATTTCAAGCCAGAACAAGAACCCATGACATGAAGCAACCCCATCATGGATTCCTCATAATGAGTCCAGCATTCACGTGTCACAGTTAGAAGTAGAGAAAGAGAAGGGAAAGCTAAGGAAGACAAAGGAAGGTAACTCTTTGCCTTATAAATAAACCTTCCTTGCCATTTCTGCTGCACAGTCATTGGTCAAATCATCAGTCTTGTAGCGACAGCACTATTAATTTCAGATCTAGGGAGCAGGAGAGGTTTTGGAAAAAACAAACAAAGGATGGAACATGTAGAACAGTCATTCTCAACCAGGATCAGATGATTCCCTGGCACATTTGAAGGGAGGCACAAACTGGAAACAATCCTTCACACACCACCTTATAAGGTTTGTTATGTGACTTATTCAATCCTGATATGACCTATCTTTCTTTTATATTGTGTTTATGGCCATGGGCAAAAAAAGTTTAAGAATGGCTGGTGTAGAAGAATAGGCACCTTGCATTGCCCTTTTAAGAAAGATCAAACATGACTGTGCCCATTGCCCTTTTATGTCCCTCACTCACTCCCCACCTTAGGAAACTAATTAGGACTTTCTCCTGGCAGCTGGAAAAAAGGAGGAAATAAAAATAACACTAACCATCCATCTTTGCAGAATTCTGCAGAGACCCTTCTGTCCTGCCTGCACCATTCAATCCATGATTTGGTCTTGCCATTTACATTATCCCCACATTTGTAGGAATAGGATCTAATGGAGAACTGAAAATGTACAAATACCATAATGGATCTGGACAAGGCTTGGGTCAGAGTGTCATCAAAAGGGCATAAGGTGGGGCAACCCAGCAATTTATTTGGGACATGTCAGGACATGTCAAACGTTTTCTGCACATCCCTAAATCCAATAATCAGTGAAGCTGAAGGTTGGTATAGGCCGAATGCAATGGGAGGAAAATATAGGAACTGTATCCCTCATCATTGTTCTCCTGTTCCTAGCCTCAGTAGCAGCAGTAACATGTCCCTCAAGAAGGCCCATCAAGAAAAGCAGAATGAGAACCGAACAACAGAGATAAAGGGACAGAAGCTCATTGACAAGGAAGTCATGGAAATTGGCAAGGTGAGGAGGAGCCAGATATATCTTCTGCTCATAATTGGAGCAGATCTCCCAAAGAAAAGAAAAGAAAAGAGAAAAAGAAAAAAGATCTCAAAGAGATAAAAATGGAGACTATAGCGGGGATAGGGAACCTGTGGATCTCCAGTTAGGGCTGAGTTGATTTCCCATCATTTCAACTATGCTGTGCTGGCTGAGGCTGATGGGAGTTGCAGTCTTATGATATCAGGAGGGCCATGCATTCTCTATCTCTGGACTAAAGGAACTTTAT
Source organism: Intellagama lesueurii (assembly GCA_037013535.1). Taxonomy (NCBI): domain Eukaryota; kingdom Metazoa; phylum Chordata; class Lepidosauria; order Squamata; family Agamidae; genus Intellagama; species Intellagama lesueurii. The sequence goes on from JBAJHW010000003.1 coordinate 216,965,407, forward strand.
CATATTGCTAAATGGAGACAACAGGAAAATCCCTTCCTATAAGGTGGGTGAAGGGGTCTCCTTTCCATCAGCCCATGTATGGGCAAAGCATATCCTTTAGCAGCTCAAAGGCCCTGTGTACCTGTAAAAAGCCCACTCTCACTCTCTAGGGACATTGGAGGAAATTTACCCATGAGCTGTTTTAGGTCAGGAGGAGAATTTTTTTAAAAAAACCAAAAACCAAACTAGAATTAACTACTAATCACAGCTCAGAGAACACTAAAAATCTGGCAGAATTGCCCTCCATGCCCATAATTGGGCAAAGGAACCTTTTAAGAGTTACGTTTTATTTAATACCATGGGGGGGGGGGGGGGCGTCTTCCAACATCCAGGCATGGAAATGTGTGGTTCCAGGACATATGGAAATTGCCCTTGTCTGTATTAACAGGAAAAGAGGTGATAATACTTCAGCTCAGTGTGTGTAGTACTAATTTGTGCTGCTTGAATTCTCCTTCTGCCACGAAGGAAGGCCCATTTGTCCCCTTCTGCTGCTCTGTGTAAGAGTTGTCTAATGTACATCCAAGGAGTAGCTCCATCTATCTGTCCTAGTGACTTTCATTGGTTCTCTTTATTCCCCAATGAAGAGAGCTGGGGGCCGTGTGTGGTTGACAGCAAGCTTCTGCCCTGCAGGTGAAGTTCATCATATATCTGCGATATTTGCAAGCTGTTGGTTGGTGTCTCTCGACAAGCATCTTCATTGGCTACGTAGCACAAGCTGCAGCCAACGTGGGCTCCAACCTGTGGCTTAGTGAGTGGACCAGTGATTCTGTAGTCTACCAGAATGAGACCTATCCAGCAGCTCTGCGTGACAAGCGGGTTGGAGTCTATGGAGCACTCGGTGTGACCCAAGGTAAGACTCCGTCCAGAAATGCAGAGTGATTAGGATCTGAAGTCTGAAAAGGGAGTGCCTCTGTGGGGCCTCTCTATCTGAGGTGGGACCCTAGAATATCAGGATTCCAACTCCCATGAAGAGTGCCTGTGGATAGTGGAAGTTATCTTCCACAGACATGTCACCCTGTATGCATAGGAGAGGGAACAGAATTGGGGATGGAGGTGTAGGGCATTCCTCCAGCTCACATGTTAATTCAAAATGCATAATAATGAGATTAAAATTCTAAATGCCTTTAGAATTTAAAAAAAACACTTGGGCCAATAAATTTCTGAAGTACCAGAACTGAATGGTGCTTGCTGCCCTTTTACAGCAAAACATATTCCTGCTATTTTCATGTCAGCAATACAATTTTGAGAGGAAGGAAATGATTTTGTAACTGCTCTTGTTAAATAATTGGGAGCCAGAAATCCATGTCCATCTACTTTAAATCAGCCAAAGATCTACCAGTAAATCCAGATTTACCTTCTGAACACCTGTACATGCATTTCTTCTAGCTCTCTCCCTGCTGGCAGCAACCCTTTTTGCTGCTCATGGTGCTCTCCGAGCTTCCCGGGTGCTGCATGCAAGGTTGCTCAGTAACATCCTCCATGTGCCCATGAGTTTCTTTGACACAACGCCTACTGGCCGCATCATAAACAGGTTTGCCAAGGTATGAAGTCATCCTTTTTGAAGTGTGCTAGTTCCCCAAATGTTCCCCTAACCTTTTTGGCTCTGAGAGGGGTTTGACTAGGGAAGTGGGCTAGTACCTTGAACAATCAATCATGTTATATTTATGGCTGATGAGACTGGGATTATGAGAAGAATTTCTCCTTTTCTCCTCACAGCCTAGAGCAACTCCCCCCCCCCCCCATACACACCTGGTGCCCTCTAGATGTTTTGGGCTTCAACTCTCATGATTCCCTCCCTGTTGGCCATCTAGCTGGGATTGATGATCACTGCAGTTCAAAACACCTTGGAGAGCACTAACTTGGGGAAAGTGGCTTTTGTTGTCCAATTTGAGACTGAAAACTTCTTGCAGGAACTTGCCTGGGTTTTTGCATATAGAACTGTGTAAAAGGGTTGCTTTGAACATCTGGAGGTGGGTCACTATGGCCCCTAAATGTCACAGGGTGAGTTGCTTAGCTGTTTTACTTGGTCCAGATCTCCCTAACAATTTCCAAATGTTAACAGGTGAGAGAATTCAAATTAGAAACTCTGAGTGAATTAAAAATGGACCAAACAGAGGATGCTTGTTGGAAGCAGTTTAGAAGTATTTTGGCATTACCATGCAAGCCCAGTGACCCAAGCCCTATGAAAGAGATGGATCTAAATGGGACACCTCTCTCTCAGGCTGCATCTTGAAACACTCTTGTGCATAACCTGGCACCCCTGATCTCGGATTATTCCAATGCTGATTCCCACCCCCCCCCCATTCTTTTTCCTTACAGGATATTTTCACTGTGGATGAGACTATTCCAATGTCATTCCGCTCCTGGCTGAACTGTTTCTTGGGAATTTTCAGTACTCTGTTGATCATCTGCCTGGCCACTCCTTATTTTGCTATTATCATGCTGCCTCTGGGGCTCATCTACTACTTTGTCCAAGTAAGTCAGTGCTGTCTCTTTTGGGAGAGGCCATTCCTGTTACTGACAAGTTATGTGCCTTCAGAAGTCCCACTAGAAACTCCAGGACTGCAGTTCCAAGACCTACTTGCTTCTCATGAACACTGCAAACCCACTGCAGTGAAATGAGGGACCGTAGCAGGCCACATATTCTTCTATAACGCCAAAAACGTATTTGCTGTTTTGAGAATGATGTAAAATTGTCAATGTAAAATGCACAGATACATTTCACTTTCTAAACAGACCTCAACAGATGGGTCTGATGGAGACACAACCTTGCTTAGAGCTGTTGAAATCAGCATTGTTAAGTGGGATTGGCTCTGTGTTGGATTTATAGCCAGAAATACTGACTTCATCCAACTTTCCTCTATACAGTTTTCTGGCCAAGTTTGTTCCCCTGCTGTGGACTTTTTGATGAACAGATCATTGAAGAACAGATATGTGATGCTTGGCTGTATAAGCAGGCAAATCTCACTTCACTGAAATCAAGCATTCAGCATTTCCTCTCATAAGGGAGACTCAGAAGTCCTTGTTTTTCAGATCTTTCCTCCACTGTCAGTTTCTACAGCATTTTGCCTATTCCTTCCAGTAGAGGAGCTTTTTCCTGCACCTGGTGCCCTCCAAATGTGTTGAACTGCATGTGGTTGCAGGGCTTGTACTGCAGCACCTCTGGCAGGCACACAGGTGGCTCTAGAGCAAAGATGAGGGAACTCTGCATGTCCAGGAATCAAGGGTGGCCTCTGGGTATCACCCATCTCCCTACAACTCCTTAAACTGTTTTCTCTGAAAAGGTGGTTGGGGTAGCGGGGCATTTAAACTGGGGAAGAGGATTAAGTGTGGAGGAGGAGAGACATATATACCACCTTGAGCTCATTAGAAGAAAAACGAGATGTAAAGGTAACAAAATAACTATAAATAAATAAATGTATGCATCTTAAATGAGCCAGCAGAGAACTAAGCTGTGCACTTTGTAAGTTGTTGCATAAAATGTGGCTGTACTTTGCAGGCACTTTACAAGCTGTTGCATAGAACTGAATTTTGCACTTTGCAAGCTGTTGTATGATCCAGAGTGGGAGGGCTGTTTTGTAGATCCTCTCTCCCCACCCATTTCTGGAATGCTTTCCTAGGACATTCCCAAATTGGAATCCGGCCAAAGATAGGAGGGGGAAAAAAGATTCCTCACCCCTGCATTAGAATTTCTGAAGCAGGGATGAAACACTTCACTTGTTACTCCACAAGCAGTACATTAAAATCTCAAGAGGGGTGCTGGCTTGTGGAGTGGTTGTGTAGTTGAGCGATCCGTATAGTGTGCAAGAGGCCTTGGCTCTATTCATTCTGTATTGAATTTTTTTAAACTTTTTTGTATACATACACTTCTAGCACAAAGGGAAAGACCTTTGCCAAAAAAACACACACAAAAAACAAACACCCCCCCCCCCCCCCAGTGTCCAGGAAGAAGACACAAAACCATTTTTGTCTGAGCACAAAATATCCTAGAAGCTGCAGGATGTCATCGTGGTTTATCACCGAAAAAGAGTCAGCAAAAATCTGAAAGGAACAATAATTTTAGGAGAACAAGAGAACATTGTGTCCCCAATACTGGTCAGTTTCAGAGGTCTCTGTCCTGCCTGTGGATCTCACTGGTGCCTCTTTCTGTGCTCCTCCTAGCGATTCTATGTGGCTACATCCCGTCAGCTGCGGCGTTTAGATTCTGTCACCCGGTCCCCCATCTATTCCCACTTCAGTGAGACAGTGACAGGTCTCTCTGTCATCCGGGCCTATGGCCACCAGGATCGATTCCTGAGACACAATGAGAAGATTGTGGACATAAACCAGAAGTCTGTGTACTCTTGGATAGTTTCTAACAGGTGAGGAGAGTATGGTATGTAGGGAAAGGCTCACTGTTTGTTGTAAGAAAGGTATGCTTGTCCTGTGGTACTTGAAAGACTACCCAGTTCCCTTTGATAGAGGTGTTTGTGGTTTGTAGCTCACTTCTTCAAAGGCATCTTGCGATATGGGATACAGTCTGCAAAAGCCCAATGAAACTTGTGACTTTAAGGAGCCACAACACTCTTCGCTCTTGGAAACTGCTGAAGTGAAGTCATGTCCTCTATAATCTCCCCCCCCCCCCAATCCTAAATGGTACAGGCCAAGGACCAGATGCTGTAGCTTGCATTATTCACCCTGTTAACTCTCACCCTCTACAGGTGGCTGGCTGTGCGCCTAGAATTTGTGGGCAACCTGGTGGTTTTCTCTGCAGCACTACTGGCGGTCCTTGCCAGAGGTTCTCTGGACAGTGGCATGGTGGGACTCTCCATCTCCTCAGCTCTCAACGTGAGTGGCTAAAGCCACAGCTGGCCTACGGTGGCTATATTTTTAATAGCTTTTATAAGCCAAGGGTGGGTCCAGACAAGCCTTCCCCCCCCCCCCCCGCAATTGCTGTGTGATAGTGCAGTTGCAGCTACACTGCGGTAGAACAGCCCCTCTAATAAACAAGAGAAAAAACTGGCAAGTTTTCTAGTCAGGTTATAAACATGACCAGTTTGGATTATCTGTTTTCATCCACTTGTGAAACTCTCTAGACTAAAAACAGGGTATTCAGAAGTAAAATTGATGGGATCGTGTGTGTGATGTAAGAACAAACTATAGCTGTAACCAGCATTTCTACAAGCACTCTTTTTAATGTTTTTTTTTTTAATTATTATTTTTGGCAACTTCAAATGGGTAATACAAAAAGATGCACAAAATAGGATACTAAGATGGTGCTGAGGAGCAGTTGCTTCAAAATGTCAAGAGAAGGGTATACATGGTAACCAGAAAGGGGCAAAAAAAAAAAAAATGAGAACAGGACAGTGCCATCCACATGGATGACATTGTGCCCACTGTGTGAACAGAACATACGGTGAGTTACTCTCTGAAATTATATGAAGTCTGCATTCAGTGGGAATTCTGCTTATAATGGAAGAGCAGTTATTAATATCACTGGAATTACTCTGTCTGGAATTATCCCTAGTAGGATAAAGTTGGGGGAGAGGAACCTGTCCTTAGGAAGCTCAGAGACTTATTCCCACAAAGAAAAGTCCTCTTATAGGGAGTGCTAGAAGTAGGGCTGTTCTTTAAAAGGGTTACAATGTCCATAGTTTCTATGACAAGCCACTAAGTCCTGTGTATGTGGCATCCACCCTAAGCACGGGACCGCGGACAGAGAGGGCAAGAAAATAAGGTCTATTAAGGTGATACTTCTACTTCTGCTATGCAGGTGACTCAGACGTTGAACTGGCTGGTGCGGATGACTTCGGAGCTGGAGACCAACATTGTGGCTGTAGAGAGAGTATATGAGTACACAGAGGTGGTCAATGAGGTACAGGGAATCACAAAGTTGTGATGAACAGCTGTCAAGATATATGGGGGGAGGAGGGGTGATATAAGATCCCAGTGCTATCTAGGAAAGGCCACAATATGGTTTGAAGCCCATTCTTCTGGTGTTTCTTTCAGGCACCATGGGTGACAGCACAGAGACCATGCTCAGACTGGCCAAATAATGGAGAAATTCATTTCGTGGACTATCAGGTGCGGTATCGGCCTGAGCTGGAGCTAGTTCTTGATGGGATCAGCTGTGATATCAAGAGCACTGAGAAGGTGAGTAACAGGGGGAGGTAAACACAGCTTTGTGAGACCTTTTGGAAGGACTGGCCCAATAATTTGTCAACAGGAAAAACCCCTCGGCCACCGAGCTTCTGCATGACCACTTTAGCTGAAACTCATTGTGGCGTTTGCCCTAGTGGCCCCTGCTTGTTTTTCCCTCACAAAGGCTCACGTCGTGTTTTCTTCTCGCTGCCACCAGTGGATTACTTCAATCCACAATATAAATGACGTTTGTCAGAACACTTGACTTGTGAACAGAAACAGAACTTATTTATTGAAGTGAAGCAGATTGAATAATAACAGAAGTTTCTCAGATACACATTATACATAAGCAATTCATCAAGTTATCTCAGTACATACTTCTTTTCTCTTGCTATATCATTACCACCTTCTCTATTTTCCTAACCAGCTCTATCTCTCTCAGTATGTTCCCTCTCTCTCTGACTAACCAGCCCTATCTGACTCCCTCCTTCTCCCGCCAAGCCTCATGTAGCTGCTGACTCCGCCTCTCCAGTCCTCTTATAGGTTCATGCAAATCAGCTCATGAATATGAATGGCATGAGTGACGTGGGCGATCGCCACACTCATAATTGAGGATTACTAGCTAGTAGGCTACCCTGGAGCTCTGCAACAAGAGCAAAAACTAGGGATATGAAGTTGCTCATTTTTCTCATATGTTCAACTTTTTAAGCCATATATTTTGAATGACTGGATAAATGAATCAAAAAAGTAAATACAAGCACTGTCAGTTGCCTAATTCTTGGGATGCTGCCTCTTCAGATTGGCGTCGTGGGACGCACAGGGGCTGGAAAATCCTCGCTCACGAACTGCCTCTTCCGCATCCTGGAGGCAGCAGGGGGAAAGATCATGATTGATGGGCTTGATATAGCAACACTGGGCCTTCATGACCTGCGCCAGAAGCTCACCATCATCCCACAGGTAAGAAGCCCTATAGATTTGAAGGCATTCAGGCTGGAATCTGGCTTCTTGAAAGGAGTGGATACAAACTCCAGCTGGAGAAGGAAGTGGTGGAGGTGCCTTTTCTTATTGACTTCATAGTCCTACCTCTCTTGGAGTCCACGATGAAGCAGTGCAGGTGCTGTCTTTTAACCTATCGCACAGTGCAACAAGGTAGCATCGATAGGAAGTGTATGGTCTGCAGGGCTCTCCTGAGAGTTTTACATCCCCAAAACAAATCTGTCTGCATTGCTTGTCTGCCATATCTTTAGTGGAAGAATGACTTAGGCAGTTGGTCCACTGCTTTTGGCTGTCAAGATGGGGAAACAGATGAAGAATCCTACCAGCTTCAACCCAATCCATAGCCACCTTTTCCAAGCCAACGCTGTGTGTGCTGGGTTTAGCTAAAAGCAGGAGTGGTACAATGAACACCAATCATTCCTACCTCTGCTACCCAACTCAGCTTAACAATTCTCCCTCCAAGTGTAGCTGTGTAAACATCTTGTATCCAAATCTGCAGGATCCTGTTCTCTTTTCTGGGAGCTTACGTATGAACTTGGACCCATTTGAGCAACACTCAGACAACGATGTCTGGCATGCTCTGGAGCTAGCACACCTAAAGTCTTTTGTGCAAAGCCTGCCTGAAGGATTGTCCTACCCAGTGAGCGAAGCAGGAGAGAATCTCAGGTACAAGATGCTAAAATACTGATGAGCTTTTAAACTATTGCAATCACTTCCTTGGTCACATCTCTTCTATCTCAATTCCAGCCTGCCCAGACTCATGGAGAGTACATCAGTACTGCTTAGGCATGGGACTTTAATTTTTCTTCAACTTCAGTCCACAGAATTCAGCACAAATTTTCTCAGTCAGGAAATTCAAAGTCCTCACAGGAGTTTTCAGTTAAAAACAAGTGGAGAATGAATGCTCTGGCACTTATTATTTGCATGTGAGGAAGAAAGAGGAAATAGCTTGGAAGAATTAAGCTCTGTGGGAGCTGCAAGGGATTAGGTAGTTTTTAAGTGGCATCCTGTACAGAGGCTAATAGGCAGAGAGACTACTTGTCCCCTAATCATTTGCAGGTCCCATGGAGCTTAGCTTTTCCCAACCATTTCCTCTGTCTTCTTCATATGCAGATAATGGCTGCTAGAGCTGTCATTCTCCACTGGTGTTCCACTGACAACTCCTGTCAGGACTTTAATTTCTTGGCTAAAGCCCCCAGAATTCTGGATGCAGAAATTCCTACTAAATTCTGGAACATAAAGTCTAAGAAATACAAAAGTACTATATCTAATGGTGCTGATTTTTGTCTCTGTCCCCTGCCAATGGCTGCATTTATTTAACTAACAACATAGGTGACCACCATTCTTGTTCCCACAGTGTGGGGCAGAGGCAGCTTTTGTGTCTGGCACGGGCCCTCCTCCGTAAATCTAAAATCCTGATTCTGGATGAAGCAACAGCAGCAGTGGATATGGAAACTGATCACCTGATCCAACAGACAATCCGAAGCGAGTTTGCCAATTGCACTGTGCTCACATTGCCCATCGGTTGCACACCATCATGGACAGCCACAGGTAACTGGCAGGATAATATGTATGTGGAATTCTCTCCTTGTCTACAAATGAAGTTTCAGGACTTCATGCTCTTGTGAAAAACATGTTATCTCCAGCATCAAGTCACCAGTCATAGGATAGAAAATACTTATCACCTCAGTGGAGAAGTAGGGAATGAGCAGTCATGTTCAGTAATTGCAGCACACTTCAGGATTACATTAAATCTTCCTTGAGCAAAAAGAAAGTTAGTGCAATCCTGTGCATGTTTAGTCACAAGCTCTATGGCACCCCCGTGCATGCAGCTTTTATTTCTGTAAAGTATATATTGGTTGCAGCCTTAGAACTGTAAACCCAGAAAGTTTGTGGTCCATTCAAAATGTCTGTGGCCAAAATCCTCTTGCCTACTTATCCTGGTGTAAACACTAAGAGGCAAAGCTCTTCAAGTTAAAAAATCTCTGCAGACATTATTTGCTGCATACAGTTGTACAACTTGGCATGGATGCATGCAAATGATATCTACAGAGATTTCTTTCCTTGATGCAATTCACCTCCAAAAATCATATATTTGGTAAAGCTATGCAAGAGGATTCCCAGCTATATATGTTGAAATAGGACTCTGAATTAAAACCAAGACTTCATATTTATTTGCATGAAGGTTTTCAAGCCAATCATCTAAGAAGGGCAAATGGAGAAATTTAGGTTAAAAACCGTTAAGAAACAAGTCAGTTGCTTGCTTAGGAGGCTAACAGATGCTTGAAAATCACAGCACAATCTGTTTAAGTCAAATCCTTTTCATCCCTGGGAAAAGCAACCCATTCTTGTTATGTTGGCTTTTAGCCACAAACACAAACAACAAAAAGAAATTTCCTAAAGCTTTTAACTATATTTGGTCGCTAAGAGATGACTGTAAACTGCTACAAAAGCAAATCTGAGCTCATTAGATCTGTTTTATAACCACCAATGTTGTAGAAGTAGAAAAAACAGGGAAAGAGAGAACATCAGGGCTTTATCAACCCAAACCTTTGGCACAGTTACTCATCCTGTGCCTCCCACTCAGCAGTAATTCAGCAGGAAAAAAATTCCTTGCGGGTAGGTTGATGATGTGATAACATTAGCAGCTAGTTACAGAATCTCATACATAGAATCTTGAATGCGCTAATAGGAAAATTGTTGTATTTAAACTTCAGATAAGGTAAAGTTCCATCCTCCCATGCCATTGTTTCCTATCAAAAGATGACAGTTGATTCCCATAATTTACCTAAATACTCTGCATGCCACTGTTCTTCCTCTTCGCCTCGGCCTGAGGAAGAGGCAAAGAGGCAGTCCCGAAACCAGCAAAATCTGGGAGCTGGACAGGGGACAGATTGTATTTGTCTTCAGTGTGGAAGGGATTGTCCCTCTCGAATTGGCCTTCTCAGCCACACTAGACGCTGTTCCAAGACCTCTATTCAGAGCACGTTACCATAGTCTCTCAAGACTGAAGGATGCCTACACTTACTGTTCTTCCTACTGACCTCACATTCTCATGGGCCAATGTCAGAACTGCTAGAATTAGGCATTGCACTATGGCAAAAAGGGCTGGAAGACTTCCTTGCATACTCCAATCCAACTGCATAAAATGGTAACACTGTTGTTGAAAGGGCGGGCATCTCAGGGACATATGTTAATCTAGCAACACATCTCCTTTCCCTTCATTCCATGTGTTAGTACTCCTCCACTGGTGCATAGAAAGAGTTGTGCTTTAATTGCCTTATCAGTATTTGCTCCAGAAAGTGTAGAGGGTTCTGACTGCAGGAGGTAATCCATCTTTTCCAGTTACCAAATTGAAAGGCTATGGATGGCAGTGTGTGTGTGTGTAAATGAGCACAAGCTCTTGTACTACAGCTGAGATTTCTTTTTACTCCAGGGTGATGGTTCTTCAAGCAGGAAGAATTGTGGAGTTTGACAGCCCTCAGAAGCTGCTTCAACAGCAAGGCATCTTTGCAGGAATGGCAAAGGACGCTGGCATTCTGGGCACTTCGAACACTGCACTGTAGAGCAGGAGGAAGAAGGCTGGTGCCTCTGTGTTGCTGGAATCTTGTTGCAGCTATTCTGGACCTGCCATTAATTCATGTGACTTATCTATGCTGGCAGTGCCACTGTGCACCTCTAGAGACTCTCCCCTGCTAGAGTATAACACCAGCCTTGTTATACTCCTAGCTCTGCACCCAAAGTGTTGCCTGCAAGCCCAACCTGGTTCTGCTTGAAGGGATACAGTTTTACTCTCATCCCTACCCCAGTAAGTGAGTCCGATCAAGATGTGCTCTGCCCCTCTTGCAGCTCCTTTGGTTCAGGACCCACATCACATATTCCTAAATCACCTTAAAATATATTTTTTTACAGTGTCAGTTTCTCCGTGACAGGAGAGGATGAAACAACCAGACATTGCATCTCTGCTGCTCTGTTTGCGATATACACAACAATCTAGCCCAGGGGTCTCCAAACTATGGCCTGCGGGCCACATCCAGCCCGCCTTGTCTTTTTATCCAGTGCAGAAGTGCACACGCCTTCCTTCGGCCCTTGAAAATGTGAAGCATATATGATGTGGCCCTCCCGCTGCTACCCCACCCCCAACATTCATCTGGGTGACAAGTGAAAAGTCTGGGTTTAAATACTACACAAGAACTGAAGATCGCTTTCTGCACTGAAAAACACTGTAAAATTTTAAATTAATAAATATTTGGGGGACCCTGTCCAGAGCAATACCCCTCTTCATACCTTTCTTTTATGCCTGCTGACTTGGCTACTAAGTATTTTAAGATTCCTCCCTGCCCCCCAGGTAGATTGAGCAGTATCAGAAAATATACATTTTTCTTCATCACAAATATGATGAGAGCTGTCACCCAACAACAGATACGGAGGGCACAAGCTCAGAGAGGACTATGACTAGATGGACTAAACCTTCTTGTGCAGTGTCCAATCATGACAGGCAGAGACAGTTTTCAGAATGCTTGCTTTTAGAAACATGACATTTGACCCTGTAGGATAAAGGAAGTCTTTTTTTTTTACTTGGGCAAGATTCCTTATGCTTTATTAATGCTTGCAACCAGCTGCTAGGTTTTTTAAAAAAAACAAACATTGCTCCTAACGTCATCTGCGTTGACGCACTGAAGCTCAGGAAATGTGCTTATAACGCAGGAGAAGTGACAATGCAAACAACTGGACACCTTTCTGTATCAAAACAAGAAACTTCAGAAAGAGCATTTTTATTTACAAAACAGCAGCTACGGAGTATCAGTCTGGAGGAAAATGCAGCCCTTACACTGTGCTCCTTTCCTTGGAGCAGAATACCTCCCCCACGATTTGAACTGGTGCTTAGGGCACAATCCCATTCCAGCATTCCCTTCATTCTGCAACACTGCAGCATCTAAGGTCAGCATCAGGCCCCTTTGAAGCTGAGCAAAGGAGCACTTCTGCACTTTAGCAGTAACTGATGCCAATTAACACTGAGACAAAAGGAGGCTCTGTGGTGGCCCTCTCCATCCTTCCTTTTCCGTGGGTAGTATCTTGCAACCTCACACATGGTGCTACTGTCTGTACAAAAACAGACTTCTGTTGGACCCTGCATGTAACAAGAATGTATGTTGTGCCTCCAGTAACTGTGTCACGGAGAACAGATCTATTACCAGCAAGTTGCTGTGATTCCTAAGGGGAACCTGTCAGTTCAGAACAGAGCTTGGGGAAGTTTGAACTTCAAGAATTCCCCAACTCCCACAGTCACAGCCTCCCAGAGGATTCTGGGAACTGTAGTCCAAAAAAGTAGCATTGTCAAGCTCTGGAAAAGGAACTATATATCTCGAATTCCAGTTGCTGGGAAAGAAAAGGCAGGAGGAAGCTACAGGCTCCGTGACCCCTTCAACGGGCTCCCCAGCAATCTGGGCTGATCACTTTGGGAAACAAAATACTGGTCCAGCAAAACTCTTTGTTGTGTTCCGATTTGGCCCCTGTGACCCAAGACCCCAGTTACCGTTGGCTAGATGCCGCTCTCTTCTTCATTAAAGAGGATTAAACACCTACTTCAAGGGGGAATGAAATTCACACAGCACTGCCCCTCAGGCCAGGCAGTCTGGCCTCATAAGATAAACAGTAGGATGCCAACGGGGCCACCTCATTGCAACATCACGGAAAACGTGGCCAGACTCTCCACCAAATATATCCAAATCTGAGCCATCAGGGAGGACAGGGCCACGGGGCACAGCAAGACTTCCCCTCCTCTGTCCAGTTCTGAAAGTGATTAAGGCACCAAGTTTTGGCCCTGCCACACACACACACGTTTCACGTGTACTCAGTCTTCCGAATGTAACTGGATGGCACATAGCCCCGCTTTCCATGTGCCTCTGCCAACCACCACTCCTGGTTGCCAGTGATATCTTCAAACTGCAGGATCTTTAGTCTTTGATTGGCTGTTACACTCAGTTCATTTGAGTTCCGGCCCTTGAAGGTGTAAACAGCATAATAAACCTGGCAGCAGGGGGGAAAAAAGCAGGGAAGGAGTTCAGTGGCAAGGAACAAAGAAACTCCAACCCCACCAGCTATAGCCCTACAAAATGTCCCCCCCACCCAACACACTGTTGTTTCATAGCCACCTGCTTTGGGAATTTGTTTAGAAGTGGGGAAGATACTAAAAATACCTTAAATGTACATTTAAGGCTCCAAAATTAGAACCCACAATAACTAACAGAAAACAAATAGAACACACAGAATGTAAAGCAGAGATTATTAAACATTCAGACATATTTAAAAATTGGAAAATAGCCCCTTCTACAGACATATCAGTTTAACTGCATAAAAGCATATCTGAATAAAAGGTTCTTTGCCTACCAACAGAAGAAAAATAAAACTTCTTGCGATAGCTGTGCTGAATTAGATGTAATGGAATCTGTCCTCAAATACTTCAATTACACTTATTCTGAAAACACACCTTGGCTGAACGAAATAGTCAGCCACCTTAGAAATGACCCAGTACTAGACACAGGGTCACAAACCTGATGCAATTTAGATGTTTTCTCTCTCTCACAACCATGAGAGAAGCCGTCCCTCAGAAATTCATGCTTCAGCAATCAGACTTGCAAATTAAGCCCGTATTTAGCACACTAAATGCAAGATAGCATTAGATTAGGCATCCTTCAGTCTTGAGAGACTATGGTAAGCATAGATGATTGAGGATAATCATGTGCTCTGACAGACAGAAGTTGAAAGGTACCTCTTTTAAATATGTGTTAAACAAACTGATCAAAAGATCGATGTCACATACTACTCCACTCACCTGGTTTCCTTTGCACTCACTGCTCTTCAGCCTAGAGCTGCCATCCACTGAAGGGGCTGCTCGTGCCTTAGGCCGAGGTGGGTGTCCATTGCGAGGATCAGGGTTACTGTATCGCCGGGATGCTAGAACCAAATTGGGGGCCTGCACAGATGCTACAGTGCTGCCTGCCTGGGTCTGCGAGGCCAAATCCCTGTCAGAGGGGGCTTGAAGAGAATCCGCTGAATCCCTTTGGAAGCCAGAGGCTGCTGGAGGTTTATGTGGGCTGATGGTAGAGACACTGTTCAGGACACTACCTGGTGTACTGCTGGCCTGGGAGGAGGAAGAGCCACTGTGCTCAGATTCACTCGAGGAATGGCTGCCCACAGAGGCATCAGAGTGGCTGCATCGTGGGTTATAAGGTTTCAGGAAGGAACTGTACACAAAGCCTTTTGTTACTGTGGGGAAAGAAGAGAGAAATATCATAGATAACAAGCACCATGGAGATGAGGACAGCTCCCAGCCAAGAGGATTTATCCAGGAGCGAGACAGATTTCCACCAAAGCTTGGAAAAGTTACTTTTTGGACTACAACTCCCAGAGCGGTGATGCCAGATAGGAGATACATGCTAGCCAAAGGAAGCTCCGACTTCCACTCACCTCCATTGTCTATGAGCCAGCGATTCTGGCTCCCCATGGGATCCTTCTTTTTGAGGACACCCACTAGATCACCCTCCAGGAGCGACACATCCAGCTCTTGAGCTGCGTTGAAGTTGCGCTCAGCCTGGAAGAGCTTATCAGGGGGGTATCGGGCCAGTAGGGCTGAACGCAGGTCATCTGACTGCAGCATGTAGCTGGGCTACAAGGGAAACAGCAGCACCCATGAATGAAGGGAAGAGAGTGTAGTCTCATCCCTGCCCCCACCCCACCCCACCAACCAGCAGCTCTCTACTCAGCTGATGCTTGCCATCCTTACCTTCTAGGCAAGGTCCCATGAATGCATCAAGCCCAGGCTTCTCACCTTCCACCCACCCCAGCCCACTCTGATGGCCAATGCTCCAGTGCCACCTGACAGCTTTCCGGCTCTTGCTGCTCACCATGCCCAGAAGTGGTTGCCTCCGTGCTGACTGGCGCTCTAGGCTCTTCCTCTCAAAAGGCCTTTTGGCAGCAGGAATGTTCTCTGGGAAGAAGGTGAAGACCTGCAGCTGCTGAAGGACCCGACTGTGCTCTTCCTGAAAGATGGCAACGAGATTCCCCTCTCTGCCAACCACCTTCAGTAGCTAGGAAAGAGGAGGGCAGCATGGGCATGAGTGCAGAAGATGCACGGAGCCAGCCAAAGGTCAACCGATGACATTCTGCTCAAAAATAGACCAGGGTGGAACCACCATAATCCATGTAGGTGAGGGATGAGGACTGCTGGCCCTCCAATTGTTGTTGGACTCCCCTGATCCCTTGCCACTGGCAATGCTGACTATTGCACAGGGGAGTTGTAATCTGAGCTCATGCCTTTCCCAATCTAGATGCAGGATAAACCCAAAGAGTACTTGCTCGTTCTTCACAGCTGGATCTTAGATCAGTGCTGGGGAATCTTTGGACCTCCTGACAATATGGACTTTGACTCCCATCATCCAAGACAACACGGCCTACAGGAAGGGATCCTGGGCATTATAACCCACCATTTGAAGGGCCAAAGTTTCCCTCAGAACTATCCTAGATCCACCTTTTCACCTGAAGGCATGTTCTGTTTCAGAGGATCTGAAATTCAGAGGGAGAAACCAGACTGAATGCAAAGGGGAGCAAGCTTTATCTTCAGGATGAAACTCTGCTAAGCGACTACCAGACAGTGCAGACCACAGGTGGGCAAAAGGGGGCACACCCATTTCCCCCCCCCCCCCCGAAGGAAAAGAAGTGAACTGCTTCTCCTGGAAGCCTCCAGGAGTGGTAAGTTACATGCTAAACAGTTCACAGTACAATCCAACAGCAGCTAGAGAAAGGGCCAAACATGGCTTCTTGCTCATGAGCAAATATACACCTTTTTCTTCTCCACACCAATGGGCAGTATATTCAGCGAAAATATGAAATAAAGCTGACAGGAGGCAGGGGAAATGAAACACCCCAAAATGCTCTTCCTCTTCTCTGTTCCCACTCTATATGAAAACCACCCGTTGTCAGCCTGGGCTGGTGCTTCATCACACACTCCGTACACTTACTGAGAGCAGAGGTTTCAGTTCCTGCAGTGCCAGGCGCACAAAGTCACAGTGGGCCTTGGCATAGCCACGCAGACAGCTGGTGAAAAGCTGCTTCGCGCAGCACTGGAATTTGGGCAGTTCATCCAGCAGCTGCATATTCAAGGCCTCATACGTGTTGCGTGCCGATTGTAACTCTTCCAGGGTCCGTTTGTCTTTCAGCCTCTCAGCACGCTCTGTGCAAGTGTGGAAGTCCAGGAGCTTGTCAAAACGTTTCTGCACGAGTTTGTGAGGGCCAGCAAACATGTTCAGCAGCTGATTCAGAGGAGAGATCACCAGCCGCTCTGTCCGTTCTTTCTACAAGACATAAGGGAACAATCAGACCATATAAGAGAGTTTTCGAGGCCTCCATATATCTGTGTCAAATTATTCACTTGTTTTATTTGGTACAGGTAAACTTTGGGGAAACGAAGTACATAGAAATAAGAATTTTTCTCAGCTCTCTGTAGAAAATTCCTCCTTCAAAAAACCCACAAAAAAATTCAGTTCTTCTACCAAGACAAGAAGGGCCCCTCCTTTTTCCAGCATCACATTGGCTATCTTTCAAAAGGAAGACTTTTCTTGCTATAGTTCTTCTACCCTCAATGCCCTGAACTCAAGATCTTCTCCAGATGGAACTTCTTCTTCATCCTCACTGCCCAACTTCTTCTTCACACCAAAATCAGTTTCGGTCCAGCCTTCCCCAAACTGGTGCCACCAGAAATTCCCAACTATAGTTCTTATCTTACTTGGCCAGCACTGCCCAACACCAGTCGTGAAGGGCTTTTTTTGCCCAAACATTGGAAACACATCAGTTTAGGAAGGCAAGCATTCTGTTAACAGAAATGGTACCCAGAAGGAAATGCTCATCACAGTCATATGCACGTGAAAGACAGAAAAACAGAGGCCTGACTTACAAAATCTGAGAACAGCTGATCACTGATAAGACGATGGACCTTCTGGAACTGCTCCAACTCAGCACTGCCTTTCTCCATGCACAGGTCCCACATACTCAGTGCTGCCGTCACTTTCACACAGGCTGATTCCTGAGAGTCAAAAGACAAAGATATTAGCTGACTGACAGGAATTCAGAACCCTTGCCAAGGCCAAGCAAAGCCAGCTTCCACAAGCAGAGAATAATATCCTGTTTCTCCAAAAAGAAGCCCTACCCCAAAAATAAGCCCTAGTTAAGTGAAACCCTGCCCTCCACCAGGGACTCACTGTGCAGCAACCAGAAGACGACATGACTGTATTTGAATAAATGTAGATTGTTGTACATGAAAAAAAATAAAACATCCCCTGAAAATAAGCCCTACTGCGTTTTTTGGAGCAAAAATTAATATAAGACCCTGTCTTATTTTCGGGGAAACAGGGTAATAATCTTAAAACTGCAGAGCTAGAATGGAACCTATAGATCACTGAGTCCAGCCCATCATGGAGGCACAGTGGGGAACTCAACTCCCAACCTCTGGTTCTGCAGCCAGGTACTTAAACCACTGAACCATGCAGCAGTAATGGTAAGACCCATGCCTAGCCCTGCTAAATCATTGGTCAGGCCAGCCCTCAACCCCACTGGATTGCTGAGTCTCCAGTGCTTCACATATTTTCCCCAAATTTATGCCCTTATTCACCCGGACGTGCTGAAGATAAAGGGAAAGGTCCCGGATGAAAGATTTAATCAGCCGTTCTTGCATCCGGAAATTTTTCTCTGTCTCCTCAAAAGCCTCATCCTTGAGCTGCAACAGAAAAAGAGAAGGCGTCAACAGAATTGATGGTGTCTAAAGCCCCACATCCCCTAGGGCAGCACATACATAAGCCTTCTGATATTGTTAGATTGCAACTCCTATTAGGCCTTGGCAGTGCAAAGTTCACAGGTGACAGGAGTGGCAGCACAACAACATCTGGAGCGGCACAAGTTGCCCAACCTCAGTCCACAGGCACGTGAGCAGGGGTAGCTTCTACTCACTTGGGGTGCAAAACCCGTGAGGTGCTTGAGGTGGCTGCTGACACGATTGGATTTCTTGATAATGGAGTGGAAGTTGAGCTTGGAGATCTTCTCGATGAGACTGTCATCATCTGTCTTCCTATACTTCAGCACTGAAAGAAATTGTGCCAAGAGTGACGGTCAGCATGTGCATCAAACAGCAGCCATTTCCCCAAAGCCTCTGCTCCTCTGAGCGATTTCCTGCTCAGTCCAGGCAGAATCCTTTGCTGCTGCCTTCTTTTCAAACAAGACCAGCATCACCAAAGGCAAGGGGACATAGCTGCCCTCTGGCACAGACGGGAGGGCCTGTCCCTTTGTACATGGACAGCAACTGGATTAATCATCCTGCTAATTAGTGAGACTGGGTTTAATTAATTCTTAAAGGAAAGATATTTAAATAAATAAGTACTGAAATATTTTATAGCATTCAGTGGGTATTCTGAAATAGCATTTTACTGTAACCAATTTCACTTACAATTATTTAGAGGTTTTCCACTTTGTAATATACATATATATTATTATTTGCAGCCTTTCACAGAGTCCTACTTTGCTACCTCATCAAAGCAAGGAGGTGACGCTCAGCTTTTGAAGGTTTTCCTTTCAGAACATGAGTTTTCAAGTATTCTGTCAAGTCAGCACGGTTTTGAATATGGCCCTGGTGGCAGACTGTGTGCCTGCTGCCTAAGAACCATTCTAGCTAAGGAGAGAGAGGTCTTGTCACCAGAAGGTAGGCCACGTGGTAACAAACTGGCCGCAACAACTGTGAATCCAATGACAGTGTGAAATAGTTGCAGTTGTCATCTGCGAAGGATTTATTTGCATTGATGAAAACATGGACCCTCAAGGCATTATTGTAATAACAAGTTTGTTGAGCTGTATTGTTTTTCTGCAGGAGGAATTTTGGGAAGACTATAGTCTTCAGAGGGCAATTAAGAAAATAAGTGAGCGCTTTATGTGCTTTTACTTCTGGTATCCATGAGGAGGTGCTTAACTTTTTTCTAGGAGCTTTGTCACAACAGTCTGACACCAGCCTGATACAGAATGAACAGAACTAGCCTGGTACACAACCATCCTCCATATGAGGTAACCCACTCCCTCACTAAGGGGTGCTCTCGTTTGCTTTTCTGCTTTCTTACACGGTTGGTCTGATTATCCCAAGTAGGTGCTTGCATTCCTCCTGCCTCACCCAAAGAGACAGGGAAAGTTACTTTTCCCTTCTCTGTGGATGAGAAGTTGGCCCCTGGGACCACTGGGAGCTGTTGTTCAAAAAGTAACTCTTCCCACCTCTACTCCTTCCCTTTCCTGAGGCTTGCATGTCTCTTGCCCCAGAAATGCTCACCGAGGTCCTTTCTCCGTTTGCACTCATTGATGTTGCCATTGATCTCCTTGACAGCCAGAACAGCAGTTGCCAATGGAGCACGATCAGGATGAGACTCGGGGGTGGCACTCAGGAGCTCCATCAGCAGCAATGGGTAGCGCATCACACGCTGAACAGGCTTGATCAGGAAGGAACCCAGGTCAATGTAATTGGTGCATCCCCTGTTAAAGGCAGGGGATGTGAGCACACAAAGGGATCACATGGAACTATGGGCTCATACACCCTTCATCAATCAAGTGGCTCCCACCCCACAAGTACAGCATCACAGGAAATCATGCCCACTTTCAAGCTAACCTTCATCCAAACACCAAACCAGTGCATCCAAGTAACTCCATCCCATTCCATGAAGCTGCTGTTTCCCTCCCACGTAATATGGTAACATAGTGCCAGTAATGCCAATCCACCCCACTATTGGCCAAATCCCCCTGCCATTCATATTTCTCTCTCAAACAAACAAATACATACACTCAGTTAGCCTCACCCTCCTTAAGATACCAAAAATGCCCCATTCAGCTTGTTTCTGAATCTAAACGAGCAGCTATCCCCATTCATGGAAGAAACACATACACATCAGTGGTTCCTCAACCCAGTCCATGTCAAAACAAGGGCACACAGATATATGCCCATCTTCCCTGTACCATTCAGTAATATTTGAACCCAATTATGTCCTGGTCTGTGATGGTATTTGTACGTTTCTAGATCTCTGTGAAAGATCTCATTTCCATGAATGGGGAGAATGCAAATAGCTACAATCCAGACTGGAGGGGCTACACAGTGCCATCAATTTCAGGGACGTGGAGGACAGGAGGGTTTTACTTCTGCTCATAGGCACACTTCCAGCACTTGTACAAAAGCTAGCAGGTGAAAGGAAGAAAGGGAAGGGAACGGAAGGGAAGGGAAGGGAAGGAAGGAAGAGGGACTGCACTGCCACAGAAAAGAAAAAAACAGAGGTATGCAGAGAAGAGACAGACCCTAGCACACTACTTCTGACATAGCCAATCAAAGCCCATACAAGAGGGGTGCTAGTATTCATCCCACAATCACACACACACACTCTCTCTCAATCCTAGTAGTAAACTGTTTAGCAAGCTAAGCTAGATAAGAAATAAAAAAGAAAAATCTAGAATACAAATCCTGCCTAACAATGACAACACAAGTCTTTGGCTTTGCTCTACACCTATGGAAAAGGGTCAGCAAAGTATCTGTAAGAAGATACACAGTGGTTGGAGCATCCAGGGACTTTATTGGGAATGGGATCAGCTGGCATTTACTCTCCATTTGGTGCCCAGTTTTTTCAATGTCCATTCTCCTAGTTCAAATCTCTGGGAGGCTTTGCTTAAAAACGATTAACTCCATGAATGCCGGGTGAAACACAAAAGATCTATGGGGTGTTGCTCCACCTTGCGGGAAAACCAACAGGTTTTGGCTCCACCCTGCAGTCACCATGGAATCACACAAAGCTCTATTTCAGCCGGGCTTTGCCTTTTTGTCTGGCTATTTCCACATTCCTAATACACAGCATCTCCAGACTGCTCTGTTACTTTATTACAGATACACACACATAAAAAGAGGCCAATGATATAAAGATTGCTTACCATTCACTGTACAGATTCCTGGAGCCCAAAAACAGGGATAAATAAAACAAGAAGACAAACAATTTATTAAGACTGGTTGCTAGCATCTCTGTCCCTACAAGCTACTAAGAAACAATGTAAGCTATACCTTAGACAAGGGGTAAGAAACTAGAACTCATAAAAGTTCTGTTCTTGGAGTACAGCTCTCCGAATCTCCATCCAGCTTGGCTGCTGGCAATGGTGGGCCTTGAGATTCTACAGACTAATTTTTCCTAGCAGCCCTTACAAATGTGATTGCTTACTCCGGTGGTTCCCAAACTGTGTGCCGAGGAACTACCCAACCCAGCCTGGGGCGCTGAGGAGAAAAAAATGGAATTACAACTCAGCCTGGGCTCTACCTGCTCCCTTCTTCCCCTCCCATAAAGTATTGCATTGGGTAGCCACAACCAGTGGCAAGTAAGTCAAGGGAACTGTGAGTTGAAAATGTTTGGGAACCACTGGCTTACTCAATACAGTGGGTACTTACAGTTATGCTGGGAAGAAGCATATACATGTGGGGTGGCGTCTCTAATTCTGTCCCAGCCCGAACCACTGCAGTTTGCCCCCAAAGCAAGTATGATGTTCCCACCCCAAATGGAAAGGATCAAGCTATCTTTGAGAACTCAGCGGTGGGCTCTGGAGGCGCCCTCTCACCTGAGGACTTCCAGAGATTCCAGCAGAAGCTTTTGCACTCTCTCATCCTTCTCATATGCCTCTAGCAGCGCGATGGCCTCATCATGGTTTTGGCAATACATTTTGTACACAGCCTCCAGCTCGGCCTGAAGTGTCAGGAATGTTGGTCCTTAGTAGAGGTGGCAAAGTGTAATAGTGAAGAACTGAATACAACATTAAATGTGGCCATTTCTCACCCACTCTCCAGTGAAATGAAAAAAGCAGATTTCTTTCTCCTCTGGTTGCTCACTTCCTAAAAATGTCTTCTGAGTGACATAGAACAATCCTCATCATGGATACACAATCTACAGACCTGCCAGTTCAGACTGCTAGAGGGGAACCCCAAATAAGGGCAAAAGTGAAAGCCTTGCACGAATAGACCAAACATCCACCTTGTTTTGAATCCTGCCTCCACCAGAAAGAAACAAAAGAAGAAGCCTACTTGACAAAGGGATTACGTCTAGGCCTACATTACTATATAGACTCAAGATTGCTTAGCCCCACTGTTTTCAATGCGCTTAAGCACATACTCCACCAGCACAGGAACAAACTGCTGGTTAGCAAAGCAAATCTGACTGCTCTTCTCTAGTCCAGTTGTATAGAATTGCGAGGAACATTACAACTGGAGACTGTAGCTACTGTAATTCTCCAGAACAGTTCTCAACGTTTGACCCTCCAGATGTTTTTAGTTACAACCACACAGAATCCCTGACCATCAGCCATGCTGGCCATGGGTACTAGGACCTCCAAAAACATCTGGAGACCCAAAACTCTAAAGAAAGGAAACAAAGGAATGCAAGTTAGACCTGGGCAGAGGATGGACTGGGTCAGACCACATGAAATGAGCACATCTGGAGAGTGTCAGACTGGGTAATGTTGGTCAATACCAACCATAATTGGCCTCTTTTCTCCACTCCTTTTATCCCTGGGCTCAGGTATCTCTAAAACAGCAGATTTGGATAGTACATACCAACAGCATCGGCAGTCTCCAAGGTGCTGAGCAACTGCTTTGAGAAGGCAATAACCCCATGGATGTTTCCAAAAAGTCCTTCAAAGTCTACATTTGGCACCTAGAAGGAAGCAAGGAAGCATTTGTTCCAGCTGATGCTCAGCAACAAGGTGTATTTCCCTTTCTTTCCTCACTGACACAAAAGAAGATAGGAGAACACTAACAATTTTCCTGGATTTGCATTGAGTGATGTTTCAATGGTTGAAATCCTACTGCTTAGCTCAATTAGTTACAACTGGAGTAGAACCATCGAATCAATGGAATTTATGGAGGAGTTGACTCACCAAATTCCCACTGATTGAATGGTCTTGTTCTAGTTGTGATTTACTATGCTAAAAAAAAAAAAAAAGGATTTCAACCAGTATGTACACAAGTAGCTTCATTATTGCTACCTGGGACATGAGAGCACAGCAATGTTTCTTTTTGGAATGTGATTTCCAGAATGCCCTAGTCAATATGGCCAGTGGCCTACAGCCAAGCTGACTGGGGAATTCTGAGTTCTGTAGTCCAAAAATAGCTTCTCCAGGTTCTGGTGGACATGCAGAAATATTAGACAATAGATCTTTCAGGCCCAGGCATTACCTAAATATTTTCTCTGTTCACCTATCCCATTTTATTGGAATTACATCTACCATCAGACTGAAATCTATCCAGTATTATATTTTACCCTGCCTTTCCTCTAAGGGGCTCAGGACAATATGGAAAGAAGACCTAACATGATATGAACTGACTCAACAAAGGAAGCCACAATGTTTAATTTGCAAGATCTGAACAAGGCTGTTAATGATAGCACTTTCTGAAGGTCATTAATTCATAGGGTCACCTTAAGTTGTAAACAACTAGATGGTACTTAACAACAGCCAGTATCCTTGTAGACAAGTAGAGACTTGTCCTTCAGTGTCCGTGGTTAATGTCCAACAGTCTAGTCTAAGCATAAAGAACCCATAGCCCTCCATATTTAGAGGAACTGTTCACCAATCATCCACCACTATCAACCAAGCTTGATGAGACTGCTGGGCACTGGAGTCTGACAGTTGTAGGCCTATTGGCCCCTCAACCCTCCTCTGGTCACTACACCCAGTCACTCTTATCACCCCAAATGCTTTCTCATCCCATGTGAAAAGCCAGTCTGTCGATCAGCTCCAGCCAATGAATATCTCCTACAGGCTTTGTCCCAGACTCATACCATTCTCACCTGTGCCTCTTGCAAGGGCACCAGCACCTTCTGTACACACATCTCCAGGTCCCGGATATAATCCCGCTCTGTTTGCAGCAGCTCCTCAATAACCTTTGCCCTCTTCTCCAACATCCTCTGTTCTGGGTTGGGAGTGGTGGCTGCAGAGGCCACAGACTCCAGAGAAGCCGGCTGGGAGGAGAGCAGGGTCATTTCTGAAAGAGACGCAGAGGCAATTGGGGCAAGATTCAGAGTCACGGCACCTCCTTTAAAACTGCAGTAGGCAACTGGAAGTCTCTGGGCCAAAGCCAGCCTACTGATGACCAGCAGCTGGCCTTAAAGCTCATGAAAGGGCTTTTACAACTAGGCAGCCTCCTCACTCTGGGGTTCAGGGGCAAGGGACGCAAGACTGCCAGGAACACACATTGCACCACCCACATGTTTCTGGCAATCTCCCACTTCCAGAGGACAAGGAGTGTATTGGTGTGTAATTTTCAGCCAGCAATGAGTCTGCTGGCAACAGCAAAAAACTGAGAGGAAGCCTGGCTGGTCCAAGGCATTCTGCTGAAAATGTCACTCAAAGACTCAAACTCCAGCTGTACCGAACCCAAGCATAGCCAGATTATTTTGACACCTGAAGCAAAACATTCCATATGCACCACTTCCCCCTCATTGAACAACAGAGCAACCATGCTTTCAGTTGCTAACAAACTTACTGTTCATTCATAACACCAAGCAGCTGCAGGAGGTAGCTGCCTCACAAGAGAGAAGAGCTGAACTGAGAGGGAGAAGGAGAAGGAATGGTCCCTTTGACTTTAGAACATGCAAAGAGTCATGCATGTTTCCCCACATCAGAACCACTTCAGTAAGTTCACTGTGGAAGGCATATATGTTCCAATACCTGAATGTGCTATAAGGAGCCATCTGAAGACATAAAGCATTTAAAGACTCACCCTTATAGGCAATGTCATATTTTTTAGCATGTACAGATAAGGTGTGTACAATACAAAGAACAGGCAGGTGACAACCAATTGCTCCTAAAAATCTAATGAATGGGCTCAGTGTTTGTCAGGCAGTATTAGCCTTGTCTAATACAGTGCAACAACACAGCAGATTAAATGTGAATAGCTTGCTTAAAAACTTTGAACAAACACAATGCAACCACTAAAATATAAGTAGAAGATTAGCAAGAGGTTAAAAAGAGTTATAAAATAATGCTTCTCTGTACACACCATATAACCAAATTGTGCAGGAGTATATGAAAGAACAATAACCATGCACTGTTTATCACACTAAAGAGGTAGAGGATTATACTCATGGATCAGTCCTTTGCATCTTTAATTCAGAAGTAAGGCCTACTTAGTTTAGTAGAGCTACTGAATCACTTTCAGAGCCAGTCTTCAGGCAGAGTGAAACAATTACCTTAGGCAGCAGACACAAGAACCAGGGAGTGATGGTGAAATATAGGGCTGCCTGGATCATGAGGTTTGTTGTACTGCTCTCTACTTTGGTGGAGGACGCTGCCCTATAGCCAGCACTGAAGTGAGACCAGCTTCTATTCTGGAGTGTATCTACACCATACAACTACAACAATTTGGTAACAATTTAACTGCAAGAACCAAGAATGTCCAGTCAGTTCCTGTATTTGCAATGGGATGGGGACCTTTTTTTCCTTTTTCTTTTTTGCTGCTCTTCCAGGAAAGCATGCACATAATTGTTTCACAGAAAACCTAAGGAAGAGATCTAAGATTTTAAGTATATGAAATGATAAGTGATTTATACTTATGCAACAAAACTGACTCAATGTCAAAAGTAGATTGGGAAAACAAGTATAATAGGGATATTGTCTTACTTTTTCATTCAATCCTAAAATTATAGGCACAACAGTTAAAAATTAAACAAGAATATGTTCTTTTGCAGATAACAACCAACAAGAAGAAATCTTTGCTACTAGAAGCAACAACAGTAGCAACAAGGAATTTTCATGGAACTCAATTAAGAATTATAAGCACAGATACTCAGTGCATCTTTCTCACTGTCTCTAAATGTTTAATCTGCCAGAGACTGGCAGATAAAACATATTACAACATGCAGTGGCTGCAATCTTTGATCCAGCCAGATTATTACTGGTTTACTTCTGCCTGCCACAAGACAAAACTTAATGCAAGGTTTAGACAATGCAGTACTGTTGTCTAGGAGACTTGAGTGAATGAGAATGAATGAGTGGGCATAAAGCAAGCAGCCTTCTTCAACCTTCTGCCTGCCAGATGGCTTGGATTACAAAAACTATCACTCAACTGTCCTATTGTTTGGGGATGTTGGGGATTGTAGTCCAAGCAACTCTGCGGATGGGTGGGGGGGGGGAAGGACAGGGATGGGGAAGGCATGTTAAGAAACAGTCAAAGGTCCCATCGCCAGGATCGCAGCTGCTGATTTAACCTGTAGTCGAAAAAGGCTCACAAGTCGCTTTCCAACCT
Source organism: Intellagama lesueurii (assembly GCA_037013535.1). Classification (NCBI taxonomy): domain Eukaryota; kingdom Metazoa; phylum Chordata; class Lepidosauria; order Squamata; family Agamidae; genus Intellagama; species Intellagama lesueurii. The sequence continues at coordinate 216,991,904 of JBAJHW010000003.1, forward strand.
TTGCGTCCGCTCGGGCAGAAGGCTGAAGCGCTCCGGACGAGGGAGGATGCGCGCCCTTCAGGGCGCCACGAGGGGGAAGGGGTTCGATCCCACGGCGCAGCGAAGAAACCGCGAGGCAGAAGTTTTTCCTCCGAAGGGCCCCCGACTGCGCCCTCCCTTTAATCGGATCCTCGCCACGAACTCGAGGCGCCCCATTCCCCTCGGCTTTCTCTCGGCCAAGCCAGGCCGCGCAGCTTCCCTCTCGCCGAAGCCTTGGGGGGGGGGGGCGGCGAGGCTTTGCCCCAAAGAAGGGGAGGAGGAGCGCCTCGGCTGGTCTGCTGGGACGCCGGAGAAGAACCGCGCTCCCTTCCCACCTACCCGCCCCCCTCGCCCAGCCCTCCCGTTTTCCACCTCCCTTCCCCGCTCACCGAGCTCGGCCCGGCAGCTGTCTCCGCCCCCACCTGCTGCTCCAACCGGGGAGCCATAGGGGGAGGACCCGCCTGACCCCCAGCTCGCCCAGCCCCGACTCTTGGGGGTATGAGCATCGCAGCGGGGCCCGGCGGGAGCAGAGCCAAAGCCCGGAGCTGGAAATCCACTCCGGAGAGAAGCGGCACGACGTGCTCCCCCCCCCCCCGACCGCCTGAGCCGCCTTTCCTTTGCCGCCCGAGCCGAGCTTGGGAAAGTTCCTTTTTGGGGGGGGGGTATCGCTCCCCGAGCCGTGCACCCCCCCACCCACCCACCCCCACCCCGGCCACATTCCTGTTGGCTGAAGGATTCTGGGAAGAGGCCGTCGAAAGAGAGCTTTCCGAAGCCTTTGGGCACAGGTGGACTCGCCTGCTCGTGCAGGAAGCTCTCGGAGGAGCCGCGGGGCAGCCCCGACCCTCCGCGTCCCCCGAAGGCAGGCTCAGGCTTGGCACCCGCGCCATCCCGGCCTGGAAGAGAGCGAGAGACTCTCCCGGAGAAAAACGCGAGGGCAACTCTCTGCAACGCAGCGAGGCGGATCACCCCCTGGATGGCTTCGGGGCAGACCCTCGCCAGCTCCCCTGGGCGGCTGGCCTAAATTCGGGCAGGGCCGACTCCAGGTTTTCTCTCCCTCCTGCTCGGGCCAGCCCACTGGCTCGGGCTCACACATACAGATTGCTGGGGCCCAGGGAGCCCCCCAGCCCTGGCATTTACGCTCTCTTTTCTCGGCAGCATGCCTTTTTCATCCCATCACACGCTCGCTCTCTTAACCTCTGCCCCGCTTGAGAGGCCCGCCAGCGTCCTATTTAAGCAAACCGCTTCCACAGGAAGGCAGAGCTGTTCTGCTCGACTCTTACAAGCAAAAACACCACGAAGAGTCCCGTGGCATCTTTACATCCAACACACATGAGCTTTTATGGATGAGAGTCCCTCATCAGATGCATGAAGCATGATCCAGACGTTCAGGTACATGCATACAGTTTCTCAGTTCACTATCTACAATCCCCGCGCCCCAAACCACCACCACCACCACCACCCACCCCCCGTCCTATGTACATTGGATGTACATTGGATCTGCTAGGTAACAATTCATTTCAGGTATCTGTTCAAGTGTGTTCTAGTCCACACAACCTTATGGTATAATAAATGTATTAAGTCTTTCAAAGGCTATAAAACTCTTTATTAAGTAAACAAGCAGCTCAAACCACTCTTCTAGGATGCTAACAGCAAAATCCCCAAAGATTTGTTTTAAAAATCAGAATACTAAAGTTCACCAAAAACAAGCTTTCCTTCTCCTCCAGTAAACTTTGGCAATCTACGGATTTCTACAAACATCACTAGCAAAACAATCAATTCTGAACAGTCATCTCTGACATCACCCCAAAATACAGATTTTTCTGTGCTTTAGTGTAACTGGTGTCAAGAGGAGCTGCTGCCTAACTTTTAACTGAACTTTACAATGGATGACAATTATCCCCACCACCACCCCTGCAAAAACAAAACAAAAACCACCTCGGGGGGGGGGGGGGGGAAACATTTCCGGCTTCTTTAGACACACACCCCTGCCTTAGCTTGGCACAACAGCAAGTTAGTTCCTTTGAGTTCCAGATCTCACTACTTCACAAACATGAGTTGAATTCTGATGAGGGTGAGGGCCTATCACAGTATCCGCTGGCAGCTTGGCTGTTGTCTCCCACGTCTGGAAGCTGGCTGGCGTGGACTTTAACTCTCCCTCCCACTGCCAGTGACCAAGGCTTTTGGCTGAGACCTACATGAACATGCCCTTTCCACCAAGAGCTTGCTAGGGACAATAAGGCAGTCAAATCCGAAGTGCTAGTGCGTCATTCTACAATAGTCAGACAAAAGGCTGGAAGAAAGCCATGGCAAAGGGCATTGAGCATGGAGTTGTGCCACAGTGTGTTTCTCTGAGTGAAGAATAAGCCTGTGTGAACTAGTCACCCGCACAGACTCTTTGGGTGACTTCTCACAGGCATATTTTTCCATCAGTGACTATTCATCACTTGATCAACACCTCAGAGCCTTGAAAATTTCTCTTTGGGGCTCTTATCTCCCAGAATCCCCCAATCAGCATGGTTTCTAGCCCGGCTGGGGTACTCTGGGAGATGGGGTCCCAAAGAAGATTTTTTTTTTCCATTCTTTGCACCAAACCTGCCATCTTTTACCAGCCTCAGCTTGTTTCCTGCTTGCACACTAGTGGCCAAGATCTCTGGGCTTTCCTCCAAGAGGCACTACTAATCCATACCGTATCAACACAGATCCCTCCAATAAATTTTGAGTATAGCAAATAGCCACACAATTGCTGTAGTTCTAGCTCTCCACCAGCCACTCAAAATTACTCCACAGGTACATACTGGTAGTAGTTACAACAAACAGATGGGCCTGGGGAAAGCTGACACTGAGAGCCCTTACAGGTTTGTGCATTCCCAAAGGTTTCCACTAAGGGGAAGTCATTTTCATTAAGGGAAAAATCCTTCTTCTAAGGGGAAGTGGTGTAGTATTAAAATTTACTGAGGAGCCAAAAATGCATGCAGCTTTGTTTATTGGTATTAAGAAATCACACCAGGATAGCCTTTATTGATGTCTCAGCTGCCTATGTCCATCGTCAGGTACGACTGCAAAATCTCTATAATCTAACAACGTTTATAAGCTAACTAAAGTAATAGAAACCTTTTGGCAAAGTCACAGGTTTTCCATCAACTTTCAAGGACAATACAGCTGACGGGGACTCAAAAGAACAGCCTACACCAGGGCAGTGTACTGGCTCCTATTTTGTACACCATCTACATCAGTGACCAGCCACTTCCTCAAGGCACGCTGCTGATCTCACTTACTGCTCAGCTGGAGAACTTTCAGAAGGTAAAACATCTACCAAGAGACACATTAGAAGAACATGGCACCTATTATGATAGAAATCAACTTAAATTGAACCCTACTAAGACTCAGCTATGCGCTTTCCATCTGAGAAACAAACAGGCATTCTTGGAAACTTGGAAGGACATCTAACTAAATTACTGTTCCCCCCTCCGATACCTAGGTGTCAACTAGGTGGATCACACACTGACCTTAAGAAACACCACCAAAATGCAAAGTAAAACATGTCCGTAAGGAACAGTGTTCTTCAAAAGTTAACAAGAAACAGTTGGGGTACACAACCGCAAACACTAAGAACTACAGTTTTGGCCCTGTGCTACTCTGCAGGCAAATATGCCAGCCCGGAGTGGTATAGTTCAGCCCATGCAAAAGAGGTAGACACCTCTAGAATCATTACAGGATGCCTGAGGCCAATCTCTATTGATAAAATCAGTTACCTATCAGGCATTGCACCTAGTAATACCAAATTTGTATCCAATCTTCAGCTACCATCCTGCCCCTCCCAGGTTAAAGTCAAGGAAAACTTTTTTTTTCCAGAGCATCTATGGATCTTGAAGGAATAGCAGAATATGCCAGGGTTGTGATGTGGGAAGAATGGAACTCCAGGAAAATCTAACACATCACCTCCAGTTACACAAGAACTGGGTTACTTGAAAGTCACTTAACAGGATACAGAGCGGAGTTGGTAGAACTAAAGTGTACCTAAGAAAATGGAGTTTTTGCATCAACACAGTTCTTTGCAAGTGCGGAGAAGAACAGCCAACTTCACATCCATGTCAACGTATACTATGGTCCTCAATATGTACCATGGAAAACCTGGAGTTTACTGGGTGAAAATTATTTGATATATTTATTAATTGTGATGCTTCTGATGTGAACAAAAAAGAAGACGTCAGCAGAAATGTGTCTTTTGTAAAGTCAATGGGACTTAACTGACAATTCAAAACTATACCAACCCCAAATACTGAGTGTCACCAGAGTTCACAGTCATACTCTGGTGCTGAGAAAATCCATCCCTTGTCCCACACTTCTTCCAGGTTATGTTGCTATCATGACTAAGCTTGTACAGAAAAGGAAGCCTGAGGGCAATTGGTAGAAGCCATTCTCCTGATAATCAAAAAGCCCTGTGAGCCTTGATTCACCTATACTGTTGCAAAGAGATACTAATAGTACCCAGTATACTGTAGGGCAGTGGTCCCCAACCTTGGGCCTCCAGATGTTCTTGGACTTCAACTCCCAGAAATCCTGGCCAGCAGAGGTGGTGGTGAAAGCTTCTAGGAGAGTTGTAGTCCAAGAACATCTGGAGGCCCAAGGTTGGGGACCACTGCTGTAGTGGACAGAGTAACAAACTAGAACTCAGGAGACCTGAATTCCCACTTGGCCATAGAAACTCCCTGGGGCATTGGTAAACCATTCCTTAATAACTCACTTACCGTGAAAACTCTGTTAGATTTTCTGTAAGATGGCTGCAACTTGACAGCACATAACACACTAACAGTACATACAAGTGTCAATCCTAGCTTTCAAGCCCCTGAATCTTACAGGTATGCCATGTTTCAGAGAGGGAAAAATCCCAGGCATCTACAAATGACTTGATGGAGGTTATCAACTTCTCTGTGTGACAATACTCCTGCACTTTTAACAGCAGCAAGCTAGAAAGGGATTCAATAGGTCTACCCCCTTGTGGCAAAACTGCACCGATGGGATTTTGTAACATGCCGTGGTGCTGTGAAAGGCCACTGTCGGCTAAAAAATGGCTAGCTGGCCTTCTTCAATAACTCCCACAACTCAGCAAAAGCACAGGCTGTGGAATCATAATGTGATGATTCGATATGCACTGCCCCAATAGTCCCCAAATTTGGGGTTCCAAATGTTCTTGGATTACAACTCCCAGAAGCCATAGCCAGTGCAGCCAATCATCACACCTGTTAAGAACTGCAGTCCACATAGATCTGGGGCTCCAGGTTTGGGAGCCACTGCTTTATTGTTTGTCTTGCACTGTGATTGGACTGCAGCGTTCCCACAGTTGTCTTAGGTAAAGGTTCCCCTCGACATTTAGTCCAGTCGTGTACGACTCTAGGGGGCGGTGCTCATCCCTGTTTCCAAGCCGTAGAGCCAGCGTTTGTCCGAAGACAGTTTCCGTGGTCACTTGGCCAGCGTGACTAGACACGGAATGCCGTTACCTTCCCACCGAGGTGGTACCTATTTATCTACTTGCATTTGCATGCTTTCGAACTGCTAGGTTGGCAGGAGCTGGGACAAGCAACGGGAGCTCACTGCGTCGCGTGGATTCGATCTTACGACTGCTGGTCTTCTGACCTTGCAGGACAGAGGCTTCTGCGGTCCCTTACAGTTGCCTTAGTGGGCAATTAACATACTATATACATGGCATGGTAGGCAACCTGGTGGCCCCCAGGTGTTTTGGATTACAATTCTCATTAACCTCAGCCAGTATTGCCCATGGGAGCTGCAATCAAAAACATCAGGAGGACAGCAAGTTGTATACCATCTGGCATCTTTGTGTTTTCTCACAAAGTATCCCTTCTTCAACAAGTATGTGACAGAGAGAAATGCAAATGGGGCCATTTTCTCCATTATACAATGTACTGAGATGTAGAGGATCCAGGACTCCAAGGGTCAGAGAGATGGACTTATCATCAACAAGGATCCCCCTCCCCTTAGGCCTCTCCATCCCCCCTGAGATTAGCTGTAATCCTCACACTGCTGGCAAAGAGGATGGAGCCACAAAACATTATTGTGAACTTTTGTAATGCAAAGTACTTTGGAACAGATTGGCCTTGAATGGGCAATTCAGACCCATTCAGTGCACAAATGACCCACTCCCCCTGGGGATGAAATGTACTATAATTGATGTGTTGACATGGATCAACATAGCTGCTTCCCTTTTTGGATTCTCCTTATGGTATGTAGTTACAGGAAGTGGTGTAAAGAGCACAGTATCTACACTGCAACATTTACCAGTGTGCCATTGACAATATATGTCAACGTCACAGCACAAACCTCTGGCTGGAAAACAAAGCTGCAACCCATCCTTTGATTCCTGGCTCACATCAACCTCACAGATCAGCTCAAAGTCGAAGCCTAAAATGCACCCCCTTCAGAAGTCTCCTGGAAATAGTTCCAGCTCCAGATTTACCAATAGACTGGAGAAATGTATAGCATTTGGACTACAACTCTCAGAATCCTCCAGATCACATAGCCACTAGCTAAGTTGTCTGAGGGATTCTGGGAGCTGTAGTGCAAAAAGTAACTTCTCCATGCTTTGCTCTGGAGCTTCTTTACTGGAAGAGCCTAGAAAAAATTCAACAAGCTAAAGAAAAAGCTGACAGAATATCCTTGTCCAGCCCCTAATGTCTCAGTGTGGAAGGACCTGCCAGAGGTTTAGGGGGAAACAGCCCCTAGACAAAGTTACAGCATTCCCCCTTCCTTTGCACAACCCTCCCCTTCTCCAGCATCCAATAGCAGGTGCACTGTTTGCAAAATCCAGGCCAAGAAGGTGTGGCCTGCCCTGGAATGTGCACACAAGTCTGTGTGAAGCATTAGTAACCAGAAACAATGCCGCAGCCCGGCAGAGCAACCACTGCCTCTGTAGAAAAGAATTCCCAGGGCTTCTGCTCAATGCACAGAAACTCTGACCCAGAGGACAGAAGACATTCCATTTGTCTGACACACAGGCTGCCTCACTTTCCAACTGAAAGCAGGTTTCTGTTTCAGACTTCACCACTCTTGGCATGCAGTGCTATAGAAGAGGGGAAGACAAAGCACCAGCCAGTCTGGGGGGTAGCAGAGCAACCCACTGCTGTGGGAGGCAACCAGAAAAGTCATCGAACTGATAAATCACCAAAGCTGGCACCTTTTCTGTGACATCGGCCCCTTCTGCTTCCTCAAACATCTATGCTAATTAGTAAAAGTACAAGTGGGATCTACAACAAAACACTGCAGTGTGAACGTTTCCTGTTCACATTGGTCATTTTTCACATTTCACTGTTCACATTTTTCCACAACACTCTATTCCATTCCCCATACTGACTTTCGAACTTGCACAAACCTTGGAATTCTTTGAAGCCTCCTAGTAATTCCATTTTGTATGTGAATAATTAGCCGCCTTGGAAGAAAAACGGCATATACACTAAATGAATAAATTAGACCAAACTTCAGTTTGTCCACCTTCATCCAATCACCACTGATCTAGAGAGCTGATTACAGTGCAATGTGACACATGTATACTCAGAAGTAAGACCCTATAAAGATTCCACCGTTCCATAAACTTCCACAGAAAAAGAGAAATAGGGATAACTGTTATGAACTAAACTGTGGCACTGCAGATGGGAAAATTACTTTCTTAACAACTGTAGGCCAGACAGTCAGACAGCTGACTGGAGCCCCAGATCTGCCTAGCTCTCCAAGTGGTAGCACACGGATGCACAACAACCAGCCAATACTTTGTCTGACCCCTTTCAAATGCACTTCTTTAGCAGAACACTGCAGATGTTTTGCCTGAAAGTATAAAAGGCTGCACAGCTTCTCCTTCCCCAGCTTATCTTCTTCATATGCTATACAGATTATAACAAGCAATTCCTGTTCCCATATGTGGGATGACTGATGTTGTTGGGCTATATGTTCCAGAAGCTTTGCCCTCTGCCTATGCTAGACAGTGTTTCTGGGAACTATGATCTAGAAATATCTGAAGAATCAAGGTTCAGAATTATTTAGATACAGCTAGTTTTCATGAGGTGGTTTTAGACATGGGGGCGAATTAAAAATTGGATCGCGATATTCGTGAGAAATCGCTGATTTGTTAAATATTCGTCCCTTCATATTCGTCAGTTCCAGAGACCCCAACGAATACGAAGGGATGAATATTTCCCCATTTTTATTCGTCCCCCATAGGCTAGCCTTCCCTCTCTTCCTATGGCTTTCCCATTCTGCCTACCGGCCCTCCGATCAGCTGATCGGCGGGCCGATAGGCAGCCACCCACCCCCACAGCCTATCCCCCGCCTCCTTCCTCTCCCAACCTTAGCCGCTGCCACCATCCAGCACCGCCGTGATCCATTGCCGCCTGCTGCGGTGGCGTCCGCAGCCATGGCCTGCAGTAAGGGACGCTGGCTGCCCTTTGCAAAGATGGCGGCTGCATTTCGGGTCTCCAAATATTTTTTGGACTTCAACTCCTAGCAAGCCAACTGTGAGGCACAGTGGTATGTGCAGTCTGTTAATGGGAGAAGGCACAGCCTCTTCATCCCTGCCATTAATCATTCATCCAGATGATCATGGTGGTTGTCTTTGCAGCAGTTTACATTAATAAAAAAGGTCAATCGAATAACAAGTAAACAATCAGTAGATCTCAATATTAAAATGTTATAACACTAAGATATTTAAAAACCTGCAGTAGAACAAACAATGAAACCATCCAATTAAAGATTAAATCTCTGCTTGAAAAGGAAGGTTTTAGTCTGGACTTAAGTGGATATAATGAGGATACCAGTCAGATCTCCCTAGAATTCCTATTGCTTGGGAAAGTCCAGATAATTTAGCAGTATATTTGAGATTCACTAACCACTCAGGGCCTTCTGTAATTGCTCTGCACTACTGAAAAGAGATAGAGAGATATAAACAGCAGGGAGGCAGATGGACAGACAGATAAGGGAGGATTAAACTTTGGTTTGAGAAAAGATGGACAGACAGATAAGGAAGGATTAAACTTTGGTTTGTGAAAAGGTTAAAAGCACAAACCTCCACTGCCTACTCTAGCAAACCAGCTACTAAGGGTCATGCCCAAATGTTCAAAGGGGGCATCAAGCACTGTTCCTGCATTATTCCTTAGATAACCAATTACTAAGCTATGTGACCAAACATTTTGTAACAATAAACACTGGGTTGCAGTGTTTAGGTTGCAGATTGTTTGGTTAAAGAAAAATGAAGAAAATTTGGAGAGAATCATAAGCAAGGAAAGATTAACTAGTGACATACAGCTGTTCACAATGGGATGTGGCTAGTATGAAACCATCCTGTGGGGGAAGGAAAGCATTAGTGCTCTAGTTTCAGAATGAAACATGTGCTGTCACAGCCTGCCTTGGTTCACATCTGTTGATCCAATTAACCATTTTATGTTGCATACATATATTTAATATCTGCTGTATATTCACAATAAATCCTTACAACATTTGAAGGCAAGGCAAATGTTTAGATTGTTGAAAATGTTAAACATAAGGAAACCATGGCTCTCTGACTACTGTGTTTACAAAGTCACAATTCTCACCAGGAAACGAAGCCTTCTGAATATAGTGTGAATCAGAGATTGATTCACAAGCTGTAGTTTTGGTTTCTAGCATGCCTGCCTAGTATCAGAGCTGAGGGAGGAATGGATAATGGAGAATGGGAAGGAACTGGGGACATTTGGTATTTCCAGTTGCAAGTAGCTTATTGCCAAATACAAGTCCGCTTGTTTTCTGTTTTGTTTCCATTCTTGAAGAATGCCAGAATGCAAAGTTTATGTGCCTTGCCAGTACCCAGCTCCGCCTAGAACAATGATACATTTCCCTCTTAATTTTTATGTACACTGATGGCATCCTATGAACAATAACAACAGTTGCCTGCAACACTCCATGCACATGCAGCATTCCAGCCCAACTGCTGACAAACAAGTTGGGTTCCTGCTGTTATTGAAAAACCAGATAAAAACCTGCTGCCAGTGTGCATAAAATCAAAATGCGTCAGCTTTGTTTGACCTGAGATGACTTCTTCAGAAGAAGAGAAGGTGATGCTAACCTGAGAAGCAAAGCAAATTTGAATAGAAAGCAGCTCCAATGCAGACCAGCACCTTTTCCTACCCTACCACATGGAAAACAAACTAAACATATCAAAATGCCCACACCCTCATAAGACCACATATGTAAGAGTCACTGGAAAGAACAATTCCAGAGTAGTGAACAAGCCAAACTGTTCAACTATCTCTCTGGGACAAGTGCAAATAACGACAAAGTAGACAAAAGACAAACTAATCATGATAGGAGCCTCATGGTGCAGTGGTTAAACTGCTGCACTGCAGCCAAAACCTGTGCTCATGACCCAGGGTTCAATCCCAGGTAGCTGGCTCAAGGTTGACTCAGCCTTCCATCTTCCGAGGTGGGTAAAGTGAGTACCCAGCTTGCTGGGGGTGGCGGCGGCAATGTTTAGCCTTGTAAACTGCCCAGAGAGTGCATGAAGCACTATGGGGCGGTATATAAGCAGCACACTTTGTTTTTGTTTGTTTGTTTGGTTTTTGGTTTTGACAGTCAGTGTTTCACTGGCATTGTAGAGAGTCTGTATACGGAAGTCAACAAAGAATCTTATGGCGCCTTAAATACTAATAGTTTTGTTCAGGATACGCTTTAATGGACTGTGATCCACTTCTTCAGATTCTGCATGTTACTAAACAAAATCTGTTAGCGTGTAAGTTGCCACATTCTCTCCTGGATGCATAACTTAACATGGTGAGGGAGTCTGAGTCTGTCAGAGAAGCTGAGAGCAATATCATTATGAGCCCTAGCAGGGTCACTAAAGTTGGAATAGTCAAAGCTCAGATAGCAGACTAAGATGTATCTAACCTCTTCATGAATTAATCACATCAGGTGAAGAGAACTGATAGGTCTAGTGATAATGGAATGCAAGAAAAATATTGATGGGCAGGCACCAGACAGCACCAGTAGTAGAAAGTGACACCCGTGGAAGACATACATTGGCTGTTGAAGAATTTCAGAAGAAGAAAAAATCTACTTTATAGATTAAATCTGTAAAACTCTGAATGCGTGGATGATGAAAAGCTAAAAGAATTGAGTGTGTCACAACATTTGACTGACCTGATGCATAGCCTTTACTCTGGAGAAGCGTCTGCTGTCAGGACAGAATATGGAGATGCAGAATGATTTCTAAAGGGCAAAGGTGTCAAACAAGAGTGTATTTTATTTCTATCTGTTCAATTTATATGCAGAACATACCACATGAAAAATTGGATCAGATTTAGATGAAAGAGTGGTATTTGGTGGAAGAAACATCAATAATTTAAGATATGATGATATTCATTTCCTGGCAGAAAGCAGCAATGCCTTGAAATGACTCCCGATGAAAGTGAAAGAAGAAAGCAAAAAGACAAATAATCATAGCTTTATGATTGGCAATGAAGATATTGAAATAGTTAAATAATATTTTCTATACCTTGGTTCAATTATCAACCCAAATACAAACTACAGCCAAGAAATCAAAAGAAGACTGAAACTTGGAAGAGGAGCAATTGAAGAGCTAGAAAATATCCTTAAGTATAAGGATGTGTCATCAGAGACCAAGGAAAAGATCATCAATGCCATGATATTCCTATTACTATGTACATATGTGAAAGCTGGACTATGAAAAAAGCTGACCTAAAAACCCCCCAACTTGTTCTTTTTTAATGTGTTGTCAGAAGAGAGTGTAATGGATACCAAGGACTGCCAGAAAGACAAAACTATGGATTCTAGATCAAATCAAGCCTAAATTTTCATTAGAAGAAAATGTCTAAACGGAGGCTATAACATTTTGAACATATTATGAGAAGACAGGACTCATCGAAAAAGATAATAACACTAGGAAAAGTAGATGGCAGTAGTGAAACAGGAAGACTGAACATGAAATGGATTGGTTAAGTAAAGGAAACCATGGCCTTTAATTTTGTATGACTTGAGCAGAACTTTTAATGATAAACCTTTTGCAGGTCATTAATTCATAGGATCACCATAAGTCAGAAGCGTCTTGAGAGCACATAAGAACAACAATGTGTCACAATATTTGTAACTGGTTTTGTTGCAACAGATTAATACAGCCTACTCTTTGAACATTTCTGTAACTTTTCATAAAGTTATATGGAAATCCTGCACTCCATCATACTAAAAAATAGTTCGCTGTTAAATGACAGGCAAAAGTTACTTTCAAACCATGGAAATCTTATTTGACTACAACTCCCACGTTGCCTTGGTCATGTTAAGATGTTTTAGTCCCAAAAAGTAACTTTTCTCAGCTCTAATGCCAAAGAGGTGCTCAGGGTGTAGCCCTGTCCGCAAAAAAGTGCTCAAATTAATCATCTAAGAAGTGAAGCCAGGACCACATATAAACAGGGAGTTTTGCTCATGCTGGAAACCTCTGGCTGGGCAAAAATATAATATAAAACTAATCAAATTGTACAAGCATTTCTGGCATAAGGTGTTTAATGTGCACTTGCCCGGCCCAGCCATGGGACATCAGATAATAGTAACAAAAAAGAAAACCTCAATGGACATCGATTGGCATTTACAGCAAAAACATTTAGTTAACCTTGATAAAATCACATATGAATGACATACTGGATATTTTTTTAGGGCTCCAGCATAAGCACAGCAGGCGTTGTGTTCGGGTTGACCAGTTAGGAAGGGTGTAGACACCGAAATATGTGTGTTCTTCTCTCCACAGTCCATGTGTCCTCCTTTCACTTACCTTGTTTTGCTTTTACGTGGTGCCTCAAGGCACTGGGAGCTGTGCGTCGGTAATAGCTGTTGCGTTGCCAGGCTTCTGTCCCACCTGCCCACTCTGCTTCATCCTCCCAGTCCAGACTCCAGTCTGATCGCCCTACACGTGTCCTGGGACAGCCATCCTTCCAGACCTGCAAATCTGGCACTTTGGACTGGATAGTAAACAATTCTGTCTCTCCAGAGACACCATCTGCCACAAACTGTTGCCGGGTTGTTTCACACTCAGGCCTGCTGTTCTCACATCCTAAAGGCCAAGAGAACAGATCTTCATCGGCAACAGAGAAAGGTCCACCATCCACAGAATAGCCCTCAGGAGTTCCCTTTGAATTTTGAGTGCCATGAGAGTCTCCAAGCTGCCGACACCGTCCCTCCCCCTTCTTGCAGTATTTCCCTTCTGTTCGACTGCATTCCACTTCCCTATCTCCTCTCCCTTTACTATATTTCACATCCAAACTGTACCAATCCTCCTTCTGATGGTCACTCTGGTCCCTACTTTGTCTGCAATGCTTCATATCCCAACGCTCTTCATTCTTACAGGCTCTAAAGTCAGAATCCCGATACAAGTCATCTTCAGACCAATCGTGAGGTTTCCTGAAGGTTACTTTTCTGGAGGTTTTCTCACAATCCGTAGGAGAGCCAACTTCCTCCAGATTACCATTGTGTACTCTCTCACATTCTCTGTCCAGGTTGTTCTTGTTCATCTTTCTCTGGTCTGTATGTTGCCTGCCTAGTTTCCCATAATCTGAGCATACTCTGGTCATTTCATGGTCGCTGTACCAGATCTCCTGATTGTAACCGCTTCTGCCCAGTGGCCTGCTGGTGCCATACGGTTCCCTGTTGTTCCAATCACAGCCGCCGCCATTCTGCTCAATTCTCCTTGCACCAGCATCTCCTTTCCAGATAGAATCGTAGTCCTCATACTCCCAGCTGGGGAACTGAAGGTTGGGCTGCCATTTGGGACCGTCCTGCCTACTTCTTGCCTCTGGATAAGTGCACATGTTCCTCCTGCCATGCTCCTCCTCACTTGATTCCCCAGAGGGGTCTCAATTCCTTTGCAACCTCCCACTCCATACACCTCGCCCTGGGACACTGCTGACTAACCGAAAACAGAGAAACAGAGGAGTAACCTTCGTACCCAACCCGGCTGGCAGCTGAGGTGGCCTCTCCCACCCACTAGCAAATAATGAGTAACCAGAGTCCCACAGTCTGAAGCTGCGGACTGCCCAAACCGGCTTCTCTGCTTTGTAATGCCAAAGGCAAGAGCAGCAACCAGTGAGGAGGAGACTGCATGTGTATAGTTTTAAGGTGCCACTCCCCATGAGCACTTCCCCAAGGCAAAGGAAAAGGGGACAAACAAGGAGGGCACTGGGACACTGAGGAATCTTGTCTGAATGGGTCAGAGATTTTCACACAACAACTCACAGAAATCTCCCAACCAGCTTTGGGGTATTTGTGGAACTCTAGTTCTACGTCCATTGGAACACTGAAGTCTCCAGACCCATTACTCAGGTACCTTGAAAATCATCATCCTAAGAGCAGCAGTATTAGCATCAGGCAACACAAAGAGAGAGAAAAACCCACTGTTTTTCTTAGTGCCATGGCAGTACTCTTATTTTAAGTTAAAATGCACAATGATACACGTTTTGAAGGTCTAACTTTCTCTAAATGAGGGTTAGCAAATGTAGCAGGCTTGTTTAAGCAGCTCTACAAGAGACAATGTGTATTCATTGCGCAGTTCATCTGCAAAGTAGTACATCCCTATTAAAAGCAGGGGTTCGTATGTCAGAGCATCCAATCGGGGGCTCATAATTATCTTTGTACTACATTAAAAAGTTACAGCTTGATCCCTCCAACTGTTCTGCTTTGAGGGGGTAACAATGGCAGTCTTAACTTCACAGTCATGCTGGAGCATCAGTCACTTGTGAACAAAGACTGGAAATGTGTCCATACTAGCTGAGGGTTTGGGGAGCTATATTCCAAAAACACAAAATCAAATCAAAACCCAAAAAAAAGCAAAGTGAAGCAAAACAAAAGTCAAACTTTTCCAAATTTCAAACCTCAACACAAGTAGAAACTCACTGTTTGCCTTTGAGGAAATCATTATTTCAGAGAACTCAGAAAAGTTACCTTTTGGTTTACAACTCTCAGAATTCACCAGCCAGCATAGCCACTTCTTGTGCTGGCAAGGGGATTCCAGGAGTTGTTCAAATAAGTTAAATTTTAATCTCATTAATAGACGCTGAGAAAGTGCACAATTCTGGAAAATAAACTCCTTAACTTGTAGAAATCCACAGAAGGGTCATTACATTACACTTACTTTCTCTCTCTCTCTCTCTCTCTCTCTCTCTCTCTCACACACACACACACACACACACACACACACCACCACCACCACCACCATGTGTAGAATTTATTTTAAAGTCGTATTTATGAAGTGCCCTTTCTCAAAGAAGTACAAGACAGCATACATCGCTCTTCCCCTTTCGTACTGCACCTTCCAACAACGTTCGTGAAAATTACTTAAGAAGCGTAACTAGCCCAAGATCACTTCACAGAAAAGTTACATACTGCCTTGACTATTTAATCTATTTAATAAAATATTTATACATATTTATAAGCAGGAGCCATGGGTGTAGCGTTCTCCTTTAAATGTGGTCATGGCTCAGGTTTAGTTAGAGTGGGTCATGCATATTTATGTTGCTGAGAGGCAGAGCCAAGAGGCAGAGTATAAGAGGCAGAGCCTGAGGGGGAGAAGATCAGATCAGAGTTTTGGAAGGAGTTTGATTAGAGAGTTCAGAGATTTATGTGATTGTGATTAGACTAATGAAAATATAGTAGGAGATCTGAGAAGTGATTGACCAGTGACTGGAAGGGAGAAGGAATAGAACTGAATATTAAAATACTGAAACAAATAAGCAAATAAACTAAAGATCTTTCTATTTCATTAAAGAGTGGACCTGATTCTTTCTAAAGGAGTTATGGGGATCTAGGGATCTCCTGGTGGCAGCAGTGGAAAGTAAGGAAAGAGTTTAGTTTTGCCCTGGTGTGCTCTGAGGTCTGAGTCTAGGTGGACAGACCAAGGCACGAGTGGGTCCAACGCCACATAGGTTCCAGAGGTGTGGGATCCAAAAAGGGTCAAAACGCGACAATGGGGATGGTGGAATTTCTAATTCAGAGCACTTGGAGGGTGCTAAATGGGTAAAGGATGGTGGCTGCTCTGCACAAAAAAAGAATGTAAAACCCCCAAAATACTATGTTGCTCTGACAGCAGTAAGACTGGTTGTAATGTAGGCATTCAGAACCCCTCACCCAGTGAGCATGCTGGCTGCAGTGTTCTGGGAGTCAAGGCCCCCAAAAGCAACATTTTCAAGCCCTGGATCTGAGTATCTTTTCTCCTCTCCCCTCCATCCACCCCTGCCAAGCACAACTGGACTCACCCCTCAGCTCCTGCAGCTCCTGGCACAGACTGGAAATCTTGCAGTCGCAGAAGTCCAAGTTTTCCAGAGTTTCAGCTCGCACCATTTCATTCTGAGGCTGCTCCAGCATTGCACTGAGCTCCACATGAGTTTTTCTATAAACATCTAGTTCTCGTTCCAGCTCCTGAATGCGGTTGAGCAGGAAAAGGCACTGAGGTGTACTGCTAGACTCCCTGATGTTGCCTGACCCCTCTTTGTCCCTCAAGCGGTTCTTGGCTGGGGCTGGGCGCCTCCGTTGGCTGCCCACAGGTGGAAGCGGTGCTGGCCGAGAGGGCCGCACAGAGATTGGAAGAACTTGAGAGGGAGGAGATGTTCCAGGGCTCTCTCCTGCTGGCAAGGGAGGTGGGGCTGAGGCTGGGGTGCTGGGCCGGGGAGGTGGTGGTCTCAGCACTTTCCTCCTCTGGAAGGTGTGCTCCACTGAGCCACGGACGATGTCCTTCTCAGAGCTGAAGTCCAGGATAGAAAAATGTCGGGAGACATTTTCACCCTCCGGGGTCTCATAGCTAGAGTGGCCTGCAGGACTGGTCAGACTCTGTTCAAACTGTGCCAGCTGCTCTGTCAGTTTGGAATCCAGGTCCCCACAGCTCTCTCCATGCAGCATCCCTTGGGAGCGCTCAGCCCGAGCGCTGCGACAGACAGGCCAAGTATCCAGGCCCTCGTGGGTCCCACTGAAACTGGAAGAACGGGATTTGGGCTTCCGCCACTGGACATCCGCACAAGAGGCCAGGTCTTCAGGAAGAACATTCTCTTGGGAAAGACTAGGAACATCTCCATCCCAATGTGAGGGCTTGTATGCCTCAGAGTGGCCCCAGGATGTCCTCGGACTTTGACTGGATTCTGACTTCCTCGCCTGGTCACGGAGTCGCCTCTTGGGCTGGAGTGCAGGCTGAGGTATACAAGGACCTCCATTCACAGCTGTGGCAGAGTCTGCAGAAGGAACGCTTGATATGCCTGAGGGTAGAGGTCCCAGAAAGGCTTCATTCTGGTGGTTCAACATTTCATTCTGCTTGAGCTGATTGTCCTTCAATGCATCCTCTGGCCTAACCGTAAGATGACTAAATTTCTCCTCAAGATGGTCTGAGCTCCAGCCAGGTTCCTCCCATATGGGAGTGGGAACTGCTTTGTGGGCACTGGAGGCCTCAGAGCCTACCACCCCCTTGGGCAGGCATGTGGAGTCCTCCCTGAATGGGGGGCTATTCTCCTCCATCTTCACAAACCTGTAGGGGAAGATGCCACGTCTTCCTCGAAGCTCCCCCTCTAGCCAGCCATCTTCTAAGACCCCCAAAATCCGAATTCTGTCCCCCACTTCAAAATCTAGTTCTGTTGCTTCCAGGGCTTGGAACTGATAGAGGGCAATCCCATAAGGCCCTGGACACTCCTCCTTATCGTTCCAGGTCCTCTGCTCTTCCTGGAGATATGCCTCTTTCACTCCATTCATGCTATGATTTTCTGAGGACGTCAACTCCTCTGAGTTGCCCTCAGTTTTCAATGGGCCCAAAAGTTCCACAAATCCCTCAGGGAAGATGCCTCTACGGCCCTCAAGCTCCCCTTCGTACCACCCAGGCTCAGGGATCCCCACAATGGTGATCACATCTCCTTCTCGGAAGTCCAGTTCCTCCTCCAGCTGAGCAGAAAGGGCCATCAATGCTCGGGCCTGACCCAGGGCATAGGGTGGCATCTCCAGGGCAGTGCCATAATGAGACTGAGGACCAACAGCAGAGAGGCAGAGCTCTTGTACACAGGACGAGGGGAAGAAGCCTCTGGCTCCCCAACAGCTTCGGCCTTGGAGCCAAGGAGAGGCTTTAGGGCCATCCAGAATCACCAGGTCTCCTGCAGGGACAAGGAACATGGAGTCAGAAAATTGCTAAACTGTTGGCTACAGCAGGGGTGGGAATTTACTGTTATAAACATAGCCAGTTCCTCTGTCAGACCTTTGATTCATCTAGCCCAGTAGTGTCAAATCTGACTGGTTCTCCAGGGTTTCAGGCAGGATTCTTCCCATGCCCTATCCAGCAATCCCTGGCATTCCTCCACTAACATGCTACCTAGTCTTGGCCCCTTAGCTTGGCTTTCAAAATTAGATGAGACTGGTCTGTTCAGTGTGGTATCAAAATGATCCTACTACTGGGGGAGGGGGAAAACAGGGACAAGTAAATGGGTCTCCTTGGATGTGAGGGACATTCAAATCTACATGGGAATTGGGTACCACGAATCTGTTTCTAGCAAAAGGATGAAGATAGGGAAATCATCACTGGTACCTCGTTGCAAACTCAGGCTGCCAGGCTCCTGGGATGTAAAGTTGCTGGTACAGACAAAAAGCTTCTCTCCTTGCTTCAAAGCAGGAATGTCCACAGGTTCTACAAAACTGCTGGGGAACTGTCCTAAAATGGATGGTGGGAGAAGATAAGTGGAGAGAACTGTCAACAGATCAGGTAAAATATCAACAAAAGACTGGAATACACACATTCTCTTCTTCATAAGGATATAAGAATACCCCATTATTTATCTTTCTCCAAGTGTCAGAAATTCCTGCTTCTTCACCCACATTCCAGGATTCTCTAGTCCCAGAGCCGGCTGCTGCCTCTGAGCATGTGCCCCTCACCCAGCTGATAAGCGGGCACATGCACAGAGGCAGCACCTGGCTCTGAGGATGGCATTGCCACCGGCAGCAGGAGCAGGTAGACGAAGACGACAGAGGCGGTGGGAAGGGGACAGGCGGGCATCCCTTTTTGTTGAAGCAAACAAAAAGCCAAAGATTTAAAAGTTCAGCATTTTGTTTTGTTTCAGCAAAATGGGATCCCCAAACTGGGTTGGGAAACGAACCACGAACCAGCCTGGTTCATCAGAACATTTTGGTTTGTGGTTTGTTTTGTGCCCATCTTTAGTTACAAACATAACCCAACAAGCAATATTGCCTGCTAAAAATTCTGCTGCCTGTCCATAACCTGCAAAACTGGGGGATTTATTATTTATTCATTCTGCAGGATGTTGACAGTTCCATTATTTTTTGAAACAATCTATAGTACATATGGTTGCAGATTCTAAAGACTTTTGTGAGAGCTAAATATTAGTAAATAGGTAAAGGTAAAGGTTCCCCTTGACATTTAGTCCAGTCGTGTCCGACTCTAGGGGCGGTGCTCATCCCCGTTTCCAAGCCGTAGGGCCAGCGTTTGTCCGTAGACAGTTTCCGTGGTCACGTGGCCAGCGCGACTAGACACGGAACACCGTTACCTTCCCACCGTGGTGGTACCTATTTATCTACCGCATTTTTTACATGCTTTCGAACTGCTAGGTTGGCAGGAGCTGGGACAAGCAATGGGAGCTCACTCCATCGTGTGGATTCGATCTTACGACTGCTGGACTTCCGACCTTGCAGCACAGAGGCTTCTGCGGTTTAACCCGCAGCGCCACCACGTCCCTATTAGTAAATAAGAATAGATAAATATTTAAAACTCCTGGTGGTAGCACACATCAGACAAATGTTGCACCAATGGTCTATAAAGAGGAAAATGCCTGATACTTTGTTGGCCTGTGGAGCAATCCAGCCCACCATTGTCTACCACAGACTTCCAATTGGAGATGATGGGTGTTGCAACCAAAGACATCTGGAGGGATACATCCAAATACATCTGGATCTATTGTATTGCAGTGGTAAGAAAACTAAATGAGCTCTCCAATTACACATTATTATTTGTCTTACACTGTAAACTCTTGTATGCTCTGTAAACATATAAACAGAACAGTATAAAAGAAACACAATTGTGTGTCTGTGAGCAAAATCCAAAAACAGGGTAATACCATTCTTGGACCATTAAGGCATCATAAGAGGTGAGGTTTCAAGTACTCCATTCCAGAACTTGTGATTAGGAAGAAACAGAAAAATCCAAAAAATCATCCTGGCTACATGCAGCTATCAGAACTCACTAAAATGCCCACAGACTGATAAAGAGTCCTAGAGAACTTGAGTGCTTCTATTTTCTTTATATTTTAGTGGCCCAATAAATGTATTACACAAGTCTGTTCACAAAAAAATAAGTAAGACTACCAACAAGTTTCTGTTTCTACTTTTGTTTCCAAGAAGGAAAAAAGAATTACTAACAGAAGAAGAAATGCTCACATCTTTAATTAGTGTTGGTGGGCTAAAACAAAAGTCCCAAGAATTTCTTTGAAGTACTGTAAGACATTTCTTTAGTATAAGCAATGAATTGGATTCAGACTTAGTTATACTCACTTAATGAGACTACAGTATGTCACAGCAAAGTCAAAACCCACTGATTTTAATAGATCTGCTCCCAATAAGTTGCAAATCTGCATCTGACTGAATTACTTGGCAGCTGTCCTTATTTTCATCCCCTTCTTCTGCAATTCAGGACTGTTTTGATGCTCTTATATTTTATGCAATCTGGACATAGCTTACAAAACCAGGTTCTTGGGATTTTTTGTAAACAAACCTTTATGAGATGATAATTGGAAGCAATGTCATCATGAGCAATGGATCTGACAGAAGGGAAACAGGAGCCCTAACCAACATTCAATCCAACCTAATAATTAAACTGACCCACACAAAATAATCTTTGATGTACAAGTGGGTTCTATATCAAATCAAGCCTGAACTGTCTCAAAAAACTAAGGCTCTTGTACTTTCAACATATCATGGGAGAACATCACTCACTGGAAAAGGCAATAATGGGTGGGCTGACTCCATAACAGGAGCTGCAGCCTTCAGTTTGCAAGAACTGAGCAGAATGTTTGATGTAACCTTTTGGAGCTCATTAACTCATTAGGGTTGTCATAAGTCAAAGATGACCTGACACACATAACAATACAAAACTAAAATGTAATCATTCTAGCATGATACACTTCCTTTAATCTATGTATCTTTATGTTCAACATCATATTTAGTTCCAGCTTCAACTTTTTAAAATAACGAATTCATAAGGAACATAAATCCTGTTAACACTTAGATACTGCTCCAAAAGTTCTGCCAGCCGTCCTTACCAGAAGGAGAGGGTCAGAGTTTTGTCCATGTCTCCTTCCTGTTGTGTGGAAGCTTGCTTGCTTCTCTCTCTGTGTGCACACCCACTTTTGCCCCAGCTCTGCTTGTCCCACTTTTGCCTCTGCCCAGCTGTGTTGTGCCTTCTGTACCACCAATCACAATGCCCATAACTCAGCATGACTTTGAGCTGAAGTGGTCCAGACCTCTCTGCCCTGATGTATCATCCATCCAGCTACAAACACCTTCTTAAAGTTCCCATGTACAGCAATGGGATATGACAAAAAAAAAAAAAAAAAAAAGACTAAGACCATGTTTTAATATTCTTTTGTGGTGCAAGAGGGAAATCACTAAGGGGGTGGGGACAGATAATCTTGAAAATGGCTCCCTCTCGTGGCCATTTGAATTTTTTCCCTTTACATTTCCTATTTACATGAATGGTAAAATGACGCTGCTGTACAGTATTGCTATACACTCTTGGGATTTCTAAATAGAGAAGTGGAATCTTCTGATGCTAACAGAAACCAGATCCTCTCCCACACACTCAACCTAGTCCACTTGATAAGATGGCAGTCAATTTGATCATGCCATTAGACAGACAGGCTCAGAAGAATGAAAACAGACCCTGAAGAGAGGAAGAGACAAACAGCAGGAACTGATACTGCCTCTTTGTCTTTTCTTCTGGCTGAGGGTGAGGCAGGAGCAGAGGAGTCCTGCCCTTGTGAAGTGGCTGTGGCTATGAGGATCACTAGCAAGGACAGATGCAACTGAGACAGACGTGGATTGGAGCATGTACTGCAGGACTGAGGAACCTGCGGTCATCCAGATGTTCTTCAACTGTAATTCCCATTAAAGCTAGCCAGCCTGCCCGACGGCAAGGTGTGGTGGGAGTAGTAGTTCATTGATATCTAGAAGGCCAAGAGATGTCCACCTGCATGGCACAGATACCAAGAGGGATTATGAAAGTTAGGAATCAAAAAGATGAGCATGGGGGAAGCCTCAGCCCTGTAGCTGGGTTACTGTTTGGCCTGCCACCTTGCAGGATAGCCAGCAGCTGTTGCCTTACACTGCACTATTCAGGGTAATGTTGTCATGCTGATCCCACATCATGATACACAGAGTACTTTGAGACATGCATATTTTAGTAGACTGATTAGCTACCTTGAGACTAAGACTCTTGCTATATACAAAGAGTAGTCTCAATTACCTAGGTGCCCATCTTTTATGTAGCCAACCCAATCTTGGAAAAGTTGCTTTTTTTAAGATGACAGCTCTCCGAATTCCCTAGCCAGCATGAAGTCTGAGAGTTATAGCCCAGAAAAATAACGTCTTCAAGTTTAGTAGCCAACACAACATTGTCCATGCATAGGAGGGAGATATCGCCAGGCATAAAAGATCACAAAAATGCTAATTTGAAGATGATTTAGAGGAAAACTGAGGATAGGGGAATCTCCCCTCAATAACCCAATGAAAACTGTGCTCAGTGAATATGGAACGCTAACTAACTTTTCAGAGGAGGATAGGTAGGAAGTGAAGTACTCTCTGTAGAAGCACTCCAGACAGCAAAATGTTCTTGCTAAACTAACTTGTACATGGTATGTTAAGCTTTTGGCACAATTTAGATTTCAGGCCCACCATGCTGAGACCAAATGGAACCAATCAGTGTAGTGGCAATCAATATACAGTGAGCTGCTTGTATGTAGCCCAGAAAATGACTGACAAATGCATCTTCACATGCTACTGCAAATTTAGTATGTTACCCGATGAGCTCTTAATCTAGTGCACTAGCACTTGCAAAGCTGTTACTCCTACTCCCTATGGACTGTTTTACCCTAAACGTCTGGAGGTACTGATGCAGCCACCAGGAAAATACTGGAGATCAGTTTCTGATTTTTATTTGGAACCTTCAATACTTTCCATGCCCCAAAGATGCTTATTTGGGTTCCTACTTTTCTCCCCTCTCATGATCCGGCCTTTCTTTCTGCACAGGTCTATACTGTATGATCTGTGGCACACGTTTACCCCTACTAGCCCTATAATTGCAGCAAAGATGTTTGGGTTCTTACCTGTGACTCCTTCCTTTTTTCCAAGGAGCCAGAATTCATCTATGACTGCCAGCACTTCTATGATGTCCCCCACAAACAGTGGCAGCTCCTCAGAAACACTGGGACAGAAATCAAAGACAGCCCGGACCACGGAACCTGTTTCCATTTTGGAGATCTGCAAGGAAAGCATATAGGTCAATACCTGGAAAATAGTTACACCACATTACACACTGCAAGGGACATTTAGATTGTAGCAGAAATACAGAAGCACTAAGTAACCCCAGAAACAGGGCTGAGGGTTGTGCCAGACAAGATGCAGAGTTTGGAAAAGGTACTTATAACTCCTAAAATCCCCCATGCTGGTTTAGGTATACCAATGGTTGCAATGCAAGAAGTAACTTTTCCAAGCTCTACTCCATGATGTGATACAGAACTACAATTTCCTCTTGATATTCCCTAACTGTTGACCTTCAGCCATTCCCCATCTTCTTTTCCATGCCTTGACTGCAAAGATTCATTTCCAGTGCCAGCTATTCCTCAGGGCTGCAGACATGGGCCGCCAATTGTACTTAAGTGTTTCTACTTTTCCCCGAAGCAATTTTGCACTAGCACAGGAAGAAAGCTGACATGCAACTGCTACTAAAGGAGGAAGTATGTGTGGGCTGTTCTATTCTGAAATAAATTCACAGCCTCCTCCAGCCAAAGCAGTGTCCTCCACAATAGGCTCCTGATCAGGAGTTCATCTTTTCTTGTGTGTTACATCTAAATCCCAGCAAGACTCCTACATTTTTTTTCTTAAGGAAAAAGGGTGGGGTGAGGAAATGAGCATACAGATGCGCTCCCCTGACACAGTGCTAAACGTGTGCACGTACCTCTGTGTATGCTAAAATTTAAATCATGTTTTTTTATGGAGAACCATGGACAACAGTGGATTTTTCTGTCAGTGGAATTGAGCCCTAAGTCAAATACTGTGGCCACAATTACATGACTCTCACCCATAAAATGTCAACATGCTACCAAAAATGAATCAGGTTTTACGCTAACACAGAAAAGGGGAATCCTTTGGCCTTCTGCATGTCTTGGATCCCAAATCCAACAATCTAGTACTACTGGCTGAGATAACTAGGACTTCTGGGAAGGGAAAGTCTAAAACACCTGGAGGGCCCAACCCTCTACAGTAGGAGCTGGAGAACCAATGGAGATGCCTCAGTCTTACATGTGCATCTTCTCGGGGCAAGGGGGAAGAAGCTGTATCAACAGCTGGGGAGCCCCCAGTGGAGTTTCCAAATGACAAGTACTTATGCAGGTGTTCCCCAGGGGAAAAAAGGAACAGAAAGGGCCTCCAGTACTGCAGCGATTCAAACCCATTTCCCCAAACTTCAGAATCAGGCTGGCTGTGTGAAGAGACCCGAGGATAAGGAATCAGGGGAGGGAGGAATTCCTGTCAGGAAGGAATGGCAAGATGGAACGGAAGCTCAGCACTTCCCTGACGCACAGAACTGGGCTTATGGCTGCCAAAGACCAAACCCTGTACAAACAGTGAGAGAGAGAGTGAGACACTGTCACATAGTTGATAACATGTCAGATTAGGACTCAGGAGACCTGAGTTCAAATCCCTTCTCAGCCATGAAAGCTCATTGGAGGGTGGCAATGGTAAACAACCTTTTGGACATCTCCCATTTGAAAGTCCTATTAGGGTTGCCATAAATCAGAAATGACTTAATGACACATAACAATGATCAGCACCACCACCAATGATGGGTACAATCTATATGAAACCCTGATTGGCCCTAGTAGGGTTGCCATCCTTCACTGGCTTCTGTCCCTGCCTACACTTTTAAAAGCAGTTTGATCAGCCAACATCAACAGGTAATAAAAGTTCTTCCCAACACTGTAAAAACCTTCATTATGTTGTTTTTAAAAATCCACGATTTCTGCAGATGAAGCTGTTGTTTAAGGCCCTGGATGAAGCTACAATGTTCTTTCTATTAAGTTGGCAACCATACGTTATAACACCTTCAGAAAAGGGAAGGCCTATTGCTGGGCCCTGTACCTCTCTTGCTTGTTTTTGAAGCCCTGCATGCTAGGGACAGTGACCTCCTGAGTGCCGTATTACTCCTAATGACACCAACAACACAAAGCAATGGCTTGCACTGAATGACACACTTGACTTGTCTCAGACAATGATTGGTACCATATCCTGTCACCACCCTTCCACACCAAATATTCTCTTGGTCATTGATTCTCAACCTTTAAACCTCCACATGTTTTGAACTTTACCTCTTACAACCCTTGACCAGTGGCCATGCCACAGCTGGGGATTCTTGGGAATTGAGGTCCAAAATATCTGGAGAGCCAAAGGCTGAATGAAATTCATTGCTGTAGGTGATAGATACATTACTATGCTGGAGAGCAGTCTGTCCACCTGCCAGTTCAGGACTGACTGCCTAGATCTAGAATGAAACAACCAGCATTGTTATACTAAAAGTGTGTGTAAAGGCCCTGAGTACAGGATGGAAAGCATGTGAGGGAAAGGGCTGGAAGGAGTAACATATTTTGCTGATGGCTCTGCTTTGTTATCAGGCACGGGTAGTCTCATGGCAACAATGTGAAGCTTGAATCCCTCAAAATGCTGCCTTGGCAATTCCCATCTTTTAGCCTGCTAGCACACCCAGAAATATTCTACAGGATGCCTTTTATCAAGTACCCCCTACTAAAGTATATGTATGCCAAGGTCTTCTCTAGCCTTTCTTAGAGTACATCAGATCAACATGTCTGCCCCACCAAGCAAGCAAGCAAGCAAGCAAGCAAGCAAGCAAGCAAGCAATTTATTTATTTATTTATTTATTTATTTATTTATTTATTTATTTATTTATTTATTCATTCATTCATTCATTCATTCATTCATTCATTCATTCATTCATACCAACCACCCTTCTGGCTACCAAGGCCACTCGGAGCGGTTTACAAAAGCAGTAATAAAAGCAATAACATAAAAAACAGAAATAATCAATAACAGCCAAACAAAATATAAAAGCAACTAAAACAAAATACATTAAGAAATAACATAATAAATGGAGAGGATATCTGTAAACAAGATAACTGGACCATAGCAGAAGCTTCCAGCAGGGAAAACAAATCCTACACAGAAAGGTCACTCGGGTTCTGATCTTTTGTGAGAGGGAGCCACAATGGAATCCCTCCAGCTGCCTATCACCCTGCAAGTGTCTGGGTCCAACCAGAATCTGGTAAAAGGTGGTAAGCCTCATAAGAGAATGCCCATTTGAAGCTACTACACAAGAGGGCCCCTATATAGACATATGAATAATTCAAATACATAAATAAATAAACAGAACCCACTGTGGGCTCATGTTAGAGAACAGAATATCTATTTACTGCCCTCATCTGCTGCCTTTTCTTGAGCTCAAGACAATTCCCATGGCTCAATTATAGACCTGGAGCACAATCAAACATCTTCCTTCCACCACTGTAAAGAAATACAGCTAGATTTAGACTGAATACTAAAAAAAAAAAAAAAAAACCTAGAAGGAAAAATGATTCTATACCCCATGTGATCAGGCTCTCTCCAGCTGCCAAACAGATGGACAAAAAAAAAAGGAGGTTACAATGATGCCTAGCCTAAAGTATATCAACTGCTCTGCAAATACAAAGCGGAAGCTTTTAACTGAAAGATTGGATGACATAAACTTCAGATTGCAATGTGCACAAATGTGTGAAGTCCAAAATAATGCTGAATCCAATAAGAGAAGAGGGAGCATCCTGTAGTATCTAAGGCAAACCAACATATAGATGCAGATGGATCATGCTGTCATGTGCTGTCAAGTCAGAACCAACTTATAGCTGCTCTAACAGGGCTTTTAAAGTAAGTGAGATATTTAAGGAGTAGTTTTACCAGTCCCAGTCATTTTCCATGGCCAAGCAGGGATTTGAACCTAGGCCTCCTGAGTCCTAGTCCACTACTCTATCCACTACACCACACTGGGAATCCCGCAGATGGATCATAGCTCTGTAGAAAAGCATATACAGGCAGTCCCAGGTTCAATTCATGGCATTTCCAAAAAAATACTCCCCTTATGTGCCCTGAATTGGGAAAACAGACGGTCCAAAGTCAGATGATCCAAAGTAAAGGCAGTTTCCAGTTTCATATTTCAAATGACAAAAAGTCTCTTCCTACTATAGTAAGCGGCCCATGACAATTGTCATACTCCCCGGCTCATTTCTCGGGATTGTAAAAAAATAGAAAAGAGACAACCGGGGCTCAGAACAACAGGTTAAGAGATGTGGAGCCCACAATGAGGCTTCCCTAATGCTTATCAGGGGTCTGGTTCACTGTGGCAGCTACCGTCTTCCAAAAACTAACATCTTCTGGTATACTCAAGACTTATACACCAGAGAAGAAAACACCACCTCCAGTTTTCCATCTTCAGACCAGCCACACTGGTGAGAACTGAGATATAAAGGAGTGTTAAGGTGAACTTGCTGGAAAGAAAGGCTCTTTAAGCTACATAAGAAGTGTAGGTGTTGATGAGTTTTAAAAGCCTTGAAAAAGTGTGTGTGTGTGTGCGCGCATGTGTGTAGTACTGAGATAATGCCAGAACATTCCTCTAGTTACTATGGCCATGGTGACAAAACACATTGAAAGGCTGACACACACACACACAGAGCATTCTGTATTACCAACACACACACACACACACACACACACACACACACACACACACACACACACAGAGAGAGCATTCTGTATTACCAACACACACAGAGAGAGAGAGAGAGAGAGAGAGAGAGAGAGCATTCTGTATTACCAACAGTCACTTTATGTAGCCTGGGGGGGGGGGGGGGAAATAAAGTGAATGCGTGCAGATCACAGATGTTACTTTTCCTGTGTTGTCACAAACTACCTCTAGTTCTGATAGCTTGTGGGACTGGGGCAGGATATTGGAGGGCTGGAACTTGAGATTCTTTCCTTCATGTAGAGTTATTTTATTACAGGAGCCACATGGAAACATCCCTCTCACCCATGTTATATGAACCGACTCAAGAAAGGGCTGCTTATTTTGTGAGGGAATGTCAGCAGATTGCTGTCTCCTCCTCTGGAACATCTGCTTGCTGATCCTTACTCAAAACTAATGTCTAGAGGGAGGAAACATCCTCTCAACTCTATCCTGGGCAGATCATTAGAGAACCAGGCCTTCTACCCTGAACAGCAAACTGTTCCCAGATTTCGGGCCTCAGGCCTCCTCCCCTTGGCTAGCCATATCCGTGCCAAGTGTAACAGCCTTGCATGCTGCAGCAGGAGGCACCAATCCAGAGGAAAGCTTTTCACCCACCCACAGGGCTGGGATCAGGGATGAGTCACTAGCTCTGCCTGCTTGCCAGCACCACTCCTCTGTTCCCTCAGGGAGATCCACAACTGAATAGAGAGGAGTGAGAGAATCAGAGGCTGCCTTCTACTGCGTGGAGGCCTGTTAAGTCACTAGAGGCCTCTCATCTCTTCTTAGCAGCTCCCCCAACCACAGTAGTGAGACTCCTTGGCCCCCAGTTTTCCCAACATCCCAAGTATGTTGATTATTCAGTTTGCCCCTCTTGAAGAACGAATCCCAGCCACATGCCACAGCATGTACAGAACCAGGGTACCCAACAGTAGATCTGCGGTATGGGACAGTAAGCGCACACCCTGAGTAGGGAAAAGTAAACAAAGAATTAGAAAGATCTGGAGTTGAGCAAGCAACACGAGGCCATACAAACTGCTTTGGACAATGCATGTTGAAAGCAGAACAATGGAGCAGGCGAACCATGGTTTGATCCAATAAGAGAATACCCATATGCCACTATTATGTGTGGCAGATAGTGTGCCACTGCTATGGTCTATGCTACCCTGAACTAAAAGTGTACACCTGTGCTACACTGCCATATAAATTTTAACTGTAACAGCACCATCATATGGAGCCTGGCACTTGCAGGTACATGAGGGTACTGTTCCTTCAGGAACATCCTGATATGACTTGTAGACCAAAGCAGCAGAAGGCGAAAAGTTTCTGATCCCTGGTCTAATCCAATGTTTCCTGGGATAAATCCCTCAAAGTGTTTTGGACTACAACTCCTTGCCATAGACCATGCTGTCTGAGGTTGATAGGAGTTGTAGTCCAAACCTTCTGGAAGAAATCATGTGGGGAAAGGCTGGCCTAACCAAAGAGCAAGCCTAATAGAGCAGCTTGTGGTATCATCACAATTATTACCCAATATAAATCCAGAACTTTGAGGATTCAAAATAATTTTTTGGAAGGCTATTTCCATGGCCGTTGTAATAGTCAGACACTGTCATCCAGGAATATACTGATCAGCATATATGTCT
Source organism: Intellagama lesueurii (assembly GCA_037013535.1). Classification (NCBI taxonomy): domain Eukaryota; kingdom Metazoa; phylum Chordata; class Lepidosauria; order Squamata; family Agamidae; genus Intellagama; species Intellagama lesueurii. The sequence goes on from JBAJHW010000003.1 coordinate 217,021,661, forward strand.
ACCAATACCATTGTTCAGTCCCACCTCAAGCATACTGAAGTTTAGAAACTTTTTCTTCATAGACCTACATTCCCCTGTGTTACTACATTATGGGCTCCAATTTTTATTTTGTTTCTCTTTCCTGAATTAGTTTAGTAATCTTTTAAGAGCCAGTGTACCATTACCTGCTTTAAAAATGATTTTAAAAGGAACAATAACTACATCCACCATCTGACTGGGCACACCCCCAATGACCCAGATAGAACAGCCAGAGGCGGCAGCAAAGGGAGATGTCTACGCCACAAGGACAGAGAATCCAAGCAGTGGCTGAGTCTTCTGTGAGAGGGATACATCTTTCCATCCTGAGAAACAACAGCTCTGTTTTCCCTCACTGCATGAATCATAACAAAAGGCTGTCAAGGCAAAAGACGTGAACTTTAGGGAGAGTGCTCATTTCCAACCAGCAGTGAAGGGCGTCTCCCACCAGGCTCTACTCTTCAAAATTAATACCTACTTGCCACACCCAGGGCTTAGAAAAGTTCCTTTTTTAATACAATTCCCAAGATCTCCCATCAGCGTGGTCAGTATGGAATTCTGGGCAATTCTGGCAGTCTAAGCTTAGATTAGGCTTGAAACCTCATATCACTTAAGAGCCTAACAACAACAACAACAACAACAACAACAACAACAAACTGGGGACTATAAAGAAAGAAACCGAAGCCATGATTTTTGCTGCACAAGAACAAGCACTCCAAACTATTGTTATGAAAGCTAAGATTCAAGAAATTAGTGCTAACAGCAAATCTCGACTCTGCCAAGAAAAAGATGAAGCTCATTTGTGAATGTCCACATTCACAGATTGCACAAACAGATTACAAAATTAGACATGATAGAGTGGCAAAATTAGTGCACTAGTCATTATGCAGAAAATATAACTTGCCAGCCTCCAAAACCCCATGGGAACATCAGGTAGAGAAGGCGTTAGAAATTGACAAAATCAAGATTTTGTGGTATTTTCAGATCCAAACTGATAGACACTTTGAACATAATGCACCAGACATAGTAGTAATAAAACAAAGAAATGTCTGGATTATTGACATTGTAATTCCAGGGGATGCTAGACTTGAAAATAAAAAATTGGAAAAATTAACAGAAAACAGAGATCTGGCAACAGAAACATTTCAGTGATCCCCACAGTCATCGGGACTTTGGGAACAATACCACGGAATTTCACACAGTATTATAAGCAGTTGCAGATTTCAGAAACAACAACTTCAGACCTACAAAAAAAATGCAATATTAGGAACAGCATACATAGTACGCCAATATTTAATGGATACTTAGGTTTTTGGTTAAAACTTGTATCTGTCTATAATAACAGTCAATGTTTTTATAATTTTGATTGGCTGTGTGGGCATCTACAAATCTTAACTGGGTTACTGCATCCTTCTCATACTTCCATCTGGAGGTTAAAACACCCCACAGAATGAAACACTGGCTGAAATCCTGATGCTTTGCATAGTAAGTTGCATTATATTAAGTCCACTGAATCAGTGGGGATTTAGGATTTGCACTATTGTAACTCCATTAAATCACTATTGCAACTTCATTAAATAGGCCTACTCTAGTTGTGACTTACTTTAGCACAGTAAGTTGTAACTAGACTAGGCCCATTTGAATCAATGAAACTTACAATGGAGTGGACTCATCAAATCCCCACTAATTCAACGGGTCTATTTTAGTGCAAGTTACTACATTTATACTATACAACAGTTTTTCAGCTACTGAATGGAGCCTTAAGATTTGGGTGCTTTGCAACTCATTCTTTCTATCGCCACTTCTGAACGTGCAAAGGGGGGAAGAACTGTCTAGTCAAGGACATGTATACTTTTTGGCAGACTTCCTGGACATACTGACAGACACTTCTTACAACCCTTGGATACAGAGCCTACCATTTATTTTCTGTCTGGGTGGAAACTGTTCCTAAGCTCAGCTCTGATGTGCCAATGATGATGCTGAGCTTTCTATCACAGGTACAAACTGCTCTTGCCAACAATCCTAAAGCAGACTAACAGTGGTGCACCGGATTGTCCTTTGCACCCATGTCAGAGTATTCTGCAAAGATAAGAATCTATATTGGTGAAATATGTCAGCTCAAACAAAACATGAAAAATGTGGCTCAGAGTCATGCAAATTGGCCTTTACATATATCAAGCCTAATTCATACCACATAAGTCATATATGGAACGGCCTGAGGAGCTGCCTATTGGACATTAACATTCCAAACAGGAAACTTGGATTTAGAGCCAAGGAAAGGAATCACCAAGCCAAATACAGAACAGGTGCTGGCATCAATCATGATATCCTTACCACACACTTCTAAGGTAATCTCCTCACCTATGTTACTATCAAAATGTATACATTTACCTTGGCTAGAACGGTCAGCACTAAAGCTAGCTCCCACAATAAAGAGGGAAAAGAATTCAACTACAATAAAATAAAATAATTACAGTGCTTGTTTCTGATACAGGAACACAGGACTTGCCTACAGCTTTGTGCTTGCGAAATCATTTGTTTGCAGGTTTACAGGGCTTCTCCAGTCCAAACTGGACACCAGTTCTGAATATAAGACATGTATTGAAGGACTATTAGTAAAAGAAATCAAATTGGTGGCATAACCATAACCATGCTTACTCAGGGACAAAGAAACTGTACATAAGAGTGTGAGTTTGAAGAATCAGTTGCTTTGTGGATCTGGCAAACCATATCAGGCTCAGTATAGTTCACCACAATGATCTGTGCACACTGGAGAGGATGTATTCATGAAATGTCTAAATGGCAGCATTAGGAAGAACAGAAAACATTGATTCTAGTTTGACTAGGATGGGCCGGGTCTGGATGACCCGGCCCATTTTTAACAACAACAACAAAAAAGAAATGCCAGCGGAAAGGTATAATCATTGTTGCTTCTGGAAGAAAGGGATTTTAATTAAGATGTGTCACTTCAGGAGAGCCGAAAGAAGGGAAGGGAAAGGGAAAAAGACCTTCCACCACAACAAAGACACAAAAACAAATGGCCTGCCTCTTCTGCAGCAGGTGCAAGGAAAGTTTTGTGCCAGTTTCTGAGGGGAGTCATCTCAGCTCTTTACACTGCAATTTGCTCTATGCCTGGCTTCTTTATACACATTTCTCACATGTGTACAGAGTATAACTGCTTCCCCTTCCTGAAATCATGGCTCAAGTTATTTTCTTAAAATAAAATAATTCTATACAGTCATAAGTGAAGCCATGTACTTTTCACACCCAGCAGGAGCTTCTACACTGTGTGAAAAAATGGGACCAGGGGAGGAAGAAGAACCTTAAAAGAGGCAGTTTTGTGGTGACATAAAATAAACCAGGTTGCTCAGAATCAGAATAAACCCTTCAAGAGTCCCCATACAAGAACAGAAGAGAAAGAAAAAGGAGAACAAAATATCTGTGGCTAAAGAAGTGATATAAGGTAAAATCATACTATACTTTTTTTCAAAGGAAAAGATTGTGACAATGAAGGAAGCAGATGGTGAGGACAGAATAGCCGGATGAAGAACATCATGTGATATTTATTTCAAAGACACTTAAGAAACACCTCAAAAAGCCTAGTTCCTTTTCAATGAAGTACCAGATCTCACCAATGGATGGCAACTGAGATAGGTCACTAGATGAAATGTGGACCATATTGTTAAACATTCAGAGATTTAAAAAATTATAAAATTGACTTGTCTGTGTAGGCATCCTTCAGTCTCGAGAGACTATGGTAACGTGCTTTGTATGGAAGACGTGGAACAGCGTCTAGTGTGGCTGAGAAGGCCAATTCGAGAGTGACAATCCCTTCCACACTGAAGACAAATACAATCTGTCCCCTGACCAGCTCCCTGATTTTGCTTCGATGCTGTATGCGAAGCTGGAGTGTCCTCTCCAGAGCATGAAGCCTGGGTAAAATAATATGGAGGATAGGCTGTTACCCAAGCAGCAAATCCCCCCTCTCCACATCGCTGAAATAGTCCAATGGAAAGGCAAGAGCCAATACAACTGGTTCCAGCGATGTCGCAGGAGTTGCCAGAACGACACGAACTGCGTCCAGGACTCCAGCTCCGGATTTTGCCTCGAGGTTTACTCCTGAAGCCTTTTCCATCAGTGGATATAGTCACAAGGCAGTGGAGGTCTGAAATCAGAGTTTTCCTTCTCCTAGATGGGCTGCCTTCCAAGGCTGACGAGCCCCACCTACCCGGCAAATTGACTTGTCTATACATTCCCTTATGGCATTATTAAAAGAGTCACCTGTGATGACTATAAGAACATGGATAAGTCATGTTCATTTTTTTGGACTAAGTGACTAATGCTTATTTTAAAGCACATCAGTTAAAGCACTGCAGACAAGACACAGGAAATAGCAGTACTGTTGTTCTCAGCCCTGGAGCAACCCGCCCATACAGACTTGACAGCTGCTCTTGACAGTAGGTCCATATGGCAGGAATGCCCTCGAGCTCTTATTAAACAGCTTGAGCCAAGTAAGGCCAACTCCAGCTAAAGCTGCACGCAAACAGCGAGACAAGCATTTTAACGTGGGCACAAGCAACATCATTCAAATATCACACACCTTCAGCAATATGAGGACACTCATAGGAAGATGTGTAGTAAAACTTCACATAAAACGTCACAATGAAGCTTGCCTCTCTTGGTGACCCAAGGAGTTCTTCCAGCCTGTGACATGTTAATCACTACCAAAATGTGTGTCAAGAAATCCTGAATTCACTCCTCTAATATCCTTTATGCCACTCTTAGCTCTGATATGCAAGAATACTGAACAAGCCATTGCCTGGGCCTAGGAAATCCTGCTCCCTCCCTTGCGATTTTGTAAATAAATTGAAATTGAGGTATGAGACATAAAGAACATAAAATTTCAGTTGCTCAGAGTGAATTCATATGCTGCCAGATTCCTATACGGAAGCAACATGTCGTGTTCACATGTCAGTTATTAATTATAATTATAAATGCAGAGGTCCAGCTCTTCTTGTCGGAGGCCATGGCCAGGGCTTAGTGGGCTGTCCCTGCTGAGGCCTCCAGGACCAGTTCTCACTTGGGCTCCCCAGTGCAATGCTGCTGCCGCTGCTGCCAGCCTCCTCCTTTACCATGTACGTGCTCTAAGCAGCGGTGGTGGTCCATTACAATGCTGCTGCCACTCAGTAAATCTGCTATGAGAAGGCATTAGATCCATTAGAACAAGGGTACACGTCTTTGGTGGATATCAAGGTCAACTTTACACCCGCAGAATCCTCTGGGTCTTTTTTGGAAGTAAAATACATGTATGGGGTGTACATTCTACTTAAAAAGGAAATCAGAACTTCTGGAGTTTTCCAGAAACAGTAATTTGCTTTTTTTAACTTTTGTTTTTTTTCTTTTTGGTCACAGGAGAAAGAGGAGACTTTGGAAAGGCAGGATTCACAAAAACAGACCTGCAGAGTTGTAGAACAGACCTGCATTAAAGATTCATTTTGCAAATAAATCCACACAAGCAGAGAGGAAGGAGAGCTGTTGCAGGGGAGCTTACACCCCCTGACATCAGGAACTCCAAGTGGCAGCAGGTACTGGTGATGGGGTGAGGCAAGGCACAGCAACCACATCAGAGGGCTTTGCCAGCACATGTTGGCCTTGGCAAATGTCCCAAATGCCAGATGCTAGTGCCAGGTCTTCACACGTACTTTTTTCTGTGTACATAACACACTGCCATTTACACTTTTGCAGCATTACCACACATCACAGTCTGCAGATGAGAACCACACCATTTACATGCAGCAATTTAGTAATGTGTAAAGTGGTTTCCAGTGCAGATAGACAGATATTTAACTCATACCTTCCTACACTATCTCCAAAATGCAGTCAGCTGATCTTTGTACTCATTCTAAAGTTTGTGGAATGTGCCAGACATTCCTTGAGCACTGCAGAATCCAGAAATCATGAGTGTCAGACTGTGACCTGGAAAACATGAACTGACATCTGAATGCTACCATGCTTTTGACAGAGAACATGTAACAGTAGGAAGTAAGCTGGCTTGGAGTATGGAGGGAAAGAAAGCACACAAAGTGAAGAGTTCAAACACAAACTGACTCCTGGAAGGTTTCGAAAGGAAAAAACTCAAACGAAGGACGCATTGTTGTCCCAGGCCAGAACAGACTGTTTTTTCAGTTGGAAATTTAAACTCATCCAATCTCAAAGGTCTCGGCATGGGGAGGTCAAATCAAAAACAAGCATAGACATATGAAAAGCTGCAAATTAAAATTAGAGAAAAGCTTTCAAAACAGCACTGGTTGTTAGCATGTTTCTAGATATGTTTTCTCATAGATAAAGCTTTTTAATTCCTTACATTTAAATAGATATGTATCTCAGAAATCTTTTTTCCTGTGCTAGTACAGGAAAAGAAATTTCCTGTACTAGCACACTGATTTTTAGAAATAAATCTTCAGTACCACTTTTTTTAAAAAATCCACACACATTGCATCTTAATCTCTGACCTCACTCATACAAAACATGGAAAAATATAGTGAGAATCAATTCTGCTGTGAATCTGTGAAGATTCTCAGTCATCCAGGTGATATGTCCATCTGTAATGTAATAAAAGAAGTCAGGGCCTTTAATCTGCAAGACCCAAGGACGGCTAGCAATGACAGGATCTTTCAGAGATCATATTTTCATAGGGTCACTATAGCTCTGAAGCACTCTGGTAGCACATAACAACAAATAACACATAAGCATGGGATGGATGGCTTGAAATGGGCATCAACATCTATGCTACTAGAAATTATAGGGGAAGAAAAATAAGTGAGTTATGGGCCAGTATTTGGATGAAGAGAAAAATATGACAGATTTCTTTGAAGAGGAACCCTATGATGAAAAAAAAACTGCAGTTAATAATCATCATCTTCTTAGAAATGCAGAGCTGGAAGGGACCCTATAGATCCAGCCCCTGCCAAGGAGGCACAGTGGGGAATCAAACTCCCAACCTAAACCACTGAGCTATCCAGCAGTGCCTTCTAAAAAGTTAACTGAAAGTCGCTCTGAAAGCTCTAGGAAAAAATAAGTCACCAGGGACAGATTGAATACCAACAGAACTATTTCAGGTATCTGTTGAAATCCTATCAAGTACATGTCAACAAATATGAAAACAATACAATGGCCCACAGACTGGAAATACTCAATGTACATCCCAATCTCCAAGAAAGGAGATGCCAAGGAGTGCAGTAGGACTATTGCTTTAATTTCCCGTGCAGACAACTAACGGTTGTTGTGAAAAAAAATGGGTGTGCCTCAGCACTTGATTGTCTTGATGTGTAATCTGTACTGTAGACAAGAACCTACCGTTACGACAGACTATGGAGATGCATAGTGGTGACTTATAGGGAAAGGTATCAGACATTCTGTTCAATCTGTATACAGAGCATATCATACAGAAAGCCAGACTAAATTTAGATGAATGTGGAATGAAAATTGATGCAAGAAACATCAATAATTTGAGATATGCAGATGATACTATCCTATTAGCACAAAGCTGCAATGACTTGAAACAGCTTTTAGTGAAAGTGAAAGAAAAAAGTACCAAAGCAAGATTGCAGTTGAACATTAAGAAGACACAAATCATTATTACAGAAGAACTACGTACAAAACTTTAATGTTGACAATAAAGGAATTGAAATAATGAAAGATTTTGTATACCTTGATTCAATCATCAATCCAAATGGAGACTGCAGCCAAGAAATCAGAAGACCAAGACTTGGAGGGCAGCAATGAGAGAAATACAATATATCATCAAATGTAAAGATGTGTCTCTGGAGAACAAGAACAAGACCATTCACACCTTTGTCTTTCCGATCACCATGTATGGGTGCAAAACCAGACAGTTAAGAAAGCTGACAGGAAAAAAATGGATGCATTTGAAACATTTGAAATATGGCTCTGGAGGAGAGCTTTGCAGATACCCTGGATAGCCAGAAAGACAAACAAGTGGGTCCTAGATTAAATCAAGCCTGAACTATCTGTAGAGGGAAAAATGTTGAAACTGAGGCTGTCCTACTTTGGGCACATCAGGAGAAGGCAGGATTCTCTGGGAAATACAATAATGCTGGGAAAGGTAGAAGGCAGCAGGAAGAGAGGAAAATCAAATACAAGATGGACTGACTTCTTAAAGGAAGCCACAGGCTTGAGTTTACAAGAGCTGAGCAGGACAGCTGAGGACAGGACGTTTTGGAGATTGCTCATTCATAGGGTCACCATAAGTCAGAGGCAACTTGAGGGCACATAACAACAACTTTGATGAAAAAGAGAGAAAGGAGATGAGTGTATAGCTGAGGTTAATGCATACATAAGGCATGAGGAAAATTAGCCCTCTTCAGGACTGCTTGTCACTCTATATGCCAAGAAGAACTCCCAAACCCACAGAGCTATAGAATGTGATACCTGAAGGAGGGGGTGACTTGCATCACTTCCCATCTATGGATCGAAAAAAGGAGAGCCAGAATTAAAGTGGGGGATAGACCAACAGAAAAAAACATCCCCACCAGGAGAGAAGAGTGTGAAGTAAAATCGGGCAGACGAGCCCGATTCCCAGGTAGGATCCTGGAACCAAGGATGTTTGGGAAAACATTCTGCCCAGGAAGGGAGCGTCTGGGTCTCTTAGGGACGACCCGTCGCACGGCGAGCAAAGAGGCTCAAAGTGGAGTCCCTAAGGAAGCCCATGGGGTGCGACTGGTGGGGAATTCGGGACCTGATTGCACGATCTCCCCTATGAGATGGGACGGGGGTGGGGTGGGTGACAGATGCAACGCCACTCCGTGGGGCCAGGCAGCAGAAGCTATGGGGTACGTGCTGGGGCCCCGTCGGAGGAGTTTCCGCGCGTGAGCCGGCGAAAGGGAAATCTCTCGGACCGGACCGGACCGAAGCTGAAGCCGGGCCCGCCACCCAGTTCCGTTCCGTTCGCTTCCCTTCGCACCCTACCTGTTGCACGGTCCCTTCGGCCGCTCCGGCCCCAGCCGATCCCACTCTCGCTTCGACCGCCCTCACCAGCGGCGGCGGCGGCGGCGGCGGCGGCGACCCGGACCTCAGCCCCGCCCCGCCTGGCGTCACTAACCCTCCTCAGCCCGCTGTGCCGTGAGCGCCCCCTTTCTGCCAATAAGCACCGCCGGGGCGGGAGCTGTCTGCTCGGAGCGGGCAGGAGGTCTCACGGACTTACGGAGAGGGACTCTTGCGAGCTTCCTTAGGGTGCGACGGGACTGCCAGGTTTCCAGCCCGAAGCGAGCGAGAGACGGTGGAGCCTGCCCTGCCACCCCTTCGCGCGCATCCCTGCGGCGAGGAGACGGTTCTGGTTAAAGAGTTGCCAAGGCACAGCACTTTGCACATGCTCAGAAGTACGTCAACCGGCGATGGTTTTTCTGACACTGGCAACTAATTTCAGGGACTCCTCTCTAGGCTCCGACAAAAGCTGCAACCCCTTCTTTTTGCGCCATTTCCAAGGCGACTGGGGAGAAAGCGGTGTACGTAATTTGCCAGGGAGTCGCGGGATGTTTCCAAGCGAGGCTTTGCGTGCGCCATCGCGTTGCCTCTTTCACGAACTTCTACGGGAAGGACAGGACGACCTTGTCAAATTGTGGGAACGGGAATGTGCACACTTGTCTTGTAGTTTCCGAGATCACGTTGCCTTTGTCTGCTCCGCTACGCGCGCCTGCGGTTTCAGTGGCTTCTGCCCGGCGGAGGAGACCCCGCGCTGCCAATCAGAAGCCATGGTACAGCTATTGCATGTTTCCCTCGTTAGAGGATTTCCTGTGAGACTTCCAGACTGGTTACTACTACTATCAGTCAATTAAAAAAAAAAAAAACCAAAACCCCGCAATGGGCACACATTTTGGTTTTTCCTCTTCAAAGTTTTTGTTTTTTTCAAGTAAAGAGGAAGAGTGGACATAGGAAGGTTTTAGGAGAAGAAAACACCATTTGGACCCCTTTCCATGCTTAAGGCAGGGCAATCGCAAGAGAAAAGCTCTGCCTGGGAGTACCAAAAAAAGACAAATTAAGCAACAAGAAACTGCAAGAGAAATTACAAATGGAAGACAGGGGTGGAAATCCTGTTGCTTAGCCTAGTTAGCTGCACTAGAGTAGGCCCATTCAGTCAGTGTGGATTTTGTGAATCAACTGCTCTTTAAGTTCCATTGATTGAAATGGGCCTACTCTAGTTACAACTAGAGCAGGAGAGGGCACCTTATCTTGCCACTTCAGGTGAGCAGAGATAATGCTCAGCCTTTATCCCAAGTAAGGGTGGCTGCCTAATTCAAGCACTAGTATAGTAGAGCCAGAGCCCCCAGGGCCAACGCGCTGGAAATTTCTGAGAGAGGAGGATCTATGATATTATTGCCATCCCTTTCAGGCTTCCCTTTCTCCTTAGCTGCAGTGCTCACAGTAGTCAGAACGGAGCATGTCCTTGCAAGCTATCCCTGACATAATGGGAAATATTTGAGTGTGAGTTGGTCCTGAGTGAAGAGCTTTTAACTTCCAAACTTGTTACTTATGCCATTGGGCTCAGATACATCTTCATATTATTTGTTTAATTTATTTAAAGCCAGGATAGAGAACTTGAGAGGATCTGCCATAAATGCAATAAATACAAAAATAGCAAAATGAAAATATCAAATAAAACTTAAACTGAACATGGCTAGAAGTCTACTTCTGGTTTTGAAATATTTATTTACATTATTTACCCCATCTTTCTCCTTCAAAAGGACCCAAGGTGGCGTACGTCATTAAAAACACATTATTAAAAGCTGAGACAGTACACTGTTCAAATATGAAAGAAGTATTAACAACATTCTATTAAAAATGTTAGGTGAAAGCATTTCTAAATGTTAGGTGAAAGCATTACGAAAAACAGATTTAGAAGCAACGAAATATTTCTGGTGGTAAGCAATGCTTGAGTGCCCTTTGGCCTACATAAAAGTCCAATGCCTGCTTCTGGAACCTTCTGTTAAGGGCTATTCACATTTTAGATGGAGGGGGGGTCAGGGAAGAGGTGGGGGTTGTATGTGGCCCACCCGTGACGCAGATCAAGACTAGAGAACTAGAATGCCCCTCAGTCAGCAAAAAGAAAGAAAGAAAGATGAGATTCTAGCAATATCCAGAGGGTCATGTCTTCTCTGTCTCTGATTTTGACTCAGATATATATCCTGCCTTTCTAAGCAACGGCCGGTGAAAGACAGCTATGTATCATCTGGCAGGATTCTGTGAAAATCTAGAATTCCTGAACTGCTAAATGTTGTGCCAGCTGTTGTGCGCTGGAAAAGTGAAAACTGTAGAGCCTTGGCATTCAGGGTTGGCTGGCCCACAATGCTGAGTTTGTTACAGAACACAGCTCCCGCTGTCGTCTGAGCAGCTAACGAGACAGAGGAGGATGTATCCTCTTTCCTTCATTGGGCCTTCCTCGAGATTCTCCTCTGTTTCCTTGCTATGTCATATGAAACTGTAGTGACCATGTATGGAGAACTTTAGAAAGAAAATAAGAATACCATGTAGCTGTGTGTATACAGCTGCACAATAAAATCCAAAGCATTACTCAGAAATAAATCACACTGTCCTAAATCCAACTATCCGTCTCAATTTGTGTAATTTTCACTGGTCCATTGGTTTTTCTATAGTTAGCATTAGCATTTGGGCTGCTGTGTTTGATGGGCTTACTTCCAAGTTTTGCACATAATTTTTGTGATTATCACTGTGCTTCTGTGCATGCCTAATTCAGAACAAATCTATCTGAGGTCTGGACAATGAGGGAGAAAAATCTATGCAAGAGGGAATATCGCATAGAATGAATGGAAGCGAGGAAGGCAGTACCAGAGAAACCAAGCACTGTGAGGAAAGACTGAAAGAAATTGGCATGTTTAGCCTTGAGAAAAGAAGACTGAGGGGTGATATGATAGCACTTTTCAAATACTTGAAAGGGTGTCTTACAGAGGAGGGGCAAGATCTGTTCTCGATCATCCCAGAGTGCAGGACATGTGACAATGGGATCAAATTAAAGGAAGCCAGATTTTGGTTGAGTATCAAGAAAAACTTCCTAACTGTTAGAGCAGTATGTTAATGGAATCAATTACATTCAGGAGATGGCAAGTGCTCCAACACTGGAGGCATTCAAGAGAAATTCAGAGAACCACCTGGTGGATATCTTTTTATTTGTATTCCTGCATTGAAGGAGGTTGGACTCGATGGCCTTATAGGCCCATTCCAACTTAATTATTCTATAATTCTATGAAATACAACACAGGGACAGAGCTGTGCAGACTGATTTCTAATCTATATACTGATAGCCAAATTATTCAATGGATATTTTATTTTTCCTTAATGTGTTTCAAATTGATTAAATTATATGTATTTTAATATAAGTACGATTCAGTATTTGATTTTGTCTGTGTTTTAATTACATTTTGTTCAATATTGTGAGTTGCCTCAAATCCCCTGTTTGGGAGAAGAGTGGAGTGTAAGTCCAGCAAATCAATAAATATATAAGTAAGAAAAGAAATGCCTAACAACAGCGATTCATGCATCGGTAATCTCTAAAATAAACTAGTGTAACACTCTCTATATGTGGCTGCCCTTGAAGTCACTGTGGAAATTTCAGTAGGTCCAAAATGAGACAGCCAGATTGGTTACAGGTACCAGCAGATATGAACACGTATCTCCAGCCCTGGCCTGCCTTCATTGGCTCCCTGTTAGTGTCTGTGCTCAATTTAAGGTGTAGTCATGACGTATAAAGAATTTATATAAAGAATGGGCACAAATTTAAAAATGAATTACAAAATTTGTCAAAAATGGTAATTCGTATTCATACGAATCAATAACACAATTAAATATGAATTGATAAATTATTTACAATTTTTGATTTGTCAATTTGTTGGGCTATAAAATGGGCCCCCAAACACCTAGAAACACCAGAATTTCAGAGAAGCTTCCCCTGACTCTCCTCTACAATCCCTCCAACTTTGGTGAAGATTGCATTTCCCCCACGTCAGTTGCTAAAGGGCACTTTCCTTGGGGACCCACTTTGTAGGTGTATAACTCAGATGTCCAAAACCCAATCTTCACCAAACCTGGAGGGATTGTAGAGGAGAATAAGGGAAGCTTCTGTGTGATTATGGTGTCCCTAGGTGCCTGGGGGAACTTTCCTGGGGAACCCTCTTTGTGAGTGTATAATTCAGACATCCAATAAGCAAACTTCACCAAACTTGCAGGGCTTGTAGGGGAGAGTCAGGGGAAGCTATTCTGCAATTTTGGTGTCTCTAGGTGCCGGGGGGGGTACTGTTTTATAGAGTTTTAAAGGCAAAAATGAATTGATTCATTGATGCATCAGGAAAAAAAACGTAAATTTGTTATTCATGACTCATTGACCTTGACGAATCACAAATTGAAACAAATCACAATTTTTCTGATTCATGCCCATCTCTAATAAAGACCTTAATAGATTAGGACCTTGATATCTGGTAGAACATCTCATCTACAAAATAGCTACTCATCACACATGATGTTAAGAACGATAACAATGAAGGAGGCGAAAAAAGCCAGTACAAGGAACTGAGCTTTCTCAGTAGTGCCGCCTTCCCTCTGGAACAAGCTTCCTACAGAAGTTCACCAGGCATCAGCCCTCTCTGTTTTTAGGAAGCTAATTGAGACAGAATTATATAAAGCTTCCTTCTACTAGTGTAAATTGTCCTGAGATGTTCAAATTGGCTTTAATTTGTGCATTTTAATTTAAAGATAGTTTTTATCTAACTATCATTGGCTATGCTTGTTAGAGCTGTTGGATGTTGCCATCTCCACAACATCTAGAAGCCCATAAGCTGTCCACATCTACTGTAAGGTGGAGGTTCAAGGACAGTCACTTCTGCAGCTGCTGTGTTAATCCCCTTTCTTTCACTGTTGTACATTGGGACAATGAATCAGAATGGGCTGAAACATTCAGTCTAGTTCCTACACCTTGGAAAAGTTATGTGTTCTAGCACTATGGGGCGATATACAAGTCGAAACAACATTAACTTCCCTAAGAAAAATTATTTCATGAGGTATTATTCCTAGCTAGGTCTCTTTCACACGAAACCTTCCCAGTATTGTGTGAAGCGTGGACTTGAACTACTATTTCTTCCTGGTAAGTTATAAAACTTAGGAGGAGGAGCATGTATGAGAAAGAGAATGCCACAGACAAAAATCCAATTTACTGTGGAAAGAAATTGTAGTGTTTCTTGTGCTAAATGCAGACACAACACATCTGGTGTACAATTATGTACAATATGTGTCCATTGTAAATGTTTATGTATGTTGTTTTTCTCTCTTCGAAACTGTTAAAAGATAAGCATGGGACAAAGCAGGATGAAGCGATGTCACATAAGAATCCTTTGTCTCACTAATCACTTGAGTTTCTGTTGAAAACATCTCCAGACCAAACTGGCCTGCAAATCTTCATCTCACTTTTAACACTAACCAAGCAGAATGGTGGATACTTATGGAAAGTGCAGATATGCTATATATTAACTGTGATTGGGGCAGGCAATAATAAATTGCAAATATCTCTCAGATGATAAAGAGGACATAGCTGCTGTCAAAAGATGGAGCCAAATCAGATGGCCAAATTTTTTAGACCAGCCTGCCCAGAAAGGCAATTTAAGGATCTTTAAGGGTATGAAGGAAATCTATAAAGGGCAAGCCTAACTTTCATTTATTTCTAATATTAATATTATTACTACTGTTCTTAATGCCTATGTTTTCCAAGTAGTACTCATCTGAGGTAAATTAAGAGAATGAGAAATTCTACCCTTTTCAGGATATTCTAGTAGGAAATTCTGAAGCATAAGGTAGCAACAATTCAAAGTACATCCCAAAGGCTTAGGAGTTGGGATATAATTTTAAAATGAAAATATATATTATTATGAAAGCCATTGTGGCCTAGTGTTTTATGCAATGGATGCTCAGTGAACTTGGGTAAGTCACCATCTCACATGCCTGCAAAATGAGATTAATAAGGGCCTATACATCATAACAAGGTTGTGAGCTTTACAGATATACTACAGATTATTAGGTACTTTGCACATTAAAAGTGGTAAAGAAATAAAAAGCATGGTATATACTGATCTATAAACAGGAGTAGTAGTATTAGTGGTAGAAGTCTGATGGATGAAATTCCTGACAACATGTATTTCTCATGAGTGACTAAACCAATATAAGGTAGTTGGTACTTACAGCTGATGATACTAGAAGCCACATCATAAGGATTTGGTTGTTATTTTGTTTCTGTAGATGGTGATGATGATTGAGTAGAAGCTATTCTAGCATACTGGAAACTAGGGATGGGGGACCTGCATCGCGAGACTTGCTGTCAGGTCAGACTTAAGTCACACCGGTGACTCGAATCAAACTTGACTTGTGTTTTTTTCCCCAATGACTTGGATTTCACTCACAACTCCGTCAGAACCCATCCACCCCTCCCTTTTTTCTGGGAAAAAAAGCTTGTTTTTAATAGGGATTCAGATTTGGGGCTTAGGACTCGGGACTTGGTACCAAAGACTTGGACTCTGAATTGGTACCAACGACTTGGGCTCGGACTTGGGACTTGAACCGAAAGACTTGCCAACATCTCTGCTGGAAACTAAAGTCGGTAAACCCATTGGTAGATTTCCATCCTCCCTCCCACCCGCCATAACAATGTTCTCCAGTGGCCAGAAGAGGGCAACATAGACTCACCTTTTAAATTTAGCAATCTCCCTTTGCAGAATTGACCTTTGGTCTACATCTAATGTGCCTGTATTTTCCCAGCTTTTATTGGAAATTTGTTATTCAAAAAGAAAGAAAAAAGAAAAATTCAAGAAGGAAAATATTAAATCACTGTATTTTTTAAAATTTGGTAACACGAGGATCCATCTCTCTGCAGTATAGCTGATTGAAATTATTTTGTCAGTTTACAGCTCACAAAATACCCCTGACAGCCTGGATACATGCCATGCTGATGAGAGTATTACAAAAGTTATAGTTCAAAAATGTCACTTTGCCAAGCTCTGCTCTTGGAGTGCCCTTAGTTTCTGGAAAGAAAAACCCCTTAAGTTTCCTGTTATTTGCCTTAGATTCTGCCTAACAATCAAAGATCTTTCACCTTTTCCCACACCACCTCTTTATTTCTGCACACAGTCAGGCAGCAGCATTGCTGTACAAGTTATCTGACTGATTTAAGAAGGAGATTTGCAGCTCTGCATAGTATTAGAGGGATGTTACTGTTAAGCTCTGCATGGTATTAAACAGCCATTATTGTAAACCCAGAAAACTCTGTTTGCAAGGCAGAGACTGTCAAGGACTTCTCTGTGACTTCCTTTCATGCTATTTGCATGAGAATGTCAGGGAGGTTGTTTTTCCGCTGGTTTGTTGGCAAGTCAGGACTGTTTAGTACTAGCCTTAGCACTCCTTTTTAGAGGAATTGGGGGTGGGGATCTATTTTATTCAGGCAAATATCTTCTTAACCTGGATGACTCAGTATAACAGCATTTCAAGACAACTCAAAGAAAGGAGCTCTATTTATTTATTTATTTATTTATTTATTTATTTATTTATTTGATTTATATCCCGCCCATCTGGTATATTCTACCACTCTGAGCGGCTGAGTGGTATATTCTACCACTCTATTTGAAAGCCAAGATTCAAAACATCTCAAGAAGAAAAACATACTATTTAAAAAGTGGACATGGGGAGGTGGACACGGGGAGTTCTTTAACCATGATGTGAGCCTAGCTTTGCAATTTTGACAGAAAGATATGCAAGCAAGTTGGAGTCTGTTTCACCTGTCAAATTGACCTTTTCTCCCATGCTTTAGGTAAGGTAGCCAATCAGATGTATGTTTATTTGACATACATTCATCCTTATTTTAAAAAAATCCAATTCTGAAATTATTTTAAGAGCAAATACTGTGTAGTTTAGAGGAGTATGTTTGTATTATCACCGATACTAGCTAGACAACTGTCCACAAATATTTTTCCTGCATTCAAGTTAAAGTACATTCAATGGATGCGAAACGGGATTCCTCAGAAGTTATGGCAAAGAAGAAAATGTATGTCTTTCCATGATATAGTACTTCTAAATCATCCCCACTGCTTTACAGATTTTACGTCTGTCTTCAACTCTAAATTACATTTCAAAGGCAGAAACTGATGGAGCTATATTATGTTTTACAAATGTCAGTAGCCAATAAGCTTCACAAACCCATCCTAAATATGTTTACTTGCAAATCAGCACGATTTATTTCCCAGTAAGTGTGTTTACAGTTGTATGTGCAACAAACCAGAATTGGGGGGGGGGAAATTATTTGGTGGAACCTGATGGCTGCTGTAGTAAGAAAACATACAGCACAGCTAAAATAGCCACAGCTCAGCATAGTACAAGATGTTATGAAAACTTGTTTTGGGGCAGCAACTTTTGAGAGTCCTACAGCAACCAAAAAACCCCACATGCAATTATAAGAAAAGGCCACTCTTCAGTAACTTCCAAACTGAAGAAAGGAGCAAGAACATAATTTCCCACCTATGACTCTTAATAGATAGTGCCAGATTTCATGCATCACTCTTCATGAGAACTCAGAAATCACAGACACAGACATACATGCACACACATGCACACAGCTTTTCATCTGTTCTAGGCCATATATCAATTGTGGCAACCTATGTGACAGTGGTGCCCAGTGTGCTCATTCTGCTGGCATGGGGCAATTCTGCCTTCACTCTCTAGTTCCCCATTCCCTCAAACTGGCTCTGGAGGGCTGAGAAACCTTTCAGGACAGGTTTTTGGATAGTGTAGATTCTACACGGCAAGGGACAAAGAAAGAAATTCTTGTCACACTGGGAGTTGACTGCTCAGAAATCATTTGATTTAAGCCAGAGGCCGTAGGTGAGACTCAGCCAAAAGGCAGGTTGTCACAGAAAAAGTAGGGTTAAGTAAGAAGTTCCCAAGTCAAAGACCTGTTAGGAGACAATAAAAGTGACTGATCTAATGCCATTCTCATTTGAAAAGAATCCTCAGTCTGCTTTGAAGTTAAATATTAGATTTAATAAACAAAGGTCATCTCTCATCTAGGCTCATTTTCTGTTTGTGGGGATCAAGGGAGGGTGTGGGTGCCTCTTAGAAAGTTCATCTGCCTGCTGTCATTTTCTCCTGTTACACGTGACTCCAGCAGCTTTCATGTCTTAGAGGTCTGTCTTCACCGCAGTGTCTCCCACCGGGCAGCCCGTGGCACCACCTTCTTATGTAGACCTTTATTGACCGGGCCTTTGTCTGAAGCCTTTCGTATAGGGTGGTTGTCCACGGTGTTTTGTTTAAGCTGGAAATGCACCTGGAAGAGAGAAGACTGCTGGAATGCCATCCTACGGAGAGCTACATGTCATTCCACCCCACTGTGATAGAGATATAGGTATGGTCCATCAAGTAAGCTCAGATCAAAATTGCGGTAAAACAAACTATTACGGAGTTTGCCAGTTTAAAGACGAAGCACTGATATTAAACTCACCCTTTGCATTGGAGTTGTCTGTTGTATGGATTTAGTGAAGAGATGGTTGTACACGTACCATAGAACTAACCAGGTCAGAGCTTGGAAAAGTTACTTCCAGGGATTACACTGCTCACAATCTCCTAATTAGCATTTGGCAACAGAGAAGCCACTGGCCCTGCTGGGTGGGGGAATTTCAAGAGCTGGAGTCAAAAAAGGTAATGTTTATAAGCTCTGCTGATGAGGTCACAGCACAGATAATGAGAGGCAGTTGCACACTGCTGTGCATCCAATATAGAAATGATGCCCAGCAGTTCTGTGACTCAGTAATGACCTCATGTATGCACAGAGTTATGCTCCAAAAGCTTGAAACGTAAGAACATTGCTTGCCCTAAGTGACAATCTGTGTCTTCTGGAGCAACCTTAAGCCATTTTTCTGTCTGGTGAAGGCCCAGATAATGTGCCCTTCTATACCAAATACAAAAATGGACTGGACTGACAATGGAATCTTACTTCAACATAGGCAGAGGAGAAGGCCTTCCACTGCACCTGAGAGGAGCAGGTTTTACAGGTGCGCCACAGGCTGTGTGGCATGCATAGCTCTATTCTTAAAGGTGGCGGGTGGCTATTGGGCTCAGGAAGAACAGCTTGGGGATCTTCTAGTCTTGGCCACCTGGGCCACTAGACTCGATGCTACCCAATTCTAGAACTGCTAGCCCCTACAGTCAGATTTAAAATACATATTTTTAGGCATTGATATGGAAGAGAGAGGCCTTTGCTAGGGCTCTTGCGAGCCAGCACTGCCTTTTTTATTCCTCCCCAGCAGGTGGCTCAGCCAAGTTCTGACTCAGTGACTCCCCGCTCCCAATATTACACATCCCAGCCTTCTGTCAAAGAGAGGGTTTCCTTGGTAGTAAAGCCTCTCTAAATCCTCAAAAACGCACTGAAAACATTCCAGAAAATCTGGCATCCTCCTCTCTGGGAATGAAATGAAATGAGGAGGGACTAAGCAGAAGGCTGAGGAAGGTCGGAAGCTCAGACCACAGAAGACTGGGACAGCCAGAGTCACAAGAGTTTAGAGGCAGTGCAGGTGGCAGAAGGTGGTTTTGAGACCCAGGAGGTTGGTCTGCTACCTAAGACTGCTTGGTGTGGTGAGATGCCATCTTGGAAGGCCAGACTGCCCTGGCTTCACCAACACAACAAATGAATGCCTTTTGAATTATTATATATTTACTTGAGCTAGCACACTGCACAGATTTGTATCCTGTTTTTCAATTGATAGATTTCCAGGGCAGCTTAATGGTTTTCAAACAGTAATATTTGCTATTTTACTTCTACAGACCTCCAGCCTTTCAGCTTTAATGGAAAGGTGTGCCGACTACAGTGAATTCGGAACAGGCAGAAGCCTCTTGTGCTATCACAACTGCCCTTTTGCTGTCATACCCCTCTTGTGCTGACTGATCATGGAGATATGCTTTCAGAAGGATATGGCAGCACAACTACTGCACTTACTAAGATCAGCCAGAAAACCCAGAAAAGGGGAGGAGAAAGGATGGGATGAGGGAGGAGCTGATTTACACCAGATCCTCAAATCTCCTGTATTGCAGGGAAACAGTCACTGTACCAGCCCAAAATTAGATTGTGGTGCAAGTAGTCCTAAGTGAGTTCAACATCTTGAGGCTGAAAGAGATGTAGACTCAGTATAGCTCAGATGATCCTCAGGCACCTTGGCTAGCTAGGATTGCATCCTTGGTTTGAAGTTAAGAGTTCAGTGTAAGTTTAAAAGCCTGCATATCCTTTAATCAAAAAGTGGCCGTAGCCCAAGGAACAAAACGGAGACCAAGAGCTTTCCACATTCCCAGCCCTGAGCACATATGGTGGTGAGTTGGTAGCAGCCACAGCACTCCAAGAAGCACTCCAGAGGTGGAAGGCTGAAAATAGCTCTCCTTTTAATTTCCCACAATGATCCACAGCATCACTAAAGGTCAGAGAAGGCTGGCATTGAGAGTGGCAGCAAGATGGAGCCCCCTCACCTGTTCTGGCATGCTGGGCCAGATGTTTTTTTTAAAGGGGAGGCTCATGGCCTTGCTGGAACATACTCACCACTGTGGGTCCAGCTGGGCCCACAGTCACGGTTTGTTTCTGGGGCTGATATCCATCTGCTGATGCAGTAACTGTATAAGTGCCAGGCAATAGTAGACGGAAATAGTCACCATGTTCACCTACAAGAGGAAAAGAGATACTGAAAAAAAAATGCAGATTGCAGAGCAAGAGAGCTCTGCATGGGCCTATGAGCCCCACAACCACCACCAAAAGAGACAAAAATGTGGCACCTTAAAGACTGCTATATTTTAATGTGAGCTTTCTTGGATGCAGTCCACTTCCTCAGACATAAGGGTGAGACTCTAAGACTTGCTCCACAAAATCAAAAGGAAATTAAAGGAAGCGGACTGGATCCATAGATGCTCACATTAAAATATAGCAGTTAGTTTTTAAAGTGTCACAACATTTTTGTCTCTTGCTTTTTGTTTTGTTTTGTTTTCTTATCTGATATCCTTGCACAGACTACCACGGCTACTTCTTCGAAAACTGTATGGACTTGTTTTGATACAGTTTGGCAGAGTTTTGTTTGTTGGATTACAACTTCCAGAATCCTCCAGCCAACATGACCATGACTCTTGTCTTGACAAACTCTCTGAATGAAAACATTAGACTCTGTCCTCACTGCTCGGCAATCCTGTTGGCTTTGCTAACAGAATAATAGCACAATAAGATTTCAAGGAAATCTAAGTCTTGTTCAGCTGTTCGATCTGAAAATGTAAGGAGACAAAACTCACATGTATGCCAAATGCAACCTAATGTCTGTCTTTCCAGCATGTGCTAGCTCCTCACCACTCTGGTCTGAATCAGGAATGTGCTTAAAATCCCTCTTCAGACCTTTGTGCTGAATATGTGGACACTGTTAATACAGGGAATTTATTAGTTAGAGATAGTCCTAGTATTAGGTGGAGGGAGTGAACCATTTCTGGCATCAGACGTTAGGTGGCAGCACCTGCTGTCATTTGGCAGTTCCTTCTGAGCCCCACAAGACTCATTGCGGGTTCCTGCAAAGATATAACACAGCTATCCCCTCTGGAATTTTCAAAGCAAATAGACATTCCAAGCAATGATAGTTTTTTGTTCAAACATGGAGAGAAGGAAATAAAAGTTAAGTAATTTAAATACCACTTAAGAAGACTGCCCTGATTTGTATCCAGCTGGATACCAACCTGAAGTGATATCATGGCCGACCCCTGCAACAGAAATGACAGCACCTGCAACTTTGTTGTTGTTCTCATCTGTTACCGTCCCTTTGATGCCCTGGTGAACCTACAGAAAAGGAATACAGAACAGCCTTAAGTCTGACCTCTGGAACCACCCAAGCTCAATGCAATAGATCTGGACATCTCCACATGCATACATATATATATAATACCAGGAAATAGGCAAGCATTTTATATTAGGTTTTTTTTTTAAATATAAGGCCAAAATTTGCCAGAATGAAATTAAACTGACAGATCTGCACATCTCTACTACAGATAAGTATATTGTTTCCATTTCTTTTATTTTCTTTAAAAAATCAGAGATTACCAAAATTCAGATGCAGAGCTTGGAAAAGTTACATTTTGGGACTTAAACTTTCCAGAATGCTGCCTGTAGGGTTCTTCTAAGAGTTATCATCCAGAACCTCTAGCTCTGTTAAAGCATGGGACAAAGCAGTACTGATGGAATGGCCCATCCCGAAAAGACATAAATAATGTACTGCAGTTATGGAGCAGAGTGTACACTTTGCAAAAAGAAGCTGAGGGAAGTTCTGGAAATATTTCTCTCTGAAGCTGCAGAAGGCCAGTACTAGCCAAGCCAAACTGTAAGGCAACTTTCTCCAAGCAGGGGGCAGAGGTGAGGATGAAGTTGAGATACTTGCCAAGGATTATAAGGCAGGATGACATCCTGACAGGTCATTACCTGCTCTATATAGGCAATCAGTGCCTCACGGTTAGCCAGCCACTCAAATTCCAGGTCCTCTTGTGCTGGGAATTTGTTGCAACTCAGCTCCAAGGTAATCTCAAAGCAGTTGGTGAACAGATAATTGAAGTCC
Organism: Intellagama lesueurii; assembly: GCA_037013535.1. NCBI lineage: Eukaryota > Metazoa > Chordata > Lepidosauria > Squamata > Agamidae > Intellagama > Intellagama lesueurii. The sequence goes on from JBAJHW010000003.1 coordinate 217,044,349, forward strand.
TGCATCCCTGCAAGGCAGAACGTTAGACACACAGAACCTCTGTTTAAAAACTTGCAAAGAAGTATAGTCCACCGCCCTCTGAGGCAGTCCATTCCACTCTCCAACAGCTTTTACTGTCAAAACGTTATTTCTGATGTTTGTGTGAAATCCCTTTTTTTGAAGTTTGATTCCTTTGCTTTGGGTGCTACCCTCTGGAACTACATTTGCTTCACGACGTTCCATTTGCTCCATTTGCTTCATGACGATCTTTGAATGTTTGAAGATGACTATCACATCTCCTCTCAGTCTTAATCTTTTCTTGGCAAAACATACCCAGCTTCCTCAACCATTCTTTTAGGACTAGATTTCCAAACCACACACCATTCTGGTTACCCTCTTCTGCATGTATTTCAATCTGTTGATACCCTTCTTAAACAGAAATTAATATAGTGTTCCTTACATATTTGTTTATTTCATGCAATCATTTCTAGTCCTAATATTCTACTCAAATAGGATCTTCAGAAAGGCTAACAAATCCATAACAGCAATTAAATAATAAAACAATCATGTTTTTAAAAAACACAGCAAAATTTAACAGCATTGGTATCAAAACAACAGGCCAAGAAACATTTCAGCCATCTTCAACAAGGGCTAGAAAAGTTCTATTCAAACAAAGCAGTTTTTATCTGCCATTTGAGCCAAACTTTCCCAGCCAATGAACAATCTAATCTGGGTTGTGCTGCTGAGGAGAAGGGCCAATTGTCCTGTTTCCCGATGCACACAGTATTTTGGTATGTTCACATGTGGGAGGAAATACTCCTCCCTATATTTGGGTCTTAAAGGCAAGGCATACACTATGAATTGGACCTGGAAATAAATTAAATATAATAGAAGTCATGGTGCTAAGTTAACTGAGGTGTTGGGGAGGGCACCCTGCTTTGGGCAGTTTGCCAAGAGCCAAATTGTGCAGTGAACACACCGAGAATTGAAATTGCTAATCTGAAGCTTTATGTTAATGAAGCACAGTGGGAGGGGGGTAATGTGTGTATGTTTTATGTGTCATCAAGTGGCTTCTGATGTATAGCTACCTAGCAGGGTTTTAAAGATATGTGAGATGTTCAAGGAATGGTTTACCATTGCTAAACTGCCCCCCCCCCAGTGAGTTTCCTTGGCTGAACAGGGATTTGAACCCAGGTCTCCTGACTCCTGATTTGACACTTTGTCTACTATACCACACTGTCATAGCAATATGCTTAGAGTGAATTCAGCTGACAATGTACCAGTGTAATACAAGGGGGAGGGCACATCACTCCAAAATTTCAGATTTGCCTGTTCCTATGGCTAGTTAGGTACAGCTATCAGCAAATTTGTTGCCACATTTTATACCAGCTGCAATTTCTTTTAAAAAAATCAAGGGCATTAGGGTTAGTATTTAATTTTAAGGTATTGTGTTCAGCTTAACATGCCTTCAGACACTCCCGCAGAAGAGTCTAAAATGCAGAAACCTGCATTGTTTGTTGATTTTTATCTACAATCCAGTTTTAGAACAAGGAGCAAGGGGTAGGGTTTTTTTTGTTTTTTGTTTGTTTTGTAAAGGCAATGTCCATAATAGGCCTTTGTTAACAGTGCCATTTTAAAAAGACCATTGCTTTATACTTTATATCAGAAGTAACCCATAAAATATATTGTTACTGGAGAAGGCTGGGGTTTTTTCCCCACCTGCAATGACAATTACAGTGATAGAATTTCCTAGACCTACAGGAACCACCAGAGGTTGGAAACTTTACTTTTTTGGATTATAACACCTGGAATCCCCCAATGAGGATGTCCCCTCCTGGCTGGGAAATTCTGGGAACCATAGTTCAGAAGACTAACATTTCCAAACTCTGGAAACCATACAGAATTCTTTCTCACCAGAACAGTTTTATTTGAGCCTTTTTCTCCTCCACCCCTCTCCCATTTCCCTATCTCCGTGTTGGCATAATCTTTCTGTTAAAAATGGCTTCTACACATGCCATCTTGAGTCGTTGCCATCAAAACATGCTCCTTTTTCTGCCTTGTGTTCTTGTCCTTTTGCCTTACCTTTGCTGAGTGAATACCATGATGCCCCATTGGTGATGCCATCAGGAAAGAAATCGCCACAGTTTGTGCCCCGGTGCATCCATCCATGGGCATATGAATAGCCTTTGGCCAACTATAAAGAAAATGCCAAGCTGGAGATACTTTCTTCCTGTCCAATTTTATTCACAGAGACATAGCCTGCATTATAACGCACATGATTTTAATGTCTAGTTTAGCCCTCAGGTTCAAGCTGATGGGGGAAGATGAAACTAAACAAACTCCCTTACTAGAAAGTGTGTATAAAGGGATGTGTTAGGAAGAGTCCTGATGTAATTGAGCACAGTGGTGCCAATGATTCCACATCAATTCCTGAAAAGTATCAGGAAATTAAATATGACATTCAAGCTGAAAGCAATTCACTGCTAGTGATGTCTACAACATGAGACAACATTAGCACTAGAACATTTACAGCAGCTGGTTACTGTTTGCACTTTAAGCAATTCTCCACTTCTGTTCAAGAGCCGCTCTTTCAAATTTCCATGGCATATGATAGGGTGGCTTTTTTATCTCTGTTTTTAGTATTTTAATGCATACTTCTCTGATCTCCTTGGGAAGAAAGAAATAATCCTTTAGATAGTTTTATATCATCAGTTTTCTGACACCCTGCTCTATTCTGTTATCATCACCTGCTAGTAAGTTGTATGTCTACACTTCAACTACATTTAGCAGCACACTTTTTGCTTTGCTTTACATTTACCGTAAGTCCCGTTCAAACGGTCGTATAGATCACTATTGGTATGGTTTGGTGCAAATCAAACTATGGTGTCCACATATGTTTCTACTTAGATCGCTCCATCCTGCCTCTTTAAGAGCTGTCCTGCTTCTTTTTGGCACAGCACTAGGGTCTTCTGTTTTGTTTTGTTTTTTTATATGAGTAAACACAGTCCTAATTATCTGATTGTGTAGCCCATGCAGATGGTTAGTTCACACCCAAATGGAGCTGTGGACGGTGTTATCAGAGGTGATAATGCTGTGGTGTAATAGGTGAGTTGTGACATTAAAAGAGAGGACAGAGAAACCCCCTCCTCTATTTTCATTTTTTTTTTTTCATATTTCCCTAGCTGAAACAGAACAATTCTAATACCATACTTGGTGGATGCATTGCTCTGTAGATATGCCACTTAATTTATTAAACCAAAAAAAGGGGGGGGGAATTCATCACAGCCCGCTAAATAGCAGCTGAAGGCAAAAGGCAGGGAGAAGGGCTATGTCGACTCCATGGGCTCTGCCCCCCACAAGGCAGTGCAGCCCCAGCGGAGCCCAAGCTGAGGAGAAAGGTGGGGAAAGCCGTTTACTTCCCTCCCTTTTCCACAACCTTCCCCCCAATGTTTCCCCCCCTTGTGCTGCCACCGCCTCTTTATTCACAAGTAAACTGGGTAAATCTTAATTGTGAGTAAATCAGGTAAACCGTATATATGAGTAAACTGGATAGACTTACTGGCAATCCCAAGACTTGTGTGGAACCTTCTCACAGGAGAAGAAACGTCTCCAATGTGAACAGAAGGATTGCTCAAGTGAGAGATAAAACAGATCACACTGAAGATAAGAACTAGAGATGGGGGTATTCATATACAAATACAAATATCCCTACACAGCTGGACTTAACAAGGGTCTGGCCCCTGGGGCTGGGCCATCCACTCATGTGTCCGGTGGCACTGGCGGCCCCGCTCATCCTTCCAGTCGCTCTCGGAGCACTGCTGTCTTCCCACTCGGCTGACCACTCAGCAGCCGTGCAGGGAGACCTGTCCTCCCTTCCCCAGCCTGGAGTGGCTAGCTGAGCAGGAAGAGAGCGACACTCCAGGAGTGACTGGAAGGATGAGCAGGGCTGCCGCCACCCCAGGGGCCAGACCCTCGTTAGGTCCAGCTGTGCGGGGATATTCATATTCGTATACGAATACCCTCGTCTCTAATAAGAACCTTTTAAGCGCAAACCAGACCACCTCAAATTCCCCTGTCTGGACAAGCCCGTAGATGGAATAAGATTCTGAAATGATGATGAAGCCATTCCACTTGTAGAATCTTCCTGAAACAGAATTTCTTGGACTCCACCTCCCATCATAGCCAATAGTCAGGCATAATGGAATCTGTAGTCCAACAATATCTGGAGGGCTCTGCATTTCCCAGTCCTATCCTAAAAGACTTATCCTGTTCTATAGGTTAACTGGATTGAGTTTATCTTTGTCTGTGCTTACTGGCTGCCTATGCTGTCCATCTCATGTTGCTTTTAGATTCATTGCTTCTCACCTTTTTGAAGAGTTCATCATCGGGTGTGGGGCTGTTGGTGGCATGCCAGATGCCCCGGATTCTTTGCTCGTGGGCTTTATCGTAGGGATAATTGGCCACTACAGCTCCACCATGGAGGTTGGCTGAAAGCACAAAATTGTAGCTCTTCATCCACTGAATCACAGCCAATGTTTCTGGCTCCACCTGTATGTGAGAGAAACAGAAGAAGACAGGGCAGAAGCATCCTGCTAGCCAGTGTTTCTGCTTTGCTACAGGAGGTAGCACAATCTGCTAGGACAGTGCCTTTTCAGAGGAAGCAGATGAAAACATGAAGAATTCATTACTTTCTCTCTTCAACTATTTCTGAGCTTTGAAAAGACATCATGTATGTTGGCAGGTGCCTGTTTATGGGGCCATGTTGCTCCAATCTGATTTCTTTCTTGCACAATGCAAAATATGATTTTCATGATGCATGTCTATCAAAACAAATCACTGGGTGAGTCTCTAATATAATCATTTATTACCTGATTTCTCCAGTTGTCTGGCAAGGGAATGTGGTGGTTGGATCCACCATTTTTCTCATTGTGGTACATGATGGTATTGAGGTCAGGAAAGTTGCGGTTAAGGTCAACTCCATTGGCATTGTTTCTCCCAGTGAGGTCCCTTAAGGCCCTTTGACTCTAGAGAGGGAATGAAATAATTTGCATGTGAGGTCTAGGGATAACTGAGTGTATATCAGGACCTATCTCATCGCTTGCATCAAGGAAAGGAGGAGATGAGCTTGTTAGAAAAAGCAAGAATATACGTAGAGACCTTTAGGAATTTCTGAATGTAGAGATTGCAAATGCAGCATTGTTAATGACTGCCACTGAAATTAGGTTACACTTTAATTAATACGAGCTGACTGGATAAGTATCTGGCTGTTGAGCCAGAGGCTGGGAGTTTGATTCACTACCGTACCTCCTGTGAGTAAAGCCAGTCTGTATGGACTTGGGCAAGCTGCACAGTTCAAGGGCACCCCCAGAAGAAGGGAATGGTAGACCACTTATGAATATTCTCTATTTGGAAAACCCTGAATTAACTTGAAGGGACATCATCATCATCACTTTTTAATTAATACACTATATTTCCATAGATAATTGCATTTAAAGCTGCCCATAATATTAAAAAACAAACAAACTTTGGAACTTTGTGAACTGACATTAATTCTCCACATGTTTTATAAGTTCAAATTCCCAATTAGATTGAAAACAAATCAATGTACAAGTTCAGCAGCCTTGCCTTTGGATCTCTCTTAGAGGTATGAATCTCTGATAAAAGGCATAAACTCAGCGTTGTTAAATTAGCTATTCTTCCTAAGTATGTCCATCTGTTTTGTCTGCCAGCCAGCAGTAGCATTTCCCTTGAAGCTACACCCAACCAAATCTTTGAAATCTGGTGTACATCTCAAATAGAGCTCAGTCACCGTTTAGACTGAGACATATGGCCAACATTAAATGATGATGCTAGTAGAGGTAATCAGTATAAAATGAGGATGGGGTCCTTCAATACCTGAGGCAAGGGAGGTGAATTTCTGCCAGCCAGACCTAGGACAGTCTATCAGAGGGGATCTACGCGGTCATTTACTTCACAGTTTGCATCAGATCTTGCAAAGATGAAACTGAATTAAAAATCGGCAACTAAATGACACAAAGCTCGATGCTGGAAAACCTGGTGAGGAATCCTTTCTTCTTAGTGAAGAACTGTCTTTTTTATTGGTGATGAGACAGCATCTTCCACCACATTTGAAGCAGCAAAGTGCTGAATGGCATACATCCCTCTAATATCCTTCTGCTGCCTCCTTGCAACTGCCGCCTAGAGTGACTGTTTCACGTTGCCTAAGGGTAGTACTGGCCTTGAGAGGGAGGTCAATGGAAAATGGCAGTTGAGAGACAATGACAAACCCACATGCTCGTGGGGAGAGGGGATGAACAATTGCTTGTGATCTTCCAAAGCTTTGCACTTCTTGCCACAGCGAGGCAGGTGCATCTTGTTCTGCCCTCATAAGATGTTTTCCTAAATCAGACCAAAATCCTCCTATTCATTTGCAAGCAGTGGCGTGATAGGAGCCTCTAGCAAAATCACAAGGAAATAATGATGGTGATACTTAGATATCCCATGCTGCCCCCCAAGTCTGGTACCAAGTTCTGACTTGTTTCCTCCCTCTAACTGTGGAATTTTCAGACAGCTATCATAACTAAAAATAAACTGATATATATTTGGGATGCAAAATGTGGAGCCTTCCAACTTATTGGACTGCAACTCCCATCAGCTCTATCCTGCACAGCCAGTGATGAAGGATGGTGGAAATTGCTATTTTAAGACCTCAGGAAGGCCACATATTCCCTGTGCCTGAGACATATTTATCCTCCACGAATGATTCTATCAAATATATATTTCCACTTTAGAGCTTGAAAAAGTTTCTTTGTAAACTATTGGTCCTAGACTACCCCAGCCAACAGGGCCTTGCCAGCTGCAGGATTCTCAAAAATATAATTAAAAAACCCACAAAATTTTCCAAGCTTGGGTCCTTCTTTGAGACTTCTCCCTTTGCCTCACAATCCTCCGTTACCACAATTTCTTAGATAAGAATCAGATGCTTGCCTGATACCTGGGCAGCTGACACCTCATATCCATCAGGGTTCATGGAGGGCAACAGATGAATGCGTGTCTCATGGATGAGCTCGGTGATGCGCTGGTTGCCATGTCGATACTCCTCACACAGGAACTCTGCAAGCTGGAGCAACAGTTCCCGGCCCAGCACCTCATTCCCATGCATGTTCGCCACATACTTGAACTCCGGTTCCACTGGAAAAGTGAAAGATTTGCTGACATTGAAACAGAGTGGCTAGAATACCACACGGTGGGGGAGCAGTGCTCTGAAAACATTGAGACTGAGTGGAAAAAGGAATAGCATTGGTTTCCCCTTGACATTGCCTCCTGATACAACAATGGCTGTGTCATGGCATGTTGCTATCGGTTAGATTTCACTGGGAGGCATTCCCTCTCCACCTCTAAAGAAGTTCCTTTTTTTAGGGCTACAACTCCAAGAATCTCCCATCTCGCATGGCCATGACATGACTATTCTGTGTGAGGATTCTGGGAGTCGTAGTCCAGAAAAGGAACTTTCCTAAACTCTGTCTTGTCTAGACTGCAGAATGTTGTTTGTTTCTGTCTCCACAGAGACAGAAACAAACACAGACTTCTTACTGAACCCCCATAGTTAGTACTGGAAGAAGAACAGGCAACCTCTAGGAATTCAGAGAGTTGCAAAAAGCGATGGTCTGTAGGAGCAGAATGAATTTGGAGAGCAGGGGGAACATTTTATCTGATGAAGGATTGATGAGAGGGTCCCTTCAGATCAACAGGATCAGGACCTCTGTTTTCTTATTTTGTTCATCCAGGGCTGCCTGTTCCTATTCCTTCAGCTCTTCTCACTGGTATGTCACATTCCTGATTTCAAAAGCCTCAAGAGGCTTTAAACTAAACTGCAAAAATCAAACCAATCCTTCAATTTGGCCAGGCCTCAAATTCTTTTCTGTAGAATCATTGTCCCCATAAAGTGGCCCCTTAAACTCTATACAAGTACCTTCCAGGGTGGAGGAATATGAGAACATTCTCCCCATCAAAAGGAGACTTCATTCAGCTCCACAGAAATGCAATATAAGGAGTAAAAACAACAACAGCTAAATTATATAGATAAGAAGTGTGGACAGGAGGGGTTGCAGTTTGCTTACAACTCCCCCAGTCCCAAAACAAAGAGACTAAGGTCACGGGGAGCCCCAGTTCATTCAGACACCACTTCCTCCAAAGCACATTGGGAGTCAGACTCTTCTTTCCCCATCTTTTCCTCCTCCGTTTCATGCCCTTGTCCTTGTGTTCCTAAAATTAGCCCGACACCTGCAAGCATTGGTGTCCTGTGCTATATGATGGGTAGAGTGCCGAGCATGATGGTAGGAGACACAAGTACAGATTCCTGTTCAGTATAAAGCTTGCTACTGCTTGGCATAATCTACCTCACAAGGTTGCTGTGCAGGGAAATGCTAGATTGCTGCTGTGAGAACCTCAGAGGGAATTATTTTTTATTTTGTTATTTAAATTGCGTGTATGCAGCCCTTTTTGACTCAACTGCCTCAGTGAGGATAGTTGCTTGGGGCTGTTAATAATAAAACATTGTGAAGGTAATTAATTCATAGAGCCACCGTACGTCAATGGCAACACTTAAAATGACTTTACACCATGTAACAACAGCATGCAGCTCTTTACTGTATTAGGTTTCAGGACAGTATTACCACCGGAAAGAGGGGCTGGCATGCCATCTCCGAGTACTTTATTCCTAGGAAACCATAGGAGGGTTGCCATAAGGTGGAATATACTTGGCAGCACATCATTATTAATAGTTGTCTTAGATGTGCAGAGCTGGAACGGACCCTACAGATCATTGAGTCCAGCCCTTGCGAAGGAGGCACAGCAGGGAATCGAACTCCCAACCTCTGGCTCCGCAGCCTAAGCCAATGAGCTATCCAGCAGTTCATACAAATATAAAGTCATGCTACAATCAGACACAAAAGAAAGAGGTGCCACACGAGACAAAATCTTAAGACAGACTAACGTAGTTCCTTGATTGGTTAGCATTTATGAAAATGCCTGGGTTATTAGACATCTTTTTGCCTGGCATCTAAATGACATCAATGTTGTATCCAGGCAAAACTTGAAGAGGGCTTTTAAGGAAGGTGCCGCCAGCAAAAAAAGGCCTGTTCAGGATAGATGATTGCCCTCCTCCCTCTGAAAGAATTACATAGAGAAAAGCCTCAGCAGTTGGCCATTGATCTTAAAGTTCTTGCCTCATAGCTACCCCTCTGGTGGGGCCTGCATTCCCCTCTCTTTTCATCATCCTCATCAAACTGACAGAGGAAAGTGCTTACTTGCCATAACAGTACAAAAAGCTACGGATAGCCCACAAAACAGGAGGACCTCTCAAAATTTCCCTCCACCACCAAAGTTTACTGTAAATGTCAATCTAGTTCCCTCTGTTGGGTGCTTGTTCCTAGAATCTGTGCCTAAAAGAGAGAGAGCAGGACTTGGACCCTAGGTTTAAATTTTATCTCACCTGCCCTCTTCAGATGGCTCTTTGGCCATAGCTCTCTCTGCCTCCATTCCTCATGTGTAAAATGAAGCAACATTGTACCCCGCTACAGTGGTGTTAGAACAAATGAGGGCAAACAAGGTAAAGGTCAGAAAGCACTTTGTAAAATTAAGAGAAGTATCTGCCAAGTCACTATGGGAAGTCACTATCAACAGACCCACTGATTACATCCCATTCATTCCCTCCTCCCTTTAGACTGACACATCTCTGCTTTCCCTGGTCATTAAGCTATGAGCAGGGATCATTGGCTTGAATCTAGGGCACTGCTGAAACCCAGTGCTCTTGAATTCATCCCAAGACTGGCAGTGGAAAAATAAGCAATCCCTCCACTGTAGTAGGAAATGGTTACACCCTCAGGCATACTTACTAGGCTCATGGATGCCAGGATAGTCGCTAAACTCCAGCACATAGAGGTGGCGGCCCTGGACGCTGCGTCCAATGCTGTACAGTCTGGTAATATACGGGCATGAGCCCTTCACATCGAACAGGGCTTGCACCAGCTCCTCATAGCCATGATGGAAGAAGTTCACCGAAGCAGCCACCCTTGTCAAGAGCAAGACTCTCCCAAGGAGGCAAAGCCACTGAGACATCCTCCTCCTGTGGACAGGCGAGCTGTTTTTTTCAAACTGTGGCAATGAACACTGCCGGAGCCCTCTTCTTAACCAAGAACTAAAGTACAAACTCAGACCAGCTCTCTCCAGTTTCACAGACAAGTGCCAGCCCACACTCCACCTGTGGTGGTGGTGGTAGTAGTGGTGGTGGGAGGGGTGTCTCAGTGAATGCCGCTCACAGCTCACGAAGGATTTATGGCTCTGCGTTTTTGCCTTGCTTTCACTCTATAGCCTGCTAGAGTCCCCCACCCACCCACAGTTCCTGGAGCCAGAATCACTCAAAGCTTCTGCAGATTTGGAAAGTTGTGCTGACTCCTGTTCATTTATTAACCGAAGGGTAAACAGGGGTCTGAAACTGCCCGACTCTCACTGTCAGCAAGGAACTTGATTAAATCTTATATGAAAAGGTGGGGAGAGTCAAGGGGCTGTGGTCCCTTCTGCAAAAGGTTCTATTTATGCTAGAACTCAGCCTAGTTCAGTATAACTATTTACAGTAGAACTCAGACCTAGCTCCGAATTCAGAGAACATGTTCAACAAGAGATCCAAGTCCTGCAATACATTAATAATACACTTCTGAGTATGTACAGAAAACCTCTCCTTTTTTTGCTGAGAAAATGCACCCTGTCTCCACACACCTGAGAGCATAGTGCAGAGTTTCCAGAGCACACCTACATGACTCCCCAGTAGCTGTGTGTACTGGCAGTGTTCTTTTCAGAAGTCATATCCTGGCAATAGAACTGAAAATGGGCATTGATGCCAATTCCCATGGGCTACTGACATCCAAAATAAGCAACAGTGCTTAAAAAGAAACAAATGTGGGCTGAGGTGTGAATGTGATGTGGGGCAAAGACCAGCACTTTCTCTTCCCAGGCCACGGCACAGTGACAAGATTCTCCAAGTGAACTGGAGATGTGTGTTCATCAGATTGGCTCAGTTCCTAATATTGCCCTCAGCAAAGTTTCACTGAGGATTCTGCAGCCCAGATCCTCTGGGTCAATTATCAAGGTGCCTTATGGGTATAAACGCCACAAAATCACTCAGCACTGCATTACATCCAAGTCCAAGCTTTTCAGCATCTCATGTTCTGTGCAAGGCGCAATGTACACTCCATCCATGTTTTTCAAATGTATGACATTTTTACCGTCAATGAAAGATGAATCCTATTGTCTTTAAATTAAATATATTTGAGAGAAACTCAACAATAGCAGGATTCAGCCAGTTAGGAGCTGAGGGAGAATCTTAAGGGTTTGATCACACAGAGAAATAAATTGTATTTTGGACTGCTTGCAGAGTGGTCCAATGCAATTTTTTTCCTGGTGAGCATACAACATTGTGTGATCACCAGGAAAAAAACCCATGGGACTTCTGTTCCAGACCAGCCCTGATCCAAGCTCAAGCTGAACTTTTTTTGTCCAGCTATAGGTTTACTGCTTTTTTGGGGCCAGGCTGAAGTGATTCCCCAACAGATTGAAGGGTTGTTTTAAGGGAGTTTGCTCCCTGCAAAGCAACCCTCTCCGGTGCAATCAAACGTGCACCTTTCCCACCATCTGATTGCACCCTAAGAAATGTTTTAACCTCTCCATAGGATACTCAGTTGGGATTTATCCTAAGAGATGGAGGAAAACACAACACAAGGTTCCAACTATTTACTTCTGCTTATGTTGCTGTTATAAATTATTTGGTTCTGTTAGCTCTTCTGACTGGAATGAAAAATCACCTCCACCAATGGTTCTTTAAACAAGTCTGGGAAACAAATAAATGATTATTTCCAGCTACCATTAGTCATGGATTATCTGATTAGAATGTTTTCTGAGAGACCACTAATCAATAGTTCCCATTCACATTCAAGTTGAGCTCAGTCCGTCAGTCATGCATTCAGTCAGTACTCTATTTGCTGAAACCAAAGGTCATACCTAAAAAGAAAACTTTAAAAAGATTCAAGTGAAAGAGTATAACAACAGGTTAGCATACTTGCCTCTAATTTTCTCAGCGGTCACGTTACAAAAAGTTGTCATATATAACATGTACATACATATCAAATAGTACAGTATTAATCCTGAAGAAATCGTCATTCCAGAAAAAATCCTAAGCGGCACCATGAGGAATCTTGCATCCAGCATAAGAAAACATGAAAGGAGCAATTCCTATAGAGATGGATGCTTGTTTGTATATTCAGCTCTATAGGATTTGCTCTCTCCAAGAATTGGAACTCTGCAAGAATCGTTTATTAGTTGGTAGGACCAAGAGAACATAAATATGGACAATACATATGCTCATAACTACATTGGCTTGACCAAACTACCTGCTCCTAAAAAAGAGTGGCAGTAGCAAATACATATCTTGATTTGATGATCCCATGTGATCAAAACAGACATAAAAGTCCAAGGAGTGGCTTGACATTGATTCACTTTAAGTTATTACAAAGAGCAGCATAGAAACTGAATTTTGGAACTCGGGCAACTTGCATATGCAAAATATCTATGAAGATTCTCAGTCATCCAGGTGAGGTTATCTGGACATTGAGTCATGGCAACTGGACTTCTTTCTTATTAGGTTGAAATGTTTCACTACTCATCCAGGTAGCTTCTTCACTCTGAAGAAAGTTGATAAGAGATGCCTGATATATCCTTCCCATTGGTTTTACTTCCCCCTGGTCTGAATAGGCTTGTTAGATGGACAAGGGACTGGGTGTGAGTGAAAATCCCACTTCTGCAGTCCTTCTCCACTCATTGTCATGGGTTGTTAACAGTAGTCTTTCTGGTGTGTGTGGTCCTGATCTTTCTGGGGATGGATGAAAGGGCAGAAAATGTTGTTGCTGTAATCACAAGGAATGTGGGGTAGGGACGGCATGTTCAAATTCAGTCACGTTGTGACTCTGCACCTAATTTCTTGTTCCAGTTATTCTACCCAGAATCCACTGTGTAATGAAGCATGCACACAGCAAAGAAAGGACAGTAAGAAAAGGGAGGAGATGGAGGAGGAGGAGTGATCACTTGGGCATGTGGAAGTGCAAAGGATGGGTGGGTCTTGGGATAAAGCAGAGATGGACAGAAAGGGAGAGAAGACTAGGAAACTTGTAATGTTACAGAGGAAAATGGGAGTGAAGAACTATGGAAGATAGCAGAGTGAAAAGACATCAGATCTGTGTATAGATAAATGAAGGAAAGAAGCAGAATAGTTGACTACTGGTCAAGGTGGATACACACACATCAAAAACAAAATAAAACAAACACCTGCCTTGTTTCTGCCTTGAAAATACAGTTTTGTAAAGATATTTCATTGTGGAATAATAATAATAATAATAATAATAATAATAATAATAATAATAATAATAATAATAATAATAATAATAATAATAATAATAATAATAATAATAATAATAATAATAATAATGTGCCATCAAGTCAATTCTGACTTATGGTGACACTTTTCAGAGTTTTCTAGGTAGAGAATACTCAGAAGTGGTCTACCATTCCCTTCTTCTGGGGATGCCCTGGAACTGTGCAGCTTGCCCAAGGCTGTACAGGCTGGTTCTTCTGAGATGCACTGTGGGGAATTGAATTCCCAGCCAATGACTCTGCAACCAAAAACCTAACTCACTTAAGGTATCCAGCCAGCAGAGTAATAATAAGTTCAGCAAAATATTTCTGCAACTTTGGGTATGTTTTAATTAAACAATAGCAAGAGGAAAAACAGGCATTTTAAATTAATCTTATTAGCCAAAGTCCTACTGGGGAAAACCACAAACCTAAAGTTAATCATGCAAGTGGCTTTCCTCTGGATTTTTTTGTCCATGGTGTGGCTGAGCACACGGCCAAGCATGTAACTTGTTTATTCATCAAGTGGATGAAGATGAGCCTGATGGCCAGCTGGCTTGATGAAACAAGATTGTTTGTGTTGGCCATATGCAAAAAACCTGAGACAATAAGATTCTGCCCAAGCTCTTGAAAATATATATCCTAATCTGATTAGGGTTTTTTCTCTCTCCTTTTTTTGTAGACTGGAATTCCCTCTTGGATGCATACTTTAATGTTGTGAGATGGTTTGAGTATGTCAAGGAAACTGAGAGCAATGCCACTGAGAGGTGATACTCTGTTATGAATCTGAGCTCCTTGCAGAGTCATCTAAAGTAGAGGGGTCAAAGCTGAGACACCAGACTAAGATGCATTTGCCCTGGTAAGAGTGATATCAGTACAAGAAAATGGATAGTTCCAATGGTGATGGAAGGGGAGGGAAGAAACTTCTGGTGGGCAGCTACTGGGCTGCAACTGTAACAGAAGGTGACACTAGGGGAGGAACTTTCACAGACAAAAGCAGTGACACTAAAGCTAACTTTTGTTGCCACTGTTCAAAAGGGAGCAATAGTAAACCACTTTTGAATACTTCATATCTTGAAAAACCAACACTGAGGCAGTTGGAAATAAGCAAGAGACAGTGATGGAAGACAAGGTCAGAAGGCACTCAGTCAGCTATGGGGGAAGAGCAAGAGAAAATTATGAATAGTGCTGTTGCTAATAAAGCAACTAAATTAAAGCTAGAAGAATGTTTAGTGGCCCATGTGCACAGAGGCTAAAGGAAAGTCCAGTGCTGCATAACAAATATAATTGGAACATGGAATGTGAGAAGTATGACTCAAGTTGAATTGAAACTGTAAAGCAATGTTGAATGTTTAAACATTGCAATATTCAGTATGAGTATAGAATGGAATAGGACAATTTCAGTCAGACAAGTGCAAAATGTTTTACTCTGGAAACGGCAGAAAAGAAGAAACAGAGTGGCTCTAATATTGAAGCAAAATGAAGCAGAAGCAGTTAGGGCTATAATGTAAAACCTAGCCAAATAATATCAATCAGACTTCTTGGTAAACCTATCAAAATAACCATATCTGTCCCTGGTCTTCACATGTCATCTATCCTTCCTTCTCTGCTTCATTCTCTGCTTTTCTGATCACTCTTTTGCTGCACGTGATAGCTTTTGGCTCTGAACAACCTCACAGCTCATGGGTTGTTGTTTTTCAAGATGTGTGTGGAGTGTGGGGATCAGCACCTACATACTGATGCCCACTCCCACTGTCTCTTCTGCTTGGGATAGGATCATGTTATAGAAAAGTGCTGCTACTTCCAACATTTTTCTAAACCTACCCTTCAGAACAGACAACTCTATCTTAGCACTTTGAGCTGGAAGAAGTTTCTTAAGGCTTCCAAACAGGCCATACAGATTTGACATCTCTATGCAATATCTGTTTTAGTCTGTTGCCACCTGCCTCTATCAATAAGACAACTTTGATTAGCTCTACCTTGGGACTCAGACTAGACTTAATGGATACCTAAGCCATTGGCATCACAGCCCTTTTCACCACTGAAGGCAGCAATGCCTGGAATGTGATAAAGAGATGAAACCTTGAAGTCTTGCCCCGGGGCTTTGATGGTTTCTGAAAGTAATATTATTTATTTTATATTAGTACACTCTCTTTTTTCTTCAGAATATAATGGACATACCTCAATGAAACCTTATTTAATTTTTCATACAAATACAAAACATGTACATGTGTATGAAGTGAATAGTTTGATTCATTTTGACTGAAAAACCAAGGCAGAGTCTTACAATATATTCAAGGGCATTGTAAGTGGCAACATGCCAGGAGCACATGTATCCCCCCCCCCTCTCTCTCTCTCTCAGTCTCTCCCCCCGCCCGCCCCCATCACCACCAGGACTGTCAGAAACTAGAATAACTTAATCTGTGCTGGAAAGTACAAAGAACAGGCTGTGTGGTCCCCAGGATCACACAGATGCAAGAGAGGGTAATACCTTTTATTGGACCACTAAAAAATTAAGCAAATAGCAATCTATGCTTGCTTTCTTCCCCACCATTTTCTTCCCTACCATTTTCTTGCCATCCACATTCTTGTAGATCAGCCTATTGTTAAAGGATTTAAAGTTAGCATCAAGCTCCAATAATAGGTATGATTTGGGCACAATAATTGTGCTGCTAAAAAATGAAAAAAATATAGTGACAGAAAGAGGGTCAGCATGAGAATGTAGGCCAAAGGGGGAGGGCGATGTGTGACTGCCATCCATTTTTCCCCAGCATGTATGGCACCTCTCCTGCCACCCATTTATTCTACTAACAGATATAAGTGAGAGTGCCACTAGAGAAAAATAATTTCCCCATACTTTCTCTGTCTTATTTAGAAAGGAAGGAGATAATCTACCCTCCATGCTAGCAAGGCTGCATGGTACAGGAGGGTACCATGAGTGGTGGTTAACATCTGTGAAGAGCAGAGACTGAAACAGAAAGAGTGCCACCAGATTTTGCACTTTTCTTGGCATAGGAGCATGGCAGACTTTTGTCACTGAGCTGTCATCCAGCTTCTGCCCATGTTTGACAAAATCCCCAACATGGGCGTGCTCACTGCAGGTATGTCAGGATGTGTCATCCAAAATGTGTGTGTTAAGTAACAGATCACTAACATAAATCTATTTGATGCCTCTGGAATCTGTTTTCTTAATAGAAAATGGATGCTCAATAAGCAGCCTCTCCTAAATATGTGGAGCGATGAGTAGACTAAGTATCTTCCAGCAAATTTCAGACTACTGGTTTATAAACTCAACACAGGGCATTCAAACATAGGAGACTAAAGAAGAAATGCTAATTCTTCCACAGTGTCATTTTTGGGTCATGGCATTGCCAGTCGTGAATTGATAAATAGGCTATTGTATCACTGCATGATGTACATATACAATCTGTACATTGCTTTTTACTGAAACTATTTAAGTTATTGTTTATTGCAGAAATCTATCCAGAGACTGGAACAGAAACAAACTGAAAGGAAGAGTATAATAATTGCCCTTTTCCTTTTGTTATAATGACTAATCTGTACGGGTTGCATAAAATAATATGAATTTTCTACATGGAAATCTGTGAAAATTAATCAGTAGTTTTATGCATGATAATTGCATGTACACTTATTTCAGTGAAATTGCACACATACACATTTGGAAAATCTTGACCAAAATACTGCAAAGTGTAATTGTCACATATAACCTACTCAAGATTATAGATTTTTTCCTACGAAGAATTACCTTGAATTTTAGACCTTTGGCATTTGAAGCAGCTCTAATACTTTCTTCAGTCTGAAATGTAAAGAAAATGTCCCACTGGTCCAAAACCCACCTCACCCAACAGATCACTATCTGAATGGATCACTCATCTTACAAAAAGCTGTGAGGTCTTGGTTTGATAAGAGAAGCAGTGTGGCAGAAGTTGTTTTGAAATCCAACTTGACAAAATCCTGGAAGATATAGCTATCAATGATAACTTGTTACAATGGGGAAATCTAATTGTTAGACCAAAACGGAGAGGCCCTGTTGATTAAATCAGTCCAAGAACAAAAGTTTACTGTACCTGGGACTAACAATTGGATACAATCTCACGTCTCTTTATTACTTCTACTATCAGAGGCACTGTGCCTTAAAAAAATGTTGATTGTTGGGGAACATAAATGGGAGGCTGCTACTATACTCACGTCCTGCTAGCAAGATTCTCGTAAATATCTGGATGATTATTGAAGCAATACAATGTTGCACAAGAGAGGCTTTTGGTCTGATCCAGCTTGGTCTTGGTCTTAATACTTTTAGCAAAGCAACACATCATGTTAAATGTGTAACTTACATTTGTTGCTACTACAGCAGATACTGCAGTGCATGTCTGAGAACCACAGAGAATGGAGAATTTTATCCTTTTCTCCATGCTTTTAACCCAGTGAAGGGTTTCCCTCACGAGGGAAGCTGTTGTTGACAAAAAAAAACTGACTGCTTTGTTCAATCCCTGAATGAAATAACATGTGCCTGTTCTGGATTGCTGTATCAATCATACTCTGATACTACACTTTCCATTTGAGAAAATGGAAAAATGCATCATCCTGGCTTCATACTTTGAACCTCACAAATCTAATTCTCATACGTTACATGCTCTGACCCCTTTTTGGTTTTTGCAAACTTCTATTAATTATGCTATTTTACGTTGTGAATATGCTACTTGGATGTAATATCCCTGAAGAGGATAACAGCATGGTTGAAAAAGTGCCTGTGTTAAATAAAAAGAGTTGTGTAGATTTCATGTAAGTTATGGGTTATCCAGGCAGGCTATCCAGATATCTTTACCAACATGAATATAGGTAAGGGTTAGAATGAAGGCTGTCTCCCTAGATTAAACCCCAGCATGAACAATAGCTAGCTCTACTGCATCTAAAAAGTGTTTCTGTGCCAGACCCAAGTGTCAGGTGTGTTCTGGCTCAGCCAGGTCAGCCTGGATCTATGATTATCATCTCACAGTTCTTTCAACTTCCATGGCTCCTAACTAGGAATGGATGGATCTGTTTTTGTTTCTCATTTTTCCCAACTTATAATTGTTCCATCTGTTTGAGCATCACTTTGTGATCTAAATGTAGAACTTCACACAAAAATCATATGCATTTTTGTGTATTTTTCCTAATACATGCAGTCCTTCAAGCAGTCTCCCGTAAAATAATTTCATTTTATGATTTTTCCCATAAATATATGCATGTTATGCATCCATTTCTCAATATACATATCTGTGCATGTGTGCGCGCGCGCGTGCGCTCATTTGCACAAATGCATGCGGAACTGCAACTATTGGTGAGTGAGCACCTATGTTTTTTGCATATGAGGACTGGGAGGCCCTCATAAAAAGCCTCTGAACTTGGTCAGATCAGCCCTGTTACTGGAGAGTTGAAGTTTACGGTTATGTTTGCTAGTTAGGAGGCAGGCAAGATCAAGAGTGGACAAAAGGTAGATCAGGATGCACTGGTAGATCTCCAGGGGACTCACACCAAAGAAGAAGAGAGTTCTGACTTCCAGCAGTTTAATTAATAACAAGAACTATAAGTCAGTCTGCCAGTTTGTCTCTTTGACTGCTATAATGAAAAAAAAAACTGTTTGTCTCTCTGATTGCTATAACAAACAAAACTTTGTATGTGTCAGCAGGGCAGGTGATTTTTCTGTATGAAGACACTAAGAGTTCAGCCCTACTTATTAACAACACATTTCTGGGCTAAGCATATAATCAAAGGCATCCTTCTTTAATTCCAAGTGCATATCTATACTACCAAGTCACTATACAAATATGTGGCTCTAGTTGGTGGATCTCTAGGTGTAATAAATAATAATGATAATAATAATAATAACAACTGGTATGTTTCTTAGCAGACTGGGAAGGGCTTGGTCATACCAGTTCCTCATTTGCAGTCATATCAAGTGCAAATCAATCTATCTCTGAGGGTCATTCAGTCATACAGGGAGTCTCGTTCCAGGAATCTTCCTCTCATGCTGGGGAATCTGAGGACACTGGGGACAAGAGGCTGTGTCCTGTACTCTTGAAAACTCCTTCACTGCAAAACTGTGAATTAAGATTTGAATAGTGTATCCACACACACACACACAGCACTTTTTGAATGACACTATTCATACAGATTACCTAGAAAAGGTATAACATGAGGCCACATGGGCCAGATCTATACAATCCATGGGAAGCAGCTGATCACTGATCACACTAACCCAATCAGTTCACTGAAAATCCTTTCGCACAAGGCTCATTGCCCAGTAAGAAGTGGTAATGCCTCGGGTAGAGTTCAGTTGTGCTTGTTCTGGGCAACTAGCAGATTAACATTCTTTCAGACTCTGTTTTTGTGGAAGACATATTTTTCTGTGTAGCCTCCTCAGAAGGGGGATACAGTTACGATGCCCCCCTCCCTGCTTCTCAGGCTAATGATTAGCCACATCAAGTTGTAACCTTCAAATTACATGAGTGGTGAATGCTACTTTAGTGGCCATAAATGGGGCAGATCCAGTGGGCCTATAGTATCTCCAAATGACATCTTTCCAGCTGAGCAAAATTGGATGTGCAACCCTGAGAGCAGCTGTTTCTGCCAGGCTGAGTATGTCTCTGTATTCTTCAGTCAGTCATTTTTGACTGGCTACCTCTTGTATTGCATTTCTGGGATGATAGCAATACATGAAGGGGGCGGACCTGAGAGAAGTTGGTGTTTTAATTCAACACATAAAGCCTCCACAATCAACTCCCCATTCAGGATCAGGAAGCTGGTGAGTCTCCAAAATGGGGAACAAGATAGAAAGGCAGGAACGTGCTATTGTCTTGCCATCTGCCTGTGCCAGAAAGAAAGACTTCACACTGTTATTTCAGCAGAACACAGAAGAAGAGCACTGAGTTCTTCACTGGCCTTTTGCTGCAGGCTAAGCCAGCCTCAGCTCTATATTATTTCTTTTTTCAGGCACTTTGGTTTGCGATAAATCACCCAGCCTATGAAAAGCAGAGACACCACCATAATGGAGGAGATGGCCATGAGGCTAACATAGCTAGCATGGGACAGGGGATGTATATACGGCTGTTCTGCAGGGATCATGTTTGTGAGATTCAGCATATAGCCCAGAGCCCATCCAGCATCACTGTTATGAACCTGAAACAAAAAGGGAAGGAAAAAAGAAGAGTCATTCACAACAGGAAAGATGTGAAATATTTCAAAAGGAAGTGAGAAACTGTCTCAGAGTCAAATTAGACAGTAAAGGAAATGCATATTCTCGGCATTTAAATGCATATTATCGGCAATTAACCTATTTTCCTTCAGAGCTTGAGACTTCCTAAGAAATATATGCTCCAGAAATCATCACAATTTGAGGAAACATCACTTCCAAATATGTGTTAAGCATGTTATCTAGTTTATGTACACAATTTCTTTTAAAACCTAAATGGTGGGCCTATGGTACCTCAGGAATTTCCTCCTTCCTCTCAGTGTGCCAGTTCCTATGATCACAAAAATAGTCTCCCTTTGTGATTAACTTAAAGGTTCAAGCACTGCTGATAGTGATCAGAGAGAGAGTACGGTAATGGCTGCTCCAATACTGCGGAAAACCTTGCCTGGCAGGTGTGTAGGCATCCTTCAGTCTCAAGAGACTATGGTAACGTGCTCTGAATAGAGGTCTTGGAACAGCATCTAGTGTGGCTGAGAAGGCCAATTTGAGAGTGACAATCCCTTCCACACTGAAGACAAATACAATCTGTCCCATGTCCAGCTCCCTGATTTTGCTGGTTTTGGGACAGTCTCTTTGCCTCGGCTTGCTGAACAAGCATCTCTTCAAATTGGGAGAGGCCATGCTATACCGCCTGCCTCCAGGCTGAGTGCTCAGATGTCAACATTTCCCATCTGTTGAGGTCCATTCCTAAGGCCTTCAGATCCCGCTTGCAGATATCCTTGTATCGCAGCTGTGCTCTCCCTCTGGGGCGATTTCCCTGCACTAATTCTCCATACAGGTGATCTTTTGGAATCCGACCATCAGCCATTCTCACGACATGCCCAAGCCAACGTAGACGTCGCTGTTTCAGTAATGTATACATGCTAAAAATTCCAGCTCGTTCTAGGACTACTCTATTTGGAACTTTCTCCTGCCAGGTGATACCAAAAATGCATCGGAGACAACGCATATGGAACGTGTTCAACTTCCTCTCCTGCCGTGCACAAAGGGTCCAGGACTCACTGCAGTACAGGAGTGTATTCAGGACACAGGCTCTATAGACCTGGATTTTGTTATATGCCGTCAGCTTCTTATTAAGCCATACTCTCTTTGTGAGTTTAGAGAACATGGTAGCTGCTTTGCCATTGCGTTTATCCAGCTCAACATCTAGAGAGTGTCAGAGATCGTTGAGCCAAGGTACACGAAATCATGAACAACCTCCAGTTCTTGTGTAGAGATGGTAATAGAGGGAGGTGAGTCCATGCCCTGGCCCATGACTTGTGTTTTCTTCGGGCTGATTGTTAATCCAAAATCTTGGCAGGCCTTACTAAAATGGTTCATAAGTTGTTGGAGCTCTTCAGCAGAATGGGCAACAACAGCTGCATCATTGGCAAAGAGGAAGTCCCACATGCATTTCATCTGGACTTTGGTCTTCACTCTCAATCTTAATCCCAAAATCTCCCATCACTTGAGGTGGGAATCAAGGTGAGACATCTGCACACAAATAGCTGCCTGTCCTGCAGGGGATAAAGGGAGGCATTTTCCCACCCCTTACTACATACAGGAAGAGATGATGACAGCAATAAAAAAGACAATATCCCTTTCCCCACTCCAGGGCATTGAGGAAAAGAAGGGAGCAACACTGCCTTCTCAAGACTAAGATGGGGAACGGTAGCTGGAGAAGGAAGAAAGATGAATGGCAGAGGCAACAATGGCAGTCAGTGGCAGCAAAGACCACGGTGATGTCTCTTCCTCCAACCAGAGGCTTAGGTAGACACATGCCTCCTGCCAAAAGCTGGTTCTACACAGAGCCGTGGATTTCTTCAGATCCAGGCTTTGAGGGGTCCTCCTTGGGCTGAAAGCACTATGGGGAGGGCGATTCGATTACAAAAATTGCCTGTTGGGACACTCAAAGAGTCGAACCTCCTAATCACCCCCTCCCCAAAGTGCCTTGCATCCAAGGAGGAGCTCTCACAGCCTGGCACAGAGGAAGTCACCTGCTCTGTGTACAGCAGGCTCTGGCAGGAGGTACTCAGCCACTTAAGCTTCCTCCTTCCCTCTGGGAGGAGGCAATGTCCACAGGCGGCCTTGGCCACTGTTACCTGTCACTGTCACCACTACCTTTTGTCTTTTCTTCAGAGTAAGGCACTTTGCCCTTTTCTCCTTCTCATTATTAGTCAGGATGGAGCAGATCTGAATGTGAGGAGAAGGGAGCAGCACTACCACGCCAGTGGCAACAAAGATGGAGAGGGGGAGAAGGAGAACATGGCTTGCTTTCAAGAAAAGACAAGTGGCATGGTGGGCAGTCATGGACGTTCTTATCCTCCTGTTCCTGCTCTCTGCTTTTGTCTCCCTTCTCATCACATCTAGGTCTGCTTAGAGCCTTTCAGGGTAGCAATCCTGAAGGGAGCGGGGTACTGGCATATTTGCCACCCCCAGAGTTCCACTGCCTGAGGCAACCACCTCACCAAGCCTCACGGCACGTCTGGCCCTATTGGCTTGTGAAGTGCAGATAATCCTTTTTCCAGATGCCTTTCACTCATTGGCAAAAACGCGTCTTACTCCAGCAAGCCTTTGCCTGTTAAATATTTGTTCTGTTTAAAGGTTGCTCTACCTATGGTCTCTTTCTCTCTCTCTCTTTCTCTCTCTCTCTCTCTCTCTGTGTTTGTGTTTAACTAAATGTACCATTCAGTGTCATATTGTCATTCTAAATGGTTGTGAGCCACTGTGAATGGCGCAGAAGCAAAAAAAAAAAAAAAAAAAAAAAAAGCCAGGACAGAAATGTCTATATAAAGAAAGAAAGAATAAAATAACAAAGGGGTGCTTCCCCCCCTTCCATGGTTCCTGTCTCTGCATGTCTAATTACCTTCGCCAGGAATTTGATGTTCTTCCATTTCTCATTTGTGAAATTGTATCGCTGGACAAGCAGTGAGATAATGTAAGTACCTGCAAAGCAGTACTCACTCAAATATTTCTCCTTTACCTTAGGGAAATCAGTCTTCACCTAGAAAGAATGAAAGAAACCAAGTTTATATCTCTGTTTGCATCTCCCGTTTCTCTGGGAGAGAGGCACTCTACATTCCACATTAATATTAGTCACTGAGGCCACCATAATCCATCCACATGTAGGTGCCTTCCATCAGTCAAGCATTTCCAGAGGAAGAACCCCGGAAATTTTGTAGCCTGTTGCATTAAACCCACCACAGAGTTGTGCAGCACCTTAAAGACTAAGATTTTTCATTTTGCATAAGCTTTGGAGAGCTGCAGTCGATAAAACCTTATGCTATATAATATTTGCTAGTCTTTAAAGTACCACAAGACGCTTTGTTGGTTTTGGTGCAGAAAAAAAAAAAGACACCATGATAACATATATATAGCAGATCCTGTGTTAGGGTCAGTTTGGGAGTTTCCTTTCGTGGCCAACTTGATTTTGGACTGAGAGAAGGGATGGGCAAAATGTGGTCTCTGCAGCTACTGAGACCACTTATGCTCCCTCAGCATCCCAGGACCTGCCAGCCACTACCCCATTAAAAACAAAATACTCAAAAAGTCCCCATGTCCCCTCC
This sequence comes from Intellagama lesueurii, assembly GCA_037013535.1. NCBI lineage: Eukaryota > Metazoa > Chordata > Lepidosauria > Squamata > Agamidae > Intellagama > Intellagama lesueurii. Next base: position 217,068,583 of record JBAJHW010000003.1, read on the forward strand.
AGAGGGTGTGGGATAATTCTGCTATGTTTAGAGGGGGCCCAACACTAGGGGGGCCCTCTTCTCCCCAATTTTTATTTCAAAAGAAAATTGGCCTAGAGGGCACCAGCAGATTCTTCAGTTTAAAAGACCTTTTTTTTAAAAAAAAGAAGTCGTCAAACTCATTATTCAATTAACAGAAACCCACTGTAGCAACCCTTCCATTATACAATTACAGCACTGTTGTTGTTGTTGTTTAAAAAAATTAAATCTGCAAATCTCATAAGGGAGTGCAGTCTTTGGGCTGCCAGTAAATCTGAAAAAAATGGCCCTCAGTCCTGCTGAGATTGCCCATCTTTGTTTTACAGCATCAAGCAACACTAAACCCTACCCCCCAACACACACACACACACACACACACACAGCACAGTACTGGGGCCCGCTGGAAGTCACCCATCTCTAGAGCCAAGGTGCATCCTCCCTCTGGTATGGGAAAACAACATACCTCAACCCAGGATTTAGAGCAGAAGGCCTTCATGGTCTCCACCACTTTGTCCAGAGGTTCTTTTGTTATGTTCAGAAAGTTCATTACATAGTAGAAAGCGGAAAATGCCTAAAGAGCAAGAGACATGAACTTGTTTTCAGAAAATCATAGATGAACAGGAACCCGAGATCTCTCCATGCAATCGTCCTCACTATTGTCTACAGACAATAAAAATTAGATTATTGTCTACAGACAATAAAATCCTACCATAACTAATCAGGTTCATCTGCCCTTCTTATATACACAACCCTGGAGCTTGAAAAAATTACAGGAAAAAGTGGACCCATGCTGGTCAAAGGATTTTCGGAATTGTTGTCCAAATAAGTAACTTTTCCAACACATGTAGCCCAGCCATAAAATTGTTTTAGGATCTCCATTTCTAGCCACTTTATCATGTACACCACCTGGAGTGGTATAGAAATCCAACAAATAAATAAATAAACCTCTCTTTCACCAGATATTTAAAACACTTTTCCTTTAACATATTATCACCTAGTTTTATAGATGCAACATCTTTTATTCCTGCTTTTAAGGGTTGGCTATACTGTATGTTTCATGGTGTTACTTTTAAAAATTATCTGTTAATTGCACTTGAACCTTTATTATCAGATTACATGGTTTTATGCTTATACTGTACATTGGTCTGAGTGCATTTAATAGAAGAGCAGGATATAAATAATAACTTATCAAGCAGCAATTCCTTAGTTATACCAACAAAACATTTGGAAAAATTATCCTTGTGGACTACAGCCCCCAGAATCTCCCATGCAGCATAATCAGTAATGTCTGCAATAGCATTTCCAAGAAACATATTAAGCCTCCGGACATTCTGATGGAATTGTGCTTGAAAAGGTATTCTCCCCTGATGGTGTACCAATGCAATTTTATCATGCTTGAAGAAAAAGAGCATTTCAAATACACAGGAACAGCCCATCAAGAAAAGTGTCAGCTGTGGTTAAACTGCAGTATTGCAGTCAAGACTCTGCTCATGAACTGAGTTTGATCCTGATGGGTTCAGGTATCCGGCTCAAGGTTGACTCAGCCTTCCAACCTTCTGAGGTCGGTAAATCGAATACTCAGCTTTTGGGGGAGGGGCAATGTGTAGCCTGCATAATTAAATTGTAAACTGCCCAGAGAGTGCTTTAAGTACTATGGTGCGGTATATAAGTAGCAGCACATTTCTGCTACTTATTTTTTAAATCAGCAAAAGCGTTAGCAAAAACCCAGGATTTCTGTGCAAAAGAACATGTGTTTTTCTTCTAGGAGTTTTTCCCCAAGTGCTGAGATGAGAAAAGCAGACAAAAATCATGCCCAGAAAAACCAGCAGTTTTTCATTTTCAGTTATGATAGCAACATAAGCAAAGATTTATCTCCCTGTTCTATGTAGGCAGGCCATTCACTGCATTCTCTGGATACTAATAAAACCAATTAACTCTTAGCAAAAGGTAAAATATATTACTGCTGTGTATAGTAAGTGTAGCAGGTTGGATTAGCTCAGTGAGCCAGAGCACCTGGATTGCGAGTTTGATTCCCAACTATGCCTTGTAGAAGAAGAGGCAGCCTGTGTATCTATGGGCAAGCTACAAGGTCCTAGAGCATCCCTGGAGGAAACAGTGAGCCACTTCTGACTACTCTCTATATAGGAAATCTTGAAAAGGCTTGCCATAAATTGGAATTGACTTGACAGCACATATTACGGATTATTATGGTTAAGTATAGTCCTGTTGGACTTTGCCACCTAGTGGTGAACAAATAACGAACATATTAGAGCAAGCTAAAGCAAGGAAAAGTTGTCTTGTCGCATCATTAGTGATACTGCAAGCTTTATCCCCAAACTTTAACCAAGTGACAGGCAGAGCAGAGCCATCCAAAGCGACATTGGGAGTGGTGTATGGAGTGACGTGGTGAATCACACATCACAAGTAAAGCTTTGGCAGCTCACACTGGCCAGGGGAGGCAGGGAGGAAACAGCTATTAAACCTGGCAGATCCATTTAGTTAGTTAGTTAGTTAGTATACCACCATCTGACTTGTGGTCACTCTGGGCAGTTCACAACACAATAAAACATAAACATAATATAGCAAAGTGCTCCAAATTAAACTAACTTAAATTAAATAACAAAAATATTTAATATTAAATATTAAATGTTAAAAATATTAAAAATTAAAAACAGTGTAAAAATCTCCTCCCCAAAGATAACTAGGAGGGAATTAGCTATGCCAGCACCAGAGACTTGCAGCTGCCCACTCAGGTTTAGGTATGACAGATCAAGGCTATCCCACCCATGCCCACACAGAACATTCTGTTTTGAGGCCTACTACATGCAGAAATAGTACCAGTAGTACCACTTTCAGATTTTCCATTGATATAACTGGCTCTGTTACAGAAGGTAGATTGAACAACCTCCTAAATTCATCTCAGCTGATCACCCTGAGCAACCACCAAGATTTAGAGGAAATTTAGAATGCAAATAGTGACAGCTTAACTGGCAGACAATTTTAGATGGGGCTTGGTTTTCAAATCAGACAAGTAGAGCTGGATTAGAAAAAAGTTAGATAGGTCTGGGTTCAGACAGAAGCCAGTTAGGGCTTAGATATTAATGAGTAGAAGTTAGATAGTGCTTGAATACATGAAAAGCTACCCTGTTTCCCTGAAAATAAGCCCTAGGATGATTTTTCAGGATGCTCGTAATATAAGCCCTACCCCCAAAATAAGCCGCAGTTAAGTGAAACCCCACCCTCCACCATTGTGCAGCAACCAGAAGATGACATGACTGTATTTGAATAAATGTAGCTTGTTGTACATGAAAAAATAAAACATCCCCTGAAAATAAGCCCTATTGCGTTTTTGGAGCAAAAATTAATATAAGACCCTGTCTTATTTTCGGGGAAACACAGTAGATAGGGCTTGCACTGAAAAGTAAGCAGAAAACTTTCAGCTTAGAGGGGTTTGATCAGTTCCTTCCCCCTCCCCACCACACACACACTAAGGAAAGGTCCTAGAAAAGGCTATGGGTGCTTTGGGATGTATTATCAAAAACAGATGGACATTCTAGAAAGGATTGATTCTTTAGCAAGTAGTTCATTGGCTGAAATCCTATGTAACATTCTCACCAACTTCCCAAACAGGTGTTGTGGGGAGCAAGATTCTATTCAGAAACAGGGCACAAAGATGGCTCTCTTCATGTGCTTTATTTGCTTGTGGTATCAAGCAGAATCTTTAGAAAGGGCTGAGGTTAAAGCCACCCCCTCACTCCAGTAGTGCTGCTGGAGGAGATTTTAACTTTACCCCCAATCCCAGGGATCCTGCTTGATACTGATGGGATGGGATGCAGCTAATCCCCAGCAACAGATCTGTGGCTGAGTGACTGATTGAGAAGGAAAGACAGAATGTGTGCTTATGTGAGTGAGCATGTATGTTGGTGCAGAAGTGTGAATGAGTGTGTACATATTTATTTATTTATTACATTTATAGCCCGCCCATCTAGTCATATAGACTACTCTGGGCGGGTAACAACATATCATGTAACAATTTAACAATTTAAAATCATAACAATATATTACTAAATAAACAATGATCCAAGATGGGAGAAAACACAAAATAACAAAAATTCAGACGGTGGGTGGAGGGAAGGCTTGCTTAAACAGCCAGGTTTTCAGTTGGCATTTAAAGATGCCCAGCGACGGGGCCATGCGAATCTCAGGAGGGAGGCTGTTCCAAAGACGAGGAGCCACTGCCGGGAAGGCCCGGTTTCTTGTTTTTTCCTTCCGGGCCTCCCTCGGCGTTAGGCTCCTCAGCCTCACCTCCTGGCTAGATCGGGTGATACGGGTAGATCTAGGTGGGAGAAGGCGTTCCGTCAGGTAACGAGGCCCTAAACCGTTTACTTTACTTTACTTTACTTTATTAGATTTTTACCCCGCCCCCCTAGACAAAGTCTACTCGGGGCGGCTTACAAATATTATAAAAACATAATATATACAAATAATTTTAAAATCATAAAACATCACAATTATTAAACAATTAGACCAGATCAATACCAAGATGGAAAAAAATAAAAATAAAAATAAAAATAAAAAAAATAAAAAATAAAAAATTATAAAACAAAAAATAGATATCAATTATTGACTGAAGGGAAGGCCTGCCTGAAGAGCCAAGTTTTTAAATGGCTTTTAAAAACATCCAGCGAGGGTGCCAGTCGGATTTCTGTTGGTAGACTATTCCATAGCCGAGGGGCCACTGCCGAGAAGGCCCGGTTTCTTGTTCTTTCTTTCCGGGCCTCTCTCGGCGTTAGGCCCCTCAGCCGTCCCTCCTGGCTATGCCGAGTGATTCGGGTAGATCTAGGTGGGAGAAGACGATCTGCCAAGTATCGAGGTCCCAAACCGTTTAGGGCTTTGTACGTCATCATTAACACTTTGGAGTCAATGCGGAAACGAATGGGCAGCCAATGCAAGGCAGCCAGAGTGGGAGAGATATGTTGATATTTTCTCACCCCACTCAAAAGTCTGGCCGCCGCATTCTGCACCATTTGGAGCTTCCGCATCAATCTCAAAGGTAGCCCCACGTAGAGTGCATTACAGTGGTCTAATCTCGAGATTACGAGCGCATGGACAAGAGTAGTGAGGGCCCCACCATCAAGATAGGGTCGCAGCTGGGCAATCCGCCATAGATGGAAATAGGCGGAGCGGGCCACGGACGCCACCTGGGTCTCCATGGTCAGCGCCGGGTCCAGATGTATCCCCAAGCTGCGAACCTCACTCTTTGCGGTGAGAGTCGTCCCCCCAAAAGAAAGGGAGTCACCCAATCCGCTAATGGAGGGACCACCCACCCTCAAGACCTCCGTCTTGTCCAGGTTCAGCCTCAACCCATTCAGCTGCATCCATTGCAGTACAGCCTCCAGGCAGCGCTGAAGGGACAGAACGGCATCCACTGAAGTAGGTGAAAAGGAGATGTAGAGCTGCGTGTCATCAGCGTACTGGTGGCACGATGCCCCACACCCCCTGATGACCCCACCCAGCGGCCTCATATAGATATTAAACAGCATTGGGGAGATGATCGACCCCTGTGGAACCCCACAATTGAGACTCCACGGGGCCGAAACACTCTCCCCAAGCTAAACTCTCTGAGGGCGGTCCTCCAAGAAGGATCGGAGCCAGGCAAGCGCCAGGCCACCGATTCCCAACTCGGAGAGCCTCCCCAGGAGGATACCGTGGTCGACGGTATCAAAGGCATCTGAGATATCGAGGAAGACCAACAAAGACATATTGCCCCTGTCTGCCTCCCTCAATAGGTCATCCAACAGTGCGACCAGTGCCGTTTCTGTGCCATAGCGCGGCCTGAAGCCCGACTGAAATGGGTCCAGGGCGTTGGTTTTGTCCAAATGTGGCTGAAGCTGGTCTGTCACCACCCTCTCCACCACTTTGCTAAGGAAGGAAACATTGGCGACGGGCCTATAATTTCCAATATCATCCGTTTAGGGCTTTATACGTAAGCATTAAAACTTTGAAATCTACGCGGAACTGAACGGGCAGCCAATGCAAGGCGGCCAGAGTGGGAGTAATATGTTGATGTTTCCTTACCCCACTGAGAAGTCTGGCTGCCGCATTCTGCACCATCTGGAGTTTCCGCATAGATCTCAAAGGCAGCCCCACGTAGAGAGCATTACAGTAGTCTAATCTCGAGATTACGAGCGCATGGGACCAAAGTGGTGAGCGACCCAACATCTAGATAGGGACACAGCTGGGCTATCCGCCAGAGATGGAAATAAGCGGTGCGGACCACTGACGCTACCTGGGATTCCATGGCAAGCGCCTGGTCCAGATAGACCCCCAAGCTGCGCACCTCACTCTTCGCGGTGAGAATCACCCCCCCAAAAGAGAGGGAGTTTCCCAAACCACTGATGGTAGGCCCCCCGACCCTCAGGACCTCCGTCTGGTCCAGGTTCAGCCTCAGCCCATTTTCCTGCATTCATTGCAATACAGACCCCAGGCAGCGCTGCAGGGACAGAACGGCATCCACTGTTGTTGGCAAAAAGGAGATGTAGAGCTGCATGTCATCGGCATATTGATGGCACGATGCTCCACACACCCTGATAACCTCGCCCAGCGGCCTCATATAGATGTTAAACAGCATTGGAGAGATGGTCGAACCCTGCGGAACCCCACAATTGAGGCTCCACGGGGCCGACTCATGCTCCCCAAGCTGAACTCTCTGAGGATGGTCCCCCAGGAAGGACCGGAGCCAGGCCAACGCCTGACCACCAATTCCCAACTCGGAGACCCTCCTCAGGAGGATACCGTGGTCGACGGTATCAAAGGCGGCTGAGATATCGAGGAGGACCAACAGAGAAGTTTTTCCCCTGTCGGCCTCCCTCAAGAGGTCATCTAACAGGGCGACCAATGCCGTTTCTGTACCATGGCGTGGCCTGAAGCCCGACTGGAACGGATCCAGGGCATTTGTTTCATCCAAGTGCGCCTGAAGCTGATCGGCCACCACCCTCTCGACCACTTTACTCATGAAAGAAACACTGGCGACAGGCCTATAATTGCCAATATCGTCCGTCGCCAAATTAAGTTTCTTTCGAATGGGCCTAATGAGTGTCTCCTTGAGGGCAGGGGGAAACCTGCCCTCCTGGAGAGACCCATTAATTATCGCTGTAGCCCATTCGGTTGTTATAGGCCTGGCTGCTTTGATTAGCCAGGCCGGGCAAGGGTCAAGGGAGGAGGTGGTGGCCCGACAGCGAACTAGCGCCTTGTCCACAATGTCAGGCGTCACAGGTTGAAAGTGGTCAAAACTCACCGGGCAAGGCGGAGCGCTGGACGTCTCTGCTCGATCCACTGTAACCAAAAATATACCTAAATTGAGTGTATCTCTCAGCAGTTTGGGGGGGAACTGATAATTTTGCTTTTGTTTTCAACTCCTTTTGCACCACAGAGGTCAAGTATCATACTGACAACTCTTTATTGTGCAAAGGCACATCTATAACATTTTTAACCATATTTATCAGGCCGGGGTTCCCTGTTCACTGTCCAAAAACCTGGTTTTGAACACCTGATTTCAGGTGGCAAGTAAGATGGCACCTGTGTGACATTCAGTCTCCTGGATGTTTGAGAGTGTGGCTGCAAAGCTTTACTCTGTAAGGTTTCTGCAAAATAAATAGGCAGCCTGAGAGCTTAAACTCTTGAAGGAGAGTTTCTTCCCTCTTATCGAGTGCATGGCATTCAATGTCAATAAAGACTATCACAAACCATATCAAAGGCCCCATTCAAGGCAGGATATTAATAGGTGTAACCACTACAAACAGCATCTAAAAGTTATTTCCTCCAATGTCAAACCATTGGCTTCTACTGGATGGACACAAGTGGCTATAGGAACTCACCCCAAATTGCCCAGTAACCTCAGGCAAGAATGTGCCATTGAATGAGCAGCTGGAGTACGGGCAGTCGGCAATATTGAAGATTTTCTCAATGCTTGTCAAACACTTTTCATAATCCCCAGTACCCTCAATGTGGATCTGAGAATAGGATGGTGGGGTGAAATCACTTGCAGTGCAAGGGTTTATGCGCAGGTCAGAAACATTAATGGTCCTCTCGTATCGCTGTTGAAAACACGGGTCCTGGATTCTGCCAGTTGATGAATTCTGCAACAAAAATAATCAGTTTTTTAAAGAAATCACCAACAAGCAGGTGAATTCTAACCAAACATGGATATAGCTGGTCTCAGAGCAAGTAACATTCATATTACTGCTATTACCTATTCTTTTAAATTTTGAATACCAGAGCATTATAGAAGATATGTGCATATGCATGTGTGTGGTGATAAACAAAATGCAGACTGGTGATGAGAAGGAAATTCTTCAGGAACAAGAATGAACAAATCCTGCATGTAACATGGTTTAGAAATTAAGAACTTAGGACTGAGCAGATCCAAATAAAAATCCCCCTTCAGCTCCAAGGTTTACTACAGAGATTTGTCACAGTGACCTTTTGAACTCACTCCAAGCCTGGTCTATTAGGTAGGACTTAGGTGAGGGTAATATTGTGGGCAGGAGAAGCAAGAATTAGGTGCATCATCTTGAGTGCTGTAGAAGAATGATGTATTATATAATAAATAAGCATTATATTATAAATATAAGAGCTAGTTGAATAGCTCAGTGGTTTAGGTATCTGGCTGTGGAGCCAGAGGTTGAGAATTTGATTCCCCACTGTGCCTCCTGCGAGTACAGCCAGCCTGTGTAGCCTGGGGCAAGCTGCAGAGTCCCAGGGCGCCCCCAGAAAGAGGGAAAGGTAAACCACTTCTGAGTATTCTCTGCCTAGAAAACCCTGAAAAGAATAGTCATAAGTCAGAATTGACTTGACGGCACATTATTATTAATAATAATAAATATAATACTGTATTTGTTATAAATACAATAATTACAGTTTTGATATGTTGCAACATATGGTACAGAAAATATACCTCATGGTCCAAAATGCCACATTAAGATGTAGTCCTGAATCCTTGATCCAAGAGGTACCTTGATCAAGGTATCAAGAACTCTTCTACTTTGTCTTTGTCTAAAGACCTTTTTTAACTCCCCTTTTGCACATGGAAGTATCATAGAAACTGTGCAATGAAGTAAATTGTAATTGTTGATATCCACAGATAAAGTCTGAGAAGGAAGGCAAAAAAAATTGCCTCTATTAACTTCCGCCAATATATTTTTTTTATTTGATTTGGCTTTGTAGTAGTTTCCACTGAAGTACTGTATTTGTCTCTCAAAATTAGACTGGTGATAATTACTACAACTTGGAAAAGTTACCTTTTAGACTATAACTCCCAGACTCACCCAGCTAGCATGAGTGCTGGATGAGAGAATTCTGAAACTTATAGTATCAGATGTAACTTTTACAAACTCTGGTAATTTGCAGCAGGATTCTATGTGGATGGAGATTTCTTGTAGAAGAAAATTACAATAATTTAGGCCTTCCCAACAGATAAGAAGATAACTAAACTGGCAGGCACAGAATAGCCCACAGTACATGGGCTCCATTCACTCTGGAACAATGCCCCAACAATATTTTTAGGGGAAACATTCAGGCTTTAAAAGACTTGGCCTTTACTTTAGGGTTACACAACGTCTAAGGTCTGGTGGCAAAATCCTCACCTTCAGTCACCACAGAGGGAGATACTACCACTGCCAAGCCTGCCACTACACCAGTGAAAAACATTAACTTTTATAAAATTAGAACCTTGAAAACAATGCAGTAATAACTAGAAGCCAGCATGGATTTGTCAAGAACAAATCCTGCCAGATGAATCTTATCTCATTTTTCGACCAGGTAACCTTCCTAGTAGATGGTGGAAACGTGACTTCAGAAAACCTCTGACAAACTTCCCCATGATATTGTAATTAGCACGCTAACTAGGTGTGGGCTGGATAGAACAACTGTCAGCTGAATACACAGTTGGTTACAGAATTGTACTCGGAGAGTGTTTATCAGTGGCTCCTTCTCAAATTGGGAGGAGGTAACAAGCAGACTCAACCCTGGGTCTGGTGCTCTTCAACATTTTTATTGATAACTTCGGTGAGAGGGTGCAGGGAAATTTGCAGATAACACAAAATTGGGTGGAATAGCTAATACCCTGGGAGAACAAAACAAAATTCAAAAAGATTTTCATAGGCTCAAGCACTGGGCTGAAAACGACAGAATAAAATTCAACAGCGATAAGTGCAAAGGTCTACACCGGAGGTGGGTTGGGAACAAATGCACAGTTACAATAGGGACACTTGGCTCAGTTATACTGCATGTGAGAAGGATCTTGGAGTTGTAGATCACAAGCTGAATATGAGCTGACAATGTGATATGGCTGAAAAAAAGAGCAAATTATATTTTAGGCTGCATTAACAGAAGTATAGTATCCAAACTGTGTGAAGTACTAGTCCTCCTCTATTCAGCACTATGTAGGCCACATCTTGAGGACTGTGTCCACTTCTGGACAGCATAATGAAGAAGGATGCGGACAAATTGAAACAAGTTCAGAGGAGGGCAGCAAGGATGACCAGGGAACTGAAAACCAAGCCCTATGAGGAAAGAATGAAAGGACTGGGCATGTTTAGCCTTGAGAAAAGAAGACTGAGGGCAGATATGATCGCACTTTTCAAATTCTTGAAACATTGTCATACAGAGGAGGGGTTGGATCTGTTCTTGATCATTCCAAAGTGCAGGACACATAAGAATGGACTCAAGTTACAAGAAGCCAGATTTCCACTGAATATCAGAAAAAAATTTGCTAACTGTTACAGCAATGTTACAACAGAGGTGGTGAGCATTCCAACACTGGAGGCGTTGAAGAGAAAATTAGACAACCATCTGTCACACATACTTTGATTTAGATTCCTGCATTAAGCAGGGGTTGGACTCAATGGCCTTAGAGGCCCATTCCAACTCGATTATTCTATGATTCTGTGTATGGGGAACACATGCCTTCTTTCCAAAGCGAATAAGTCTTTCAGAAATGTTGCCAGCTTTGTAGACAAGTCATATGTGCCCCGTGCACTTTGTCTCTACTGAAAATAACACTTTTTTCCTCTTAAAAAAAGAACCAATGTTTGCTCCTACTGCAGATTCAAGGGGGCAATCCTTGGTGGATGCAAAATGAAGGAGGACAGACCACAGGCTGCACATTGCCCACCCTGGTCCACAGGCTGCACGTTGCTCACCCTGGTCTACCATTCTTAGATGAAACATGACATCATAATGGGTTATATCTAGAGATGGGCATGAATTAAAAAAATAGTGATTTGTTTTGATTTTTGATTCACCAAGATTGATGAATCACGAATTACAAATTTATGAATTTTTCTGATCAATTCTTCAAATTTAATACCCTGTAAAATGCCCCCAAGGACCTAGAGACTCCAAATTCACAGGAAAGCTTTCTCTGGCTCTTCTCAACAAACTCTGCAAGTTTAGTGAAGTTTGGGTTTTGGATGTCCAAGTTATACATCCACAAGGAGAGCCCCTCCCCCCAGGAAAGTTTCCTCCAGGCAGCCAGAGACACCAAAATCACAGAGAAGCTTCTACTGACTCTCCTCTATAAGCTCTCCACATTTGGTAAAAATTGGGCTACAGACATCCACGTTATACATCCAAAAAGTGGGTCCCCCCAGGAAATTGCCCTTTAGCAGCTGGTTTGGGGAAAATCCTGCCAACCTAGCAGTTCGAAAGCATGCAAATGCGAGTAGATAAATAGGTACCACCACAGTGGGAAGGTAACAGCATTCCATGTCTAGTTGCACTGGCCATGTGACCACGGAAACTGTCTTCGGACAAACGCTGGCTCTACGGCTTGGAAACGGGGATGAGCACCGTGCCCTAGAGTCGGACACGACTGGACTAAATGTCAAGGGGAATCTTTATCTTTACCTTACCTTGGGGAAAATCAATCTTCACCAAACTTGGAGGGTTTGTAGAGGAGAGTCAGAGAAAGCTTCTCTGCAATCTTGGTGTCTCTATGTACTTTGCGGGCTGTTTTATAGCCAAACAAATCAGTGAATAAAAAATGGTTAAAATTGATTGATTCATCGGGGGCATTGATTCATACAAATATGAATCAACGAATTAGCAATTTTTGAATGAATTTGGTGATTCATTTTTTGATTTGTGGCCATCTCTAGTTATATCATAGACTTCACTCTCCATTTCTTAACACACTGTTGGCACTCCAAACTTACCAGGACATCTTTGAGCACTTTAAGGCGGAGTGCCTGGTCCTTCCCATAACACAGGAAGCTGTGTGTATACACAGTGTAGTTCTTGCCATAGAGATAGAAGTTCAGTGTATCTTCTGGTGTCTCAATCTTGTCCTGATCTGGTACAAAGGTGATCTGTGTTGAGGCTCCTCCAAGATCCAAGGCCCCAGTTGTCCCAGTATTGGAGAAGGTACGAGGCAGAATATGTGGCCACACTGACTGCAAAAAGAACATACCAGATTGAAGAAAACAACAAAGCCAGGTCAAGGGATAGAAGAAGCAGTCTGAGAGTGGAAAGCACTTCATAGGACCTAGAAAATGAAAGTGGATGTGGGGGGCATACCAGAACTGAGATGTTAGGACACGTAGAAGTCTGTTGATGAGAACAGGTCTGTTGATAAGAATAAGGGAAATTCAAGTCTGAAGCATGGAGGGTATTCATGGCAAGAGTAGAAATGGACATCCTCGAGCAGAGCTGAAGACAGTAAATTGTAACATGATGTATGGCTTACTGGTAATAAGCTTTGGAAATGATGTATACTTTCCATGGTGTTCTATAAAACTGTATACAGTGGAATGTATTTCCTCTAACCCAATATGGTGATCCTACAGTGGAGGAAAGATCTAGCGAGTGTACAATGTTACAGAACAATGGTTTTTCTATGTAGTCATCTGCTATTGTTAACAATTATAAAGTCATTAAGTCCCTATTCTATCTCCCCAATCTTTAATAGTGTCTGGGGTCCAGATTGTCTGTATCTCCCTATATGAGCCAACCTGGACTTGTGGGGAGGACCTTTGTAAGAAAAACTGGTGAGGATGGAAGAGAGAGCCTTTTCAGAGGTTGCTCCTAGGTTGTGGGATGTCCCCTCCAGAAGGTCAGACTGCCCTCTACCTTCTCTTCTTCAGGTGCCAGGCAAAGACCATGCATTCTCAGCAACTGGACACACATTCTTGCAGGATGCTGTTCCCTTCTTTTCTTTTCTGGCAAGTCCCTAGTTTTCTAAGTGTTTTCCTCACCCCTCTTCATCTAACAAGAAGTGGTATGATGAACTTTACCAATATATGTTGAGGTGTTCGGTGTCCTATTGCGCTGTCTCAATATTTTGGCAGCTTTCCTCTGTTACAGGTATGATGACATGCTTTACATATGTCCCTAGGAGGTGTCACCATGTGTGCAAAAGTACATCTTCTTTCCAACCATTTCCTCATTCATAGTTCCAGTCTGCCCAGCTATTTACTCACTCCTCTATCAGTCTCATTGCACCACAGTTAAATCCTGCTCTTTTCTGTTTAATCTGAGTTCATTTTTACATCTCCATTATGACTCTACTTTTACTCTCTCCTTGGTATTGACTACATGTGCTGTCATGAGGACATGTCAGTAAAACTGCATAAAAAACATGATTAACTCTGGACACATGGCACAAGACTCCAGTGCCAGGTTCTGACCTCATGATATAGTTTTAGAATATAATCATAGAATTATTTTTTAATTGTTTAAATGATTTGTATTTAATTTTATGGAACCCGCCCCGAGTAGACTGTGTCTAGGGGGGTGGGATAAAAAGTCTAATAAATAAATAAATAAATAAATAAATAAATAAATAAATAAATAAATAAATAAATAAATAAATAAATAAATAAATAAATAAATTGCAGAGCTGGAAGGGACCCTATAGATCATTGAATATGGGAGGCACAGTGGGAAATCAAATTCTCAACCTTGGCTCCATTGCCCAATACCTAAACCACTGAGCTAACCAGCAGTTCCATATGTTTGACTTATTAACTGAAACACTTTTGTGCAGCTCTGCATGCATAATGCAAAGCTGTAGCAGCATTAGTGAAAAGCACAGTACAGCAGAAGAGCTATTCACAAATCACTTCCACATATGTGCTGTGCAATGGTCATGAGAGGAGCCGTACAATCAATTGCACAACCTTATTGCATAGTGTTGGCTGCCTAAGTGAAAATGCCCAGCATGTATATACTGGCTAACTTTACATTACACAAGAATGTACAGGATTTCAGCCACTGTGGTCTTTCCCTGACATTACGGGTATGAACGCACAGGGAAATAGATCACAATTTGGACTGCTTGTGGAGTGGTCCAGTGCAATCTATTTCCTGGTAACTGTATGACGCATGGAGAAATGGGCTCCAGCTGTAGTTGTAATAAAAACCTTAAGGGGAAGAATTTAGCATACTGTGGGAAGTAGTGTGATGATAACTAGCATCTTCATTTTTTCCAGATGTTTTTACAAGAAAAAGCCCTATCAAGGGGTAAAAAACAATACAAATGTAGAAGCAGGCAGTACCTTTATTGGACTACTGAAAAAACAAAAGAGATAGCTAGCTTTCAATGGTAATCCATCTTCATCAGGTTTTGCACCAAAATCTTGTGTAAAATTATGTGTTGAAGTCTCACAGTTTCATGACATGGTTGTCGTTCATGCCAGGCAAAGTTTTCTTAGGGTGAGTTGAGCAATATGCAAACACCTTCGGAACAGTGGGTGACTGGAAACTCCTCTCTAAGCAGCATCTTGGAATTTGTCACCCATATATTCAAACAAAGAACCACCAAACAATCTGCATCCTCCTCTCCCTCTGTCTAGAAACATCATCTAGGAGCATTCTCTGCCTGTTATGGCATTTCCATGCTTTGAAAAGCAATGTTGCTCATCATCATGATAAGCAGTTACTGTTATTTATTTATTTATTTTAATTTCACAGACTTGGAAAAAAGGAGCAAGGTGATCAGATTGAGAGTGTTGCCTTAAGATAGTGACACAGAACATGGAAAACCCTGCTAGTAATGCCAGGAACACTGCAGCTTTTAAAGGGATAAAAGCCCTTCCTGAGAGCTCAGGAATCCTAGCAGAGTAGAAGAGATCTAACTTTTACTCCACTTTTCTGCATGGCTGGATTCTAGGAAGTGTGTGTGTGTGTGTGTGTCTGTGATGCCCCTGCAACTGGATGTCCTTACCCCATTAAAAAAAACCTGCATTCTCTGTCGCACAAACAATAGTCTAAAATAGCCCAGAGAACAGACAGCATAGTAGTAAATGCAGGAGGCAAGGGAACTCCTTTCCAACCACCTCACTTGTAACAGTGTTGAAGCTGGCAATGCTACCTACATCTCTGGGTGTTCAGAGATCATTTAATGTGTCTCCTTGCACTAGTCACATAATCACTGGGTCAACTGACTGATATAGAACACACACATCAGCTATCTAACTAGTACAATGATCTGATTGTTTAAGTTATAAAGAGGAGAAAATATGTAGTGCATTTCAGTTTCAGAGGCAACCTAAGGGTCAGATCACATGTTAAGACAACTGCCATATTTCTTCCTGTTAACTATTTTATCCCTCCAGCTCTCATATCAGTGGCTGAAGACATCAGGTATGCAAACAAACTGTGCTAGCCAGACAGTCTTTTCCTCTTAAGAGACTCTCTCTTTCTAGTAATAACTGAATTGTCCAGTTTGCCTTGTAGAAAGAATTCTTAATGCAAAACAGCAGCAATATGTTTGCTCTCTGTTGATTCTGTTACAATACTGTGATCCTTCTGGACACTGTTTCGGCATGTATCACATTTTCATACTTAAAAAATGGAGTCAAGAAAGACTGTAGGGAAGCAAAGCAAGGCCCAGCTTACTGGTGCAGGACTTTCTTTTTGACATGACACATTACCTCTTTGAAATTTCCAAGCAGATAATTAAGGGTGATCCAGCCATAGGCACCTTCTTCCTTACCGCTGAGGATCCTGGCACCCTGGAACTTGAAGGGGTATAAGCATAGCGTCTCCTCTACCGCAGAGAGGACCTTTTTAGCAGTTTCTGCATTCTCCATTCTGCATATAGGGGGGAAAAAGGGTGACGGTGTTATACTACGATCACCAGCTGCCTAGGGCCCACTTCTGATGCTCTACTTCCTCCTTGGTTGTTGTTGTTTTAAGTCCATTATGGAGTGAAAAAACAATATAAGATGTGTATGTTATATAGGGTAATACAATGTGGTAGTAACAACCATTGAATTATAAAGAAGGACTGTAAATGGTTTTCCAAGAGGCAGACAGTAATTATATCTTGTTCTGCCTAACATTACAAAAGGAAGGACATGCATCCTTTGCCTTTTTCTAGAACGTTTTCATACAAGCATCTTTTAAAAGAAATATGACATAAGAAGCAGTTTTCATGCCACTGTACCCTGTTGTTTCCAGGTTAGGCATGTGTGATATTACAAGGACTCTCAGGCATGAGTTTGCATCTCTAGGGATTTGCTAAGTGTTGGTAATACTGGCATTGAAAGTAGGCTGATAACCTGCAGAATAACTCCTTGAGTGATGGTGACAATTAAGGGTATCCTGGATTAGCAAAAAGATGTAGCAATAACTCTAGGCAGCATGGTGTAGATGGCAGACAAAGGAAATTGAGAGTTGATGTTTCTCCAAACCCCACTTGCTTTTATGTGTGCAAGCATGGGAAGACTTGAGGCTTGCAAAACCAACTCTGCATCTTCTTAGAAGATTCATGTGGCATTTATGTGAGGTCAGCTAACGAAAGCCAGGTTGGCCTCAGGCCGGTGGGCATACACTTGAGAATTAAGAAACAAGCAGCTTTGGAACACACATGCTCAGCCCAGGAAGCTGTGTTTAGTTCCAGAATCCTCCTGTATAAAAATCTCTTTTCTCACCTTAAGTATTTTTCCCCAAGAACTTTATTTAGAAGCAAAATGCTTTTTGGTTGGAGAGCCTGCCAATTGGCCACAAACCTGTGCTGTACATCAAATCACCTAAGGATCTAGCAGTAGAGTATGATCCACTTTTTGTCCACCTCTGTCCTAGTTCACAGAGCAAATGAGATTGGTAGAAATTGGGAGAAAGTGATGCTGCATCACTGTGCCAGGTAAAGATGGGAATTCTTTCTTGATCTCCTATCTATGCATTGCAGATAACCTTATCATTAGAGATAACAGCATATTAGTGTTAGAGACACATGATTTTGGCAGACTTTCATATCTAAGGGCAAAAAAGGGGAACCTGGGAACTACAGGCCAGTCAGCCAGACATCAGTCCCAGGCAAAATTCTGGAACAGATTGTAAAGCGGTCATTGTGCAAGCACCTAGAAAACAATGCAGTAATAACTAGAAGCCAACACGGATTTGTCAAGAACAAATCCTGCCAAACTAATTTGATCTCATTTTTTGATCAGGTAACCTCCCTGATAGACAGACGGAATGCTGTAGACGTAGTATATCTTGACTTCAGCAAAGCTTTTGACAAAGTGCCCCATGATATCCTGATTAGCAAGCCAACAAAGTGTGGGCTAGATAGATCAAGTGTCAGGTGGATAAACAATTGGCTACAGAATTGTACTCAGAGGGTGATGATTAATGGGCCCTTCTCTAAGTGGGAGGAGTTAACAAGTGGGGTACCCCAAGGCTCAGTCCTGGGCCCGGTGCTCTTCAACATTTTTATTAATGACTTGGATGAGGGAGTACAAGGAATGCTTGTCAAATTTGCAGATGATACCAAATTGGGTGGAATAGATAATACCCTAGAAGACAGAAACAAAATTCAAAATGACCTTGATAGAATGGAGCACTGGGCCGAAAGCAACAGAATGAAATTCAACAGGGATAAATGCAAAGTCCAGCACCTCGGAAAAAGAAACCAAATGCACAGTTACAAGATGGGGGATACCTGGCTCTGCAAAACTACGAGCAAGAAGGATCTTGGAATTGTCATAGATCATAAGCTAAATATGAGCCAACAGTGTAATGTGGCTACAAAAAAGGCAAATGCTGTTTTAGGCTGCATTAATAGAAGTATAGTTTCCAAATCCCGCGAGGTGCTAATCCCCCTCTATTCAGCATTGGTTAGGCCTCACCCTGAGTATTGTGTCCAGTTCTGGACACCACACTTCAAGAAGGATGCTAACAAATTGGAACAAGTTCAGAGGAGGGTGACAAGGATGATCAGGGGGCTGGAAACCAAGCCTTATGAGGAAAGGCTGAAAGAATTGGATATGTGGTGCTGCAGGTTAAACCGCAGAAGCCTCTGTGCTGCAAGGTCAGAAGACGAGCAGTCGTAAGATCGAATCCACGCGACGGAGTGAGTTCCCGTCACTTGTCCCAGCTCCTGCCAACCTAGCAGTTTGAAAGCATGTAAATGCGAGTAGATAAATAGGTACCACCATGGTGGGAAGGTAACGGCGTTCCGTGTCTAGTCGCGCTGGCCACGTGACCACGGAAACTGTCTACAGACAAACACTGGCTCTATGGCTTGGAGACGGGGATGAGCACCGCGCCCTTGAGTCGGACACGACTGGACTAAATGTCAAGGGGAGCCTTTACCTTTACCTTTAGCCTTGAGAAAAGAAGACTGAGGGATGATATGATAGCACTTTTCAAATATTTGAAAGGCTGTCATACAGAGGAGGGGCAAGATCTGTTCTCGATCATCCAAGAGTGCAGGACACGCAACAATGGGATCAAGTTAAAGGAACTCAGATTTCGGTTGAATATCAGGAAAAACTTCCTAACTGTTAGAGCAGTATGAAAGGGAACCAGTTACCTTGGGAGTTGGTGAGTGCTCGAACACTGGAGGCATTCAAGAAAAACTTAGATAATCACCTGGCAGATATGCTTTGATTGTATTCCTGCATTGATCAGGGGGTTGGACTTGATGGCCTTGTAAGCCCCTACCAACTTCACTTTTCTATGATTCTATGATAAGAAATCCGATATTCAATGAGAGTTCACATTTATTTCTTAAAGTCTTGTCATGAAACAAAGAAAAATGATTTGCAAACTGCTTAAGAGGAGGAAAAACCCAGCTATGACAATCAAGTTAAAGAACTCTCTCTTCTAATGATGAGTTATAATAATAATAATCTTAGAACTGCACAGCTGGAAGGGACATGACACATTATCTCTTCAAAATTGCTAGGAGGTATGGATCATCGAGTCTATCCCCTGTCAAAGAGGCACAGTGGGGAACTGAACTCCCAACCTCTACCTAAACCACTGAGCTATTCAGCAGTTCATCTGTAGCATACAAGTTACCTTGCAGTTTAATACCAAGACACAGTCACAAGCAATGTGTGAAAGAAGGCACATTTGTAAAATGCAGGAGTTCGACAGGGAATATTTAACTAAGTCCTCCAGGAGCAGGAGAAGAAAAAGCCAAACAGGAAATAGATGAAAGCTTCTTGTCAATGCCAACCCCAAAGAAACATCTGAAAACTACCACCCATTACCTCATCCCAGCAAATGCTGCCTTTTAAATAAGCATAGTTTGCATTTTAGTCTCATACCTCAGCAGCCGCATGCCTGCAGTTGCTCCCAGGTAAACTGGTGTCTCATGATGTTTTTCCTGTGGCACTATCTCTGTTGCCCAGTCCATGCAATGCTTAAGAGAGACACCAGCTTTTTCCACAGCACCAGCATAGGATGAAATTCCTGGGCCTGGAGTGAAGAAAAGCAGTGGTTTGTCCACTAGTTTTGGTCCAGAGTTAATATATTATGCAGGAAAAGTAACAACTCTATTCCAAGGCAATTCAAATTCTTCAAGGAAAAAGAAAAGCTGAATTGTTTAATTGGTCTAAGCTTTGAATTGAAGGGTAGGCAATTTGTGACCATTTCATCAGCACCAGCCAGCACAAACAATAGTTGGAGATTATGGGAACTGCAGCTTATCAACATCTGGAAGGCCTATTCCTCCTGCATGTTCTACATTATTTAAATTTGGACATATGTTTTCACAAGCATGAAAGTCACTGCCAGTTCTTTTTTTGGAAAGGAAAATCAGGCTTTTTAGGGCCATATAGGGACTACCACATTCAGCCGTTTATGACTATGTTGGCCAGCCACACACATGCCTGATTCATGTAAAAGCTAAGTAAATTATGTTTTAGGGGAGTGACTCCCGACTTTGGGAAACCCAGGTGTTCTTGGACTGCAATTCACAGAAACCTTCATTACTAGCTGTGCTGGCTGGGGTTTCTGGGAATTGCTTTAGGGCCTCAGATTATCAACAACCTCTAAATACAAAAACAATGCACACCTCCCTGCACTTTCCAATTTCAAATTTTATTAACTAATTTGAAATAAAGGAGGAAGGAAAACCTCTAACACAGATAGGCTGAAATCCTATTGCGCAAAAGGCATAATTTTTTAGAGGCAAATTGCTGTATATGAAGAACCCACCGTTAAGAAATCTCATTATCTGTTGCACACCAACCAACCTATCCCTAGAAGAGGGAATTCTTTTACTGCTGAAAGTATTTAATGGTCACAGCTAGGGATTTTGCAAATCAGTTTACTTTCTTTTGTGACTGGTTGAAAGACTCAGCCTGCAACAATGTCTATGGTGGTTCCTTAACTTACAGCCATTCACCTCTAAAAGTCATCTCTTTCACCTAACTGTGCAACAAGATTTCTGCCATAGTAGTTTTCTGGTATCTCACATCCTGATATGGCCACAGCTGTCAAGATAAAAAGAGAACAATTTTCACTTTTTGTGACAAGAAGAAAGTGTGCTATTGTCATCCTTTCTATCCAATCAATACATTATGTCCAAAACTTGGAAAAGTTATCTTTTTTGAACTTTCAATGGCCGGAGCCTCCATCCAGTAAGGCCACCAGCTGGAGAATTCTGGGAGCTGTGGTCAAAAAAGAGGAATAGCTCCAAGCTCCGCGGACACACATACCTTCCTTTGATCCTATGCATATTTGCCCCAGGGCTCCCATTTCCTTACCTTCCACTTCACAGGCATGCACTTGCTCAACCACTCCGGTGTCATTCTCTTTCTCTGCTGGCCATTTATATATGTACATGTTAGTGTGAGAAGAGCCAGCATCCAGCACAACCCCATACTACAAAAGACACAGATTGACAATGTTATTCCACAAAACTCAGCCTACTGGGAGGATGTGGTGGAGATCTAAATCTATTTAGAATGTTATTCATCCTTTCTTTCAATTAGCTAAAACAAAAGCTATGTTTGCCCATCTTTTAAAAATGCAAATCTATTTCTTTTGTTTCCTATTTTTTCTGCAACCCATCTTGCATATAGAAAATAGCTAATAGTGTCAGTTTACATTTAAATTCTGTGGGTCCTATAAGCCCCTGATCCACCTGCATAGGTTATAGAAAGCTCAGGTCTATAATGAGAAGCCATGATTGTTGTTTTTTAAGACTCTCCTGACATTTGCATGGCATCATTTGTCCTTCTCCAAGAGCATACTTTTTAATTCAATGCATGAAAATGGTGTGACATGTAGGATCTTTGAATCCAACTCTCTGAATGTTCTTTCCACCTGGAGAGATGCAAACTCTAGCAAATGTCTAGCACCAGCGCTAAATTGTTAATGTACTCCAACCAATAGAAGAGCATTACAATTGAAATGAAAATCCTAGGCCAGTAAAAATTATCTCAGGGATACATCTGGTGGAAAGTTGAGAACAACAAGGGAACAGAAGCATTGTGGGAAATGCTCTGTGAATGTTTTAGATATCTTGCAACTAAGAGCTTAAGCTGATGTTTCACAAACTTTGGAAATTGTTCCAGAATATTTGAAGAGTAAACAAAGACAGCTCAGTGGTTTAGGTATCTGGCTATGGAACCAGAGGTTGGGAGTTCAATTCCCCGCTGTGCCTCCTGCAAGAACAATGTGCTGTATAGCCATGGGCAAGCTTCACAGTCCCAGGGCGCCCCCAGAAGACAGGAACGGTAAAACACTTCTGTGTATTCTCTATCAAGAAAACCCTGAAAAGGGTCACCATAAGTCAGCATTGACTTGACAACATGAAATTATATATTTATAAACAAGGAATAAGGGCAACACTGAGCTTCCCAATGCCAACTGGCATGGAACAGTAAGTATATCCTATATGGCTGACTTTTCAAAGCATGCCTTAAGTAACTCTGAGCACGCTATAGAATTCCCTGGCACACCATCCTAGAGCTACAGGAGGACACCCTTCTATAACTTACCTTACTGTTCCTTGAAAAACGATGGTTTTGTGTAACAGCTACGGTGATTAAAGCAATTATGGCCACCGTCAAGAGAAA
Organism: Intellagama lesueurii; assembly: GCA_037013535.1. Classification (NCBI taxonomy): domain Eukaryota; kingdom Metazoa; phylum Chordata; class Lepidosauria; order Squamata; family Agamidae; genus Intellagama; species Intellagama lesueurii. The sequence continues at coordinate 217,090,920 of JBAJHW010000003.1, forward strand.
CCCTGTGATGATGTATTTGGGCCGGAAACACTTCCTTAGCTTGTTGCCTGCAATTACAGCAAAGAAAATGTGGTATTAAAATAGTAACCACACAGCATAGCAACCTAAACTTGAAAATAAGAATCTTTGCATGAAAAAGTTATTTCTAACTCCCAGAATCCCCCAGTCAGCTTGGCTAGGGACTGGGAGATTCTGGGAGTTGTAGTTGTGAAAACATATGCTCCTAAAAATACTAATTATGTAAACAGACACAGATTTTTCCCCAGTTATCACACAGATCTAGCTGTCAAAAACTGATTTTCTCTCTTCTAATCTGAAGAGGTGATGTTGCAGAAAAAACAAGTGATAGCACTAAACAAATCCTGCCCAATGTATTCTCGAAGGCTTACAGACAAAGTTCTAACTCCTGTCCTCTGAAGATGCCAGCCACAGAGACTGGCAAAACGTTAGGAAGAAAAACCACCGGAACACGGCCAAACAGCCCAGAAAAAACCCACAACAACCATCAAATCCTGCCCACTCTGAGAATGGAGCCTACTTCAGTAAAGCTGGCAGATATCAGTTTCCACTCACCACACCAGTTTAAGTCCACATGTTAGATCTCAGTCCAGCTGTGCAACAAGCTACAATGCCTTTGTTTTTATTTGTGGCCTCTGCATTTTGACAGAGGCTATTCTGAGAGTGTTCCTAGATTTGTCTCTGTGCCTGGATGCTGAAGTCGCAGCAACGGCCAGAAGTGCATATGCACAATTAAAACTGGTATGCCAGCTGCATCTGTTCCTGAAGAGGTCTGATCTGGCCATGGTGACACATGCCTTAGTTATATCCCAGATGTATTACAGTAACACACTCTATGTGGGGCTGCCTCGAAATAGTGTCTGAAAACTTCAGTGGGTCCAAAATGCAGCAGCCAAATTGTTAACTGGGGCTGGTTACAGGGAACCATATAACTCCTATTACAGCAACTCCACTGGCTGCTGATCCATTTCCTGGTACAATAACTCAGAAACTTTGGAACTTCCTCCCACAGGAGGCCAGGCTGGTCCTATCTTTGCTGCCCTTCTGCAAACAGGTGAAGACATTTATCTTCAGGCAAGCTCTCTCTCAGTGACATACTGCTTTGAATGCATTTTTGGTATTGCTTTTTTTTACAATTTCTTAGAGTTGTATTTTTTTAAAAATCCTTTTCAGTATTTGTCTATATATATATATATATATATTGTTTTTAGCTTTAAATATTGTCTTTTAATGATGTAAGCTGCCTTTTAAGGAGAAAGAAAGAGTATATATATATATTCCTGGACTGATACTGCTAGAGTTCTACAACAAACTACTTTGGGACTCCCACTGAGTCCAGCCTGATTATCTCACTGTTGTCAGCATTTTGAGACGGATGCACAATTCTGCCAGAAGAACTTTTAAGGGTCAAAAACATGTTCAAGGAACATGGCATTCTCCAACCACAGGATTTTCTTAGTAAACTCATAATACCAGTTTTGACTATGTTGCAAGTTTTATTATTTTCACAGTGTGTGTCTTAATAAATATACTCAACATAATTTAGAATCTTCTTTTGAACTCTAGACTAAAAATTGGAAGAATTATTTTTCTTGCTTCCTTCTTCCCCATACCAGCATCTCTGATATGACGGAAGTTATTCTTTTGTTCAGCATCTCAAACGTCAAGATTTTTGAGGATGGAAATCAGAGGCAAGGAAAGATAGTCCCTGCTAAACTATACAGGTAGTCTGTTGTGCATAAATAATGAATAAGATGCTAGCTCTTTAGTTACAATATTCAAAGCTTTTGGTCAAAACACAATTGCAAATGTGCTTTTGGAGACAGATCTGCAATCTATTACACCTACAGATATTAACCTTTTTTGTTTTTGTTTTTTTGCCAGTCGGCAAACAGAAAATACAATAAAAAGTGAAAAACAGACTTTCTCAATGCAGTGGTAAGCAAAAGAGGAAGGCTATGTTAAGTTGGCTCAGAAATACTTCTGTTATGACCTTGCTGACCCAATTAACCTATCTTGGGCCATTAGTTCGGAAACCACAAGAGAAATGGAATCACCAGCTGGCTGAAGATGAACTGCCTACGCGCAAAGGGTCCTTCCCTACATATCTTTCTCTTGTAGGTGCCTGATGTCCCCCCCCCCCCTTATACTCTGGCTGTGGTTGTGTAAAATTCTCTTCCCTGCTCTCTCATCCAAACAAGACAGACAGTGCAGTCCTAGTCATGTCTACTCAGTGATAAGCCCCATTGAGTTCTATGGAGATTATTCTCAGGAAAATTTGTAAAAGCTTAGAGCCTAGATTCAGCTAGGGTTGGCCCTGGAAAGCTTTATTATTCAAAGAAACTGGAGGAGCATAATTATGCATAAATGTTGGCATGACAATGCACAAATAAATACTTTGGGAGGGAATAAAAAATAACAACCCTATACTGTAATATAATTAGTTTTACCAATCATTTCATTTAAAAAAACTATTTTGTAAGTACTGTTCCTATTCCCCTCTGTCCCAATTCCCAGTGTTTCTGTTTTCATACATTTATGTGTCCTCACCTGGACTTTTCCAACTCCATCCACACCGAGGAGGAGGAGGAGGATCACAAGCAAGTGCTGCATAATTACTGAGGTCTATTTAATGCCATTTTGAAGTGCAGCTCTATTGGAAATAGAACAAAGAACCTGCAACTTAATTCTGGTTCTTAAAGGTATCACAGCAATCCTTGTTGAATCAAAAGGCTTTTGCTTAAAATTAGCCAGAGCTCAGCTTCAGAAAATATCAGAGGTGATGATCTGGTTCTAAAATAGGAGTGGGAAGGAGGCACTCCAGGATGTATTAGTAGATCTCCAGGTGCTTTGCAGAGTTTCTGACTCAGTTATATACTAAGAAAATTGAAAAAAAAAACCAAACTCTCAGATAAATTAGGCTTGAAGGTGAACACCAGAAGTAGTTTTTTAAATAAAAGGACTGCTAGCTTTGCACTGATTCTGTACAAATTATTGACTTGAGACTTGATACTACTCTCTGTGTGTATTCACTGGGTCACTGTTTTGCTCCTGATTCTATTCAGTCAACCTTGAAGTTCTAGCAGAAGATAAAACAAATCCTGGAAGCCTAAAACCTGCCAGCCCTGTTCCGTACTGTGTTAAATAATATACAAAGGGGTAACTTTGAGTATGATGGAATACCAAATCTCCTCATGTCTGGATTAAGGGGAATGGAATGAAGGACTTCCAAGTGAGATTTTTCAGCTTTCTAGATGATTTGCTCCAAACATCTCTGCTTTTTTAATTCAAGCATTGCTGTATGATACCCTGCCAATCAGATAGCATATCAGACCTCTGGCTGAAAGAATTTGCAGCAGGGAATAAATCTTAAGTAGTCTAAAGGAGTGAGCAACTCCCTTCTGATCCACTCCTCCCTATCTTTTATATATAGAGAGAGACACAGAAATAAATCGGAGAACAAGCCTGAGAACAGGGCTGGAATCTATTCTCGTTCTGAAGACTGCAGTGAGAGTGGCTGATGATGGCAATTAACATGGTGACTATGCCTAGAAAGGCTGGGAAACTGGATGACTAAATCAAAGGAGGACTCCCAAGCAAGGGGAAATCCTAGGATGGCAGACAGCCACTTCCTTGGCTGTTGAACAAAGTAGGAGGCAAGTGGGCATGAGGTGTGGGCGGCGGTGAGGGAGGAGGGAGGCTGCACATCGACGGGCTCTCTTTGGCTACATCCAGCTGGCTCAAATCAAATCACTTCACTTTTGAGCAGAGAAAGTAGTGCCCATGATGGAAATACCTAATTTATTTTCCACTCATGTCAGCTTGTGAAAGAGAACCATAGTTTGAAGATTTATTACTTCTCACAGTTAGCTACTGCCCACCCCATCCTACGTTGACAGCTTTTCATCTCAATTTTCTAGTTCACAATCTAACATAAGAACTTTTCCCCACATCATAATTTTCTTAATGAACACAATTTAGGATGCTTTCAGAATGTATGTTTGAAAATATATCTGGATTTGAAGACACAAGAACATATAGCGTTTAGATTAGCACCATGCAGAATTTTTGGAGGTGCAACAAATAATATTCCACATACAAGGGGAGTGTATCAGCTCTGACAGAGCCTCCATAGTCACAGCAAGGTATCTTTTCCAAGTCATTTTGGCATGAGGGAAAAGATTCTGGGGCCAGGGGCTAAAGTGCTATTCCCACTGCATTTGGAGGCACACACTTTATCAATTAAATGAGGAAGGCTATCGTCTTTGGAGTTGCTTCTAGGAATGTTATTCTTTGGCCAAAATCCTGTTGCACAGTTACGTAAAAGGTATAACTTTCAGAGGCAAATTGTCATAAGTTAAGAAATTTTTCTAGACATTATCTATTGCATACCGAGTTGTGCAACTCAGCATGCAACAGAAATTGTAAAGCCTATGGACATTTCTTAAATTAACTGCAATTAATTTCTCGAAGTTCCCTTTTTGTGTATCTGAGCAACAGGATTTCAGCCAATCTCATGTATCAGACTCTTAATATAACTCCTGGTCTTGGAGAAGTCAGTCATGTCTTCTGAAAATAATGCAGCAAGCACTCCTCCACTGCTGTTAAAATTAGTAAGTGTGCTTAAGTTTGCCCTAAAATTTGAAGATGGTCACCCACATAACAATGAAAACACCACATAATCACTGCAGTGCCCTTTCAACATATTTTTATTCTGAAACCTGCTTTAAGATGTGTGAGTTGTTTGGGGCTGAGCCATGATCTCAAGTAGGCTCATCAGAGAGTTTATTTATGCATTGCTTTCACCATGTGTAATACTAAGGCAGAGTCTTGGCAAAGTATATGTTAATTTGCTCACAGCTCCAAGGAAACCATTGACCTGATTTGCTTTTCCCCCAAGCAGTTGAGTCAGGTGGGAAATGTAATGCCTGAAAAGATGCAGTAGGAAAATAATGAAAAAGATATATTTGTTTCCCTGACAGAAAAACTTAAAAAATAATAACTCGGGAACATCACAGAGCTTGGATTTTTTGAGACGACAGTTCCCAGGACCCCCCAGGAAGCATGACCAGTAGCTATGCTGGCTGGGGGATTCTGGGAGCTGAAGCTCAAAAAAGTAAGTTTTCCATACTCTAAAACATTTGCAGACTAGAACTGGTAGCAATTCCTAAAGAAGCTGTCCCTTGCTAATTTTCCTTCCCGAGAGTATGGCAGTTCTGCTGTCCCAAGCCATGGGACCACAAATGCCCCTCAGCCAGAGAAACCCTCCCACTCTCCTTTCTCACAGGGGTTCACACGCCCCGGAAATGAGCACAAAGGAGCTTTGTGCTCACCGTGGAATCCCAGCTTTTCTGTTTGTGTTGGCAGCAAGTTGGCAGTTTATTTCTGGCAAAATGTCGTCAGGGAGGTTACAGACAGGAATTCCCTGTGACCCAGCCAGCTCAGCCTGACAATCCCCCCATTCACCACATCAGCACTGAGCACATTCCTTCCATCTGGAGACAGGCCCGTTGACTTGGTCCAGGCTCCAACAAGGCAGAGAACAGCTCCAGCTGCATTACTTCCCCTCAGCCACAAGCAACAATGAATGGCAGGTTCCCCTCCCCCAGAAGCTTCTAAGGGGCACTCTCCAACTGTGCTGAATTGTGCACCGTGATGTTCTCCATTGTGCTGTGAGTGATCACCTATTTGGGGAGGTCTTTAGGAGTCTGGATGCTTCACATTTGGTGCTGGAGAAGTATATTGTGGCTGATGTGTCACGAGCAGAGCTTGGGAAACCGTTTTTGTTTTCTGGGAATACAACTCCCAGAATCCCCCAGTCATGTGGTCCTGGGATATAACTCTGCTCTCAGAGTCCAACCATCCAGAAGGCCAGGCCAGGCTCACACATGGTCAGAAATCTAGCTGGCAGCAGGTGAATTCTAAGAACTGTAGTCCAAAAAGGTAACTTTAAAAAACTCTAGTAATGACTATGTCATGAGGGGAAGGTCTCGTGATTCCTAATGTATACTCCTCTACACAGCTCATTGCCACTAGAGTTGATGGCTCTAATCCATATGGCTTTAAAACAGGGTTAGAGAAATTCATGTGGATAATGAAGCATCAGTAGCCATTTTGGCTTTTTCCCCAAGATGGCACCGGAGGCGGGCGGCTAGCACTTCTCTCTCTCTCCGCCGCACCGGCTTGCCTCTTGGTTTCTACTCACCATTTTATTTGTTTTTCTTTTCTTTCTTCTCCTTTTCCCCCCTATTCTTTTCTTGGTCCTCCTCCTCGCCTCCCTGTCGACTGGCTGCCGGACTGAGCGCGGGTTTGCGGGGCTGGAGCCAGAGCTCGAACGCGGGGCCGGAGTTGGTGCTCGATTGGAGCCTTCCGGCTTGTCAGCGGAGCTCGGAGGCTCGGGAGCCTTCGCCCGACAGCAGGAGGTGGCGTTTGAGCGCTGCGGGGGAATGGGCTTTCCGATCCAGGCTGAAATCGGAGGCTGACTTGGAGGGGAGAAGACCTGGAGCCTGGTGACTCTGCACCCCCCCTTCCTGACGAGCTCTGTTCTGACCGCGTGGTTGAGGCTGGAGCCTGGAGCCGGGACTGCTGGGTTTCCTGTGGCTGAAGGTGGTGGCTGTGTTGCCCAGGAGCTCCGTGGGTCTCGTGTTGCTGCGGTGGAGAGGCTGACCACCCCAGGCACCGGTGGTGAGACGGCGGGGGGAAGACCCTGGGAGGCTGTGGGGAGGAGAGAGCCGACTTGCTGGGTGGCCGCCATGTTGGTCTCCCTGACGGCAGTCTCCTCTCCTGCACCGGACTGTTCACTCTGCCCTTCCCGGATTACTCACAAAGACGCCTTATCTCCCTTTCAAGGAAGGGAAAAGGGAAAGCCAGGGACTGAACACTTTTCTGCCTGGACTTTATTGCTTTCGACGCTGCCCACGCTCATCATTGTGATGCAACCCGTGAGTAACATCCTCGCTCCGACATTCTCCTTGCCACTAACATAAATATTAACAACCTTTGAAATTATACCAAGAACACTAAGACCAGTAAAACTTAAAAGGACAAGGTTGCGAGGCGGAGGAGGACAGACCTGGACTAGATGTGGGGGTAACTTTTTGGGTACCCTTTTTAAAGTTAATTCTACTTTCTGTATTGGGATTTTTAATTATAACACTGTATAATTTTGTATTGCATTGTATTTGTCTCTGCACTTTATTAAGTTGTGGTACTATTTAGGGCTTTGCTTCTCTTATTTTATTCTTTCTTTCTTCTTTTCCTTCTTTGTCTGGCATGGAGCGGGAGGCCTGCTTGCCCAGCGAGGGGCCTTTTAACATCTCGGTGATCATGGGTAGAGGGAGATATGGCGTTGGCACAGTCCTCACTTGTGTTAGAAGAACGATGAACAGATGTTTGAAGGCTGTTCATTGTTCTGAGACTGTGACCAACCCTCAGTACCGAGGTAGCCAGCTCAGCCAGCCTTCCACTCTAACTCTGGTGCTGTTGAATGCCAGGTCTGTATCCAACAAGCCCCAGGTGATTCACGATCTTATCCTGGAGGAGGATGCAGACCTGGCATGCATAACCGAGACGTGGATTGGCGGAGAAGGGGGTCCTCCCCTCGCTCTTGTCTGTCCGCCCGGTTATGCTGTCCAGCACCAGGGTAGACTGGAGGGGCGGGGGGGGGGGAGTAGCCATTGTTTATAAATCCAGCTTGGAGGTTACTAGGCGCTCCTCGGTGGTAAAGCCATGTCTAGAGGCACTCCACGTGTCGATTGGGGCCAGGGATGGTATTGGGATTTTCCTGGGCTACCGCGCTCCCCGCAACCCAGCCACTTCCCTTCTGGAGCTGGCCGACTTTGTCTCCGCGGCACTGTTGGGATCCCCGAGGCTTTTGGTCTTGGGTGATTTCAACGTGCATGCGGGGGCAGAGGCTTCTGGGCCAGCTCTTGAGTTCTTGGAAACCATGGCTTCCTTGAACATGTCCCAACATGTCAACGGCCCCACCCACGTGGGTGGTCACACGTTGGATCTGGTCTTTTCCTCTAGTTGGAGTGAGTGTGATCTGATGGTGACGGACCTTGTGTCAGTCCCCTTGTCATGGTCAGATCACCACCTAATAAAATGTAACCTCACAGTGGCTCTCCCCCCTCGCAGGGAGCAGGGACCTATTTCCATGGTCCGCCCTCGAAGACTACTGGATCCGGTTGGATTCCAGGATGCCATGAGAGGGGTCACGGCTGACCTGGCTAGCGCTCCTGTCGACGCTCTGGTTGACAGCTGGTCCACTGCTGCCACCAGGGCCATAGACACGATCGCGCCTAAACGCCCTCTCCGCCGTAGAGCTCGGCCAGCGCCCTGGTTTAACCAGGACCTTCGAGCGATGAAGCGAATGAGGAGAAGGCTAGAGCGTAGATGGAGGAAGAACCCGACGGATCATAATTGGATAGCTGTTAAGGTCGCAACTAACCTTTACCTGAATAAGGTAAAGGCTGCATGTCGATCATTCTTCGCTAACCGGATAAGCGAAGCGTCAAACCAGCAGGCGGAGCTATTCCGTATAGTGCGCGACCTATCCGGAATTGGTCCAGGAGACGGGCCTCCCCCTAGTTTCTCACCGGACCAATTTGCAGCATTTTTTAAATCTAAAGTGGAGGCCATCCGCCGGGAGCTCTCTCCTTTTTTGAATACAGTGAGTCGAGCAGAGATGTCCAGCGCACCGTCTTGCCCGGTAACTTTTGACTCCTTTCAGCCTGTGACGCCTGACACTGTGGACAAGGTGCCTGATCGATGTCGAGCTACCACCTCCTCCCTTGACCCTTGCCCGGCCTGGCTAATCAAAGCAGCCAGGCCAAAAACAACAGAATGGGTCACAGCAATAATAAATGGGTCTTTCCTTGAGGGCAGGTTTCCGCCTGCCCTCAAGGAGACACTCATTAGGCCCATTAGAAAGAAACTTAATATGGCGGCGGACGAGATTGGCAATTATAGGCCCATCGCCAATGTTTCTTTCATGAGCAAAGTGGTCGAGAGGGTGGTCGCCGATCAGCTTCAGGCCTACTTGGATGAAACAGATGCCCTGGGTCCATTCCAGTCGGGCTTCAGGCCGCGCCACGGTACAGAGACGGCATTGGTCGCCCTGTATGATGACCTGTTGAGGGAGGCCGACAGGGGCAAAATGTCTCTGTTGGTCCTCCTCGACATCTCGGCGGCCTTCGATACCGTCGACCACGGTATCCTCCTGGGGAGGCTCTCCGAGTTGGGAATTGGTGGCTCGGCATTTGCCTGGCTCCGTTCCTTCTTGGAGGACCGTCCCCAGAGAGTACAGCTTGGGGAGAGTGTTTCGACCCCGTGGAATGCCAATTGTGGGGTTCCACAGGGGTCGATTATCTCCCCAATGCTGTTTAACATCTACATGAGGCCGCTGGGTGGGGTCATCAGGGGGTGTGGAGCATCGTGTCATCAGTATGCGGATGACACCCAGCTCTACATCTCCTTTTCACCAACTGCAGGTGATGCCGTCCTGTCCCTTCGGCGCTGCCTGGGGACCGTACTGCAATGGATGCAGGAAAATGGGCTGAGGCTGAATCCGGACAAGACGGAAGTCCTGAGGGTGGGAGCCCCCGTGGTTGGTGGCCTGGGTGACTCTCTCTCGTTTGGGGGGGTGACCCTGGCTGCGAAGAGTGGGGTCCGCAGCTTGGGCGTACACTTGGACCCGACGCTCACCATGGAAACGCAGGTGGCGTCGGTAGTCCGCACCGCCTTTTTCCACCTTTGGCGGATAGCCCGGCTGCGGCCCTACCTTGACACGGGGGCGCTCACTACCTTGGTGCATGCGCTCGTAATCTCAAGATTAGACCATTGTAACGCGCTCTACATGGGGCTGCCTTTGAGGCTGATGCGGAAACTTCAGATGGTGCAGAATGCAGCGGCCAGACTCCTTACTGGAGTGAGAAAACACCAGCATATTTCTCCTATTCTGGCCATGCTGCACTGGCTGCCCATTCGTTACTGCATTGACTTCAAAGTTCTGATGCTTACCTATAAGGCCCTAAACGGTTTGGGACCTCGATACTTGGTGGAACGCCTGCTCCCACCGAGATCTACCCGGATCACCCGTGCGAGTCAGGAGGCGAGGTTGAGGAGCCTAACGCCGAGGGAGGCCCGGAGGGAAAAGACACGAAACCGGGCCTTCTCGGCGGTGGCTCCTCGCCTCTGGAATAACCTTCCTCCGGAGATTCGTGAGGCCCCTACGCTGGGTACATTTAAAATCCAACTAAAAACATGGATGTATATCCAGGCCTTCCCTCCTGTCAGCACTTAACTCTTTTTCTTTTGCTATTTATTATTTATTATATTTTTTTTCACTGTTTTTATTATTGATTATGTCTGTGTTATATATGTATGTTGGTAGCCGCCCAGAGTGGTAGAATATACCAGATGGGCGGGATATAAATCAAATAAATAAATAAATACTGGTTACATGTCACCTCCAATACCAGCAGTAACATGCCCGTATGTATAAACTGTGGGATGATGTGAGAATGTACAGTTACATTTATGTCCCATTTGTGGTGAACAGACCTTGATTTGACCCAGCATGAGTAATTTTCTTAAACAACTACAGAATCCCTGTAGACTTCAGAGGCTGCAGAATTCCACCACCGTGCATGGGAACTCCCTAGCAAGAGAATTTACTGACAAAATATGTGAAAGTAACTAGCTTCAAAGTTTTCTGAAATGCATTAAAAAGAGAAAACAGCGTAAGATGATTTTCAAAAGGAAACCAGCACAGGGCCATGATCCATATTGGAAGCATGTCTTGAATTAGTGCCCTGTTCCTTTGGTTTTCCTTGAAAATAACATTGATCGGCTTAAGCATGTTTTTTTAAATCACGAATAACATATGATTTATTCATAAGCCCTATTGAAGGACAGCCCCGTACAGAACACATCTTAGCTCCTAGAATGGAGAAGGTGATGGGTGACACTAGCTAAATCTGTCTTGTAGTATTGTGCACAGCTACAAAGAAGCCAGAGCAAGAAAAGGGAACAAATTCAGACCCATGGTTGCTACCTGTGGAAATAGGAATAAAAGATCCAGGAGAATACATTCCTGTTCCTTCATAGAGAGCAGGATCCTATTAAGGGCAGGCAGTCCTCAGCCAGCTGGGCTACTGAGCCCCTTTCCACTCCATGTTAAAAACTGTTTTACATTGATTAATCTATTACAGCTTACTTGGTCCAGTACTGCTTTCAGATTCTTGTTCAGGGAAGCAACTGCCTCAACTCAGACCAGATACCATCAAAATGTTGGTGGCACCTCACTTCATAATGTTGTGCTCTTCCTAGGATTTTTGTGTGAATTTCAAGGACCTGGGAGCAGATACTGAACTCAGAAGATCCTGAAGGATAGCTGCAACAGACAGGAATAGCATTCCCTCAACATCACCTTCTAAAATACTTCCCAGGAAGAAGCAAGACCTTGGATAACAAAGATGACTTCAAATTATAGCGTAATAAATAATAATGTGCCATCAAGCTGAATACAACTTACACTGACCCTTTTCAAGCTCTTCTTGGTATAAAGTAGTCATAAGTGATTCACCAGTGTCTTCTTCCAGGGGCACTCCCATATTCCCAATCTAGATTGCCCAAGGCCACACGGGCTTGTTCTTCTCCACAGAAGCATAGGGAGGAATTGAGATCTTAATCCCTGGCTCTGGTGTTCCAAATCATTGAGCTATCCAGCCGCCTCAAAGCATACTACTGATAATTGTAATTAAAGTATCTTAAGAGGTCTAGGAAACTCAGCAGGACCATATTTCTGCTGTCTCTTCCCATTCTAAATTTTCATACAAGGAGATCACACAACATAGTCAGAAACTGCACAGAAAAGGACCTGAACCAAACTTTATCCCAAAGCAGATCTTGAAAAAAAATCATTTTTGGACTGTAAACCACCACCCCCACCCCACCCCAAAATTCCCCAACCAGTCTGGGAAACATAAGGATAAAGGGAGAATGTCATGGACTAATCTTCTCTGAACATCCTATCTACTTCCTCAGGTAATATGTGGCTTAACAAACAGCAACTGTGACTTGCAAAGGAGAAGGTGACTTCAGTGCCAATTCAGCATGGAAAGCTTTCTTAACCTGATCCCATTCTGCTGCACAAGAATACTGCAACTATCACTCCATCTAGCTCAGCCAATGACCATCCTGGCTGGACATGATGGGACTTGTGACCAACACCTCCTAAGATAGAAAACTGAAGAAGCTGCAATATCATATTGAAGGTGTGAATGGGTGTAAGAATTTGTCTGTAAAATGTTTGACACGTATTTCAATGTGCCAATCTGTAAATTGCCCAGGACACCAAGAGCAGAGTTTCTTAATACAGCCCCAAACCTCTAAAGCAGACCGGACACCAGCTGGATCCAGCAGCTTTTAAAGAGAAATCATCTTAAGCAGTTCCTTATTCAAACTGACGAGGCTACAGAATTCTGGAGTTGATTCTCATACTCACCAGACAATGACATTTCCATTCTTTTAATTTTTTTTAATCTTCAAATAAGGTTTCAGAACCAACCATACTGTATCATGAATTACATCTCTTGGGGCCAGAGTGTGGGGGGATGAGAGCTTGAGTAAATAGTCTTTAATTGGAAAAAGAAAAAGAATGATGTAAAAATTAAAGAATGTTTCCATAGTGGGAATCTCTTACTCTGCTTTTCCAGTTTCTGCTAGGCGACTCAAAGGATCTCTTTTTGGCCCTCTTCCCTCTATATACACTCTCCTTAAATGCACTCAGCAAATCCCATAGTTTTCAGTACTACATGCAAATGATACTCAGTTGCACCTCTCTATCAATCCTTATTTTTTCTTAAATGAAAAGTGGTGCAGTGGTTAAACTGATGTACTGCACCCAAAACTGAGCTCATGACCCACAGGATTCAATCCCAGGTAGCAAGCTCAAAATTGACTCAGCCTTCCATCCAAGGTCTGTAAAATGAGTACCTAGCTTGCTGGGAGGGGGGGGGGGGAGAGGCAATGTGTAGCCTGCATAATTAATTTGTAAACCGCCCAGCAAATGCTTTAAGCACTATAGGGCAGTATATAAGCAGAACACTTTGCTTCAACTATCTACCAGCCCCATTTTAACAACTCCAATCAACTCTTCAAAATCTCTGCCTAGAAGCTTCATTGTCATCTCAAACCCAGTAGATCTAAGACAGAAGTAATTATCCTTTTTGCCCAAGCCCTCGGTCCTGCTTATACTTTCTTTATGTATTGACAGCATTGCTAACCACCCTGATAAACAGGCAAGCGGCTTTGGCTTTTATCTTTGGTTCTTCTCTGCCCTTTGTTCCCCAAATTCAGTCTATAATGAACAGTCTATCTTCAAGAACCAGAAAGTGACCACAAGCTTCCATCCTTGGGATTGAAGATGAATGAGGTAGAAGTTCAAAGACCATGCAGGTACACAGAAATTCACCTTGGAGAAAATGCAGAAGTGATCACCTAACTTTGAATTAGATACAATAGTCTTAACTCCGAAGAAATGAAGAAATGCAAGAATGCTCTGATGAGTGCCACAGATGCTGAATGCAGCTTGCCATGCTTTGAAAAAAAAAAAAGTAGCTTACCTAAGGTAGTATTTAATGCAAGGCGTTCAGGAAGAAAGAAGCAGAGTAAATCATGGTTTGATAGGATATGTTGAAGTGTCAGTTAAGGAGGGCCTTGATTAAAATGAAAAAATCCAGAACAACATATGATCTAGATATCTTAGATCTAACAAGAAGATATACTCAAGTTTAGCACCAAAAGAACATGGTAGCTATTAAGCAATCCTGGCAGGGCTGTGATGCTCACCAAGGGAAAAGATGCCAAAACATGAACTCTTATTCTTTCTCCCTGTCAGCCAACTGCCTTGTCCATTTTTTAAACTGTGATTATATCCCACCTTTTGTGACTCACTGTTCTGTTTTAAGTGATGGCCTTTGGTTACCTGAGCTTTCACTTTTTTGGTAATATGACTGTAACTGTGTTTAGTTACTTGTATAGCTACAAGGTGTGAAAGGATGCTTTGTACCACAGGCCAGCAATTTGTAACATGCTGATGCTTTTGCAACTCAGTTTTGTAACTGCTTTGTAACTCAGTTTTTTGAAGGGTAACTTCCGAAGCCCTGCATTTTCATTGCTCTTGAGAAACCACTAAAGAGGAAAAAGGCAGTAGAGCTGCAGAATGCTTTTAACTGAGACCACTAGGAGGTGTCCATCAGGAAGAGAGCTTAGGGTGATGCTAGGACTTGCAGTTCCAGAAAAAGTAAATTTTCCAAGCTCTTATTTGGAAGCTCCCTAAACCTAAGCACATATAATCAAACACTGTTTATTGGATTATGTCTGCTTCCATTCCCTCCTCTTCTTCTGTTGCTTCTTCTGCATCAAATATCAGATATGAAAGGAAAATAAATCAGCTGTTTTTCAAGGAGTCAGGCCAGGCATCTTCAAGGTAAGCCCCAAACCTGTATTTTCAACATAGCTTTTGGAACACTCTAGCTCCTTCTTCAGAAAAATGAAGCAAAGCAAACCGACCTTTCAGCATCCCAATCTGCCCTTCATCTCTGCTTGCTTTCTCCTTGGGAGTTTAAAGCCTAGATCTGGTCTCTCCTAGAGGTCACCACTTTCACCCTCTGTAACAGGGTGCCTAAGATCAGAGATTAGTGCATGTTGCTGCCCAGCATGAATATCCTGCTCTGTTCTTTATATTGCTTGTATTTCCACTTCTAATTATCATGAACAAGAAGTCCCAAAGTACATTTAAACAAGAAAAACAACAACAAGGACAAGAGCCTATTGTGGGACAGATGAAAGTCTTCATACAACTGTGCAAGAAGGCCCCACATCACAGCAATGAAAGAGTGGAAAGAAAAGCAGATCTTGTGAAAAGATTGCCAAATGAAGTGGGAAGATTTCCTCTTTGTAAATGAACTCTTACACAGAGCCTCAGTTGTTGTCCACAAGTAGCAGGTGCAGCAATGGCATTTTAAGGAGAAAAAAAAGTCTGTGACTTGAGAGAATCATTTTTAGACATGGTTACTTGATTGCTAACATTTATATCCTGCTATTCCTCCAAGGAGTTCAAAGCAGTTTAGGCAGAGCACCAGAAATCTGGGCTAGTAGCCATTGAGGATTCCCTCTCAGTGTTGAAAGACTCTTTAGGGAAACAGGAAAAAAAAAAAATCAAAGCGTTCAGGACACAATATGGTGTGACGAATGGTACAAAACCCCTAACTATTGGGCTTGCTCCTTTAAGAATCCTTGTGTCTGCCAACAGACTAGCTACTGCATTTCTCCATGGCGACCCTTCTCTTTTTAAGCACTTCTCAAAATACACAAGCTCTGTCTAATAGAAAAAGATGGCAAACATTCCATTAGTTGTCATCTTTCAATTGTAGCATTGAAAATATGTTAGTCACTGGACTGCTAGCACTACAAATTCTGCAGCTATTCAATTTTTTTTTTCTGTTTAATGCATTTTTTACATGTAGAAAACAGACAGAAGAAGCCATGAGAGGGCTCCCAGTAGAAGCCCCCAGGATAATATGTGATTGGATGTTACCTTCCCATTAATGAATCTATCATTTTGGCACATAATAACACATGTAGAACAGGTAATGAATGTTGTGAATCGTTGTGAAAGACTGCACTGTCAGATCACACATAAATTTACGTAATGGGATCTTCAGAGATTGCAATATCCTGCAACATGATCAAATCCAAGTAGTCAAATAACAATCACACCAGCCTTGCAGTACAGTCAAGACCCATATCTTCAGGCAGCCTTTTAAGAGTTATAACTGAATCTCTGAACCCCATTTTAGCAGATAATTTTAATCTTTTTTATGTTTTCATGTTTTAATCTTTTAATTGTATTTTAAATCATATATTATTTAATTTATCTTTTAATATTTAACTTATTGTGTTTTTAAATTGTGTGAATTTTAATGTTGTGAGCCGCTTTGGGTCCCTTGTTGGGAGAAATGCGGCATCATCATCATCATCATCATATTGCTGTCAGTTGCCATTGGTGTCAGTGTATGTAGGGCTGGTTGGGACTGCAACAATACCCAAGGAAACAGTGAGTTGGCAACTACAGACATCCATGCTATGCCTTCCAGTGCTCCAGCATTCTACAAACACTGTCAGTTTTTATTACTGCTTCCATCTGTATATATGCTTGTCAACAAAACATGCAGCAGGTGCACAGGTGGTCCACACACATCAAGCACCTTGGAAAGGCAGTGCATGCTAGCTTTAAAGCCTTGGCAGGCAGAACCTGACCAGTCCCCTGAATTTCATGTGGCTGCAACTGAAACCCTACTCCACTAGTACAGTGTATGCTTGAGGTCCAGAGAGTCCTTACTTTGGGTTTGTTCCAGACAGTAGTTGTTGGGAATCTGTATTTGTCATCTGTCTGCAGGTGCCTTGAATGCATAACTCTGCTATGTGAACCAGTTCATCATTTACCCATGTGGGAGGGCTGAACCTGCTGCTGTGAAGGCAGACTGGAAGGCAGACTGAAAATGATTAATCTGGTAAACTGCACTCATATTTTGATAGTTCATAAGCATTCTGAAACATTCTTTTCCAGTAGCAATAAGTTGCACCACCTTAATGTTCAGTATACATGTTATGCAATGGGCCTATTTCCCAATGTGTGTGTAATAGTCACTGGTAGCACCCACAATGCACACATAATCAAGATATCATGGGTAGAAATCAATCTAAGAGGGCAACTTGCTGCCAAAGGGTGGTTGCTGGGCGAGATCCTTCCATGTGTTCTGCCCACCAGTGCCCTGTGTACTCTGTATCTTTTCTGTCTTCCCAGTGATTATGGGATTCCACTCCTTCTGTACTTAAAGTCCCACACAGGTGGCCAGCAGAGGTAGCACTCAATGAAGCACAACACAAAATGTCAGGCCACATTGAAGGCATCTTTGATTAAGGTTAATTTTTAGACCCTGTACTACATAGGTAGCAGATCTTATATTTCCCCAGGGACGGCCATTAAGATGGTTATTGCCTGCCTAATACTCTGGATTATGTGATGCCTACTGTCAGAAGGACTACATAGAACTGGACTGTGTGAAAGGTGACTTTGCGACAGAGTGTCTGAGAAATCCTTTGGACAGGACACACACTGGGGATATACTTTGCAAGGCAGGTTACCATGTTCTAGTTTATTGTGTATTTGGATGCATGCTGGTTTTGCTTTGGCAAATGCAAGATGCCTGATGTGTGCTCTCTCCACAACTGGTGGCAGGTATCGCCCCTCCCTGCCTTGATTACAAATCATCCCCAGGCCTGTTTGTCTCATGCCATTACCTTACTATACCAGGGTTTCTTGTTCACTTGTGCACTACACCATCTGTACTACACCATCTGTACTTTGGGGGCAGTACAGAGGGCTGATTCTACACACGGAACCATGAGGATATTGTTCCTTCTATAACTACACAACTGCTTGTGCAACAAGTATATATATACACACACACACAAATCACTTGCAGAACTCTTTCCAGATATAATCTGCCACAATCCCAAATGCTGTGCAACTGTTGTTCCCTGTGCACAATTTCTTGATAGGATTTTGAACTCCCTTTAAAAAAAGTAAAAGCTCTAAATCCAGGCCATCTAAACAGGCACTGGGTGGCACATGTAGAATCCAAATAAAAACTAGGCAATCAGATAATACCTATGGCAATCTTAGCAGAGGGAGGGGTGTCTCATGTGGTCATGGGCCACATAAACAGCCTAGAATCCATTAGAGCCAGACACCGTCCGCTCTTGAACTAAAATCACACTTGCATCTTGTGAGTGATAGTCTGTTCCTCTGTAGGCATGTGTAGTGTAATGTTATTGAGACAACAACCTTTTAATTTCTTTTTAGGGCTTTCGGCTTCATTTCTCTTTTACCTCATCCTTACTTTTCATTAAATTTCTTAATTTGAATCCAGTGTTGATTGCATGTTTTGGGAATATGAAAAAGCTATGGCCATGAGGAATTCTGGGAATTGTAATCCCCCAAAAGCACAATTTCCAAGATCTGTAGTTTGATAATCCAAAGAATATTCTCCCAATGTTACGTTGCTGTGGAAGATTTCAGGCAAGCATAATCTACTTTGTTTTTATCCAAAGCCGGAGATCCCCTAACTGCGGCAAAGTGCAAAATGATGGCTCAAAGGAGTAGACATACACAAAGAACTAAGGAAGAGGGTGCTGTACCCCATTATACTCTATGTGTAAACTAGGCTTGAGTGTCCTAAATACCTTCTCTGGCACAGACCAAGACAACTTTTTCCTTATAAAATTGTAGGAACAAGGGAGTCTGCCAAACCGCATCAGTCAAAAGTCTCCACTGCTCCTGTATACAATGAAACATCTGCCTCTGATTTTCTGTTCTGAACAGCTTCCTAGTTTATTAATGCCATGGAAAGACCCTTCCAATATTTACAAGCAAGAGCATTAGGCTAATTCAGCAACAGTATAAGATACAGTTATATACAATGGCTGGAGAATGCATTTGAAATTACCATCCAGAGTGGAAGGGGTCAACAGGAAGAGGCCTTTGAAAGGATGAATTGCAAAGCTGACCAACTGTGAAATAACCTTTGGCTGAAAAACACAGCTGAAAAAAGTTACTTTTTTAGACTATGACTCTCAGAACCTCCTTCCCAGCCAGAATGGCTATTGCCAGTGAACAGCTTGTAGACCAGCACTGGGGCCACCTCATACCAAAATTTCATGGGTACATCCCTTACCCCCATCAGAAAGCATAACTTCCACTGGCTATTAGTAATGCTGGTTTGCAGATTCTGGAAGTTATTGTCCATTTAAAAAGTAACTTTTCTAAGCTAATATGCATCCCAGTGGAAGTGAAATCCATTAAACACAATGGAACCAGATCACAGGTAAATATGTGTAACGTGTGTTTTGTGAGCACTGTCTGAGCACAAGTATGAGTTTGGTAATTTCTCAGCTCTCTACTGCAGCCTGACTTCTCAGCTGTGTGAAAGTTGCTTTCCCCAGCCAGATTGGTGATCTGTTTTATGCAGAATCTCAGGGATGAGACAGTTCCATAAGCTACAAAGGCAGGCCCTAGCAGAATGTTTCACTTAACCTATTTATTTATCACGATAATTTATATTTATGTTTTTTTTTAACTTCAGGGATGTCTATAATAATTTAAAATTTATACATTTATACAATTAAATCACCAATATCTGTAAAAAGCACAACCAAGATCAATCATGCTAAGATATTAAAAATTATGATTAGCAAAAATAAAATATATTCACTGATTTTAAAAAAATCCCCTTGTTAACTGACGTGGAACTCTTTTTCTAAGGCTGAATATGTGAGCCATCTGCTCTCTGACTGAAGTTCACCAGCAGGGCACCAGAAGTTCACCACCTGTTATGGTACATGGTACCCAAAGCTGGGCACATCATTTTAGCAGCAAAAGTGCATCTTTTCATCCCTGGTAGCAAAAAAGACAGAACAATGATACCAAGTTTTCTTTGGGGACTTTAAAGTTACCTGACAAAATATTTTTAAAGATACTTATAAAAGTAATTTTCCAAGTGTTGATCAGAGACCAACCCTGGATGCTGATCTAAATTTCAAGACTCTAGCAAAGATAGTATGTGTGTTACTCACAATCTCATGAAAGCAAACTTTTTTTAAAAAAATCTGTTTCTTTTTAAACACAAAATGTGTGGGTTCACAGATTTCTTAATTCCACTTCTCCAAAACCACATGTTTTTACTCTATGGAGGAAAATAATTATATTTTTCTTTACAAGGCCAAAAGCAGCAGGGCACTGTGATCTGGAGGACAAAAATGGGAGACAGGAAAAAGTTTATGTACTCCTTTTCCTTCTGTCTAGATTGTACTGTGATTTTCTTGTACTTTTACTTTGTGATTGTTGTGTTAATAGTATGCTCTAAACTGAACTATGTGGCAGCCAGGGAAATCTGTTTTATTTAGCATTTAAATGCAGTACATAAAACAAACTTCCAATCTCTTATTAAGGGATGCAATCTTTGCTGCTGTCCAAGAGGGAAATAAAACAGGGAAAATTACATGTTAGAAATATCATGTGCAAATTTAACCTTATCTTAGAAAAGTTTCTCTTTGACTACAATGCCTAGAGTTTCCTGGCCAGCATGGACAATTGCCATGTTGGCAGAAGATTCTTGAGTTACAGTCCAGAGAAGTAACTTTTCTGAGTTCTGTCTTAGTAGGCTACTTAGAAAGAACCAAAATTTTGTACTATGCTGAATTTTGTTGCTATTCTGTTAGTCACTGAAAGGAATCAAATTCTGTGATTTCCATAAATTCAGGTAATAATAATATTCAGTACCTAATGGCATAGCTGGCTGGATCGTTCAATGAGTTGAGTACTGGGCTATGGAGCCAGAGGTTGGGAGCTGAATTTCTCATTATATTTCTTGAGAGGGGAAAGCCAGCATATGTAGTTTTTGGCAAGCTACACAGTCCCCGAGCACTTCTTCCGAGAAGAGGGGACTGCTAAACCACTTCTGAGTGCTCTATATCTAGAAAATTTAGAAAGGGGTGCTATAAGTCAGAATCAACTTGATGATACATGAGGAAGAGTAGGAGGTCAGGCACATCACAAACCTTTAGTGACCATAGCAGCACACAGAAACATCCACATTTAAGAATTAGGTCCCTCTGTGCCTGGTCCACAGGCCACCACTGAATAACAGCACTTGGCACCTTAACAGTAAAACACCATATCCAGAACCGCCTTTATACATTAATCACTGCAAGACACAGGAAGAAGGATTGGATTACCTCTTAAGACCATTAACATGTCATATTATATAAATATTTCCTGGCTACAACACCATTTTCTCTGAGGAACTTAATCTCAAACTGTGCTTATGCCTTGGAAAATCATAAACCAGCCAATACATATATCGGAATTTCTTGCTCTCTGGTAACATTACAATACTGTTTTCTCAGTTTTTCCTTGTGATTCAATATTCTGTGAAAGTTTCAACATTTAACTACCCTGTTTCCCTGAAAATAAGACCTAACCTGAAAATAAGCCCTAGTATGATTTTTCGGGATGCTCATAATATAAGCCCTACCCCAAAAATAAGCCCTAGTTAAGTGAAACCCCACCTTCCACCATTCTGCAGCAACCAGAAGAAGATGACATGACTGTATTTAAATAAATGTAGATTGTTGTACATGAAAAAAATAAAACATCCCCTGAAAATAAGCCCTAATGCATTTTTTGGAGCAAAAATTAATATAAGACCCTGTCTTATTTCGGGGAAACACGGTACTACCTACAGTAAGACTGTCATCCTTCAGTACACTGTTGCTAGCTGTTCAGTGTAAGCCTGATTTTCAAACAAGTATCCCGCAGATACAGCAATGGGACATTTCAAAAAGGCCTGTTGCAATAAATCTATGCTCTGGTTATGACCAGTCCCAGAAAAACTCCCTTTTTTGGGCTTTAAACGTGTATTTATTTGTAGCTTCAGCTTTACGAGACTGATAAGGTAACAGTCCAGCCTCGGCAAGGATTTCAGGCTGATTCATTTGGGCAGCCTTCCAAATCTGAGGAAAAGGGAACACAAGCAACTCCTGTCTTCCTTAAGTTTCCAAACTGACTTTTCAGTCTGAGAATAATGGCCTACCCGGCTCGGTAGTTTACTTCCAGTAAGAACTACATCTGAATCCTAGACCTATGGAACAGCCATGATGATTAATATGAATGCCCAACATCAACTGCCCATGGCAAATTATGCAGATCTCATGGAAACACCAATAGGATTCTGCCCAATAAATTGTCCGTGCCTGAACTCAAAAAGCAGGAATGAGCAGTCTGTATTGTGTTTCTTTCTGGGTTGACAAGAAAGAGACTGGTGGATATATAAAGAGATCTGTTATCACCTGTGTTAATGCTAGGAGGGCAAGTTTTAGGAAAATTTGTGTTTTAAGAGTGCAATTCTAATTGGTACAACTCTGCCCCTCTGCCAGCAACAGAGGGGCTAGAATAGGCCAAAATCTTTTCTGATAACTGAAATCCCCTTATGCCTGGAGAACACTCTTGCAGCAGTAATTTTTGGTAATCTTCTGGCTAAGGCAGCTCAGAGCACAGCCACTATGCCAGTATAGTTAAGCCCAGAGGAGGGTAGTCCTAAATCATTTCCAACATCTCTAGGCAGGGGGAGTTGGATTCAGCATTTTCTACTAGCCTAGTACGAGCTTAGCCAACCCTTAGGGCAGAAACAGATAGTATACATGATTCATTATAAAAAGAGGGAATTTCTTAATGAGAAAGAGTTGCCTCCACTTCCAAAATACAGATATGAAAACCCTATTTTTCAGGTTTTGTAACTGTAATTCAGGTCATAGTTGAAGCAGAGAAGTGCCTGACTCTTGAACCAGGCAACCCTGGTTACCTAAAGGACCGCCTTCTTCGAGACGAGCCTGCCCATACTCTAAGATAGGCTAGGAGGCCCTTCTGAAGGTGCCATCCCTGAAAGAGGTGAGGGGGATAGCATGTCAAAATAGGGCCTTCTCGGCTGTTGCCCCCCAACTCTGGAACGCCCTCCCTATAGAGATCCGCCTGGCTCCGACACTTTTGGCTTTTCAGCGCCAGGAAAAGACCTTTCTTTTTAGCCAACATTTTAGTTAAATAGTATCGTTTAGCTTACTTTCTTGGGCTCCATGATCACTGCAGATGGTGACAGCAGCCACGAAATTAAAAGACGCCTGCTTCTTGGGAGGAAAGCAATGACAAACCTAGACAGCATCTTAAAAAGCAGAGACATCACCTTGCCGACAAAGGTCCGCATAGTCAAAGCTATGGTTTTTCCAGTAGCGATGTATGGAAGTGAGAGCTGGACCATAAAGAAGGCTGACCGCCGAAGAATTGATGCTTTTGAATTGTGGTGCTGGAGGAGACTCTTGAGAGTCCCCTAGACTGCAAAGAGAACAAACCTATCCATTTTGAAAGAAATCAACCCTGAGTGCTCACTGGAAGGACAGATCCTGAAGCTGAGGCTCCAATACTTTGGCCATGTCATGAGAAGAGAAGACTCCCTGGAAAAGATCCTGATGTTGGGAAAGTGTGAAGGCAAGAGGAGAAGGGGACGACAGAGGACGAGATGGTTGGACAGTGTCACTGAAGCTACCAACATGAATTTGACCAAACTCCGGGAGGCAGTGGAAGACAGGAGGGCCTGGCATGCTCTGGTCCATGGGGTCATGAAGAGTCGGACACGACTTAACGACTAAACAACAACAACAACATCCTTTAGCTGGCCGTATGAGCAGCAGGATTTATTAATGATAAATTAACTGTTTTAATATAGGGTATTATTATAATATTGGGAATTTTTAATGGTTTTAATGTTTTTCTAAAGTTTTAATATTGTTGTATGCCGCTCAGAGACCATTGGTAATGGTGCGGCTAAAAAATCTTGTAAATAAATAAATAAATAAATTTCAGGGTCAGGAAATCCTGGTAAAAATCAGGCATCATTTATGCTGCAAATGATAACTTTCCAAGCCCTACATATTAGCCTGCTCCTACTGGCATAACAACAGAACAAAACTGTGTACTGTATCTATCTCAATAATCCAACTCACCTTTCGTTGGGATCCATGCAAGGCTCAAAGGCCACTTAACAAACTAACATTTAACGAAAGGATAGCACATTTAAAGTAAAATAAAAAAATTGCCTCTTCATGTGCACAAAACAGATATAACTTTTCATTGACTCTTCCTCACAACACACCTACTGTTCTTCTTTAACATTCAGAAATATTATTGCCCAAAACAGCAATGCATGTTCTCTAACCAAACATCTTTAACTTAATAGGGGCATCAGAGAGATTAAGATGCTGCCTATGTAACAGCCTTATGTAACTGTGTTCATGTCTGGTGAGGAAATGGGGCTTACTGTAATCAGCTACAGCTGTTGGGACTGGAATACAAAGGGCTGGAAATGATCATCCCTGTCTGCACTACATGGGTGATCTAAGTTCATGCTTTTCCTTTTATTATGCATTCTGCCCTAATTGTCTTCTACTCCTTAAAAAATTCTTTCTAGCAATAACTGCTACATCTTATGGAAAGACAGAAGATCAAATCAGTAACTAGTAGTTTATTAGCTTGATTCTTTCCCACTTGGCATCCTCAGTTTCAGTTCAAATCTGGAAAAAGAACCAAGAACATTTTTTAGAAATAATCAGTTCCTGGTGTGATTTGCTTCAAATAAAATGTCAATAACAACAGCAACAAATGAATTTGAAAGTTCACAGAACTTTGGAATTAAAATGAATGTTCTTTTATCATTTAAAAGGTTCTTATTTTATACAGAATTATGAATCATACAGACATGGCCCTCAATTGTTTAAACGTGAGATGATCATAAGGCTCTCTCCTCATGTGGAGGGGGAGAGTAGGCCTGCACTTACAGCTTAACACTGACATCACTACAGTGTGAATTTCTGCAGGAGTGGCCAAAGGCATATTTTCCATCCTCAAGACCAACCATGGGATGCACTAGCATCATTAGGGGCGATAATGTACTCCTGGTTTTGATCTAGGGACAGAGGGGCTTAAGGGACAGAGGGGCTCACTCTCTCATACACATACAGAATGGTAAGTCTTTGCAGGATTTTTATGGTGCTCTTGTTAAAATAGATCAGCAGAAGGGCAACAACTTGATGGAAGTGGGGTCCTTAGCCACTGCACAGCCTGGTGATCTTGCAGTGCCTCCATAGAAGCACTTTAAATCACCCAAAGGTGCACAATTCTAGTAAGAGGCACTTTCATTAAGGAATGCCAAGCACACAGGTTCATTCAAAACTTGAAAGAACATGGATGGAATACAAAATGTTCTGGTTATCTGTAAACATTAATTTATACAAATAGATGCCAATTCAAATTCTAGCACTATATTGAAACAATTTTAAAGTTGCATGTGTTATATGCTGCCAGGTTGGAACAGACTTACAGTAAAACCTAATAAGTCTTCAATGTCAGTGAGATACTGTATTTAAGGAGTGATTTTATCAATTTTACTCCCCCAATGAGTTTCCATGGCTGAGTGGGGGATTCAACCACAGGTCTCCTGAGCCCTAGGTTGTCACTCCAACCACTATACCACATTCAAAACATATATTAGATCTGACCTAGTATATCCCTCAGGATACATTGACTCAGTTTCAATTTATTTACCAGAAAGCAACAGCAACAGAAACTAATAGAAAGATTAAATGTGCTTGTGAGAGTTTGCGAGAACCAAGGCAAGTACAACACATTGGAGCAATAGTTGAATTATGCAGAAATTTGAGCTGACTGCCCTTGTTCAATGAAGCTAAAAGTAATGTTGCATCCAAATAAAACATCACATATTTTCATGTAAAATAAGGTCCACTTCACAGACTTAAAACCTTATATGTGACAGACCTCATATGTGACAAGACGGGCAGTTCTTTCTGCATCTGTTTCTATCAATGGATTCTGTGCTTGAGCAGACCTTTTTCTGTAACTTTATTGAACTGTGCAAACTGTTAGAACCCAGATGGATTTTGAGTGTTATTTCCAATGTTGTTTAAATGTTTCCTTTAAGACAAGAACAAAGAGCTCAGAGATGGATTAGTCCCATAACCAGCATTATTTACGCACCAATGTCAGGCAGTTCTTGCCGGCTGTTTGGAGTATAATGGATTTGTTTGATTTTATCCATAATTCCTATTAGGGCATATGGCTTACTGCTTTAAGTATACCACTTGCTCATATGGGTAGGTGTAACTCTTAAGTACTCCAAAGTGTTTGATAATTACTTTGGTGAGGTCGGCTGGGAAAACTAGTTCTATGAATAGGATAAGTAAGTTGCAGTATAAGTCAAGGGTGGAAACTGCAGTTTACAGATTGCATGCTGCTAACTAAGGCCTCTTATGCAACCTCTGGAGCTGTTCTAGAAGGCTCAAAACCTCCAACTTATGGTGATCCTATGAATGCGCAATCACTAAAATGTCCTGTCCTCAAGAGCCCTGCTCAGTTCTTATAAACTCAACCCTGTGGCTTCCTTCAGGGAGTCTAGATCTCAGATTTCATCTTCCTTTTTTTATCTGCTGCCTTCAACCTTTCCCAGCATCATTGTCTTTTCCATAGAATCTTGCCTTCTTATCTTTAGCCTTGCTCTAAATAGACTGCCTCAGTTTCATCATTTTTTCCTCCAGAGATAGTTCATGGTTGGTTTGCTCTATGACTGATTTCTTCATCTATCTGGCAGGCCAGGGTATCTGCCAAGCTCTCCTCCAGCACCACATTTCAAACAAATCATTTTTTTCCCTGTCAGCTTTCTTTCCTAAGTTTTCACATCCATACATAGAGATCATGAATACAATAGTATGGATGGTCTTGGTCTCCAGTGATACATCCTTAGACTTGATTATTTTTGCTTCCAAATAGAAGGCATCACAGCCAACTGCAAGAGTTTCGAGATGAAACCCTTCCAATTCAAATAACCTGTGAAAGGGCCAGGTGAGTTACCCATTAGACATATGTCCCAGAATATGTATGTTTTGCAAGGGTGAGAAGATCCCCTTCCAGAGTACCATACTAGTAATGTTTATCTGTTACTTTTACATCTGCTTTCAGTGAACTCGATCTGGCATACATAGATCTCCACCTCACTTTATCTTGACAATAACCCTGAGAATTAGGTCAAACTGGAAAAGAGTGACTAATGTGTTTCATGGCTCAAGAGACCTTAACTTGATCTCTGGAGTCCCAGTCTTACATTCAAACCAAAATGCTGAACTGGCTCTGAATAGATACACAGTCTCCTTCTTATGTTCATAAAATTCCCAAATGGCATGGCATGTGGCCAGCATGGGGAATACAGTTGACAAAAGCAATCTCTCTTCCCATTGTTTAAAAGTTATGTATCTTTTCTTTTAATACACATTTATGCAACTGCAATGGTATTCTAAACCACTGTACTCTTTACTATTTTCTTGATCACAGTCCTTTCCCCTTCCTTTCAGTTTGTTACTACCATCACTCTGAAAGTGGGAGATAGAAGCACACTCAATGCACAGCTGCTTTTGGTATTTTAATGGTGCAATAAAGGTACTACCCAACTTTTTAAAAAAAATTCGCTCAAGAATCACACAACTTTTTTCTCTCTGACTAACTGCTGTAATACAGGTTCTTCAGTGTATGTAAGTATACAAACTATACATACAGCATTGAAATATATTTTCTATCCATGTTCTCTCCTAGGATACTTTGCCTGTTTATTATGGGTTACCATTCGCTAGTTTTAGGTAGTTTTGTGTATGTTATGTGTTGAGATTTTTAAATGGATTGCTATGGGTTACTGCTTTGAATGTGTTTTTAGTATTGCTTTTGTTTACCATTTTTCAGAGTCGTATTTGTTTGTTCCTTTTTAATATTTGTATACTTATTGTTTTTAGCTTTAAATACTGTCTTTTAATGATGTAAGATTAGGTCCTTTTTAAGGAGAAAGATGGGGTACAAACAAACAAACACAAACAAACAAACAGACTTATGGTTTATTTATTTATATCTCACAAGATATGTGAGATATTTAAGGAGTAGTTTCCACCATTCCTATTCTCCAGTGAGTTTCCAAAGTCAAGCAGGGATTTCAACCCAGGTCTCCTGAATTCTACTTCAACACACTAGCCACTATACCACACTAGTAATTTTGTTGTTTGGTTGTAAGCTGTTAGGTAAGGTCCAACTTATGTTGATTCTAGTAGGTATGTGACATATTTAAGAAGTATTGTACCAGTGCCACCCTCTAGTGAGTTCCCATGGCCAAGCAGGAATTTGAACTGTAATTAGATTGTACCAGAATGGCTGGATAATATACAAGATAGATACACACTCTCAACCTCTCCATGTGGTAAAAAAGTCTAGGGCTAGTAGTGCCAAGTTTCATTTCCTTTGCACTTGAAAGCATTGCAACCACTTTATAATATTTGATTCATAAAGATAAAAGTAGAGCATAGATCAGTGGTTCCCAATCGCAGGACTCCAAATGTTCTTGGACTAAAACTCCCAGAAGCCTTCACCACTAGCTGTGCTGGCCAGGATTTCAAGGAGTTGCAGTCAAAGAACATCTGTTGACACAAGGTTGGGAACCACGAGCATAGATGAAGACACACAGTCTTCAAGGCAGTGAATCCATTATTTTACATCAGAAATCCAAAGAAAGTCTTTGCACCCCATATACTTCACATTTATCCAACTCACAGTACTCTTTTCTTCTGTGCTTTCAAAATCAGCATCCCATTTGTGTCTCTGCCCCCACACACACCACACTAATCAAACATCTGATTCATTCAAAAACACAGAAATTGTGACTTATCAGGAGCCCATCTCCTAATTCAGAAGTTGGGAAACCTCTTGTCTTGGAGTTTTACATGATGATCCATAGCAACAGGAATGGAGAGGAAGGAGAAATGTTGTGACCTCTATTGAACTTAATTGGAGTGTTCATCCTGCATTACTTACTCTGACCTCTCTTGATCTTAATGAGAGCATTCATCTTGCGTTTTTAGCATAACATTTCATTATTGCTAAGGGAGGAACCAATCTATGGGTAAGCCCTGGATTCATACAAAGCACAATTTCTCCTTCACCACACTACGCTTTTTGGGGCCCTCATGCTGATAAGGTTTTGCAGATATATCATGGCCATGCAATACCAGTCTAGATCCAATTGCCACATTGCAAAAGTGTAG
This sequence comes from Intellagama lesueurii, assembly GCA_037013535.1. Classification (NCBI taxonomy): domain Eukaryota; kingdom Metazoa; phylum Chordata; class Lepidosauria; order Squamata; family Agamidae; genus Intellagama; species Intellagama lesueurii. Next base: position 217,119,762 of record JBAJHW010000003.1, read on the forward strand.
ATCCACAACAGTGTTATATAGGAACACACAAATCTGCTTCATACTGAGGAAGACCTTGTTCTATCTGACTTAGTGTTGTTTATTCTAACTGGCAGTGCCTCTTTAGGATTGGAAATCTACTTGGAAATGCTAGGGACTAAAACTAGGATTTTCTGAATGTAAAACATGAGGTCTATCACTAAGTTGCACTACCACCAACACTGCCCACACTCTGCTGGTACAAATGGACTTGGTAGCAATCCTGTCCGCACTATGGGGGCATAAGGAAAGGGCAGAATAACTCCATTACAGAACACTAAGAGAGTCTCTCACAAATTGGCTGGAAGAGGAATAACTAGTGGTAAGCTATTAATAACCATGGTATGTTCACAGCACAAGGAAGGTTTTATCAGTGATATGCTGCCATCATTTAACAGTTGCAATTAATCTCTTGATTAGCTTACTGGTGCTGAAAGATAGCCTTGGGTGCATGGTGTTCACAAAACAAGGTGATGAAATGACACCATTTTACTCTGGTGTCATTCACTGTCACAACTGGTACAAAAAAAAACCCCACATACTGCACTGGTAATGACCACAATGATGGGAGAACCAGCACATAACATATACAGAACTATCTAAAACTAGCGAACCAGAATATCCATGAAGATTCTCGGTCATCCAGGTGAGGTTATCTGGAAGTTGAGTCATGGCAGCTGAACTTCTTTCTTATTAGGTTGAAACTGAAGAAGCTACTTGGATGAGTAGCAAAACGTTTCAACCTAACAAGAAAGACGTTCAGTTGCCATGACTCAACTTCCAGATAGCGAACCAGAGGTTTAAACTGCCTCTTTAAAAGCTGTAAAACAATTTGAGTATCTTCTGGTCACAAAGCAGAACAAAATCTATGCAACAGTGAAAATGTCAGGAACTGCTGAATGGCTTCTCAGCTTTCATATAAAAAGGTCACAAGTGATGGCACAGAAATCCAATTTTTTTCCCCCTATGGCATATAAACTTTGTAATCCAGACCTTCTCAGTGCAAACTAGTTCAAACACATTGTACAAAGTGCTTGAAAGCAAATATACCCAAAATAAGGTCAGGGGAAAGAACACAGAATTTGAAAAAAGAAAATACCATCTGGCAATGACCTGATAAATGGGAAAGTGACATAGGAGTGTAATTGCACAGCAGGACAGCAAATGTGGAAATGCAAAGTTCTCAATCTACTGTACAGCTTTCAGACAGAGAACAGGGGAAGCAAGTATATGCTCAGAGCTCCCAATCTGCCTATATACTGGGGGGGGGGGGGGTCTAATGGACTTTGGTTTGAAAGAATTTCTTTTTATTCAGGAGCGTTATAGTTCCTTGGGACTTTGTGCAACAAACTGCCAAAACGTTTTGTATTTTATTTTGTAAATTTTGACTGAGAATTTGAGTATCAAAAGAGGTCTCATTTTGACACACTATGATTTTCACGTTTTGATACGATTTCCTTACAGTTTCTTATACTACAGGATCTTTCTTTCCAGGCAGCTTGCACTCAAAGGTTTCTGTGAATTAGTGTGATAGCAATCGTAACATTCTTTGAAAATGCTTTGCCTGAAATGGTAGTTGATCATAACCACATCAGGCTTTACAATGTAACAGAATACCATCAGCTCTTTTAAGATGCCTAACCAAGTTTTCCATTACACCTCACTGTTGCTAATGAAATGTTCCTCAAACATGTTAAGAAGCATGACAAAGTACGTACGAACTCATGAAAGGCAAAATTTTCCAGTTCACTTCTCACTGCAGAAACTGACAATAATGCAGAGAACATTTAGCTTTTTTGGGGGGGGGGGGACATTTTCAGAATATGGTAATTTCTTCCACTGACATTTTGTGAGCTTATCAGCCTGAAAATGTCAAGGGAAAAGTAAATAAAACATGTTAATTTCTCTATATCTCCTTTCACCCCTCACCATCTTTGCTTTAAAATGAATCATTTGAAACACTATGATTTTGACAATTAGGATAATAACAGCCTCTGCTGTTTACTCCAGCATGAAAACAACATTTTCTCTCATAAAAAAAGCACTGTCCTTACATTTGTCTTTTCTAGCCTCCAGTCTGTCTGGGCTCTAGCTAAGGACCTGAGACAAACAATCTACAGTAACAATTTTGCAAATTGTCTAAACTGGGTAATAGACTACATAGTAAACATTTACATGCTAACTGAATAACATCTAGTCAGACAGAGAGATACAAGTAACTAGGAAATGTTTTGCCAAATACTGACTGTATCAAAGCTTTGTTGTGTTATAGGAAGTTTTGTGTTCTTTTAGAAACACAAGAGCAGCCCATATGGAGAAATAAGGAAGTTTTGACTGCACTACATAGCACACACTCTGAAGTTAGTGTATGGAGTCAATATTATTGCAAAGGCATATCTTGCAGAAACAAGCCAGGAAAAGCCCCAAGGACGTCACAGAATAAGTACATGCACATAAACAGAAAGAACAAAACAAAAGATAACCGTGCTGAGGAAAAAAAAATACCACAACCCCCCTCCCAAATAGGGTAATGTCTTTTAAGACCATTCAAAGTACCACAGAAGTTGTGGCTTTGGGGTTGCCCAGAACTCTTTATCAATCTAGGTGGTACCTTCCCCCCCCCCCAAAAAAGGGAAGACAAACAGAAAAGTCTCAAAACTTGCCGAACATTATGTCCATGGGGTCTACACGTTTTTTAATATATATATATCAGCTTATCAGTAGTTGCAATGAACAGTTCTGGTCTCCGTCAGCATTGTAGCTTGGGAAAGTTACCTTTCTGGATGACAACTCCCAGAATCCCTCAGGCAGCATAGCTGCAGCTTCTGAGAGTTATAGTCCAAAAAGGCAACTTTCTGGAGCTCTGGACACCATTGTAAGTAAGTGGCCAAGAGAATTAGGAGAGCCTGTACCTACTGGCTGCTGCTGCAAAAGTGGGTTGAGCCCAATCTGCTTAGCATGGTGAATGTATGTAGCAGCCAGTGGTAGCTGTATGGGTGCATATAGGATAACAGTTCAGATCAGGAAAAATTATCTGTAAAGTGTCAACAGTACAGAGCAGATCGTGTACCAAGACCTGAAACAACCATTCCTGGCACAAGTCCACATAGAAGTTTCCAGGATATCCCTATTTTCTGGTCTGACCAAGCAAGGAACCTAAGTCTGCTGCTGTTTCTTGCATCAAGCCCATCTTCACTTCATCTACACTTGTCCAAGCTTGATTTGTTGCTTCCCCAAGTCCCATTACTAATTTATCTAGAACTTGTTTGGACACCTTTTGAATGGCAGTAGCATGAGCAGAAGGACCCTCCAGATGTCACAGAGCTGGCTCAACACATTTGGAAGGACACGAAGTAATGTACAGTACCATCTAAAGACACCCCCTTGTCTACATGACCATAAAGTCCAGAGAGGCAGGGTTGTGACACTATTAAGTCTCATGCTATTTAACATGGCTGAAGGAAAGCTGGTTGAGGAAGGCTGAACTAGTCATTCCAAACTATTCGAACAAATTCACTTGATTAATAGTGGACTCTGATACTGCAGCTGTGATCAGGTTGTTCTGTAGTCAGCTGAGGCTTATCACCCAGCTTCGCCCTTACCTGGATAAGGGATCCTTCAGGACATTGGAGCATGTGCTAGTGATCTCCAGGACCGACCACTGTAACACTGTCTACATGGGGCTTCCCTTGAGGTTGACCTGGAGACTTCAGCGGGTCCAGAATGTGGCTGTCAGGCTGGTGGCAGGTGTGAGTAAATTTGATCACATCACCCCAGTCCTGGCCCACATGCACTGGTTACCTGTTGCATCCTGGGCCAAGTTCAAGATTTTGCTGCTTACCTACAAAGTTCTTCATGGTGGCAGAGTGGCTTTTTCCCAAGAACATTTACCTGTGCAACCAGGTCTGCTCAGGTACTGCTCCTCCAGGAGGCCACACTGAAGGAGGCCAGGAAAACATCAACAAGAAGTTGAGCCTTCTCAGCTGTGGCACCATCCCTCCAGAATCAACTCCTGGTCAAGCTGTGTATGCCCCCCTCCTTGCCTACCTTCAAGAGCCCGCTGAAGACTGTGCCCTTTAGAGATGCATTTAGCAGCAGCCTCATGTGATTTTTCACCATTGCCTGCCGTTACAAAACATTGCGCTTTCTAGTTTAGTTTTATATATATATTTATCTAGTTTATTGATTGTTTTAAGTGATTTATGTTTGTTTTCTTTGCCTTTTTAGTTTGTAAACCACCCAGAATAGTGCATTGCATTAATGGGGTGGTATAGAAATGAAATGAATGAAATGTAAAATAAAATAAAATAAAATAAAAAACTTTGCATATTCCTTACAAGCACTGATGTTCTGTTTCTAAGTATTTCAAACTAGCTTCTGGACACTGAAATTATGCGTATTTCAAACTAGCTTCTTTTCTCATACACAGAGGAAATCTTTTGAATAGTGTACTAAAATTCATAGTGTTCTTACTCTTCAGAGTAAATATTTAGCAGAAGTATGTTTGAACCAGGACTCAGGAAACCTGAGTTCAAATTCCCACTCAACTGTGGGAAATCGCAGGAAGTGGCAATGCTAGAACACCTTTCGAACATTCTATATACCTTAAAAAAAATTATTATTCACCTTAAATCAAAAATGGCTCAACAACACATAAGAACAAAAGTGCTCTTTAAAATGAGAGAAGCTTTATTCTAAGAAAACTGGATTTCCTTTCTTCTTCACCAAATGGTGGTAGGAATTGTGAAAAATGGTTTAATGGGATAGCCCCATTTATCTCCAGCAAAGGTTCTCCTACACTTCCTGTGTGAAAGAGAAGTGGAAATCCACTAACCTCACTACCAAAGAAGAGGAAGAGGATATCCCCAGCAAAATATAGAAGCTATCCTTTCCTGTGTCTGCTGTAGACAAGTCCAATGACACAATTTCCTGGGCAGTACTAAGTGTATCAAGTATGGGAAAGGTAGCAGAAATTTTTGTGACAGTCTGATTTCTGTCATTTGCAGAAGATAAATTTGAAACAGTCATAACTCAAGAAAGATTTTATCAGGAGAGAAAAACCACATCCCAGTAGAAACAGCCCACACCAAAGAGAACACCTGCATCTCACCCACTCCAGGCTCTGGCTGGTATGACACTATATATATTACCGTGGGACACAACCATGTGTAAACACACACCTGCCTTAGAATAGCAGGAGAGACTGTTTGTCCATCTGACCCAGTACTGACAGCAACTGATTCTACAGGGTCTCAGCCAGAGGTCTTTCTCTTCATCTACCAGATCCTTTTGACAGAAGAGTCCAAAAAAAAAAAAAAGAATGTTGGATCTTGTACATGCAAAGCAGGTGCTCTACTATTGAAGAATGAAAACTGAGCATTATCAGTACACTTGTTTTCTTTCAAAGTAACCAAAAACTGCAAAGAGAGTTTCACACAAGGTTTGCATTTGAGCTTCTCGGAATGATTGTCACGTGCACTGCTCTTACTGCAGCATGGAGTGCTGAAGGTATTCCAAATGTGCAGGGCTGCCAGGATGTTGGAAATGGCAAAATGTAGCTTGTTCTTTATAAATCCCACCCCCACTGCACTAGGCCATGATTAAACATACATCTAGAAACTCCTCCACTCCAACACCCTCAGTCTGTCAAATTCAGCAGCCATATGGCATGAGAGACCTCTTTCCAGGTAGCTGCCTGACATCTCCCAAAGACCAAGAGCTACAATCCTTTTCCTTAGTCTCTGACCTTCAAAGGGAAGCTAGTCTCTCACCCATGCACACATCTGCACTGCTTCCCTTCCACACAGTCTCAAACTTGGGAGCAGAAAGCCATGCCAGTTTCTCAGAATGGAAGGAATGCAGAAGCCTGTTCTTTGCAGAGTCCTAAATAAATCTCCTTAACCCTGAATTCACCATCTTAGAAGCGGTCCTCCTCAACCACTCTGTGCTGCTTCGGAGAGATTCAGAAGGCTGCAGAAGAGGAACTCTGAATCTAAGGCTCTCCTGAATGGCAACACTGAATGGCTACACACTTCCATATGAATATTCATGAATTTCTCCAACTTTTGTCTGTGTCCAGGAGGCTGGCATCACAGCTGTGCTGAGCAGCCAGCAAATTCCCCCAAGTCTCTCTCTCCAGTTGCTTCCTTTGAGCTGGAAGGTGCGCGCAGGATTTGGGGGGGGGGGGGTGCAATGTCTCCTTTTGCTGTTCAAACGCAGAGCGCTCGTTTTGGTTGTGGTGGTTGTGGTGGTTCTCTTACCCTTTGGCTGGTCCATCAGCGTGCCCGTGCCCGCTCCCGCTCCCGCTCCCCTCTCTCTCTCTCTCTCTCTCTCTCTCCTCTGCCTCCTTTGCTCAGCTCCTGCCGGCTCTCTGAGAGGGGCACATGCCTGCAGCCGGCTATTTAACGGTCCAGGGCTCGGGTGGGAGGGGTTAGTTTAACTCTCCAAGACTTAAGGAACTCAAGCAGGCAGGTCGTGCCGGCGGTCTGCTTTCCCAGTTAAGAGGGAAAATAAAGTTATCTCAGGGCTGCAGTCCGCTTGAGTCATTCCCCCTCCCCTCACGGGGGCCTCAGGAAAGATGAAGCCCCACTCCCTTCATGGGCGCGCGCGCGGGGGGGGGGGTACTCGTTGTTCCTTTACCCGCACTCTCCCCCACCCCACCCCAATCCTCTCCCACTTCCAGGCTTGTAACCTGAGGCAGATAAGAATCTTACTGTGCGGGTCCTTTTCAGAGGGGAAACGGGGCCTTTGTTATGATATCCACAACAATTCCTTATCAGCCTCCGCGGTGGCCTGTCACGTCCCCTCAGTCTTGCTCTCTCTCACTCGGGAGTCTTGAAGGCTTGCGGGAGGACGAGGGTGGCTTTTGCCTGAGCGAGCCTTTGGAGTCAGACCTGCCCCCCCCCGCCCCCGCCCCATTTCAGCTTAATCGAACTGCTATAGTAGGATGTGTGTGGGTTTTTTTAGTGGGTCAATTAAACTTCTGTCATTTCGTTGGGCTGTAAATTGACTCGAATACAGTTAGTGTATTGAAAAGTGTGTTAAAATTTTAAATCAAATGAAATTAAAGGGAAGAGGCCTTTAAATGGTAACGGGTATTCCTTCACTCTCTGGCCAGACAGCCCTGTTGCATTTGAGAGGGGCATCTGCCCCAAAGTCCTACTCTGAGAGCACCTCTGAATTTCCCACCCCACACAAATACATATTTTCAATAGCATGAAGGGTGCCTTGTTCCTGCTTAACCTTGTTCACCAGTTAACTCATAAACAGCACCATCAATTGCTACTGATAAGAGTGTACAGTACTTATTTAGAAAACGTTTATTTCTCCTTTGCTTCTTCATGGAGTCTAATTCAGCACTTAACGACTTACACAAGATGTTTCTCTATTCCAACTACAGCAGTGTAGAATTTTGGTAAAATTCAGTACATAATGCTGTTCAGATTTAATATTCATAATTTTGCCTCCAGGGGCTGTGTTATTTTATGGTTCAGAAATTATTCTGAGTACCTTTCATTTTTAAAAAAACACACTTCTATTTGCTTCAGTGCACATCCCAGAAACATTATGAATGATTTCCCATACAGATAATGAACACTTCCTTAAGCAAATATCAGCAAAGCAGGAAAACACAGGTGAGGACATAGTGCCTGTGGTTTGTGTGGCTGAAGAGGGGGGAAATCAGGAAAAGGCTGCATGGTTGGGGAAACAAGAGGAGAAGGCACTCAACCTGCCTCTTTGATATAAATCTGTCCCCAACTCTGACCACAGGTTGCCCTGGGATATGTATTTCACAGTAGCCAGAGAAAATGTGAGCTGACTTAAATTGATATCTTTTTGATGTGTGTGTGTGTGTGTGTGTGTGTGTGTGTGTGTGTGTGTGTGTGTGTGTGAGACAGAGAGAGAGAGAGAGAGAGAGAGAGAGAGAGAGAGAGAGAGACTTGGAAGGGGTTGCCTGAGATCTACGAATCAAACAATCCACGTAACTTTTTTAATAGAAACTTAGGATTGATAGGGCAATTCTTACTTTTGATAAACCCATAAATTATGACAATGAGTTTCTCATATGTCCTAGACTGAGCACTAGTTATGATTTGTCAATCTTAGTCAAATGGCAGTATTTACAATTGCCTCATTTGGTACTATCTACAGTCTTGCAGCATCAAGCACCTCAGAGTCTCCCTCATCTTAGAAATGCTCATCAAGCCAATACAGGAAAAACAACTTGCAATATTTGTGTACAAATATATGCCGTTGGTGAAAAAAATACAGTATGCAAGGTTTGCAAGTGTAACAAGCAACTGAATGTCATGTTCTGCCTAATCAATGGTCTTAACCTGTGCCATTAGTTCCTATACCTGCTGCATCCATGGATCTTAAGTTGCAAAAGATTATGTTTAGGATATACTGGACACTACAATGCTATTTTAGTAAAGGTTTGAGGATGGCAGAGATCAGAGGTGGAGATGTGTAACCCATGCATAATCTACAGCCCCTGAAGGCCTCTACTGCACCATCTCATTGCTGGGTGGGTGTGAAAATGGGGCAGCTGTTGCCCCTGCACCCTTGAGGGCTCGCATATCCTGGGGCAGGCTCATGCTGAGTCAGATCTGCTTGTTTTTCTCTCTCTTCATATCAGTTCAAGGACATCAATTTGCAAAGGTGTCATATAGAAAGATACTAAATACATAATACTCTGCTTGCTCAGATCATCTCCACATTTTGCACAGTCAATTGCTTATTTCTTGCTGACTTTTAAAATCGCAATCTGTTTATACTTTTATTGGTGAGCAGCCTAAATAGAGCCTTCATGGTACAGTTTTTATGCACACAGACATAACCCTGAAGAAAGGCCCTAAATTAACTTGCTCAGAAATAAAATAAAATATAATGCACAATCCACACACCTTCTCTCAATATAGTGCTATTTTTTGACTAAATAGTGTTTCCTGTTTTGTTAGACATATTATACAAAGGAAAAATGAAAACGCATCTCCTGCTGATTTACTTCCCGTCTGCCACTGAAATTGCTAAGGAGTGTAGCTGCCCAAAATATTAAAAATGTTTTCATCTTGCCTTTTAATCTTAGAATTCCCAAGGCAGCTAAAAATCAAAACATAAGACAACAAAGGAACAATTAATAATTCTATAAATGCTAAAATTAACTATATAAAACTGTTCCAGACACATAATGAGTATTATCTGTCTTTCTCTCTCCCCCATCCCCCAGAGTTTTAATCCTATTTCTTGCTCCTGTGTGCCATGGCCTTTCCTAAAATCCTTCCAGGGACTTGTTGCCCCAAAGCTGTACCAATCTCCATATTTATACCTCACATGTGGAACACAACATGTAGAACCAGACTAGCAGATTTGTTTCAGTGGCAAACATCAACAAGGTTATCCTTGATGCAGAAGTCATCTATTGTTTTGAAATATATAGAGAGCAATTTACTATTGTTACTGAAACACTTGCAGGTACATCACACAATAGTTAAAATTAGTTTAGATCATAGATTGAAATATCATTTGAAAAGAGCCTTAATTGATTTTCAGGTATATTATTTTCTTTGTTCTTTTTGTCTTTAAGTTACTCTCATTGTGCTGTGTACCTTGCAATAATTATTAGGGAAATAGGCAAATCAGTCTGAGAAACTATTTCTAAATATTGCCAGATATATGAAATGCTTCCTCTCCCCTTTTTAAAACTACAGCTCCCAGAATCCCACAATTAGCCTGGTGGTAGCTATGCTGAAGTGGGATTCTAGGAGACAGCATCTAAAAAGGGAAATGTTTCCCATCTTTCATGTTGTTTTCCCCCTTTCCCACTGCAGCAAATTCAGTTTGGCTACCTCTGTTTTTAGTTACATGACAATTAGTGCTGAGTGGGAGTATTTCTTGGCATACAAAAAAAGAGGAAAAAGCCACAAACATGTTGCAGAGTTTTGAACTTTTGGTTAAATTTCTCTAGCTGCACAACAGAAGTGCAGGGATTCACAACAGAAATGCAGGGATAGCTTCAAGTTTCCCAGACTAGTTCACCCATTTTTCTCATTAACTGGCACTTAGTGTCTCAATAACTCACCCTGAACCATTAGTAGGAGAAAGCATAAAAGATTTAATTACTTACAATTGAACAAATCAAACAGCAAAGTGACAAACATGACTGCTTTCAGAAACAAAATTGTCACTATTTCCAAAAGGCTACTGGAAGGGAAAAAGTACTCAGGAAAGAAATGGAGCTCTCTTGGAAGTCAGAGGCAGGGAAGGAACTAATGGTTACTGCTAGATAGATTGACAATTACCCCAGCTGAGAAAAGTCCCTCCAAGCCAAAGCTACTGAAGACAGCCTGCGAGGTTGCAAAAACTCCAACAAAACATAGGCTGCTTTCAATCCTTCATGGGTCTTCATCAGGCTGGGAACTACAGAGCTGAGGTTGGTACAAAGAATGTATCATCTACCTTAACATACAACACATAATTAGTCCTTTGTCATCTGGAAAATAATGGGTCCTTCGTTGTATGGCATATGTTATAATTTGTTTTAGATCAATCTTTAATTCAGGGATACATACCCTTTTTGTCCTGGGAACCACATGTAATACTGGTGTGGGCGTCAGGAGTACACATATACATAAAATTACACATATGTATGCACATCCCAGTGGTAATCCCTCTACACTGCTTCTCAACAATTCTGCTACAGATCACTCTTTCCAGAAAGGAAGAAAAAGCTATCTGTATGGTTGGGGGAAGGGGGAGAGCATCTTCTGTCCATTTCCTTCCTCTATGATCCTCATACAGATTGCCCTTTTCTCCCTGCCAGTATCTGTGTTGTATCTGCATCAAATTGGTCAGAAATTGGGGGGGGGGGGGGGGAGTAGTTGTGGCAAAGTACAATTAGAGGGGGGCTACACTTATGATCTTGGGAGGGTACGTAGGGCCTCTGCCAGCTGTACACTGCTTCAAAAAGGAGTGCTTTCATGTTAACTATAGAAGCAGCTATCTTGTGTTCTTCAAAGAAAATATGCATTTCATCTTCACCTGGTAAATAATATAGGTACTTGTTTGATGAGCTGTTGCATAACAGAATAGCTGATAAGATAGCTACAAGTTTCAACTGTATACTACTATCATTAATTCTAATTCCTCTGTGATGTAGAATCACAAGGGAAGAAGACTGTGTAGTTCCTTAAAATGGATCTTAGCTAGAAAACAACAATGAGGAAGTGTTATAAAAACTGTTTTTCTGAATGTATGGAACTTGTCTCAAAGGAGCATGGGTGTTTTGCTCTCTTGCCCCCAGTTCACACAAGGTCTAAGTCACGGGCAGTTGAATCCACAATGTATCCAGAGACAGGATGACAAATGACAAATGAAAATTTTGGGGACCATTCATTAATAAACTACGGTAAGCGGTCAACAAGAGAGCTTGGACTACACAAAAACAAAACAAAAACAAACAAAAAAACAAAAAAAACGACAGAAGGTATAGTTTTAGTTCTGCATTTCGGAATTACTTGATTCTTATTAATCCATAATCTTAGATTTGGCTGAAATTTAATTGTTTGGCATTTGGAGGGATTTTCATACTACATCTTGGGTGAGGAAGTAGTAGTATACTTGTTTGCCTTGGAACTGCTAAGACTAAGGTCAGTCACTGTTTTGTCAGCCCTCCATTATGGAGGTAATTCTCACTGCCATTCCATCACTCGCTATCTCACTGCTATGGCAATATAAGCTTCTGTTTTGAGCCAGGCAATCTAGCATTTTCTTGCATCTGCAGGCACTGCCCACCCACCCTAGTTATTTTTTAACCTATAGTCACTTGACTCAAGAAATACAATAAAGTCTGCTGAGTCAAACAGCATTTTCTCCTTACCACAAACCCACACAGTGAATCATTATATAACAACACCTCTACCATATCCTCCTGCCCTGTGTGCAAAAAAAGAATGATTTTTTAAATTGCTGTTGTTATTTTCTAAGCTCCTCTCTGGTTTCTAATTGACTGTATTGTGCTATGTCTTTTCATGCATCTGACCATACAAGGATAGTTTTAAACTTGTACAGGAAATTGCAATATGGCCTGCTAGAAGCAATGCCTTAAGGGGCTGCCAAACTTCCTTATGTTAAAAAGGCAAATAAAATACAAACACAACTACCTCACAGAGAGTGGGACTCAACCACTTTGTGTTCATTATAGATATTTCAATAAGAAGTGTTTCAAGCATTTATTATGTTACAGACTCAATAGGCAATTTGACTGCCTAGATGGTTCATGGAGCTAAGAAAGAGAGTGGGCCTGAAATCTGCCAAGCTCTTCCAACCCAGCCATATCCTCTGGCCAGGGACATTCTATTGTTAGGTAAACAATAGGTTACCACAGTAACTAACTCTTGGACCATATTCCTCTGAATTATAAGAAAGGGTACATCTTTCTTTCCCCCATCCCCTCCCCCCAGCTGGAAAGTGATGTTATGCAAGATGAGCATGTATAAATAAAACAACAATTTAGCAATCCAGAAGAAAAAGAGAGTCTCAGAACTGCAGTTCATTACTTCACCCCTTAAAAATCTAATGGCTATCCAAAGGTCTATCAGGGCATACTAAATTTTGCAGTATCTTTTAGTGTTTTTAATGCCTTTTTTAAGTGTCTCTATCTATATTGCCTTGTATATTTAGAAATAAATACAGACATTACAAAATGGCAATAAACCTCCAGTAATCTTATTCCAGAGAAGCCTTAACCTAGGACAAGTGCTATATCCGTAGAATTTCTTATCAAAGCTTGTCCACACAGTGGTGGTGTTCTGAGACTGCTCTGAATCACTCCAGGTTTTTGTTTTTGTAGATTTGAACAGATCCTCCTGGTATTGTGTGCAAATATGAGGAGGGTTATTTGTTGCTGGATGTACTGGTATGCACTGCGTTGTCCTGGTACCACCTATCCTCACACATTAGGAATTGTTCACTGATATCTCTGCCCCCCCAAACTGGCCATCCTGTCCTTTGGTTTATCTTCTCTGCCTTCACCATCCCGTGGCAATTCCACATTGTATAGTATGTATTGGTATACACAATGAATAAGTGGGTTTGGTTGTCAGCTATAACTTGGATGTGCTGCAGCAGAGTTTGTTAAATCCAGTTGGGAGAGAGAACAGTAAGTGTGTGGAATTATATGCTGATTGGTTGATCTGATGCCTGATTGCAAAGATGTTGTAATACATGTAGTGTGTGTGTGTGTGTGTGTGTGAGAGAGAGAGAGAGAGAATGAATGAATGAATGAGCAAGCGAGAATGACAGAGAGGCAGTGGTAATTCAGTTGAGAAAAATGGAAATTCACTTTTGAGGGCAATTTTGGTCAGTAGACTTAATCCCTTGGATGAGAGAGAGTTTGGTGTTGGGTTAGTGAAAGCTGAGAGGTATTTAATTGGAACGGTGAAGTAGGTAGTTAAGACCCGTGCTGAGAAACGTCTGTTTTTGTGAAGAAGCTGTGGAAATACAGAGTGTTTTAATGGAACTTCTTTAAAAACAAGCATCTATTTATCTGTCTGCCTGTCTGTCTGTAATTCTTCTCAAGCTATAAGAAAGGGAGAAATAAAATAATACAAATTTCAGCTGTATAATAAGAATTTGCCAGCTTGAAATACTGAACCTCCTTATTATTTTGGCTTTTTACAAAATAAACCTCTTTGGTTTATATATCCTGTTTATATATATATATAAACAGGATATATAAACTCTGGGATACTCAGTCAAGGCTGTGTCATCAAAATCACATAGGCTTTGTGTGTTTCATCAAAACTGTTCTTATGCTTTTTTTAAAAAAGAAGGTAGTATAACTTCATCCCTTAGCTGTGGCAGTGTTTAAGTAACAGTGGAAAGAGAATGCTGTATGTCTGCCTGGTTTGGTAAAAAGAGGTATTCTAGGGGAATTTAAATGGCAAGCCCAAAGTAAGTGAAGGGGTTTTGGTTTGGCTGTTGTTTGGTGCCCCCCCCCCCCCACACACACACACCAGGTAGAGGAACCTGAGGTCACACCTTCCACTTCCACTCTCCTCCCTCCTTGTTTTACTCAGCTTGTTTTACTCAGCTGTCACTTTTCACATATCTTCATGTTTATACCTATCAATCTATTTCACGGTGAGAGTTTAGTAGTAGTCTCTTGAATTAACAGCTGATACCCCAAGATAACTAAGCAGGAGCAGCACGAAGGCATGGAAGTATGGAGATTGACCAGCAAAAACATTACTAAGAAAATATGAAAAGACACCCACCCATATATAGAAAAACCTAGAAAGCAATGTTTTTGCCCCCCTTTGACTTTGTTGACACCAGTTTCATCCTGCATTGTGTGGACAGTGGGATGCAGCATTAGTACCATTGACTGCAAGCAAAGTTGAACAAATGCTTAGTACGGTGGATTGTTACTTGGAGAACTCAGAGTGTGTAACAGTTAGAACATGATGAAACTATACATATGGAGGTAAGACGAAATTTATTTAGCAAGTCTCTATGTGTAAATCTTGGGCCAATATCGCAAATGTGTGCCTTTATGTAGCATGGGCAAATTTGAATCAAAATATGGCTTATGGGGGTGGGGGGAACCAAAATATGTGAAGGAAATCAAAACACAATGCAACACTATACAATGCAATTTAAAGGTAAAGAACTACGGTAGTTGGTTTATTTACAAGGACAACAAACAAATTAATAGCAGACTAGAATAAATATAGTTTTTAAAATTCAAAACTAAATGTCTAGAATATAGTTTCTTAACCAGTGGTTCCCAGAACCCCAGGGGGCCCACAGTGTTCTCACGGGTGGTCAATGAAGGCTTGAAGAAATGTTATTATCTTTCCCAGTTAAAATAGGAAGGAAGGAAGGAAGGAAGGAAGGAAGGAAGGAAGGAAGGAAGGAAGGAAGGAAGGAAGGAAGGAAGGAAGGAAGGAAGGAAGGAAGGAAGGAAGGAAGGAAGGAAGGAAGGAAGGAAGGAAGGAAGGAAGGAAGGAAGGATAGAGCAAACTCTTAATTTCCCTTGCTTGTGTAAAACTTGGCTTTTCTAACTTACTGCTTTCATTAAAGACAAACAAAAGTAAAAATCGTTTATGAAAATAACTGTTTGATAGCATATAACTGTTTGATATTTCTGCACACAGTGAGAACATGCAAGTGAACGATGCTGAGCGGCTGAGAGAAAGTACGTGATCTTTCTTGAAACTATGCAGACAGTCAGAAGCCACAGGAAGAAAGAGTCAGAGTCAGTCAGTGGCAGTGCGAGTATGTGTTCGGACATATTTCGTGATCATGTTTATTCTTCAGTTTCTGCTAATAAAACTGTTTAGTTATTGTCCAGTAAAATGACTTTTCAATTTTATCACAGTGAATTTCGTAACAATACATTTTGGCTGAGCTTCCGAATGGATTGCTGGCTGAATTTGAAACATAAAAGAACTGATTATGTTGATGAGGGTGCATCCTTTTCAAAGCAAAATGTAGTTTCCTCCAGTCATCTTAAAAAGTGCCGCTGTTACAGCAAGGGATATCTGCTGGATTGGCTTCATGTGTACAGGTCCCAAAGACAAGCAAGTGCCATAGTGTGTGTTGTGTTATGAGATATTGTTCAACAAGGCCATGAAACCATTAAATTAATAATAATAAACATTAAATAAATATTTGATGCACTTTAAGGTTTTAAACCTTGAGTTAAGTCTTGGTGGTCCACGGCAACAAAATATATTTAAAGGGGGTCCGTGGTAAAGAAAAGGTTAAGAACTGCTTGTCTAGAGCAAAATAGCTAATCATGCTCAAAATTATTTTAAAGGTTAGCATGGATGAGGGGTTTCCAAAAAGGTAAGATTACTACAGAAAAGCTCCTGTTGTTCCAGCCAAGCGAGGGCTTGGTCATACTGCTGATTTACATTGATTTCAGTCCCAACTTTTAAAAAAAATCCCTGTCAAGTCACATGGTATATAACTCAGCAGGCACATTCCAATGGGAATTGGAAAGAAAGGCTTCCAGTGGGTTCAGCAGAAAGGGAGCCGATGCTGGACCCTCAGCACCTGGATGCTGCTTCTCCAGAGGGAGGAGAACAGCCCACAAATCATGTTCGTACCCCTACTGGCCACCTGGTGCCATTGCTTCCATCAGGGAGAACCCCTTATTGTTGGTCAGCTGGCCATCAGACCTCCCACAGCTGCCTCCTGCTTTCCCAATGTTCAGCAGAATGGCAAACAGGTGATTTGCTGCTGCGTGGAACAGCTATGTATGGAGGAATGTTGCCCACCTGCTCTCTAGGCCAGTGGGCCTATCAGTCGCATCGAAGGGTGATGCTCCTAGAACGCCAGCCATCCTCCTGGTACACCGACTCTGCATTTGCCCATGCAGTGCTCAGCTGCTGGGCAGGGTGAAGTGAATCACTGGATCAGTGGGCCAGTCAGCTGCTTTGCAGGCTGATGCTCCTGCCATGCTAACCATTTTATCATCTGAACACCTAGCTCCCCCAGTTGTTCTAGCTGCTGTGTTCTGAATCAATTAAAGTTTCTAAGGCATTTGCAAGATTTCTGACACACAGAACACATTATGGAAAACAAACCTGGATGGAGACAAAACAGATAGCACTAAAACTTGATTCACATTCCTTAATTAGGGGGCTGAACACCCTGAGCTGGTGAAAAACACATCTACTTTGAACTTGGCTCCCTTCTTCATGAGAATCTTCCATAAACATTTGTTGTCTGACGATGAAAGGAATAAAGTGCTTGGTGGCACCAAAATGCATTAAAACTTCCAAAGTAGACATACTGTACTGGTGCTTGCACAAATATATTGGCAACATCTTGCTTCTTTGAATATAACTAATTTCCCCCCCAAGGTGCTCTTCTAAGTTCAGAATTCAAAAAGTTATTGTTAAATTTTATAAACTGATAGGCATCAATTTTTCTGAGGTTTTCCCCTCAGAGATTACTATAGAAAAGCAATTCAAGACAATCTGTAGAGGATGTTTTAAAATATAAAAATAAAAAGAGGAAATGGGGGATGCAGGGTTCCAAATATACTTAGTGTCTGGACAAAGAACTAAGACCGGAAATTAGGAGAGAAAAGTTAACAAATTGCTTGTCAGACCTTTCTCTGTGGGGCACCATAATTTATAGGGAATCACAAGGGACCCCAGGGAAAATGTTTCCTGTTCCAAGCAAGTCACAACTAAAGACTAATGGCAGCAAGGCTTCCCCAGCATAATTAGAGTCTGTGCTCAACAAAACATTGCCATTTAGAAAATGCCACTTCAGCACGAACAGGAAGGACACATTGCACAGGAGCTCACAAAGTCTCAAACAAGAAAGTAGAAATTGTATCTAAGAGACCTTAGTTTCCCCAGGTGTAAATGGCCACAGCTGCCAAGTTGCTAGGAGGTGCCTGGTTCAATTTTACGTTTTGGAGTGGGGGGAGGGAGGCAGGACTTATGTGAGGACTAGGTGATTATTGCTACAGAGTAAACAATCCAGGCTGTATATTGTCTCCCTGCTTATTTAACGTATATGCAGAATACATCATGCGAAAGGCAGGACTGGATGAATCCCAAGCCGGAATTAAGATTGCCGGAAGAAATATCAACAACCTCAGATATGCAGATGATACCACTCTGATGGCAGAAAGTGAGGAGGAATTAAAGAACCTCTTAATGAGGGTGAAAGAGGAGAGCGCCAAAAATGGTCTGAAGCTCAACATCCAAAAAACTAAGATCATGGCCACTGGTCCCATCACCTCCTGGCAAATAGAAGGGGAAGATATGGAGGCAGTGACAGATTTTACTTCCTTGGGCTCCATGATCACTGCAGATGGTGACAGCAGCCACGAAATTAAAAGACCCCTGCTTCTTGGGAGGAAAGCGATGACAAACCTAGACAGCATCTTAAAAAGCAGAGACATCACCTTGCCGACAAAGGTCCGCATAGTCAAAGCTATGGTTTTTCCAGTAGCGATGTATGGAAGTGAGAGTTGGACCATAAAGAAGGCTGACCGCCGAAGAATTGATGCTTTTGAATTGTGGTGCTGAAGGCGACTCTTGAGAGTCCCCTGGACTGCAAAGAGAACAAACCTATTCATTTTGAAGGAAATCAACCCTGAGTGTTCACTGGAAGGACAGATCCTGAAGCTGAGGCTCCAATACTTTGGCCATCTCATGAAAAGAGAAGACTCCCTGGAAAAGACCCTGATGTTGGGAAAGTGTGAAGGCAAGAGGAGAAGGGGATGACAGAGGATGAGATGGTTGGACAGTGTCATCGAAGCTACCAACATGAATTTGACCCAACTCTGGGAGGCAGTGGAAGACAGGAGGGCCTGGTGTGCTCTGGTCCATGGGGTCACGAAGAGTCGGACACGACTTAACGACTAAACAACAACAAAAACAATCCAGAAATCCAGAGTTTTAGTTTAGCTGTGCCTGTGCAGTAGTGTGTTTACTCCAGAACAGAAGAGAGCTGCAAAAGGAGTTGATAATCCTTCTCATTGGGGCCTTATTTCATATCACAAATATGTGACTTTTGAAAAATGAAACGGTAACCATTTAAACTTTTACCTTTACCAATACCAGTACACATGTAGTTCACCATTATATATCTGAACTGTATCCGCATTAGAGCAAGTAAAGCTATGGCTGAGAATGTGGGTTATACCAGTCTGATTCTCCTCCCCCCACTGCCCCACTAAGGAGAGGGGATGTTAGAATAATGTATGACAACCTTGCAGCATAGTTCTGTACTTGATCCACTCTTCTGGTACTGCTGTTTTTTAAAGGGAAATTCGATGGGTGGGTGGTGTAAAGTGGATTACGGTAGTAGCGCAATTGATTAAAGGCTACACAGGTTGAAGGAAGTAATCCAAAGAACAAAGGGTTTCATCCACAAACCAAACACTGTCATACAGGGAACGGGTCTACCGACTGAGAAACAATGCAGGCTAGACATGTAGTATGTAAGTTCCTCAGGGGTTAGATTTTATTCAGCTTGGTGCCCAGGCCTGTAGCCACCAAAATTGCCAGCAATGACAGACCTCTTTGCCCCACCCCATCCGTGGAAGAATCCCCACAGATACCCTGCAGATACCCAGGCAGAGTCTGGCGTGTTTCTTTTCTCTACTTTTAACACAAGGGATATGGAAGATCCAGCATGTAGACAGAGGAGAGGTGCACCACTGGTACATTTAAATAATCCCAGGAAGTGTAAAAAGAAGATGAGAACCAGGAATGATTTCCCATCCACTACTGCTAGCCAGAACCATAAGAGGGGAATCCCTGTCTGTCTGTTTGGCACTGGCAAGTCTTTAGTCTGAACAAGGAGAGATGCTTCACCTTACCACTGCTCCCTGATTGGACTGTGGTAGCCAGCACTATATGTGGCATGCTTAAATATTAATCAGCATATTCTATTTTTAGAGAGATAGACATTTATCCTTAAGGTCATCAGCACAAACATTTGCCACAATGAAAGATATAGGCAAGCTTTTCATATTTTTCTCCCTCTCTGGACTGATGGATAGTAACAAGACGATATTACAAATAGTTGCCTTATCTCCTTGGGGACAGTGCATAACAACAAATAATGAAGAATCTCTTCCTCTACAACCCCTTCATCCTGATTTTGAATGCTCCATCCAGAACTGCAAATTACATCTTCTGGAAACAAAATGTCAGCATTTTAATCCTCTGTGTTCTATTTGCTTATTCAAGCATTTTGTTGTTCTTTACACATACATAATCATTACACAACACACATTCCATAAGCACTTAGCTGCTTATGTATGTTAAAGGGCTTGGCAATATCAGAAAGGGGGAGGCAGGAAGGGGAAAATATAATAGAATGCAAAGACAATTGTATCTAAAATGTATTTTGTTCCTCTTAGGTTATCCACAGAATGTGGGGTGGGGTGGGGACACTGACCAAGAAACATTGATCAAGAGTTTTATCCTAATTCACAGGGTTGTTTTCTTTTATTTCCTTTACTGAAAGGGTGGGTTTTTATATAGCTAAATTTCAAAATTCTGCAGCTTACATTAGAGATAGGCAGATGTGGATCTCTGTGTATTTTTGGTCTGCAAGTTGGGAAGTGCTGGATGACTACTGGAGATGGATACATGTTGAGGATGAAAACGTACACCTCCTTCCTTGAAGCATGTGTCTTCTGCCCACCAGAGTGAATTTCCTATTGAAAAGATTAGGCTGTTTTTGACCAGAAGTGGGATACTTCAACTGAGTTATCTTGATTACTGTATTTACTAGATCTTCTTTTGTAGTGAATTTTGTAGTGAATTGCATACATATAAATGCTGTATTGATCATATTTCTCAACATTCACAGAAAATTTGTTTTGCATCTAAATAGCCCCATTTTACTTGATTTCCTACTGCTCTCTAAAGTATACTAAGTGACTTCCAGATGGTCCAGCCAGAATCCTGTCCTGGTGGGAGACACTCTTCATAATTCATCCATTCAGAAACATGTATGGGTTTTGTTGTTTTTTGCTCTCCACAGATTTAGCCCAGCCTCCTAAGGTGTAATATTTAAAGCTTGAGATATGCACAGAAAACTTTTCCTTGATTTTAGCCTTTGTCTAGGGGATTGGTGTCCATGAAATGGATGGGTTTAGTGCTGTATTACCTCATTCATTATTTGTTAGCATCTTTCAACATACAGGACTTCCAGAGTGGCAATGCCAGCCAAATAACAGACATGTCCAGTGTGGCTAGTTTTCAGGGGTCCAGTAATAATCCTGCAGGATTCATTAAGAACTACATCCATTTGTTTGGCATGTGCTGATTTATACCATATGGCACTAGCATATTCTGCTGTGGAGTAACACAAGGACGAAGTAGTTGTTCTTATTGTTTGTGGATGTGCATCCCAATCTGGCCCAGCCAGTTTCCTAAGCATGTTATTTCTAGTGCCAACTTTCTGTTTGGTGTTTACACAAGGGTTATTGTAGGTTAGGATTCGATACAGAGAGAAATCCAAATAATTTTGGATAGTTAATGTTCCAAAATCTTCCCTTCCCCACTAACCCAGAGCTTCCTCTCTGCATCTCTATTCTTTAAGTGGAAGGCACAGACATACAGTATGCTTTTAAAAGGTTTGGTTTCATATAGTTGTTTTTATAATATAAATAAAGATATTCTAATGCAGAGATTAGCTAGTGCTTGATGGACTCCGAGATCCCTTCTGGAGTGTTAAGGCAAGATCATCAGCAAAGATGAAACTCCTGGAGTATGGGAACTTTGCTTGATCATTTCTGTAAATGTTAAGAAATAATGGTGCCAGGACACTGCTCCAGTTTTTTTATATGTTTCAAAACTGTCTTTAATAGGGTGGTTTAAATTTAAGATTTGAGCTGTACATCTTCTTACAGGTCTAAAGCCTGCGTGTTCTGGAAATAGAAGAGCTTTAATTTTAGGGGCTAGATGATTTAATATCATTTGTTCAAGTACTTTGTATAAGTGGCATAGTAGGGAGATAGGCCTGTAGCTTTCTGTAGCTGATCTGCTTCCTACACGTCTGTCTTGAGATTTAATAAGAAGTCTCAGGTGCTTTAAAGACTTCACAAGCTACAGAACCAGTTATTTTTGTGTTCAATTTTGATATCTTTATACAAAGAACAAAAGGCACAAATACAACATTGTAAAAACCAATTAAAACATAGTTAAGGAGAACATTGTACAGGATCCTTTATTGCATAAGCTAATTGTACCTGTGTAACCATATAATTAATAAATATCCAAATAGATGTAATATTGAGAAATATATTATAGCATAAGACAAATCTCTTCTGACTCAAAAATTGTTAACAGTGACCTAATATAAAGCACGTTGCTTCTAAATTACATTTAATGCTTACAGATTTGTTATGGTACATTTTATGAAAGTGTTGAAAAACATTTTTTGCAATAATGGATGGATTTAAGTAATACCATAGAGTTGCCCTCACACAAGTTTAACAAATAAAAACACATTCCTCTTGAGTTGCTGGTATCTGAGTATTTGAGAAAACAAACAGACCCATATTAGCCATTCAACCTTAAGTGAGCTATTAGACACTTTTTTCTGAATGTACAAATTACGCCGAGTGCCATCTTTCATAGAAAAAAAATTGGGCCAAAGGAAGTATAAAAACTTTCAGTTAAAACAAAACAAGATAAGACAATCTCTTCTCTGAATCTTACAGTCTTAAAGACTCTTCATAAAAAGCAAAAGAGATGGGGAGAGTGGAGAAAAATGAGATACCTGTTCCTTGTGCTACAGTTCTTGTAACAACCAGTTGAGATGGAAACCATGTCGGAAATCTAGTGGGAGGTTTACCACATAGCAAGAGATGAGGAAACAAAGGGCCTGTCCAGACAGGGGAATTTGGAGTGGTGTGGTTCGCACTTAAAAGGTTCTTATCTTCAGCGTTTTATTTGTCACTTGAGTGATCCTTCCATTCACATTGGATATGCTTATTCTCCTGTGAGAAAGGTCCAGACAAATCTTTTGATTACTGGTTTAGTTGTGTGTTAGTGTATCCAGTTTATTTATGAGTAAAGTTTACCCACTTTACTCGCAGGTAAGGAGGCAACAACAATGGTGGGCCAAGCTCGTGGCAGTGGTACTGACGCAAGTGGAAAATGTTGGGATGAAGGTTGGGGAGATAGAAGGGAGGTAATCCCCCCCTTTCCCCCACCTTTTGCCTCAGCTGGGGCTCTGCTGTCTTGTGGGGGCAAAGCCCATGGAATCAACATAGCCCCCTTCCCTGCCTTTTCTTGCGGATGTCATTCAGTCAGCTGCAGTGGCTTTCCCTACTTAAGTTGTTGTTAAATAAATTAAGAGGCATATCAAAAGAGATTTGACTCATTAGCAGAGTTTAGAAAAGTTACTATTTTGGGCAACAGCTCCCCTTGCCAGTCTGGTTACTGTCTATACAAACCAAGGAATTCTGGAAGTTGTAGTTCAGAACTAATTTTTCCAGGCTGTGCTGATGAGTGATTAGCCTTTATATAGTGGAAAGGGCATGGTTCTCCTGCTTTCCTGCTTGAGAAAAATGGATATCCAGGTAACAATAGGAGTGTATCAGGTCAGTTTTGAGGAGGGGGTCATTGATTTGTAATGGATTCATTTTGTACTTTCTATCAGATCTAACAATAGTAAAGTTTTCACACTTTCTTTCTGTGAAACTGATGTTAAAATACCAGAATCACATGTGTATTGAAGACTTGCGCTATACTTTCAGGCAATGTGTCTGTCCTATTTTCAATGGTATTTATGAGAATTCCACTTACTTTTTAATCTTTAGCTGTATCTGACTGATTTATTGATCCTTCAGTGTACATTTAAAATACTGTTTTGTTTGTTTTGCAGGCTACCTTCAGGACTTGCAAAGTCAGGATAAAAATCTTTAAACAAGCAAACAAAATGTACAGAAAAATAAGAATATGGTAAAACATAAATCCCTCATAGTCTTCAAATCCAGAGGCTAGCACAAAAATTATAGACTTGTAGACAATGGAGCACGTCTTCACCCATTGTCTTAGAGTGCAATATATAATCACCTATGCTATAGCTTGCATCTCAAAATAAGCACATATGATGTGGCTGGGCATGTTCATTTCTTCTAAAGGTATACACCCAGTCTGAAAGCAAATATATGTCTTGCCAGGGTTGATAAGGATGAGGTGTGAAGAGAAGAGACACTCCAAATCCCAGTATCAATGCATTCCATCCATCAGTTGCCAGTCTCTCAGCAACTTCAAACCTGCTTAACTGAAGAAGTGATGCAAAGCCAGTGTTGCATAGTGGTTAGAGTGCTGGACTAGGACTTGGAAGATCTGAGTTCAAATCCTTGCTCAGCCATAAAACTCATTGAGTAACCAGCCACACTGTGTCACCCTGAACAGCGTCACAGGGTTCTTGGGAAACTAGAGTAGGAAAGGCCACAAATGGTATCTTGAGCTCACCGGAGGAAAGACAGGATAGAAATAGAAATGTTCTAGTAATTATGTGATCACAACAGGTATTATGAGGACAATTGAAATTGTAAATAACTATGTGTATATTGAAAGTGCTTGTAACTGCTACAAAAATATACAACATGTGCAGTTACATATGTGAAAAATCATAGTTTTACTCCGAAGTGGAATTATATCATTCCAGATAGTTTGTACCCAAAGTGAGATCTGAAACGAGAATAATTGGAGTATTCTGTTGTTTACATGGCAGCTTCCAGAAACATGTATGAATATCCAATGATGAAAATATTTATTACTTGATTTTTTTCAATATATTGAAATAAGGCAAGCAATACAGTTTTAGGAAAGACAATACATATGCATATCTTTGACAGAAAAGAGAGATTACTGTTGTGATACCAACATCCAACACAAGCCTCTGCCAAAAGAAGACCTAGGTAGATATTGTTTCTTTGTCTCTCAAGCAGTTATTATAAACCCATTTTGCATAACACTGTGGAGCTCCCTACTGAGTGAAAACAATAGTCACACATTAGAAAGTCTGAGAGAGTCTCAAGGCAAGTCCACAGAATTGCAGAACTATATTCCTTCATGTCAAGAACCCCACAACTTCAGATCCAGGGACTTTGAACTATGTAAAAATCGCTACACAGTTAATGCAGGGTTTCAGTGAAACTGATGCAGCTGCCAACACACTGTACAAGTTACCCATGTTCTCCAGTTATCTCTCAATTTTTTTCCACCTCATTGGCAAGATATTGTAGCTTAAGAAAAGCCTACTATGAATCCACAAATTGCTCTATATTGTAGAAGAGACCAGAAACTATGGTCTTAGCTAAAGCCACCTCATGAATTCACAGCTCTTAATCATGGATGGACATGACAGTTTTTTAATATCAAAATTATAGTATAAGAAAGAAAAGCAAAAAAAGGTAGGGAAAACAACAGAGATGGGAGTTTGAGTAAACTGTTTTTGAAGGACCAGTAGCAATACTATATTTGTACAGTAGGATTTGTTTCTATGAAAAGAAAAGAAAAACCACATTTTAATACCTGAAAGGATCTTTGCCCTTCAGTTCATGATGTTTCAATTCTTCCTTTTCAGTTCTGCAAATTTCACAGAAAATCCTATCTATGTGACGTGTTCACATTTGGCATTCTAGTGCCCTCTGGTGGCAAAAGACACACTTCGTCAACTCCAATGAGCACTTGTACCGTGCCAAACGTTGATATCTAAGTGTTCCTCATGATGGTTCACACCAGCCCAGATGCCCAAAGAGAGTCCAAAAATGTAGGCACCTGGGCTCATCGTAGCAATGAATCAGGTTTAAAAGTTTCAGCTCAGTCAGAAGTAGGGTAGTATCATAACTGCATATTCAACACCAAACCACCCTATAATATTTTGAATTACAGCAATGACAGCTCAGGACATAGTGTTATCAGGAAAAGTACAGATCCTTTTTACTGTGAAAATTGCACCTCAGCTCATAGAGAACTATGAATAATAAATAATAAATAAATCCCTATATATGTCATTTTGTTGTACATATAATATGCTGGTATGCCACTTGCCTGGGCATAAGACTCATTGGAACTCAGATTTTATTCCAAGTAGACTTTTTTTAGGATCATGATCAGGGATTGACAAAGTCTCACATCAGAAAGGAGTCACGTGTTATATTCATGATTAATAATTATTATTTTGTGATGTCAAGTCTATTTTCACTTATAGAGCCCTCTTCCATAGCTTTCTAGGTATAGAGGACTCAGAAATGGTTTATCACTCCCTTCTTCTGGGGCAATCTAGGATTTTGCAGCTTGTGCAGGTTAGCTCTTCTGCTGCGATGCACAGGAGGGAATCACATTCTTAGCCTCTCTAAATCACTAAGCTATCCAGCATGGTCGCAAGTCTCCATAAATCAATGCTTCCTGCTGAATGCTCTTGGTAATCTATAGCTGTTTCCTAAGTACAGTTCTGTTATATCTGTCTCTCAGGGAAGTAAAATTTATTTTAGGACTACTTTTACATGTTCAAGGAAAGCTTAGTCCAGCGTTTCTCAGAATGGAGAAGTAAACTCATATGATTTCCAAATAGTTTACCGTAGTTCCCATTTTTATTAAGTTTCCCCATTTGAGAGAGAATTCCTGTGGCCCCTTTCTTTTCACTATATGACCCCTGCAATTTCCAAAGCACATTATTTTACTTATTTAAGTTATGTCTATTACTCCTTTCAACAATGACGGTACTATGAAAAAAACAAATTTTTGACAAAAAATATGACACAAGAAGAAGCAAAGAAATTAGAAATGGAAACAGGTTTTGAACATACGACAAAGATTAAATATTTGGGAATATACATTACGAAAAAAAAACCCAAGCACCTTGATGAAAGATAATTATCTTCCAATACGTAAAGAAATACAAGGAAAATTTGAAATTTGGGGCAAATTACAACTCTCATTGCTGGGTAGAATTGCTATTATAAAGATGAATATCCTGCCAAAGCTGTTGTTCCTATTTCAAAACTTACCAATATTACTGAATTACAGATACTTTAAGGAAGTAGATGCGGTGCTCTCTAAGTTTATTTGGCAAGCTAAAAAGCCAAGAATAAAATTTAAAGTTCTACAGGACTTAAAAGAAAGAGGAGGAATGAGCTTACCAAATGGTTTATTATACTATAAGGCTTCGGCATTGAACTGGATAAAGGAATGGATTACGTTGGAAGACCAAAGACTTTTAAAATTAGAAGATGATTTAAGATTAGGATGACATGCATATATATGGTATGGCAAGGCTAAAAATCAAATAACTTTTTTCGATCATATGGTAAGGAAAGCATTATACCAGGTGTGGCAAAGGTTCCGGGAGCAAATGTATTAAAAAATCCCGATCTGGGTAGCACCATTGGAAGCGTTTACTCAACCCTCTTTAACAATGGAAGAATGGAGATATACGTATAAAGAACTATTAACCAAATAACAACAGTTAAAAAACATACAAGAGTTGAAGGAATTGGGTTTACAAACAGACTGGTGGACAATGCTAAAATTAGAATCAAGGTTTAAAAAAGATAAAACAGTGGGCTTTTATGAGGGGAAGGTACAGGTGGAGGAATTATTTTTATTTTTATTTATTTATTCGATTTCTATCCCGCCCTTTTAGACAAAGTCTACTCCGGGCGGGTTCCACCAAACATTATAAACTAAAACAGTTAAAAACAATTCAAAACAATAATGATTAGTAGTGCTCAATTATGGATTTATACTAGTCAGAAAATTATACAAAAATGTATACTTTTCTGTTAGAATATAATGTAGAGGATGAAAGGGTAAAAACAGTGATGATTAAATGGGCGCAAAACTTCGGTTACAATATAGACATAGATGAGTGGACTCGAATGTGGAATGAGAATTATAGATGGCTCAAACCAGTAAATTTGAGAGAAAATGTCTTAAAGATGTTTCATAGATGGTATTATACACCTGTAAAATTAGCAAAAATGGTATCAGTGCCGAGCAATTCATGCTGGAAATGGTGGACTTGCGATAAAGCAAAAAAAATTTGGAGACAGATAAAAAATATATTTCACAAGAAATTATACATCAAGAAATAACTTTTAAACCAGAAATGTTTTCGTTGAATATAATGCCAGAAATGTTGATTAAAAATTAAATATATGTTGTTGCACATATTCACAGCTGCAAGGCTGATCTGGGCCCAGAGGTGGAAAATGCAGGAAAATCCGAAGAAAGAGGAGTTACTTAAAAAATTATTAGATATTGCAGAAATGGATAGTCTATCAGAGACACTACATGAAAACCCGAGAATATATATTAAGGAAAGTTGGAAAATGTTTTATGATTGGGCCCAGAAACAGATATGAGTACAGAATGTATTAGAGATTACTATATCACAGTCATGAAGTCAAGAGCATTTTAGATATTGTATGAAAGCAAATATTTCCCCGCATATATGTTTTTGTTTTGTTTTGTTGTTAACCCTTTTTCCCCCCTTCCTGTTGTTGTTGTATGGTTGTTTGTTTATGTGGTATATTATAATAATAATAATAATAATAATAATAATAATAATAATAATAATAATAATAATAATAATAATAATAATAATAATGACTGTATTCAAGGAAACTCACATTAAAAATTACAAGCTGTATTAATACTACAAAACCAGAAGTACAAACCAAGAATAATACAGTGGGACAGTAGTCCAAGTAACAAAGAGGCCAAACAGAGATAATGCTGAGTGGAATACATATATTAGAACAGATCCAATTCCAGAAGTCTAGATTGTGCCTCAATTAGGATATTGAAATTGTTTCTGCCTTGTGCCTGCCTAGCAGGTTCTGTAGTAGTGTAACTTTGTGATCAACACCATCACCCAAGGTGGGGTGACTGGGTGGGTTTCCTTAACCACAGGTTCCATGACATGTTGACACAAACTAAATTTCAAAATCTGTATTAAGCGGACACATTTATTAGGCTAACCAAAAAGGCACAAAAAAGTGTGCCAAAGCAAGAAAAAAAGAAGTGCAAGCTGTTGCGAGAATCCTCTATTTATCAAGCAAAATGTAAAAAATAAGCAAGAGGGAGGATTGGGTGGTAAATTCTTATCGCTAGCTTGTTGGTACAGGAAGGAACGGAGGAGAGAGGATGCTGATCAAAAGATACGCGTTGTCAGATGACACAGAAGTTGTCAATTGCATCTCGATAGCCCAAAGACTCACTCAGAGCTGAAAAACAGTAGAATTACTTCCTACAACAACCAGTAGATAAGGGCTTCACATCCAGCCTTTCCCTCCCACCTAGCTTACTGTTTACGCCTTTCGTGGTGCCGAACGCGTTCACTGTCTTTGTCCATCTGCACACCTTGTTGTGCCTTTCGGTTGACCTGATTCACGCATCACTTCGTACAGATTGTGGAATTGACGCCCTATTGTGAGTCTACATTTTCAGTTCTATCTGTTCTAACTGCTACGGACGGACGCTTCCGAAAACGGACGTGTTTCTTCTATGCAGGACGTCATGAACTTGCGACTCCGGTCTCTTAGCAACGGAGAGATGCGTCCACCATGGCAAAGAGGGAGCCCATGCTCCTGTTGCTGATCCTGCTGTCGCACTCACGGTGGGGAAAAGCTGAGCCCGAAGACGAAAACGGCACTCTGAGGGCCGAGGAAGTTCCCACAGCGGAGGCAGGCCCCAGCGAGGCGCCTGAAGTCCAAAGGGAAGGGACGCCCGAACCCAGCGCTGGTTCGCTGGGGATAGCTCGGGGTAATCAAAGAAGGACGACGCTCAGCGAGACACCCTTCCGTGTTACGTTACAGAATTTTTCCCCCCATTTAAGACGTTTTCCCCACCCGACTGAATCCTAAATTTGTTCTCCTTTCATTCTTTCTGCTTTTCACCCCATAGGCTTTTTATCAGTCTGCCCCTGTGACTTGCACCCAGGTTTCTGCGACTTGAACTGCTGCTGCGATACAAGCTGCGGGCCAGAATGCAATTTTGGGGGTCCCGAGTGCCCCTTCTCTTTCTGCCTTCCGGGCAGCACGAGGTGAGATGAATGGCTACCTTCTCTTTTCACTACAGAAGAAACAGGTACGGTAGAGTGTGGGTTGAAGCCCTTAGGGGCCAGGAGTTTGAATTTGCATTATGACTTCCAGGAGAGCAGCTAGCTAAGCACACTCAGAGCAGGTGGAGCTGGTGGGGTTACCTGCCCTGTCATCTCTGTGGCCTCGGACAACCTGTACAGTCACAGAGCACCACCAGAAGGAGGGACTGGTTAACTATTTCTGAATACTTTATATTTAGGAATCCTGGGAGGTTTGCTGTAAGTCAGAATTGACTTAATGGAACATAATTATATTATTGTTAACTATAATGGAGAAGAGAATGTTCAGCCTAACAAGGTTGCTTTCTTTTCTTTGGAAATTAGTGGTTCTTCTGCTCTATGTCTCTGAGGTACTTTAGGGAAGAGATTAAACAGGCAAACTAGCTGATTTGGTACCAGTGGAAAGTGCAAACTTTAAACTGTTTTGCAATTTAAGATTGGAAAACTTGTGCCGGGCATTTCTGTCAAGAGCAACAAAGAACTGCCATGTGAACTTTAGCTTGCTTTGGCCTGAAGATCTCTAGGTGTCACTGAACAAGCAGCCTGAGTATGTCTGATTAATTAGGACTGTAGGTAAAAGCCCCATGTCTCTGAGAAAATCCCTTTATATATTATTTCCTGTGAATAACAAGGAAAATCCTCCACTAAAATATATACATACAACTTAATGAAGCAGTGGTCTGTGATTTTAGACCCTTACTGATCACTAAGAATTTTGCAGGTAACCTGAGACTTAAGCAGATTTGCTTTCATTTTGCTACACCTAAAAAAAAAATTGAATTTTTTTTTTTAAAAACCCTACAAAGGTGACGATGGAGGCAAAAGAGTACTTTAAATTACTAAAATGTGTACTTTACTGTTTGCCAGATGTATAGATCTGTTTGGTAAATCTTCCATGTTGGAAATAATTGAAATATATTTGTGACATGAGTTTGTTTAAATAGTGTTCCTGTGTGGCAAGTTCTGTACATTTGTGTTTCATGCATAGGGCTGCAAGCCGGGTGTGTTTAGAAAAATCTCTCATTTTCCAAAACAACACTCCTTACCACACCGAAATCCTTCCTGGTCTGGATGGCTGTGCGTTGCTCTTCTGTGTGCTGCTAAATGATTGTAAGTCACACCAATGTTAAGTTGCTCTTTTCTTTGTTAAAGCTCTTCTCTGAAGCTGAATTGAAATACAAAAAAATACAATATTGGTCATTATCTCCACAGGGATTATAGCAAACAGAAGTTGGGTGATAACACAAATATGCTTGCATGTGATGAAAAGTCTTTTCCCTTGTTCAAGAAATAGAGTTTTCAAGATTCTGGTGGTATCTTAAAGACTGAAAAGTTTTACCTGACATAAGATGTTCTGGACTACAGCCCCCTTCATCAGATGCAGTTCACAAAAACCTATGCAAAATATAATGTGTTAGCCTTTAAAGTGCCACTAGACTGTTACTTTTGCTAGAAGCACTAACACTTACTCACAACCTTATGGATGTGGGATTTTTACCAATGGAATCACAAGGAATTGAAATGTAGACTTTTTACCTTTTTCAGAAAGGTTTGTGACAATTCCTATTCTACCCTCTACCCCTGAAACTGCTAATATAATTCTCAAATTATATTAGCAGCTTCATAGTCCAGCATTTCCTCTGCACAACACTTATTGTTTGTTTTCATTCCTTAAATTCATTATGATGATGTTGCATTTTTAGCTCCACTTATTTTGTGATTATTTGTTTCGAAATATTGCATGGTGACTGGAACCATGCAGCTCTACCTACCTTGTCTTTAAGCAGTTCTCAGTTCCCTTTCTAAAGCAATATGCAACCTGGTGCCACCAGGGTTTTTGCACTATGTCTCCCATTGTCTTTGGTAGGCTATACTGCTGGAGGCTGATGGGGTTGTAGTCCAAAACATCTGTAGGACAGCTGTAGTGGTTCACTGGTGAAAAACTGAAGTTTTTGAAGGATGGATGCTGTCTGATGTTCCACAAAATAGCAAGGTGCTGTTGGTAGCACTGTTTTCCTTTAGATACTACCACAAAGTTCTTCCATAATTCTGTACTTCTACTGAGAACTAGAACTATTTGTTGTTTGTGCAGAAGCACTGAAGATGAATGCTGCTCTTGTTCCAGTGCAGTGTATAGGGGGAAGAGCTTGCAGCTCTACAGCAAAAGAATCTTGCACCAGGTCACATACATTTTAATTCTGTTATCAGTATGATGCTATCATATGCCTCCAAAAGGGACGTGTGATTTCTTTTAGAACTTCTTTTAAATTTCCAAAGAAAACCTGGTCCTGTATTTCTAAAAATTGGAAGAATGTTTATTTAAGGTATTTATACATCACTATTCATCATCATATTCATTATTATAGTCAGTGTTGTATAATCATTAGTGGGCTGGGACTCAAGAAACCTGGGTTCATTTGAGCTGGAAGATAAAAACACGGAGAAGAGAGAGAGTGAGCCGTCCCCTCACACATCTATAGAGGAGGGTGATAGAGAGGTAGAGAAAGTGACGAAAGAAGTGAAAGGGTTGGAAGTGGAAGAAAAGGGGGAGGAATGAGAGTAGAGGGGGAAGAAGGTAGATGTGTTCTTGACGACGGAGGAGGAAGGGAAGTCGGGAGACAAGGACGGTGGTCGTTTGGGAAGAAGAGTGGCAGGAGGAGGAAGGCGAACAGAGAATATTCAAAATATCACAGAAAAAGGGGATAAAGGATGAGATATGTGAGACACTAGAAGGAAGGAAGGAAGAAGGAGAGTTAAAGATACCGTTGGAGGAATTAGGACCGGAAGAATGGACCGTGCTAGTATACCCTTGAGGCCAAGGTCCTTGGAAGAAGGTGGTCCGGCTGGGACCTCTCCTGCCGAATCAGAAGCCACTTGAGGGAGACTGGTCTCGTCACCCTTGCTGCGGGCTATATGTGCAGTGAGGAGTGGCTCCTTGAGAAACCCGACCAATCGAGAGAGATTTGGACCCTCTCCCCACTGAAGAAAGAAGATTCAGGTGGAAGTTCACCTTTGTTGTGGACTGATTTACCTGTAGACTTTGGTCATGTTGACCCTACAGAGGTTGTCGTTGATAAACCCAATAGTTTTGTTAATAAAGAATTTGCTGTTAAAGAATCAGCCTCTCCATCTTTTCCCGCCAAAACTGAGGAACTGTCATATATTATTAACGAACCCTGTCACAGTTCAGTTCTCTGCTTGGCCATGAAACTCACTAGGTGACCTTGCACCAATCACACATGCTCATGGTGTCCTACCATATAGGGTTATGAGGATAAGATGGGCAAAAGGAGAAACCACATACAGCAGCTTGAGCTCAGTGGAGGGACAAAAGGATGTGTAAGTAATAAATAATATTAATGCTAGGGATTTGCAGTGAGATTTAAGATGAAATAATAATGAAATATTTAACAAGCCAAGTAAAATTAATAAACAAATAATACAGCTAAGATAATATTTCTTTAAAAGAGTAATTGCAACAGCGAAGTAAATACTTCAGTTCCAATCTTTTGAACTATAAGCCCCAACTGTTTAAACTATAGCATCCTCCTAATGTTGTTTTGAAGTTCAAACTACTCAGAAAATAAACAAGTCTTAATAGGACACTTAAGATGCAGTAAAGCAGGCACCAGATGAGCTTCTTTGGAGAGCGCACTTGACAATTGGGAGTCTTAGAAGAGACTGCAATAATTCGGTATTTTTGTTCTCTTTTGACATGAAGTGGAAGATGTACATTTAACATGCACTGGGTCTTATGACTTGTTCTGAAAAATCCATGCTTCTAGAAAGAGTTTATTTTTAATGGATTTTCCAAGATGAGTAAGTTCATATTTTAGCACTGTGATATTGAGGCTTACACTTTTCTCATTTCTACATATAGCAAAGCTAAACTATTGGCAGCAGCCTCAAGTGGTTACAGAGACAAACTTTCCAGCACTTTCAGCACAATATGGAGGGTCATCGTTCATCTTCCCAGAACAAGTTCAGTCATCTCCATCTGCCTTTTATCGGGTGAGCTGACCGTTATCAATAACTATTTTCTTTTGAGATGTGAGAGTGCTACTGCTAGAGTGTATAGATGGAAGAGGTTATTTAGGCATCTTTGTTTCAGTCTCCAGCATTCTTCTGTTTCCTCCTTTTCCCAGCACAATGAAGTCTGCCTAGTAGCTTACAATATAAGCTTATACAAAGAGACATCCTCAGGCAATAGAACAGAACATCTTAAAGTGTACTTTAGTAGTGTCCAGTTAATACTTCTGCTCCTCTCCTAAGTGCATTTTGCTGAAAGCCACTCCCTTTCAACTCTCCTCTTTCCATTTCAGGTGGGGGATCCAATTCAGACTTACTTTGCTGCATCATCCATAATGAGTGTTCTCAAACAACCAACAAACATGGGACCAAGTCAACTCTGCATTGATGAGAATCCCGCTGGTGAGAACAAGAACTTCAGCCAAGTTTTAACATCACATCACAGTGGCTTACCCATTTTGCTTGGCCATGGGAACCATTCATTGTTTCTGGTAGCCACAGAGGTTAGGTTTTCTTGCTTCATGCTTTACAAAGGCAAAAGGAAATGTGTCCCCTTTTTTTATTATTCACTGGAGGGAGGGAGTTGGTATATAACAACTTATCTGATTCAGCCTGAGACACAGACCATTATCCCAGCTCAATATGGAGCCAAATATTATATTGAAAGAGGCATACCTTGCCTTTCAGTGTTGCTAGTATGTTACAGATTTCTACATGTTGGTGAAGAAAATGTATGCTTCTGTTCAGGCCTAACTCTGTCTGGTTCTTAAAGTGGCAGGACTTCAAAATCCGGTAAGGGATGTTTGTTGTCACTTGGAGGCATTAGAGATGAGCAGCAGCATGGTCCAGAATAAGCAAGGGCCGCATTCCACAAGTAACAGATGATTGCCAAAGGGGCTAGGCTTACAATGTAAGCTTATACAAAGCAGATACCACAATCCAAGACAGGTAAGAGGTGAGTTTGCAGAGGCAATAACAAAATGGATAGAATCAGGTGGTGTAATTCCAGGATAAGGGGATTAACTTAGTCAGGTAAGGTCTTCTCTTGTAAGACAGGTTGCCCAAATGTGTACATTCTAAAGGTAGGAACTGATAGAGCTTCATGAATATGGATCAATCATTTATGCTCAGCTGATGGAGATCTCAGTCAGGTGACAAGTCAGGTACTGCAGCATAAGCTGTACCTCTAAAGCAAAGCACTCAGCCTGCTAAGCTTCTGGTTTACATAGAGTGCTGGTGTCCATTGCAGTAAGTAAGACTGTAGAACCTAGATCAGCGATGGCAAACCACAGCTGGCACACAGAGCCCTCTCTGTGGGCACGCAAGCCATAAGTCGCTGGATCACTACCCCCGGCAGCCAGAACTGAGGAGGTGGCTGCAGCCGCGGTGCTAGCACCCCGACAGGCAGTGGGCCAGGATCTTGAGCAGCTGGCGGTGGTGGGCCGGCCGAGCTATAGGCAGCGGCAGGGTTGGACACGACTGGAGGCAGCTCCGGAGTGGGGTCTGGAGGTGGCTCTGTGCCCGGGATTCCCCCTTCCGCTGCCGCTTCCGCTGCTTCCGCCGCCACCACCTGCTGGGTTTTTTTTATTTTGTTTTTTTCCAGTTTGGGCACTCGGGCTGAAAAAGGTTCGCCATCACTGACCTAAATGTTGGAAGCCCTGTTTCAAGCCACAGGCAAATTGTCACTATAGACCATTTGTGGATGTCTGTCTATTAGGATGACATTTGCTACTTGATTTTCACCTTCTTATGTTCGTTTTGTAGCCTTCCTGGAGAGTAAACGCACAAGTTGTATACGGATCCTTATTGATTTGATAAGTAGCTGTACCACTGACCCTGCATTAGATGCTGTTTCCTACTATCATGACTTTACTGTGCTGAAGGTATTAATCTTTGATCTGCAGTTGACACGATCATTTTGACATTATTATTTTACTGCTTTAGTGTAATGTTGATTAGCTTTCTACGTAAATGTGTACATTGTTATTTTTAAATTTATTAGCTGAATTTTAAAGGGGGAAAGGACTTGGGGAATTTTATAAGAACAACATATATAAAAGCTTGGATGTCCTAAATAATGCATCCATTTCCAATAAATGCAAAAAAGATAAGATTGTAGGTCTGATATCAGAGGTTTTCAAACCATATGCAACTACCAATGCATCTGCTACTTTTCGTTTTCAGGTCCCAGGCAACTTTACGATGTTCCAGTCCAGACAGGTGAGGTTATGTCAGTGGTAGTATTTGTTTCCTTCCTGAGTTATAGAAATGAGACATGAGAATCACAATGAATCTTTTGTGTTCATTTGTGTCTCATAATGGCCCCTGGGCAGAAACAGTACAGAAAAAAGCACTGGAGAAGGAAACAGGTTTATAGTTTTATATATAAGGAATTTATTTTGGGAAGGTGTTTGTTCATTTATATGTGGCCATGATTCTGTTGAAAATTGGGATCAAAGACTGCAAAAATAATTTGTAGCTGTAAGTTGCAAGTGCTGTTGGTCTAGAACTGACTATGTGGGGTGAAGACAGTATGGTCCTTGAAACCTAAAACTGTGCTTTGGTATCTTCAGGTCAACATCACACCTCTTTCAGAGCCTGCCTCTCCCTCTCTGGACGGCAACACATGCTACAACGTTGTTTCTGAGGTATTTCATTAGTACAGCAAATGCTGTTCTCATGAGGATGGGGGAATGAGGAAATGTCCTTTGACCTTTCTAGTATCATGTCTTACCTCCCCATACCTGTTATGCTTTGAGGTGATCTATGAGATTGAGTTCAATGGGATCCATGGAATTCAGAACGTTTCTGTCCAGTTCAGAATGGTCAATATATCTGGGAACCCAGGATGTACACTGCAACAGCACTTTTCTCTGCATTTTGGGGTAAGTGCCTGCTTTGAGGAGTGCTTGTTTTGGAGAAAAGGGGAGAAGAGGGCAATGTGGGAAGTGGGACAAGCAGGGGGGCGGAGCTCTCTCTCATGCGCATGTCGCGCTCATGGGGGACGCTCGCGTGCATGCACACAGTGCGCTCACGGGGCGGAACGCGCTTGCGCACATGTGCACGGCATGCTCGCGCACAAGTGCACGGCATGCTCGCGCATGGCGCACTTGCACACATGCATGCAATGGCACTCACGGGGGGGTAGGAGATCTGTGTCCATGGACCGGTCCTGGATAGGCCGTGGACCGGGGGTTGGGGACCTCTGATGTATACAACCGGAAGCTCTGCTGCATTATATTTTGAGATCTCTGGATGGAATCTCGGCTTAGTGTTCTCTTAATGTGGGCCATGGCAGTATTGATGCTGTCAAACTGAGTGGCTATTCCTGAGGTGTGAGGGTGGTTCCAAGTCCATTTCCTGGTCATATTTATTTGCAGAAATGATTGAGTGTGTGGTTTGGAAAACCTGACATAGAGATGGTGTAGGAGACTAGATAGTTCTCAAACCCATCAGAGTTTCAGGTTGTTGAGCTAAGGAAAGATTTTCAAGGTCTGACAGAAGGTTGAAAGGGTCCCCATTCTACTTACCAGAAGGGAGTTGGTAGAGGGGGAAGGTGCTGATGCTTTGAAACTATGTTCCAGGCCTTTCTAATGGGGGATGTGCTTGCACACATCAAAGGGAGAAGTATCTATTGTTTACTACCAACAATGGCTGAAATTCCTGAGACATCTCTGTGTTCATACATACACAACAGTCTTTACCCAGTCCAGTTTGCTCAGTGTGTTTTTCTGTTGTTATGCTTTTCATTTGGTTGATATCATTTTCCTTACTATTTTGTCTCTTGCAGAATAGGAATTCTTCTTTTACCAAACGGAGAAGTGGGAATCCTGGCTACATCAAGAGAGCACCACTAATAGCTCTATACAATAGCACACAGCAGCCTGTATCTTTTTTAGCCCTGTGTTTGATATAGTGTTTTTGACACTGGCTATAGTTTCACATTTTAAGTGATTGTGTGCTGGAAAATTGTTGGTGCTCTTTCTTGAGATCACAGTTTGAAATATTTTAAACTTTCCTAGTGTTCTTCAGGCCACTGCATGTATTTATACGGAAGTGACCTGTGAGAACCAATTTTAGAATTAATTCCCCAACCTTGGATAACAGGGTGTCTCATATTTACCTGCAAATGAGAGCAAAAAGCTAGTTTCACTTACTTTTTGGAGTTTACTAATTCACAGGGTCACCTTAAGTCACAAGCAACATGATGGCACATAACAACAGCAAGATAACTTATCAGCAGCCTGCAGAATAATTTGCCACATAGTGTTTAGTCAATTGATTTCCTTATTTTGAACAACATTTTAGATTGTGATGGGTAGAGTAGGTGATAGCAGGTATATGCAACTATAACCCTCTTTGTTTAGTCTCAAGTTCTGTGTTTTGCATTTTGTACTTTTTGAAGGCTGTGTTACAGTGCTTTTGTTTTAAGTTCTTGCACCCATTAAAAAGAGCATGTGAGTCATTAGGTCAGGATGGGACTATGTGTACGGGCTATGAAAATCTGTAATTTTATTAGAATGAGTTCAGCTTTCATCAACCTTTGGAGAAGTGGCAGTCTTCTGCAGGAAATACAATCTTGCAGCACATTAAAGATTAACATGCTGGCCTTGATGAAGTTGGATACATGCAATATTGTCCACATGACAGGAGTACAGTGGGATGGGGGGGAGTTTAAATTATAGGTTCAGATGTCAGTGAAATGCAAATCTCTGATAATTCATTCAAAACATAAATATATGTACATTGGCATAGTGATCAGCCATGATGGCACTT
This sequence comes from Intellagama lesueurii, assembly GCA_037013535.1. Classification (NCBI taxonomy): domain Eukaryota; kingdom Metazoa; phylum Chordata; class Lepidosauria; order Squamata; family Agamidae; genus Intellagama; species Intellagama lesueurii. Next base: position 217,158,204 of record JBAJHW010000003.1, read on the forward strand.
TATGAAGAGCCCAGCTGTTTTGTCAAGAAGGTGTTATCAGCCAATGAGGATTATAAGCATGTCCAGAAACAGCCTGTGCATTGTATATCTAGGAGAGGAGAGGAGATGATGTTTTACATGCCCTCTTTTGATTCTCAATTTTGAGCAGCATATACTGCTGTCCTCTTGGCTTTTTGTGTGCCACAGCTAATCAGCAATACTTTGTAGAGAGGCATTCCTGACAGCTGTCCTACATCTGGAGAATTCTAGTTAGAGACTTGGCCAAAGAGAGAGAAAGAGAAAGAGAGAGATATATGATTCTCTCCAGGTTTTCTTTCAATGGTTGAGACTAACCTAGCAAAATGCCAGGGTTTGATGTTGTATTAAATTAAATCAGATTGTTTTAAGATATTTTGAATGACTAATCATTAGTTTCTCACTCCAGATCTTTAGGAGTAGGGGTAGGTTTAAAAATGAATACATAAATAATTATAGTTCAGACAATAGTGTTGTTGCCTGCCTTTTTTCATGACTGAAGAGTTTGTTTAATTCCATTAGATTCTAGTTTAGTTTCTTGACACATCCCTTTCCTCAGGTAACCATTCTGCAGAATCAAGGTGATGGCCACTGCTCAGCAACTGAAAGATATATGATAGGGTTTGGAGAGAATGTAAGGACAAGCTGCCAGTTCAGGTAACATTCCTCATATTCTGTTATAAATTTGCACTTTTTCTGAAAGCTTCACAACTAAACTGATAATGCAGGGGTGTGTGTTCTGTGCTTAACATCTGAATTAAAGAAACCAGCAAGGGGATTTTCCCATCACAAACTGTCCCTTCATTGAAGGATTGATTTATAAATGTTCTACAAAGATTCCAGTTCAGTAATTTCTAGGATTTAGAATATATTCAGCCCACAGAACATTTTAGAATCTTCTTTTTTTCCTGTCTTTCTTCCCCACTTTCCTACTCCAAAAAATGAGCTAAGTTGTAAGCTATCTGTCTTTGTATGGGTTGGCTTTCAACTGGCAGAGCTTCTGTGTTTCTGTTTGGAAACAAGAGTTTCACTGACTTACTAGACACATGGGCTTTTCTTATTCTATTTCCAGTATGCCTTTCAATCTGGAAGAAGCAAACTGTAGCCATTTGCAGGAGATACTGTATCAAGCCTTCCAGGGGGTGCATAGTCCAGGGAGCTTGGCCATAACTGGCAATGCTAACCCAGCCCATCCCGAAGAGTGGAACATATTCTTCTATCAGAAGTGCAGCATGCAGGTAATGAAGGGAGAAGGAGAGAGAAGTGGAGAAGGCAGCTCTATATCTATTTTTCCTACAACCATGTCAAGCTGGGACAATAATATGTTTTGCCAGGATCTCTGGTACTTTCACAAATTCTTGTTTTTGTTCCTTCCAAAGAAAGGAGAGACAATTATTGTGAACTTGAGGTGGGGAACCTCTTTCTGCCCAAGGGCTCAATTCAATGACAGAGCGGTTCTTAGGGCTGCCTTCCAGTTGGAGGGGCAGGACCAAAGACAAAAAAAGTAGGAATTAATATACCAGCTTTAAACTCTTACTGCTAGTAATTAAGCCTTAAGAAAAGCATTTCAACTTCTTAGAAAGAAGAAAAAGAATATACATAGCTGGAAGGCACTGAACAATGGTGCCATGGAGAAGGATGTGCCGCCATCTGGGAAACTTCAGGAGAGCCAGATTGTGCTCCAAGACCTAAGATTTCTCACCCTTGCTGCAGACATCTTGCAGCACCAGCTGCTTTTTCATGTTTTGCTTTGTGCTTGGACATAGATGTTGCAGTAACTCTGAACCTTCTCCTTGCCACTCCTAATCTGTTAATAATTCTTTAAAGTTATTTTCTTCAGAGGTTATTTTTTGCTCAGTTTCCCATTTTCTTTTTCTCTTTAGGATGAGCACTGTATGCTTCCTATCTCTCTGGAGATCCAAGTGATGTGGGCTCAGGTGGGCCTCCTGTCTAACCCACAAGCGCAAGTATTAGGAGCACGGTACTATTACCTCTGCAAACCTCTGAAGGTTTGTCATAGAGAATGCCTTAGGGGCTTTTTTCCAATTTCTTTGGGCCAGATTCCACATAGTTTAGCATTACATGCATGAGTCATAATGTGTGCTTGAGTAGGACCTCAAAAGCTTACAGTTAGAACGTCCAAGTAATACAGTTCCCTCTTGCATACAAACTTGGGGAGAGCTGGTTATTTTTAGTTCAAACAAGTTAGGCTCAAATAGCTGTTTATAATCCTGGCTTGATTACTAATTTGAGTTTAAAATAATCAGATTTCCCCAATTTCTGATGTTCATGCAGAGTAGGTGCTTTCTGTCGTCATCTCCAAAATGTGTGTGAGGAATGTGCAAGCATAAGAGTTCCAGTAGTTTATGCATGTAATGCTAAGATATGGTATAGCATTATAGTTGAACTCTCCTGTTAAATTATTTCACTATTTTTTTCTAAGTATTTAAAGTGATGATAAATCCTAGCTAAATCCTTGTGCTTAATCATCATTTTAGGAAAGAATATAGGGAGATTAACTGAGAAACCTGCTCCTGTTAGGGGTGATGTAAGGGAGGATTATAGAATTTATATTAATGGATATAGCTCTCTATCTTTAGTATCTAAGTTAATCTGTTGCCTTTGTAGAAAGAGTTACAGTTCAAGAGATTGGTTCTTTATGGAGTGCAGTGCCATCTGTTGCCACATGGGGCACACAAATGAAGCTATAGTCAGCTGACAGAACTAGGAGGTGTACTATTTGTTTCTTGTTTCTTTGTTTTTTGGATTCCAGTTCCCAGAATTCTCAAAGAATTCCCCAGGCAGAATTCTGGGTGTTCCTGCCCACAGACACCTATACACCCATACATTTCACTCATCTGGAACAGGGCCTATCTTCCAGGCTGTCCTTGTTCAAAAAGGAAACTGCTCCAGTGCTTCCTAGGAGGCCTAGGTCTTTGTAGGAGGTGTAGTCTTTCTACCCATTAGGCACTATAGAGGGAATTCCCCAAAGAACTATACCGCCCACAAAGGCCTAGGCCTTACAGGAGCACTGGGACAGTTTCCTTTTTGTACAGGAAGTAGGCCCAAGACAGTATGTTTCTGTCCTGGTCAAATGAAATGTAGGTGTGTATCTCTGGGCAGGAACTCCCAGAATTCTATCTGGGGAATTCTTGGAAAATTCTAGGAACTGGAGTCTAAAAATACCAACAAAAGCAGGCACACTCAAAAACAAATGGCATACCCCTAGATAGAATAGCTGATGGTTGACAGTTATATGCTGGAAGTTCCTGTGGGGCTGACCTCTAGATTCTGTGTATATTCCTTCTGTAACTGCTTCCTATAAAAGTGCAATTCTCCACTTCTCAGTAGTAAGATGAATTAGGAGATGACCCTGGGAAAATATGGGAGCAAGAAAGAAATACCACTTTTCCATTCTCTTTGTTGACAGATAGTCCCTGTATCCCATTCTGAGCTAAAGCAAAGAATAATGTCAAATACTTCAAAGGTATTTCAGAGGTACTTCAGAGGAGAGAGAGGATTTGTTCTTGGTCATCTCAGCATGCAGGATACGTAATAATGGGCTCAAGTTAGAGGAATCCAGAATTATGCTGAATATTAGGAAAAACTTGTAAACTGTTAGAGCAGTACGCCCCTTCATGAATTGCTGCCTTGTCGTGGCGAAGGGGCTTGAGTAATTCAGAGAAGCTATGGGCTATGCCGTGCAGGGACACCCAAGACGGACAGGTCATAGTGGAGAGTTCTGACTAAACGCGATCCACCTGGAGCAGGAACTGGCAAGCCACTCCAGTATCTTTGCCAAGAAAAACCCATTAACAGAAAATTTTGGGGGTCACGAAGAGGCGGACACGACTTAACGACTAAACAACAAAAGAGCAGTACAACAATGGAACCAGGTACCTCAGGACTTGGTGAGTGCTCCAATGCTGGAGGCATTCAAGAGGAAACTGGACAATCATCTGTTGGATCTGCTTTGATTTGGATTCCTGCACTGAGCAGGGGGTTGGACTCGATGGCCTTACCGGCCCCTTCCAACTCAATTGTTTTACGATTCTGTGTCAATGATGCAAAGCCCCTTTTATGTCCCATCTTCCTATAAAGTAGGCCTACATAAATGACTTAGGCCCTTTTTTCATGTTCTACTTATTTTAAACTAAAAGAAACAATGGCTCTATATTATGATCAGTTAAGGATAAGAGGAATATTGATCAGTTTATTATTCTGTTCCTCCTGCCCTGAGGCTGGCTGTAACTTAGGAAACAAGGAAGACTCTATGGGTCATAAGGTAATAGGGGATTTTTTTTTTGTATTTCTTTCTTCTTGCAGTCCTTCATCACATCCATGAACATGTTGCCTTTGAGAACTGCAGTTGCCTTCACTGACGTTACCAAATGGCCAGATCCTCCACGTGGTCAGCCTAAAGTCTCTTGGAAGCTACCATTTGATTTCTTCTTCCCTTTTAAAGTGGCATTGAGCAAGGCTATGAGCAGCTCAGGCAGCTTAGCTTGTATTTTGTTTATTTCCTTAATGTTGCATGAACTAGGTATCTCATGAAATAAAGAGACATCCCTCAAACAGGAGGAAGAGCATCTGCAGTGAGGGTCATATGCTATGGTGTAACCCAGAATCAGAAGTACTGGTCTTCTGGATAAAGGCATTTTCCAGATACAGTCGATGAAGAGAGAAGGACAGAAGCTGCTTTTCAAGATGACAAGAGATGCTTCTTGTTGTGTGTAAGAACTTATTTATATAACTGTCTGAACCTGTGGTCAGTTGAAAAAACAACAGTCCATGGTGAGCTGGTTATGTTCACATGATATAAAATACAAAATTTGAGTTTCAGCCCATGATAGTAAGTTCTGATTATTGAACCGTAAATGATGTGCCAAATTTGTTTTTAATGTATTTCTTTACTCTCTGTAAAAGATGCTTTGGTTATTAGCCTAGTGCAAATAAGAATTAGGATCCAGAATGATAGGGACTAGAGATGGGGGTATTCGTATATGAATATCCCCCCCACAGGTGGAAATAACGAGGGTCCGGCCCCATGGGGTCGGACTGTCCACTCACCATTCCACCGCTGACACGCTCGACAGAGCTTTCCTATCGCGCCGTTGTCCGCAATAGATTAGCCACTCCTGGCAGGAGGCGGGATGACAAGCCTCTCTGCCAGGTCGCAGAGTGGCTAATCCATTGCAGACAATGGCACGATAGGAAGGCTCTGTCGAGCCTCGTTATTTCCACCTGTGGGGGGATATTTGTATACGAATACCCCCATCTCTAATAGGGACAGGTTTTTTTCCACATTCAGAAGCTTCTGAGCATGTGCCCCAAAAGCCTTTCCAGCATGTATGTGTTTGGATGTGAATTCAGACTGATATAATTCCCAGTCAAGGAAAAGACACAGTAATTATGAATGCTTGGTATCTTCCCTTCTGATAAGAAATATATTGAAATAAGAAGAGCTTTTGAACCTTCAGTCTGCTTTCCCTTCCCTCGTGCTAAAGGAGACCTTGAGTCATTTGATAACTCTTAATTCTGTAATGAACATAATCAACATAACTACTTTATCTTAATGGAGTATGGATTAAAACTGATAGAATTTCTGTTTTAAATATATAATAATCATGTCCCTTTTCATATGACTTACTTTTATTGTACCACTTTGCCTTTACACTAGTGATCACGCAGGCTGCAGCCTTTCCTAGAGAGGTCAACCTGGGACATTCAATACCTTATTTCTCAGGACTCAGTGTATACTCCAGAGTATTAGCCATACTGTGCTGGCAAAAGCATTTGGCAAGAACTGGGCTATCATTTGTTTGTATAGCAAACTGTGTTCTACTTAAGGAGTTATACTCTTTCTGTATTTTGCATTTTACTTAACAACCCAAATTCAATATATAAAACATTAAGGATTATGATCTTGTTCCAGCTACTCTGCCTGTCTGAGGCCCTGGTCACACAAGGCAAATGTTTTCTAGCTCTTCTGATACTTTCCACACCTCTGTTGTACTGAATCGTGATCACGTGGTTTATATCCCAGGAGAAACATCCCAAAAACTTTTAATGGTACCGATTTATTTCCTCCTGTTTGAATCATTGTGATTGGGTACACTATAATATCGGTTTATTTCTTCTCTTGCTTCAAGGGACAATTTAGCACCTTATATATATTATATATATATAATATATATATATATATTTTAAAAATAATATTTATTGATACATCAGGAACAAGGTTCCTTCCACCACCATGCACCCACATTGATCGTTTCTAGCCCCTTTCATTCCGATCGCAACGGAACCCTGCATGGGGGGAGGGGTGTACTCGTGCATGCAGCACGGCAGACTAGTGCATGGGAGGGTGGAGCCCCGCCCAGCAGGGCTGAAAATTAGAAGGAATGTTGATTGGGAAGGGGTTTCTGTTTAGGAAAGGATCCTCTGTTGCACTGGCTGCTTCTGCAGAAATGCACTGCAAACAATGGACATGGGATATTTGCACAGCAGTACAGACAATCACCCCCCATGACATTGGCACACTGACAGGTCAATGTATCTTCCCATAGAAATAAGTTATTACTCGCCAGTAATGTAATGGTGGGAGGGGTGGCATACTTTTACCAATGTATTGATGTTTCAGGCACGGGAAAAAAATGTGTAGTGCACTAATGACAGCCACCTTCCTGGCTTTGATTCTGAAAAGAAGCAGGGCAGATTATGCACACAGGCAATCTTGGTAAGGAATGCACCGGTACAACAAAGGGTACAACAAAGGTACCAAATAACACAACCCTCCTGGCAATGGAGAAATGTTCCGCAATTACACCACTGCTTGGGAAAATGTCTCAATCTTGACTGTGTGTAATATGACCAGAAAAAAACAGTAACGACCTGACTGGGGAATAACTAGAGAACATTTCCCTCATGTGACCAGGGCCTGAGTCTAAAACGGGGGAAATACAATGTTCTACTTTACACTTTCAATACTGCTTCATGCTGTGATACAGTTTGAACATGCTCCCCCCACACACACTGTAATGGCACTTTATATTTCCCCTTCTCAAATAAATGTGGAATAGATCTACCTTGTGGTTGCTTCTTAGTATTTCCCTGTGATATATGAGAACTAGAGATGGGGGTATTCATATTCGTATACGAATACCTCCCCACAGGTGGAGATAACGAGGGTCCGGCCCCCTGGGGTCAGACCGTTCACTCACCGTTCCGCTGGTGCCGTGGGCTCTGCACTCCCTTCCTATCACTCCGGAGGTTGCAGTGGATTAGCTACTCCTGGCAGAAGGCGGGATGACGAGCCTCTCTGCCAGGTCGAAGAGTGGCTAATCCATCGCAAGCTCTGGAGCGATAGGAAGGGAGTGTGGAGCCCGTGGCAGCAGCGGAACGGTGAGTGGATGGTCTGGCCCCAGGGGGTTGGACCCTCGTTACCTCCACCTGTGGGGGGTATTCATATACGAATACCCCCATCTCTAATGAGGACCATATCTTTTCTCCAGTATCTTGAAATTTATAATACGCTGTTACAAAATGATCACCATCTGATAAATCACCCTGAACAAAAGCACTCCTTCCTCATGGCATAGATAATTATTGTCCCAGAGGTAAAAGCATTAATGCCTGCATATGCTGTAAGTCTCCAAGTGGAGGTGGCAGTTCAGAACACATCAACTGTTGTTGTCCTTTTGTGACCATAAGAGGGAGCTGAGAATCAGTCCCGTTTGGAGAATGAACAAAATGACATGCTACAGACTTAAAATATGTGTCCCATGTATAAAAATCCTGTTTCCTATGCTTATATCTCAGTGGTTTTTTAAAAAGTTCATAACCAATTGAATTTTAAGCATCAGTCTATGGTTTTTTTAAATAAAGTTTTTATAAAACTTACGATTATAAAGCTGGATGGATGGTTCATTGGTTTAAGTATATGGCTGCAGAGCTAGCGGTTAGGAGTTTGATTCGCCATTGTGCATCCCAGAAGAGTCAGCCTATGTGGCCTTGGGCAAGCTGCAGAGTCCCAGGATGCCCCCAGAAGAAGGGAATTGTAAACCATTTCTGTGTACTCTCTACCTAGAAAACCCCAAAAATGGTCACCATAACTCAGAATTGACTTGACAGCACATGATTATTATAATTATTATTTAAAACCCGAGGTAGGCAAAAACAGTGACCTACTATCCTGGTCAACGGTAAAATAAGGACACGTTAGCAAAAATTAACCTCAAGGTTCAGGTAAGGTAATTTCAGATCATTTATGGTTTTCCAATTAGAGTGTGATATGAAAACAAATGATAGTGCCTTGGCCCAGTGCCTGGCTTCTCTGTCCTCTTCTCACTTCGGAGTTTGGCACAACAATGTTAGAATTTTTTTTTCCTGGTGACCTGTACCACAGTAATTGCTTTTGAAAGTCATGAGAAATTAATGAGTTTACTGAGCATACCTGCACCACCTGTTTTTCTTAGGAAACATCACTAAACAAACTACAAGTAAGAGGTACAGCCTAAATCTTACCCACCTTTTCAATTGATACAGCATCACTGCATTTTAAACCAGCTAATTGTTTTTATTTACTTTTAGTACAAAAGCACTGTAGAGCTTTCACTGTGGCCCAGCTAAATGCTCTGCTATCAGCAGTCAAGAAGGGGAAGATTAAAAAGATCCCATACTGCCAGTACAAATGATGGCCCAGATGATGGACTGAAACAATATGATTCTATTAAGTTAAGGACTCCATCATTTAATTGCACACCTATTTGGAAGGCCCATATAAGCTGCTATGAGATTTCCAAAAGAAATTTCAAAATATGGTAAATAAAAGCACTTGATTTCACCTCTGATTGAGACATAGGAAACCTTGCTCCTGATACCTACCAATTTTGCTTTCTGATACCAAAGCAGGAAAGTGACAATTCTTTAAATCAGGAGCAATTTGTACTAGACAAAAGAACATAGAGGCAGGGAGAGGCGTCTAAAAGGGGAAAACAAAACCTGACTCTGAGACTATTTCAGTTTCAGAATAATTACACCCTCGTCTGACGTTGGTAAGGCTTTGAAGGGTAAACTCAATTTGCTTTATGCCCCTTCAATATCTAAAAACAATTCTTTGTTCATTATTGAAAATCTCAGTCTGTACCTGACTAACCACTTAAAACTGGTAATAGTCTTAAATTATGCATATGGACAAGTTAATACATACGGTACAGAGAAAGCTATGGAAGTTAACGTTTATCTTCTCAGAAATATAATTTTTTCATTTACTAAAATCAGTCTGGTTTGAGGGCGATCAGACCAACTGGTGCTGATACAAATAACATGTTTGTGAGCAATTTTGTTGATCTAAATATTTTTAAATTTACTTTGCTTTCCAATCATAATCATTTTTAAAATGGCTGTTTGTGAATGACACTGCTGATTAAAAAAACTACGTACAGTACAAATAATTTAAATTTGGTATGTTTACTTCCTTAGTAACTTAGTTGATGGGGATGCTGTAAGGTATGTTTCCTTTTAACTACAGAGTTTTTATTATCAAAAGGCAGGCAAGGCTAATAGCAGCTCTCCCAAATTTGCCTCAAAGCTGTATCATCAAAGGAAATGACTTATAGAAACATCTTGCACTCCTTCTGAGAGAAGCCTCATGAACTCCTCTTTCAGATACTGTTGTACACCAGACTGTAAGAACTCATTCCATCGCCTTAATTCATTCTATGCAGTTTATCTGCATGTGTATTTTAGGAGCTACAGTAAAGTTCAGAAGCTGTATTTTAGATGCACTTAGATCACACACACCCCTTGAATGCACACCTTAACATGATGAATGTGTGTGAGTATGGCAGGGAAGCTGAGAACAATACTGTCAAGAGACTAGATTCTGTTACGGGTCCAGACTCCTAGCAAGATTACCCAAGGCACAATGATGGCAGGACTAAGAGACTCCCATCCTCTTCAGCAGTCACATCAGCAGGAGAGAAGCCATAGTTCCAATGATGATGTGGATAGAGAAATTCCCGAGGGGTAACAAGCTGGGCGGCAACAGTAGTGAAAGGTAACATGGGAACAAAAAAGTAAAGGCCATTGATGGATGGTTTATGAAATTCTTAAAATTGTTAATGACAGTGAAGAAGTAAAAAATAAAAAAATAGCAGATGCAGAGTCAGAATCTTAAATACAACTGTTCAGAGACTTTTATGTGGGAACAATAATAACTATGCAGTAATAATTGCAAAAACGAGAGCAACAACAAAGGGAAAAGGCCAGGTCTCTTCCATATGATGCAAGAAATCTAAAGGACAGTAGAAGAGTTCCTTAAAAATGAACATGGATATATTATCAGGATAAAATAAAAAGCAGATGAAAACTATACTGAAGAACTGTACAGGAGAGATGCAAGCATGACAGATTCCTCTAAATAATATTTTGATGAAGAACTGGCTATTTTAGAAAGGGACCTGAAAGCTGCTCTCAAATCAATTGGAATAAATAAATAACCAGCACTATAGGGGATACCAACAAAACTACTCCAAGCTACAGGAACTATAAAAATCCTAAGAAGAATGGGGCAGCAAATATGGAAAACAAAACAATGGTCCACAGACTGAAACCTCCAATATACATTCCAGTCCCAAAGAAAGAAGATACCAAAGATTGCAATAACTATAAGACCATCACATTAATTTCCCATGAAGCAATGTGATGCTCAAGATTTTCCAGCGATGAGTTTTTCCTTGTGTGGACTGAGAAATGTCAAATGTTCACAAAATTCAGAAAAGGATAGATGCTGCAGATTATTTTGCAAATAGATGTTGGCTACTGGAGGATACCAAAGAATTTTGGAATAAAACCAATCTGTGTTTTTTCTACATAACAATAAAGCCTTTGATCGTGTGGCTCATGGAAAGCTACAGAGTATTCTATGAGAAAGGGGTGTGCCAGAACATTCTACTGTCCTGTTGCATGGTTTATACTCTACCACAGATTACTTCTAAAACAGAATATTGAGATACAGAATGAACACACATGGAAGGTTGGATTACATTCAGATGAAAGAGAAATGAAAATTGAAGTAAGAAACTTAATTCAAGATAAGTAGATGATACCATATTGCTGGTAGAAAATTGCAATGATTTGAAACTACTGATGAGAGTGAAACAAAGTGCAAAAGCAGGATTACAGTTGAAAATTGAGAAGATAAAAATCATTACTACATAGAATTACAGAACTTTAATTTCTGTAAATAAGTTGTTGAAATAGTTAAGGTTTTTTATTCAATCTTAATTCAATCATCTGCCAAAGGAGAAATTGCACCCAGGTGATCAGAAACTTGGAAGATCAACTATGAAGAAACTAGAAATGCATTAAGGCTATGTAGCTGACGATCAAGACAAAGATCATGCATACGATTACATTCCCTATTACTGTGTGAAAGCTAGATAGCGAAGAAAGCAGATGGGGAAAAAATCATTCTAAATGTGGTGGTGGATGAGAGATGCCATGGATTGCTAGAAAGTCAATAAAATGAGCTGTTCATCAAATCAAGCTTGAACTCTCACTAGAGCTCAACTGATTACACTAAGGATATCATACTTTGGACATACTATGGGAAAACAAGACTCCCCGGGAAAGACAGTAATGCCAGGAAAAGTGGAAGGCAGGAGGAAAAGCAGAAAGACCTAATATGAAGTTTATTGAGTCAATAAAGGAAACCACAGCCTTTAGTGTGGAAGATCTGATCAGAGCTTTTAACAATACAGTAGGTGCTTTTGGAGGCAATTAATGCACAGGGTTGTCATAAATCAGAAAAACTTAGTGGCACATAACATGAACTCTCTCTCTCTCTCTCTCTTTTTTTTTTTTTTTTTTTTTTTTGGCATGTTCTTGGTATTTAGTAAAAAAATTTAAATCCTGTTTCAGTAGGGCTTATTTCCAAGTGACTTCCACTTAGGACCCCAGCCTAGATGATGTGTTATTGAATCACAATTGTTCAATGCAAGTTATTTTTATGTTTCATATTTCTATTTCTTGGTTTCCTAGCACACACATCTTACATACTGACTGTAGGGGTCAAATGATTCCTGTGTGAGTCTTAGTGGTAAAGTACATTTTGCTTGTCTGGGTTTTGACTGCACAGCGCATGCAATAACAAAGTCCAACTTTGTTGACTTTATCTGTTTAAGCTGGAGGCCATCTCCTGCATGGAATCCTAGGAACAGATTGTTTCCCTGACCTGACCTGTTTCTCAAAAGAAGCTTGAAGTCCTGAATTGCTTTGTTTCTTCTGGCTCAAAATTAAACAGTATTGTGATATAATCTATCTGAACAATATGATTAACATCTCTTTAAGCTAAATGGTCACCTGTCTTCTCACATGGGTGTCAGCTGCTGACCTGACTGCAGTTTTCAGCTGTGTAAGTCCAGAGTTTCTACTTGAGAGGGACTGTCCCATCAGTTGTTTTGAAACAACTCTCAGATATGTGAGCAAAGATCCAGTTTTGTGAAAGGCAGAGACTGTGTTGAATCCTTGTTAGCCAATAGAGTCAACTCCAAGATCTGAGCAAAGAGGAAAGGGGCAGTGAGCACAAGAAATTCTTAAGCAACACTTTGCTCTGTTTGTCTAGCATGGCTCTTCTGCTGGTGGGACTTAAGAAAAAGCAGACTCTTCAACATCTTTATTTTTATTTTATTTTTTTTGTCCTATTGTTTAAGAATACCATGATGTGTGAAAGGATGCAACAACATGGCGGTTATGCCATGGGGTTCCCCAGGGCTCAATATTGTCCCCCATGCTGTTCAACATCTACATGAAACCATTGGGAGAAGTCATCAGGAGGTTTGGGCTAAGGAGTCAGCAATATGCTGACGACACTCAGCTCTCTCTTTTTCCACCAATCCACGTGAGGCAGTCTCTAAACTGAACTCGTGTCTGGACCTGATAATGGACTGGATGAGGGTTAATAAATTGAAGCTTAATCCAGACAAGACAGAAGTGCTGTTAGTGGGTGGTTTGTCGGACAGGTTAAAGGGCCATTTCCCTGCCCTGAATGGGGTTGCACTCCCCCTGAGGGACAGGGTCCGCAGTCTGGGGGTGCTCCTGGACCCCAGTCTGGCCCTGAAGGCCCCGGTGGACGCGGTAGCCAGGAGTGCCTTCCTGCAACTGCGGAAACTGTTCTAGCTGTGGCCCTACCTGGACGAACGGAGCCTCATGACAGTCACACATGCACTGGTAACAACCCATTTAAACTACTGCAATGTGCTTTACATGGGGCTGCCTTTGAAGATGATCCGGCGACTACAACTGGTTCAAAATCGAGCTGCACGACTGGTGGAGGAGGAGCCGCGAGAGAACATATTCAGCCGATTCTGGCCAGGTTACACTGGCTACCAGTTGTTGCCCGGGCCCAATTCAAAGTGCTTGTTTTGACATGTAAAGCCCTAAATGGCTTGGGCCCTGGATACCTGAAGGACCACCTCCTTCCATACGAACCTACCCGGCAACTGAGATCTAGCCAGAAGGCCCTCCTAAAAGAGCCGTCCTTCAGTGAGGTGAGAGGGATGGCCTGTAGGCGGAGGGCCTTTTCAGCAGCTGCCCCCGGTCTTTGGAAAGCCCTCCCAAACGACATCCGACTGATGCCAACGTTACTGACATTTAATTGAAGTTTTTAATTGAAGGTTTTAATTTTAATTAATAAGTCATGGATCTAGATTGTTTTTGTAGATTGTTTTTGTTTTTATTTTTGCTTTTGTAGAATAGATTGGTTTTTAGTGTCTGTTTTTAACTGAACTGTTTTAATTAATGTTGGAAGCCGCCCGGAGACTCTTGCAGAGTGCGGGCGGCATACAAGTCGAATAAATAAATGAATAATAAATAAACTTTTCTGCCCTACCTCAGTAACTGACAATAGACGTGAGTCACGTGACATGTCTGTTTTAAACTGATTGTTATCTAGCTTGAAATGTACACTGAAATGCCGGAAAGTATAAATTTATTTTTACAGTAGTCATATGAGGTAGTTAAGTCTGCACAATATCAGATTTATAACTGAGTAAGGATTATTATTTGGCTTTTATAGCTGCAAATCCAGTTCTGCCTCCAATTTTAAATGACATTGTGCTACAGGGATCCACAGCAAGAAGAAAAAAGTGCAGTTTGCTGTTATGAACGTGTATTTGTCTATAATAGTAAAAGAAGAAATGTGATTGTCTGTCACTGTTGTAGATTCAAGACGGCGAAACCTAGACATCTTAAACTTGGTGTGCATACTCAGAAACACCCGGGGGGGGGGGAATAGGCTTTTAAAAAGTATTAATAAATTTACATTTCTTTCAAGTTTGCAGAACCAGTTTCAGTTAGTAAGTGGCAAGCCTCTTTAAGGAGGGAACAGCTGCATGTAGGCCTGTCCACACTGTGAAATTTGGTGCAATTCAGCCAGTGCTTAAAAGGTCCTTATCTTCAGTGCAATCTGTTTTAATTCTTGGTACTTGTCCCTGAAGGCTGAACAATGAGCTATTTTGCATCTCAATGAAGCGTCCCAAAAAGATTGCAGGCTCTAGCCCTATGCCAGAAATATACCGGCCAGTTCCTAAAGGGGAAAGATGCATTGTTTTAAGTAGAAACACAACTGGACAAAGAGTGCTATAAGGGAACCATATGATCCCATAACTATATGTCAGTGTGGACAGGCTATGCAGCTTGGAAGTAGAAAATGCTGTCTCAGGAACAAAGTTTCAGGGCTGTCCCCTCTTCACAGGTATGGACCGGGCAGACCCCTTCCTCAGAGGCCTCTAGTGATGCATCATGATAGCAGGCATACCTAAGGGTTCCAGCAGCCAAGGGTTCCAGGAGGCCTTGGACAGCACTGTGACATTGCTTGAAAGTTATACTTCTTGTGTATTGCCGAGTATTTCTTCTAGTATTTCTTATTATATGCATATTATTAATATAGAACAAAGTTCTGAGTGAAAAGTGTGAATATTAATGTTCATGTCTGAAAAGTCTTGTGTGAAACAACTCTCGAACGGGTAGGCCTGCAGAGCTGTGTTTCATAACCTCTATGCCAGTGCTTATACTTGGGTGAAATTGTGTCAGAACTCTAAGCTGGAATCAGTGAATCATTTAAGCTATCATAATCAGTTACATTCTGCCAGCTACAATAGAAGACTAAATTCTTCAAAAACCTCCAGTTTATGAATGTGAGATATTGTGCTTCTGTTTCCATGATTCAAAACGTCAGAAAATGGCCCAATATTGCTGCACAATATCAGGCCTGTGTTGTCAGCAGGAAAAAGGATGCCAAGCTTTACATACGAACAGGCAGCTTGAAAGTTGACAACACCAATGGTCTACACCCCTTGTATTTACTACCAATCACAAAGTGATACTAAGTAAGGGAAAATCCCAGAAGCTGACTCCATTATTTATTAGTTAATGACTTCTCACCCAAGCACAAAGCAATTGTCAAGGCTGTTTTTTGACGCGTGAATGGTTTCAAAATTATCTAAATTATAATTTTTTGTCTAACCACCCCATGTTTAGAATTGACTTGTGGATTTGCTCTGCGGCACTGTAACATCCCTGCACTCTTGCGCTGTGATAATAGTAATGCAGACAAATCACCAGTCCCATAGAGTTCAATTGCAGTCCTAGCGATTACTGCCAAAACGATGTCAACGGATTATTTGAAGGTTTTATTTGTGTTTTCTATCCAAACGTTTGGAGGGCAATAATCGGCTGTACTATCCCTCCATCTTAACAGGGTCAGGCACTCTTTCTGTCCCCATTACCATGTTTGCAAAGCGAGAGCAAAAGGTTTGCAGTAACTGCACTTGAAAGGAAAGGAAACGACTCGCTTTCCAAAGCTGTTGGGAGGGCAAGCAAGCTGGCGATCGCGTTGCGTTACTTCAAGAACAGCCGACGACTATCTGGTCCCTTCCCTCAGCCATCGAGGGCAATTAACCCAAAGCAGCCATTTATTTTTTCCCTCGAAAGTCCTATTCGGAGGAGAAAGCAGACGACCCAATGGCCCAGCCGGTAGCACGGAGCACAAGAAGAACGACCCCGTTTTGGAAAGAGCAAGGCATAGGCGGGACGAAGACAAACAGAGGAAGACAAAGTTTAAAAAAGGAAAGCGAACGCAGGCGCCACGAGGCTACCACGGGGAGGGGTGGGGCATGAAGGGGGCGGAGCCATTCGACCGGAAGTCCTTCCACTGACATCCCCTCCCGCCGGCCCGAGCAGCTGGGGGGTGGCGGGTGCGTTGCGCCCCCAGTTCCGAGAGTTCGTAGGTGAGGCTGCGGAGTGCAAGTGTGTGTTTGGGGCGGGGGGAAGGTTAGGGTCCGATCGCACCTTGCCTTGTTTCCTCTCCGCGTATACGTTGGGGGGCGGGGTGGATGGGGGGTCCTGCCAGCCGTGGAGGCGCGGGAATCACCCCTGTGTTCCTGCTCGTACGGAGATCTGATTGTGTGGAGGACACATTCTCTTAATTCGCATTAGTTATTCCCTTAGCTTCATTAGCACTTTTTAATCGTCTGAATGCGCAAACAGACGCAAAAGAGGCGGGCTTCTTCCGTCCGTCTTTTTATCGGTTTAAGGGCAGTAGGTTTTTAGTCCGTGCTAATGATCGTAAATGTGGAAACAGAGCACTTAAACACGTCAAGTAAATAGGATTATTATCCTGTGTATTGGACTCCAGAGGGCCACGGGGTACGGGGTCGTCTTCTCAAGAGTCTGGGGCATCAGCAGAGAAATTTCTGCTGTCACTTGTTGTGGTAGCATCTGTTGGCACTCCACCTTCACAACAAGACTTTGTTATGGTCCTCTCTTGATAGTCATGCACAATCCCCGTATCATTACTTTGAGTAGGCCTATCAGCTGATCGTATTACTAAAGAATGGCAGTTTCCTGATGGTGCCTCTGATAGTGTTTAATGTCAGGAAAGTTGTGACCATGCAAAGTGATTGTCATCTGAAAGAATGAACAAGCAAGTCAAGCAGGGCTTATGCAAACGGAGGTTATATCTCAGCACAACCTTTGCATTTATTGACTCTTTCCGGCTTGATAAAACTTGTACAGCAATTTTGGAAAGTTAAGATAAGTTCCTTGTGAGAGGGCAGATTCCAAAATTACTATAAAGTGAAGGGCAAAGTCTTATTCTGTATGAAAAGTGGTTATTAAATAGTGTAGCCATAAATACTTGTATTAACCCCAGGGCTCTCCTTGTGTTTATAAATGAGGGGGCAGTCATTACAGCGGTATCTTAACTTTGGATGAAACTGAGGTCTCGTCTCATAAAGGATTATTGAAAAGGTAACCTCCCCACCCTTTCCCCTCTTCTAAGTTGGATGCTCCATCAGTTTGTTGCTTCCTTTTGGTCTTTTAAACAAAGTAGATACTGCACATCAGTTTCTGAGTGAGGTTGGTTTTAAAATTTTGCATGGTAGTTTTCTCTAGCGAGTAGCACAAACTTAGCTTGCTTCTGGTTAATAAAATCTCTTTAAAGCTTGTATACACAAGTCTGTGTAACTCTTTTCTCTATCCATTTCTCAACTTCTGTGTCTCCCTCTTTACATATCAAATTGCATTTGGGGCAAAGGTCAGTATTTAACAATGGAAAGAGAGGGATCTTCTGTTCTTTTTTCTTTTTCTTTTCTTTTTTTATTTCTGCTGTCTTTTTCCTTTTCTTTAACTGCTGGAGAGGAGAAGTTGTATATTTCCAGGCTGCATTATTTAAGGCATTAGATTTTATATACTCACTGGAATAGGTGCTGCCTAGCAGTTGTAAGTTTGGAGTGGGTGTGAATGCTCTCCTGAGTGAAAGATGTAAGGGCAAACACTTGATTGTAAAATCAATGATATGTAAATAGAGTGTTGTATATGCCAGCTTGCACTGGTATGGGGGTATTTATTTGATTTATATACCACCCTTTAGTGGAAACGCTACTCTGGGTGGTTTACAAATTAAAACATGGAACCCCACACGACTCCATATAACAATACAATCAATATGGCAGTTCCTCAAACTAGATCTAGAATAATGAATCCAATGATCTTTCCTTGGCAGGCATCTAAATATAAGATCATATATGAGATCTTGGTTGTCTTAAAAGTTCCCAATATTTTTTTTAAGCCCAAGAATTCAAATACTCATTTCCTGTCTCTGCCTTCAGGTACGTCATGTTGTATAGCATACAAAATAGACAGAAATAAAAACCATTAAAAAGATAAACATGTGTCAATGAGGTTGGAAAAAAAAACTACAGTATAACCATTTTGAAATGGCTGTTTTTCCTGTTACATTCAACCATCAGTATGATTGTTGCTCTGTAGAATACAAGGAGCTAAAGGGATTTTACCTCCAGCTGGAGCCAGCAAGTGGGTTGAACGGAGTAAACGTTTGTAGATAGGAACAACTGTAGCATGGGATCATTTTTACTTTCGTCTAGCATCTTCTAAATGTAGCCAGTTTTACCAAAGACACAGATTAAATCTTGTTTTTGAAGCTTTTCGTAAGGCCTGCCCTTGAACAGGAATTTTCCCCTGGTTTGCCACTGCTTGTTTGGATCGGCATATAATTGCCAGGGTGGGGATAGCAGTAGTTTTCCTTTGAAATGCTGTGCTCCGACCACTTCAAATTGCCAGGCCAGACTAGACAAGCTGGATTTGCTATAAAATGTGTAATGCTCTAAAGTAACATTTTCCCAAGGGAAGCTTGTAAGGCTGACATATGAAGTAATCTAACCAGAGCAATACAGGTGAGTCTTGTCATGGTATCAGATTATTCTTATTCTTTTCAATTTAAGCACTCAATGTATATGATGCAAGGCTACCACTTGTTCTCACATCACATAAATAGAAAATATGGTTTTCAAGTGATGTAAAGAAATCGCCATGGATATTTTGCACTAAATCTTTTTATTACCTAGAATGAATTCTTACTAATATATCTGCATTTACTTTTTACGTCTGGTTATTGAAACAGGGATCTCTGTCTCCTTCACTTTGTCATAACTTGTATTGTGAGGTTGTAGGATAATAACGGCGAAGGACAAAAACTATTGAGGATCTGTTGTGAGGTTGAAAAAATGTTGATCCAAACAGGTGTTGTTCTTTTTAGTTTACTGTATCTCTTTTCAATTGTTGAGTATAAAAAAGGGTAACAGTAATACAGTTGTAATGGTGAAACTGAGCTAGGTTATACCAATATTGTCCATTATGTGAAATACCATGCAGCAATGTACTTGGAGATATAAGAGTTGAAGAAAAATACTATGATCGAATTATAGTATAGCTGAGACCTTTATTAAAGACACACTTCATAAACTGAAATCTAGCATATGTCTGTCATTGTGGGAGCCTTGGGGGACCATACTGCCACCTGCTGCCTTCTTCAGTGTGGCACAAGGAGAACTTCACAGGAATGCGGGCATGTGTTTCTGCTGACCTTTAAAGACTGGCCTGCTGCTGACTTTGTGGAAATAAAATCAGGAATATGCTACCCTAAAACAAGGTTTGCTGATTCACATTAGCAGAAAATCCAGCCCAGAATCCTGTTTCTGAATAATACCAATTGTCATACGAATAAAAGTTTAGTCAGTTCCCTGAAGTCATAGCAGAATTTGCTTAAAGGCTTGAATAGTATAAAATGTTTTGTAAATGTGCAGAATTGGGGACAAAACCTGCCACCTTGGTGCCATAGTATTGAAACAAGTGTGCTGATTGTCAGCAGTCCAGGTTAACACAGAACTTAAGTGATCAAGATAATATATTTGTAATGATGGTGGTGGTGGTGGTTAAGAACTGGCTTACACATTTCCTTTGTCTCGAGGGAGTGTGATGGGCCCTAGCTTTTCCCTCATCCTTGAAGAAGTAGAGGTGGACCTTTTCCTCCTGTAAAATTTCTTTGGGAACACAGTTCTAAATCACACATTCTTTCCCAGTGTTCTCCTTCCACAAGAATATTATCTGTATGTCTGATGTCCCTGAAACATGAGACACACAAATAAAATCATGCTATCTTCCAATGAACAGTTGCAAAACAAAAGCAAGCTCATTTGTTAAATGCGTATTAAGGCAAACTCATGTTAGATTCATACAAATGTTTGCGGGAGGTATTTGTGGCTTGCTGTTCTCTAGAATTCGTTGTTATTTCTAATAGCAAGTTTAGTTAATTTAATGCTGATAGAAGTGGAGCCAAAACAGGGACAATAAGAAACATGATGAGGTGATCAGCATTTTCAGGGGATCTAAAGCCTTATGGAATGTAACTGCATTTTTAAAAACTGACTTCCACCAAGAACAGTCCAATGAAGACTGGCTGTGCTCAGTTGCTATGGCTTCTTGAATGTCCTTTGGGATGAGAGACAGAAAATGGGGGCAGGGAGTAGAACAGCATATCCTGGAGAAGAGTGTGCAGACTGGCTGCCCTGCAGACATCCCTCCTGAACTAGAGCACTTCTGTTAGAAAGTTAGGATATATTTTGTCAGAGGCCCTCTTGTCCTCACGACTGTGGTCTCAGGGTAGGAAAGAGCATGTGGTGGAATGTGTGGATTGTGGCATGATGCTTGTTATTGCTACAGTATAGATTGAACAGCTGCAAAGTCATCACCCTATAATTGTCGCAGCAAAGTTATCTGGGCCACACTTTGGACATTACAAGATGGACATGTCCTAATGAGAACATTTTGATGCAAAACAATTGCCGTTGACTAGACATCTATGAGCATCAGTGTCCAACCTTGGTTATGTGCATGATTCCCACTGCTTTTTTTGACTGATTGCTCATTTCTTCCTCCCAGTTACACTCAGTGACATATTTATTTATTTATTTATTTATTTATTTCATTTATACCCCGCCTATCTGGTCAATTGTGACCACTCTAGGCGGCTTACAACACGCACTAAAAACAATAAACAAAAACATAGATTAGACAGGAAGCTTTGGCTACCAGGGTGAGCCATATGTCTGTACCATATAGGTATTTTGAGCATATATTCTGGTTTGCTGATTTAAAAAAATGCATAGCCATAACAGAGTAGTCTGGGATTAGACTCTCCCAGGACATTGTAATCTATAGCAGAGTTAATCGCCATCTCTGTCCTACCTACATCTCTATGAGTTGCAGAGCTTTTGCCAGCAACATGAACAAATGTAAATTCCCAGGAGATTCCTGGGGAGGAGGAGAATGTTACAATTTATCTTGCTTGCCTGCAAGGACAGGACAAGCTAGAATTTACAGCCCTAATGTGCACTAAATCCTTTGTGCTACTATCTGTTTCAGTTAAAAGCAGAAAAGAATATGTGGGAAATTATAGAAGTTGTATTTCAGATGTGAGAATCCTGCCACATAACAGAACTGTGAGATGCTCTGAGCAGGTGATTCTCACCTCCACAGAAAGGGTATTCATCCTGTTTGGGTTTTTGGGTAGAGTTGCCCTTTCTTTGCGATAGCAAGTACACGATTTAGGGGTATTCCTAGACCCAGGCTTGTCACAAGTGACTATGGCACGGAAGTGTCTTACCAGCTGTAGCTAGTTTGCTACCTGCCACCATGACTGAATAGGGATAGTCTGGCGATGGCAATGCCCACACTAGTAAACCCCCCCCAAGTCAGAGTCATATGATATTTTAGGGTCAAAATGCACATATTGAGGAAATAGATATATGTCTTACTATTATGCTATTCCTTCAGGCATACACTTCTTTACAGTTCTATACCTGAGCAGTCACAGTTTCAGCAGTTTAAGGTAGCTGCGAACTGTATTGTCTGATTCCACATATGTGTAGCTGCTCAGAAGCCTCAGGTAGAGTAGAGTAGAGCTGCCGGAGCTTTAATTGGTGTGACTATCAGTTTATCCATGCTTCTCCAATTTTGAGAGTTCAGGATTTTGCCTCTTTATTTCCAGGCCCACCTCAAGGTCCTGGTAGGTACTCTGTTTTATTCATAAAGTGCTCTTCGCGAGTAATATAATACTTGAAACAATAAAATACATCTATGAAAAGCGATAATGATCAATGGGAAAATGCACGGAGAACAGAAATCCAGCCATATCCATTGATCTCTCGTAAAATGCCCAGGTAGAGATGTGGGTGGTGAAAAGAGAGGGCCCCATAGATTCGGCTCTGCCTTGAAGCCTTCTCCTCGGCAGCCTTTGTTGACATTTCAGCCTTCCGCTTGGATTTTGTGCTGCAACGTGGAGCTTTTACATCAGCCACAGCTGCCTGGTGTGGTGTGAGGAGGCGATGCCTTTTTCTTCCAGGAGTCTGGTTGCATCAGCTTCTGGTAGGCTGCTGTCTCTTTTTCGGAGCTACTGTAGTGGCAGATCCAGTTTTGGCAGCGGCAGCTCCTAAGGAATCCTAATTAGATTTGGTTAGGAGTTTGGGAATTAACTCTTTTCCCCCCTGAACACAGGCGTGAGCTGCTTCTGTCTGAAGGCTTGCTTCCTTCCCCATCCAGTTTTATTCTTCATAAAAAGCAGGTACAAGTGCTAAGGGTTGGGACTTTCTGTACCTGGGGCAATGTTTCATAAAGGCAGTTTTTGAATCCATATAGGGGACTGCTCTGGCATTTACATAGGAGGTTAGTGGTATGAATCTAAAGATGGGAATGAATGTTGTGTAGCATCATGAAATGTTCATGTGCTTCTTTCCTGGTCTCAGTGCTACAGCGGTGTTTGGCTGTGGAGGGTTTGTATTGGTAAGGCCTGAGGGAGACGCACTGTCACAATTGTCTCTTCGATATTAGTGTTGTCAAAATGAGATTGGGGTGTAAGCATCTTGTTACTATCACCCTTCTTCTACTTGCTACCTCACAGTATCAATGGCAGCAGCATAATCTTGTAAAGGATTGCATTGGTTTACTATTTGACTTGTGGATTTGAAGCAAAGGTAGCAACTGGATTTAGCAATATATTTCGGTAGTCCTGTATTACAGCTCTGTCTAACAAAGTGACAATCACATTTAACTGAAAGCAAGCTTTGTGGATCTTACTGAGGCTTGGTATTCTGAATGCCTACTCAGAAGCAAGTATCAAAGTAACTAAAAAATTGGTTTGGTGAATTCAGCTGCTTCTATTATTATTTTTATGTGCTCCATCATAGTAAACATATGCTGACAATATCACTTTCAAGTTAATTTTTTGTAATGAATATTTCAAAAATCCATAGCCTTCTTTACTGAGTTGTATGGATATTAAAAATTGGAAAAGTTACAATGTTAAAAGAACCTTTTAACTTCTTTCACATGTTAGAATGGCTCTTGGTTGTCTCTCCCTCTCTCTGTGTTTGATAGCCAGAATCTTGTTGGGGATGTAGACCAGATAAGTGGAATTGTATAAAATTGTGACAAATTGCCACTGATTAATGAGTTGCTGTTCATATTCCTTGTCATGTGCCATTTGTGTGACCTGCCCTTTGAACCAGACACACAAGCAGCAACTCATTAATTAGCAGCAATTCATCAATACAGTTTTTTCAATTACACTGCTGCTGGCATAGGTCGCTAGTAGGGTTCTAGCTGATACCAAAGGTGGAGGAATTTCAGAAGAGGAAAGGGGCATTATACAAAGGCCTTGTCTTTATACTGCAGAAGTAAATTGCTTTGCAGATTTCTAGTGTGCATTGAGAATTTGAAGATCAAATACTTGGCGATACTTCAGGTATACTGTGTATACTGTGTATTACTTATTTGATAAGCAAAACAATGTAATGATATAGGAAGCATCAGTCTTAATGAATTTCACATTTAGGAGTTTTGCAGCAATGTAATTGATGATAGCAATACTATTTTTAAAAACTAATTTCAAAAGCATTGATACCATTCTTAAAAAGAAGGACATTTCATAGGGTATATTTTCCACCCATTGGAGAGCTGGGGTGGGGGGAGATGCTGATTCCTCCTTCAATTGTCCCGGTATGCTGCAAAGCTTTGACATGTATGTGTCTGGGTGGGAAAACTATCTGGGCTACAGTTCTTATAGCTATATATGTAGGCTTCCTTTTTTTATAATTGCAGGTATTGTTGAATTCAGCAAACTCTTCACAATGCTGTACCGGGCTGCTCTTCTCCCTTCACTGCGTTCGTCAGGACGATTCTGGAGGCAATCTGATGTAGCTGGCTGCCACCCTTGTACGTATTTGAGAAAAGAGGGCTGGGCATAGTGGTCCTTGTATCAATGCTGAAGAATTGGCAGGGCCAGGCCAATGACATTTTGCTTCCTGAAGCAGACCAACAAATGGTGCCTGCCCCTGGTCATGCTGCACTGTACTCCAAATCAGCCAAGTTGTTTTGGCATAGGAGACAGAAAATTCTATTAGCGCCTTTTCCAGTATTTCTTTGGCAGCATAAATGCAATAATAATTTGCTGCCACTTCATGACACCCCCAAATCTGTTATCTGAGGCAGCTGCCCAAAGCTGCCCACTGACAGGAGCATCTCTGAGAACTGGAAAATATTAAAGAACTAAAGTCTGAGTATGATTCAAGGCTTGCGTTCGGATTCCTCTGGCTGGCTACAAGCAGATAAAATGGCGGTAGTGTGTCCTTGATGACAGCCTATGTCTGCACTGCCTCTTACAGCCATGCTGAACCGTTGACCTACATTGTTTACAAATTTTTCTCATAACTTTTTTTTTACCCTGTCCTATTTTTTTGTTGCTGTTCAGTTGAAAGGAAAAATGTGTGGTGTGATAAAGCCAAAACATATGCAAGCCATGTTGTATATAGTTTCGTTGCTCTCCCTTAATTGATTCTATATATATATATATATAGAATGTTTATTTTTGTTTGAATTTTTATTACTTTTTGCAAATAAATTGACCTTGGGCCTAGATGTCACTTGGACTAATATTTTCTGTCATTCTGGAACTGGATGGTTGCTCAGGATGGGTGGGTAGGAGGTATTCAGATTTTTAATGTCTTCCCTTCCTTTCCAGACATCTGGGATCTAGGAAAAGGAGGAAGGAATCTGATGCATTTGTTATGTTTGAATCACAGGCTTACTGGCTCCGAACCTGGTGTTGAGGAATACATCTGCCCGAGGCTGGAGTAACATCCCTTTTATCACAGTGCCCCTCAGCCGAGCCCACGGCAAATCCTTTGCTCACCGAAGTGAGTTAAAGCATGCCAAGAGAATTGTGGTGAAGCTAGGCAGCGCTGTTGTGACTCGCGGAGATGAATGTGGCTTGGCCCTTGGGCGACTGGCATCCATTGTTGAGCAGGTAACTAGGCGAAGGGACTTGGGGTGATTGCTTGGCCACTTGTTTTCCTCTTTCCAATACCTAAGCAGACTGGTGGATTCTAAGGTTGTTAGCCCTTCACGTTGGCCTTAACTGAGGGCTGGGCAGAGCAGCAGGAATGTAATTAATATCAACACGAGAAGACAAAATGTCTCAGGCTTCTTGCCTAGAATGATGGTACTTCAGAACTTGCTCATAACTAGCAATAGTAGCAGATCCCTAGAGTGGAGAAGGGACTGGAGCAGAGAGTCTCTTATTTAAAGAGCAACAGAGGTTACATATTACAGTGGTGCCTCGCTAGACGATGTTAATCCGTTCCACGAGGATCGCTGTCTAGCGAAAACATCGTCTAGCGAAGCACGTTTTCCCATTGGAATGCATTGAAATCGCTTCAATGCGTTCCAAGGGAAAACGCAGTCGTCTTGCGAAATTTCCCATAGGGAAACCTCGTCTAGCGAGTGAGGGTCCCCATAGGAATGCACTGACAGCTGCACTGACAGCTTTTGACCACTAGTCGGCGCACTCCTATGGGGAAACCTCATCGTCTAGCGAAATTCCCCATAGGGAAACATCGTTTTGCGAAGCGCAGTAGCGCTCGCAAAAAGGCATCGTCTAGCGATTTCCTCGTCCTGCGAGGCAATCGTCTAGCGAGGCACCACTGTATTGACTTCATTTATATCACACTTTCCCTCCACATGATCTCTTCCTCCCTCACTTTATCCTCACAACTCCTTTGTAAGTCAGGCCAGGCCCAGAGGATGGGGCTGACCCAAGGTCACCCAACTCACTGGCAAATTGAGCTTGGACTTCCTAAATCCTAGTTAGACATGCTGGCCACATTGGCATTTGCTGTGCACTGATGCCAACCAGATGTATTCTACCCTGATAGTGTTGTAAAGAAGCAGGAGTTCCAGAGAAATTTTAAAAAAAGAAGAAGGTATTGCAGGGAGAGGAATAATTATATTTTCCGAATTACTGCAAAAAGTATTCTGAGGATTGTCCCTTATTAACTGCCTTTTCTCGACCTATTTTGAGCAGCACCAAGCGCTTTTATCAAAAAAGCAGAAAAAGTGATATGGAAAAATATTTTCCCATGGAAGAGCTGGCACAGTCTGTGGAACTGGGAGCAGGACAGGATGACCCTAAAACTTACGACAAGTTCCTTCTTTTCTGTCTGCAGGTATCGATGCTGCAAAACCAGGGGCGAGAGATGATGATTGTCACTAGTGGGGCTGTGGCATTTGGGAAGCAGCGGCTCCGTCATGAAATCTTGCTCTCACAGAGCGTGAGGCAGGCTCTCCACTCGGGGCAGAACCAGCTCAAAGATATGGTGAGTAGCTGGGACAGTCGGGGGTGTCCTGTTGGCAGTGTTGTGCATCCCGCTGTGACATGCTGATATGTTTTCCAATCTGTGCAGGCCATTCCTGTGCTAGAAGCTCGAGCCTGTGCTGCTGCTGGTCAGAGTGGGCTGATGGCTCTGTACGAGGCCATGTTCACCCAGTACAGCATCTGTGCAGCCCAGGTAAGAAACTTTGTATGTGCTACACGGTCTCACAGAGGCCTAATACGTCCCTCTTGGTTCCTTATATCTGGAACTGATTCCTCCATGGTACTTCCCTGTTCCCATTTGAGCCCATTTGGGCTTAGAAGTCTTCAGAGAGATACTTCACTAAGTCAGTGGTTCTCAAACTTGGGCCCCCAGATGATCTCAGACTGCAACTCCCAGAAATCCTGGCCAACACAGCAAGTGGTGAAGGCTTCTGTGAATTGCAGTCCAAGAACATCTGGGGACTCACATTTGAGAACTACTGCTCTAAGTCTTACCATATCTCAAAGGCATGTGTGGTAGGAAACTTAAAGAAGGGCCTTCCTAGTGGGTGCTCCTAGGCTGTGAAATTTCATTCCCGGGGAGATTAGGCAAGCCCCCAACTTGCCTTTCCATCAGCTGTCAGGCAGGCTTTTGGCAAATAACCACTTGCTCAAAAGGGGACTTTGAATGGATGCATGCTGATGTGTTTGAAGATAGCTTTTAATTCACCTGATGTTTGGTTGAGTAAATTGGTTGAATTGTGTTTTAATATTATAACTTCCAATGTTTTAATCTGTACCTTTTCCATGTTGGGAACCTCCCTGAGTCCCAGTTTTGCAAGAACGGTGGGATAATAAAGAAATAATAAAATTTCCCAGGAGCTTTACCCCTGTCAACCCTATGACTTGCTCCCAGTCCAGTAGCTGCCAATACCTTAGTTTCATCACTCCTTTGACTGTGCCACACCTCCATGTACCTTTTATGTAGTCAGGTCCTTAGGGTGACTTTTCAAATTTCACAATTGGTTAATGTGACTTCTGTCACTGGAATGGATTGTACATGATGCCCCTTCATTTGCCTTGGTTTGACTTAATAGAATGTATATTCTCTTGATGAAAGAATTCAGAAACTTTTTAGTTTGTCTGTTTTTCCATTTGTGTGATTGATGGCTTTGT
Organism: Intellagama lesueurii; assembly: GCA_037013535.1. Classification (NCBI taxonomy): domain Eukaryota; kingdom Metazoa; phylum Chordata; class Lepidosauria; order Squamata; family Agamidae; genus Intellagama; species Intellagama lesueurii. The sequence continues at coordinate 217,185,943 of JBAJHW010000003.1, forward strand.
TCATACTGAAACTGATAGTGGATAATTTTTGTCAGAGCAGTTCTTTTCTTCTTTCCAGATTCTGGTCACTAACTTGGATTTCCACGACGAGCAGAAGCGTCGGAACTTAAATGGGACCTTGCATGAATTGCTACGGATGAACATTGTCCCCATCATCAACACCAATGATGCTGTGGTTCCACCCCCAGAGCCAAACAGTGATCTGCAGGGGGTAAACGTGGGTAGTGCATTGCAGTGGGTGGTTGGTGCTGTCTTGCTTATGGACCTGCTAACACGCTAGTTCTGGGCTGTGGTGTGCACTAACATTGTGATCACTCTGGATTCTCCAAGTTGGACTGGTAGAGCATGGGGGTGAGTAGAATCCTACAGTGCTGGAGTGCCTGTCTTTCTGCTTGTGGTTGCAGTGCATTAAATAGGAGTATTGGGTGTTGCTTGCAAGTTTGGCTGTTGACTGGGTGCTGATGGCAGAACATTTCACCATGCAAATGCTGCTAGTGCACAATAGCCATGTTTGTGCTTTTCTTTTTGAAGAATTGGATGAGGATATGGTACCTCTCACCTGGTTAGTATTACTGACTTCTGTGTATATTGCAGGTAATCAGTGTGAAGGACAATGACAGTTTAGCAGCACGGCTAGCAGTGGAAATGAAGACCGATCTCTTGATTATTCTTTCAGATGTCGAGGGTATGAATCCTTTTTCATTATCCATCCAAATTGGTTGTGCAGTCCTGTCAGAATTCTGTTTCAGGAAGGATCTGTCTCTGCTCATTATCTTGGGTTGCAGAGCAGGCCTTGAAAAAGAGGAGCAATTATCACATTTCTCCTGCTAGTTAGAGACAGAGGTGTGGAATCTGTTAAGTTACCTAGAGTTGAAAAGGATGGGGTCTTCTTTGTGGAATAGATTAATGTCTTCCCAAATTGTGTGAGCATCAAAGGAACAGAGCTTGTTAGACCCAAAAAGAATCAGAAGCTTCACAATCTTCTCTCTGGCTTTAAATTCTGATTCTTATTACCTTTTTGTGCAAAAGCTCGTAGGATGAGTGATCTTAACAATATGGAGCAAACTAGACAGGTAATACGTCTGTGCTCCTGTTTCTTTCCTTGATTGTATCAGTCTGCTCACTTTCTTTACTCGGTGTTTGGTACTTTCCATTTGCCACCAACATGATACTGTAGGGCGACACCAGAGCACTGTGGTTCCCATTTTGCAGTGGACAAATCAAGCTTGTGACTAGAGATGGGGGTATTTGTATACGAATACCCCCGCAGAGGTGGTGATAACAAGGGTCCACCCCCATGGGACCGGATGGTCCACTCACAATTCCACCACTGCCACGAGCTCTGGGATCCTTCCTATCACTCTGGAGCTCGCAATCTGTGAGCCACTCTTTGACCTGGCAGGGAGGCTTGTTGTCCCGCCTCCTGCCAGGAGTGGCAAGCCGATTGCAATCTCCGGAGTGATAGGATGGGAGTATGGAGGTTGCGACAGCGGCAAAATTGTGAGTGGACCATCTGGCCCCATGGGGCTGGACCCTCGTTATCGCCACCTGTGCAGGGGTATTCATATACGAATACGAATAACCCCATCTCTACTTGTGACGTTACTTTATGCAGCCTGCTACAGTAAATGGTAGCCATGACTTTCTACGCCCCTGTTTCCTTGTACTTTTCCCCATCCCTTGATAAAAGGGCAAAAGGATGTATGTGACAGAGACTAGAGTGATGGAAGTAATGGGAAAATGTAGGAGGATTAAGGAAGGAATGGGACAGGATGCAAAATACATAGTGTAGATCTTTGGGAGTGCTAGATTGCTGAGAAATGAAGGAAGCTCAGGAAGGGATGTCTGTATGTTAGAAGTAAAATGATGTTTTACATTTGATTATGTAAGTGGGCAGGTATGTGGGCTACAAAGCCCCCATCTGGTTTCCTCTTAAGATCTTGTTTGTGCAAAACTTACAGCTACTTTACTCCCTCTTTTCCTCTGCCTAGACTCATGCAGCGCTTTTTGACCATAATGCTGTTGAAGATACAGTATATGCTTCTAGCACATCTCCATCTCTTTCTTTTAGGACTCTTTGATAGCCCCCCAGGATCAGATGATGCAAAGCTCATTGACATATTTTATCCTGGAGACCAGCAATCAGTGACTTTTGGCACCAAATCACGGGTGGGGATGGGAGGCATGGAGGCCAAGGTTGGTCAAACTTCACTCTGGTTTTGCTTGTGTTCTGTTGTGTACTGGGGAAAGAGAATGGCACTTAGCAACAGGTTGAGATCTTTGTTAATATATTTTATGATGACTATTTCAGTTATTATAGGGACGTGGTGGCGCTGCAGGTTAAACCGCAGAAGCCTCTGTGCTGCAAGGTCAGAAGACCTGCAGTCGTAAGATCGAATCCACGTGACAGAGTGAGCTCCCGTCGCTTGTCCCAGCTCCTGCCAACCTATCAGTTTGAAAGCATGTAAAAATGCGAGTAGATAAATAGGTACCACCTCGGTGGGAAGGTAACGGCGTTCCGTGTCTAGTCACACTGGCCACGTGACCACGGAAACTGTCTTCGGACAAACGCTGGCTCTATGGCTTGGAAATGGGGATGAGCACCGCTCCCTAGAGTCAGACACGACTGGACTAAATGTCATGGGGAACCTTTACCTTTACCTATTTCAGTTATTGGAAATAACAAAATGCATATGTGTGCATCTCCATGGCGTATGCTCTGCCCATTATAAAAATGTAAGTTGCTAATATAAACTGTTGCCTCTGGATTTAATGCCCTGTAGTAAGGTGTTGATCCTTGGAGAGTTCTTAACTTATACCAGACGTTACAGAAAACAGTTGCTTTATATTGCTTTGAAAGCATGCATATATTTTCTTATTTTTAAGATGCATTTTTCCTTTATAGGTGAAAGCTGCCTTGTGGGCTCTCCAAGGAGGTACTTCGGTTGTGATTGCCAACGGAACTCACCCCAAAATCTCAGGCCACGTCATTACAGACATTGTAGAAGGGAAAAAAGTTGGCACATTTTTTTCAGAGGTGAAGCCTGCAGGTACGTTGGGAGTGGTCAGGAATATAAGTAGTACAGATGCCGAAGAGGAAGATCCCTGCTAGAAATGGGGATTTTTGTTTTTTGTTTTGTTTTTCCCTGGGAATGAAATTCTAGTATAGGAAGGACATTGGGCTGCATATCAGCAGCAGGTGTGGTGGAAAGTTAGGATCCTGCAGGGTGTGTGCGTGTGTGTGCAGAGTGCAGGTCTAAAATTTGTGCCCCATATCTGTGGCCCTGAAGGTGTTAAAACCCCATCCAAGAACTTAGACGTGGAAAGAGTAACTTCTCTAAATATTCTTCTTGGAAAACAGAATAGCTGCAGTTGATATAGTTGCAATTGATTACAACATTTCCTTCATTTCTCAAAAGGTCCGACTGTAGAGCAACAGGCTGAAATGGCTCGAACAGGAGGCAGAAGTCTGGCAGCACTAGAACCCGAACAGGTACCTGCCTATTCAGTGTATATTATGCTTTGAAGCTTTCAAAAGCAGTGCAAGTGCTTTTTAATAAATACACAAGACTAGCAGTCGACCCATGCAGACATCAGATCTTGCAGCACTGAGCACAGGAAAGAGCTGGTGTGGAAATTGCAACAGTGATTCTTTAACGTTAAGCTTCCTTTATGGTTCTTAAGATTGATTAATGTATTCTCGAAGGCTTTCACGGCTGGGATCTGATGGTTGTTGTAGGTTTTTCAGGCTGTTTGGCCGTGTTCTGGAGACATGAACATGGCTGTTTGGCCGTGTTTTCCAGAACACGGCCAAACAGCCCAAAAAATCTACAACAGCCATTGATTAATGTGTTAGCTTTACTAATGTAAAAATGCAGTTTAGCACATAGGTTCCTAGCCCAGGTGCTGATCCTTCAGCAGCTCAACCCTGCTTGTTTTCTGCTAGCATAGGATAGCAAAACAGGGGGATTATTAGGCTTCTAATGGAGCATTTGGGTTGGTGAACTGTGGAGGTTTGATGCCTAGCCTGTATGGTGAGAACTCAGTAGCCTAAGCCTGTGGCACTTAGAAAGAGGGGGAAAGGGAAATAAATGAGGGTGGTTCTGTAGCACAGGTATTCTGAAGAATGATGGTGGAGCAAACTTGAGTCCCAAATTAAAGTGATTAGGTACTCATCCAGCAGCGTACAGGCAGGCTAGACTACGAGGGATAAGCCAAGGATCTGGCAATGCAACTAGAGATTGAATTGTGAAGTGGGAGGATCTCATAGTGCCATTGTTATCAGTATAGTGGTGAGAGAACAGGTTACATGTATGGAAGTGACTGATGGTTTCTCGTGTGTCTTATTACAGAGAGCAGAAATTATCTATCATCTTGCTGACCTTCTGACAGATCAGCGAGAAGAGATTCTTGCAGCCAACAAAAAAGATATGGAAGAAGCTGAAAACAAAGGTAATATTTGCAGAATAAAGAGTTTTAAAAACACTGCATCAGGAGTAGGAGATAGAAACAGTTTTCCATTGGCCCAAGGGGTGATGCAGGATATGTCTAAGGCTGCCATGTTTCATTTTGGCAATTTATAGAGATTAGACAATCAAACGCTAGAAACATCTAGACATTTTATGCCAGATTCCCCTGAAATACTGAAACTTGTCTGCAATTTTGGCTCAGTGCTTTCTCATGAATCATCTATCCCTCTCTGGGCTCAATGACTGTTAAGGTCCCTTTTGGCTCTATGAGTTTGTCAAAAGAACTAAATTCTAGTGCTAGTCAGAACTCATTTATTCTAATCTGGGGCATTCAGTCTATCTCTAATTGCATATGATAGACAGGGTATGTACATGACATACAAGCTCCATGTGGCCCCCAGTTGCTCCAGGTACAAGCCCCAGTGACATTTCTCCAAGGCCTTGCTGAATATCTGAGCAGCTATGAGAAAAAAACCTGGCAGCTGCTCAGAATGGGGATAGGTGGAGGCTTTTGCCCACATTCGTGCACTAATGATCTTCAGTAAGAATACTGTTTGTCTCCCAAAGAACAGCTGAGTACCGTGAGTGTTTCTCTGCAGAGGTAGGAAAACAGCATTCTGTGTGGAGCAGTCTCAAGTAGGAGAGAGTGAAGCTTTCATAAACGTAACAGGAATTGCTAAATCCCAGTGAGTAGGAGTGGAAAGATCTAAGTCTCCCTATCCCTGTATGTTTTCAGATGCCACCATGGGCAATGTCAGGGGCAACCATTAGGGCCAAAAATGTGTATCTCTCCGTGTGAGCTACCAGGTAAAGGGGAGTCAAGGTCACAACTAAGATCATGCTGTCCACAAGGTCATGTTTTCTCCCAAATAAAAATGCCTAACCAACTAAGACGGGCTGGCTCTCAGGCTAGATACAGATCTTTGGCTCATAGATCTGCATCAATGAAGGGACAGATGAAGAATCATGCTGGATCAGTCCAGAGGCCTAACCCATCCAGCATTCTATACTCAGAGTGGACAAACAAACAGTTTCGTGTGAGTGCAGAACAATAAGCAGTGCAACAGACTGTTCTTGCTACAAGGGCCTTGATGGTTATCTTACTTCAGGATAAAACTTCTAAATACTATGTTTTACCAAAGATTGGCCTTAGATTACTTGAACTGTACCTCCGCTTGGCTTGCGACCTGATAACGTGAATCCTGACTTCTGCATCTCTTTCAGGGAGACTGGCCCAGCCTCTCTTGAAGAGGCTCAGCCTCTCAACCTCCAAGCTGAATAGCTTGGCTATTGGGCTGCGTCAGATTGCAGCCTCATCACAGGACAGTGTGGGCCGTGTCCTGAGAAGAACACGGATAGCGAAAGACTTGGAACTGGAGCAAGTGACTGTGCCTATTGGGGTCTTGCTGGTGATTTTTGAATCCCGACCTGACTGCCTTCCTCAGGTGAGTGAGAAACATGAGCTGTGAAAGAACAACGTTAATTTGTCTTGTTATGGATTGGAAAGAGCTCGTTTTATGGACTTGTTGACTTTCTGGACGCCAGAGGAGGGAAATGATCCATATGAATCTGCTGGTAGTGCATGTTTGTGTGTAGTAATTTATGATAAGAGTTTAATTTTGGTATGGGTATGGGTTGATAACCCCTTCATGGATTGCTGCCTTGTCGTGGTGAAGGGGCTTGAGTAATTCAGAGAAGCTATGGGCTATGCTGTGCAGGGACACCCAAGACGGACAGGTCATAGTGGAGAGTTCTGACTAAACGGGATCCACCTGGAGCAGGAACTGGCAAGCCACTCAGGTATCTTTGCCAAGAAAACTCCATGGACAGAAACAAAAGGCTAAAAGATATGACGCTGGAAGATGAGCCCCTCACGTTGAAAGGCATCCAACATGCTACTGAGGAAGAGCGGAGGACAAATACAAGTAGCTCCAGAGCTAATGAAGTGGTTGGGCCAAAGCCGAAAGGACACTCAGCTGCGGACGTGCATGGAAGTGAAAGGAAAGTTCGATGCTGCAAAGAAAAATACTGCATAGGAACCTGGAATGTAAGATCTATGGACCTTGGTAAGCTGGATGTGGTCAAACAGGAGATGGCAAGAATCAACATTGACATCCTGGGCGTCAGTGAACTAAAATGGACGGGAATGGGCGAATTCAATTCAGACGATTATCATATCTACTATTGTGGGCAAGAATCCCATAGAAGAAATGGAGTAGCCCTCATAGTCAACAAAAGAGTGGGAAAAGCTGTAGTGGGATACAATCTCAAAAATGATAGAATGATTTCAATACGAATCCAAGGCAGACCTTTCAACGTCACAGTAATCCATGTTTATGCACCAACCACTCATGCTGAAGAGGCTGAAACTGACCAATTCTATGAAGACTTACAACACCTTCTAGAACTGACACCAAAGAAAGATGTTCTTGTCATTATAGGGGACTGGAACGCTAAAGTAGGGAGTCAAGAGATAAAAGGAACAACAGATAAGTTTGGCCTTGGAGTTCAAAACGAAGCAGGGCAAAGGCTAATAGAGTTTTGTCAAGAGAACAAGCTGGTCATCACAAACACTCTTTTCCAACAAGAGGCGACTCTACACATGGACATCACCAGATGGGCAATACCGAAATCAGATTGATTATGTTCTCTGAAGCTAAAGATGGAGAAGCTCTATACAGTCAGCAAAAACAAGACCTGGAGCTGATTGTGGCTCTGATCATCAGCTTCTTATAGGAAAACCCAAGCTTAAACTGAAGAAAGTAGGAAACACCACTGGGCTAGTCAGGTATAATCTAAACCAAATCCCTTATGAATACACAGTGGAAGTGAAGAACAGATTTAAGGAACTAGATTTGGTGGACAGAGTGCCTGAAGAACTATTGATGGAGGCTCGTAACATTGTACAGGAGGCAGCAACAAAAACCATCCCAAAGAAAAGGAAATGCAAGAAAGCAAAGTGGCTGTCCAACGAGGCCTTACAAATAGCAGAGAAGAGAAGGGAAACCAAATGCAAGGGAGATAGGGAAAGTTACAGAAAATTGAATGCTGACTTCCAAAGAATAGCAAGGAGAGACAAGAGGGCCTTCTTAAACGTACAGTGCAAAGAAATAGAGGAAAATAATAGAAAGGGAAAAACCAGAGCTCTGTTCAAGAAAATTGGAGATATTAAAGGAACATTTAATTTAAAGGACCTAACAGAAGCAGAAGACATCAAGAAGAGATGGCAAGAATACACAGAGGAATTATACCAGAAAGATCTGGATGTCCCGGACAACCCAGAGAGTGTGGTTGCTGACCTTGAGCCAGACATCCTGGAGAGTGAAGTCAAGTGGGCCTTAGAAAGCATGGCTAACAACAAGGCCCGTGGAGGTGATGGCATTCCAGTCGAGCTATTTAAAATCTTAAAAGATGATGCTGTTAAGGTGCTACACTCAATATGCCAGCAAGTTTGGAAAACTCAGCAGTGGCCAGAGGATTGGAAAAGATCAGTCTACATCCCAATCCCAAAGAAGGACAGTGCCAAAGAATGCTCCAACTACCGTACAATTGCACTCATTTCACACGCTACCAAGGTTATGCTCAAAATCCTACAAGGTAGGCTTCAGCAGTATGTGGACCGAGAACTCCCAGAAGTACAAGCTGGATTTCAAAGGGGCAGAGGAACTAGAGACCAAATTGCTAACATGTGCTGGATAATGGAGAAAGCCAGAGAGTTCCAGAAAAGCATCTACTTCTGTTTCATTGACTACGCAAAAGCCTTTGACTGTGTGGACCACAACAAACTATGGCAGGTTCTTAAAGAAATGGGAGTGCCTGACCACCTTATCCATCTCCTGAGAAATCTATATGTGGGACAGGAAGCAACAGTTAGAACTGGATATGGAACAACTGATTGGTTCAAAATTGGGAAAAGAGTACGACAAGGCTGTATATTGTCTCCCTGCATATTTAACTTATATGCAGAATACATCATGCGAAAGGCAGGACTGGATGAATCCCAAACTGGAATTAAGATTGCCGGAAGAAATATCAACAACCTCCGATATGCAGATGATACCACTCTGATGGCAGAAAGTGAGGAGGAATTAAGGAACCTCTTAATGAGGGTGAAAGAGGAGAGCACCAAAAATGGTCTGAAGCTCAACATAAAAAAAAACTAAGATCATGGCCAGTGGTCCCATCACCTCCTGGCAAATAGAAGGAGAAGATATGGAGGCAGTGACAGATTTTAATTTCTTGGGCTTCTTGGGACAAAAGCGATGACAAACCTAGACAGCATCTTAAAAAGCAGAGACATCACCTTGCCGACAAAGGTCCGCATAGTCAAAGCTATGGTTTTTCCAGTACAGTGGTGCCTCGACTTACGAACGCCCCTACTTACGACCATTTTGAGTTACGACCAGCTCCAGCCGCAAAATTTTGCTTCTACTTGCAACCGGAGCTTCCACTTACGAACAGAAAAAGGCAGGGAAAAAAGGTGGGAAATTCAAATTTCTAACTGTAGGTGGCGACAAGGCTGCTTCTTTGTAGCTCTTTCGCCCCAGCAGTTAGAGAGTGTGCGTCATTGTCGGAGGCTTTACTGCCTCCTTCTGCTTCTGAGAGCATGTGTGTGTGTTTGCAGGGAGGCTTCGGGCTGCCTTGTAAGGTAAGGTGCTGTTTTCTGCTTTTTAAAAACTGTTCTGGGTGTTTTTGCAGCGTGGTTTTGAGCTGGGGGGGTTATGTTTCTGTGCTGTGATGGGTCTTGGGGGGTTTGTTTGTTTTTTGGTTGTTTTTTCCCCCATTTCCGATGGGTCTTGGGGGGTTTGGTTGCTTTTGGGGGGGTTTCCCCATTTCCGATGGGTCTTGGGGGGTTTGGTTGCTTTTTGGGGTTTTTTCCCCCATTTCCGATGGGTCCTGCCTGCTTCCCTTGCTTTTTCCTTTGTTTTCTTTGCAATTCCGACCTGCCCCCTTTGATCTCTGTGCATTTCCGATCTGCTCCGTTTGTTTTCTGTGCATTTCCAATGGGTCTTGCACGCTTGATTGCTTTTCTCCCCCCCCCCCTCTTCGGCCGGAAGGGATTAATCACGTTTCCAATGAGCCTTGCAGTGATTTTTTTTTTTGTTGATTTTTTTCTTCGGCCGGAACGGATTAATTGCATTTCAATGCATTCCTATGGGAAATGGTGCTTCAACTTACGACCATTTCGAGTTACGTCCATCTTCTGGAACGGATTATGGTCGTAAGTGGAGGCACCACTGTAGTGATGTATGGAAGTGAGAGCTTGACCATAAAGAGGGCTGATCGCCAAAGAATTGATGCTTTTGAATTGTGGTGCTGGAGGAGACTCTTGAGAGTCCCCTGGACTGCAAAGAGAACAAACCTATCCATTAACCCTGAGTGCTGAAGGACAGATCCTGAAGCTGAGGCTCCAATACTTTGGCCATCTCATGAGAAGAGAAGACTCCCTGGAAAAGACCCTGATGTTGGGAAAGTGTGAAGGCAAGAGGAGAAGGGGACGACAGAGGACGAGATGGTTGGACAGTGTCATCGAAGCTACCAACATGAATTTGACCCAACTCCGGGAGGCAGTGGAAGACAGGAGGGCCTGGCGTGCTCTGGTCCATAGGGACACAAAGAGTCGGACACGACTTAACGACTAAACAACAACATGGATTGATAGATGTTTTGTAGGAAACTTCATTTCCCTCTCATTTGGGGGGGTGACTCTCACCGCGAAGAGTGAGGTTCGCAGCTTGGGGATACATCTGGACCCGGCGCTCGCCATGGAAACACAGGTGGCGTCAGTGGTCCGTTCCGCCTATTTTCATCTTTGGCGGATTGCCCAGCTGCGTCCCTATCTTGATGTTGGGGCGCTTACCACTTTGGTACATACGCTTGTAATCTCGAGATTAGACCACTGTAATGCGCTCTACGTGGGGCTACCTTTGAGGTTGATGCGGAAGCTCCAAATGGTGCAGAATGCGGCGGCCAGACTTCTTAGTGGGGTGAGAAAATACCATCATATCTCTCCCACTCTGGCCGCTCTACATTGGCTGCCCGTTCGGTTCCGCGTTGACTTCAAAGTTTTAATGATTACGTATAAAGCCCTAAACGGTTTAGGGCCTCGATATTTGGCGGAACACCTATTCCCACCGAAATCTACCCGTATCACTCGAGCGAGCCAGGAGGTGAGGTTGAGGAGCCTAACGCCGAGAGAGGCCCGGAAGGAAAAAACAAGAAACCGGGCCTTCTCGGCGGTGGCTCCTCGCCTTTGGAATAAGCTCCCTCCTGAGATTCGCATGGCCCCTTCGCTGGGCATTTTTAAATCTCAACTAAAAACTTGGATGTTTAAGCAGGCCTTCCCTCCAGTCACTATTTGATTTTTTTTTCCTTTTTCTTTTCTTCTTTTCTATCTTGAATAATTGATTTTGATGTTATATATTGATTTTATATTTAAATTGTTTTGTTTTTAAATGTTGTTAGCCGCCCAGAGTGGTCAGCGGACCAATTGGGCGGGATATAAATACAATAAATAATAATAATAATAATAATAATAATAATAATAATAATAATAATAATAATAATAATAATAATAATAATAATAATAATAATAATAATAATAATTCTGTTCTCCTTTCTGTCTTCTTAAAAAGTTGTCGAGGCAGCCACTTTTTCTTTTTGCATCAACAGTACAGTTTACCTCTAAAGCTTACTGCAGGTAGTCCTGTTTAAGCCAGTAGTCACTAGACTCACAAACTGGAAAGCTTCTACTGGGCTGCAGATCCTACATGCATGTCTGCACATGTTGGCTAGGGATGTTGGGATTTATAATGTAGGACATCTGGAGGTAACCAGTGTAGGTAAGGCTGTTGCAAAAGACAGAAAGGTCTGCTACTGCTGTGAATGTATTTCCTAACACTGGTCTTGCTCCCTTTGTGATTCACCCCCTGCTAGGTATCTGCTTTGGCTATAGCCAGCGGAAATGGTTTATTGCTTAAAGGAGGAAAAGAGGCATCATGCAGTAACCAGCTCCTCCACCAACTGACACAAGAAGCACTTTCCATCCACGGTGTGAAGGATGCAGTGCAGCTGGTGAGTACTTGAGGGGTAAGGCAGCTTGAGAAGGAGGTAATGTGCTTATGCTGGTATCAGAACCAAGATATTTTCTTTAGAAAAAAAGAAGCCAGATGTTCTGGGTTTTTTTTTTTTTTAAGACATGTTTATTTCTTGAGGTAATGCATAACTATGTCTGAAAGAGAACCTTTGGTGGGAAAAAAATCGGCAGTTTTCCTCAGTAAGAATGAAGCATGTTTATTTCATACAGGGCAGATATTGCTAATTGAAATATCTTGGCTGCATAAATCTTACCAGAAAGTAAGATTTTTTCTTTCTCGCTTCGTTATGTTGAGCATTGCTTATGAAAGTTACTTTTTGGGATGACAAACCCAAGAATCTCCTTGCCACTGTGGCTAGAATCTATGCTGAGTGAAGGATTTTGGGAACTGCTTTTCCAGGCTCTGGGGTTGCAATACCATAAAGCAAATCTAGATCATTGGGTTCTTGCAGTACAGGCAGGCCTTCTGGACTGGGCAAGGATGCTGGAAATAATCAGCTCCCTTCAGAGCTCTTCTAGATATTTTCTTCCCTTGTGAATGCATATGGTATTGTGTCAGACATTACCTTATTTATTCTACAGTCCAGCTATACTTGTTCTTGGCTGTACACAAAAGCATAATTGTCTCTAAAACAACCAGGCTCTTCTCTAAGGCATGTCCCAGAGTGGACAAGCTTGCAGTCTTACAACATACAGACAGCCACGCATTTCCCACCACAGCTTTTAAATATGTATTGATTTGTTTAAACTGTTTTTTTTTTAGAAACTTGGCTTGCTTGGTCTTTTCAGGTAAATACCAGGGAGGAGGTGGAAGACCTGTGCCGTTTAGAAAAGCTAATAGATTTGATTATCCCTCGTGGCTCATCTCAGTTGGTGCGGGACATCCAGAAAGCTGCTAAAGGGATCCCTGTGATGGGACATAGTGAAGGAATTTGTCATGTGTATGTGGACTTGGAGGCCAGTGTTGAGAAGGTCACCAGAATAGGTAAGAGGACAAAAATCTTGTTTTTCAATTGGCCGGACTGAATGAAGGATGTGATGGCAGAGAGGATGAACGTTCAACAGTGGTCCCAGTTCACCGGCTTATTTTAGATGATCAACAGCTGTTTGCAACATACCATTCTGTGTAACCATTTGTCTAACCTTCATCTAGTGAGAGACTCAAAATGTGAATACCCTGCAGCATGCAATGCCTTGGAGACGCTGCTGATACATCGGGACTTGCTGAGAACTCCTGTGTTTGACCAAATCATTGACATGTTGCGCGTGGAACAGGCAAGTGAAAAATGGCTGCCTTGTATGGAGTGAATGTGAGGGATGAGCTGGCAGGAGTTTCTCTGTTGTGAGTTGCTCACTGAAGGTAGAATACAGCAGATACAAACCCTGAGGAATTTGTTAATGCATTACACATGGTAGGGCATAGGTTTTTCACACAACACCATTATTTTGAACATAGCATGGAGTTTAACCTTGAAAACACATTTCCGTTGGAGCCAGCTTTTGTAGTGGTACAGGCTAATCTTGAAGTTCTGCAAGGCACCTATCTGTCTAACCTGGACTGGAAAGCCACCAGAGACAAGTGTTTAGAAAGCAGGTTTCTCTTGAAGTCATCTCAGATTTCTTGGAAGATATGAATTTTATGTTTGCTAAACTTCTGCAGGACAAGCATAACTTAAGATATTTAGTTCCTACAATCAGTATTCTTGAAGGAGGACTTGGAGGGTTGACTAGTAAACGTACCTCTTCTGCCACCCCAGAGTCTGAAGGCACTCTGAACAACATAGAAAGAAGTTGCATTGTTGTCCAGCAGCCACAACCCATAAAATGGCTGCTTCTGTGTAGAATGTACTAAGAAACTTACATTGATGTCTTTGAAGAAGAATTCACTAGAAAACCCTATAGAAAGACTCATAGGAATCTGTCTTGTACCAAGTTTAGACCATTGGTCTATCTAGCTCAGTCCTGTCTACACCAGTGACAGGGCAACTTTGGCAGAGTGTAGGAGTATTTTTCAGATTGGCCAGCAGCTTGAGGGCTGCACTTCGAGGAGGCATAGCTGATGTGTTGAAGCTTTGGCCAGAGTAGCTGATGAGCATTCAAAATTGCTCTCATTTACTCTCTTAAAAATAAATATAACGACAGAATCACTCTATATCAAATAATGATACGACTTCTTGAGTTTCATAAATAAAATAAAAATTAATTAAGACACTTCTGGCCTTAAATATAAGCCTCCTTTTTTAACTGAAGAAACTTTGTCACACATTCTGCTGGCCAAATATATTTTTGAAAAAACATTTTTTTCAAAACTTTGGGAGGGCAGAGGCTGCATGTAGATCATGTACTGTCCGTTGCCACTCCTGGAGTGTCATGACTGGTTGCAGCTCCTCAAGAGTTTCCAGCAGAGGAATTTCCCCAGTCTCGTCTGGATGGTGTCAGGATTTGAATTTAGAATCTTCTACATGTCAAGGAGGGTATCCTCAGCACTGAGTTACAGTCTTTCCCCACATGGCATTGTGGGTGATCACGGAACAAAGGAAGGCTAATTGCCTTAGAACAAAGGAGTCGACAGCACGGATGTCCGAACCAGCGGAGCCTACTGGCAACGCCCCGAGAGCTCTTTTATTGACTTAGCATGATTTACATAGTATGTTGTGAGAGAGACAGATAGGATACTAGTTACCTAATCGTAACCAGGATTGGCTGAAATAACCCTTTGATCTTATGCTCTACCTTTAAGCGAAAGGGCAGAACAAGGGGTTACCCCGCCTGCTGGCAGCTGCCGTTTCCTGCCAGGAGTGTATGCACGTCACTGGAACAGAATGCAGCTACAACCTTCAAGCAGAAGTTTCCCACATGGCATGGGTTGTCTTTTTGTGTAGAATATCCTTTATTGAAAGAAAATGTTCTGAAGTGTTTTGTGGTCCTCTTAGGTGAAGGTTCATGCTGGCCCAAAATTTGCCTCCTACCTGACATTCAGCCCCTCAGAGGTGAAATCGCTCCGTACGGAATATGGAGACCTGGAGTGCTGTATTGAAGTTGTGGACAGCATGCAGGATGCGATTGAACATATCCACAGATACGGGAGTTCCCATACGGATGTCATTATCACAGATAATGGTGTGTGGCCAGGGTGACTGTTCTTAGGGCAGCCTCCTTCAGACCGATGCCTACTAGAGGTACTGGCTGGGCTGTAACTACCATCATATGGGAATTGGAGCCCAACACACATCTCCGAGGCTGTCTTAGTGCCTTAAACTGTACATGTCTCAAGCCTGGGGGAAGGCTTCTGATTTTGCATTTCACCCCTTCTAGGATTGGGTTTAGGCCTTTTAAATCAAACCTTTTTAAGAAACAGGAAGTGATCAGCTAATCACTTCCAGTATTGAAAAAAGTCTTTTAAAGACCTGACACAGCTCCCTGGCTTCTAAGGGGTGCAATTTGTATTTTGGGTCTGGAGATGTATGTGGTGTGTTTTGGGAGGTCTGTGGTGAGGGGTCTAAAGAGGTTTAGGAGGCTGTACTAGTCCCTTTAAGGGAAACATATACAGCCTCCAAGCTGTGCTTTTCCCATCTGTACATTAAGGGTTCTGTAGTTGTGTCAGTTCACATGGGGTTTCCTATATTAAACAAACATCTACTGAAGCAGAATTGTTTTTTAAGTCTGCACACTGTTTTGTTGTAAATCACGGCACATTGAGCCTTTTCTCCTTCTGCCTTTGTCAGAAAAAACAGCCGAGTTCTTCCTTCAGCATGTGGACAGTGCTTGCGTCTTCTGGAATGCCAGTACCCGCTTCTCAGACGGCTATCGCTTTGGGCTCGGTAAGTGTGCAGGTGCCAGGCACTCTGTGCTGTTTGCAGTCAAGCCAGACCATCTGCTTGAAACAGAAACAGTTTGAATTCAGGAGAAAAGGGTTAGCTTGCCTTTTTCATACAGTCTCATCCTGTAAATAATAATAATAATAATAATAATAATAATAATAATAATAATAATAATAATAATAATAACAACAATAATAATAATAACAATAACAATAATAACAATAATATGCAGAGGGATAGTATAGGTTGCCATAGCTAATTGATCAGATATCAAGAGGTGTTGATTGTGTCCCTGGCCATGTGCCTGGTACATGCACCAGTGCCAAAGCAATGTACACCATTCCTCTGTGAACACCAATTGGATTTTGATCTACGTGTTACAGAATTACAGTCATCTAGGAAATTTAAAAGGAAAAAAACCCATCTCTCAGGGTGCTATTGACGTCTGGAGTAACAAGTAGAGGCTAACCTCGGGCAAGAGCCTTTATGACAAGAAATGTGGATGCTGAAGACACCCTTTTAAAGTTGTGTTGCAAGACATGCACATTAGAGGTAGTCATTAACAACAGCACAGCTGGTACTGCCAGTAATATGTAACAATCAGCATATGGGTAAAACTTGCATTTCTGAGCACAACATGCAGGCAGTTTAGTTCAAGGTGGTAATTCTAGTGGAAAGAAACTGTGATACAAATGACTTGATGAACAGGAAGTATTTTGCTGCTATACATTTAATTCTTATGATGCTGTGTCACAAAAAGGAGCCCACAGTCCTCTGAGGTACATGACTGACTGGTCAGGACCTCAAAGATAATGCATGAAGCATTTGGGGGGAACATGGTCTGATAATTGTAACTTGGGTTAATAAACTGGATAATAGTATTTTCCCCATTCAGTTTCTTGCTACCTTCTGTGTAATTCTTCCATGCTTTCCTTGTAGGGGCCGAGGTTGGCATCAGCACATCACGCATCCACGCCCGTGGGCCAGTGGGAATTGAGGGCCTATTGACTACGAAGTGGCTGCTAAGAGGGGAGAACCACATAGTGTCTGACTTCTCAGAGCAAGGGAGTATGAAATACCTTCATGAAAATCTTCCCATCCCTCAGAGCCAGAGGAACATCAACTGACCACTCAGATGGAGAGTGTGCTATTTATGGACACTGTTACGCTTGTGGAACCTAGTCTGGATGGACCTTCACTTTCAGGCATATAAGTGTTTCCTGCACTCTAGACTTCCTGGTCATTTGCGGGGCTGGTTATAAGTGGTGACTTGTAGGCCATGGTTGGCGCCCCAAAGTTTCATTTTCCCACTCACACTCCGTAGATGACAACAGGTGCAGATGATCCAAGCACCCTCACTCTAGTAAGGATCCCTTTGTCCTTTTAGGTCAGAAAAAAGAACTTTGGCTCTCCTTACTTCACTCCAAGTTTGGGGTTGGTAGTGGATCTGTTTGTTGATCTCGATGTCACTTCTTACCCTATTCCAAAAATGTGTGTGTGTGTGTCCTCATGCTTTCCTTGCTATGGGAAAAGATTAGGATAGAAACTGTTAATCTTTCTGCTTCCTTTGGAGATTTGAAATCTGAAAGGTTGCTGTGAAAGTGCTTTACCACTTCATATCTTATTTAAAATATTATAACATCTTAACTACATTCTGTTAATGAATGAATTCATCCAAACAATGCTTTTCATGCTCAGTTTCTTTTAATTGCTGGTTGATTTGGGGGCAGAGAGACAATTACCATTGTATAATTATGATCCTTTAATGAATATTTGTACCAAATATTTGTTCATGCCTTTTATATGGACTTTTGTTTCCCCTGAGAGATTGAAAATATTTTTCAGATTACTTGGTTTTTCAAATAAACTTCTTTGCAAAATGACTGAGATTTGACAAGTTTCCCCCCTACAGTGTCCATTTGCTGGTACATTCCTGGGATGTGGTGATGGGGGCTTGCATTTGTGTAGTTGCATGTGCCTTGTACAAGTCTCGTGATGCTGTTAGTGTTGCATAATTCATTCAGTGTGCAGAATGCTTTATGGTCCTCCAGGCTCACAGAAACACTATATTCATTGGTAGGACTGGATCCCAGTAATACACCTTGTCAAACTGATAGCAGGTGGCAAAGCAATGTGAGGGTGGAGCTGGTATCTAGCTTTGGGAGGAGACTCCACTTTGCTCACATTTATTGCCTGCTGGCATTGGTCTTCTCAAGCCTCTAACTTCTCTTCCTTCAGTTTTTGCAGATTTTGGTCGAGCAGGAAAAAAGGCATCAGCACTTTAGCTGCTGCATATATTTGCCATTCTGAGAGACAGTGGCTACTACTGGCCAGTTCATACACTTGCCTAGCTTATTGATCCTTTTGTGAGCAGTGATGAAACATGTTCATGCCGTTTCCACTTTCTCACTCTTTCTTGTTCACATGTTCACTCTGATGTGATTCAGGGGTTTGATGTAGGTAATCTGGAGCACATACACACACATGCAAACTGTCCTTTTAATGAAAAATATTGTACAGTAGGTGCACATGGCTATATGCACAAAACATTACTCCATAGTGATGCCACACTTTTAAATCCATTTCCCAGGGTTGTCTGATGTATATAGGATGCTCTCTCTGAGTTCCAGTAGTTGCTAGATAAAAATAGTTCCATTTGTCCAGGCTTCACAACTTAGATTTGTTTTATTTGCTTGCTGATTTTTTAGGTATTATTTGTTTGGGTGCTATCTTCTTTTACTTTTAAGTGTGTTTTATCATTTACATTTTCCTTATTTATCTAAAGGATTGTATTTTTATAGGAATCTTATGTGTCACCTAGAAAAATAATTTTGTTGATCTGTTGCTATACAAATAAAATTAAAGCCTCTTTTCATCAGGCTATCACATGCACAAGGTGGAAGGAAGTGTAGGGGTGTATGAACTGGCCCAGAAATGTCTGCTACTCTTTTAATACCAATGATAGAATAATCAACATGTTTTATATCTTATTATCCAACCATGTAACACATGTGCTTTTCCAAGACTGATTAATACTTGCATTCTAATTCTCAAATTGTTGTATCAGCACGTAGAATGCTAGTTTCGGCAGATAAAACTTTCTGCAGCCTGGCTGCAAAATGCTATAAAACATATCTATTTGACTCTGCCATCAACCTGATCTTGATACCTGGACATGCTAATCTCTTGCTCAAAACCTCCATGCAAGGTACATATGGATGCAGTATTGCTTTGGCAGGAGTATAGTATCCATATAGCATAGCCTCTAAGCATTGATCGTAACCAGTGACATCCATATTACATAGTTCTATCCTGAATAATGTGTTGCCTCCAGTGAAGCCATTTTCGCACAACATCATATGCAGGAATAAAGCAAAGATCTTTTTGAGAACATCTGTGCATATCAAGTTCTAAAAGAAGAGGGCCTGGAGGAGGGATGCATTTTCTTTGATGTATGTCAATGTATGTCAGCCACAAAAGTATTGGTTTCTGCACTCTGAAAAAGTCCATGTTTTTATAGTAAATACACTCTTTGCCCTTCTGTTGTCACTGCTGTGTACCTGCTATAATGTTCAAATTGGGAGTAGTATTAAATCAAAAGAAGGAAAAGCAGAAGTATTGTGGCATCTTTAAGACTAACAGAAATATTTCAACATGAGCTTTCATGGATCACAAAGACTGCAATCTGAAACACCATACCGAAATAAATCTGTTAATCTTAAAGGTGCCACAGTTTGTTGCTACGTTTTTGTTATACATGCTATAACTTTGGTCAACACTTTGGTGGTGGTTACTTTTCTGCCGCCTTCTCTCACATCAGTTGCATGTGCATTTTTAATAACTCACTCAATGTGCCACCAGGACACAGACTGTGGCAGCCTGAAAAAGTCTGAGAAATGATACTGCGTCCTCTAATTGCTGGCTAAGGCAGCGCTAGAATGGATTCTACATGGAGAACAGAATGGAACTGGAAGCCTGTGTAGTTATTTGAACTAGATAGAACAACTGCTGAATGCATATAGTACTGTATCTCTTCAGTGCTTTTGGATTTCTGGATAGGAATTGTAGCAAAGGCAGAAAAGTGTGCTACGATGTGCTATAAAACTTCTTGATCCATTTATGTCACACATCTATATATCCACATGCAAGTGGATAGTCTCATTAAATTTTGGATAGTGGGGAGGAAAACTAAGACTGGGTTTTTGACAATTAGAGCTTCATAGTTCAAAAATATCAAACCATTATCTGCTTGGCCGAGATGTCCTTTGGTAAAGTGGGTTGCTGAAGATAGATAACCTTTTGTGGTCCTGCAAATGTTGCTGGGCTCAAGGACCCATCAGCCTCAGCTAGAATATCCAGTGGTCAGGGATGATGGGAACTGCAGTGCAGTAACATCCTGGAGGCTACAGATGCCTCATTTTTGTTCTGAAAGCTACCACTTCCTAAAGGCATGTAGTGCAGAAGAAATTGTAAAGAGTATTCTAATCCTAACCGTATACAACATGATGGACTACAAATCTTGTAAATCTTTACCAGCATGACTCTTGTATGATGGGAGTTGTAGTTTGATATGTGTGAAAAACACTGTGTTGGGGAAGGCTGATCTAAAAACCTTACACTTGAACCATTAACTGATTATGGGACGGCATGGTAGCATAACACAGGCTCAATTCCATTTCTTCTGCTCATAGAATCATAGAATAGTGAAGTTGGAAGGGGCCTGTAAGGCCATCAAGTCCAACCCCCTGCTCGATGCAGGAATACAAATCAAAGGATATCTGCCAGGTGGTTGTCTGACTTTCTCTTGAATGCCTCTGGTGCCGGAGCACTCACCACCTCTCGAGGTAATTGGTATCATTGTCATACAGCTCTAACAGGAATTTTGAAGTCATCAAACACTGGTGCACATTTTAGAGGTGTGGTCAAAGCCAAGGTGATTTGCTTGCTGCTGACACCAAAGAAAGAACACCTGAAACTTTTACTGAGAGAAAAATAAGCTATTATTCTTCACAACATAATTCCTTCTCCTGTCTTGGAAAATATATATTTAGAACTTTTAAAGGTTAAGGCATGCCATCAATGAAGTCCTAATCAGTGCTCTCTTGCATGAAACACCAAAACCAGAAACACTTACAGTTTGTCTTTAAACTTGCACTAAAAATGAGTAAAACAGCAACTTTCACCAGGCTGTATAGTGGATACTATTGTAGGAGGAATGGCACCTTGAAAGAAGAGCAGCTTTGGGTATTTGTTTCATAAATAACCTTGTGTAGACGATAGCCTACTTCATTCATGACAGTTTACGCCATAATAAAGCTGTTAATCTTTTACATGGAACACTAGATTTTTACCTATGTCTGGTGCAACCCCCTAACATGTTTTCCCATTAGAATTAAATATATATATACATACTTTTTAATTTCCACAAATAACAGAACTATCAGCAGGCTTTACAAAGTTAGTTTGCTTACACTGGAACCTGTACAAGTGTCATTTCATAACGGCATAACCTTTTCCCTGCAGACTGGGACATTTTCTTGTTTATTCAAATTGGTTTCTTTCTTGGCTACCCTGTTAGCCATAATTGCAGCCAGCTTTCTAAAGAGGATGGGCAGTTTGTTTGAACTGACAGGTAAAAATAGGGGCCAGAAGTAGTTTAGACTATCAACTTTGTCTTCCTAAAATTAACCTTCAGACGAAAGAATATTAGTACTGCCATTTTCACAGGAGACGCTAAGACAGTCCGTAAAGTAAGTCTGTAAAGTAATCCTTTAGACTGCAGGCAGAACAAATATAGCACAGCACACAGATGGTTACAGGACAAGGCATTCCCCTGGCAGTCTGACAACACAGAGCTGAGACTGACACAGCCCTCTGCTTCCAATTCTCCTAAACTCTCCTTGGGGAATGCTTGAAGAGTGCCTCTTGCCGCCACAGCACTGGTTTTGCCCCCAGCTCAATGTTGGCCCTCTGTAAGGTCACAGACTCCTTGTTTATTAGCAATTCTAGGTCAGCCTGCAATGAGACCCTGCTCGCGCAAGAGAAAATTTCATTCTGTATCAATGTCTCCCGGCAGCAGCCATTTCCAAGCTCCCAGCAAATCCAAACGCTGAGGGTCCCTGTCTTTGATGATCCTTCCGAGGACCTGTATAGATATTTTGAGAGCTGCAGTGATGCCATAGAGGGGACAGTCCAGAGCGGCGGGAAGTGTTTAGTATACTGTAAAAATGGTCGCAGCCGATCTGCAGCCCTCTGCATTGCCTACTTGATGAGGCACCAAAACCTCAGCCTGAAGGATGCTTTTGAGGTACTGTGTGAGCATGCTGGAAAAAAACGACAACTACTACCTTATATCGCTCTGTTCTTTATGATTTCAAGAAGGATTTGCATTTTCAGCTGGTAAAAAAAAATACATTAAATTAGATTGTGTTTTATTTTTTAAGATGGAATGCTTGGGCTAAAAAAGGGATCTCAATTATTCTTTTCTTTCTGCCTTTTTTTGTTTTTAAAGAAAATGAACCACTGATGTAAAATCTGAAGTGCTCCTTGTCATGACAGTCTTATGAGGGGCAGGTATGCACACACAGAGACACTCAAGGAGAATTGCAAAACACTGGCCTCTGTGTTTATCTGTTTTATATTTATTGGGAAAATTCCTCTCTCCCTTCCCCCCCCCCCCCCCCCCGTTTCTAATTGTGAGTTTCGTAACAGTTAAAACTGGAGGGGACCGGACAGCTAAGAGTATGGATGTGGTGGATGGTGTCACCTTCCCTGCCAATCAGATGACCCTGTGATACTTTGAAACCTAGCTCCACTATGACACTGAAACCAGAATAAGGCAGAGAAAGACAATTTGACTATCCAGGCAGCCTGATCTATATCTCAGAAGCAAATAAGGCAAACTCAAACTGTGTTTTATTGTTGGATTTGTTTTTTAGAAAATGCTTCTTCAGCTAAATTCCTGTGGGTTACCACACTAATGGCATGCAAATTGTAAAGTATCAGCTTGAGAAGCCAATAATATCCATTAAAAAAAATTGGACTGCTTTCCCCAGCTTTATTACTGTTTCCTCAGTGACCGCGTTTTATTAATAATATCTAGATATTTCATAAATAGTGTGTGGTGTTTCCAATTCTTATTATCAACCTACTCTTTGAAGAGGTAATCACATTACTTTCACCTAAAAGTTATATTTTTGGGTGGAGGATACATTATGATTTCCCCTCTTCCTCAAATTCCAAAATGGCTATGGGTCGGGTGTCCACTTACTCAGCTGTTCCCTCTGCTATTCAGGGGTTGGTCCTGTTTAGCTTTCAGAAATCTACTTACCCAGAGGCAACCATGGGATAAAAAAAATGTACATATTCCAGCAAAAGGGTAGGGAGGAGAGTCACACTCTGAAACGGCTTTTGCTAAAAAAAATGTGTGATATATCTACAACACAGCTTTCTAGTGAATTTCCTTCATGGCCGACTCCAATTTTTAAAAAAATTAAGAAAAGGATATGTAGTCCTTAAAATGACGCAAATGGAAGAGCAGGTTTCAGTAAGTAAAGGGGTAGCGAAAGACCAAAGAGTGAGACTTCAGCCCACTCAGCACAGGACCTTTCAGAGAGTGTGTTTCAAACCTGGGAAGTAATGGGATCACAGGAAATATTTGTAGTGATCAGCCTCTGCCCCTTTTCTCAGAGTATTTTCTGATTATTATATCCTTCTAGCTCAAGAGGTGGGCAACTTGTAGCTCTCTGGATGTTACTGGTCTATAACTCCCGTCAGCCCTCACCATTGTCTGTGCTGCATACAGTGGGTGGGTGCACTGCTTCTAGATGTGGAATCAGCATTTAATCTCATTAAGCCCTTACATTCAAAGGCCTGCTGCCTCAGATACTGGATGTGACACATAGCCAACCTATCTTGTACTTAGCCACTGATGTCCATAACCTCCAGGAATTGCTCTATTCCCTTTTTAAAGCTGTCAAGGTTGGCATCTATCCCAGTGCCCTGTGATAGTGAATCTCACAGCTTAACTGTGCAAAGAATTACTTCCTTTTATCTATCCTGAACGTCCCACCGCTCAGCTTCCCTAAACAACCCTGAGTTCCAGTACAGCAACACTCTATCCACTATTTCTGCTCCATCGATACCTCCCTTTACTCAAATATCATAATGTTCCCTCCTGGAGGTGTTGCTCCACCCTCCCAATCATTTCAGTTGCTCTTTTCTGCATCTTCTCTAGCTCTACAAAATCTTTTTAAAGTGTTTTATATGAACCTGCAAACTCCTGCATGCAAAATAGCACTAACAATGGCCCCTTTTCATAACAAAGGGTAGGTTATTTTTTTTCAAAATGCAGGAGAGTGAAACTATTCGGATGGAAATGAGATTTCTCTTCTATTGTGTATGATACAATGTCCATTTTTAATCCCTTCCCCTGCAGATTGTCAAGATGGCCAGGCCAGTAGTAGATCCCAATCCAGGATTTTGGTCTCAGCTACAGAAATATGAAGAACATTTGCAAAGGAAGCATCAGGGGGATCCTTCTCAAAAAGGAACTTCGCAATAAATACAACTTGGGTTCAGAATCTAGTTTGGAGATGCTCTTCCAAAGACCTGGATGCCTTGGAAAGGCTGTCACAAGGTAGTAGGCCTTATCATGACGCGCTTAGATGCCCCAGGAAGTATTTATGTGGCTGCCGTAGTCCCACAGGTTCCCCGAAGTTTCCGTCCTTGAAAAGAGAGTCATTCTATGCTGCAAATAACATATTGCAGATACAGAATGAACCATGGGCCTGTTCTTTTTCTTGAACATGATGAAAACAGTCTGAGGGGATACCAAGGCCAGTCTTTGAAGACTGAGGTACAAAGTCAGGAATGTAATTTACTAATTCAGGGAAGACTGGGGGGGAAAACTGTTTAAAATAGGTATTTAAATTGATACTATGACATGTTCTTACATCGTCAAGAATTATGTGTTTCAAGGGCACACAGGCATTAATGTGACATTAAACTATAAGTAAATAAACATATCTGCTTTTCTTAAAATCATGCATTATAATAGCAGATTCAAAATATCTGACCAATAAAGGATTGGTGTGCACGAAGCTGTTTAGAGTGGTGTGAAAATTTGCTAATTTATTTCAGTATATATATTACTTTTTTTTTTTTTTTTTTTTTTTTGCTACTTCTCCATCTACATTCACCATGGAAACCTTGGTCCTCCAGATGTTGCCAGGCCACAGCTTTAAAAAATTGCTTTTTTGGATTACAACTCTCAGAACTATGGCCACTGGATGATTATGGATGTTGCAAAGTAATTATTGCAAACTCTGTGTCAGACTACAACTCTTATCATCCCTGACTATTGGCCATGCTAGTGGGAGCTGATAGGAGCTGAATTCCAGCATTATTTGGTGGGTCCCAGGTTCCCCATTCCAGCTTGACAATCATATCATGGGATAACTCTGTGAGTCGGCTCTGGAGCCAAAGGTTGGGACCACAATCCCCCACTGTGTCACATGGAAGAAAAGCCAGTCTGTATAGCCTTGTGTAAGCTGCATGGGCCCTTTGCTTACCCCCAAAGGGAATGGTAAACCACTTCTGAATACTCTGTACCTGGGAAGCCCTGGCAAGGATCGCTGTAAGTTGGAATTGACTTGACAGTTATTAACGAAGAGCACTTTACTCATGAGTGGGCATATTGTCTCCAAAATAACTGAGTCCAGTAGAACAAGAATCAAGTGTCTAGGGATCTTTGCACCCTCACTGTGGAAACAATGTTTTTCTTACAAGACTTTCTCGCTTTATGAACCGTCTCTGCCAGCTGGTTTTTAAAACGAAAAGCTCATTAACCGAACGGAGGGCACCATTTTTGAATAGAGCATACGGTACCTTCGAGCATGCTTAATTTCTTGCACGTTCGCTGTTTTTCCCATTCATCCTCCCTCACCTCCTGTTGCTTCCTCTCACAAAAGGAAGCATCTCTATCATTTTTCTGCTCAAAATTACACCTTCCTCCTGAAGCTGATTTCATTTCTTTTAAAGGGTCTTCCAGGGCTTTTTTTGTCTAACATGTAAATTGTTCCTCAGCTCTGGGTGATGTGGGTCTAGATGTTCAGTGGGAAAAAAGCAGTAACATGGGAAGCAACAAAAAAGCAAACTTGTTGTAGATATCCAGGCAATAAAGATTTTATTTTCCATATATAGTCACAGGCAGCTGCTATAAACATGTAACAAAGGTTCTTGCACAAAATTCTCTTAATGTTCCCAGAGCCTGAAAAATTTACTTTTTTTGAGCTACAGTTTCCAGAGTCTCCCACCCCCCAAGATCAGGGGCCATGCTGGCTTATGGAGTCTGGATATTGCCCTTTTTGCAAGCTCTGAACATTCTTGACCACTGAGAGCTCTGTGATAATGTGCAAACTAGAAAGTCCACAGTACAAATCTCACTCATGCCAAAGTCTCCATATGAGTCCTTAAGCAAACCTCACTTCCCCTCCCCCAACAGCAATATGGGGATTAACATGAAGGTTACTGAGACAATATTTGCACAAGGCGCCTTGAACATCCTAAGGTTGCAGTTCTGTGCTGATTTATCTGGGACTAAACCCCACTGAACTCTTTGGAACTTACTTCTAAACATGCACAGGACTGCACTGCTAAGCAATTCATAAATGCTATCATTGTCGTAGCTTTTTCAAGAAACCCATCAGAATTGGTCAGATTTTATATGCTCATCCTCAAATACCACTTGCAAAGGCACAGTTATATATTAGCCCCCCTGGAAAGTTCTAAGCAAGTTTATTCCAGAAAGGTACCTCTGTTAACAACATTCCAACGCAATAAGGAACTACACATTCAACTAACTAGAAAGAAAGGAAAAGGAGGAATCACCCCTTTTATTTCTGGGGATCTGTCCAGAACTGTAACTAGTCATTTTGGCACCCACAGCAAGTGATACTGTCTCCCACCAATTCTGTTCTAAGGCACCACCAAGAAAAAGGAGGAGGAGAATGAGGTGAGCTCTCCTAGTAAAAGAAAAAGTCTTTCAAAAGAAAAAAGAAAGAAAAAAGGTGGAGGAGTGAGCAAATCTCCGCACCATTGTAGTTTATTATTTTCATAACATTCACCAGCAGACCCACCTCTAGATCTTGGTGCTGTCTAAATTTTGGCAGCCTGGGGCAAGAGTTCCAGTCCTAGTTATAGCCCTGAATATGCCACATATAGTTACAAGTTCTTTTCTTGCCTTTTTTCCTAACCTGATGCTCACAGAGCTATTTTCCTTGACACTGTGCTCTAGACTCTTCCACAAAGGAAAGCTGACACGTGCCGTAACATTCAGTATCAAGATGAAACATGTATGTCTGTAATAAAACAGGGGAAGGTTTTGTAATGAGATGGCAAAGGCAGTACACAAATGCATCTAAACGTAATCTTTGGCAGATGTGATTGTCTCGGACTGTTTGGTGTAAATACGGCGTTCACCGGCATGGTAGTCATACTGGTCTCTGTAATTAAAAAGAAATGTAAATGTGCTGCAGCAGTCTTTCTCTCTGTGTGGTTTACATATTACTCATAATTTAAATGCAATGCAAAATCCTTCTTTGTCTTTATTTGACTTTATTTTTATTATAATTTTCTGTTTCCCCATCTTGAGCATTACTAAGCATTACCAATCACTATTGTTTTGAATTGTTTTAACTGTTTTAGATTACAATGTTTAATGGAACCCGCCCGGAGTAGACTCTGTCTAAAAGAGCGGGATAGAAATCAAATAAATAAATAAATAAATAAATAAATAAATAAATAAATAAATAAATAAAATTATTTGGTCTGTAAAGATCAGTAAGAAACAAATGAAGAGACTTTCCTATAGTAAGTGGAATTTTCTGAGTTTATCACGAGCACCACTTCATGTGCGGTGCCTCCAGCTGGACTAAGACACAGCGAGAGCTTTGGCAAAGTACTTTTTTGGACAACCGCCCCAAAAGGATAGCTCAGCAGTTTAGATATCTGCTTGTGGAGCCAGAGGTTGGGAGTCCGATTCCCCACTGTGCCTCCTTGACAGGGGGCTGGACGCAATTATCCTGCAGTCCTAAGATTATTATTATTCAACATGCAGGGTTGGCAATTCTGGGAGCTGCAGTTGTAAAAAATTCCAGCCTTTGTGCATAATCAATATGGAAACAGGCTTCCATGTACAAGGCTGATTCCTTAAAGGAAGCTACAAGTTTGAGTTAGAGATATATAATATATTGTGTAGAGGAGTTCTCTTCTCTGAACAGCTGTAAATATCCACAGAGAGCCCTTTCCAAAGGTTTAAAAGGCAGTGTAGTGTTCAAATTCCCCATATGGAGGGTAAAAACCAGGCTTCAGATCCACAAAGCTCACCAGACAACTTGGGACCAAACACTATCTCTCAGCCTAACTTATCTCACAGGATTGTTCGGAGGATAAAAGGAGATAATTCTCATGCAAGCTGCTTCAGAATCTTCGAAGGAAAGGTAGGATTTAAATGTGAGAAATAAATAAAGCATGGGTTAATTATTTTGAAGTTCAGGTGGCTAACATGTACCTCAGTTGCTTGGCAGAATAGTAACCTTTTTGGAAGGCCCTGCTACTCAGCTCTATGTTAGTTCCTTTGGTTTTGGACAAACATTTCTAAATTTACACCTACGATTATTTAAGTATATGCTTAAAAGTGTAAAATATGAGAAACAGGGCTTTGAAGGCAGGTATAGAATACAAGTACATTTATCAGAGTGTCAACACCGGATTGCCATCGGTTGAAAGTAACTTGATGGCATGTAACAAGGCTGGCTACAGTATATCTCTCTGGCAAGCTGAATATATTTCTCGGTATGTTGTGGTGTTTCTGCATAATATGTGGAAGAAACCTGAATCTCCTGAAAAAAAGAAACCAATGGTTTGAACCTTTCCAAATGAACTATTAAGACTGATCAGCTTGAGGCATGCCATCAGAGAAGTTACAATCCAGTTCTATCCATATGCACTTATACATCCACTTACTGACTTCAGTGAATTGTATGTGTTGCGTATGTTACATATTTTCAAAATGCTTAAAAAGTGATGTAAAGGACATACATAGGATTTGTTAACAGACAAATAATGCACCTAGTACCATAAAACAGCACCTGGCTGGCACAACAAAGCTTGATACGTCTCATTTACACCTTTTGTTCTTTAAAATTATGGTTACACTACCTGTGTTTTCCTTTGCATGCAGAACATGTCAGGAAGCTCCCACCAAGCATAGAAAGGAGGGAACCGGCCCAGCCAAGGTACAAGGCATATCCTAGTTCATATCTGGTATAAAGAAGATTTAAAAGAAACATCATAGAATTCATTTGGGGACAAATTTGTCTGGGAATATATTTGTAAGCATACACCTAAGAGTACCTAAGCTTACACTGGAAAATGTAAAATAAATGACTCAATAAAGGAAGCAACAGCTTGACTTTGCAAGACCTGAGCAGGCTGCTAACATGAAGATCATTAATTCAGAGGGTTGCCATAGGTCGGAATGACTTGATAACAAGTGATAACATCACCATACAGTTGAATCAGAGACTTCTTTTGCCATTTATTATACTAGTTTACTGCAGCTATCCAGGCTATTGCCTGGATATCAGAAAGATGTTCTGTATAATGTGCAGACAGGTAAAGTATGTGAGATAAATGTAGGATTCTATACAATCCCTCTTTTTTCATAGGTGTCAGGGTTGAATTAGGCTGTACAGAAAGCTCTTAAATACTAGATACCATTAGATTAAAATTTTATGAGCTTTTTTGGTCTCCAGTAGCTTTCAACTTAGTTTGCTTTGTTATGTGATTGGCAAACAGGAGTGGGGGTGAAACATTAATGTATTTTCTTCTAATGATATGCTAACTAAAGCATCTGATTCAGCCTTCAGGAGAGGCAGAGGTCATACTTCAAGCATAACTAAAAGAGGTAGGTCAGGAACTAAAAAAACAGGAAGCAGCAGAATGCTACTGATGTAAAAATGCAGCTCAATTGTTAATTGTGTCCATATTTGTGAAGAGAAGTGCACCAGGACAAAGAAGAAGCCAAATAGTTTCATTTCTGTTTAATTTAAAATTGACAACATGGTAATATTATTGTCATATTCCATGTAGGAATATCTGAATGTCCTCAAAGTGAGAGAAAAGGAGGAAGGTTAATGCTGCTTTTGCAAGTCCCTGCAAGGACAGGATGATTGAGTAAATGGTCATGGTAAAATAATCCATATATACTCTTTGTTAATTATTTAACCAACATAAGGAATTTAGGGAAGTCTTGAGAAATTATAAGAGGAAAGTACAAGTAAGGGAGGTACTCTATTGTATTGACAAGAAGACTGAGCGATTAAGCCTAGCTAATAATGAGGAAACTGTATGGGTCAGTAAGAATGACCATAAGAAGGTTAAGGAAAGGGGAACATGTACCAAATAAGGAGAAAAATAAATAGGAGTTTGAGGTCTAGTTAATATGGGGAATGGGAGATGTAAACAGGGGCGGGACTTCACATGATTGGTTTAGGCGTACCGGATAGGCTGTACACCTTGGAGTATCTACCAATGGGGAAACAAGGGAGGGACCATGTGGCTGGGAATAGGGAATAAATATCATGGTACCTGTATTGATGTGTGTGCCTACCTAGTTAGGACACCCGCTTTTGCAAAAGTGCTTTCTAATGAAGGACAGCTGCTTGAATTCGTGGTTGTCTGGTTACTGTATTAACTAACAAGGGTGTGAGCATTTCTCACAAAAGGGCCCCTGATCTACAGATTCCTTATGAGTGACTTGTAGATTTGTGACATACACACCTGACAAGGAAACTGATTGTAATCTCAGAAGATATTGTACCTTGTTTAATTTTAACTAATTATTCGTTCCTGGATACTCTTTAGTATTTTGCTTTAAAAGTTCAAAATGAATGCTTTTCTTCTTTAAAGATTTATTTAGCAAACAAGCAATTAAATAAATAAGAGCCAAACATGTAAAATATACTTGGAATATATAAATAAACTACATGAGTGTATATTGCAAAAATCACAGTTCTCTAACACAAAACTTTCTAGCTCCTATATTTAGATAGTATTTCTTCTATATAAAAAGAATGTTGATTCTAATAAAGTATAAGTTTCTGTTTAAACAGCATAAAACTTAAGTTTAGTAATTCAAAGAATACTAGGAATTAAAAAACTATTTCCCTTTAGTAAAAGGCTATTTTCTTAGCAAAAAGCTATCAATTAGATAAAACTCTCATACAGTCACTTAAAAATCTCTATTGCAATACATATTATTATTAAAAACAATTTGAGCATAGTAAGCATAGTAAGGTTGGGATGTGGTGGCGCTGCGGATTAAACCGCAGAAGCCTCTCTGCTGCAAGGTTGGAAGACCAGCAGTCGTAAGATCGAATCCATGCGACGGAGTGAGCTCCCATCGCTTGTCCCAGCTCCTGCCAACCTAGCAGTTCGAAAGCATATAAAAAATGCGAGTAGATAAATAGGTACCACCACGGTGGGAAGGTAACAGCATTCCGTGTCTAGTCGCGCTGGCCACGTGACCACGGAAACTGTCTACGGACAAACGCTGGCTCTGTGGCTTGGAAACGGGGATGTCTGTATCCCTTGGGAGATGTTCCGTGAATATGATAGAAATCTCTGTTTATATACATTTGATGTTTTGGTTTAGTTAAAACATTGTGACGTAAAACTTTAGCGTTCCTGTGGACAAGCAATGTCCTTGAGTAGCGATCTGCTACGGTACTGACCAGCTAGGCCAGCTGAACTATAAGGTAACCCCCATGTTTGGAGTAACTTCCTTAGCATCATATTTTGACAGTACAATACATTTTGAATGTCAATTACATGATTTTCACATTTTCTATGTTCCCCATTTAAAGCTCTTTATTTTCTCCTGCCATATATTTTTTTCCGAAACCTATTATAGACATTATTTAACATCTTCAGATTATACAGTATTTACCCTCAATATCTATTTGCGTATTGAAAATGCCAAGATGAGCTAAAAATGCACAGTGTTCAATTAACTTACTTGGTTCCACCATAAAATGAATCAAAGAACTGAGCTGTGATCCTTGCTGCATACCATGAAACAGCAACCATTGATGACAGACCTGAAGAAACAATAGAGATTAATCGAGGCATTCAATAGCTTGATAGCCTTGTCTTACCAAAAATAAATGTATGGTATATTCATGCCTGTATATATAGCTGGGTTGTCTCCTCACTAATAAAGCTACAGTTAATTAGTCATGAGTTTTAGGAAAGTAGTTGATACACTCTGCAGGACACCACATGGGAGAAAGGTAGACTAAACTAAAGTGCATTTTTGCTCTGAGTGATCACCACCCTATGTTTCTATGGATGCCTATATCATTTAAGACAATTTGAGTCTGCAAATTACTTTCATAGACTTTAAATACTATTTTAAAATCTCTGGATGGAAGAAACCATGCCAAATGAATTCTGTGTGTATTATTATTATCTTTATTTTTTATCTTCATCTGCTTTGATTTAACTGAAATTTTACTGAAAGGCAGCTTTAAAAATATTTCAAACATGAACAGGGAATTAAACAAAGTAGGATTTGCTATCCAATCCTATTCACCCATACTTAGAACTTTATTTCACCTAAGTCCTGATAAATCCAATAGGCCCAAGAAAGTGGGCATAGGACTGTATCTGATTGGGAAATTGGGGCATAGATTGAGTCATTTATAAGAGAAACATCAACTAGCATTCTGGCTAGAACTTGGACTTAACTCTAGATATTCTGTACCAGAACTGGGAGATGCTATTTCAAAATTATAGTTTCCATAGATTTGCATACTAAATAGAGCATTGTGAAGTATATATATTTGCTTATCACCTGAAAACATCAGTGACATCCAGCATGTCTTCTTGAAAACTTTGTTAGAATGAAGCAAGAATATTATGATCCTGAAGTATATAAGAAGGTTCTCTCTTGAGGAAGCAACTGCTTGGGATCTCCATAAACCCAGGGGGATTAAAGGTTAAATTTTCTGACTCTTCCCAATTATCACATTAGGGTAAAAGTTATGTATAGCCCATTATTAGACCTGAAAGCAAGTTAGTATTGGAAAGGTTGATTCAGGAAGACCTTCATGTTTGAGAAATCAGATAACAAATGAATCCCGTGCTCAAGACTTGAATACCAACAAGTGAACAAAAGCAAGTAAACTTGGAAATTCCCTGAGGCGGGAAAAGCTTCTGCTATTCACTCAGATGTTTTTAAACATAGTCTGGAAGGCTAAATCTCTGACCTTGCATTTGAGCTTGTAATTGTATAATCCAACTGGCTTCATAACAAGCCAACTTGGCTAAAATTTATCAATACGTGGAAAGAAACATTCTTTTTTTGTAAACAAGGAGCTTAAGTTATCTTTAGTTCTTTGGCTCTGCAACCATCTCTTGTGACACTTCAGTTTCCTGCATTAATTGTAATGTGGTCAATAGTGTTCTTTAATTTGTGAGAAGCTATTGCATTAATCTGTTCTTGCTTTGTTGTTAGGATTGAACTAGATGGCTTTGGGTTCCTTCCATCCCTCTGGTTCCACTATATTTATTTTTGCTATACGGTTCACTGATATCTCACCTCCTAAAATGAAGATCACTCCACCTATCATGGCAATCCTTGTTTTCATCTTTTTGCTACTGGACCCAAGTTGAGTGCACTTTAAGCCAAGCAATGTCAGCAGAGTACCACACACACCCAAGATGAGAGAAGTGATCATCAGGGCTCGGCATGCTTGAATATATGCTGCAAGGGAAGGAAATTGACGAAAGTGTCTGGGTCAGTACAAAAGAAGTAAAAGAGTGAAAGCTATCCACTGATCAATTGCTTGGCTAGGAGCAAGGATGGACAAGCTATACATTGCTTTGAACATCTGTCTTAACAAAACCTAGTATGTCAAGGCTAATTGTTGCAATTATGAGAGTAATTGTCCTCAGCTAGCACTGTGACAATGCCTACCTGACGATAATCTGAAAATGCCATTATTAAAAACCATAAATAGGATTGAACAGAACTAAAGGATTCATTTCTTTACTGCATTCAGTTCTTATTTGTGATCTATAGTATTTCCCCAAGGTTTTTAGATCCCAATATTTGTGTTGTTCTCTTCAGGTTTTGGTTGGGACTCATTTCATATATCATGTTAATCTTTTTCAATAGCATTGCCATCCATAAAACACAATGCACTGCTCTATTATGGTCAGAGCTTTCCCCCTCACTTTTGACAGTTGTTTTTTTTTTGTTTCCAGTTGAAAAATTGGTTTATTTTGTTTGGTGTGGGATAGGGAGGTTTGGAAATTTGTACTATGGCACTTTCAGTGGGAAATCATTTCCACATCAAAGGTTTCCAATCAGAAGTTTTTAAGTGTGTGTGTGTGTGGGGGAAGCTTTAGATGTGAAACTCTACCGGTGATTTCAAAAACTTTGACAGGTTTGTTCCAGACAAAAGTGATTTTTTTAAGATATGCCTTCTGTGGTGCATTGCAGATGCAACTTCTATGAAAACTCAGTAAGGACTGTAACTAACTGTGATTAGCTAGTGTGAAGTTCTTGATTGTCTGGATAAGTACTGATTAACCTTTTATATGGGAGAAATCTTCGCCCTACAATGCCTTTAGGAACCATACAGGGAAGTATCACTGTTTTCCCTGCTTTAGGGAATGCCATTGCTTTTTTGAGACATCAGTAGCCATTACTCCAAATCACCACTTTCATTTCACATGTGTCTGCTTGCCTAAAAATGCCTCTTAGGAAATGAGCAAAGAAGCCAGGATTTTGAGGAAGCAAAGAGTCACAGAATATGGGCATAATGAGGTGAGCAATCACCAGAGGAGCTTCTCAGTATGTCAATATACCTTCAACATTTGGTGATCAACTATCATGACAGGTTGATTTAATTTTAGAAACCTTTTCTTCCTTTCCTTATTGGCTTTGCAAAGTCTCTCTAACTTTATTCCATCTGGTTCACAGTACTTACCACTCAATTATCAACAAGAAGTTAAACTGGATTAAAAAGTGGAATCACCTTAAGAGAAATGCCATCCCCACCCTCCAGTAACTAATGATTCACAAAGTAATTTATTAAGCTACGGTACCAATTAATAACAGTTGGACCAAAGGATTCTTCTGTCAAATGGCAAGGACAGGTGACAGACAAATCAATATAAGCCACATGATTTCTGTTTATATAACTGTTTCTTTATCGTGAGTTTTTTTTAAATTACCTAGCATTATCACCTTCTATTTCAATTATTGAGTACTTCTAGAATGCTTCCTTGGTTCTGTGGTTTCCAGCTTTCTAACATCAGATGCATGTCACACTGGAAGTCACCTTACAAAAGTGAGACAATTTTGTGGTCTGCTCTGACAATGGCTCCTCAGGGTCCCAGTTGCAACTCACTTAGGAGTTATGCTATGAAGACTAAATAATATATCTTATTTATAAGTCTCAGGCCAAGCAGGTATCTGCAGAAGGCTGTAAAGTGAAGGCAGAGACAAATAGCACCCTCACAATTAATAATATACTGTACTTGCATGCCATCAAGTCAATTCTGACATATGGAAATCCTTTCCAGTTTTTTTCTAGGGAGAAGTACTCAGAAATGGTTTACCATTCTATTCTTCTGTGTATACTAGGGCACTGCAGCTTGTGGAAAACTACACAGGCTGGCTCTTCAGGGATGCACAGTGGCGAATTGAACTCCCATCCAGCCAGATACTTAACTTACTGAGCTATCCAGGCTGTTTAATAATTGTGTCCTGTCAAGTCAATTCTGACTTATGGTGACCCTTTCCCAAGTTTTCTAGGTAGAGAGTATTCAGAAGTCCTTTTTTCTGAGAACATCCTGAGACTGTGCAGCTATCCCAAGACCACACAGGCTGGCTCTTATGGGATGCACAGTGGGGAACTGAACTCCCAACCTCTGGCTCTGCAGCCAGATACCTAACTACAGACCTGTCCAACTAGCTACCCTCAGAATCAGAGGGTGCTAAAGTATTATCCCTCCAAAGGCTCATTCTTCAAACACCTCCTTGCACAATCAACATGTAAATGAAGTCTGTTGTTTACATTCCATGACCAATCATCAAACAAGGCAAGACAAGTTGCAACTTACAGAATTGTGAAACCTCACTGCAGGATAATTATATGTCTTTTTAAAGTAGCTCCACTTTTCATTATGTAGCTGCCTTGAGAAGTCAACAGGGTTGTCAAGGAGAATTTTTAGCCCACAGAAACTCCCACCTTTGCCATAAGGGGAAGGAAGGAAGGGACATACGTAGCTTCTGAATTGCCAGAGATGAGAGCTGTGTAATATAGACAATGTTATCTGCTGTCATGAAATAAGGAAACAAATAAGTATAAAGCTTCTGGGCTCAAGGGAAACCTGTCTGTAAACATAATGAGTTCAAAGCTGATCCAGAAAGATCTGGAAGGCTCCTGCATGCCTTATTTTAAAGATAAATTGATTTATTTTGCTGTTACTGCACTGCCAATAAACTGACAATGCAGGCGGCATGTGGGCTGTACATTGCTCAGCACTTCTGAATGTCCTTCTATTTCACCCTGTGGAAACTTAAGCTCTTTGGGGAAATGTGGTTGATTGTGTTGGTTGGCCAACTTCAGGGCAAGTCTATGCAATGGCACGGGAGCCAAAGGAACAACCTCACTCAATATCTTTCAACTTAAGCCCATCAATGGAAGGATTTTTTTTTCTCCACTGATACCTTCTGTGAGGAAATTGAGATCTTAAGGAACATGAAATATGAAATTCAGTTTCTGTACTCTTCCATGTGTTGGTGGGGTTATGGAAACTTAACCTTCCAGGGAAGAGGTTAGCCTGTAAACAGACCAATTCCTGTCCCCACTTCATCTCCTGTTCACCAGCTATTTGTGTTGCGGCAATTTTAGTACTGGGTTTGTTCTCACAGTGAAGGCAGAGTCACACATGAAGTGAGGTGATACAAACCAAACAATTCATTTCACTAGTGAAAGGTACCTAAATCAAAGACAAAGTACTTTGCACAGTTACAAACTTACACTTTTGTACTTTTTCTTATCAATAACAGAGGAAATGGTTTAAAATTACCAATCAACAAGCAGCTTTTCAAACATTTATTTACCATGAGGTCATGCTGATTTTAGTCATGTAGACAGGAAACAGGTTAATGCTTAACTGCACAGATCAGTAAGTATTATTTACTGACTAAGCATGTCCAAGCGAACTTTTGGCCTGGCAGTCTAACAAGTCTAACATTAAATGACAGTAGTGTAGGCCCATTGAACCAATGGGGATTTAACAAGTCAATTCTTTCATGAGTGCCATTGATTCAATGGGCCTACTCTAGTAGTGACTTACTATGCTAAAGTAAGTTGCAGTTACAGCAGATCCACTTGAATCATTTTAACTTATGGAGGACTTGACTCACCACTGACTCTAGAGCAATCTACTATACTAACCAACAGGATTTTGACCATTGAATTGTACACTATTGAAAGCTGTGGTAGCATAAAAAAAGGCCAATGCTATTTTAGGTTGCATTACCACAAGTATAATCTCAAATTCTATGAAGTACTAGTCACTCTCTATTTGGCATTGGTTAGTACTCATCTTGAGTATTGTGTCCAGTTCTGCAGTTTAAGGAGGATGCCAACAAACTGGAACAAATTCAGAGGCAGCCAACAAGGATAATTGGGAGAATGGAAACAAAGCCCTATGAGGAAATACTGAAAGAACTGGGCATGTTTAGCCTTGAGAAAAGAAGATTGAGGGGGAATATGATAGTACTTTTCAAATACTTGAAAGGTAATCATACAGAGAAGGGGCAGGATCTGTTCTTGATCATCCCAGAGTGCAGGACAAGTCATAATGGGCTAAAGTTCCAGGACGCCAGATTTTGGCTGAGTATTAGAAAAAACTTCCTAACTGTTAGAGCAGTATGACAATGGAACCAATTGCCTCAGGAGATGGTGAGTACTGTAACGCTGGAGGCAATCAAGAGAAAATTGGACAACCATTTGTCAGATCTACTTTGATTTGGATTCCTGCATTCAGCAGGTGGTTTGGCTCAATGGCCTTACACGCCCTTCCCACTCAATTATTCTATGATTCTTTGTTTCCATGATTCTAAGATCAGTTAGCTTCAGCCTCCCAAATAGTTTTGTTATTGCTGCAAAAGAATGCACCAATGACCTTGTACTGGCAGAGCAAATCAATATTCTATAGGGCAATTCTAAAAATGGGAGCAGTCTAAACAAAAAATTATAACTTATAAACTGGGCTTCAGGTCAGCAACAAATTTGGCACAGTTGTAATTTGGCTCTGTGCCAAATTTGGGGAAGTTTCGGCAAAGGGTTTTCAAGTTATGATTTTTAAAAAATAAATCTCCCCCCATTCAGAAATAGGTGACCCTAAACATCCCTACTTTTAAAACAGATCACTTACACTGAAAAGACCTATCTTGCATATCTTGAAGAGAATGGTTAGCCCCACCCACTTTTTTAAAAATTTGGAAAGAATCCAGGCTGCAATGGTTGAAATATTAATCCTTTAAAAAGGCCTCTGAAAAGGGGGAAACAGCCACTTTGTTATAAGATTGAGCATGTGTGGTACAGGCTAGTCAGTAGGAGCTTCACAAAATTAAACACAGTATATATTTGTAGGTGGGGGAGGGAAACATTTATAAAGGTCACAGAAACATACCAAAAAGATAGGTTTTCTTTGAAGAGTAAAGCAAAAAACAGGTTTGCTTTAAGGAAAATAATGGAGTGACAATGCTCCAGAAAGGGGATATTTTGCTATATATCTTCAGTAAACTTTTTTATCTGGATTTCTAAGACCAAACAGTATCCTCACATAAGTTTTTAAAGTGGAAATTAGCTTCAGGTTTAGGCAACTTGAACTTCTGACCTTGTCAATCAAGGCTAACTATTTAACTCCTTCCTCAGCTAACTTTTAAACTCCTTCATGGCTTAACAGAATCATGCTTGTAAGGAGATTCTGTGTTTGGTTGTAAAAATAGAGACACAAAAAGAATATTTTAAAAAATTGAAAAATACAGATATAGAAAAGAATACAGAACAAATATTCAGAAACTCACTTGTTTAAATTACTGTTTTTTTGCTTTGTGGCTCAGGATGGTCTTATTTGATGCTAGCAGAGCTTTGGTGCCTCTAGCACTGGATAATTAATTCTATATGAGGGAAGTTGCTGTTGGAATTTGTGTGTAGTTTATGTATATTTAAACTTCCATTTAAAAAAACCCCAGGAAATAAAATTCTTTTAAAAATGTCCAGTTTATGAATTCACAAAGAGACAGGCAAGGGATAATCCCAGGTCCTGAGTGCTTTTTTCATCAGTTAACCACTTCTCACCCAAACCACAATGCAGTTGTCACGGCTGTTTTCAACACGTTCTCTAGGTATCTCTTGTTTGGAACCATGAAGTAATAAAAATGCCTACAAGAAATGGCAGTGAGCACAAGAGGGTATTCTGTAGTGTAGCAGACCATCTTGATTGCTGACATGGATTTTGTCAACATTTGAGCTGCCCTTTGCTGTGTAAAGTTTGACATCTTTTTTTCTTGCTGGCAGGAAAGGTGGTGTGTGTTTTTTCACACAGGCCAGACATGGGAAGAAAAAGGTTAGTACTGTAGTTTAATTAGCCATTGTTATGCTAACAACTTATTTGTAACAACCCTAATGGGGCTTTGAAGGTATGTTACATATTCAGAATATGGTTTTACCTGTTCTACCCCCACCCATATGTCTTCATGTTTGAGTACACATTTGAACCCAGGTTTCTTGAGTCTTGGCCTGCAACTCTATGCACTATATCACATAGGGTATCCAATTAATCATTAATGGTCTGAATATCTTCCTCATTAAGAGTTTATTAACAGACTTCTACTATCACTTCTACCATCACTAAAACAAGGTAAACATGGCATTGAAAGCGTACTTGCAAAAAAGTCCTTTAAATGCTTCCTTTATTTTAGAAGCAAAGGAGGTCAGTTAGTGAGAAAATGAGAAATCTTGTGGCATCTTTAACTAGCAATTTTCATTTGGCAAAAGGCTTTGCAGGTGCTTTTCATGGCAGAGCTACACACCAACCCCATGAGATCCTACATGGAAGTTTTGAGGTAGCTTATGAGATCATTGGCTGAGCCTGCTTCCTTGAGTTGTGCAGCTGACTGGCAAGGCAGAAAACTTTTCTTGACAACCTCAACGTAAGTGGGATGCTTATGGCAAGTGGGTGAAGAAGAATCCAACACATCCAATCCTGACGACATGTGAAATACATGAAAATGGTTGAAAAGCTTTCACGGTTAGATGAGCTTATGCTTGCCTTATGTGACAGAAGATGCCACAAGACCTGTTACTACACTGGTGCAAAGCAAGTTATGATGTGTACCATCACACAGCTACACTTATTGGCAAGAGACCAGACTGCTAAGATAACAGGACTTTGATTGACCTTATCAGACAAAAGAATGTCTGAGCCATGTTCTTTAAATACAACAGCTATTTTCAAAGTAGTGACATAAAAGAAATCAGAAGTTGTCTGAAGGCCAAAGCAGACATTATTGATGGCCCATAATAGCAGCCAAAACTTATTAGTGTTGAGAACCTGTGATTGAGGCAGTCTTTCACCTTTGAACAATCAGACTTCAAAGAAATCATGCACTTAGGTTCTGAAGACCAATCACCAAAGCAAGCAA
Source organism: Intellagama lesueurii (assembly GCA_037013535.1). Classification (NCBI taxonomy): domain Eukaryota; kingdom Metazoa; phylum Chordata; class Lepidosauria; order Squamata; family Agamidae; genus Intellagama; species Intellagama lesueurii. Next base: position 217,226,131 of record JBAJHW010000003.1, read on the forward strand.
GCCAGTTTGCAAATTCTGGAATGTGAAAGAAACTACTGCTACAACAATCAATTATCCTTTATGAATTCCCCTTTTCTGACTACAGGTGAGCTATAACGTCTGTTTTGTGCAAAGAATATCACATATCAAATGTGTGATCATCAAAGCCAGCCAACTTTTCATGCCTGAAGTAAGTGTAAACCATCCAGGTGTGCCTGGTGACAACTTCCATCATTCCTAGCAATGTTGTTTGGGAATGACAGGAGATGTAGTCAGCCACTTCAAGAAGGTGCTGCGTTGGGAAAGATAAAGATGGTATTCCTTCTCTTTGGGACTCAATATTTAGACAACAGTTTAATGAGCTAGCCTACTGCCTACTCAACTGAGTAGGCTGCAGATGGACATTGTTGCCCTGCAAGAGACAAGATTGCCAGACCTGGGACCTGTCAAAGAAAAAAAATTCTCATTCTTCTGGCAGGGAAAAACATTGAATGAGACCAGGGAATATGGTGTTGGCTTTGCAGTTATAAATAATCTGGTGAGATCCATTGTTCCACCTACTGCTGGGAGTGAAAGAGTACTGTCTCTGCAGCTCCATTCATCAGCAGGACTGGTCACCTTTATTAGTGTATATGCACCAACACTGTTGTCTACAGCAGAAGTCAAAGACAAATTCTATGATGATCTGGCAGTCGTACTATCAAAAAAATCCCCGAGAGAGAGCCGCTGTTTATTCTCGGAGACTTTAATACTAGAGTTGATGCTGATCACAATTCTTGGCCCACTTGTCTAGGCTGCTTTGGTATTGGGAATGCCTCCGCAGAGAGCCTAGCAGCCTCAAAGATGTCCTTATAAACAATGGCAACTCCCCCCCCCCCCGGCCTGGTCTGCCCTGGTGTTGGATGGCATACCCAGGTGCGCATATGAGGGAAAGAGTAGCTCCGCCCTCAGCGCCCACCCACGTCTGTTATACAGGCCAGGTCTGCCCGTTCCTCCAGGATCAAGTCCTGGATGAGTTGGGTTTTGTTGTGGGCAGACCTGGCATTTATCAACACCAGGGTCAGAGAGGAAGGCCGGCTAGGCTGGTTACCTAGGTTCGAACAGGTGGCAGCAGAGCTAGAACAGGGGACAGCCTTCAAACTTCTGTCCGCTGTTCTTCTACGTTTGATTGCTACTGCGCCAACACCATATATCCCCCTGCCCGTAATTACCCGTATATCTGAAGCACCCTCGCTGGAGTAACAGGCGTCCCACTCCATTGTAGGAAGAGGAGGGAGGAAGGAAAAACCTTGCATCTGGCCAGAGAAGGAAACGTTAGAGCCCGGGATCGGAACCAAGTGCCGAACTCGGGATCTTTTGAAGCGGCCAGCACTCCCTCCAGCACCAAATCTCCCCCTCCCTGTCACCACCGATATTCCATTTTGCCCCCACATAATCAGCTCTCCAGGCTGATCCGCAATCACCAGGCCTTAATTCCACCTAGGGGGTTAGCAAAAGAAAGTAAGAGAGAGAAGAAAAGAGGAAATTATCACCACACTTAATCCCTAGACTAAAGAAAAAGGTCTCTAAACTAAACTACTAACAACTAAATTTATACAATAAGGCTTAAACCTCTAACAGATTGTATTTGTCTTCAGCATGGAAGGGATTGTCACTCTCGTATTGGCCTTCTTAGCCACAGTAGACGCTGTTCCAAGACCTCTATTCAGAGCACATTACCATAGTCTCTCGAGACTGAAGGATGCCTACAGTATAGTGAGCTAGAATTCTAAAGGCAAGTTTGCTCCACACCCATTCAGTCAACCACATTTTAATGCATGATTAAAAGTGTTAGCTGGCTAAATAGCTCAGTGAAATAGGTATTTGATTGGAAGTTTTGATTCCCAACTGTGTGGGGGAGAAGAGCCAGCCTGCATAGCCTTGGGCAAGTTGCAGTCTCAAGATGCCCCAGAAGAATCTAGATGCTATTGAAACCTCATAAAATGTGTAGAAAGTGTAAACTACAAATATATAAAGCAGGCATTCAAAAGAAAATTAAACAACCACCTGTCAGATATACTTTGATCTGAATTTCTGCACTGAGCAGGGGGTTAGACTTGGTTTTATAGGCCTCATCCAACTCTATTATGCTATGATTCCATATCAAACAAAACCAAAAACAAAATAAAACAAACAAAAATGTTGTGGCTCCTTAAAGACTGTTATATTTCAATGTGAGGTTTTCCACTTCTTCAGACTTCAGCCACCAAAGTTCATATTGAAATACTGCACTTCTCTTTAAGGTGCTATGAGGCTTTTTAAAAAATTGTTATTTATTTGTTTATTTCACTTCATTTTAATTTGTTGCTCTTCTTTTTGTCTAAAATGGTTGCACAGACTAACATAGTGCTCCTTTGAAAATTGTAAACATAAAGATGTAGCTTATATACAGTAATTGTAAGCATGAACGTATTTCATGACTTCACTGCTGATGAGGAAGAGGACCCTTTCCTGAATCACAGGCACATAAGTTTGTAAGTTCTACTGTATTAGATTTAATTCTTTAAAATATTATTTTAACAGCTATTTGCTCCTTCAGAATACCATTGCCTCATTTTCAACACTAGCAAGACTAGTTTCCCATCAAATTGATATGCTGCCATCATAAACACTTTGCTGACACCTTTCTCCTCTTTTTCAAAGCTCTGTGAAAACTATATCCTCTTTTCCCCATCATCACCATGCAAATCTACCACACAATTCTACAGATTTTTTAAACTCTTAATAAATTTTGATACATAATGTTTGGGGGTGTGTGTGTTGAGATCTTATTCTCTTTTCTCCAAGTATTCATAATGAATTCCTAAAATGTAGCAAGCTACTGTAAGTAGGATCTACACTTACTCATATTTAGATTAGAAAAATTTAAATCAATGGGATTCATGACTTAAACCCAATGACTTCTCCTGATACTAACTCGGATCCAGTCCTGACTTTTAAAATACCCTTTACTTCTAAAGCTAAAGTAAGCAATTTTTTGCCTAATCTTGCAAACTGTTTGTGGGCTTGTGGGTGAAACCTCTTTAATCGGATTTTATATTCAGAGATCTTATAAATACAGGGCTACTCCAATTTTAGTCCACCTAGAATAGGCCGATTGAAACCAATGTGACTTAATATTAGTGTTGATTAACAAGTCCCACTCATTTCAATGGATCTGTTTTAAGAACTAAACTTGCATTTATGAAATACTAGACCTATTTCTTTTCATTCAATAAATTACAGTATTTCATTACACAAAGATGTGGAGATATATATCAAAGAAAGTCATACCAGGAAGCGCCAGAAGAGTATCAAACCTTCTGCAGTTGGAGACTCCAGTACTATCTTCAGCACAACTGTGCCACAGGTTTTCATAAAGGGTAGAGGTTGTGATCACACTTCCATATATAGAGGAGACTTTCCAGTAACTATTTGATAAAGTTGCTCCGATAATCACCCATCCACCCAAGGTGAATGCAAAACCAGTAAGTTCCAAAATAAGAGACATGGTTAAAAATATTATATCATCTACACCAATATTTCTCTATTAAAGGGGATTTGTTGATGTTTTAGCTCTACTTTTCTCCAAAATGAAGCTACCTTTGCTCTTTGCTCTGTCAACCAAATGATAAGGTTTGTAAAATGCTAGCTTTTAATAACTGGGGGAGTGGTTTAGGGAACAGTGGTTAATTGCATTGGATTAATATATAATATAATATTTATAATAATAAATATTATTTATCAGCTTTTCTTATCAAAACAATGAGATTATAGTTTCACATAGAGTAGTCCTCTTCAAGCACTAGAGCTAACAGAATCATTGTTACCATTAAGCTGAGAGAGGCAGACACCTTAGGTAGCAGATAGTAGGAGGCATGAAAAGGTGGTAAGGGTTTGAAGCAAAGCATAATTATGTTTGCCATATCACCTGCCATAAGCCCCGAAGCTAGTCTGAATTACTCTCAAGTGTAGGGGAGAGAGAAGCCATCTTGTCCTTTGTTCCAGGCAGCAAAATCTCATAGGCTAGCCCTGGCCTAGTAGACATCATTCTTAACAGGAGTGTGGTTATCAGTCACAGTGGGCTATAATTCTGGAAAAGCAGATTCCAAACAGAAGATTTAATAGATCTTGGGAAAACTGATAACTGATTGGCAGTAGCTAGTGCTGAAGTGCAAAAACTGACAGAAGGAAGCAGTGGAGCACAAGGTGAGATCAGATGGCTGCAAAGGTATGCACCTGATTGCACTGGAAAGGGTCATTTTAACAGGGTCACTGTCTGCTGAGGAATTATTGCAGCCTGGCCCAAACACTAATAGCTCATTCAACCAAAATATCCAGCTTGGGCAGCTCCACAAGTGGTTCCCCATGTGATCACACCCTTACGTAGGCCTTTCAAGATGGCAGTCTATTATCTAAGGTGATAGCAGCAATAATAAAAAATATAACAGTAGCTACCATAATGGTATTCAAAGTAACCATGTTAGTCTGTGCAAGCATTGTCAGACAAAAATAAAACCAAAGGGAAAAAAAAAGCAAAAAACCCTTATCCATGCCTACCCACTCCTTTTTCAGTCCTTTACAGGGTCTGCTGTGTTTTTTTTAGTGTGGATAGGACCACTCTGTTTTGGTTTGATTCCAGCATGTGTGACCACCATTACTGAACCAAATTGGACCCCCCCCCCCAAACAATTCAGCAACAAGGCATTTAATAAATTTATAAAATACAGTATTGGCTTTCTCACCCTCCCCTATAGAGAGGGATCTTTTGTTGCTGTTGTTCCCTTTAAAATTCAGGGCCATGTCAGTTGGACAGCAAGCCACTAACACTAACAGCAGTGTGCCACTAACCTAAAACAAAACAAAACTACAGTTTACTGAGCTGTTTTCCTACATTCAGGGGTGGAGTGGAGTGGGGTAGATTTTGATCACCCTATTCCTCTCTCTCTTTTTCCCCTCAAAGTCACAAACTTACTACACATCACACAACCCCCCATGCTGGCAAATTCCTCTCTGATCTGCTGCCAAAGGGTTTAAAGGTAACAAACAATTACATCTGCTCCAGAGCAAGGAAGTGAATGGCCCAGGTGCCACTTGGCATGAGGCTAATGCTGTGCTGCAGAGATGGAGGAATGGTCTCAATATGGTTGCTTTGAGGTGCGGCATGGTTTCCTGTCCTGAAATCACCCAGTCCTTGCATGTGGATGCAAGGATTGCCCCAAATGGCATACCACCCTTTGAAGTGACCCTGTTTAGCCCAATCCAGCCCAGGCTATCTTGACTGTCTAGTTGTACTCTCAGGCTATCATACCTTGGGCATTTCAGATATGACTTACTGGGAAGCAGGAAGACAGAACATGAACTAATAAAGGAAGCTGTGGCCTTTAGCTTGCAAGTACAGAGCAGGGCTATTAACTATAGGAAATCTGGGAAATCACCAACTCTTAGGTTTGTGGTAACTTGGAAAGGACTTGGTACCATATAACAGAAAGGCTTGTATGATGTGGTAAAAATTGCCCAAATTATGCTGAGAAGACTGCACATAAATGTTCCTGTATGGGAACAACCACTAGGCAGTTCTTGGTGTCTTTCTCTCATAATGCCAGCCTTTTGGTAAAAGACTTCAGTTGAGGTTGGGCAGTCCTCTGGCAGAAGGCTGAGTTTATGGTCTATAAGATCATCTTCAATGCAGGCATTCCTCTTGTAGACATCAGTGGTCGAACAATACCATTATTAGCACCAAAATTCTATAATAGTGTTCAAGCATAAAGAATTTTGGTTGATACTAAGGCATTCCTCAACTGTGGATTTGGAATTTTTATTTCATGGAAGAATGTATCTTTATTGTCGTGTTCTTTGAGTGTGGCATACTTGTGGTGCTAATATACAAGTATGCCACACCCAGCTGAGAGTCTGCATGGACAGATTACACGGGTATCAATTTGTGTTTTTTTTCCATTAAATTTTTTAATAAACTGTAACAAACATAAAATACATAAACTAAAATACAAATTAACTGTGTTCCCCACCACCACATATGGGACCTCTTGCAATAATCTTCTTTTTCCTCCGGGTATCTATTTGTGTCCACATTCTGAACTGCATCATCTGCCTCTATGGCAGTGGTCCCCAACCTTGGGCCTCCAGATGTTCTTGGACTTCAACTCCCAGAAATCATGCCCAGCAGAGGTGATGGTGAAGGCTTCTGGGAGTTGTAGTCCAAGAACCAGAGACCATTGGTAATGGCGCGGCTAAAAAATCTTGTAAATAAATATCTGGAGGCCCAAGGTTGGGGAGCACTGCTCTAAGGGGCTGAGTCTAGAAATAGCTTGTACTTCCTTTCCTTCAGCAGGGCCTAGACTAACCACTTGTGCAAATGTATGTCCACCAGCAGAATGTGAAATGATTTTTCACTACAATTTCTTTTACAAAATGTTTTAATTTGTATATGTTAATGATTTACTCATAACTGCTTTATTGGTAAGCTGATGAATTCTCAGGAATCAGTATCCTAATCTCAGGGCAAAATAAAGGTTTGACAGACCATGATTAATATATTATTGAATGTAACACAAGGATCAGAGCACAAATCTCATAGGTTAAGGCATCATTAGAACGTAGTTAGAAATAATTATTTCCTCAATTTGTTAGCTCATGCTGGGATCATTTTCTTGATTTATTGTATGAGATAAGATGATATAATTAATTTACACAACAGCTGGATTCTGTGGGAAATAGCAAAAATGAATGTGCAGAGATAAAATTATGCAGTACTTAGCTGCCATGTATAAATGCTATTAGTGTTACACTCAGGGAAAGCAAGCACAATTTCTGGACATCTAGAAGTTTATCAGCTTCTAATACCATTATATAGCAATAAAAAAACACCAAGTACTATGTAATACTGCTGTAATGATAGTAGATACTATGTAAAGGAGATGGAGGTACTGAATAATCAACACACTTATGAAAGTAATTAACTCCTGCTATATATATATCATTTGTACACTTTGGCTACAAGAAACTAGTGCAAACACTCCTATTTTTTTCTTCTTCTTTTCCCTTAACAATTTTTTTCTGTTAAGAAACTGATGAAGGAAAAGTGGGGAAAAACAGAGAACTGAAAGCTACATATGGAAGATGTCATTGTCTGGGCCTCCTGCAAAATCTCTGAATGAGCCAGCATGGCTACACAGTAAAAACCTTGCCTGGGGCACCCTATACGTGGCTAAACTTTAAAGTTGGATTATTCTTACAAGGGAATACAAACAGTTACAATATTAAAAACTTTTATTATAACTGGAGCTTGTTCTACAGAAACGGTCATATACAGAGTGTAATGTACAAGTATACATTAAAGAACATGGGGGTGCTGCCTAGTACAACAAAAAAGATCATACACTACATTAAAAGAATTCAGATTTCCAGGGCCAAATAAACTATGTCTAAGTGAAGGAAATTGCAGATGTAATTCCAGAACCTCTGTTATAAACTTAACAGAGCAAGCGAGCTTGCTGAAGACTGGAAGAATGCAAATGTTGTCTCCATCTTCAAAAAAACGATCAAGCAAAAACAAAACAAAACAGGAGGGAGGAGGATCTGGGCAACTATCAAGCAGTCCATAGTAGGAAAAATTATAAACAGATAATTAAATAGTTGGTCTGTGAGCTTTTAGAAGAAAAGCCAACATGTGCTTTCTCAAAAGCACATCATGCCAGACTAATGTTGCACAAAATCCTGTTTCCTAACTTTGCACAGTATAACCTGGATCGGGCTCCAGAAACACTTAATTTAAAGTAACTAAATGTTTCCTATCCCCCTCCTTTTAGGTTCTGAGGCTCTCACAGAGTTCAGGGTTTGCCCTGCGGAAGCCTTTGGGAGCCTCAGGTTTGCGGGGACGCCTTTAACAGTAAAACAACATGGCTGGATTGCTGCTGCTGGGATTGAACCACCAGTGGTCCTCTTGCAGTGATTTTTTTACTACTAAAGGCAGCAAGTACAGCAATAAACTACAATTTTAAATGTAAACAGTTAATATTAATATATAAATATAGTCTTCTTCAACCTAAATTGTGCATAGTATGACTTGCATGAACCATTGTTGTTTTACAGTATTATCAGAGATCAGCTCCAGAGCATATGCAGAGTGCAGACATAAATTACACCAAAAACACATTTTGTGAGTCCTGTTCACTGAAGAGTGACTGAATCATAATGTTGTAGAACTCCATTTTTCAATGGGCCTCAAGCTGATGTTGCCCCACCCCCTAGTTTTCCCAGCTACAGAAATAGGTGCTCTCTTCACTCTGTGAAACTGGTTTTAAAGAATACAGCTACTTCCTATGGCTACTGAGGGCACAACTTTCTGCTGTGACCCGAACAGTTGTCATAGGAATATGTGATGGAAAATAGTACTTCTCTCCATTATAATTCAATCAGCCTTGCAGGCCAAATATTCTAAATATAACATCATGACTGGAGACCAAATGTCCTCAAAAGGAAACTCAAAATGTATATACCAAGAGAATCTTCCAATACAATTCGTAGCATTGCATTGAAAAATTAAGTACCTGTCAGTGCTACCTGACAGGTACTTAAAATGATTCACAAAACGACTTTGGAAAAACAATGGCCAAAATCCTGTTGCCTAGCATACTAAATTATACTAGAGCAGGCCCATTTAATCAATATGGATTTGGTGAGCCAACTTCTCCGTTAATTCCATTGATTTAAATGGGCATACTCTAATGCAACTTACTTTAGTAGTGGGGAAACACTTGCACAATTGTCCTTCCATGACTGCATGTATGGACAGAATTCTGGTCATAGTATCAAGAACCAGAGTATCTAGTCTTCACATTCAAGACCACCCAAAGGAAAGGGCCATAATCTAGTACTGTAATTATAAAAAAAAACTTACTGTCAACACTTAGCAAGGAGGAGAATCTCTTGCACTGAACTGAACCAAAGGAAGTAGTTGCGCAGCTCATCCAGAGACCTTCATAAATCCAAGTTGTAATAATTAATGTTCTTGCTTGACTAGAAAATTTCCAGACATTGCAAACAGTAGCAATGAGTAAAAAGATGAGACCCAAAAAAGCCAAAACCAGTGCAGAGATCTGACATGATAGTGATCCCATTCTTTAAGAAATTAATTCCTGAAGAAGCTTCCTCTTCAAATTGTAGCCAGAAGCCTGTTTCAAAATTCGCTGTTCTATCAGTAGAAATCATAAGACAGCACATTAGTTACTGGAATAATTTTTATGATAAGAAGGCATTAAAAATAAAACTATATGTGACATAAAGGTGAAGTTTTTTGTATACCTGGTTAAAAGTTACATTTGAATACAGTGTGAATTCATTTTTATTGTATTCACATTCATTCAATGTGCAAGTTTCAGATTTATTTTGAAGCCAAACAATCAACTAAAAAATTTAAATTATTTAACAGAATTTGTGACCTATATTAGATTCAAAAGTCCAGTGTACATAATATAGATGAATTAGTAGATACTTACTTTCAATAAACTTCTTTCTGGGGCTTTTCCCTCTCCTGTAGCCCTTTCAGTCTAGCGTTGTTTCAGAAGACTTTGAGGGCTGGTTTACCAGACTCAAACTGAACATTTTGTAATGCTTTAGGACCTTTCCCCTCATTCTAAAAATCAAGGCTTCCCACCCAGTTCATTGACTTTATTGATCAAATGAACTAAGTGGTTGGCAGCATATAGCCTGGGATCCACATGTGTACCCAGCACCAATTTTAAACTCTCCTGCACCTCAAGCATTTTTTTCCTTTTTAGAAAAAAAAAATTCTAAAAAGTTACCAGGACACCTGATCCTCCCATAACCCAACTTTTTTTTCAATTAAAACATTTTTTTAAATTGGACATTAGAGGGCTCTGGGGGCATTTTTCAGTTGAAAAGACCACTTCAAAGTTAAACCTATTTCTCAGTTTACAAAAGCCTACTAAAAAACAAATATTCAAATTAGCCTCTTTGGACTCCTTTAGTCCTACATCCTAAGGATACCAAAATCCACCACTCTATCCACTACACCACACTAGCTCTCCACTTAAATATTTTACAGTTTATAAAACACATAGATATATTTCTGAATATCTTTTAAAATTACTTAATTTTCTTCAAGATGATAAAACACACAATATACGAATGAACAAAAAAAATGAGAAAAGAGTACTTTAGATACAAAGTACTAGAAAATCAAGGCTAGTCTTCAGTACATGTGCAATGGATAGCCTGCATAATTAAATTGTAAACTGCCCAGAGAGTGCATTAATCACTGATTTCTAAAGAACCAAAGCACATTGAAAGGAACATCTCAAAAAAATTAAAATATATGGAATTCAAGATATTTATTTCTAAACATTTGATAGAAAAATAATTTCCAAACCTCATCATTTTCAACCACAGTAGTCCATTTTTTAAATAGGCTCATGGGGCACTGGTTAAACTGCAGTAAAAACTCTGTTCATGACCCGGGTTCATTCCCAGGTAGCTGACTCTAGGTTCACTTAACTTTTCATCCTTTCCACATCGATAAATTGAGTGACCTGCTTGCTTGGGGGGGGGGGGGGGGGCAATGTACAAGCTGCATAATGAAATTGTAAACAGCCCAGAGAGTGCTTTAAGCGCTATGGAGTGGTATATAAGCAGCACGCTTTTGCCTTTTTATGATCTGTATGAAGAGTCTTGTGGCACAGTGGTTAAAATGCAATATTGCAGTAAAAAAAACCTCTGCTCACAATCTGCATTATATCCCAGTGACTTCACGTAGCTGGCTCAAGGTTGACTCTGCCTTCTATTCTTCTGAGTTTGGTAAATTGAGTAAATTACCTAGCTCGCTGGGGGAGGGGGAACAATATGTAGCCTGAATAATTAAATTGTAAACCAGCTGGGGAGTGGTTTAAATGCTACCGAGCAGTATAGAAGCAGCATGCTTTGCTTTATACACGTTGCATGTTCTTTTTAAATCCAAGTATTCTGCATGTTGATGTATTTGGCCTCTAAGCCAGGAGTGGTGAGTTTGAATTTCCACTGTGCTCGAGGGAGAGACCAGCCAAGCTCATCTGGAACGTGTGCATTTGATGAGGTGATGTGTCCTGGCACCTGTGCTGCCCTGAATTAACTGCACTGACTCAGAGTGCCACCAAAATGAGTGACTGGTAAATAACATGCCTTTTTTTAAACAAACAAACCTGGAAGGCTCACCGTGAATAATTACTATTCAGAAGCACAAGTGATCCCATTCCTGCATTGTTTAAACTGATTTGAAGACTAAACTTCTGTACTACATCTCTGTTCAAGCTCACTTATGTGTTCATGGATGAATATATGTTTTAAGGTGGGATGACTTGCACCCAAATATACTTTGGCCCTGACACAATAATCTAAGGATTAGATAAGATATAACTGTGGCCCTGCATATGCTTAGACTGTAACTGCTATTTGCTATAGCCAGCACTGCAAATGGTGAAGAATCAATCTGGACCACACCTTGTTTACAGGGGGCCAGGATGGAGGATTAGCGATCCCCATACCTGCCAAAGCTACCCTAACTGAAGATGCTCAATTAAGCATTGCTACTTCTCAATTTCGCTTGAAGCTTCTATTCATTCTGTCCTGCTCTACGATCATTCTATGAATATTTCCAGCCACACCTTGCAAAAACTGAAGATGTGGTACTAAACAAGTGTGCAAACGAATGTGCCACCCCACATTTTTTCAGACAAGACTCCTACACTTTTCGCATGACAAAAATCCACCACATTCCTCCTGTATCAGGTACGATACGGGGGGGGGGGGGGAACCTGCTGTTGAACCTTCTTTAATTAAAACTGTCAGAAGGAGCCACATGGTGCAGTGTTTAAACTCTGCTCACGACTCGGGTTCAATCCCAGGCAGCCAGCTCCTGCTTCACTCAGCCTTCCATCCTTCCGACGGCGGTAAATTGAGCATCCCGCTTGCTAGGGGAAGGAGCAATGCATAGCCCGCATAATCAGCCTGTAAACCGCCTAGCTTGAAGCGCTATGGGGCGGTATATAAGGAGCCTGCTTCGCTTCGCTTTTTAAACAGCACTCTATTCGCTGTGGGGCGGGAGAACAGAACAGGCAAGCAATCCTTAGGGAACAACACGAAGGCTGCATATTACAATCCCACTGGAGGCGATTCCAACGGCAGCTCTTCCTTCATTCCTGGCATTTATTCAAGCTGCCGTAAGAGTCCACGCCTACGTTGCCCTTTCCCCATGCGAGAATATTCGACAAAGGGGAACCTTCCCGTTTAGCTGCTCCCCACCCCACCCCCCGGCAGGAGGGAAAGAGCACTGGCGCTGGGGCAGAACCGCTGTCCTCTGGGACGTCCTCGGATGTCCAAGGAAGACTTGGATAACATGGGGGCCTAAGCGGCGCGCTGCTTTTGCTCTCAAAATGGCGTACGAAGCATGAGAGAAAACCTGTGGAGGAAATCGCAGCCCCGTTATGTTTTAAAGGAGGTTCCCGAAATAAACTAGCTCATTATGAGGGGATAAGATGTTCGTTGGCAGGAGAACGAAACGAACGAATAAGCCCTTGAACAGCTTGGCCTTTCTCACGACAGCCTGCAGAGGGAGAAACGCCGCGGTTTCCTACTCCAGCTTGCCCGTTCTGACGCCCCGAGCTTGCGTCACGGGGGCCGCTTTCAAGATGGCAGGAGGAAGTGCCCGTTAACCCGGAAACAGTACTTTAGCGTGCAGGGGCAAGATGGCGTGGGGTTGCTGTTCCCGAGTCTGGGCTAGGCAAGAGTTATGGGGGTGCGGAAGCCGGGCACGCAGGTAGGGCAGCGAAATGTGGTTTTTACTGTGGTGCGAGGTGCTGAAGTTCCAAAGAAAGAGTCTTGGGGGTTAATGCGCATCAGAAGGACATTCGGAGGCCATGTCTTCGAGGCGTCTGAGATGCGAAGTTGTGGTTCTTGTGGCGGGCTGTCTTCGACATCCGTTTAAAGACAAAAACAAAACACCGCAATATATATGCCATTGTTGCCTTGATCCCGGCTCCTTGTGGATGGGGAAGAGGTGGGAACTAGAAGAGGTGGAAGAATGGCGGTGGGGGAGATAAGGGAATTCTCTCACCTTTCCTGGCTAAACGTTTTGGGGGGATGGAAATAAATGAAATCGGGAACTGCGTGAACCAAAATCTTGAGAGTAGATGGTAGTGATGAATAGGCTTGCATAGAAGGCTGGTCCGTTTACCTGTCGCTATCCTTTTGGTTTTCTGGTTTCTCCATGCATGGTCTTTTTGGTCGATTTCTTTGAGCAGAGGATGAAATCGCCTGTTACCAAAGATATTCGATTAGATGACCTATAAGGTCTCTCAGACTTTATGAATCTAAGTGCTCCTTCTGGAGGTAGGAACTAGGATATATCTCCAGTTTTGAAAGTCTACAATTTATAAATACATAGATTTTAGTGGTATCCACTTGTATTTTCATTCTTTTGTCTAGCAGCCCTTGAATTTCTCAGCATCACAATAACATCCATGATGTTTGCAACATATTTTTAATGTTTCTTGTTTGATGTGTTTCAGTACTGTATCCCAGGTTTTTGCTTAACAAGAGGGTAATACATGTTTGGAAACAAGTACATATATTTGCTCACAATATCCCACTTTCATTTGTACTTCCACCTTGGGTTCACCCCTTCAAATGAAGAGGTTACATGTGTCAGGAAAGACCATAAAATGAGAATTCTTTCCCATCAGATCCAGGAAATCAAGTGGAAATGTAAACACATATTAACAATGCTGAAAGATGAACATGGGAATCCATTCTCTGAGCAGAGTGAAACAAATAGAAGATGGAAATAAACAGAAGATGGGAACAATATTTTGAAGAACTATATAGAAGATATGTGAGGATATCATTTCCTTCAAAGAAGAATTTTTTGATGACGTATCAGTAATTTTAGAAAATGATGTGAAAGCTACTCTAAGTCACCAGGAATAAGTGGAGCATAAATAGAACTATTTCAAGCTACAAATATTGTATCTATCACAGCCCTAAAACAATGTGGTAACAGATATGGAACACAAAACAATGGCTGACAAACTTGAAATTTTCAATGTACTGTATATTCCAATCCCAAAGAAGGGAGATGTCAAAGACTGCAGTAATTATAGGAACAATTAATGTGATGTTCACACCAATGAAGACATTGAAATTAAACATTTTCTATACCTTGTTTAATCATAAATCAGTCAAGAAATCAAAAGAAGGCTAAGATTCAGGGAGGCAGCTATGAAGGAACTAGAAAAAAATCTTTTAAATGTAAGCGTTAATCACTGAAGACCAAGGTGAAGATTATCTGTACTGTGGTATTACTATCTAGAGATATAAAACATGAATAATGAAGAAAGTCAACAGAAAAAAATGAATTTATTTGAAATGTAGTGTTGTAAGAGAGCTTTATAGATAACATGGCTGCTAGAAAGAAAAAAAAGTTGGGTTCTAGGTCAAATCAAACTTGAAATGACAATTGAAGTTATGCTTTGGACATACTGTATGAGGAAACAGGACTCACCAGAAAAGGCAGATATACTGGGACAAGTAGAGAAGATAATAGGAAAATAGAAAGATTTGCTGTATAATAAGGTGTAGTGTCTCAGTAAAGGAAGTCATGATATTTAGATTGGAAGCCTTGAGCAGGGCTTGACAGCACTTAATGGCAACACTGTTACAAGCGACATTTAACAGTATATTTTCAAGCTACTCTCCTAGAAGGAATTTTTGTTTGTCCCAAGTGGAACAAATAGCAATTAATTCTATACTCATGAGATTCCACTAAAATTCATTCCATATATATGTATACACACATTTATATCTGTAGTTTTATTTTCTCCATCTTTTAGAAGGGGGAAGAAGAGGATCCAGACACCATATGATTAGTGAGCTTTATATCAATGCAAAGAAAGGTTCTAGAGCAGATAATTAAACTGCCAAGCTACTAAAAAGCAAAACCAAACCAGAATAATCACTAAGAGTCTGTATAGCTATCTCAAAAGCAGGACTTGTCAGACTAACCATATCCCTTTTAATAGAGTTGCAAGCTTGGTGGGTCAGGAGGAGGCTGTGGATGTAATATATCTTGACTTTAGTTAGAGCTTCGCCAAGCCCCCTCCCCCACAACTCTCAAGATTTTTAAAGAAGCTTTCAAAGACATCCTCCCCTGAGGGTTTTTTTTTTAAAAAATGTATTGCAATCATCTGGTTCCGGCATCTTTTAAGGTTTAAGTTTTAAGTTGAAATGTTTAAGTTTTGGTATTAGGTTAGAAAGATTTTGATGTTTGTTAATTTTCAGTTGATTTGTTAATGGTTTCTTTGTGGTGCTAGGTTCTTGGGATTTGTTACTTTATTGTCAACCGCTTACAGTAGTACTTGTCATTAAGGTGGGCAGTATACAAGTTTACTAAGTAAATAAATAAATTTTATTTAGTTTCATTTCTAAGCCACCTTTCTAACTATAAGAAGACTCAATCATGGCGTCAAGTCACTTCTGACTTATAAAGACCCTTTTCAGATAGAGAGTACTCAGAAGTGGTTTACCATTCCCTTCTTTTGGGGGCATCCTGGGACTGCAGCGTGCCCAAGACCACACAGGCTGGGTCTTCTGAGATACACAGTGGAGGTAATACATATGAAAGGAGTTTATGGTCCTAATAGACCACATATTAAACATGAATAATCAGACTACATGTTAATGTAGTTCTTTCTGGGCTGCATCAGCAGACTTTCAATATCGAGACAAAGGGAAGTAACAATATCTCTCTGTTGTTTCACACTTGAACTACTCTGTCCTGGTCTGTCACCAGTTTTTAAGCTTTCATGTGTCCAGACAAGGATAATCAAAATGGTGAACTTAATGGTAACAGTAAGCCATATGAGGAATGCTTGAGGGAGCAGCATATGTTCAGCTAGAACAAGAGGGAAGACAGAGATATAACATGATAGCTAACTTCAGTATGTGAAGCATCCATTGGGGGAAGATGGAACAAGCTTATTTTCTGTGGGTCCATAAGGTAGTACTGTAACTAAGGGATTCAAATTACATAAGGTGATTGCAACTTTAAAAAATAACATCTTGACAGAAAGATCTGTTTAGTTGGAATAGACTTGCTTGGAAAATAGTAGACTCTTTCATTGGAAGCTTTTAAACTGATGTTGAATGGCCATTTGCCAGAAATGGTTTGGCTGTGGATTTCTTGCATCAACAGAGAGTTGGACTTGATGACACTTGGGGTTCCTTTCACCCCTACAGTTCTGTGATTTATGGATCATTTATAAAAGAATATACATTAAAATAATAATGCAGTGTAAGACAAATTGATAGAGGTAGCATCACCAGTACTCTTATCTAGAAGATCAGTATGTACACATGCGTATTAGCACTAGCCTTATATGTAGACCACAATGTGTGCTTTCAGGATCTCTCCTATGTCTAGTACAAACTGTTAGTCAGGAGTTATACCTTAGCTAGCTTTAAGACAACTATTTAAGCTGCAAAATAAATTTGACAAGCAAGATTGCAAATCTGGGTAGATAAAATCATAAAGTGAAGAAATCCAAACTGTAAAAGTCACCAAGAAAAAGTTTTCAGTTACCTTTTTCTGAATTCCTCCTAGTTATTAGGGGAAGATGAGAATGAATCTGTTTTGAGTTCAGTATGTATTTCCCCCCCAATCTCAACCAGGTTTATTCTGTATACATATACACAACAAAGGAGTGGATTTAGAAGACCAGCACAGAAGAGTGATCCCCACAGGACAAGTCTGGAAACTGGCACTAAACCACGAAAAAGTGGTTTGTCTCCTGTAGTTGAGGACCCTGTCTTTCATACATCTTCCCGTTCAGCGAAGAAGCTTGTGAAACCATTCATCTTTACAATTGGGGTAATTACTTGTTCAGTGTTGCGTATAATTGGCAGCCATTGACATCTAGCAACCAAAATTTAGCTTCAGAGGTAAGCTGAACAATTTCTAGACAGAGGAGTCTTTATATTAAGGTAGGATTTTAGTAGGTTTAGACCCATTTCAATACTGTAATAGATGAAGGTGTGTGAAAATTCTTCAGTGTATAGAAATGGAGAAGTAATTGGAACCTCGTGCTATAGCAGTGCCTCTATAAATCTTTAAAGACCATCAAAATATGAGTGAATAAAGAGCTACTACTGAAAAGCGAATAAAGAGCTACTACTACCAACATGAATTTGACCAAACTCCGGGAGGCAGTGGAAGACAGGAGGGCCTGGCGTGCTCTGTCACGAAGAGTTGGACACGACTTAACGACTAAACAACAACACTGAAAAGGGTGAGGGGGGAGACTTAAAAAAAATGAAAACACAGATAATAAACTAGCTCCCTCTTCACTCAGAATTGATGCACACTTCTTGTATTGTAACCTTCCCCTCAGGTGAGTTAAGTAGTGAGCCACTCATTGATTCCCAAAAGAGAAATAAACCTCTTCTAACCTGGTCCTAAACCTGTTAAACACAATGGCCAAAATCTTGTTTGCTTAACTTTATGTGGCAGAATATGATGTCAACAGCTGGCATTATAAAATTTAATTTAAATTATCTAAATAGCTTCCTATCCTCAGATTTGAGTTCTAAGAATCCTTGGGCTCCCTTGTGCTTTGGGAGAGCCTTTGGAAGCCTTGGTACAGAGGTAGGAAAGTCTTTAACTGTCACTGGGATCAGGACTAGTGGTGGTGATCCAGTGGCAATTTTTGGTGATTAAAAGCTTCCTTTCCCCACTCTAGTCATTAGGCTCCCAAAGGCTTTTCTAGAGGAAAAGGGAGCCCTAGAGAGTCTTGGAACCTAAAACAGGGAGACTGGAAGCATGTAAATAAATCAAATTTGACTGGCACTAGCTGACAACATTAGTTTCTACTACCTAACATTGTGTATACAGGACCTCAACCCATGAGACGTCCTTCCCCCAAATAAGCAAGATTGGACTACTCAAACTATATAACTGCAGGTGAGACTGCACTGTAAATCTGCTGATGTACGTGTTGATATTTTCAAATTCTGTTTCCTTTCTCTATTGTTGGTAAAATCTTCTGATTCTGCTAATGTGCTATATATAGGGAGGGAGATGTCTTGTGAGCTTATGTTGTGTTTCCTGGGGTGGAAATTAAGGTACAAGAAGGATGCATCTGTATACTGATGTAGTGCATAAGTGGACATTCTGCAGTTGATCTGTGATCTGAATTTGCTCCCTTCAACTTTTAACTTCAAACCAGAGGTTTTCTCTGGTTCTCATTGGGGAATTTTCCATGATTTTTAAAACACAGGATCAGACATAAAAGTTCTTACTGAACAACTTAAGGTAAATATATAGGGTATTTAAAAAAAACCCTCATACAATCATAGAATAATGAAGTTGAAAGGGGCCTATAAGGCCATCGAGCCCAATCCCCTGCTCGATGCAGGAATACAAATCAAAAGATATCTGCCATGTGGTTGTCTAAGTTTCTCTTGAATGCCTCCAGTGTTGGAACACTCACCACCTCTCAAGGTAGTTGTTTCCATTGCCATACTGCTCTAACAGGACGTTTTTCCTGATATTCAACTGAAATCTGGCTTCCTGTAACTTGAGCTCATTGTTGCATGTCCTGCACTCTTGGATGATCGAGAACAGATCCTGCCCCTCTGAAAGACAGCCTTTCAAGTATTTGAAAAGTGTTATAATATCTCCCCTCAGTCGTCTTTCCTCAAGGCTAAACATGCCCAGTTCTTTCCCTCTTTCCTCATAGGGCTTGGTTTCCAGCCTCCTGATCATCCTTGTTGCCCTCCTCTGAACTTTTTCTAATTTGTCAGCATCCTTCTTGAAGTGTGGTGTCCAGAACTCTTAAATAAATAATGCAGACAGTCAACACAACAAAGTATCTTGGGCTCACCAGGATCTCTCTCACAATTGGATCTCTAAGGAAACTGCAACCACTCATGAATATCTAGTTGCAATTTATTTGTCTTAAAAAGATAGATTCTGCATACTATAAGATGATGCACATAGGTCTCTCCCCATCCCAAACAGTATGCTGCACAAAAGTTTTCCCCAGAAGTACCTCCCAGAATCAAACATGTTCCGCCTATCCAATGGGGAGAAGTTTAAAAGTTATATTTCCACCCTATAATTGTTATTCTAAACTGTCCACTTGGTTAAAAGACAGAAGGAGAGACTTTAAGCTTTGAGAAGGCAAGGGGCTTGAAAGATAAAACAGAATCAATGAATAGGGGCAGTAATTTTTAAAACTTGCTTTAAAAGGCGAAAAAGCACAAATTCTACCATTAGTTTTTATGAGGGAGCTAATATGGAAACTTTTTGTCTATCATAAGTAGAGATGGCAGTATTCGTATACGAATACCCCCGCACAGCTGGACTTAATGAGGGTCTGGCCCCTGGGGCCGGACTGTCCACTCATGCGTCTGGTGGCAGGGGCAGCCTTGGTCAGCCTTCCAATCGCACCTGGAGCACCCCTCTCTTTCTGCTCATCTAGCCACTCGGCAGCCATGTAGGGAGACCTGTCCTCCCCCTGCCTGGAGTTGGCTAGATGAGTGGAAAGAGAGCGGTGCTCCAGGAGTGATTGGAAGGCTGACTGAAGCTGCTGCCGCCACCAGACACATGAGTGGATGGGCTAGCTGTGTGTGGGTATTCGTATACGATTACGAATACCCGCATCTCTAATCATAACTATAGAGTGGCTGGAGCCACTCTGTATTGAAATGTTCTTTGTATTATAAATAGCTTCTTACTTAGTGACCATGGAGATTGCTGCATAATCCACTGTGCATTTTTCTGGTGTTAATCTGACATTCTCAGCATATAATTCTACACCCACTGTTTCTCTCATTTTAAGAGTTTATATATTAACCTTGGTTAAATATATTCTTAATTTTGTATAGTTTTCAGGCTGTGCTTTTGGATCAGCTGCCATTTGGCAATATGAACATGTTAAAGGCAGGGTCCAGAACTATTTTGAAGGTGCGCGTGCAGACCGGATGGATAGAATGCAACCACAGAAAGAGATGAACTTCAGAAGGCAGGTATAAGGAACTTACTCCGAATACTAATAAAAGTTGCATTTTCTTCCCATAATGGTACATGAAAATTCAGACATTGTGCACTAACGAATTACGGTAGAATGTTACAATCAAAATTGTCTGGGGTATAACAACAGGTGCCAGGATTCATTGGAATTTTCCCTGTTGTGTCTTAAAATCCATAGGAGTTAGAAAATTATATTAACTCCATTAATAGGTTTCAAAAGGAAAACATATGGGAAAAGATAAATAAATATATGCCATAAATTCAATATTAGGAGAGGGGAAAATGGATATTAAATTCTAAGGTTAATAGCCAGAATCCTGTTGGCGAAAACCTGCCTGTGCACGAGCAGCCTCGCATTGGTTCCCCCTTCTGGCAGGCTGTCCTTCATGCAATCACTTGTGTCGCTGATTTTGCAACTAATGTTTAAGGAGACACTTAAAGAAAGGGAGAGACTTGTTTGTCTGATTGTCCTTATGGTATACTTTTCCTCAGTCAGTTTCTGGCCATTATGTGTGTATTAGAGAAAGAAGGCTAAAAATTAATATTTTAAAGGGTATGTGAAACTAGTTCATTTCTTATTAGCAAACATGAACATAAGAAGGGTATGTTGTTTTCATGTTACATGCTTGTAAACTGCCCAGAATGACCATTGGTTAGATGGGCGGTATATGAAATAATAATAAATATTATCTCATCTTTATTATTTATTAATAATAATTTCAAGAAATTATTGAAAACATTTCAGACGGGCCTTCCAGGACTTTACTCTATCTTGATTCAACTTATTGTTCAACCCCACCATCTTTTTTCTTTCTTCTTTCCCTTTTATGTTAATATTCACTGATACTAATTTTATCAGTTTAATTTTATATTGATTAATTTATATTTTGTTTTGTTATTGTATTGTTTTGTTTCATACCCTGTTTTATGCAATGTAAACCGCCCAGAGTGGTCTGGGTTGCTAGATGGGTGGTATACAAATCAAATCAAATCACAAATCAAATTTATTCATTTTATTTATTTAATTAATTAATTTATATGCCGCCCACACTGCCAAAAGGTCTCTGGGTGGCTTACAACAATTTAAATGCAGTAAAAAAGATAAAACAATTAAAATGTAAATTGGGTTTCTAGTGCATTTTGCGTACTTTTTTTGGATTCTCCGTCATGTTTGATTTGTCATTGCAAATTATGGAAATGTATATGAATGGTTAGTTCCAGCAAAAAGTTTGGAAAGCAAAAAGTGTTTTATATTTTGATTTATGTTTTATATTTTCATGAAAAGAGATGTGTAGGCAACAATTTGACATGCTGTTTCTTTGTGATGTAACATAACTGCTAAAATTGTTTTGTGTTTGGTGCAATGAGTAATGCTTACTCAGTGTTACTGATGTGGAAAGTATTGTTACTGCATACGTTAACTGAAGACGTTGCAATTTTAAACTGAAATAAGGATTCCGTGCTTCTTGAAACAGTGCAAGAATCTGCTCACCAGTACTTGCATTGTTCAAAGCAGACTAGAACAATGCAGTGAACATAGTAAGGAAATATTGCACTGTGTGTTCTGAAATTTTTATTTACCACCATCTTGGTTTGTGTGTTTATTTTTGTGATAGTTTAGTGTTTTAGAGCAGTTTCATAATTTATAATTCTGTTCTTTTGTACACTGCCCAGAGTAGCAATTTGCTAGATGGGCAGTATATAATTTAATATACAGACATAAGTATTGTAGCCACTCTAAGAAGCATAGCTGACATTTGTTTCTTAGACATGATTTAAGCATCTGCCCAAAAAGTTCTGAAATAGAATATTCTTTTTTTAAACTTCTGAAACATTTTGATATACTGAAAGATGTTAAAGAACATAGCAGAGATGAATGAGTTTTAATTTCTGCCATCATTAAATAAGTAGAATAATGACTTTGCTCATTCTGTTTCAGATAAACCTGTGGTGGAATAGTCTGAGCAACGGGCAACAGGCTGTGTCAGGTTTGTGTTAGCTTACAAGTATTAGACATTCTCAGGAAGAGAAATATGGCAAACAGGTACAGTATGTCACCGGATGGCTTTCATACCATGCTTATAAGTTGATAGGCCTAGGAAACTCTTGTCTGCCTGTGTATATATTGTCCATCTCTACATAGTTAAACTGATCTGAAGTTACATAAATGTTATATTAGATTGCACATACATGAATTGTAGTCAGAATTATACCTTTGAAAGGGATGATGAAACTGGCCTGTACCTATTATGTTCTGTAGGATTTGTCTGTGATGAGACCTGTTTGCATGAGGTAACATTTCCCACATAGGAATTTGCATGTAACAGGATGTAACACGTAAATTTACTTACTGAAGTCATTAAAAATATTTGATACAGCCATAATATCATATAATAGCATATAACTGTGAAACAATTAAAATAAGCATTTCAGGAAGAAAACACTGGTTCTTGCTGATGTAAGAAATGATTTCAATATGTAGATAAACAATAATTAAATTTATTCCATTTCATCCTCCCCGGATACTTAATCAGTCAGTAAAAAGACAATCAAGGCTTTCTTGCAATTCATTAGTATTCTGTCAGTGATCTTTTAGAAGTTTCATAAAATAGGAAATATGAGAAGTAGCTCTTACAAGGATATAATTGCTTGTGAGAGCCATATTAATGAATAGAAATAGTTATATATTTTATGTTATTTACATAAAGTTTAAGCAGTTTACAGCAGCACTGTAAGAAAATAAACCAATAACAAACAAAATAATGTTTAAGATCATTCAGAAAAACTCATGGCTGAGATAAAGCTAAAATAGAAAGGTGTGTTTTTAGGGAATGCCTAAAACATGCTACTGTTTGACATACTGCAAAGAGTGGATGCCATCTTTGAGGAAACCTGTCTTTGTATAATCACCAAATTGAAATCTATAGGCATATATTTCTGTGGCTTGTGAACTGGATATGACAGTCTTACTGTTTTTTGTGTGTTTTGAAAAATATAGTTTTCAGATTGAATGATTCCTGCTTAAATCCACATGAGATATAATTGTTTGGGGCATTTGGGTTTGTAAGAACTTATTTGTGATTGTATGTATTGTAAATTTGCTTTGTCATTAAACTTTTTTTGTTAAATTTATAGGCATTATAGCTGCAAATATCTTTGTGTTCTGTTTATGGCGGGTACCTGCTTTGCATCGGATTATGGTCAAATATTTCACATCTAATCCATCTTCCCGTAAGTGTATTGTACAACAGTAAATGCAAAATTATATGGATTGCATCTGTCTTGGATATTAAATTTTGGCTTTATGCTTTAACTGTATTATTCAGCAAAAGACTGAGTAAATTAGCTTTCATTGCATGAATTGTTTGGGGTGGAAAGGTTTAGAAATAAATAAAACTGTATATTTGCATAGGATTTTTATGCCCTAATAAACATATATTTCACAAGTAAAATTTACCCATGAAAACATTTCTCAAAACCCAGCAAAATGTGGTGGCAAATGCACCCAATATTACATTTCCTAATTGGAACACTGTAGGGTTATAGCGATAAACTTATTAGTGTCATTATATACCCTTAGGGAGAAAGCTAAGATTAAAATCAGATAGTTTAAATTTTAATCTTGCTGGTTTACTTTCTTTGTACTTCTTTCAGAAAACTTAATAATGTACCACAAGTGTCTTAACTAAAATTTAGAAATAAGAGGGATCTTTCCTGTAGTCACTTGTGGTCGGTTTCTCTCCATCTCTTCTTCTATGTTACTTATGTCTGCTTTGTTCCTATTTTGCATGAGTTGTGGAGCCTCTTGTAGTAACATTCTGCCCCCTCTGGACCAGGTCTAATGTTTGCAGTCAAGGACTCATCATGGTGTCAGATATCTACAATTAATAAGGCGTTGATTATTATGGTTATTATACAGACAGAGGCGTTACCTTTTCTTTGCCGTCCCTTTGGTTTATTACCATCTCTCCTCTGTGTTTGTGATACAAGGGATTATCAGTGTGAGACGTTTCTTTTTCTTTGTCAATTTATTTTATGTGTTCGTCTGATGCAAGCTACCCAGAGTAGTTGCTTGCCAG
Source organism: Intellagama lesueurii (assembly GCA_037013535.1). Lineage (NCBI taxonomy): Eukaryota > Metazoa > Chordata > Lepidosauria > Squamata > Agamidae > Intellagama > Intellagama lesueurii. The sequence goes on from JBAJHW010000003.1 coordinate 217,250,305, forward strand.
TAGATGGGTGAGGTAGAAGTTTCATGCATGCATGCGCACGCGCGCACACATGCGCGCACACGCACACACACACAGGGATTATGCTCATGGCCAGTTTAAATTGTAGCCATTTAAGAATCTTCCCCGCATACCACATCTAGATTTGTTTAGAGCCAAATGGTTCCCCTCCCCTCCATCTGTCATACTGGCTAGGTGTGGAGACTTAGGCAGGTGGCAAGCATTTAATTGCTGTGGCAGGTGCACTGCAGAATTGCACAAAAGGAGTAGGAAATGATTAGCATTTTGTGGCACCTGACCGGACAGGAAGCAGTACATTTCTATACTTACTCTTCAGTGCGTCAAGGTTTGAGTATGGGGACCAGTACCCCATTTATCTAACTCATCCACTTGATTATGCAAGACAGGAGTGGTGGAAGGAGGACAGAATTCAAAGTAGTTATTGGTGCTGTTTAGGAAGGACATAAAGGTATGGAAGAAATACTTTTGAGGTCCAGAGCCCCAGAATTTAAGATACAGAGGTAATTTTTCTACGTCTCTTATAGGAACTCTCCCAGTTTGGAAGAATTGGCATATGACGACATTACTTGCTTCCCATTTGCTTTTCATTTGCTGTGGGTTTAAATTCCAGAATGATTGCACTGTATCTCTTGGGGTGGCCCTATTCTCTTCCTGTCCAAGGTAGGAGACAAAATGCCCTGTCCCATTGCCAGAGGGAGGTAGCCAGCAGCATGTCTGCAGATCTGTATTCAGTTAGAGAAGAGTGTTCCCCATCATAAGACCCCTCTTACCATTGTTAAAGTCTTGGCCAGCTGCACCATGGCTGTGTGGAGGGTTAGAGGGGCAAGATGAGAGACAACAGCATTTGCAACATCTCCACCACAAGACTCCTTCCTAAATAACACAGGCTGGGAGGGAGCTGCACCAGCCATAACAGCATGCCCTGTCTGAGTCAGCAATTCCACAATTATTCCTCTTTCATTGTAGGAGTGGGAATAGGAGCAGTGCACCCCCTGCCTTCTTCTTGCGCAAAGGCTGGAAAGAAATCTTGCAAGAAGCTGAAGTTGGAGGGGGTGGGTGGGTACAGCATTCTCCAAACAATTCAGCAGTGGTGGCCACATATGCATGGACCATTTGCCAAAGATTGGAAGCGAGCAGCTGCAGCGCTTGAAGTTCCTCAATGCCTATGATGGCATTAAGAAAGTTTGTGGCTCCAGGGAGCTGGGCTCCAAGAGGAGCAAGTGTTCTTCCAAGACAGGGAGAGTGGTAAATTAGTGACCTTTGCTATGGTGTTCATAAGTTAAATTAAATGCAAAAACTAGCTCTTTGTAGGCAAATGCTCCTTCATTCGGTACTGGGGTGAGGAATCTGTAGCTCTCGAAGTATTGCAGGACCACAGCATCACTTAGCACTGGCCATTCTGACTGGCATTCAGAACATCGGACAGCAACAGGTTCCCCATCTCTATTTTAATACTAGTTGTCTTCAGTACTAGTAATGCAGTTTATTTAGAGGCATGCAAATGGTTTCGGACTCCCAAGCATGGTGAGTCCTCTTCTCTAGCTTGGTCTTTGAACAGTTCTACGTACAAACTAAGTAAAATGGAGAAACACAGTAGTGTTAAAAAGTCTGATAACTCCTTTCTTCCTTTCTCATCCAGGAGTTTTGTGTTCTCCGATGGTGCTGTCTGTATTTAGTCATTTCTCATTTCTACACCTGGCAGCCAACATGTATGTTTTGTGGAGCTTCTCAACCAGCATAGTCTCTCTTCTAGGACGTGAGCAATTCATGGCATTGTACTTCTCTGCTGGTAATACACCTGAAACACCAGTATTTGTTGGATATCTGTTTCTTGACTATTCAGATAATCTAAAATGTGTTTTTATCTAATAGGTACTGCATAGGTTTATTATGTGTGATGAATTATTTTTAAGTCATTGGAGAGGAGGTGGCACTCTTTAGCATACTTGTTTAATGAGTTCCCAAACTCTGACCAGTATATTGACTGGCCTAGACCCAGGTTTGGTTAATCAGTTTGAGCTACTAGAATTGGACTATTAGTCCATTATCCTTCTGATCTGAGGTGGCTTACACTGGCAGCATCACTACCATTTTAGTTTAGTGACTTTTTCAAAGGGAAGGGGTTGGTATTTATTTATTTATTTATTATATTTATATTTATATCCCGCCCATCTAGTCATTCGACTACTCTGGGCGGCGTACATCAGAGAAAATAAACAATTAAAATAACATCAATATCCAAAATAAATAATCATTCAAGATGGAAAAAACAAAGAAAGTAGATCAAATAGTGCCCGGAGGGAAGGCCTGCCTGAATAGCCAGGTTTTTAATTGGCTTTTAAAAATACCCAGCGAAGGGGCCATACGGATCTCTGAAGGTAGATTATTCCATAACCGTATATGCAACGAAAGATGGGTCTCATTTACCTTTAATAGTTGTGCAGAGAAGGACATTTCTGCAGAACTATGTTTCATAACCTTGATAGGACAAGTTCCACTTTGTAACATTATTTTGTCCTGCACAACTGTAAAAACAGTTATATACTGCAAAAAATTAGAAGTAGGTTGAGTCCTGGATCTGAAAAGGCGGACAACTTCCTTTCTGATTTAGGTAGATTGATTGGGACAGCAAATTGCAAGATCTTTTAAGTAAGAGATATAAACAAGGATTGTGCTAATGAAACAGATTAATCTTGCTTCAGGACTGCAGGTGGGCAGAGTGAGTGAAAAGAGAATTGTGAAAATCCAGAGTATGTTTTGAACTCCCAGTAGAAAAAAATTACTGTATTTTTCCATTTATAAGACGACACCCCCCCTTTCTAACCCCAAATTAGAAAATTTGATCCCTGCTTTTCCCTTCCTTTTGCTAAGCCATGGAGCTTAGCAAAACGAAGGGAAAAGCAGGGATCAAAGGGCTCCCGCTTTTCCTTGCCTTTTGCGAAGCCACGGGGCTTAGCAAAAAGGAAGGGAAGGCTCCCTTCGGGTAAAGGCTGCATGACTGCAGCCCTTTGTTCCTGGAGCCCTCCCATGGCTGCTTCAGGATCAAAGGGCTGTGATTGTGCAGCCCTTTCACGGCTGCATTACCCACTTCCTAAGCCCCGTGGGGCTTAGGAAGTGGATAAAGCAGCCATGAAAGGGCTTCAGGATCAAAGGGCTGCGATCGTGCTGCCCTTTCACGGCTGCTTTACAGGAAGGGAGCCTTCCCTCCCTTTTTGTTAAGCCTCGTGGCTTCGCAAAAGGCAGGGAAAAGCTGCTGCCTTCCGTGTATAAAACGATCCTCAATTTTTTGTCTAATTGTTTAAGGAAAAAGTGTCATTTTATACATGGAAAAATTCGGTAAATTGAGGCGAAATGCCTATGAAACCTTCTTGCTCTTTCTACTGTAGGTTGAGCCAACCTTGATAGCAAGATATGTGCATGCTGTAGTCTGGGAAGAGCTTCTGACTGCCTTAAAATTGTGCATTTCTTCATAGGGAAGTCCATTATCTGAAAAAAAAAAGAAAAAGAATGTCTAGTACTGTTTTGTGCCATTTAATAAATCTGTCTTTCTAACATCTTACACTTTTCTAGGGGTTGTTTCCACATTTACCAGTTATATCTTCAAAATCGCCACAGGAAGGTTTGGACCATCACTTGGAGCTGTGAGTTCCTCTTTAACACAAACAAATCTAGGTGTTCCTCAGAAGTTCTTTTTTGCCATTGTTTCTTCTATTTAAGCAGAAGTCAAGATACCTTTGATTACAGCTATAGTGGAGAGTAGAGTAGTATTCTAATGAAATCTGAGGATGTCTGCATAAGCCATACCACAGGAAAAATAAACGCATTCCTTATTAGATGCTAATACTTATTTTAGCTTTTTAAAATTTTTCTATCTGATATCCTGTTGCTTAATATATGCCAGTAGAAGGATGATTTTATCACTAGTGTGGGGCAATTTTCAGTAATTAAAAGCCTTCTACTTTTGTCTTGCAGCTTTTCTGACTTCTTTCATTGCATAGAAATTGTGGGAGCCACAGGACTGAAGGAAAAGAAGTCTTTATTGAAAACTACTACTGCTGGATGACATTACTGGCAAGGCCAGTTTTTGGTAAAGACTTCCTCCTCCTGTGGTTCCCATATGATGAAAGGGATTATATGAGAATAAGAAGGGTCACAGGACAGAAGTAGGAAGTTTTTAATTACAGAAAATGGCCCCTGCTGATGATGTCATCATTCTTCCAGAGATTTAAGTTGTACAACAGGATTTCACCCTATCTCTCTAATATCAGATAAGCCATTCAGTGAAGTGAATATTTCCACCACCTCAGACTTCCATAACGCTTGGCTTCTTAGATTTTAAGACTGCAAAGATAAAAGGAAGAATTAGTTGGGCTAGTTATGATTTTTAACTCAGCCTCATTTGTAAACACTTTTTTTTGGAACAGAGTCCTACAGACTTCAGTTGGTGTCCTAACTAGTTTTAGTTAGGAGTGCAGTTCTGCTGCCTCAGTCTTCTACATGCTTATTTTGAAGTAAGTCCCACTGAGTTCAGTAGTATAAAACTGCTAATTTCTAAGGATTAATTGTTTTATAATTTAGACAGCCTTCTGAGTAAAATATAAATGGGATCAGGTATGAAGCTACAATCTTGAGTGCGCTTGTTAAATCTCAAGTTTGGTTTGTTACAGTAGAATTTGTATATATATTTTCCTGATGAACTATGAGATTTATGCATAAATTTCTGTCTTGAACCATTTTGAAGAAGACGCTTGTCTGGACAAGAAATACTCTGGTTGAAATCCTATTGGTCTTTGTGCAAGAGTTGCAAAGCCTGCCACAGCTAGTTATGGTTAATTAAGGAGGTGCTGGGGTACATTCTGGTTGCACAATCAGGCATGTGACCAGGCATGTGACTGAGATGCACCCTGGCACTTCCTCATGTAGCCCCATTAGCTTCATCAGGTTGCACAAATGTTACATGAGCACCAGTAGGATTTCTGCCACAATTAATGGAAATAATTTTCTCTCCAAATGGGTGTGGAATTGTCTTAATATGCAGGGTTTTTGCAGCTTCTATAGCTAGGTACCGGCTGCATTCTTTCCCCATTATACCAGCAGTTGTTAATGGTATAGTTAATCTAACTAAATCCACATATTATATAAATAATACTCTTCACTTCTTGAATCTCAGAGGAAAGATATGCAATAATTTTCCGACATTGGTTTCTGGTTGATCTCATTTCCAATCTGAAATTAAAGGTTCTGCATTTTAATGGTAAATTGTAAAGTAGCTAATGTTTGAAATTAACATTCTTAATTTCTGTTTTAATGTGATTCTAGTCAGGTGCTCTAATGACAGTCCTTGCAGCAGTTTGTATGAAAATGCCAGAAGCCAAGCTAGCTATAATATTTCTTCCAATGTTCACATTCACAGCTGGAAATGTAAGTAGTTTTGAGAAATGGAAAGAATCCATCTCTCATTCATTGCTGTCTATCAAGTTACATTTCAAAACTCCCCATAATTTCAGTTTAAAATTCTGTTTAAGTCCAACAAATTATCAACTATCTAGAACATTCTTTGCTCCTTTTACAATGTATATATATAATGAAGTTGTTTACTGCAGAATTTAATTTGTGAATCATGGGTTTCAAAGGCAATGAATGTATAGAATTCTGAAGGGGGATCCCATGTGAAATAGTAAATTTCACAGCGGAGGTGTGCAGATAACTTGTCTCTGTCTGTGAGCTATTTTTCCTTTTGTCCTAGAAAAGCAGGCTGGCTTTGCTTGATATTTCATGAATAGTCTTTGAAACTGCTCAGGCGCCAAAATCCTGTTAAGTAAATCATGCTAACGTAAGAGATGGTGCCATACATTAAAAAGTTCCTGCTTTGGTCTGGGGACTTTTGTGGCTCTCTTGCAATCAGTTTTACTGAGCATGACTCGTGCAAACCCCAAGATTGAGGTAGGAACTCTTTAATTACGAATAACCTGCTGTCAGTAATATCATATTCCTTATGCTGGTATAGTTTATGCAATCAGGTTTGTTTACTAGTTTCAATTCTAATAGCTGTTCAAGCAATACACATTTCAAAAGCAAAACAAACAGAAACTATCCTGATTATATAGAAGTAGCCATATCTTTTTTGTTTGTTTGTTTTTTGTATTCTGGTTGAACAAAATGTTGCAGGGTAGTGCAACTCATTTGTTCAGGTAGGGACTCTTAATGGCAATCTCTCCTATGCTGGCATAATTTACTGAAAAGGTTTTTGTTTTGGGGTATAAAATGTATTTATTTAGTATAACCAGCAAATATCGAGACTCATAGAAGCAGTAAGGGTGTACTTAGATTTTCACACATGGCTTCTCCATTTTGGCTTTATTTTTGTTAAATAAATCATAGCATGGTGTATTATGTGAGGTGTTGTTGTTCATCTGAGCTTCTGTTTACCTATTTTTCAGACCTGTTAAGGACCAGATAATTTTTATTATATCCTGATACATGAAATCATAGAATTCAAAGAGGGTGTACTTTCTTTTTCACATGACTATACATGACTGTGCAGCTCAAGACCACTCAAAGTGTCTCACAATAAATGTGGGATTTTAACCAGATCTGAGTATAGTCGTTATATGAGTACGGTATATATTAATGTTATGAGAAGTTGTATACTATTACTACTTATGATCTGCTAATAAATGAAGTCGTGTTGTTGTGTCAAAATATTGCTAATTCTGTGCTAACTATTTGTTTACCTCTAGGCTTTAAAAGCCATTATTGCACTGGACAGTGCAGGACTTCTGTTGGGATGGAAGTTTTTTGATCATGCAGCACATCTTGGTGGGGCTCTGTTTGGCATGTAAGTTCTTACATTATGTATAGCTGTGAGAGTGTGACATGCAAGTGTAGTGTTTTTTCTGCTTATGACAATTCTATGTAATGTGTTCTTACTTCCTTACTGCTGAGAATTATTTTCACTAAACAGTTTCATGAGTTTTGTTGTGTAACATTTGTTATGTCTGTGATGCATTGTGAGGGTCTTTCAACTCAGGTTATGTTTTTATTTCTTCAAGGTGGTATGTAACATATGGGTATCGGCTTATATGGAATAACAGAGAACCAGTGGTGAAGGTTTGGCATGAATTGAGGACACGGAGTCCAAAGAAGTGAAGTGGGGCTTCCGCGTGCTGCCCAAGATACTTGTACAGAACTGCTATCGTACTTTGATGACAGGGAAGTGGCTTGGTTGTTGCTTTATTACACAGGAAGTATTGGGATCCTTAGTTTCTAAGTAGTAATCCACACTTGACAATAAGTGTATTTGGTAAGAAATATGACAGAATTTAAACAATAAAGATTTATATCTTGCTGCTTTATTAAATTAGTCTGTGTCGTTTCCTCAAAATATTTGGAATTAAAATAAAGCGGACATGTTTTTGTGAAGATAGGGCTTTCTTGTGATCTGGCATTCTGTGCTATAGGTCGTTTTTGTTGACAAAATTAAAGGGAAAACAAAGGCCAAAATGTTGTGATGCCTTGAAGATTAACAGATTTGTTTCAGTATGAGCTTTCATGAACCAAATTCCATGTTGTCTAGACTCATTGGCTGAAATCCTGTTGTGCAATATAAGGCTGATGATTGTATGCAACAAAATCTCAGCCATTATTTGCTTTTCTTAAAGCTTGGCTATTAAATGTGGTGCTGCTGGCAAACAGAATGCAGTTTCCTTCTGGGTCACCTTGTTTATTTTGAATCTAGCCACAGTATGTAGCTTGTCAATGGTTAGAAATTTCCTAATCTCCCTTCACTTCTTCCCCCACATAGTGCTCTTTTCCCCACCCTGGCCTTCGTTTTCCCCCCACTCTCACTGAGCCTTTTTGATGTTCAACATTTAACTCTGCTTACTACTACCTTCCTCTTTTAGCATATTAAGTCACAGTTGGAGTAATCACACTTGAATTGGTGGACTTTATGGAGGATTTGACTCACCATATCCCCACTGATTCAATGGGTTTACACTAGTGTGATTTACTATACTAAGCTAAGCAACAGGGTTTTGCCTGTTACAGATACTATTATAGGTAAAATAACAGAATACCTTATTGTTCAGAAGAAGATACAGAATGACATAATTAGAAGATACCTCAAAGGTCATTTAGGTCAGCGGCCCCCAACCTTTTTGGGACCACGGACCGGGTCCCCCGCAGGTGCGTGCGCGTGCGCTCTCCGGCGCATGCGCGAAGCGGTGGGGGAGTGCCAGCACCGGCATGAGCACTCCCCCACCCCTTCGCGCATGCGCAGGGGCGCCTGCACACCCGTCCGTGCGCCCGCGCACCCCTTTGCGCGGGTGCTCGGGCGCATGCGCGAAGCGGTGGGGGAGCGCCCGCCTGCCCGCCAGCGCTGGTGTGAGCGCTCCCCCACCCCTTTGCACATGCGCAGGGGCGCCTGCCCACGTGCCCGCCAACCCCTTCACGCGGGCACTCGGGCGCATGCATGAAGGGGTGGGGGAGTGCATGGGCAGGCGTGCAGGTGCCCCTGCGCATGCGCGAAGGGGTGGGGGAACACTCACGCCGGCGGTGGCACGCGCGCACATGCGCAAAGCAGCTGTGGGGAGGGGAGTACATGCAGGGGGGGCGGGAGGTCTGTCTTTGCGGCCTGTTCTGGCTCAGGCCACGGACTGGCACCGGGCCGCGGACCGGGGGTTGACGACCTCTGATTTAGGTCACACATTTGGAGGAAACATGCTGCATCATCTGTGGATAGGGAGCCATATAGGATCTAGTTAAAAGTGCTTATCCAAGGAGAGCTCACAGAATATGACTGTGGCGATCGCCCACGTCACTCATGCCATTCATATTCATGAGCTGATTTGCATGAACCTATGAGAGGACTGGAGAGGCGGAGTCAGCAGCTACATGAGGCTTGGCGGGAGAAGGAGGAGTCAGATAGGGCTGGTTAGTCAGAGAGAGAGGGAACAGATACTGAAAGAGATAGAGCTGGTTAGGAAAATAGATAGAGAAGGTGGTAATGATATAGCAAGAGAAAAGAAGTATGTACTGAGATAACTTGATGAATTGCTTATGTATAATGTGTATCTGAGAAACTTCTGTTATTATTCAATCTGCTTCACTCCAATAAATAAGTTCTGTTTCTGTTCACAAGACAAGTGTTCTGACAAACGTCATTCATATTGTGGATTGAGGTAATCCACTGGTGGCAGCGAGAAGAAAATGCGACGTGAGCCTTTGTGAGGGAGAGACAAGCAGGGGCCACAAGGGCAAACGTCACAATGACTAATTTAAGTTCCCTTGTTTTCAGCAGTTTTATTCTGAGGTGATTCAACCCCTTGACTCTAAACTACTTTAGACATTTATTAGAAAGGCAGGGACAGAAATGTTGAAAGTAATTTTAGCAGGTAATGTGGTGCTTAGTGATGTAGATATCTGGCTGCAAAGCCAGAAGCTTGGAGTTTGATTCCTCACTCTGTCTCCTGGGAGAAGAACTAGCCTGTATAACCATGGGCAAGCTGCACAGTCCCAAGATGCCCCCCCCCCAGAAGAAGGGAATGGTAAACCACTTCTGAGTATTCTCTACTTAGAAAACCATGGAAAGGGTTGCCATAAGTCAGAACTGACTTGACTGCCCTTTATTACGATTTTAATATGAAGCGTTCTGTATAACTGCTTTATTTCTGTTTGTAGTCTGTTTCGGTTTGTATCTCTGACTGTGCTGATAAAAATAAAACCTGTGCCACCTGTGAAAGGCGAATCTACGTGGGTAGATTCACACTGGTGTCTTCCGACCAGTAGAATGTCTCTTCTAAATGAGGAAAGGATTTTGCTCACTAAGTGCAAGATTCTTGCATAAGAAAACTGAAATTCATGCACAGTGGCAGAAAAATGCTTCTCTGCTAGCTTTTTCCCCATAGTTTTATTCTCCTTCTGAATCTCTGGGTCTACCCCATGTCACCTGGTTGTGTATCACCAAGGACCTATACGCCTCTTGTGTTATAGAATCAAAATGCATTTTGACCAGGAATATTCTGCTTTTAATCAGGCATTTATTTGATGAATGATATGCTCTGTAATTTGTCATTACTTGACTGAAAGCAGTCTTATGTGGAATGCTACCTTACAGTCCTGTTCCTCTTAACAGTGGTAAATTTTATTTATTGAGTAGATTACCATAATGTTTCATATTGGATAAATCACAACATTACAGTCTTAACCATTAGTAAGATATTAACAAAGTTAGGTTCCCACTGTGTTCAGTGCGACTTACTCCTGGAAAAGGGATATATAGAATAACTCAGTGAGTCGAATATGTGGTTGCAGAACTACAGTATTTTTCCATGTATTTTTTCCTAAAATAATTAGAGGAAAAATTGAGGGTCATTTTATACACGGTAGTAAGGAGGGGAGGGATCAAAGTGCTTTGATCCCTGCTTTCCCCCTCCATGTTTTGCAAAGAAAATGGACGGGGAAAGCACCCCCTCCACTTTCTTTGCAAAAAGTGGAGGGGGAAAGCAGCTTTTTACAAAGAAAGTGGACAGGGAAAGCACTTTTCTCGCAAGAAAGTGGAGGGGGAAAGCAATCCCTTCTTTCCCCCTCCACTTTCTTGAGAGGAAAGTGCTTTCCCCCTCCACTTTCTTTGCAAAAAGTGGAGAGGGACAGCAGCTTTTTGCAAAGAAAGTGGAGGAGGAAAGCGCTTTCTTCCCAAGAAAGTGGAGGGGGAAAGCAGGAATCAAAGCACTTTGATCCCTGCCTTCCCCCTCCACTTTCTTGCAAAGAAAGAAATTTTGGGTTAGAAGGGGGGGTCTTATACACGGAAAAATACGGGTAGTTGGAAATTTGATTTTCTGTTGTGCATTGTATAAAGAATATGTAGATCACACAATCTGAGAGTGTCCCAGAAGAAGGGAATGGTAAGCCACTCCTTAGTGCTCTATACCTAGAAAACCCTGGTAAGGGTTCCACCATAAGTTGGAATTGACTTAATAACATGTAATTATTAATTATGGATTAACCTTAATTAGGAAAAAAATGCCTATTTCCATGAGCTCCTTTGTTTTCCACTGGGGATGTTCTTTTCTCCTAGATCCTTAATTATAAATGCCTTTTTTTGCAAACAGCAAACCATATGTTGCATACATAGACCCCTGTACTTTCTGTGGGCAGTGGTCTGAGTTCTTAACTGGCCAGAAGTTACTTACATTGCTTACAAAATATACTGCTGTACTACATATTTTACTTCAATAAGGCAAGCTAAGGCGACTCCAGCGAGGAAAAAAATGCTGATCCCAGTGCTTTAAGAGAGTGGTGTATTTCTACAGTCTATGCATGCGGTCTCCAGCATCTCTTCTGAACGTTAGTCCTGACAGAGACAGAATAAAGCACACTCTCTTCTCTCCCCTCTCCCATTTCCCCGTTACTTGGATTCATGATAGATCAGGTTGACATCGGATCTCATTTTCCTCCTGACTACCACAGATCCCAGCGGCCATGCACTACCCGTGGATTCCTTATTAGAACCCCTTGCAAAACGCAGGAAGGTGGGCAGAAGTGTTCCGCTGGGGCTGGTGGCTGCGATGGTTCAAGAGGCAAGCGACGCAGGGCATTTCCTAGAGAGAGGAGGGAGCGCGAGGATGGGAGGAAAAGCAAGCAAGCTCCGTGGCTGGTGCTGTGTGTCACCCCCTCGCCTCCCTCTCCCTCTCCCTCTCCCCTCCCCTCCCCTGCCGTTCTTTTTTGCATTCCTGGCAGATGCTACCGCATTAAGCTCCTTCTGTCAGCCAGTTTGTGTGTGTGTGTGGAGATGTGATGGTGCACAGGGGCATCACGTGTTAGGCAGCCTCCTAAAGAGGGACTATTGACCAAAGTGTAAGGTGGGGGGGGGGGGGAGAGAGCAAGTGCGAAGGAGGTGCTGATACTGGCAGGCAACGGGGCGAGTTGGAAGAGTAACTGCGCGCAGTGGGGAAGCCGCCTCTTTCGCTGCGGACCTCTCCCCTCCTCCCGGCCAGAGAAATCCCCCTCCTTCCTTGCTCCATCCCCCCCCCCCCATCCATAAGCAAGCAAGCAACCCTCCCCTGCCTGCCTGCCTCCTTGCATGGTGCCGCCGCCGCCATGGCTTGGCCCTGCATCAGCCGCGTGTGCTGCCTGGCGCGCTTCTGGAACCAGCTGGACAAGTCGGACCTGGCCGTGCCGCTCACCATCCACAATTACTCCGACATCGAAGAGCCGGGCGAGGAGGGGGCGGACGTGGGCGCCCCACCGCCACCTCGTATCCCAACAGGTGGCAGCAGCACCGGCGGCAGCCGGGCCCCCCCTGCCCATCCCCGGGCAGCCACGGCGCTGCCCGCCTCGGCGTCCGCCCCTTCCCTGCAGGAGAGCCTGGGCGCCGTCAAAAGGCCGTCGAAAAAGGCGGGCGGTGGCGGCGGCGGGGCCCCCCACCACCACCAGCAGCAGCAGCACCACCAACGGAAGGAGCCTTTCGCCGCAGAGACTCAGTACCAGGAGGACTTCCGTGCATGGCCGGTGCAGAAAAGGGACGCCTTGCCCTGGATCGGGGAGTCCAGGCGGGTAGAGGCTCCCGGAGCGCCCCCCGGAACTGCCCCGGTCGCCGCCCCCGCCCCCGCCCCGGCCCCCTCTTCCCAGGCGGGGCTCACGGGGGGCTCCCACGTCTACGTGCTGCCGACGGCCGGGCAGGAGGTGGGCAGTAAGTACAGCGGCTTCAAGCAGGTGTGGCCCTCCTCCTCGCCACCAGGCGTCCGCAAGACCACCTCCTACAGGTAGGCAACGGGTTGAATTCGCTCCCCGGTCCCGTTCCTTCTGCCGTCCTCCGCAGGGCTGCGGGCAGCAGAATGCCGCCCACCTGACCACGAACCGCCGCCCGCCCGCCGCCCCCCCCCCCCGCCGCTGGATCTCAGCCCCGAGTAAAAGGGAGGTGGGATGGGGGGGGGGAATATGGTTTCCCCTCAGCATGGGCAGAGTGCTCTTGCCCCATCGTCATCTTGGGGGGTCCCTGCATATACTGTGTTTGGAATACATTCTCCTATCTCCAAGTGTGTGGAATCCTGGATTTGGTCCTGCTTACCTCACTTACACCCCACTGGTTCTCAAGGGAATCCATGGCCATGGAGACCAACCTTTCCTTTCCTCCACCCATTGTTTTCTCACAACAGCCGTCTGAAGGCTGGACTGACTCAAGGTGACCCAGCCTGCTTTATGGCTGTGGGGATTTGGACCTGCTCACCCACTAGTCCCATTATTCCACTTTCGTACATGCCGTGTGAAAAGTGGGATCCAGTGAAGCAGCTGGTGCATGTAGACACAGCAGTACTCATGTGTGGACCTGGGCTATATCATCATACATGGCAATCTCTATGAAAATTCCCTCCTCCACTCTGGCTGCTTTATTGCACAGAAGCATTTTCTATGAAGGCAAAATGTTGTGCATGTAACAGTTTGAGTCAACCAAACCCAATCTGGGACCAGGACAGGGATAATGATTTTCCAGACCTGATAATCTGAGATCTACACAGGCTTCAGTCAGGACACTTGACACAAAAACATCCTTTCCCAGTGTAACAGAGAAACTTTCCCAGATCCACCCTTTCCTCAAACCTCTACTCTTCATACTGCCCACAAATGAATGCCACAGCTGTTGATTTTTATTGAAAGCGGAAATGGAATTACATAATGCAGAAGTTTTACGACACAGTTCTATGCATGTCTACATACAAGCCCCACTTAGTTCAGATGTCCAGGTAAGCAGGACTGTACAAGTTAGGATTGTATCCTTAATTCCCAAAGGCAATGTAATGCTTATCCCCTTCTGCCAGATCTTATGGGAAGAGCTCACATTCATTAATGTATTTGCTGTAACTGTTGTGTACAAAAACTGAATTGCAGAAAATGTTATATCTTCATTTGGGCACTTTTTTCAGGTTCCCCACCTTGACAGCAAAATGTAAAAAGCCTGAGGATGCTTTGGGTTACTTCTGCTTGTTTCCCTCCCCATTAAGTCATGCTTTTGGTCATCACCAGCAGGAATCTTTTGCTATAAAACATTGGCACCCTGCAATCAGGATTGTCCTCTCTCAGCTCAGATTATCTACAGAGGCTTTCACAAGTCCTGGCATGACCCAACCCCTCCCCTTTTAAGTGCAGACAGAATTCCTTTAAGCCTGGCACATTTGTTACCCTCTTCCTGCCAGGGAAACATCTTGGATTACTTTTTGTTGTTGTTTAGTCGTTAAGTCGTGTCCGACTCTTCATGACCCCATGGACCAGAGCACGCCAGGCCCTCCTGTCTTCCACTGCCTCCCGGAGTTGGGTCAAATTCATGTTGGTAGCTTTGATAACACTGTCCAACCATCTCGTCCTCTGTCGTCCCCTTCTCCTCTTGCCTTCACTCTTTCCCAACATCAGGATCTTTTACAGGGAGATTTCCCTATCCTCCAAATCCAAAACCCAACAGCCTTATTTTGATTTTTTAAAATTTTGACTCAGCTTGTTCCAGGGTAGGACCGCTGTCTATGTCCAGCACGGCTTTTTAGGCTGCTCAAGAAATTCATAGGTTGCATCTGATGTATTGATTTTGTTATCTGTTGAAAGTTTCCCCAAAAGCCTTTGTTTAGATAGTAAAGGTCTCCAGTTATCAAGGGTAGGAGAAGGATAGTGGGTTTTCCAGGGAGCAGAATATGTCTGTAGATGTGGCCATATCTTTTGATTCTAGTTTGAGACCCTTGTAGAATTCCTGTCCTTTAGAGTTGCACCCATAATATTCTATAGAAAGTCTGCTTGTACAATAATGCAAGCTATCTATATACACTGTTAGCTTTTTTCTTAGTCTTGGATGGTCTGGGTGGTTAGTGAGGGAGGAAGAGAACTGTTAAAATGAATATAATATATATTTGTAGTTTATAATTCCAACATCATAAACATGTGGTCCAGGTTTACCTTATCTCCTTCAAAACAACAGTGCCCACTATTGTACAATGTAACACATCTTGCTTTTGTCCTGCAAACTCATTCTAGGCATGAGTATCGCCCATGGACTGGAGCAAAAAGATCAAGGCCTACCAAGACAACACAAGGGTTCATCATTCCGGAGGATCACTTTGCACAAGAATCTAGCTACAAGGCAGATTTTAAGGTAAATGTACATTGCAAGGTCAGAGATGTGGAGATGTTGACCAGTGTGATTAGAATGCAGAGATATATTGTGCTTCAAAAGAGTAGCTATATGTATAGAAAGACAGTCATCCAGAATGCAGCAAGAGAAATTCCATGTGGATGCTTGTACTTATTCCTTTGATGTGCATTTTACGTGATGGTGCTTACTTTTGTCTCCTTGAATTGGCTTGGTTTGGAAGCATATCCTCAAGAGCAGGGGTCCTCGACCTTCTGGGACATGGGTGCCATATTAGAGTGCCCGGTGCCCAAAGAGGGCCACATCTTAAATCAAAATGTAACAAAATTATTAGCCTACCAATTTAGATCAAAAGGAAACATTCATAGGTCAATGAAGAAATTTTAAATTGAATGCAATCCATTTTGGAACAGTATTTTACTGTGGAATCATTTTATCTAGCTATAGATGCTTACCTAGTGAGTGTGATTTTTGTGGCTGTTTTCTGTTAGCCAAGGCATTGATGTCCAAGTTAAGGTTTGTGACAGACACCCTTAAAATATCATGCAAATGTTCATCTGTAAGTCTTGACCTACACTTGGATTTTACAATTTTCATCTTGGCAAAAATTTGTTCACAGATGTATGTGGTGCCACAGACTGTGAACATGCCTGCAGCAAATGTCTTTAGGTTGAGAAATATATCAGGTAGACCAGAATAGAAATCTATCAGACTATTTTCTTTGTAAATGTCTCTGAGATTATCACTGGTTTGCAAATCAATCAGTTCTCTCTAAGAAAAGCAACTTGCATCTTCTGGTGCTGCTTCAAATGGATTCTGAAACAATCTTATGTCCTTACCATGCTTATGGCAATCAGTGAATCTGTTCTGGAATTCCTTCTGCAATAGGTTCAATGCTTTGATGTGTCTTTCAACATTTAATTGCAAATTTCCATCCTTAAATTTTAGTTCATTGCAGCATGAGAAGTTTGAAAAATTATTTTCACTAACTTGCTTCACAAATACTGTTTAGTTTTGCTTCAAAAGCTTTCAATTCAGTATGTATGTCACAATTCCCTGCAACCTTAGATTCAATGTGTTCATATGCTCTGTGATATCAGTTAAGAAAGCCAAATAAAAAATACATTCAGGGTCGTAAGAACAAAAGAACATAAGAAGAGCCCTGCTGGATTAGGCCAAGGGCCCATCTAGTCCAGCTTCCTATATCTCACAGTGGCCCCACCAGATGCCTCTGGGAGCACCCGAGACAACTAGATACCTGTCTCCTGATACCCCTCTCCTGCATTTGGCCTTTGGAGGTCCCTTCCTTTTAAACCTGGAGAATATGCATCCCCATCATGGCTTGTAACCTGCGATGGACTTTTCCTCCAGAAATCTGTCCAATCCCCCTTTAAAGGCATCTAGGCCAGATGCCATCACCACATCCTGTGGCAAGGAGTTCCACAGACTAACAACACGCTGGGTAAATAAATATTTTCTTTTGTCTGTTCTCACTCTCCCAACACTCAATTTGAGTGGATGTCCCCTGGTTCTAGTATTGAGTGAGAGGGAAAAGAGCTTCCCTCTATCTACTTTATCCATCCCCTGCATAATAAAGTACTTCTTAACATTTTCCTTTCACCTCGAGAAAGACATCAGCTTCCTGGCAAAGACTGAAAAAATGTTTGAGAACTTTGCCTCTTCTAAGCCATCTGATTCTGCCTGGTACAATACAGCTCCATATTCTGTACCTATCTCTGAGAGAAATTTGGAGACTAACAACGAGTAAGGCCATGATGCCTGATGTAATTAATGCTGGATATAACAACACACATCACATTTTCCCATTGAAGAATCTTACTACACGAGCTTTGCTCATGGATAATGCAGTGAAATTGCATGAGAAGTGTACCATTTAATTTCATTATCTCTTAATTGATTCTTGCAACTACACCGGTTTTACTTCCTGCCCTATTTCTTGCTCCATCGGTTGTGATGCTTTTCCATTTATCTCAACTCTGGCCAATATTTTCTACTGATTCATACACCTTCAAGGATATGTTTTCTGCAGTTGTTGTGCTTTTCAAACTCTGCACTGCACACAATTCTTCTATAATTCTGAAGTTGGAATCTATCCTCCTGATATCTGGAAGTTGAGTCATGGCAACTGGACTTCTTTCTTATTAGGTTGAAACGTTTTTCAGCTCATCCAAGTAGCTTCTTCAAGTAGCTTCTTCAGTTTGAAGAAGCTACTTGGATGAGTAGCAAAATGTTTCAACCTGATAAGAAAGAAGTCCAGTTGCCATGACTCAACTTCCCGATAACCTCACCTGGATGACTGAGAATCTTCACAGATATATCTCCCTGATAATTATTAGTAGTTGAGCAGTGTCTGTAATGTCATTGCTCTCATCTAATGCCAAAGCGAGGCGGGGGGGAATAAAAATTGTTTGCCTTGACAGTCAGTGATATATGCAGCTCTTCTAGTTCTTCAACATGCCTAGTGATTGTAGATGCAGATAGACTGACACAGCTAACACAAGATACCTTAGCAGGGCACATTTCTTCCATTACTTTAACCACACTTTTTAACAAATTAACTATCAGTGAATGGCCTGCCGCTCTCAGCAATACATTTAGCAACATGATAGCTAACTCTCACAGTTGAAAGGTTCTCCACAATGTGCTTTCTAAAACTATTTTGCTGCAAAATCATGGATTTTTATAGAGAATTTATCTTGTTCACTCTCACCTCTCTTGGATATATTAAGAAGCTCTTGTGATAAGATTCAAATGCTTTTTAACATTGCACTCCTTTAATACTGAGACAGTTTCAAGAAATATCAGGCAAACCACTTATTCTTTGTTTAAAACAGACGAGTACTCAGTAGTCTATTTGTCATTAAGGACATGGTGCTCATCTGCAATTTTTCATTTCTCTGAAACAACATTTTCTTTTGCAGGTATCTTCTTACAGATTTTTTAGCAGAGCAGCCATTGGAGAGATTCAATATTATCCTCGAATATAAATAAAAGTATAGAGTTTTAGGAGTCTAACTCTTCCCTTTCTCATCAAATCCACCCCACTCTAGCTCCAGTCAGCTGGTGATTTTCATTTTGACCGTGGCAAGGAGGAGAAGAGACCTCTTCCTCTACAGTTCTCAGGAAAATTGAGCCATATGCACAGGCTAGGAAGAATTTTTTCAAAACTGGAGTATGAATCTGACCTATCAGATGGCAGAGTTGCAATCCTAAGTACGTTGGATACTATGAGATTTATCTTAATAAGCACACTGCCTTGAGGTTTAAATTTACACATGCCAACACTTTAAAAAATGGGGGCCCTTCAAAAAAAAAAAGGCAGGGGGGAGAGAGAGAGCGAATGAAAGGGCAACATCCCACCTGGAGCAGAGGATATGCCATTAAGTTGACTTCAAATTATATGCAGGGTGCACATGCTCATTACTGCCTTCCAGCCAAGCCCCAATCATGAGAAGTAAAATGTCAGCTGGGGGGAAGGGAACTTGGCTGGAGGAAGATGTGGGAAGGGGAATCCCATAAACTTCCCTGCTAAGAGAGTACTCCTTCCCTCTCAACCCAAGGGACTGGCCACTCACCAGCTCCTACAATCACAGGTGCATGAGAAGACTCCCAGCTGGAGGGGTGGTGGTTAAGAGAGGCAAAGCAAGCAAGGCACAAAGTTAGAGCAACCAGCCCTTGTTGAGGAAGGAAGAAGGCTTTTGCCTCAAGCGTCAACCTCACCAGTAACTTTGGAAGCTGCTTGGAAGAGCTTTGATGAGTGGAGCCTCTAGAAAGGTTTAGTATGCAAAACACTTGGTGTCCTTTTTTGCAAAAATACCAGGCCTTTTACTCTCCTTTCCCCACCATTATTGCAAAAGCAAGCCAGACATCTCTTGTACCACATCTCTTTTACCACACAGCTGCTTTATATTCCTTACACACACACACATAGCCTTTAACATGGTAATGCATGGAGAGGGGGAGTGAAAAAGCTGAGTGGTGCAGGTACCTGAGCTCTGCTGGCTAGCAAAGCACCCAGAATGGCGAAAATGCTTGTATGGAGGATAAGACCAAGAGGGGGCTGACAAAAGGAACCCTGGAGACCAGAAGAAACAATGATGCTATTGTGTTTTTTGTCAGAAAGGGATGGGAAAAACAGCAGTAGATGGTCCCATTTGGGACAGGAAGAACTATGTGGGTCTGAGTGAAAATGTCTTGAGGGTGATAGCAGTAAACAAAAGAGCTGGGGGGAGACGGCATGTGGCCCACAGACCTCAGGTTGGGGGCCCCTGCTCAAGAGAACCATTTTAGTATTACAGACGTGTTGCAACATTAGCTGTATTTCACAGTCCATTATGTTTATTAGTATAGGAGCCAAAGAAAGCATATTTAAAAAACAAGCTAGTATCCTAAACAATTCATAAATAATTCTTAAAACCATCCAACATCATAAAATATGTGTAGGCAAATCACAGCTTAAAAACCTGATAAGAATGCAGTAAATTCACTGGATTGTGCTTTAAAGGCATAATCCATTCAGCTCTAATTTTTGCTTGCTATGAGGGCAAACAAGGCAACACATCTCATAATCCCTGTTTCCTTGCCATTTAAATGTACTTTTTCCTATCATAGGCGTAGAACTATTTTTTTCTCTAATAGAGGAAAGCTGTCTCATTCTAATATCTGGAAAAACCCTCCCCATCTGCAGAATCAGAGGTACACTCACAGCCTTCAGGACTAATCTCTTAGTAATGCCCTTCAACTACCTTTGAAAGCATTGATTGGTATCTTAGTGCAGAAAAAGCCAATCTTAGAAGGTGACAGATTAATTAAGCAGCTCATTCCATCTAAAAATCCTTCTGAAGACTCTATATTCAAGAGACTTCCTAATGAAATAAATGCATAACAGCCACATCTTACTTTGTTTGGACATTTAAAACAAATTTTCCTGTTTGATTTTAATAAAGAATTTGCACCTGCAAATCTCTGGCAATGAAGTCAGCCTGAGTTAACATAGAATACAGGCTGAAGATTGCAATTTTATGCCAGAGATGGGAAAATTTCCTTTTTTGGGACTACAACTCCCAGAATTCCCAAGACAGCATAGGCCATAGATTCAGAAAAGGAACATTCAAAGTTCTGCCCAGTTACGATACTAGCACCAGTAGTTAGGAGTGGGTGTGGGTGACAGATGCTACCATCCTAGTGTTGCATTCAGTTGGTATCATGCATGAGAAAAGAGTCACATCAATCACTGTATGGACTAGGTCTTAATGGCAGCAACTGGGTGGGGACATCTTTCTAACCAACATGGGGAAATCACATGTTCTTTTATTTTATTTTCTATTAGCTGACATCCTATTGAGTAACTACACTTGCGCAACTGTTATAGTTGGAGTAGCGCCAAGGTGGAAGTGTATTCACAAAGGACTATGGAAACTACACAACCAATCATGCAATCTACTCACGCAATCCTTTTTGCCTGGGTAAAATGTCTGGCAAAGTTATGCCTGCGATACACAAGATTCCAGCCAGTGTCTTACATGTTTGTTTCATAAACTATCTCAAAGAGGCTTTATTTGAAAAACTGCACAAAATATATTAAATAGAGAAACATAAAACTTGAGTTAGCTCACTCTGGTTTTTTTTTCTTCCCCTGAAACACTGAGAACGGCCTTGAGGGGAAAAATACTTTCCCCCAACCTGATGTAAGTTAAAAGAAGAAAGCAAATAACATCTTCTCAGTCCAAACAGCATACAAGTAGGTCATATTCCATGCTCTTACAATGTATGTACGTTGTACTATTAATAGGACTGGCCTCAGTCTATAGTTCAGTATAAACTGGCTGCAAATCCAAAAACAAACTTTGGGTGACCTCTGAGTAGTATGAGATGCTTGAATATTTCCTGCGTAGAGGATACCTTGGTGATATTAACATAGAAGGTAACTGGAGTCTGCAATGCAATTCACATGCAAGAGTGCCTCTAATCCTGTGGCTCTTCTTCTCCTCTCCAGATTCCAGAAGTGAAGGCTAAGTTTTCTCCCAACCCTTCTGCTGTCTTCCAGGCACCATCTCGCATCCTCAATGTATGAATCTGGATTATACCCATTTCCCATCCAGGCAGCTCGAATGTTAAGTTTATAAAAATGTACAGCTATGCAACTTCCATGAGTGGTGTTGAGATAAGAGCAAGGATTATTAAGAACAGCTGCAGTAGTTATCTGAATTTATGCATTTATTATGAACATGCAAATCATAAAGCACTTGAGTTGGAGATGGTATAATATACTGGGGAGAATGACCTAGTTTCATAGAAATTGGCTCATTAGTATTGGCCTGACTGGCTTCACATTTAAGATATCAACTTTGGTCAGCAAAATGCAGCATTTTAAGCAATGTACTTAAGCCTATGTAGACAGTTGGATGGGGCCGGTATATAGTACACCTCCCAACCCAAATATTGTTTTATTGCCACTTTTGACAAGAGATCAGTTAAAAAGACTCCAGGTGGCACTGAAATATTGCTTTAAAAAAAAACCCTTGGGAATCGACCTCAAAACCTGTCTCATGTTGTTGCAGGGATCTTCCCCATTGCTGAGGGTCATTCAAGGTGAAGAGTGTGACTCTTGACCAGTTTGCCTCAGAACTTGGTGCTTCACACAAATGCTGACTAGATTTTGGGGGGCCATGGGGAAAAAAGACTCGTAAGGAGGCCCCCAGGCGCTTACCTCAATTATGTACATACTTCCCTAGATTCTCTTTGATAGAGGCTGTATGGGTTGTGTCAGGATTGCTTTTCTTACACGGGGAAGCACTCACAGGCACATCACTCATACCCTTATATCTTGCCTCACCGTCTCCTGGACTCGACAAACCCTTTCTTTGCTCTTTAAAGGGTCTGGTCTTTGGTCACTTGAGAAGAGCTACAAATTCTTCCGAACGATGCACGCAGGACTCAATTGGTTGCCTACATGCACATCAACATCAAAACATTCCCAAGGACAAAGAGGTATTACTCTGGAATTGAAACTCAATATTTCATCCAGGACTACTTTTGTCCCATTGATTTAGTAGGCCAAAGGAACCTCCCTCCACCCGAAAGCAAAATTATGGAATGTGAAAAGTGAATGTTTTAAAGGGAGATGGTTTTATTTGTTTATTTATTTATTCTTGACCTACTCCGCAGGACCTTGAGATGATTTATATTCAAGCATCACAATAAAATATGAAAAATAAAAATTACAACTGAAAATACACATTCCCTGACTTGAATACTGCCAGGCCTTCTCTAGCTCTGAGACATCTGTCCAAAGAAGTAGGCCTCACATTTATTGGCAGTGAGGTTCATGTCTGTATTTCTTTAGGACATGCATTCCCCAGCCTTGGTGCAGCTGTCCTGAAGGCCTCCTTCTGTCTTCAGAGCTCAGTTGGGGAGGCTATTCAATTCTGGGAAGGAAAAAACAACAACTGAGATGCAGGGTAAGAAAAACAGCAACATTCTTGACAAAGTACCAGCTTTTATTAGAAACTGGTAGCACTATTTTAGCTCAAAGCACTGCAATTGACCAGACATTAAAGCAATTATCAATTCAAGTTGTAATAGTGCTATATAATGTGTATATAATTCCTGTACATAAATATAACTGATGAATTTTCTCACAAAGAGCAAAAGCATCCTTAGTTCTATTTATTTGTTTGTTTATTTATTTATTTATTTAGGTTTTGAGAATGCAAGGTAGATTTATTGCCTTCAAAACCCTCAATTATTGCCTGTATATCAGTAACGCTAGTGCTAAAGAAATGAATGTTACCTAGTGGCTATTATATAATGCAATTTTCAAAGATACTCATTTATAAATCTCATTATTCTACATTTTTCTATAGTATTAGTGACACAAAAGTAAATTTTGGCTGGGCTCTTTTAATAAACCATTTCTTAGTGTTTGTTCAGTTCCTCATAGATCGTATATATTTTTACCAACAAGGATTTATACAGATTGACTGACTGCTGGCATAGTTTTTTCCCCCATCTGTCATCATTTTTCTGCCCACATATTTTTGAAACTGTCACACTAATTTATTGGCCTTCTCCAGTGTACAAGTACAGATTCAGATGGGCATTTGAATCCCTTCTTGTTCAAGCTGGGATTTCACTTCATTCTAGTGCTGGGATGGCCCCATGTGGAGCAGGAGCTCTGTGGACATATTTTGAACTGGAGTCCCTTGGAAATTTGCATTTGGGCACCGATATCTGACATTTGTCTATTAGAATTAGTATCATATGGTCAATAACATACACTCCATATTCCATTCCTTAATAAAGGCTGGAGGAAGAAGTTACAAAGTTAGGTGTAATCTCAAGGTTTGTGCCCTGAATCTTAGTACTTGTTAGGACTGACAGTGATCACGGAGTTTGGAGTGTTATAGCTCCCAAAAATAACATTTCCAAGCTTTAGAGAGAACCTTAATGGTGTTTTTACTTCCTTTTGGCGGTTAGGTATGCCTCACTGTATGATAGTCAACTGTCAGAATACAAAGAATTAGTTTTGTCGTCTTCGAGAACTCGGACATGTCCTTGGGAAATTTTAGTTTATCTTTTCCTGAAACATTGCTTTTTAAGTGTACAGCTTTTACTGTATTTCAGAACCAGTTTTCCATACAGTAAAAGGCCTGCCGTGGGAGAAAGACAATTCCACGCACAGCCTCCGTTCCCCCAGACATAATTTTTGGACCTTGCTCATAATCGTGTTCCTAATTGTGTGCTGATTGGAAGCAGCAGTCCTTCATCTGGTCTCCAGTGACAGACCTACAATAATATTTATTTGCCTTTATTACAGTATTTCTAACCTGACCTGTACTGACAGAGCTCAGGGTAGGGCACAATTAATAAAAACACATTAAAAGAATCAGAAAAATGTATCACAAGGTAACAATTTGAAGAAAACGAACCCCAGCAAACTAGAAGACTGGAAACCATGCCATGATCTCCCTAGGCGTCAAATGATAGGGAGAGAATTAACCAATGAGAGACAGCTATCCCAGGCAGCTGATCACGGCAGGCAGCAAGTTGTTGGCAGAGATAACTGTGTGCTGTTCAGTCTACTCTGCACCACCAAAGCTAGCTTGCTGCCTGCAGGTTTAATGGAAGAAGCTGCCTCATTGCCAGTGTTGAAGAAATGCAAAACTGACAGTCCTGTCAGCTTTCCTTTCCTTTCCTTTTTTTACATGGAATAGTGTGCAGGCATTATAAGCTGCTTTGACTCAGGCAGCAAAACGTCTTGTGCCAACACAGTGCACTTATCCACATCTGGAGGGCATCATATTAGTTAAGACAGATGTAGATGGTACTGCTTCCTTCATCCTGCATATAGGGACCATTTGCTAGATGAACACACAGACAACTTGGGGTTGGGTGAGAATCATAATGTGGAAGAATGCATTTAAAATATCCTTCTTTGCATGTGGAATGTTCCTGAGTAAAAACCTATTAATTTTGCTTGATTGGTCTGTATCTGATGTCTTTAAACAGCTGAGGTTACTTGCAATCTTAACTTTTACTAAACAGGAAAACGAGAAAACCACACTGCCTATTTGGTTTCTGTTGTTGATTTAATATATTTCTTAAAAAGAAAAACAGATGACAACAAAGCAGCTATACTCAAAGTTTGTATTTTATTGAGTCAAAGATAATTTAATAAAAATGTATTTTGGCTACAGGTTCCGAGTGTTAAAATTTGTTGATGGATTTCATACATATTTGCCAATGCAAACAAATCTCAGCCACTTGCCAAAGGTGTGCATCCTGTTAGGTCAGTAGTAGAAAGCCAGCTTTTATAGCTGTATAGCTTCCATGTCAGTTAAATATATGCAATTTATTGTTCTGGTCTTCTCCAAGTGCATTTTGAGAGGCTACCTTAAAACTCTGTTTTCATGCAAATGAACATTAATACTTTAAGCTCAGAAACTGTGCATACTGTTTACACAAGAACAGGGAACTGGAACCATGAGGGCCAAATCTAGCCCTCTAGATTTCCCCAGATAGATGTGCCCTCTTCCCCATTTGATACCCTTGTTCAGTGGTTTCTCAGGTTTTATATCTCCCTGCCCTCCGTTGAAGTACCTCTCCTAAGATTTTGGTTACTGGCAATAAGAGGTTTAAGCTGTTATTTTTGGCCTTAAACTTTTGCTGTTAGCCCCACTTGTTACTGGAATGCAGCCCCTCCCTGCCCCTGGATATTGAATTCAGCCTTTGGACTAAGCAATGTTCTTTGTTCTTCATGCTGCCTGCACAGTTGTAAGCAGGTAAGTATATCTGTTTCACCTGTTTTCTACTGCATGGTCCCGGAATGGAAGCAACCACTGACACATTGGATGCCCATTATAGCAAGGATGCGAAACATGGCCCTACAGATGTTGGACAATGACTCCCATGATCCGTGTAGACATTAGCTATGCTGGCTAGAAGTGATAGGTGTAGTAGTCCAACAACACCTGGAAGGCCACACGTTCTGCCATCTCTGCATTGTAGTGTTGTCCGTAGCACAGTATTTGGTGTGAAAAAAAATACAATGTGAGAAGTGATATTTGAAGACTTCAAAATATTTCTCATGGTCTGAGACAGGATTTATCTCCCCCACCTCACATTTGGAGGAAAAAGCAAGAACCCTCCAAGATGTTTTCCCCCCTGCTATAAAAACACAAGGATATACAAGGAGGGAGTGCTAAGACAGAGATGGGGAACCTGTTACCTGTGTTGAAGCACAACTCCCATCGTATCTCACCACTGGATACTCTAGCCAGGACGAATGGGAACTGAAGTGCAAGGACATACGGAGGGCCACAGATTCCCCATCCTGATTTAAGGTTTAGGAAGGAAATCGCTCAGGTGTTATGCTGCTCTTATACAGAAAGTACTTTTGTGTACACATAACAGCTGGATTAGATTCAGGTGAAGGAAGAATGAAAATGGGTGGAAATAATCATTTAAGATACACAGATTGTACTGTAATCCTGGCACAAAACAACTTGAAATGACTACTGAAGAAAGTGCAAAAGGCAGATGACAGCTGAATATTAGGAAAGAAAAATAATGTCTACAGAAGAATTGCCTTACTTTTATGTTGACAATGAAGAAATTGATATTAAAGATTTTCTGTTGGTTCACTTGTCAATCCAAATGGGGACTGCAGTCAAGAAATCAGAAGACTGTAACTTGGAAGGGGAGCTGTGAACTAAGAAATATCCTTAAAGGTAAGGATGTGTTGCTGGAGACCAGGGCTAAGATCATCCATACTGTATTTCCACTAATTATGGATGGATGGATGTGAAAATGAAGAAAATTGACAGGAAAAAAATTGACTCCTCTGAAATGTGGTGTTCGCGAAGAGCTTTACAAATATCACACACCAAGTCAAATAAATGGGTTCTAGAGCAAATAAAGCCTTAACTCTCACTAGAAGCTAAAATGACCAAAGTAAGGCTATCGCACTTCCTAGGTAAGGCAAGACTTCACTGCAAAGACATTCAAGAAAAAGTGGAAGACAATAGGAAAAGAGGAAGACCTAACAGAAGATGGATTGATTCAATATAGAAACAATGGCCTAGACCTGAGCTTAGCTGTTAACTACAGGACTTAATGGAAGTAATTAACTGAGAGCACTTAACAACAGCTGCATAGTTTTCATTGTGTATAGATGAAGGTGCTTGGGAAAAAATGTGGCCAGTTATAAATAAGAGTACATGCTGTTTCACACTAATTTCAAAGCAGGAAGCAGTCCTGAGAGTCCCTCAACAAAACTTCTCTGCAATTCATTCCTTATCTCTTCTTTCCGATGGTAATTGGTTACTGTGGCAACATGTATTCTACAAGCCAGGCTATTACTCAGTAGTAGTAGTAGTAGTAGTAGTAGTAGTAACCTCTTTCTACTATTGACATTTATAAGGTAGAGCTGTTTTTACAACAACAACAAAAACAACACCTCAAATTCGTCTACATTAAAGGAAAAGAGAAGCAACATTTTATTTAAGGCCAAGTTATTTCCTAGCGGAAAGGAGGAAAGTATATATTGAGTTCTCTTAGTCAAGGGATGGAGGGGGTCCTCAAGGAATTGCACACAGAGCTTGATAATGGAGCTGAATTTTGTGAAAAGCCCACAATATAAATATTGAAATTTCTGTGGAATTTGCTACAACATTTATTCCTTTCCCCCAAAGGCTGTGGATTATTTTTATTACAAAAGGAAACCTCCCCTCAGAGCAGGCTCTGAAGAGTGTCCTATATACAGAGCAGTGATTTTTACTCCGTGCAAGAGGCCTTTCCATCCTCATCAAATTTTTCACATCAGAACCATTCCTTGAGTATCTAGGCATGTAGGATTATTATAACTTTATAGAATTACACCAATTCAGAGCATTAAAACAGACACTAGTTTTCTTTTGCTGGCAAATGGAGAGTGGCGAAAGCATCAAAAGTAGTACAAGCAATTCAGAAATGGACATTCAAAACTTTTATTGGCTGGCAAGGGTGGTCCTTTCTTGCACTGGTGTTTTAGAAATTAAACATTTTGAGGGTAAAGATGGCATACTCTTGACTAAACTGGATGTAGAATCCTGTTGGGCTGCATTTTTCCTGGGATGGATGACTTCTGATTTCCTCTCAGAAAGTCCATTTTTAAACTTTTTTTAAAATATTGAAGTCAGGATTTAGCTTCAGGATGTGGTTTCTAGAATCAGGATTGACAGTGCATGGAAAAATGCTGCCTTAACATGGCAGCCAACAATCATCTGCCTGCCCTCCACAGTCTGCTGTCCACATGCACAAAGAGTTGCAGAGGATTATAACGGAAAGAGGAAAGAAGGCCAGTCCCACCACTTCATTTTACAAAGAAAATTTATTGTAAATGTATATTACACAATTTATACATTATAATACAAATGATGCAGAGTGTTTAGGATAAAGGATCCTTTGGAAAAATGTATTCTTCAGTTCATCTGAAAAGGGTTACTCTTAATTCAGCAAAAGCAGTCTGCATGTGTGAAAGCAGGCTCCTTTTTTAAATTGCCAAGAAGACATGTTGCAAAAAACACTCCACAGTAATGGCTGGACAATCACACATTCATTTCTCAGTGAATCACATGTTCATTTTCCTATGAAGGAAAGGTTTGTCCAAATCAAAGAAGTAAACCCTGAAGCATTTTAAATTTTGATGGGGTGGATCTTCCACTGAGAAACGGCTACTTTAATTCAACAGGATAGATTAATACTGATTTCAAAAATACTACGTTAATTTCAGATTTCTGGAAAAGAAAAGCACCTAATTGAGAAAAGGAGCAACAGTAAAAATGCAAGCTTGGGAAAGATACTCTTTTGGGGAATATACCTCTCAGAATCCCATAGCCAGCAAAACCTGGCTGGCTGGGACTTTTAAGAGGTGTAGTTCAAAAATAACTTTCTCAGACTCTGTAAAAATGTTACCAGTCGCTGTTAGGAAGGCCAGTTAAATGCTAATAGAGTCAATTTACTATATAATGTTATGCAGGTCTCTTTCTATCTTTGTTTTCCTCACAAGTAAACATCAGAGAGTGTAATACACATGGGGATAGAGGCAGACTGCGAGGGAAGGCTAGCGCCCCCTCCGTTACTTACTTCTGAGTAAAGCAAACATAGAATAAGAACAACAAAGAAAGAAGCCATACATGGGTAGTAACCCACATAGGTTAAGTGGGCTGATGTTTATTTTCAGATTTATTTATTAATTCATTACCATTTTAAATGTTATGAATTCCTAATCCTGTAACAATACTAAGAGTCATGCATGTGGAAACTGGCATATATTGAAGGACACACTTTCTCTTAGCAAAAGGACAATGTTACAATTGCTTACTTTAATGTGGGTTAATTAATTCCTCCTGTAAGGAATTCAGATTAGGATTTGGAATAGTGCTTTACTATGAAGGATATTAAAATCAGCAAACAAAATTAAACATTGAAAAGACTGAGCCAAAATAAGGGAAATACTGGAAAGGGCAGCCATAAATGAGAATTGACTTAACAGCATGTAATGATTATTTTTTTGCTGGCAAAGTAAAGCCAGTGGTGGCCACAAGAAAAAAGGAAATAGAACATTCTTTCTTGTAAGAGACAAACTGGGCAAATGGCATGCAGAGTAATGCCACCACTTTCTTATAAAGTCCAATTTCATATTATTCATCATCTTGGGTAAGCATGTGCTTAGCCCTCCAAACAGTCTCCAAACACTCTGTCATATGTTATTATCTACAGCCATAATAATAATAAAAATGTTTGGAACCCTTCTGTGGAGTCGTCTTAAGTTAATAATTGGTAAGATTCAGAAAAGCCTGGGGAAAAAAATCTTAGCTGCCTCTTCAGCTTTTGTGTTTCCCTGTTGTATAATATCGTAAAGCCGCAAAAATACTAATTTCTGTTTCCATTACAATGTGTCAGTGTGTCACCTGGACTCTCAACAGTGGCAAATCTTAACCATGGTTAATGGGCAGAAGACATATCTACAAATTATAAATTATAATTTGAAATTGGCTTCCCCTCCCACTAACTCTAGTTATGGTTACCCCCAGTTTATCAGGATTCATGCAACATGCAGTTAATTAAAACAGCGTATGTTGCCTTCCAATATTAGAAACTACAAAATGACCCTCTGTAGCAGTTGCTAGGGTACTTGAGCAGACGTATGCTGTTGCATTTCTGTCCCACTGGTGTCCAGTTGGCCACTGTGGAGTGACTAATGGACCTGAGAGACTTCTAGTTTGATCCAACCTAATTTTTACATTTTTATGAACTGACAGTTTCTGACCTCCTGGGGTGGGGAGAGAGCGAGAGCAGGGGAGCACATGAGGCTGGGCTAAAGGCGATGAGACTTAGCTCATTCTTGTAATACTATATTATGATTCAGCATTACATCTCGATCAGTCCATTGTCTATAGCTGTGCATTTCATTTGAACATCAGAGGCAAGTAACCTCCGATGGGAGTCTGTAGTTACTAGATTACCTTAATGAAGCACTGTGTAACTCTGTGCTGAACCAGGACCCCAGTAATTTAGGCCACAATCTGATGTATAACTATCACAGCAAACTGACTTACGAACAAGAGTTCAGTAAATTCAAAACTGAGCTGCCTGATTTCACTGAGTACTTCCTCCTATGGCAGCTGAATCTGGAACAGATTTTAGCTTGTGGGGGGGGGATTATACTTTTTTGGAAAAGGATTAATTTAAAAAAACATTTTCAATCTTTTTTTTTCATATTTGAAATATTAATTTGTAGCATTCAAGGTCACCAGTCTCCAACACTAAACATATGTCTCTGCATGAAGTAGAACAGCATTAACATCTTCATTGTAGTATTCATGCTGTGATTCAGTTCAGATCATTGCTCTTCATTCAGTATTCCCATATGCTTGTTTGTGAGGAAGTCCAGAAAGGGAATGTTACAGATAGCTTGATGAATATTCATCACTGTGATCTCGCTTGGAATCCTACAGAGAGAACACACATGTGAAATGTAAAGAAAGTAGCATTTGGTTAAGCAAATGGTAAGAATATAGATGAGAACACAATGATATTTCCAGGCACCTTAAATTGTTTTATTATGATACAACCTTTTATGGACACTATCTACTTCATCAGATTTAAGAAACGCTGCCTCATATGGATGAGGGACTAGCCAGCATGGACAGAGGAAACTGAAATATAAACAGTGGTCATTACCATAAAATGGCCATTATTTAAACAACAGCTGGATGACAACACAGAGAACTTGCACTGATGATTAACTTATGTAGTGTGATAGAAAGCTTCTGTTTCAGTTTGAAACGATGGAAACGGTAGTTCAACACATAAGGATGGTACTAGATTTGGAAGGCCTCTCTATTAAACAAATTAAAGTGCAGATGTAAATACAGTGGAACCTCTACTTAAGAACGTCCCTACTTAAGAACGATCCAACTTAAGAACAGCTCCGTTCGCTAAATTTTGCTTCTACTTGAGAACGGAGCTCCAAGATAAGAACGGGAAAAAAAACCTTTCCTGCCCTTTTTTTAACCTTAGGTCATCTTAGGTTAAAAAAAAAATTCTCCCCCTAGTGGTAGAGTACGGATTAACTGGCTTTCCATTAGTTCCTATGGGAACTAATGCTTCAAGATACGAACGCGCCTCTACATAAGAACAAAAAACAGCCGGAACGGATTAATCGGTTTTCAATGCATTCCTATGGGAAATTTTGCTTCAATTTAAGAACGTTTCAACTTAAGAACACCATTCCAATACGGATTAAGTTCGTAAGTAGAGGTTCCACTGTATGGTGCATATTTCATACCCTCTTTTGCATTTTTGAATATTACTATACAAAAAGTAGAGTCAATTCCTTAGTCCAAAATCCTGTTGGGGAAAAAATTGCATGTGCAACATTAATTGTGAAAGCTTTCCCCCGCCTCCAACTTGATAGGCTGTCCTCAAATGACAAAGGAGTGACTGGCTGTATAACCAATTTGTCAACCACAGCACAGCTACCCGTGTGACAAGACACTCTACCAAAGGTATACAACAACCTGTGTGATCGTCACTGTGTATGCAGTTTTTCCAACTAAGTTGGAATTAAATCCCTATGGATTACATTACTGGACAGCTCAATGAGTTGGCTACTTGGCTGCAGAGTAAGAAGTTAGGAGTCTGAGTTTCCACTTTGCCTCCCAAGACAACCAGCCTATGTAGCCTTGGGCAAGCTACACAGCCCTAGACACCCCTGGAAGAAGGGAAAAGTAAACCACTTCTGAGTACTTTATACCTTGAAATCCTGGCAAAAGTCATCGTAAGTAAGAACTGACTTGATGGCACAAAATTAATTAGTAGAGATTAGAAGCATGTGGCCTTCCAGGTACTGTTCAAATGCCATTTGCATCATTATGGGCTATGCAGGATGAGGCAGATGGAAATTTCAGTCCAGCAACATTGGAAGTGATGTAGTTTGCTCAGCCCATCATCTAGAAATACAGGAAGCTACCTAGAAATTGGGAAACTACTTGTCCATCAAGACCAGTATGGTCTGTTCTGCTGACTGATGGTAGATTCCCAAGGTCTCAGGTACATAGCTTTCCCGTCATCTCCCATCTGAACCTTTCAACTGGAGAAACCTGGACTCATCTTCAAGCAAAAATGTGATCCAATGCCGATCTCTCCTAGACCCACCTCCAGGCAAGCCCAAGGGTCTAAAGCAGCACAATTTAATCAAAAGTTCTTTATTTTTCTTCTTCTTTGAACAACAAAAGCTCCATTTCAAAGCCTCAATTTCACACATGCCTCCACTAAAACAAATGGACAGACAAAAAAGATTTTGCTGTGGGTCATGGCAGGGCAGGCCCAAAATATGCTAAAGTTTGAGACAGTCAAGTATAAAACCTTCTTGGGCACAAAGAACTAGCCAGCAAAAATGTGGAAGCATGTCTTGTGACAGTCCAGGAGCCCTTTGGAAACTTCTGGTATTACTAAATCATTTCAAATTTACAGTCTGCAAGTAATATGGATTCCGCATTCTCGAAGGCTTTCACGGCCGGGATCTGATGGTTGTTGTAGGTTTTTCGGGCTGTTTGGCCGTGTTCTGGCCAGAACACGGCCAAACAGCCCGAAAAACCTACAACAACAATAAGGATTCTGTCCAACAAAAACATACTATGAGATTTACAACATAAATAGTTGATCTGTAGATCTTGAAGGCAACAACTGTGGGCTGATATGAGTCCCTAAGCTTCCGATTCCTTTTCTGTAAACTTGCAGCTCTTATGTTCTGGGCTAAAGGCAGCAAGACTGGAACTGTGATGAGGATGAACTACAGGAACAGTAATTCCAGCATGTCTTGTTTCCTGTCCCAATCACACTTCTCCATCCCACCAGGCAGCTGCTATAATGTGAGTCTGATGGGGAGAATCACTCCCTCCATACACCCCCTTCATCCACATTCCAGCTGCATTCTGGCCAGCTCATCAAACAGCTATTGGGGTGGGTGGGTGGAGTCTGATTGGAATGGGGAAGAAAGTACATGGGGGGGGTATGAGTCATCCCCCACATGCCACCATCCAGATTTAAATCATGGCTAGCTGATCAGCTTTAGGGAGAGAAGTTCCCATCATGAACTGGCAAGGAGATATCTGTGTGTGAGAAGAAGCCACTTTCAGCTGCATGTTCCATCCACTGCCCCTGAGGGTAAAAAGGTTGCCCAGGCTTCATTTGCAAAGTAGAAATGACTGCTAAACAAGCATACCTGTTGTGAGGAGCCGCCTGGTAGCCAATGGCCAACGCTTCTCTTAGCACGTCGCTTGCCAGCTGTTCTGTAGCCTGTTAGGCAGGAAGTTTCAGAAGTACAGAATGGAAAGGAATGGTAAAAACATGATTAAGAACACTTCTCTTCTCAGAAAGCTGCGTACAAACACATTCACCGAAGAACAACTAAATATTGGCCAAAATCCTATTCTGTAAATTATGCCTTTGTAAGGGTGATGGGATGGCATCCTCAGCTGGATAAGGCTGTATATAATTAAAGAGTTCCTGCTTCCATCCTTGGGCTAGCAAGGATCATGCACAACAACAGGGATTACACATGAGTCAGATGAGCTGTGAATCAGGAGGAGGAACTCTTTAATGACCAAAAATCTCTCCCAGCTGGTGATATCACCCTTATGCAGGTGTAGTTTGCAGAAGAGAATTCTGGCCTATGTTTTATTTGTTAATGAGACATCCCACTATTTCTGGAAAATGGAGGGGAAAGGTCTTCTAAACATTAGAGCTCTGGTCACCTGAACACACATAATCCACAGATTAATGTAAAGTTTTAACAACTCATTTAACGTGCTGTAGGTTAGCTTAAATTTTATATTGCTGAATTAGAAAGAATTTCAGAACATCTTACCTTTAAAATCATATCTTCCACGACTGATGCATAGATGTTCTTGTGCAGCTCTACAGGCTGCAAGGAAATTCCTATCTATAAAATTGAGAGGGTGAATAAAATATTACAATTCTTAATTATGAAAACATTCTTAATTACAAAACATGCAAATACATATTTTCTTGAGAAGCTAGTGGAAGGTATCCTAGAATTGAGGGTAATAAGTGCTCTGAGTTAGAATCAAACTCTGGCTCTGCAGCAATGTTCCCTCTAAGCCACGCGGCTGTGTGGCTGTGCAGCCGCAGCCAGTGTTGCTGCCCATTTGGTTCCGGTCGCAGCTGGAACCCAGCGCTGGCAGAAATTTAGAGGGAACGTTGCTCTGCAGCCATAATGGCAATTCACTTCTAAAAGTTATGCTGTCTGCATAGCTGCACAACAGGATTCCAGCCAGGTTTGCTTTTTGTTCTGAAACTTTAATGTTGCATTCTATCTACAAGTTCACATAGTACATCCCGCTGCATAAAACAAATTGTGCCCATGATTGCACTGCCCAACAACTATCTGGAAAGAGATGGCAGTGTAACTTATTGGATATCAGAAATAACTTGCATAACAATTTATTTTCAGAAAACTGGAGGGCAATGAAATCAATTAGTTGGCTTCAAACTCTATTTCCAAGATCCCTTTAAGGAGTCTTCTGTATCCGTAAGGCTTGAAAAACAGCAAGTTCTCTGCAGCTATGATTGCAGAGAAAAACATTTATTTTATTCACAGCCATATGACAATTCACACAGAGATACTGTATCATAGATATTTACTCAGGGACAATTGTGCTGGTGCAGGTGGACATCATCTTCCCACCTACCAATGGCAGACCCTCCAGCACCCTGAAAATGCTACTCAGGTGTTTGGGAGGCGTGACTGATAGAATGATCTACGTTGAAGGGCCCCTTGAAATGCAGAGATACCTTCCATGAAAGAGAGAAATAGTTAATTAAACCTCAGTTCTGCTAATGGTTTGAAAGAATTCACTACTGGCATGAGGAAAGGAGATTTGTTGCAGGACACATCATGTGGATCTGTGGCTTAGAACAAGACAGCCCATTATTTTTCAAGTTAACCAGACTTTTATAATTGAGAAACTGTTGTAGGCTGCCTGGAACTCTTCATAGATAACGCAGGGTATAAATGCTGTTTTCGATTATGCTGCCAGCTCTGATTGAAGGTCTGACACCTCTTATTAGTGTAAACAATCTGAGACAAGTCATCCCTAAAAGGGGCACTGCAGGCAATCTAGGACCATCAATCTACCTGAGCTTCAGGAAAGGAAACTGTGACCACAAGTAGATTATATCATTATGAGCTCAAGGTAGCTCATAGGTGCGTAAAAGCATTTTCTCCTACCTGTCGTACTGTCTCGCGTACAAACTCTGATGTAGGCTGTGGTGCCAAGTAGAACTTTGCCTCCTCTTGTTTCTCCTCCTGTTCTTTTTTAATGTTTATTTTCAGAGGCTCAGTAATGCTGAGGATATCGACTTCCTCATCATGATCTGGCTCCTGCTTGAGGAACCGCTCCAACTCTTCAAGCTTGCGACATAGCTCTTCCCCCGTGGTGTAAGTGGATGAGCATTCTTTTTCCAGAAAGCATTCAAGGAGACAGAAAGATGATTTGCAAATCAACTTACATCTAGAGGTAGTTTTGTGCTACATAAAGATGGCCATGGATCATATCTACTGCAAGGAGAAAATGCCCTACTTGCTATTACCAAAACAAAACCTTGGCCTGAGCTGACAGCAGGAGACATCTAGCTGTCTCATAAAAAACACATCATCACCATACCCCCAACAGGAATGTTTTACAAATATGGCTTTGCATGGACTGAGATTTTCAGAGCTGGTTCATTGTTCAACAGCTGGATAACAAAAATAATCAAAACAAGAAAGAAAGTAGTGAAGGGAAAAGATTGGGGGCTGTCTTGTTATGGAGAAAAACACCAGTCTGACCATTTAAAACACTACATTGTCAGGAACATTTTTCAGCAAGTGAGAACTCACTCTGTTCCCACTTCCTTGCCACACACATGAACACACACTACATACCTACATACACATGAAATGGGTACAACGTCTGTCACATCTACACTTCATCATTAGCCTTGGCTTATTGAGCATGTTCATGTGCACACTGTCAGGCTGCTCCAGTTTAAAACTGGCGTAGCTAAAAAGCGATGCATTTACTTTGAAACCCTCTCAATATATACTGCACCTGTCACTCTGGAAACATTTCACCTCACTTCACTGTGTTAAACTTATCAAGAGGCAGGTGTTTGTTCCACAGCAATGACATTGCAACTGTAAAGCGTACATTTTCAAAATGAAAATGAAGGGATCAATTTAATGTTTGGACTGCTGGATGGCAGTAAAGAGTGGAAGAGGATTAAGAGGAAAGAGAGAAAGAATTTCCATCTTCCTCCCTTCTTATCCTACGTTTTGGAGAAATATTTGTTTTATTCCTTTAGAACTCGGCTATGACTTCATAAATGTGACTAGAAAGAAAGAAAGACCACCTAGTTTAATTTAACCATGCCTTCCTTAAAAATGTGTGCTATTATTTATTGTTCATTTATTTATTTATTTAATTTGTTTATTTACCTATATGCCACCTTTCTTCCCACAGGAGACCCAAGGTGGCTCACAACAATTAAAATTGTACAATAATAATAAGTTTAAAATGCCATATAAAACTGTATATGAAAAACAATTAAACATTGGTCAGGATTAAAAACAAAACTGAAAACATTTAAAAATACCTAAATTTAAAAAAAAACATACAGAGTGTTATTCCCTAGACACCTATCGCTTAAAAGCCTGCCTGAAAAGGAAGGTCTTTGCCTGAGGATGGAAGGACAAGAGGATGGGGGGCCAGTCTGGCTTCTTGGGGCAGCACATTCAAAAGCTGAATACAGTAACCTGAAACAGGGCGGCTATAGGGCTGAATGGCTTTATCTAAAATTGTCTGTGTGTCCAGAGTTTTTCCTTACAGTAACAAACCAAAGAAAATTCTCAACAGGAAAAAGCAGATACACAAACTCAAAGCCTAAACCATGTACTTTTCTCATTTTCCTTCCACTCCACTCCCTCCCATGGCAAAGCACACAAAAACCTACTTCTTTTTGCAAACAGTGGATGAGAGTTTGTCTTTTTCTTCTCAGAGTGAATGCCTCCTTTCAAAGTTCTTTAAATGGCTTCAAAGTGTTAGATTGTAAAGTTCTATAGATCAACAAGAATGCACTCCAGGAGTCAGGAGGAGTCATGCTTACAGAAAGATCTGTGGGCCACACAGAGTCATGCTGCCTTTAATGTTGATTCACTTCACATTCTGTGACAGCCTGTGCCTGCTGCGCTTCCCACAGAAACAACACTGTGAAAAGCCCTGAGCTTGTATATTAGGCGGCACAGAGGTTATAAGCAGAAGTCAAAACTGCACCCCTCCCCTTCTATTTATTCCTTTTAAAATTATACCAAGTAGTGTCCAGCCAGACCTGATTATACTTCCCTTCCTGCAGGTTCTTTACTCCATAATCTCACTGCCATTTAAAACCTCCCTTTCTCAATAAATAAAACCCACATCTTAAATGCACGTGGCAAAACTGTTGAAAATACCAGTTTTTAGCAGAAGTAATTTAGGCAGCAATCTTATACCCCCTTAACTGGAATTAGACCCATTAAGCTCTAGAGCCTAAATCCAATTGTTAAGGCTTATCGAGGACAGACCTAGTGAGCCCATAGAGCTCACAAAAGCGTTGGCTTAATCAGTTTCCATTGATTCACTTAATTTATTCCAGCTGGATGGAATTAGCAACTGGATGTAGGCTAAGGGGACTTCCTTTTGAAGAGAGGTGGCTCATGGACTGGGATTTGCCTTCAATTTTTTCTTGGAGTAGGGATAGCCCTCTACCCCAGGTCACAACCTACCTATGCTTCTAATCAGACACAAATAAGACAAGGCCTCTGATGTATGATTATCAGATAGAAACCAAAGATTCCACCAAACCAAAGAAAAGCAAACTATAGGAAGAGTTAGAGAAGGAAACAGGGCTATGGGAGAACATTATTATGTGGCAAAATGAGGCGGTGGTTGGATGACACAAAATGGGGTGCAATAGCTCATACCCTGGACGACAGGAACAAAATTTAAAAATATCTTGATAGGCTGGAGCACTGGGCTGAACACAACAGAATGAAATTTAATGGGGATAAGTGCAAAGTTCTACACCTATAGGAAAACAAACGAACACAATTACAAGATGGGGGATACTTGGCTCAATAATACTACATGCAAAAAGGATCTTAGAATTGTTGTAGATCACAAGCTGAATTTGAGGCAATAGTGCGAGGTGGCTGCATCAAAGACAAATGCTGGTTTAGGCTACATTAACAGAAGTATAGTGTCAAAATCCAGCGAAGTACTAGTTCCTCTCTATTCAGAATTAGTTAGGCCTCATCTTGTGTACTGTGTCCACTTCAGGACAGCACACTTAAAGGAGGATGCTGACAAAATAAAACAAGTTCAGAAAAGGACAACAAGAACAATCAGGGGACTGGAAACCAAGGCCTATGAGGAAAGACTGAAAGAACTGGCCATGTTTAGCCTTGAGAAAAGGAAACTGAGAGGAGATATGATGGCACTTTTCAAATACCTAAAAGGTAGTCATATAGAGGAGGGGCAGGATCTGTTCTCGATCATCCCAGAGTGCAGAACATGTAATAATGAAGGAAGATATGATAGAACTTTTCAAATACTTGAAAGATTATCATACAGAAGAGGAGCAGGATCTGTTCTTGATCACCACAGAGTGCAGAAGACATAATAATGGGCTCAAGTTACAGGATAGTTCATAGACTATCAGGAAAAACTTCCTAACTATTACAGCAGTATGACAATGAAACCAATTACTTCAGGAGATGATGAGAGCTTTAACGCTGAAAGCATTGAAGAGAAAATTAAACAACCATCTGTCAGATATACTTTGATTTTAATTCCTGCACTGAGCAGACGGTTGGATTTTATGACCTCATAGGTCCCTTCCAACTCCATTATTCTATGATTCTATTTACTGCTCCTGCTAATTTTTGTCAGAATAATTGGTTTACCTCAAATACTATGCACCTTGGCTTGACGAGGTGGGTGGGAGCACCCTAGCTGCTTTGCCTTAAAAGCCCTGAAATAAACCTATTTATCATACCAATTAAATATTTTATGAAACACTGCTTGCCAGTTTCTATTCTTGAATTTGAAAGCGCTTGATAGTGAACAAGCTACAGGAAGTCTTATCTATACAGATATATAAAGAGTGTACTTTTTAAAGTACATCTAGATATTGTATTAAAAGAATCACATTACAAAACGTGGCTGTTGTTATACTCATCACATTTGTAATTTGTTTTATCAAGATCAGATCCAGCTTGAGTCTTAGGCTGCCGCACTTTCCCCCGAGAACCAAACTGTCTTTAGGAGATAAGAAGAAAGCCTAAGGAAGGAAGACTAATGTGAAACATATAAAAGGGACACAGGGAATCCACCAGTGAAATACAGACCATCTAAGGATCTGGAATCAGACTGCTTACCTGGCTCACTGTCTATTTGTGTCAGTACATCTTCAATAGAATCTTCATTCCTAATTGCTTCTGGGTCAGGTGGTGTATAACCATGAGAACGACACCAATGGACAACCTGCTTGGTTTTTAGAGGAATAATGCTGTGAAATTTGGGGTATTTTTCTATGAGTTCTTGGAGGATCTTCTTTATTGTCAGTGCTCGTTGCCACTACAATGGGAAAAAAACAAACAAACCCAAAACAAGAGTTCTATAAATTAGAATATAACTGTGGAGCCTTGTAGCACAATGGTTAAACTGAAGTACTGCAGCTAAGACTCTGTTCACGACCTGAGTTTGATCCCTCAGGTAGGCAGCTCAAGGTTGGCTCACCCTGCCTTCCTTCTGAGGTTGGTAAACTGAGTACCCAGTTTGCTGGTGGGGGGGAACGTGTAGCCTACACAATTAAATTGTAAAAGAGAATGCTTTTAAGTGCTACGGGGCAGAATATAAGCAGCACACTTTTTATAATATAGGAAAATAGTTGTAGCCTGTTGCAGCAAAACACATCTACTGTGGCATAAGCTTTACGAACTAGATTCTATTTCATCAGATTTAGGATGAGAAATAGGGAAACTGGTACCTAAACAGTCTCTGTCAGAGGGCATGAATGTTAGCAGTTCATTTGGAAGACTGTTGTGTGGTGTTATACACTTAAACCAGTATTATTTCTCAACCTTTAAATACAAGCCCCATGCCTCCTTTTGACAAGCATAAAAAGCTCATGTCTCACTTCAATCCCACCTCTCCCAATAATCTCAACTGAAATTTGAAATTAAATCATTTATAAAATTAGAAAGCTAATACGCTGACATACTTTACTGGATGGTGCAGAAAGAGACGCATAATATCAAGAAAACAATAGGCATAATTATTCCTCCATCCCCATGTTTTCCAAATAAAAAATTATAGCATAAGATTACCTAGAACCCTATTGGAATTTGCATATGATTTGTGTAACTTGCCACAGCTCATTGCAGCAACTTGATAAAGTGCTGGGTTGTATCTGAGTCACAACCTGATCATGCACCTGGCTGTAGAAACCAAGATGTGCGCTGGCATCTTGTCCATTAGTTGCAATTAGCTGTGGCAAGTTACACAAACCTTATGTGAACACCAGTAGCATTCTAGCAATAGAGTAGTGTTTTTCCCCCCTCAAACTACAGGGGTCTCCTTTAAAATCCTGATATACTCAAGGTAGTTAATGTTAATAAAAAAAAAAACAGATTGAAAAACTTTATTACAAGCATAATATTAAAACAAATCAACACAACTAAATAATAAAATAAAGATATGGCCAATACTTAAGCATGTAGACCAGATTCAACAGTAGACCAGCCTACTAAAAAAAAAAAAAAAGGTCTGTCTGAAATAAAACTTCCTTGCTTATCAGACAAAGGACAACAGAGAGGGAGCTACAAGCCCCTGTGGGCAGGGCGTTTGAGAGTCTAGGAGAGCCACTGAGAATCCTCTCTCTAATGTCCCCCTCCTCCCCCAGATGTGGGGCCCCTGCTAATCCATGCCTGTGAACACACTTTGGAATCAGTATCCTATGACAAGTATGTATCTCTCTAAATCTAGCACTCCGATAACAAACCGATAATCTCTCTTAGAATAGATCTGATTTTTAAACCTTCTAAAGGTTCAGAAGTCCAAAACTGTTTTCAGAGTCAATTCCATCTATTATTTCAGCTTGCTATATCTGGGAACAATGCAAGTGTTGTCCAGTTGCCCTCCCTCTTTTCCTTCATTCTACACACAATAGAAGGGCGATGTTTGTCAAAGAGGAAAGAGAAACTGAAAAACAAGTAAGAAAAACAATCAATAATGAATAGCAGTTCTGAGGACTGAGAAACGGTCAAGCAACTGGGATTATGCATTCTCCCAGACCATGCTACCAATGTAAAAAGCTGACTGGAAAACCTGAAGCGAAGGTGAACATGACCTCCCTACACCTCTCTTTCAGTTCACACAGGCTTTCATGTCCTTCCCTGTGAAACACCCACAGAAAAGAAGAGACTGAAAGCAGCAGTGGTGTCTGGTTAACTACAGTGACCCAAATCCTCTTGTAGATTTACACCAGCGTAAGTATAATGGTGTTGACTGTGGTGGTGAAGTTACATGGAGAATCTATAACTGGCCAAGTGACCTTATACAATCATGGCCAAAAATATTGGCACCCTTGCAATTCTGTCAGAAAATGCAACCCTTCTCTCAGAAAATTGTTGCAGTTGCAAATGTTTTGGTACTCACATGTTCATTCCGTTGGTTTGCGTTGGAACAACACAAACAAACAGAAGAAAAGTCAAATCTGATACAACCCCACACCGAAACCCAAAAATGCACTGGCCAAAATTATTGGCACCCTTATCTTAATATTTGGTAGCACTCCCTTTGGAAAAAATAACTGAAATCAATCGCTTCCTGTAATCATGAATGAGTTTCTTACACCTCCTCTACTGGAATTTTGGACCACTCTTCTTTTGCAAAC
The DNA here is from genome assembly GCA_037013535.1 of Intellagama lesueurii. NCBI lineage: Eukaryota > Metazoa > Chordata > Lepidosauria > Squamata > Agamidae > Intellagama > Intellagama lesueurii. Next base: position 217,292,516 of record JBAJHW010000003.1, read on the forward strand.
TGCTCCAGGACCTTCAGATTTGAAGGATGCCTTCTCCCAACTGCTGTTTTGAGATCTCTCCACAGGTGTTTCCTTTCTGTGGGTGTTTCACAGGGAAGGACATGAAAGCCTGTGTGAACTGAAAGAGAGGTGTAGGGAGGTCATGTTCACCTTCGCTTCAGGTTTTCCAGTCAGCTTTTTACATTGGTAGCATGGTCTGGGAGAATGCATAATCCCAGTTGCTTGACCGGTTCTCCACAGATTCAGATCTGGACTCATCACTGCCCATTTCAGAACTCTCCAGCGCTTTGTTTGTAACCATTTCTGAGTGCTTTTTGAAGTGTGTTTCGCGTCATTGTCCTGCTGGAAGACCCATGATCTCTGGTGGAGATGCAGCTTTCTGACACTGGCCACTACGTTGCACCCCAAAATTCTTTGGTAATCATCAGATTTCATGATACCGTTCACACAGTCAAGGCATCCAGTGTCAGAAGCAGCAAAGCAACCCCAAAACATCTTTGAACCTCCACCATGTTTGACTGTAGGGACGGTGTTCTTTTCTTTGAATGACTCATTTCTTTTTCTGTAAACAGTGCCATTATGTCCTTTACCAAAAAGCTCTACTTTTGTCTCATCTGTCCACAGTACGTTCTCCCAGAAGGATTGTGGTTTTGTCACATAAATTTTGGCATTCTCCAGTCTTGCTTTTTTATGCCTTTGTGTCAGCAGTGGTGTCCTCCTGGGTCTCCTATCATAGTGTCCCTTTTCATTCAGATGGCGACAGATAGTGCAAGCTGACACCGTTGTACCCTGTGTCTGCAGATCAGCTTGAATTTGTTTGGAAGTTAATCTGGGTTCTGTATCCACCATTCAAACAACCCTTCGTTGTAATGTTTCAGTAATTTTGTCCGGGGAGGTTAGCTACAGTGCCATGGGCTGTAAACCTCTTGATGAAATTGCGTACAGTGGACACAGGAACATTAAGACCTCTGGAGATGGACTTGTAGCCTTGAGATTGTCGATGTTTTTCCACAATATTTTCTCTCAAATCCACAGACAACTCTTTACACTTCATTCTTTTCTCCATGCTCAGTGTCACACACAACACAAAGGTTGAGTCAACTTTTCTCCATCTTAACTGGTTGCAAGTGTGATTACTATATTGCCCACACCTCTTACTTGCAACAGGTGTGTCTATATAAAAATTAAAGGAGCATCACATGCTTGAAAAGCAATTATTTCTTACAATTTAGACAGGGTGCCAATAATTTTGGCCAATGCATTTTTGGGTTTCTGTGTGGAATTGTATCAGATTTGACTTTTCTTCTCTGGTTTTTTTTTTTGTGTTGTTCCAACACAAACCAAAGAAATGAACATGTGAGTACCAAAACATTTGCAACTGCAACAATTTCCTGAGAGAAGAGTTGCATTTTCTGACAGAATTGCAAGGGTGCCAATATTTTCGGCCATGACTGTAAGTATCATGACCAAGTAGGGGTTCACACCAACTCTTCCTGACCCTAGTTCCAAATCCTAACTGCTACAGCAATACAGCTTTCAGTTGCCCCCACGGAGGCACTGTTTTACAGTGGCTCCAGTCCTTCCTGGAGGGGAGAACTCAGAAGGTGGTGCTGGGTGACTCCTGCTCAACACCCTGGCCATTGGCCTGCGGCGTTCCTCAGGGTTCTGCTTTGTCACCTATGCTTTTTAACATCTACATGAAACCGCTGGGAGAGGTTGTCCGGAGTTTTGGGGTTCGGTGTCACCAGTATGCGGATGACACCCAACTCTATCTCTCCTTTTCACCTAATTCCAGGGAAGCTGTCTTGACTCTAAACCAGTGCTTGGCATCAGTAATGGGCTGGATGAGGACAAACAAATTGATACTTAATCCAGACAAGACAGAGGTGCTCCTGGTTAGTTGGAAGGCAGATGAGGGAATAGGGATACTACCTGTGCTGGATGGGGTTACACTCCCCCTGAAAACTCAGGTCCGCAGCTTGGGTGTACTCCTGGATTCATCCCTAAGCTTGGATGCCCAGGTCTCGGCGGTGGCCAGGAGTGCATTTGCATAGCTAAAGCTGGTGCGCCAGCTGCGCCCGTTCCTTGAGATGTGGGATCTGGCTACAGTGACACATGCCTTACTTACATCCCCTTTGGATTACTGTAACGCGCTCTATGTGGGGCTGCCTTTGAAGATGGTTCGGAAACTTCAGCTGGTGCAAAACTCTGCAGCCAGACTACTGACTGGGGTCAGCTACAGGGAGCATATAATGCAGCTGTTACAAGAACTGCACTGGCTACCAGTCTGTTTCTGGGCCCAATTCAAAGTGTTGGTCATTACCTATAAAGCCCTATACAGCTTGGGTCCAGGTTACCTGAAGGACCGTATCTGCCTATATGCACCTTCTTGGCGATTAAGATCAGCAGAGGAGACCCTCCTCTCGGTCCCATTGCCCGCACAAGCACAGCTGATGGGGACACGGGAGAGGGCCTTCTCCGTGGCAGCTCCCAGACTATGGAACGCTCTCCCTTGGGAGATCAGGATGGCCCCTTCCCTTTTATCCTTTTGAAAAAAGCTAAAGACCCATCTCTTCAGGCAGGCCTTTAACAATTATAACTGAATCCCTGAACCCCATTTTAGCAGATAATTTTAATTGTTTTCATGTTTTTTTCATGTTACAATCTTTTAATTGTATTTTAAATCATATACAGTTTAATCTATTTTTAATATTTAACTTACTGTGTTTTTAAATTGTGTGAATTTTAATGTTGTGAGCCGCTTTGGGTCCTTTGTTGGAAAAAATGCAGCATATAAATAAAACTAATAATAATTCTAATAATAATAATTGAGATTTCTGAGATGGAAACTGGATATCACAAAAATGACATGATGGAGGAATCAAGAACAATGTTGTCACTGATACCAGTAACTCATATTTTATAAGGACAAAAATAACTGAGATTGGAACTTCAAATTTATTTCCCATTTATTAAGCCAAGTATCAGTCAACAACTGTATATAAAATATAAGCGATTTCATTTCACTTTTATATCTGAGGAAGTGGACTTGATCCATGAAAGCCCACATTAAAATATAGCAATTAGTCTTTAAGGTGCCAAAATATTTTTGTCTCTTTTTTGTTTTGTTTTTCACTTCACAAGTGACAGGATTTTAGATTGTAAACATCAAAGTCACCTTCCAAGAGTCACAGATTACAGGCAGACATTCCTCTGAGGTTTAAGCTCAGTTTTAGAAAACACATTAAGAAGATTACCTCCGCAGCTCTCCGTTTTCCAATATTCCAGCCATAATATTGTTCCACTGAACTGGCACAGAAAAAATTGCCATCTTCAGCTAAAAGGCAAGGAAAAAAACACTGTAAACATTACCATTTATCAGAAAAGAAAATGAATTTATTATGGAGCTGGCTATTGCTGAATATCTTCAAAAAAATGAACATGCCCCTGATTAAATCCTATTACATCAGGAAGAATACTAAGAGAGTCCCTTACACAGAACCCTTTGGAAGATGGAAACCTATTTTGAAAGTTGGGGTACGGGTTGGAGTGAAGCATTTGTGGGAGCTTTTAGGCGACAGAGGAGGTCTTCTGTACACTTGGAAGTATTTGGAGAAGATGACTGCTGGAGAAAACAAACAGCAACTATGAAACAGTCAGGTTGCTAGAAAAGCCTTCTACGATGGAGGGGGCAAGAAATTGAAGCAGGTATGTGAGATGGAAGGCTGTCTGTCTGTCTGTATTGGGTGCTTTGGGTTCCTGGGCTTCAGCATTAAATGTGACAATTCCTTTTAAACATTTAACCTGTGAGGTCCACAAGTATGTAAATTAAATTCTACAGGTGGAAGAATGCAACTGGCTGCAAATCTCTTCAGCTTTTTCGTCTTTAAGAGACAATTCCTGAAATGATCATTCCTCATTGCCGCCCTTAAATAAAAGTAGCATAAAAAGGCCAGAGTCCCCGAGCTGTACATGGTATAGAACCCAAGTGAAACTGAGTTTCTGAGCATTTGTTCTCTTTTAGCATTTCAAAGAACCACAAAGGAGTGAAGCTGCTATGAAAATGGAAAAAGAATACAGAAATCAGGGTTCTAATGGCTCAAGTATGAAAACTAATTTATTAAACAAGGCAGAGAAAAATACTTTAGTGCCAATCAGGTGGAAAAACATTCGAAGGAAGATCAGGAACTTTGCTGGTAGAAAAAACTTTAGAAATATTAAAAGAAAATGTAGGAGCAGGAAAGTGAAAGGAAGTATTTTCTAAAAATGAAACCAAGGAGAAGGGTATTTATCCAACCAGGAGGCGGCAACAGTTACACAACATTTTTTAAAAAGAGGTATTATATGTATTTGTGGCAGTCCATATGACTACAGCCTTTTTGCACAATTTAGTTGTGAATGTTTCTTCCTGGTACATTCACCTTTTCCCTTGATTCATGCACATTAGTTACCAAGGAAACATTAATAGTACTAACAATCTGGGCATTGTGCAGGTAGGCAATCAATGTGAATTTTTTTCTAATTAGTGACAGATAAAAGAACAGAATTGTGGCTGCATGTAAACTGCCAACATTGGTAAGATATATAGCTAAAGTCTAACAACAATTGAAAGGATTAAGAGTAAATGTATCGGAAATGCTTTAACAATTAGAGCCTTTCCTAAGTGTCACTGGCAACAGGGGTGGTTAATGTGGCTCAGTGATTAAACTGCAGTACTGCCGTCAAGACTTCTCATGACCTAAGTTTGATCCCGACGGGCTTAGTTAGCTGGCTCAAGGTTAGCTCAGCCTTCCATCCTTCCGAGGGAGGTAAACTGAGTACCCAGCTCACGGGGGGAGGGGGGACAATGTGTAGCCTGCATAATTAAATTGTAAACCGCCCAGAGAGTACTTGAAGCTCTATGGGGTGGTATATACACAACACACTTTGCTTTTGCTTTAATGTGTGAACTGTTCATTGGATCATAACTCCCATCAAGTGATGCAATCCAACAACATCTGAATGACCACTTGTCCTGCACCACTAACTGATATCATCATAAGTTACAGGTCTAATATTGATAACAGTGGTGGTGGTTATGTGCCATCACTTTGCCTCCAACTGAATGAGTGACCTCTAGAATGGCCTTTCATTAGCTTCTGCAAACTCAAGGCCATGGCTTACTTCATGGAGTCAATACATCTCATATTTGGTCTTCCTCTTTTCCTGCTGTCTTTAATCTTTATTATCTTTTCCATTTCTAACATTGGTAATAATAGTAAAATATCTGGAAGTATAATGAATGCTGCAATTATTCAGATTTCTGTTTATTTTGAAAATACTATCCTTTTAGGTATTAATCTAATTCGCAAGCAACTGCCCACTTTGCTACTTCAAGTTTAAATGCCTGGGAAGACTAATGAGTGATAGAAAGAAATCCCCAGCATTTTCAGCTATGTGATTGGGTAAGCAAATGGTAGGAAAGACCTCTGTCAGAGACACCAGACAGTAGACAGCAGTCAGACCAGAAAAACCCAGGCTATCTTGATGAATTGTGTGGCTCTGTATAAGGCAGTTTCATAAATCCATATAACAGGCAATACCTATACAGTCAAACCTCGACTTACGAACCTCCCTAGTTACGAACATTTCAAGTTACGAACAGCTCCGTCCGCAAAAATCTGGATTGACTTGCGAACGGAGCTTCGACCTACGAACGAAAAAAGGCAGGGAAAAAGGGCGGGAAATTCAAACTGTTGGTGGCAAAGAGGCTGCTACTTTGTAGCTTTTTCGCCCCAACGGTTAGAGCAGGGGGTCAGGGAACTTTTTTTACTTCTGCCGAGCAGGAGGAGGAAGCCGGTGCACTCCCTTCCCATCCCTGGCACGGGTCTACCCGTGAGTAAGCGCCGCGGAAAGCGCGGGTCTACTCGCGAGTAAGCGCCGCCGAAGGCGCGGCAGTGGAGATAAGGTTCTGCTTTTTCCTTTTAAAAAAAGTTGATCTGGGTGGGTTTTGGAGGGTAGGTTTGGGCTGGGGGGGTTATGTTTCTGTGTTTTGTTTTTTGGTGATTTTTTTTTTTTTTTTTGCAGTCCCAGCGTGGGACTTGCTCCAATGTTTATTTTTGGATTGGTTTGTTTTTGGTTTTGGTTTTTTGCAGTCCCAGCGTGGGACTTGCAGTGTTTGGGCTTTCCCCCAATTTGAATCTCCCGCCCTTTCCCCCTGCCTTTTTGCCTTTGGAGGTCTGCAAGGGCTCCCTCCGATGTCGGGGGAAAGCCCTTGGAGACCTCCTGGGGGTCCGATCGTGGCGGCGGGTCTACTTGTGAGTAAGCGCCGTGGAAAGCGTGGGTCTACTCGTGAGTAAGCACCGCTGAAGGCGCGGCAGTGGAGGTAAGGTTCTGCTTTTTCCAACATCGGAGGAAGCCCTTTGAGACCTCCGAAGGCAAAAAGACAGGGGAAAAGGGCAGGAAATTTGAATTTCCAGCCCTTTCCCCCCTGCCTTTTTGCCTTTTTTCTTCCCTCGGAACGCATTAAATGGTTTTCAATGCATTCCTATGGGAAATGGTGCTTCGACTTACGAACTTTTCGACCTACGAACGCCGTCCCGGAACGGATTAAGTTCGTAAGTCGAGGTACCACTGTATATGACAATGTTTCTCTTCAGTTTTAGTATTAACGTTTTAATAAATAATGTTTTCCCTCCGTTTCTTACTTCTCTCAGCAATTAATGGAACTTTCTTCACAATTGCTGTCAAAAGTTGCTGAAGGTTGTCTAAATATTCTGTCCTGTAAAGAATAAGACATTAGTCCTAAATGTAGGTCAGCAACACATAGTCACCCTGTCAGTCAGTGGTTCTCTATGGGTGTGTCTAGTTAGTCTAACTCCTATATATGAAGAACTACTAATAATGGACCCAGATCCATTATGACAAATACAGGATCCAGGTGAGCAAGACAACTTTATTCCATGACCATCTGCATATGCATATAAATGCAATGTTTTGTATTATACCCCACAGATAATGCATACACTGAGACATCTGCAGCAAAACAGTTAAGTACACTGACTGTATGTGTCTGTAAAATATTGTTCATATTGTAATAGGCAAGAATTCTGTCACTACTGAGTACCCATCAAGACCCCTGGCCTAAGATCCATTACAAACAGACTCAGACCTTTTGGAATGATCTGTTAATGAATCAAGATATTTCACTTGAAGAATTTTGTTCCTTCAATTTTGTTTCTTCTTACATGTGAGCTATGCTAACTAGACACATCCATAGAATTTTGTTGCCCTAGCCCCAGTGTGTTGAGAGGAGCTTCTTCCCAAAGCATGAGATTCAAGCAGACTATAACTGCATAACCCAGCATTTATTACAAACCCACTCTCCAGCATAACCCCACCTGGTTAGATCCCTGTTGCAAGGCATTTGGCTTTAGTTTGGCAAGAATAATTACCCAATGACGTAGTTTCCAAGTTCGGAACTTTCCTCTGTTTTTACTGTCACCTGACTTTCTTGGGAGGTCAGAGAACTGCAGCTCTGTAGTGCAGAATCAGGCTCTAGCTTAACTTCAGAAGACAAAAATAATAATTAAAAGAATATGAATTTTAAAGCCAACAGTAAAAAAAAAGTAATATTTAACAAGCTCAGTGCTTCAGTCATTAGCAAACAAAGGAGCCAAGGAATGGTGCAATTTTATGTGTACTTACAGGAGAAGAATAAGACCTAGAGATCATACTGGTTGCTTACAAGAACAGTACTTTTTTTCAAGGATTTTGATTTTGTTGTTATATAGGCTGACCTTTGTTCTCCCTGACCGCATGGTCAGAGGGGGCGGGGTTTTGGCTTTAAATGCGTGGGAGCAGAAGCTCTAAGCCCTTTTCCTGATTCTATTTTTGACTCTAATCTGGTAAATAGGAAAGCCAAATAGCATTACATACACCTGGGGTGAAGGAAAGTTTTAGGGGTAGGATCAGACTTCCTCTCTTTTTTAATTCACTGACCAATCATTTGAGATGGAGAGTGCAGGATCTGTTGCATTTGTAACACCTGTGACATGTCTGTTTTCTTGCCAATGAGGTGCCTGGGTAGAAATGCTCTAAGTGTCAGCTGTTGGTCCTCTTGGAAGACAAGGTCTGGCAGCTGGAGGCCTGTGTTCTAATCTACGCACTATCAGGGAGCAGGCCGGGTAGGTGGGGCTCGTCAGCCTTGGAAGGCAGCCATCTAGGAGAAGGAAAACTCCGATTTCAAACCTCCACTGCCTTGTGGCTATATCCACTGATGGAAAAGGCTTCTGGAGTTAACCTCGAGGCAAAATCCGGAGCCGGAGTCCCGGAGGCAGTTCGTGTCGTTCTGGCAACTCCTGCGACGTCGCTGGAACCAGTTGTATTGGCTCTTGCCTTTCCATTGGACTATTTCAGCGACGTGAAGAGGGGGGATTTGCTGCTTGGGTAACAGCCTATCCTCCATATTATTTTACCCAGGCTTCGTGCTCTGGAGAGGACACTCCAGCTTCGCATACAGCGTCGAAACAACACAGGAAGTAGCAGTCACCGGTTATAAGTCTTTGCTCGACTGGCGTAGAGCGTGACGCCAGGGGCTACTTCCGATGGTGGGAGAGGTCATTGCACCTCACTAGGTAGCTACCGCCCGCCTTAAGCTGGGCAGCCCCCAGCCAGTAAAGTGTTCCCTGGTCTCATTCAGTGGTTTTTCCTGCCAGAAGAATGAGAAGTTTTTTTCTTTGACAGAGCCTGAGTCTGGCAATCTCGTCTCTTGCGGGGCAACAATGTCCATCTGCAGCCTACACAGTTCCATGTCGATGACAGCTGTCTTGCACGCATTGCCTATTTCCTGCAGGTCGTCAGAAAAGCCAGGGGTCATTGTCCGAACATTCCAGGTGCCCAACTTTAGGGCAGAAGTTTTCTTATGATTGTTGCATGGTGCAGGGTTATCAATCTGCTTGTCGGCTTTCACCCTAAACCCCACACACTCCATGAGGTTAACAGACTGTGGCGAGGTAAGAAAAAGACTCGCGATCGAAGAAAAGTGGAAGAATTTGCCCAAGCGCTTGAGGAAACCCTTCCACGCCCGGCTAATACAAATGCACCTGAACAATGGGAACATTTCAAGAACGCTGTTTATAACACTGCCCTGTCCACATTTGGCAAGAAGACCAAAAAGACGGCAGACTGGTTCGAAGCCCATTCGGAGGAGTTGATGCCAGCCATCGAGGATAAGAGGCTAGCAGCATCGAGGATAAGAGGCTCTAGCAGCATACAAAACCTGTCCTAGTGAGTACAACTTGCAGGCTCTTCGACTTGCTCGTAGCAAAGTCCAAGAGGCTGCCAGGAGATGTTCCAACAATTATTGGCTTCAGCTCTGCTCTCAGATACAGATAGCAGCGGACACAGGTAACATCAAGGGAATGTATGACGGTATCAAGCAGGCTTTAGGTCCAATACAGAAAAAATCTGCTCCCTTGAAGTCTGCTACAGGCGTGATCCTCCAGGACCGAGCACAGCAGATGGAACGCTGGGTGCAGCACTACTCTGAGCTATATTCCAGAGAGAATGTAGTAACCAAAGAGGCACTAAATAACATCGAGTGCCTGCCTGTCTTGGAAGAGTTGGACAGTGAACCAACTTTAGCAGAAATAAAAGCGGCCTTGGATTCCCTCGCCTCCGGCAAGGCACCTGGGAAGGATAACATCCCTGCTGAAGTGCTGTAAAGAGATCATCACCACCGAGCTGTATGAAATCTTTTGTCTTTGCTGGAGGGAAGGTGGAGTACCACAGGACATGAAGGATGCAAACATTGCCACACTGTATAAGAACAAAGGAGACAGGGGCGACTGCAATAATTACCGTGGCATCTCTCTTCTCAGTGTTGTAGGGAAGCTGCTTGCCCATGTTGTGCTGCAGAGACTCTAGGTGCTTGCAGACAGAGTCTATCCAGAATCACAGTGTGGATTTCGAGCTAATAGATCCACCACTGACATGGTATTCTCCCTCCAACAGCTGCAGGAGAAATGTAGGGAACAACAACAGCCACTCTTTGTGGCCTTCATAGATCTCACAAAGGCCTTTGATTTCGTTAGCAGGGACAGCCTTTTTAAAATACTTCCCAAGATTGGATGTCCACCTCGACTCCTTAACATCACCAGTTCCTTTCACGAGGAAATGAAGGGCACTGTAGTTTTTGATGGCTCAACATCAGATCCCTTTGACATCCGAAGCGGAGTGAAACAGGGCTGTATCCTCGCGCCGACCCTGTTTGGGATCTTTTTTGCTGTCATGCTGAAGCACGCCTTTGGAACTGCAACAGAAGGTGTCTATCTCCGGACTAGATCAGATGGAAAACTCTTTAATCTCTCTAGATTGAGAGCGAAGACCAAAGTCCAGCTGAAATGCATGGGGGACTTCCTCTTCGCCGATGATGCAGCTGTTGTTGCCCACTCTGCTGAAGACCTCCAACAACTCATGAATCGTTTTAGCAAGGCCTGCCAAGACTTTGGATTAACAATCAGCCTGAAGAAAACAGAAATCATGGGCCAGGGCGTGGACTCAGCTCCCTCTATTACCATCTCCACACAAGAATTGGAGGTTGTTCATGATTTGTGTACCTTGGCTCAACGATCTCCTGTATGGAGAATTAGTGCAGGGAAAGCGCCCCAGAGGGCGACCACAGCTGTGATACAAGGATATCTGAAAGCGGGATCTGAAGGCCTTAGGAATGAACCTTGACAGATGGGAAACCTTGACATCTGAATGTTCAGCCTGGAGGCAGGCGGTGCATCATGGCCTCTCCCATTTTGAAGAGACACTTGTCCAGCAGGCCGAGGCAAAGAGGCAGTCCCAAAACCAGCAAAATCAGGGAGCTGGACAGGGGACAGCTTGTATTTGTCTTCAGTGTGGAAGGGATTGTCACTCTCGAATTGGCCTTCTCAGCCACACTAGATGCTGTTCCAAGTCCTTCATACAGAGCACGTTACCATAGTCTCTTGAGACTGAAGGATGCCTAATCATAGCAATCAGCTTTCTCTTCTGATCCCTTCTTGTCTCACACTATTTTTAGAATTGTTCAAGTGTCCCAAACAGTATTAAAATGTGTACGTTCCCTAGGAAAGTCTTCATCCAAATAACAGAAAAAAAATACATTGAGAATAAAGGCGGGAGAGGAACTAAAATGAATACTAACCCTTAGAATACTGGGAGAATGTTTATGCAGAAAATACTGCCCCAAGGTTCTACATTTCTATCCTATTATTGTGAGGGAAATTTCAGCTAAAATACCCACTTCCCATGGATTAAAATCTTATAAGTCTTTGTCCTGGCCATGAAAGCCGAAGTGCTTCATAGTGCATTTATAACATACATTTAGGGGCACTGGAGCATTTTTCTTTGATAAATTACATTTTAAAGCAAATTCAAGAAACTAAAATGTCTGGTATATCTGGCAGATTTATTTACTAAACTTATACTGAGTGGAGTATTTCTGTATATGCACTTGGCCATTAAAATATCAGTTCAGCCAGTCTTCATCTCTTCTGTCTTTCTTTACATTTGATGGCTCTTCAACAGAAATTCCAACAGGGATTTGACCCAGAGTCAGTCACAGTCAGGAGCCAGTAAGGAGGTCACTTCCATATGGGAGCCTTGTGCATTCCCAGATAATTCCACCCCCCTGCCCCCGCCACAAGGTCTGACTGTACCAACATTATTATTATTATTATTATTATTATTATTATTATTATTATTATTATTATTATTATTATTATTATTATTATTATTATACCTTTTGGAACAGTCACTGTAGAAGGGCTTGGAAGAACTGCTGGAGTTGAAGTCTGTGTAACAGCAGACACCTTGCTGGAAGAAAGCGACTGTATCACTGAGAAAAAAGAGAAACACTGGTAATGGAGTGGTAGACTGATGTTTTTCATCGTTAGCATACGACACTAGCATTGATCAATTATTTTACTAATTCTTAGTGGAAAACTACAGGTCAGTTGTAGTATGGTATCTTGGAACAAAAACCTCTCTATTTTACAATCTGGCTTTTTCCCTCACCCAAACTCCCTTTTGTCTTTGTAATTTTGTGTATTTTTGGCTGATTTTAACAAGGAGACTGCCTAACTGTGGATGGATCTCTGTATTTTGAAATATCCACAGTGAGATATTTATTTATTTATTTATTACTTATTTATTTAAAATATTTTTGCCCCACATTTACCATGTAACATGACTCCAAAGTAATCTATATACATTGTTTTCCTCACAAACTTCAATTTACCTTTGTTCACCGGCATCAATATAGTCTGGACTCCTCCAGAAGCTGCACTCACTCCAAGCTGTTTAAGTTGACTAGGCACTGTCAAAACTGCTTGTTGCGGGCTGTTTTGACTGGAGTGGATCTTTAACAACCCTAAAATCAAAACGATACTTAGAAAGAGCCCTTACTCCTTTCTTCACAAAACAAAGAGCCAATGAAATCAGCACTGTGAGCTATACAAAAGTATAGGTGGGTGTGTGGGTTGAAGATCAAGTAAGATTCAAGTATCACCCCAAAACAACCATTAGGTAAGAACAAAAAGGACCTCACAGATATAGGTCACAAACTGTATTGATTAAAATGTAATATACATGTATTTTCAAGTACAAACAATAATGGTTCTACTGGGAGTGTGCTCTTTCATATTTTTGCACTGCAACACCCCTCCCCCCAAATTCTCCAAGAATTCCTCAAGCATATTCCTGGGAATTTCTGTTGATAAGCATAAATCTGCTGACCTCTAGATTTCACACCCCTAGAGAAGAGCATTCATTAGTGTTATTTTACAGCACTGCTGCACTCCCACCATTGACTTCTCCTGTCTTTGTCTTCTGTGGTTATTTTTTTAAAAAGCTGCTGCTGTTTTTCCTGGGAGTTGCAGATCTTTGGAAGGTCTGGCCCCTGCTGGACACACCCATGCCATCACATGGCCATCCGGCAAGGTCTGGGCTCTCCTGGGTGCAGGGAATGCTGGGAGCTGTAGTCTCACTATCCACTGGCTCTATAGAGAGCACCTCCCTGATTTTGGGGGAGGGAGTCCTGGGCAAAGTGTTCTCTTTTGGGGCGCCCTTCTGTCACTGGGTTCAAGTTGGCTTATCTCATGGCTGCAGCACCATTTCAAGCCATAGTGGGTAACTGTGTATAGCCACCCTTTTAATTCCCCACAATATCTGATTGGACCTATTGTCAGATATTAAAAACATAGCTAGATCCAGACAGCTTGTGATCTTCAGATTGCTGGGTGAGAACCAAACAGGACGAAAACAAAAGCAAAAAACAAAACAAAAACAGTGACAACTAATGGGCTCAAGACTGGTCCTGGAAGCTGCCTGGGGATGTCAGATAATAGTGATGCCCCAGCTGCTGTTCCTTGAATGAGGATGTGCCAAAATCTATCAACCTCTTTTGTTAACAGAATGTAAGATTTTGTATTGCTTAAAATGCAGTATATATTTATTTGCAAGAACAAACAATGATGTTTCTACTAATGTGAGGTGCAAATCTGTCTTAGATTATTGTTTTCAATTAGTTTATAGAAAGTTTTAACCTCTTGCTGAAAGCCCAAAATCTTTATTCCAAGCATATATGCCCGGTATTTTATTTTTCCCCTCAGATCATAAAATATATCAGTAAAAACATTGATATAAATCAAGGGAAACATATGCAAAACCTCAGCAGTGTAATATATCAAGGAGATAATGTTCAAACAGTAGAAATGATATATTAGATCTCTGAGGAAGTCTGGGGATAGGGGGAAGGGAGGTAGAGCAAGCGCTTGGCATATCTGTCTGGGAAGAGAATTCAACAATTACAGTGCTGTCACTTGTTAGAAATTTTTATTAACCACATTAATCCAGCAATGTATTAAAAACAGGCACATGGGATTTATAGTTTGACCTAACTTGCCAAATTTGAGCTTCTGAGTGAGAAGCTATTGAGAAACTGTTACAGCAATCTGGAAATTAACCACAGAAATTCATCACTACAACAGATGTTAAAAAGAGGAACTTAACCAGAAGTCAACCTCAGACTACAAAACACAGTGTCTAAAACGCGTTGCAACTTAGACTGGAAAGTCCCAAATTGTAATTGGCAATGATGTCTGTGATTGACACATGTTCTGACCAAGTATAAAAGGTCTGTGATTTTTTGGGGGATGTGTGAGTGTGGGGGGCGTGCCTTTGCTCAGATTGGACTTGAGGGCACTATGCTATTCCATGATTACCGTATTTTTCCATTTATAATGCACCCCCATTTATAAGACACCCCCCCCCCCCCCACTTTTCTAACCCAAAAATTAAGAAAACTTAGCTTTGAGGATTCAGCCTCTGGGCTCAGAACACTTGGACATTAGGAGTCCCTGTTGAATCTGAGCCTACAGGCTCCACCTCCAATGAGGTGTGTTCCAATTGGTTTGTTCAGCATCAGCTGACGTCAGTTCCATAAGGCTCATGATTGGAGGAAGCCTGTTTACAGAGACAAGGTATGTGCCGTTTTGTTCTCTCCTCAGCTTACTTCCATGTATACGATGCACCTCAATTTTTAGTGTAATGATTTTAGGAAAAAGTAGCAACTTATACACGGAAAAATACGGTAAATAAATTTCTGCCTGCTTGGAGAACAGCTAAAGCTCTGAGGCTGATTAATTATTGTTGGTGATGGTCTGTGATGGTTTCCAAGGTTCAGGCAGTTTGTATGGATAAAGTGGGTCTCTTTGAGATACTCTGAAAACTGGAGTGGGGAAGCTGTGGCCCTACAGATGCTGAACTATTACTCTTGCTGTCCCTCAGTAGTGGCTGGGCTGCATGGGGGCTTCTGGGAAACAAAGACCAGCAATACTTGGGAGGGCCACAGACAAAGTTTGGAAAATCATTTTGTAATGAGTTTCTGTTACATGTTTCAATCTCATCTTTACAAAATGCATTGTTGTTACTGCAATGTTAAAAGAATAACTCCTATCGCTCATTACTATTTTGGCACTTTTCATTTCTTGCAGTTACGAAAATTGTGTAAAACTTGAAAAATTAAGATCAAAATGCCCTTTAAAATGCCTTAAAAGGCTCTTCAAAAGTAACTTGAAAGATAATCAGTAAACATTGCTCACCATGGCTCCATTATAAACCTTTTCTACTTAAAAGTAACTTGTTACAGGTGGCTATGTTACTTTTAACTTCCAAGCTGTCACTAGAAGTTCCCCAGCCCCACTTTAAAGCCCTGAACAGTTTACATCAAGATTAATCCCAGCTGATTTCTTTAAGGAATGGGGCCAATCAGGCAATTTGCCTGATTCCACACTAGTGAGGAAGTCCTGCTATTTTAGCACTCAGAATTTCAGCATTACAGATCAGTGTTAAAATGATGATAGCAAGACCCAAGAAAGGACTTATTACCTGATACTGCTGTTTTTCCAGAAACTGGAGCTGGGGCGGTCACCCAGGAAGCAATGCTTACAACTGCAGATGTGCCTGTTTTATTAGGCACAGCAGATGCTGCCTGCCCAGAGTGGGCAGGAACCGGGTGCTGCTGCCCAGATGTCTTCACTGCAGGGCCTGCAGCCGGAGATGAACTAGAGCCTGCATTGTCTCCCTGCTGGGTTAAAAAGTAGAGGCAAAGAAATTAGCATTCTTTTCACTGTCTTCAAAAAGAAAATAAAATAAAAACAGAGAGACTGCATTGATTAAAATTGCAAACGTATCTACTGAGCAAGTTTAGTGCAGGTATATATATATATAGAAAGGCGGCCTTTAAATAAAACAAACAAACAAACAAAATATATATGCTATTTTGGTAAGCCCAAATTCATTTGTTAAGCTGACAGTAGAAAATCTCTAAGTAAAAAGGCAAGTCCATTTCACTGTGGTGCACAGCCTGATAAAGACTGACAACGGGTCAAAAGTTAACTTCAGTTTGTAATTTTTAAAAGATATTGGGGATTTCTTTTCTGCACCACTTGCCACCTAAGTGAGATGAATCATACACAAACTGGCTGTGCATTCATCTCCTCCCCACTGTCCCTGTTCATCTTTAGACAGGGAACCGATCAGGGCTTATGTTCCTGATGACAGGAGCCTCATGGTGCAGTGTTAAACTGCAGGACTACAGCCAATGTTCTGCTCATGACCTGAGTTTGATTCTGACGGGTTCAGGTAGCCAGCTCAAGGCTGACTCAACCTTCCATTCTTCCAAGGTTGGTAAAATGAGTACCCAGCTTGCTGGCACAGGGGTGCAATGTGTAACCTACATAATTAAAAATTGTAAACCGCCCAGAGCGTGTTTTAAGTGCCGTGGAGTGGTATATAAGCAGCAGATTTTGCTTTATGTCACTGGACCCAATGAACTGCCATTCAGTAATTGATTCAATGGTCCTTCTCTCTAGTTAAGATTAACAATAAAGTACTGGTGAAAAAGTTTAAAATACAAGTGTGCTTAAAAATTAAAACACCCTTGCCTTTAAAGAAGTTAAAAACTTAAGTACATGACTCTTATTTTGAATGCTTTCTTCTATAACTGGCACTATTATGTAAGGATGTAAATTCTCACTTTGTACTTGCAAGAACAAGAAATCATATCTTTTTCCCTCCTTCTCTCTGAGACGGCAAACTATTTTTTCTAAGAATCTATGATGTTAGTAAGAACTATTTTTGCCCTAGTAATGCAGACTGTGTGCTTTGTTGCAAGCTGCTGCTTTGTTGTTTGGATTTTTAAAAATCAAAAACCCTAGATGGGTTATTTCCTTTTTAAAAAATCAATTGGCTAGTCCTTTTGTGCATGCTGTGTGTATATACTTCCTGCACAAAGGGGGGGGGGGGCAGTTTTGTGCAGACACTTTGCTCAAGTTGTGGAAAACACAAAAGTGCCCCAATACTGTTCGTATGCTGGAGCCAATAAATCTGACATAATTTCTCAGCAGGCTGTCAAGACACTGATTGAAATCCTGTTGCTTAGCATAATAAGTCACATTAGGGTAGGCCCATTGAATCAATGGAGATTTGATGAATCAACTTCTCTATAAGTTCCATTGACTCAAATAGATCTATTCTGGTTGCAACTTACTGAACTAAAATAAATCACAACTAGAGCAGACCCATTTGAATCAATTCACTTTCAGAGGAGTTACAAAGTCCCCACTGATTCAGTGGGTCTACTCTAGTGTGATTTGCTATGCTAAGTAACCAAGAGTCTCATCAAGAGTGATTAGTTTTGTGCTAATTATTTACATTCTTGATTTCTACTTGATACATATGTTGACAAACCCTGAGCCTCACCTGAGCAACTCCATTGGATGGAAGTGTCACAGCTGATGTTGTTGCTGCAGTGATCACCCCACCAGAAACTCTTAGCACAGTGGTGCCAGGTTTTGAGAGTTGAGATGATGCTGGTAAAGATTTCAGAGTATTGTCCGATATTTTCATTAACGAAGCTTGTCCACTGGAAGCTGCCTTTGAATTTAAACATATTTTAAGTGGAAGTTACACTTTCATAAATCAGATCTACCTAACCAGGTAGTTAAAGAAGGCAATTAAAAATTGGTAGACATTCCTCATTTCCATAGTCTCTTTTACAATTCTTGACTACACAGAATACCAAGAAATGGTTTTTACCATGCAAAGCAAAGCACAAAAAAGTTCTTTTTTGGGACTTCAACTTCCAGAATCCCAACTCCAGCATAGCCACTTTCTCAAAGTAACTTTTCTAGAGACCATGTTGGCTGTAAGAAGAGACATCCTGAGAGATAATAGTTTCAAAAAGTAATTTTTTCCAAGCTCTGGCACAATGGTACACGTGTTTAAAGAGAATTGTTGTTGTTTAGTCGTTAAGTCGTGTCCGACTCTTCGTGACCCCATGGACCAGAGCACGCCAGGCCCTCCTGTCTTCCACTGCTTCCCGGAGTTGGGTCAAATTCATGTTGGTAGCTTCGATGACACTGTCCAACCATCTCGTCCTCTGTCGTCCCCTTCTCCTCTTGCCTTCACACTTTCCCAACATCAGGGTCTTTTCCAGGGAGTCTTCTCTTCTCATGAGATGGCCAAAGTATTGGAGCCTCAGCTTCAGGATCTGTCCTTCCAGTGAGCACTCAGGGTTGATTTCCTTCAGAATTGATAGGTTTGTTCTCCTTGCAGCCCAGGGGACTCTCAAGAGTCTCCTCCAGCACCACAACTCAAAAGCATCAATTCTTCGGCGGTCAGCCCTCTTTATGGTCCAGCTCTCACTTCCATACATCGCTACTGGAAAAACCATAGCTTTGACTATGTGGACCTTTGTTGGCAAGGTGATGTCTCTGCTTTTTAAGATGCTGTCTAGGTTTGTCATCGCTTTTGTCCCAAGAAGCAGGTGTCTTTTAATTTCGTGGCTGCTGTCACCATCTGCAGTGATCATGGAGCCCAAGAAGGTAAAATCTGTCACTGCCTCCATATCTTCCCCTTCTATTTGCCAGAAGGTGATGGGACCAGTGGCCATGATCTTAGGGTTTTTTTTATGTTGAGCTTCAGACCATTTTTTGCGCTCTCCTCTTTCACCCTCATTAAGAGGTCCTTTAATTCCTCCTCACTTTCTGCCATCAGAGTGGTATCATCTGCATATCTGAGGTTGTTGATATTTCTTCCGGCAATCTTAATTCCGGTCTGGAATTCATCCAGTCCAGCCTTTCGCATGATGTATTCTGCATATAAGTTAAATAAGCAGGGAGACAATATACAGCCTTGTCGTACTCCTTTCCCAATTTTGAACCAATCAGTTGTTCCATATCCAGTTCTAACTGTTGCTTCCTGTCCCACATATAGATTTCTCAGGAGGTAGATAAGGTGGTCAGGCACTCCCATTTCTTTAAGAACTTGCCATAGTTTGTTGTGGTCCACACAGTCAAAGGTTTTTGCGTAGTCAATGAAGCAGAAGTAGATGTTTTTCTGGAACTCTCTGGCTTTCTCCATAATCCAGCGCATGTTAGCAATTTGGTCTCTAGTTCCTCTGCCCCTTCGAAATCCAGCTTGTACTTCTGGGAGTTCTCGGTCCACATACTGCTGAAGCCTACCTTGTAGGATTTTGAGCATAACCTTGCTAGTGTGTGAAATGAGTGCAATTGTACGGTAGTTGGAGCATTCTTTGGCACTGCCCTTCTTTGGGATTGGGATGTAGACTGATCTTTTCCAATCCTCTGGCCACTGCTGAGTTTTCCAAACTTGCTGGCATATTGAGTGTAGCACCTTAACAGCGTCATCTTTTAAGATTTTAAATAGTTCGACTGGAATGCCATCACCTCCACTGGCCTTGTTGTTAGCCATGCTTTCTAAGGCCCACTTGACTTCACTCTCCAGGATGTCTGGCTCAAGGTCAGCAATCATACTATCTGGGTTGTCCGGGACATCCAGATCTTTCTGGTATAATTGCTCTGTGTATTCTTGCCACCTCTTCTTGATGTCTTCTGCTTCTGTTAGGTCCCTACCATTTTTGTCCTTTATCATGTCCATCTTTGCACAAAATGTTCCTTTAATATCTCCAATTTTCTTGAACAGATCTCTGGTTTTTCCCTTTCTATTCTTTTCCTCTATTTCTTTGCACTGTTCATTTAAGAAGGCCCTCTTGTCTCTCCTTGCTATTCTTTGGAAGTAAGCATTCAAGAGAGAATAGTACCCTAACCTTGTGAACACAAATCTGAACATGGAAAGAGGCAGCTACTTTATGATACACCATTTCTGTCTCTTATTTTTCTTCCTTTTACAGATTCTTGCTCATAAAGAACACAGTTCAATGTGCAATTTTTTTTCTTCCAATATATTTCCCTTTACAACTACAGATAGTCTTGTTTTCTTTCTCTGTTAATTGTATGCTAGCCTGCTGCTGTATAGCAATACATGTACAAAAGATTAGCAAATAAAGGTCTGTTTAGATTGCTACTCTATATCCCCCACAATGATTTTAAGGATGAATACTCAAAGCCTGTGCAAATGTCCAAAACAAAATTCTTGTGAATACTTCAGCATGTTCACTATCTTGTTACATTTAGAAGATCTTGGCCTGTTTTCCCTTTAAAAGCCTACCAAATCAGGTGCAAACTAAGCCAAGCAACATTAGACAACTCTGACATAAATGTCAGCACCGAAGGAAGAAGAAAAGCCTGTTATTTACACACCTAATGCATCATTTTCTGACCAATAGTTCTTTCCAACTGTTCCTTTCATTTTTGCAGCCAAACTGGATATTACCCAGCAAATGCAGTATCTATTTTTCTTAAATGAAACTCAGCCACAAGAGTCTGTTAGGAAGAATAGCTGTAGTGGGGAAATTGTTAATGCTTTCCCTACACTCCTGTTCTCCCTCAGACTCTTCTCTCCCAGGTGTTAACCCATTTGGAGGGACAACTTGGCATAAGAGATTTTTTTTTCAATTGGAAAATGGTTAGAAAGTTATGCAGTCCCTCCTGCTGCCACTTCACTGCTTAATTCAGCACGCTTCTACAGTACTTTTAATCTGAAACAAATTCATTCCACTGGGAGAATTTAAAAGGTTTGTCTTGTGTAATAGTCACTTTAGCTCTCAAAGTTAGTAAAGACTGCTGGCAACCTGAAATAATAATGCAATGTATAAAGATAAAAACAAACAATACATTTAATATTTTCATTCTATTTCTAAGAAACTGATTCTCTTACATATACGAGGATGTGAAAGGTCTCTACCACTAGTAGCTTACAATTTAAAAACTGACACATGGGAAACATGTAAGTAACAGGGGAGGAGGAGGGGAAGCAGGCATAAACAGGCGAGAAAGACATGACTCTTTCAGCTGGACTTGTTTGAAGTCAGTGATAGGCAGAATTTGAGCTTGGTGAATTTGCTTCCTTGGAGTATAACTCCCCAAATCCCAAAACCACTGGCAGGGAGATAAGGTGGGTTGTAGTTCAAGAAAAGCTGATGCCAAATAAAACTTGTTGGTCCTTAAGGTGACACAGGACCCTTTGTCATAATCCAAAACTTCCCTTTCCCAATTACGGATGGAAGATCCACCTCATACAAATCTTTAAACATGGAAGCCTCTGAAAGGCAGTGCAGTAGAACGGAACTCTTTCAGTTCTCTCACTTCTGTGCCCTCCTTCCTAGATTCCTTATCATTGTTCCTTATCCTATGATCTATGATTCTCAGACTGAAAGAGCTCCTTCAGGAACATCCAAAGGTTTGGGCATGCCCAGAGGGATTTTATGCGACAACGCCCCCAAAGCCTTAATACAAACCACTCCTGGAAGTCCCCAAGCAAGGGGCTGTGTAGCACCGAAGAGCTCCTGATCAAGACAAAGGAGCCCAATCCCTCTCACAGGCACACAGGGCACCTGTTTGCCCAGTTCTTTGGATTCCAATCTAACAAGCCTCTGGGGTTACCTGTGCAAATAAAGCAGCCGTTTTGGGTCCCGTTATGACTTTAAGAGCCTGGTGTCCTTGTGAAGACGATGCTCCAGCAGCTGCATTGCCTTGGACCACTGCTCCTGATGTCGCTTGTCTTGCAGAACTCTGGTGAGATGGCTGCCCAACTAAAAACGTGCCCTGGTTCAAAGAAGGAAACAGTTATAGGGAAAGCCCAAACTTTCTTACCAGCACATGAAACATGCAGCCTTGTGGAGCTCTTTGGCAACTCACAGGCATCCCTGATGCTCCAGAATTGGCAGTGGCCACCACTGTTCTCCGCACGAACCTCAAAGTGTTTTGTCCTTTCAGAGCTGTTGACACTTTGCCCCAAGGTCTCGCCTGACTTTACAGGGCATGACACCGTTAAGAGTTTCCTGCCCCATATAGAGTCGTCACAGTTGCTGCTAAATTTTGGCAGGAACGGTGGTGATAGTAACAGTAAATTAAATTGCAGCCACTAAATGGTAGCAGAGAGAGCACATATGCCGGGAATGTGGCCTCTCTCGTTGCATGGGGGGGGGGGGGAGGGCAAGAGTGCAGTGTAGCTCCTGAATGCAGGAGTCTGCCCATCTCAACTCCATGCATGTGCACGTTGTAAAAGGTTGTAAAGTTTTCTCAGGTTTAATTTTTGAAAAAGCAAACCTTTGTGTTCATATAGGGATAAACCACACCACCTTCATTTAAAATTTCATAATTTTTTTCTGGTCTCTGAATTTTTTTCAAAGCCACTCTCCTCATCAATATTTGTTTAAATCAAGACAAAAGCACAAATAAAAAACAAACAAACAAAAAACAAAAACATTGTGGCACATAGAAGAAACGTAATTCCGTGAGAGCTTTTCTGGATGCACCCACATGAAACTTCACATTGAAGTATAATTATTAGTATTTAAGATGTCACAATGTTTCTGTTTCTGTCTGGATCTGATTGCTCAGGCTAACATAGCTAACTGAGCCAAGCCATTCCTACTCTAGTGAACGTGGGAATAACTTTACCTTACTCAAATGTCACTATAAAAATAGGAAAATTCTTAACATGGACACTGTCCTTTCTAGAGACAGCACATGCATTATTTATTTATTTATTTAACTTATTTAACTGCACTAAGTCCATTTGCACCCGTGTTTCTTTCAATTCAACAAGAGGTGCTCACAGGTGGGCAATTTTGGTGAGTTCAGCAGCTGATCTTCTTCCGATGGATTTACCAAGGGCTGCACAGACTGCTTAAAATCCAAATAATGAGCTAGAACTGGGTAGAAATTCCCCTCCAGTATTTCTTAAAATTAGTGTTTTGTGATGCTACACAGTGAAAAGAGGCCCTGAAGTCTCAGAGCTGCACCTCTGCTTACTCTAGCTTGAGCTGTAACCCTTAATATCTAGTTGATCTATAGTTCTACTTAAAACATACTGGTGCTGGAGGATTTGATAACAAATGGGAAATTGTAACTGCTGCTTAATAGGTCTAATCTGTACTACAGCCCAGAAGTACAGTAACTGGAAGAAGGTGACCGTATCCCTCTTCTTCCAGCTGACAGGATGCCTGGCCTTCTGGCCCGGGACCTCTTGGATTTCCCCTAGGGTCCAGTGTGAGTAGAGATCCATAGACGACACTCTGGACCAACCTGAGGTGTTTGTTTGAGGATGTAGGAGGTGTAAGTGAGATGCTGAGATAAGCCAGTGCTTGTGCTTTGGGTTCCTCCACCTCCACTCGTTGAAGAGCCAGACTGCTGATCTGGAACAAACAAGAGACAAGCCATTCACACAGGGCAGCCGGGCCTCATTATTCAGTGCCACAAAAAGGCATTATAGAAAAACACTGTCTTATGCAGTCTGGTTGCACAGATGTCTTCCATTACCGTGTTTCCCCGAAAATAAGACAGGGTCTTATATAAATTTTTGCTCCCAAAAATGCATTAGGGGTTATTTTCAGGGGATGTTTTATTTTTTTCATGTACAACAATCTACATTTGTTCAAATACAGTCATGTCATCATCTTCTGGTTGCTGCACAAGGGTGCAGGGCGGGGTTTCACTGAACTGGGGCTTATTTTGGGGGTAGGGCTTATATTACAAGCATCCTGAAAAATCATAGTAGGGCTTATTTTCAGGTTAGGTCTTATTTTCGGGGAAACTACCTGACAGAAAGTCACTAAGCCTATTTGTCCTCCTCTGGGTAATACTCACTGGCATTATTCGTAGCTCGCAGAATGGCTCCTTGAGGTATGAGCAGCAGTTTTCCTTTTCCAGAGGGGTTCTTGCTGTTCGTGGTAAGGTACAGTTTAGTGCCAGGAGGCAGATTCGCCAAGTTGGCCAAGTTAGTGGCTGGTAACTGTAATGTTGCCATTACTGGAACAAAAAGAAGAAACAAGAGAGGTTGCAGAGGTTTCTGGAGACTGTCTTTTGCAAAATCCTATTTCAATAGGAAATCGGTAACTTGAGCAGTAAAAACTGCTTATTACAGTCATTTTTATTTGTTTACATCTCCAGAGTACTCTTCTGAAAATCATATGCAGATAACTTTTATTATGCCTAAAATGTAATTTTTACATGTGCATTAATAATTTGTATATCACTTCACACACAGAAAAAGAGGCTAGCCCCTATTATCAAAATGTTTCAGTCTCCTGTTAGACAAGAGGAAGACAATGGCAAGATATCACATTCTAAGGCTGTATGCAAACAACTTAAGCTTGTGTTAGAGCAAGATGCCTGAGGAACAAGAGGTGCTGAGGTAGGATGTGGGGAAAGGGAAGCTTGGGGAAAGGGAAAGAACCAGGGAAGTTCTCCACACAAAGGACTGAAGCAGAGGGGTCCATGGCCGGGGAAATAAGCAATATTAATTGAAGAGGGAGCCACAAGGAGAAAGAATGAATTAAAGTTTACAAGACAGATAACTGCACAGGGTGGAAGAGAGATCAAAGAATGCACACCTTACTATACACATAGGAAGATATATCTTATACCAAGTCAGATGACTGAGCCATCTAACCCAGTATTGTCAACTCTAACTGGCAGCAGCTCTTCAGATTTTCAGGAAAGAGTCTTTCCTAGCTGTAGCTGAAGAACTTCAGTGTTTTCTGGAGGTCTGTCCTGCAAGTAATAACCAACTCAATCTTGCTTAGCTTCCAAAATCAAGCAAGTGTGATGGTTTCAGGGTGGCATGGAAAACGATTGTGCAAAAAAAGACATTGTTGAACATGTAGGATTGTATTTGGTGGTATCTTGTCCACCTATGGAATGAGCACCACTGGAAGAACGAACTCTTCCTTCCCTCTGCAGCCACTCATGCTTATTGGTATGCTTTCATTTGGAGTGGATGTGGCACTCATGTTGTTTATAGCCAGTAAACGGAAGTCTTGCTGCATGAGTTTTATATAGTATTGGATGTAGCCCAGTTGGGTGTATCCTGTTATAGTTTCAACAGCAATACATACAGAAGGTAGTATTACATGGGAGCAATCAGATGAAGACCTTGTAGTGGATGCAGTCTGTCCTAGACATTAATTACAAGAGCACTCTGCCTACATATTTACTGCAACAGGAAGAGCAAACTTTTTTTGAGAACCATTCCACCTCAATGAGAGGGACAGCTAGATTTTGATCATCACGACTGTACTTCAGAATTAAGTTTGTTGTTACTAATTCATTAGTCCCATTTAATGACTTTGGAAGGTGCAAAAAACAAAAACAAAAGTAAAAATAAAATAAAAATCACTTTTACCTGAGCCTTGGGGTCCACTCTTTGGAACTCCTGTTGATGGAACCTGTGCTTTTGTCAACGTCTGCACAGGCTGGGCAACGATGGTTCCTCCACCACCGCTCACAATGGCCTTTGCTACTCCTTGGGTTACAACCTGTTTTCCACCAACCACCTTTGCTACTGAAGGGCTGGATTTTGCCACTAGTATCTGTCCACCACCAATAGCCACGGCTTGCTTGACGGATGTGGGTAAAGCAGACCCGACTGGAACACTAACAATCTATGATAAAATAAAACATGTCGCTTACAGTGACAGTGCCACAGGTGAGTAGGAAACTTTTCACCTAGCGAGCTATACAAACTGCATCTGAACTAGTAGCTGTGTTGGAAAAGGTGTGGGATAAGATATGCTGGCAGATAAAGCCCAGCACCAGACAGTTCTGCACCAGTTCTATTGTTTGGTGTTACTACAGTACTGAATGTATATGCTCTGGGCAAATATCTGATTTATATTTTTTGGGGAACGCATAATCTTAGTTCCTGTGGCATGCCCCTCGCCTCAAAAGATATCTGTCAGGCAGCCTCATTTCAAGTATTCAGGAGTCAGGCTATGACATTTCCAGCACACATTCACTCCTTAATTCTTATTGCTGGTGTTACTATTTAGTTTAAACATTAGCTCTTCACAACACCTTAATATCTTAAGCCAAAACCCAATTGAGAAAGGGCAATTAGGCAGAATTACTACTACTCCAGCAGACCATTGTTCACATGCCCAGCTTCACAACCAGGGGGTCACCAAGTGTGTGAAGGAGAGCCTGCCGGTGGGGGAGTCCTCTGCAATCATCCCTACACAAGCACATACGTGAATAGGATTTGTACCTTGATTTTTTAAAAATTAATTTCGCATCTCAGTTCTCTCTGGGCTGTTTCTATTTGTTTATATTGTAATATCCGTGACTTTACCAGCCCAAGGGGATTGCCAAGTAGGTAGTATATGAACATATTGAGGAGGTCTATCTTCTACCTTAGATGACGTGGAGCCCTCTCCTGTGCTCACAATCTGCTTCTGGGGTGACAAAGCAATCACATGGCCCCCTTTCACAGTGACATATTGTTGTACTGGTGTTTGAGAGGCTGTTCCGGTTGCCGGTGCTGGTGCCTGCTGGGGCACTTCTCCAGGTTCTTGCTTAATTATGACCTTCAAATAAACAAACAAACAGATAGACTGATAGACAGAGAGAAGTTAAGAATACATGCAGCAGTCCTAAACTTTGCTCCTTTCCTGTTGCTGCTGGCCATGAGGGAAAAAATGATTTATTGGAGGTTCTCTGGTATCTGTATGGCAACCAATAGGCCTATATGTGGGAATATATATATTTATATGTGGGCACATATTCATTCATCTGTGTTCATGCAATCCATTATATGCCGGCCCTAGGCCAGAAAGGTGGTGTATCCCTGGTCTAAAACACTCTAGCACTCCATTTAGAGCTTTTCCAAACAGGACATTTGTACTTCTATTTTTGCTTCCTTTTCTGTTACTTGCTAACAAAAATTCATGGGATTGACTGGGAATTCATGGGATTTGCATTCTGACCACAAGTGGTCTCTGATTCAGAGCTGTGCTTGCTCTCTACTTGAGTTTCCCAGCGTCCAGCAAGCACCCACTCTTGTTCAGTAGAGTTTCTTGTGCTAAGACTCTATGCTTAGGCTGAAATTGTTGAAATTCTGAAAAGGTTAATGCTGAAAGACTTGCAAGGTGCCACAGCACTGAATGTCATCCCCAGTACAAAGTGGATCTAATATAAAGCAAGGGGTTCAGCAAGAGGAAATGGTCTATGAAGTTGTTGTTGGGGGGTGGATTATACAGATAATTTGGACATTCTGGTACAAAACTCTGATATAATCAGTGTAGAACCCAGAATAAAAAATAATGCAAAAGTCCCATCTGGAATGGCCCACAGTCATTGGAATGGCCCACAACCAGTGACAGGCAAAGTACAGTCTCCAGATGTTGCTGAGCTATTATTGCCATTTGCTCTAGCCAGCATAGGTAGCAATGAGGCATCCTGGCAGCTGCCGTCTAGCAGCACTTGGACGGCTGAACTTCGCCCATACCTGGCCTAAACCAAGAGAAGTGAAGCTTAAATTGATTATGTTTGGAGGGTACTCCTGCTTTCATGTCCTGCTTCTGGACTTCCAATAGGCAGCTGGCCTGACCCAGCACTACTCTTCATACATTTTTATTGCAATGATACAACAAATGGCCATGCTCAGCTTTAAGAAACAAGTGCAAAATTTCAAGAAGACAGTGGTGAGAAGATGCAAAAGTGGCTCCCTTTCCCCAGTCCTGAAACACTTCAATTGCCTTTACAAATTCTGCAGCCATTATACTTGAGGAGAAAATGTAGAAAAATGAAGTGAGAATGCAATGGAAAGGAGGGAGAAACAAAAAACGTTTTTTAAAAATGTATTCTCTAAGGCTTTCACGGCTGGGATCCGATGGTTATTGTGGGTTTTCCAGGCTGTTTGGCCGTGTTCTTAAGGTTTTTCTTCCTAACGTTTTGCCCGTCTCTGTGGCCGGCATCTTCAGAGGACAGGAGTCAGAACTCTGTCTGTGCTCTGTGTTTAATGACCCCAGTTTTAAAAAACTGGAACGGCACATGTATTCACAGCACCAAAACTCCAAGGAGCAAACAACAAAAAATCCCAAAGTTCAGGGCATACATTTAGAATGTCCTTTGGCAGGTTCCACTGTGAAATGAGGCCACCACTGTTGCTGTACACTGCAAAGAGAATAATGGACTCCTGGTACCTTTGTAAATGTTCCAGGTCCTCCTGTCACAGATTTAGGGCTTTGTACCTTGGAGTGACTCCCAATTGGACACAAGGGGGGCATGGTTGCAAAGAGCGAGTCCTCCTGCTGCAATGAAGAGACAGACCCACATGTTTAAGCTGGCTAAGCATTTTTCTTCTAAGCATTAAGATTTTAGTTACAAAAAACTCACACATTTCTAAGGTAAGAAGTATAATCCATGCTGAGATCTGATGGAAATATTGACGTTTCATGTGATGTCCAGAAGAGTAGTAGAGAAATACAGAAACGTTCACTGGCGTTAACTACTGCAACATCTTATTCAGCAATAATACATGTAATCGTTTTATTTTAAAGTTTGGCAAAATGTGACATTTCAATTAGTTTATTGTTTTCATTTGATTAATTGGTGGGAGGCAACTATGATGAGTGAGTTTAAGAGTTATTTTTAAGGTTACCTTTTTGCGTAATTGAAATATTAAACCTTAACTTTCAACAACAATAGATTTATTTATTAAGTTGAACATTGTGTTCTGCCTTCTTCAACTCTAGGTGTTTACTAATAACTGTCTAAAAAGGCAGAGAATAAAAAAAAATACTTATGTTTATTTAACTAGTTTTCAGCCCTGGTTAACTGCAAAATACAGACCCTCCCTTACACAAGGGCATTATGTTCCTAAATGCTTTCCACAATGAAACTGAAATGCTAGTAAGCAAATGTTAAGTTCTGTGCGTCCTCATTAACATGTGTCAGGCTTGTCTCTCCTTAATGTCATCTGCCCAACTCACAAGATCATCCCAGTCGAGGCTCCTCTGGGTGGCCACCCTGAGGGAGGCCCATAAATCCTCTACAAGAGGCAGGGCTTTCTTTGCAGTGGCTCCAACTTTATGGAACCAGCTTCCAGGGGAGCTCCGCCTAGCCCCCTCCCTGTGGACTTTTAGGAAGCAATTAAAGACACTACTTCTCAGGGAGGCTTTCCACACCGACCTCAGCTGACCCCCCATTTTTTTTCTTTCCCCTCCTCTTCTTCCCTCCCCTCTTTTCCTCCATCCGCTCTGGGATTAGTTGGTGCCATGTGGTTTTTTAGAGTTGTTGCTGTTTGTTTTAATATCTCTATTTTTCTTTTTGTGTTCTATTCTATGAGTTGTAACCCACCCAGAGTAGTGTTGTGACATTAATGGGAGTGGGATAATGAATGAATGAATGAATGAATGAATGAATGAATGAATTGTCCAGAACTTGCTACTTAGGAATACTTTCTAAGTGACATGGGCATTGTTCCTGTGCTTCTTTCTGCATTATTTGCTTCTTTTATATTTTGCCAGAAAAGCTCAGGGAGACAAACAACCTACTTACAATAAAACTGTCAGAACCATCAAACAGAAGAATAAAACAGAGGGGAACCTACATATACTCCCAATGTTTGTATACAAATACACAATGCTCTTACTTTACCTAGCACAGGAATAGGGCTTTTGCAACTGGGAAGCAATGGTCCTGAACAGAAGAAAGTAATCTGTCTCCACCCCAGACATTCTGGCCTATAACTCCCATAGCATCCACCACCACAGCTAATGACACAACATGGGGGTTGTCGCCCAAAATATCTGCAGGGCTCAAATTCTCCAACCTGGTCTAGAAGGTGCAGCAGGGCCTCCTCAACAGGGGAGGCACTGCTGCCTGCGTCAGGGTGACAGGCGTAATGCCCCAGTCCAACAATGGCACTTAACCATACTCTGGACCCTTGGAACATTAATGTGCACATTTTCAGATTTACACATGTGGCTCTAGGAAAGGAAAACAGTTCTTATAAATCTGGGCACGCAGCCCTTTTCATCCAGCAGGACCCCCGACGGCTGTGCATTTTACTGTATGTCTCAAATGGCCCTGTTTTTGTGCACAGATGTTTGCAGCGCTGTTGCATTCTAAAGCTCTGCTCCTGGGATGCTTGCAACTGCTTCTCAACTGGCAGTAGGGAGGGAGGACAAACATGCCATATGCTGAAGATCGCTAACAGAGGTGTTTGGATCCCACATTCCATTAAGCTTTCATGGTATCGAAGCATAAAAACAACATATGGATAACTCCTTGGGTGGAACCTGTGACCTACATTTCACCTGGGCTGGTACAGGAATGACCAACCAGTAAGCTATGTAACCCTGATGCAAATTCTACCTATCTTTAGATCTGGCTCTGTCTACCAATGACTACTCCCCCACCCCTTCTTTTTCTGTGGGTCTTCATGGGAAATAGCCCTTCATAGGAAACAAGATTCCACCCTTGCAGTACAGGACAAGCATGGTTTATACTAGTTTCTTTGATATATGAAGCAACTTAAAATCAAGTAAGTGGAAATTAATATATTTAATATGCTGAAATCAACCTATTTTTAGAGAGCTCTGCCTAGAAGAAAGGAGAAGCTAAAACCCTAATACTGTTGCTTTTTTAAGGCGATCGAACTAATTAGAAGTATACCATTTTTCACTTTTCTAAGAGGTTATAAAAGTAGGTGTCATAGGCACAAGGTTCTGCTAAAATCTAACAATTTATGCTGTTAACATTTGCCTGGAGTAATCCAGTTCTGTATCCATAGCATTTCTTTCCTGTCTCAAAATTGGCACCATTATTCCTCTATAACACTTCAGAAAGTCAGCATTAATTAACCCCAAGGACTGGTGAGGCTCTCAATCACCACCATTGCAAAGGAATTCCTTTCACCCTACAATGGGTGTACCTTACATAAATGCCATTTGGACAGCAACGGCTATAAAGTTTTCAACCTCTCCACTTGTCCCAAATACTTTTCTTGCTATGTAAATGTCTCTGCAGGAGAAAATGTCCTATTTAACCAGAGATGTATTTTTAAAAAAACACAAAACCTCAGCTTGCTGATAAGCTGATTTTCAGAAATCTGAAGCTGGACTATAGCCATAATTCTATACAGTTATTTGGGAGTCAGCTGTATTAAGCCCAGCAGGACTCACTCAAAAACCAAGTACAGAACTGTGCTGCAAATAAGCATTTTAGTTTTGCCAAACTCCACTGAAAACCACAGAGTAACTAGAAATTTGCTAAATATTCTCCATGCCCATTTTCATAGAACATTGTTTCTCCCTCCCCCAGAAGACCTTAAATCACGTGTGTTTGTTATCATCATTTCTTAAAAACAAAAACAATACTGCCGTCACCATCCTAGCTGCTCCAGTGTAATCCTGGATAGAGCAGTCTCTGGAACAAGGTACACCATGACATACCATTATTCAGAGAGAATAATCTACTGCGAAATATACAGATGCCCCCATTGGCTACAATGGAAACAGCAACCTTTCTGTAAGAATTTCTTTGGACACAACCACTTGTCTCCCTTCTGCTCTCCTGCCAGCAGGCAAAACACATTTTTTTCACTTGGACTACTGATGGCTTGCAGAGGAAGAAGCTTTTTAAACAGGTGGATACTGTACTTTTTATAAACAAATATGCTTTTAAGTTGCCTTTAATAACCCTAAAACTGCAGAGCTGGAAAGTACCCTATGGATCATCAAGTCCAGCACCTGTCAAGGAGGTACAGTAGGGAATCAAACTCCCAACCTCTGGCTCCACAACCAGTGACCTAAACCACTGAGCTATCCAGCAGTTATCCTCTTTCAAGGCCTTAAAGTTTGCCCCCAGTTCTGCCCCACCATGACCCCAAAATGTAAACAATCATGCAGGACTTTGGCCTGGACCCAGGACCTGATATAGAACATGAGATTCAAATACATATATATATGGTTATGTTGGGTTAATCCTAGAGACACAGCACATCAGAACATCACAGAATCATTGGAAAGAAGACCCAACATGACAGGATGAAGGGGAAGAGAAAGAATATATAACAACCTCTACAAGGGGACTTCAGCAACAGACATTGCACCAGCATGACTGCAAGAACACACAACCTGGAATACTGACTTAGGAAACAAAAGGTAGAATGCATTATATGCTGCTTTGCAGGAAGCTTTTAAAAGAGGAAGAAAAGGCAGTTAGATAAACATTACCTTGACAGCAGAGGTTACAAAACTGCTTCCATGGATTTTTGAGACAGGACACCCAGTTCCATGAGAGGCTTGGGAAATACTGGTCACCTTGCTTGCAGGGCTACCTACATGATGGGAGATATGGTGGACATCAGCATAACACATTACTGGGCCCTTCTAGTTTGGTTTTATTATTGGCTGTAGCTGCAGACAAAATACATATGCCAGAATGGAAGTGCTGATTTCTTGCTAGATAACAGGTGGAAAAGAGGAATAAGTGGCTTCTCACAGTAATGATAAAATGGAGAAAGTTCAGAGACAGAAGGAGAAATCGCACAGTGAGAAAGTGCATATCGGATCACACCGGAAAGGTCACTTTGCTGGGAGCAATCTTCCTTAAAGCAACCATGCTGTCCATCAGGGAATCACTTCAGCTGGGCCAAAAAAAGTAGTAGCCTTGCTGCTGGACCAAAAAGGACTAGCTTGAATATGATAAAAATAAATAGTATTCATTCCATGACATGTTGCAGTCTCTCACTACCTAGAAAGCATATATGCATTCATGCATTTCGCGTACAGGGGATGGATGTAGCTCTGTGCTGACTCTTACAAGGGCCAAACCTCTCTAAGATGAGACTGGGTTACCACCGCTTCCTATCCACAAGAGGCCAGAAATATTCTGACCTCCACATGTTGTTGGACAGCAGCTTCCACCTACCTCTGTTGACACGATCAATGGGGAGGAATGATGGAAGCTGCATTCTGTCCACATCTAGAGGGCCACACATTTGCCACATGTGATATATACCTCCCACTCCCCTTTTAACAAAAGCTCTTATCTAATTCTAGGGAGGAAAGCACTCCCAAATAACTGTATAGGGAAGGAAACATGTTTACAACACAAATGGGGAGCTGCTGTGAATGAACAAGGTCTTGAGCTGGAACTGTCCTGAAAGTTCTTTTTTGGGTGGTTAACCACTGCAGATGTGATTAACAGCCAAACAAACAATGAGGTATTTTTTTAACAGATGCAATAAGTTTATTGATGCTATAGAAAAGGGTGAACATGCAAGTGAAAAAAAAAACCACTTGTCACCGACCTAGGAACAAACAGAACCAAGGGAACAGATGTGAACAGGACTATCCTGCACTTAAAAGCAAGGGTGTGGACCTGTGACCCCTCAACATGTTGCTGATCTACAACATTTATTATTCTGGACCAACAGCCTTGCTGTTTGACACTGACAGGAGTCTGAGTCTAACAGTATTGAACTGCCTGGAGAGTTGGATGGGGGTTTGGGAAGTCAAGGCTCTGGTCTCTTCTTAGGCGAGAAACTTACTTGCTGATCTTGGAATACTCATTGCCTTTTCTCCTGACCTACCTCCCATGGTTGTTGTGAGAATAAATTGAAGAGGTCAACCATAAATGTTCGCTGAAAAGGTGGGATCCAAATGTTACTAATAACTAGAGAAACAAGTGTCTAAAAGGGCAAAGATTTCTTAGTCCTGTCACAAAGCATGGCATGGTGTTGGCTGACAGGAAAGTGATCTTAGGAAAACAATATACATACATATGCATATGTAAGCAAGCAAGAGAACCACTTGTCTTTCTGGCCTCTAGCAATGACAGCTAAGACAAGAAAAATTTCTATTGCTAAACTGGTTCAGGAAGAGATTGGTTTGGTATTCTAAACCCTAGAGAAATCAAGACACACAACAGAAAAGGCAAGGAGAGTAGATGGAGAAAGAGCATATCTCTACCTGTATTACACACACCTGTAGTTGTGGCTCCAACACCAGCTGCTTGGGCAGACTTGTCAACAATAACATATGGATTACTGACTGTAGGGGCAGCAGTTCCTTGCTTCATGTGCACTGGCGTGGAGGTCGGAGTACGAGGCAACGGTGAAGGACTTGGGGTCGATATGGGAGACCCTAAAGAGACAGAAAGGAATTCTCAACAGAGTAGTGCTAGAACTTACTATTAACATTACCACCACCACCCAACACACACACACACACACGTGGTGTAGTGGATAGAGCACTGGCAGGCAAGCAAACAATTTGCAAAATCACAAATTTTAAAAAATCACACTGAAGCCATTCTACTGCATGTGCAGAAACAGCTCCATGAAAGCCAGGCAGCTGCTGTGTTTTCTCATCACACAAGGTCCTCTAAAGGAAGTAAGTTGGGACACTCAAAAATATATTTTTGCCATAAGAAACCACCAAGGATGTGGTACCTATATATAGCTACAGACTTCTTCTATGCCAAACGGTTTCATCTCCATTAGACTTACAATTACCTCTTAGCAACACTCCTTACTGGTTTAGCCCTTGTAGCCTTACAAGTCAATTGAGTATCCAGAAGACCTGGGTTCAGTAAGGTAAAAACAGAAGAGCTCCAAGTGATGTGTGTGTGTGTGTAGTGTTACTTGCTTTAACCCATGCTTCTGATTAGAGATGGGATATTTGTGTTCATCTCCCGGGGAAACGAATACAAATATCACCACCATAAGTGGCCGGGCCTTTTCGACCCTCTCCCCCAGAACTGGCTGGTCCACTTGCTGCTTGGGGCGTGGCACATGCGGCCATCGTCGTTCGCATTGCAACAATCGCGGAAGTAGCCCAGCTGGCACATCCCTGCCTCCCTGCGCTGCTGACCACTCCAGCGAGGAGGCAGGATGACGGTTCTCCTTGCTCAGTTGCTGACTGGTCAGCAGCACAGGGAGGCGGGGAAGTGCCGCCTGGGCTACTTCCGCAATTAGTGCAAGGCGGACAATGACAGCCGTGTGTGCCACGCCATGAGTGGTAAGTGAGCTGGCCAGTTCTGGAGGGAGGGTTGAAAGGGTCCAGCCACTTGTGGTGGCGATAGTCATATTAGTCTCCCCCAGGAGATGAGTACAAATATCCCACCTCTACTTCTGATGTAACTTGTGTGCTCCATTGGCTCAAAAGACAGTTGCCATTTGGGAGCGTTCCTGACATCATTCAAGGTAAAACGAGATAATTCACTAGACACAAGATCGACCAGCTTATTCTTATCTTGCTGTAGAACATACACAGACCAGCAAGGCAAGCCATACCTGATACAATCTTGCAGCTCATGGTGATGGGCTGGAAAGACTTGCCTGGAGATTCAGCAGGACTTGGTATTCGGCCTTGGGGCACAATTTTGCAGCTGGCTGCAATAGGCTGAAAAGCCGAGTTGCCATGAGAGCCAAAAGCAACTTTTTGGGTCGTGAGCTTAGTGGGAGTCCGTTCTACAGATGATGGCAGGGAATAAAAGGTTGTATGTCTTTCAGCTTCACTGCTGAACCCTGACAGATAAACCAAGAGGAAGGAGGGAAGTGTTACCAAGTTTCTCTCAGAAGAATCAAAAGTTTAAAGAGAAAAGTTAGGAATATTTTTTCTTTCATATTTCCGCTCTGTTTTTGAAGCGTCCTCAAAGATTCAGCTCACCATCTGCTCCAAAACAGCAGGCGTTTTAATATTGACATTGGCAGGAGATATACCACATATGGAATAAAATGCCTCTCTTCTCATATAGCCTCTAAAACAGCATATCTAGGATTTTCTCCTCACTCCCAGAAGCTACAGGAGCGACACTGATTCAGATGCATTCTGCACTTTAACTGGGTTAAAATGTTTGCAAGAGTACACATACACTCGCATGCACTCCATTGATGCACTTGCCTTTTTTACCTTTTTCAACAGTTGCATCTGTAATGGATTCACGTGTTTGCTTTGGTGAAGATGCTTTCACAGGTGCTGGCATATTTAATGGCAAATGCAATGAACTGGGGGCATCAGAAAGATCAGAATCTGATGACTGAGAGAAGATATATTCTTCTTTAAGCGAATGCCGATGCAGCTCAACATCCACAACCTTTCAAAAATAAAAGGTACACTACTGTAAGGGAACTGTTCATATGTACTCCCATGAAAAAAAGAGATCTGTCTAGAGCAGTGGTTGTAAACCTTGGGTCCCCAAGGGTTTAGAACCACATAAATTCTTGGACTACAACACTCAGCATAGCTAGTGGTTAAGGCTTCTGGGAGTTTTAGTCCAAGAACATCCAGGGACCCAAGGTCACTAGTCTAGAACGTGGAATGCTTTGATGTGAAGGACCCCTGTTTCCAACCACACTACATTCCTCAAAAGATGCACCTGTTGTGTGGGGAGAGGGAAATGGTACTCAAATGGTTAAAACAGATGGTCTACCGAGCTAAAGCTGGGCACCAGTCACACTCACTGGTGGTCTACTCAGTCACCATCAGTCAATGGTAGTAACCAACTTACACTGTATACAAACTACCTGAGACAAATTAACTGGCCATTAACATTTCTTTTGTTTTATCTTTTATTTTTAAAAAATCTGCAATTTACTAAGAAAAGTTTTTAAAACATCATACCGTTTCAGCACCAAGTGTCTGCAGACCGGTGTATGTTCTATCCAACTGCATGAACAATTAGATACAAAAAATTATAATTGTTTTTATATTAATATTAGCAAATATACAGGTACCACTTAACAAAGACACTAGATCATAACCTTCTGACCTCAACGTTTGTAGCCGTGTATTTGAAAACTTAAGATACAAAGATAAGAATAAGAGACATACAAATTCTATCTTTCCATTCACTACTATAACACTAAAATGTAGGCATTCGTTCATCAAACCATGACCTCATCCATTTTGCATTTCTTGATAAGATCAGATGCAGAGTTAGGTTGAGACTGTTTTTTCCCACCAAGCCTAACACTACAGAAAGAGTCATTAGACTGTTAGATTTGCAGGTGATACAACACCATGAAGAACTCCAAGTTCTAAAGGAGAGAAGCTTAAAATAGAAAATGACCTTCACAATAACGGGAAGTTGTAGGTTGCAAGAAATACAGGGACATTCAGCTTTGTGGATGGCAACAAATATTCAAATTCCAGAAGGAACAAACATGAAGCTTTAAAAAAAATCCCAGAACATTTCCTCTCCCAAAAAGCTCACTAAGATAAAAGATAGTTCACTTATACTATACAGAACATTTTTGATTTTTTAAATATTGTAACTATGTTTGTTGCCCTGTTGCTTCTCACCAGACCAACTGACGCTGTGGCATTAGTTGGTCAAGTGAGAAGCCACTTGTTGGGCCTGAGAAATTTCAGGTACCACTGTGTTCATTCATCACAGAGCAGTTTGCTGAAATTTCAGAGCAGTTTGCTGAAATTTGGCTTGTTGTACTACGTGAGCATCTCCTTGCTAGGAAGCCATGGCTGTTAAGTAGCCACAAACCAGAATTTGAACTCTTGATTTGTTGCTGGCTAAAAAACTCTGGCTTGTTTGCTGTGACAAGAAAATCTGCAACTGTGGTTTGCCCTTGGTATGTTTCCCTAACTGTTCCCCTGAAACAGGAGCTAGCAAAAGGCATGGAACTGGGAACAAATCAAATTACATATTCAGAATATAAGCCGGGGCTGGGCTTTCTGCCATGTAATTCAGAAGCTTATTTAACAAACCATAGTTAAAATAAACCATAGGGTATGATTAAATGTACATGTGCCCTATATATCAATGCTCTTCTATTGCTGCCTGTCCCCACATCTGAAACAGCACCAATTTGCTGCCTTCATCGGGCTTAATTAAGATTTTGCCTTTCTTATTTAGTCTTTTTCCTCTTCTTAGACCTCAAAGGAACATTTCTTACATTATTCCTTTGTAGCCAAACACAATCCAAATCTCCACTACACTTCCTTGTGGACTCAGAACCTGTGGCAAGAACAGGCAATGCAGTCCCTTTGCATTGTGTGTTTCCAACACTGAAGGAAACCGAAGCAACTCTTGTTCAGGTTAAGTTCTAAGCACTCATGCATATGCATGAATGTGTGCCCATTTTACATCACAAGATATACATATCTTGAACAGAGATCAGTCTAACCGAGGCAGCAGTAATTATAGTGTAATTCTTATGGAAGAAAATACACATAAAAGTTAACATTGTCATCTGTGCATCACTACTGGAGTAACATTACCTTCAGATTGTGTATGATATCAATCCTTTTGTTCCTGCTATCCTTAAAGTGAATCTGAACCCGCACAGGAAACTCTCCCCAGCCCCGTCTGGTCAGGTGGAAAGGAGGCTCTCTAGGGATAAGGAGGACATTGTAGAGGCCTTTGTTACTTATAGAAACAAAGTCTTCAACTACATTGAACATAGTATGAAAGAAATAGTATTCGATTATCATATAGAACACTTTTTGAGCTTGGGGCTGGATGTGAGGGAAAACCTATGCTAGAAAGAACTGCAGGGAAGAGTCACCATAACATCTAAAGTACTCTCAAAAAACTTGAGTACTAGCAAAAATTGAGACCCTGCCAGAAACTCTGAAGGACCCTCTATTATTGAACATACTACTCAAACATTGCAAGCCCAGTTTATCTTTGCACTCTGGCTACACGACTCTAGAAAGTCTTTAGCACGCTCACAAAGAGCGTGGGATCAAGATGTTCCCAAAAGGCTAAAATATATAGTCAAACACACACCCATATATGATACGCAAAGAAAAGCAGCCACAGAAAGCTACAACTTTGTACAGAAAGGTTATGAGGGAAGATGTTGCTTGATTCTTTTTCCTGCATCCCTGTTCTCCCTTGGTTTTCCTGCTCCAGGAACAATTTTCAATCCATTCTGCCATGTCTTATTATACAAAATAAATATACCATGGAAGATAACCGCCAACAGACTCTCTGAGGGGGAAAGTATCTGGGAGAAAGGTAAGAGATGAAGAAAGGAGTGACTGAGCACTTCTGAAAGCACATCAGCATTTTTTAGCTGGCTGGAAGATTCAGCAAAAGCTTCATTACCTGACTTCAACAAGATCATTAGGCTTGTAGCTGGGATGAAGAAAGAACCAGACTTTCTTCACAAAATGGTCGATGCTGGGCTCCCGTCGGGATCCTCGTACGTACACCATCCATTTGTGAGTGGACTGGTCATTCTCTTCTCTCTTATCAGGAGGAATATATCTGGCAGAAGGGGGAAAAACAAAACACCACCATCATGAATTTCATCCTAACTCTCTTGATATACTAAAGTTCTAGGTGTTGCAGACCTTTTTCTCCGTCTGTGCTAGAGACGGGGGAAGTTACCTTTTTGAACCACAACTCCTACAATATACCAGCAAAGGGATATTGGATGAGACAGGCCACAGGGGGTACCACATGATGCTGACTGAAGCTGACCACCATCGCCCATATGGCTGTGTTTCTGAAGGCCTTTCCTGCCAGAAGGGTCTAGTGGACAACAGGCGGTGGTGTGATATACTTCCAAACAGCATCACCCAATCCAGTATTCCCTCCCCACTCCAGCTTTTCCTTTGTGTTTCAGGTGGGTCAAAGGAAACGAGAGGGATTGAAGGCACCCTCATACCAACACCACTAACTGGGCTGGCTTACTGCTCTCTCAATTTTTCTTTCAGGAAAGACCAGCAGGGATTAGATCTTATCCAGAAGTGAGAAAGCCACCTACTACAATGCTTGGTTTTGTACACCACCACTCATTAATATTGACAGAGGTATAATTAGAGTAGAACAAAGTGTAAGTCAGAATACCAAATTTTTTGTCCAGATTTTTTCCCCATCATTTTGCTAAGCACAATCCATATTTTAACTTTGTAAATCAAATAAATGTACAATCATAAGACTATCAATACTAACTTGGAGACATTGCCAACCACGATGGTTTTCTTTACAAACAGACGTGAATGTTCCTCATTGGAGAGACCAGTAATCCTGAGTCCCACTTTGCGATCTTTTGCAACACCAGAAGTGCTCTGAAGATGAAACATTTAGAAATCCACTTAAGCACATGATTATTATAAACAAAAGCTTGGAAAAATAACGCTAACTGAGGTCTTCCAGGAATTACAGTCCTTAAAGTAATATTTCAAGAGCTGGTCTAAACATGTCTCCATTCTAGAAACCTCCCCTCACCACACACAATGCACTTTTAAGTTTAAAAAGTACATACTTTAGGAAAGAATTTGTGGAATGACAGCACAAGGACCATATTTCCAAGCTAGGCCAGACAGGCAGAAGAAAACCTGTTTCTATTCAAAACAGAAGCTAAAACACTTTTATTCAAAATAAGCATTCATGGACTGCAGCTGATGAAGACAGATGCAGCATCTGAAAGCTTCTATCAAACAAAGATGGTTAGCCTTCGAGGAGCCCATGATTCTTTGCTGATTTTGGTGCCAGCCACTAACATTGCTTCCTCTGCCTCCTAAATGCTTCTAGAAGGATGTGGAAGTTGAACCCTTTTGGCAGGAAGACTCTAATCTTCACTGGATGACCAAAAAAAGCATCTGGTGGCTGCTGATCTAAACTGGATAGCTACAAATAAGCAAAAATATTTTTCACTTTGCAAGTTTCTACAACAAAGGACACACTAGCCTAAGACATACTGAGTGTCTAACCAACAGCAAGCTAAAGTGGCTCCACAGCATTATGAAAACTTGAAATCCAGTTTTCTAGTGTTTTTTTTGGTATGCAAAGACCTCTCATCATCTAAGGCTCAAAGCTGTCACTTCCTTAGCTTGTGTGTAAATCCAGCACCCATAAGCAAATGATAGCCCTATCCTGGTTTAACTTCCATCCCATTCCCTTCTGGTTTCAGCCCTGCCTACCACTTGCATCTAGACCTAGACAGGTTATCTCAAAAGTAATTCAGATTCCAATAGTGGGGAAAAATCTAAAATACACAAGTCATCTCCTGTAGATGTCATATCTAAATGTGCCTATTCTCCCAGCACCC
Organism: Intellagama lesueurii; assembly: GCA_037013535.1. Taxonomy (NCBI): domain Eukaryota; kingdom Metazoa; phylum Chordata; class Lepidosauria; order Squamata; family Agamidae; genus Intellagama; species Intellagama lesueurii. Next base: position 217,333,283 of record JBAJHW010000003.1, read on the forward strand.
AAAATTGCCTAGACAGTGATCAGATTTGGATTTAGTCAATTACAGCTCAAGTCAGCAAATTAAAACATTTGCATCTGGTTAAAGTTCAGTTATTCATCCCTATCTTGCCAGCCACCCAATCAAAGGTGGTGCTGCAGGAATCACTGCTCTATCTCCTCATCTGAGTGGGTGGCTGATGGAGAAGGCAGAAGAGGGAAGAGATGCCGTAAAACGTGAGTGGGTAGTTGCACTGGGGAGGCAGGGAGGGAAGCGCACATCACCTGAGGGATGGGCAAGCATGCAGGGGAGGCAGAAGGGGAGAGGGTGCTGTGCCTGCACAACACCTGTGTGAACGTGGTGACAAATTGGGTTGGACCTTCGAACTGAGGTTTGTGCCCATCTCTAGAGCTGATCCAACCCAAAAAAACAAGCAGTTTTGCACTGTTCAGGGATACGGCTGGCTTCCTTCTCCAACAGAATTTTTCCACTTATTACTGGGGGATTAAATTTGTTTCCGTTCATCTGAGGAGAATCAATTACTCTAACTGCATTCAAAAACAGTATACACCAGAATGGAAAAAAACCCACTTCCTAGACCTCTGCTCTGAAGGTGTTAAGATCTGTAGAAGTTGTACTGACATGGAGCCATGTAAGGTTATGAATGATGAAGCCAAAACCACAGCACAGCAATTTTGAAATGATCTCTGTCCATACTGCTGCATCAGCAGGAAATAGATAGCAAAGAGGAATGCATGCTTAATTGACCCTTTTCTTTATGGCTGCGCCAACAGAGCTTTCTCCCTGCAACCAGAGAAACAATCTCTGTGGGGTTTTGAAAAACAGAGCAGAAGCCAGGACTATGCTGCCATGACTGTTCTGACAGACAAATAACGTTATTTCCTCCCTCCCACCTTATTTTTGACACCTCTGTCTCATTTTACCTGCCCAGAATTCTTGCTCAGTCTCTGGTTGAATTTATTTGACAATCTCTCTTCTGCCTCCGGGTTACCATTGTCCCTTCCCATTAAGTAGTCTGTGTGCTGAGACGACTCACTCTCCGAATGGTTAACTGACAGGGTTTCTGACCCCTGATTAGCTGGTGAGGATGATCTGGATGGAGATTCCAAAAATTTCTTGATGGACGGATGGTTAAAAGCCATAGGGTCACAGGTCTTGTTTCCCTGAAAGAACACAGCAGCTGCAGCATTTCAGACTGGCTCAAAATTAGATTTTGAGAGAAAATAATATAAGAACACAGGTAGCTGTTTTATACCAGGAGAGGCTATTTGATGAACTAGCCCAGTACTCTCTAATTCAGGGGTGGGTAAATTTCAGGCTTGGAGAACTAGAACTCCAGTATCTACTAACCAGAACATGATGCCCAAGACAGATGCATGGAACTCGCAAGCTCTTCCACTCCAAAACCTATTCCTGGTTTCTTCAAGCTCCCTTCATTTCAAAAGTTGGGGAAGAGGAGAAAGTCATTGTGTTGTTGCTACTCTCAAACAGCTGAGAATGAGAAATATCTGCTGACCTAATGCAAATCAACAGCAGATCCATCTGCGAGTAGGCTCAGATATGCCCACCCCTTCTCTAGCTGGCAGGGCCTCAGGCTACAGTCTTTCACATCACTTAGTATGTGATCCTCTTAAAATCCAAGTTCAAGAATTGAATGTATGACTTGGCACATGCAAACCATGCGTTCCCTTAGTGAGCTACAGGCCCCTGCCAGAATATCAAAAGGAAGAGAAGCAACAAGGAGATTAGATGCCAACAGGGCTGCTTTGCAAAAAAGAGCTCATTCACACTGTTCTGGAGACTAATTTGGAGTACACAAAAAATGATAACACTGTCCTTGCAGGAAATATGGCTAACCTATGGCAGAGAGGGCTTGTTCTCTCTTTATGACTACAAGTTATTTTATTTGTTTTTAAAAAAAGTTAATATATTAGCCAGAATTCTATTGTGTTATGCGATCACATTAACTGCAATTATGCAAGCAACGAGAGACTGTTTTCAAGTTGTCCTTCACAACCCATAGTCCTCTGGTTGTGCAATGTTTGCACAGTCAGATGGATTATTGGTATTCAATTGATATGAGCACAAACGGCAGTTCAGCCCAGTTCGACTCAAAGTGTGGTGCGGGCATGGCGCACTCCCCTCTTCCACTTCCTCTGTGTGCTTGCCCATTCCATGGGTGACGTGGGCTTCCCTCCCTGCCTTCCCAGCGTGACTGCCCACTCACCATTTGCAGCACATGCTTCACTTCTCTGCCTCCTCTGGCAGCTGCCCACTCAAAGGAAGTACTGCAGGATTCCGCACCCTGCCTTCTTGTCTGAGTGAGTGGCCAACAGAGGAGGCAGAGGAGTGAAGTGCGCACTGTGAATGCTGAGTGGGCAGTCACGCCAGGGAGGGAAGCACACATTGCCTGGGGAATGGGTAAGCGCACAGAGGAAGTGGGAGAGGGGAGTGCCCTGTGCTCATGCAACACCTGTGCAGGCACAGAGCCAAACTGGTCCAAACCATTGAACTGCAGTTCCTGCCCATCTCTAATATCCAGCAAACTGCAAAAAACATGTCATTATTTGTGTGGCATTTCACAACAGAATTACACCCATTATGTGCCTGCTAGGTTTCTTTTCACATTGCTTCTTTAGTGTAAATTTTAACACATACTATGCTGGTAATAAACATAATATATGGTTTTATCCTTTGCTAGAAAAATATCCATCACAAAAACAGACAACACATGCAGAGGGAACATTAATGTCAAAGACTCCTGGGACATGCAGGGTGCACCAGTGTGGTTTATCTACAGGCAGACAGCACATTTCCCTTAATGAGGGTTCATACTGGGCTACAGCCAGTTTCCTTAAATGTAATTATCTGCCATTCACCTTCCTTAAGTGTCATATCGTCTAGCAGAATAGCAAATCCAAACAATCAAAATTAACTAAAAAATAATGCATGTAAGAGAATATACAGCTAAGAAGGAGATGAGGAATGTGTGGCCCTCCAGGTGTTGATGACCATTGGCCCCTATCATTGGCTATTTTAGCTGGGGGCTGCTTTTCACTGATTGATGGACCACATGCCTATCAATCCTACTTTAGTGTCCTCACATCAAAAAGTATTTACGTTATTTGGACTCCCACATTTGCCAAAAGTGTGAGAAACTTTGGAAAGGAGACTTTTGTCTCACTATTCCAAAAGTTCTTAACTTGATGAAGTTAGATGAGTTGCTTAGTTTTAATTCATGAAATAGAAAGCTAACATACTAGATTCTGAACTATGTTTTTAAATCCTGGCTGCTCCTGTTAACAGAAGCTCCTGTTCAGTGTTGACTGCATTGTTCTATATAAAGGATAACAAAGGATAGAAACAAAGCTAAAATAAACCATAGTTCTTTGTTCAGAAAGAAACATAAGGGAGCACCATGTGCTTGTAACCAACAAGTTAGTGTTACTTGGCTTATAGTTTGTCTCAGCTCACTCATGCAGCCTCCTCCCTCTGCCCAATGCTGAGAAATTTGTAAGAAATTAAGATATGTGACAGATTTTTAAAAAAGGAAAGCAGATGGAAAAGATAAAAGAGAGGATGGGGAAGAACATATGGAAGAAGGACAGAAATAGATATGAATCTCAATTTAAATAACTATGATAAGAGGGGGCTTTGTTCCCCAAAGATAAATATAAAGTCAATACTCCCTGCCTTAGTTAAATACATACAAGAGCACCCAGATTCAGAAGCTGTAATCTCAAAAGCATTGGTACATGGGTTACCCTGGCCCAGCTGAAAATCCAAGCTGATCCAAAGCCTTCGTGAGAACCACCTGCAGAAAGCCTATGACAGTGACGGTGACCCAATGGAGACCATACATGTCCCATCTCTGGTCTAGAAGAAGTGCCTGTTTCTCCACAGATTCCAGAGAGGCTGCATCTTGAAACTGGAATGCCAGGAGCCTTAGAAGGGCTTGAAGATGTAGCTACTCAGTGTGGTCTTTTAAATCAGGAGTCTCCAAACTTTTGAGCATGAGGGCTACATTGTATATTTTCCACATTTTTGAGGGCCGAAGGAACGTGCATGCATACGTGTGGCCACCCTCCTGCCTGCCTTTGAGTGCTATTGTTTTAATGGAAACACAGAATAAAACTATAATAACTAATGAATACAATGAATATATATTTTATATATTAAATATGATAACTAGCGAATAAAGCAAACAAATAAGTAAGTCAAGAATAAGTTAACCTATGAATAAGGAAGTTTAGGGAAAGGGCAAGACAATCTCCCTCTCTCTTTTTTTTTGGCCAGGTGAACTCATCCCCTCTACCTTAGCAAATATTCAAAAACTTTGTTACAAGAATATTTACCTCTCCAACTTTAAGGAGACCAGCAGAAGCATAATAGTTTGCAACAATGCAAGCACGTAATTTATCCATCATTCTTCTTGCTTCAACAAGGCGCTAGGAAAAAAAAGATGAAACTCTTGTTATGAAGTATGGTGATTGAAACCAATTGTTGCTTCCCCTTGCTATAAATAATAAACATGAAATTTGTATACCTGATCTATGACTTCAATCTCATGTTCTTTATTCTTCATTTCTACTGAAAACTGCTCTTTGACGATCGCTTCAATCTTCTGTACTGCAGCATCTCGAGCTATATTAAAAGAGTCAATAAAGATGAAGAAGATTCTTATGTGGAAGAAAATTATGGCATTCTGAACATTGCATTATCCTACTTGTTTCTAGACAATCTGTGTGAAAATTGTATAATATTTAGATATTGCCAGTTTTTCCCCATGAAGGAACCAAGGAAGTGAATTATACAAAACACAGTTATTAAACAATATCACACAAAGATTCACCAGGAATTTCAGCAGCATGAATCACAGCTCACGGCTTTACCCAGAAGCAGGCAACTTCATGTCCTTGAAATAATATGGACTATAAAATCCATAAACCTTGCCCAGAATGGCCCATTTTCAGGGACTATGGAAGTCATAGTCCAAAACATCTGGAGGACACCCAATTGCCCACCAGTTTCTGAGATCTGGAGCCTGTTTGGACAAATTTTCAGCAGATAACAAAAAGAACTAATGACTGAAACCCTGTGAAATCGAACTTTCTGTGTTCCTCCCACATAAATAGTCACAATTTTTTGGGAGTGGACGAACATGCTAGCTTGGTGCATCTATTCTCCTTGAGAACCGTGTCTATGGCAGTATGTCTATAATGGAGCAACAGACAGAGAATTAGGTTTGGGCTTATGCTGCAAACAGGATTTCAGTCATTTATGTTAAACATATGGACTAGCTCTTTTAAAAAATGTATAAACAGCATAAGTATCTGTAATAATCTGTTGATGATAGGAACACACCTGTCACATGTCCCACCACACCGACTGAAAAAATTTCCCACCTTCTTGGTAAGCTTGGTGCCACTACCTTGGCTATGCAGATCATGTGAAAAGAGTCCTATCCAGATAGCAAGTAGTATAATTTGAAGTGAAGTGCCAATCTTGTAATTTATTTATTTATTTTAAATGAAACATTTCCTGATCCATCAGCCAAGCTCTTTCAGTTTTAAAATACTACTGCTAATATGAGAGAAAAACAAACAAGCAAACGAACAAACCACAAGTCTTTGCACATTTGGGAGATCTAACATAATGCAGGCTTAAAGTCTGACTCTTCTTCCCTGCTACCTCCATTCCACATCTCAGCCTGGAAACAAATCTGTACCTGATTGTTCAGATGCTTTGTGGTGTTTATTTGTATGTACAACTGAGATCTCCTCATAGTCTGGATCCATCTCATCTATTGTCCTCTTGACTCCCGACATGTTTGGCCTCTTTGCTGGAGGGAAGAAGTAACAAAATACCAAACATTAAATCAAAGCATCACAAACAACAGAAGTGTCTCTCAAACCAGTTTCCCTGTCGCTACTGAGATGGTATGAGGGGGAAATGGGAAATCAACCCCTCCGTCCTTGATCACTCTCTGGGTTGACAGGAATTGCAGTTCAACAACAACATCTAGAGGGTTGCAGGATGCCATTTTCTTAATCTACAAAGTGGTTCACTATTTTCATAAGAAATCCTGAACTTTATTCATCTATAGAGCCTTCTGGCATAAACTAAAATAAAATAAACATTAACACAAGCTACATGCACAAGGGGAAGAAACCATGTTATTGTTTATCATATGCAACATCAATTATAAGTACTAGTAAGACAAGCACATCATATGGAACATCAATTATAAGTGCCAGTAACACAAACAGACCCACACATCTATTGTTGCAGTGTTGATTATGCTTGTACTTGTTTTTCTTGGATTTTCCAGAGTATAGGATGGAGCACTAAGAAATCCAGAAAAAACCTACTAGAATAGAGACCATGATGGGCTAAGTAAGAGAACAAATGGATTAACCCTACATGTAAAGGAGTGTGTGAAAGGGTGGTACTAAAGACTCTAAAGTATTCAAAATCTTGCTGGGTTTATACTAGTTGGGAGGAAGGGCGGGTCATTGCTGGTTTTGTTTGGTTTTTATTCCATGTCAGGCCTTTTTAAGAAAAACAAGCATATTCCCATCATGGTGGCTAATTAATTTATGATCAGTCATGGGTTTGCAAAGGTGTTCTCAGAACGGGACAGCTGTAGATAGTCTTTCCGGCCATAGCTCTGCAGTTCTAAGATGATGATGATGATACTTCCTCCTCTCAATGACTCTCATAATGAAGAAAAACTGGACATACCACTGTGGGCAGAAGAGTCCCAACACAAGCAGAAACCTTGGCTCATTTTCCTTAAGAAGAAGGGTGGCTGATGAGCAAGGAAGGTGATTGACAAGATTGGTCTATCACAGACAAATACACAGACACAGAAACACACAGTGGACAATATAGATGAACAAATATTTTACCTCAGAGGTATGAGCCACACAAGATGGATTTCCTGCTAATGTCAATATGGCTCACCTGAAGACTCTTCTGCGCCCTCCACCTTTTCATGTACCCCTGTTAAACAAATAATTATTTACATCAATAAATACATCACTTTCAACTCCATCTTCCAGCATATTCTGTTGTGCAGGGTCAGACATTCACCTTTGGCATTATAGAAACTCCAAGCTTCTAATTTCATATCCTTAACAAAAACAACAACGTGCTGTCAAGTTAACTCTGATTTATAGTGATCCTTTCAAGGTTTTCTAAGCAGAGAGTACTCAGAAGAGGTTTTCTATTCCCTTCTTCTGGGGGCATCCTGGGATTCTGCAGCTTGCTCAAGGTCATACAGGCTGGCTCTTCTCGCAGAAGGCACAATGGGGAACTAAACTACCAACCTCTGGTTCTGGAGCCAGATACCTAACTCACTGAGCTATCCCCCATCATATAGAGCTATCACATCTTTAAGACCTTTGCAAATGTGCAAGGATGGAGTCATGGTTCATGGTCCAAACAATGATAGGAGGTAGTCTCATCCCGTAAGGATAATGGGCCATGCATGCAGTCACGGGTGATCAAAATAAAATACCAGGTTGACAGCTCAAGTTGTCCTGACAACCTGTAGCAAGTGCTGCTCCAACGCATTGCTATCAAAGTGTAATTAATGTGGTCTGTTATGATTGGGATGCTGCTGCAGAGATTCAAGCTCAAATGAGTTAATCTGGTATGCTAGTTTGAAAGTAGCCACCCTAGGTTCCTTTTCCAGACAAAACTATTGTGTGCTGACAACTTTTGGAGGGAAACCAGCAGGAAAGCACAAACAGCAGCACACCAACCATCACTCTAACCCACATCAACACCTTCACAACTCAGCAGGGTGGCCTCCAAGGCTAGGCTTACAACAAACAGCAGGGCTCCAGTCCTAGATGCACTGAGAAGGAGTCCACCATGAGACCTATTTCTCTAGTAATCATAAAATCAGACCGCAAGGCTATCCTCGTGATGACCCAATCCTATGCAAAGTCTACGCATCCTTAAGCCAGTTGAGAACAACCGAAGAGGTACGTGCGACGGCGTAGCACACTGGGCTGCACGTGGACTGGGAAGTAAGTCCCACTGAAGTCAGCGGAGTGGACTCAGTGAGGCTCCGTCTGCAAAGCTGCAGATTAAAGTGCGAAGTTGAAATTAAGTTAATCGAAACTGATCTGGGATCCCACTTCCAAGTCAATCCAGTTGGTTAGGATCCGGCGGCACTCCGGGCGCGCACGGGGCATCGCTGGGCGCTCCGGCGAAGTTCTACGGCAAGCAAACTTCAGCGGGCTCTCTGGCAGACAAACGCCTCGCCCCCTCCGGCGAGAGACCCCCGCCTGTTACCGGAGCCGAGCCCGCGCCAAAGGGGGGCGCTCGCCCCCTTGAAACACGCGCGCCCCGCCCCTCCTCAGCCCGGTAGGCACGGAGGAAAGCTCCGGCTCCAACGGCGCCACTCACCGGCTGGCGAGCCAGACACCCCGGAAGGCCGCCGCAGCCGCCGGCGGTCCCTCAGCACCAGCCAACCCCAGGCTCAGCAAGGCCACCGCCCGCAACGCGCAGCCGCCATCAGCGCCGTCCTCTGTCAGGGCGAGGGAGGGGCGCGGCCGCGCAGGCGGAGAGCGGGGAAGGGGCGGGCATTGCGAGCAGCCCGAGAGGGAGCCTGAGTGGCCGGGCGCGCGCGCGTGCGCTCCTCAGCGACCTGAAGGTGCCGCTCGCCGGGTCCGTCCCTTTCGCCCGGCCTAGCCGCGGCGGCGGGAAGACCGAGGGAACCTGGTGCGCGGGGCGGCCCTAGGGCGCTCGCTTGCCCGTCGCCACAGCCACGGCAACACAGCGTTGTTCCGCATCGGCAGAAGTGGGCTCACGTCCACGCAGGCCCAGGCCACATACTGTTATTTTTGAAGGCTTTGTTGAGCGTTGCGTGGTCAAGGGAAGTCTCGGGGACGTCCGTGTAATATTAATGGCACCCTGGGGGATGACCTGCTCCAGCCAGTCTTGCACCTTGGAAATAACCGGAGAAACCTCGCCAGGGCAGATTTTGCGGCTGGGGCCGCGGCAGGAGATATTGTAAGGTCATGGGGGAGGGTCAAGGACTGGAATGCCTCGGGCTCCGGTTTCCTCACAACCAGTTTCTCACCCTTCGCTTTGAGCTGGTCAGGGTGACGGGGAGGATCTTGGCCTCAGGCGATCCATGTTCCAGGCTCACGGGGTAACGAAACCTGGAAGACTAGAAAGTAATTTAAATAGATCAGCAGCCGGTAGTGGCGCGGGGCGATCGTGCATCTTCAGACAACTGTGTGTCACGATTGTGTATCGCATACTGGGTGACGAAAGTGAAGCTCTGTTTCCGCTAGATTCTTTTAGGTCAATTCGTATCAGAACTTGGACAAGTTACTTTTTTGAACAACTCCCAGAATCCCTCATTCAGTATGGCCACTCCAAGATTTGGCGAACAGATCTTGGACACTCATGCACCCAAGATCTGGTTAATATATAATAATTAACGTATTTATATGCCATCAAGTCAATTCCGATTTATGGCAGTCCTCCCATTTTTGTTTTTGACTACCGCTCCCAGGTAGTCCAAAAACGCAGATATGTAAACCTCAAGAGTCTACTCAGAAGTGGTTTGCTAAGCTCTCCTTTCCCCAGCACTCATGCTCAGTGATTTGGTTTGGAATGGGCAATTAAGAGCTGTTAGTTTTACAAAAGACCTGCTCATTTGTTGCTATGGGCCAGTCTAGCCACCTACAGTTTTGGATCTTTTGGAGTGGCAACTGTTGTGATGAGCACTTTCACTTCCAAATCCATCACTACACCAAGGGCTGAGAAGCAGCCATGTCAAATCTCTTGGGCTGTTCTTTCCATTGTAAGTACTAACCATTTTCACCACAGCCTTTGAGTCCTTGAACAAGTTCCTTGTTCTTATGAGGGTGTCTTCTCTTTTCTCATGGCTGCTGAGTTTCTCTCTGGGGTTTTGGTGTGGAATTTTGTCAAAATCCTTTTAGAAGTTAAGTTATACCATGTCATTTCTGTGTATGTTTAGTGACGGCTCCAACTTCCCTGCAGTCTCTTTATCCACTTCTAGTGCTCTGTTATCCAGTAAGCTAATTCTTGCTCCAACTGATATCTCATTTCTGATGTATTTACAGACGCCTTAATTGTTACTCTTGAGGCTAGTAGCAATATGTTGCTCAAAATTCCCTTTCCCATCCATTATTGTCTGCTTGCATTCATCCTACTCATCCACACTTCTCATTTCTTTAGGGAACCTTCTTTTCTTTAATAGATTCCTTGATGTTGTTTGTTAATTTCAATATATATTATAGCAGAGCTTTTGCCATTATGGTTATGTGTGACCCCAGTTTGTTTCAAAAAATTATACTTCTTATGTCAATAAAGTAGCAGATTGGCAGATGTAAATTACAAGTACAACTACTACTTCCACAGCTTAGTCTTTATATTTGTTTAGAACAGAAGTGGTTAATCTCCAGAGGTCTGAGGGCCACACACACACACACACACCTCAACCATGAAGACCTATGCCTAGTCCTGCACCCTAGATACTCTAATAATGTACAGTACTTTTAAAAGGATGTTTTAAAAAATTGAAAATATGCTCCCATGCTTCTTAGTAGCCTATCAAGCTCAACAATGCAGTTTTTAAAAAAAATATAGTTTTGGGATGGGAAGTCCAGGAATGCTGAGGACCCTGAAACGATGGTAAAACTGTCTTTCTGTGTCTCCTAGAAGGCACGAGGGGACTTTCTGAACCAGCCATCCTATTTTAAAATATATTTTGGGGGAGGTATGGGATTCCATGGTCAGTTAGTGTGGGATGCAGTTTCCCCACTTCTGATATAGAGCAAGGGAACCTGTTTTAGTCAGAGTGTCAAATTCAAAGAAGGCCTTGGCCTGATCCACCGCAGTCCAATGGTGGGTCGTTCCAAGACCAACAGTCCACTGGTAACATTTAGATTACTAATTAGAACCATGTTATCTGCAGCGTTGAGCTTAATAGGCTACAAGAAACACTCTAGAAGCGTCAGATGGTAGTAACATGACTTGGAGAAGCTCTGAACCCATTTCAGGACACAAAATTGTTTGAATCCATGCTCCTTATTTTTCAGAATTTTGCAGATATAATTTCAATGGTAAATTGCAATTCAAATAGTGTTGTCAATATGCAGATGACACCCAGTTGTATCTCTTCTTGCCATCTAAATCTGAGGAAGCTGTTTCAGCTCTAGATCAGTGTCTAGTGTCAGTAATGGATTGAGTAAATAAACTGAATCTTAATCAAGACAAGAGAGAGGTGCTCCTGGTAAGTCTGAACCTGAATGCCCAGGTTCCAGTGGCGGCCAGGAGTGCATTTGCACAAATAAAACTAGTGTGCCAGCTGCACCCTTTCCTGGAGAGGTCCGATCTGGCCATGGTGACTCATGCCTTAGTTACATCCTTGCTGGATTATTGTGACACACACTACATGGGGCTGCCTGTGCAGCCAGATTGCTAACTGGAGCTGGTCACAGGGATCACATAACCCCTGTTACTGGCCGCCAGTTCTTTCCCAGGCAGAATTCAAAGTGCTGATTCTAACCTGTAAAGCCCTAAAAGCCTTTGGCCCAAGCTATCTCAAGGACTGCATATCCTTTTATGAGGCTGCTTGAGTGAAAAGCCCAATTCCTACAAAGTACGTAGAAAGAATGTAAAGCAGAATTATACAAATTAGCAACATTTATTCTGAATTTGGATTTTTTTTTTTTGGCAGAAATTACACTAAGAATATATTTGTTTAAAAACATACTAGTTCTATTCTTTGGATTAATTATACAAAATAAGCTACAATCTCATGCTTTTCACCCTCACTTAAATACTACTACAAACCATACACAGTAGCTTTAAACATTATCATTTATCAATGATCATCAGAGACAAATCACGCATCCTTATACATCCTTATAAATACATACACAAAACATTAAAATAGCAACATGCATTTGAGTACTACAAGAATACATGATAAATGTTCTGAAATAACCTTAAGTAGGGTAATATAGTCATAAAGCATATTATAAAGAGCAGTAAAATAATTAAAAGTACTATTCCTAATTCAGATCCTTGATTTATAACTGGAAGATCTCACCTGCTGGGTTTCATGAGTGGTTAGCTGCCATTTTTTTTTGTAGTATGGACATATACTCAGAAAATCGTTTCACTGAATGGAAAAGGAATGTTGGCTTAACTAACTAGAGAGCTGAACAACTGAATCCTTGTAAATGTCAGTCAAACAGCTAAATCTGATCTGTGGTCTTGTGAAATTATCCCTTTCAGAGTGCTTAATAGTGCATGTACCTAATATAGTTTAAAATAAAATACACTAGATTTTCCAAGAAGTCACTTGCTTTAAAATGTTGGATGCAATCATTTTTAAAGAACTAGGTTACAACTGAAATAATTTCCATGATTGACCATTTGGAGAAATGGAAGCGAAGATATAAATCTGGTTCTTTCAAGACTGAATCCGTGTCCAATACACAAACTGTTAAATGTGCATGCCTACTTCTTTTTTTCTTTCTGACCACTTCTTTCATGCAACTGGTAATACAAGTTCACAGCCTTGAGCAAGAATTTTAAAAATGCAGCCAGTGTAACTAACAGTGACTGAACATGTTATTTGATTTCTGAAACTGCTGTGACTATTTCTTGAGCTAACCAAATGCAATTAGATATTTTCATTTGGCAGATACATGTTTAGTTTTGCATTATGACAAGGCTTTTAGCAAGATAGTTCTAGAATTGATACCAAGTGAAACAACTAACAAGAGGCCAAGAAATATTGCTGCGTTGTTAAGATATATTTTGTAAGAGACTTGAATCTATTCTATACTATTAATTGAACAATTGTTTTCAGTGGGAAACTGCAACAGTACAGATCTGTAGAGATCTATGTTCAATCTACATTAAACATAGATTTACTTGTGAACAAATATATGTAGGACTAAGCGGCAAATATTTTATGAAGTATATAAATCATTTACAAAACCTGCAGAAGATTAACAGGCTCTACACAAAATATTTAGCATCAATACTCTATCTCAAATTCCATATAAACAGAAAAAAAATCTGTAGAAAATAGACTGCAAGTATAACTGGAAAGTTCACAATTGTAAAAAGCTGGAGGTATTTACAGAATATATACAATTGTATATACACAGTTCAGACATAACTGTAATAGAAGCATTATATTTGTACAGCATAAAAGCACACATATAGACCTTCCTAAGAGCATAGTTAATTACTATTTTTCTTAATGATTGCACTAATAATTCATTGTATAAAAAGGAGCATAGGCAATGTTAACTGTAGATAATCCTTATTCACAGGAAGGATTATTGCTTACGAAGTCTAAAGAAATGAGCGGAAAAAAATCTTGAAATAGCCTATTAATTTAAGTCACCTAGTTTTTCTTTTAAACTTCACCTGACATCACTGGACAAATAAATACATGTTTAATTTCAATAGAAAATTAAGTAGGTTATTCCTGAGTATTTCTTCACCATTTCCAATACTTTGCTTTCATTATAGCTATGCCAAATTTTCTCATCAATTTTAAGGACTAAAATCTTACTAGATATGCTTGCTGATGCAACAGAATCAATGTAAATCTTGGCTACATGTGCAACAAGTTAGCACAGGCATTTCTTATTATGTGCCCAGTTGCACAGTTTAGCGTGCAGCAGCAAATGGCTCCTCTAGCATTTTAACTTGCAGCTCTTTGCAGCTGTTACACTGGTGTAAAAATACAGAAGGATTTTAGCCAGTATTTTATTTCTGCATACCAAAGTATCAGTGCAATTGTGTTGAGCAAGAAAAATTCTATGAAAATGTATGAACTTGCCAAGAATGGGGTATGTTTGATTTTTGATTAATGAGGAAACTGTGGTATTGATAAGGCTACAAGAATATAACTAAACAATTAAGGTTTGTAATGATTTGAATGTCCATTCCACATATAAATACAATTTATCACTTGGTGGTGGATGACCTTGCTCATTGTTCACAATCATGATCATGGCCAAGGCACAATCAATGTAGGGTTCAGACCACAGTGACTGTAATCTTCTACAAGCTTATAAGGGGTGCCCAACTTTGCTGTTTTGAACTTATTTCTGAATAAGTACATATAGTATCACATTTCAGAAACCTAACCTATGTGGCAGCATTGAAGTGCAGGTTAGAAGCTGGAGCCAGAAAACCAACATGGAGAAATAAAGACACTAGGAAAGCAGACTGAATCCAGCTGAGTTAAATAATAAAATATATAACAAGTGGTGTTGAAGGATGCAAATTACAGCAAAACACACAGCTGTGTTGTCTTTTGTCCACATCAGTTTCGTTTAAGTGGAGTCTGAGCAGGGAACAGTGAGCATGGAAGGAAGATAAAACTTCTTAGATACCAAGTGGGTAAAATCTGCTACAGATGGCAATATGCCAGATTTATATACAGTAGACAGGTTTTGGCACTTGTACCATTTTCAAATACGCAACAGCGCCAGGTTAGTTTATATCTATAAACAGGAACTATTTCTTAACAGGCATTATGAACATAATCCCCAATAAGGCATGTTGCAAAATATATAATTTAAGGAAGCAGGCACTATGGGTGTTGTAGACTGGTGGTAGTATAGTATAAACTGATGCCAGGAGAAAACAAACCAATGAAAGGCACACATACATAATCCATGCATGTCCTAATATTGAAGGGAACCAAGCTCAGTGCTAACTGCAACACAAAGGCCATGAAACGACAGCAACTACTGATAATATTCAGTAAATTATATGACTTACCAATTGTGAACTGTATTGTTTCAGTGTTTGTATATTTGAAGGGAGTAATGTCATGGTTATCTGGTTAATTATTTTTTTAACGGGACAATGCTAAAATTATGTACGTTTTATGTATTTATCATCTGTCAGATTTTTTTAATAGCAAAAATACTAGCCATAAAAATCAAATCTTTGGTTAAGAGAGAAACATTGCTTATTTATATAATTTAAGTAAACTGCAGTTAGAGTAGGCCTATTTGAATCAATAGAATTTATGTAGGAGATGACTCATCAAATCCCCTTAGGTTCAACGGGCCTAAGCTACTGCAATTTGCTACACTAAGCATTAAGATTTTGGTCAGTGTGAATAGTAGCAGAACTCCTCCAATAATTACTAAATAGTTGCATCTACACTGGAAAAGGTTTTTAAAGATGAAGGAATAAGGCTTAAATCCCAATTGATTTACTGAAAAAAATTAATGAATTGACACTGACTGGAATGTTCCAGGTTAAACATTTTAAGGATTGTTTCTTATCTTCTTTATCTTGAATGATTACTTGTAAGTTGTAACCAACTGTACTTTTCATCTTTATGTGACAGTATTCCAGCTTTCAAAACAAAGAAGGCAGAAAGCAAGAATACTCTGGCCATGCAATAAGAAACAAAAAGTCCAACGGTTACAACGGATTATTCAAGGTAAAATGAATGGAAAAGGAAAAGTAAGGTGAAAAGAACTTATTGGTTGATGAATCTGGGCAACTGGACTGGATGCAACACAACATCACTATTTAGAACAACCACATCCAAAGTTAAGATAGCCATGATGCGCATTTAGTATGAGGGGAATTGGACGTTATTGTTATTGCTTAACAACCTAAGTTATATGAATATGAAATGTCAATTTATAGGAAAATAAGCAGTAAGCAATTATATATCATTGCAGGAATGTCAAGTATATATATTGAAGGTAGAACGATAAGCATAACTTTCCTAATAATTGAGGGAGTAGGGATTGGGTTGCATTAGCATTGTTATCAAGGGTCTTATGAAGAATCAAAGTATTCAGAATATAAGTATTGTAAATTGTAAATAAAATGTGAATACAAAGTTTGTCATATATCCTATTTAGTAAACTCGTTAAAGGCAGGCTCAGGAAACTGACATGAAAGTACAAAATAAAAATATGGTTTTAATGGCAATTGACTTCTCATGTCTAGTTATGCTGTTACGACTAATTTTCTCTCTTGTACAGCTGGCTGTTATTATTTATAATGAATGGCTGTGATATTGTGTATATAACAGACTGATCCAAAAAAAAATATGACAACCAAAATGCAATGCCAAGTCCATGTATATTTACTAAATCTGTAACCAGAAATAGAGAAATCTGCACTGGAGACTGGAATAAATGCACTAGATTTACTCATTCTTTGCAAGGAGTACTATGTGCTGAAATTTAAACAGCAGCTGCACAATGTCAATGAGTTGAGAACTCCCACTCTCAACATTATATTCCGTGATAACAAAGTACTGAACCTGGTGTATTGTGCAGCCACAAGAAGAGCATCTCTTTAACTTTAATCAAAATGCATAGGTTTTACAGGGGATTTCAGATGAATAATTGTTGCCTGCTGCACTCAGATATACTTACTACACATGAGAATTTGGAACACACAAGGGATAATGAAGAGGTTTAAAGATTTGGTTTAGAAGATGTATTCAAAGAAATTACCTCACTGTATTAGAATAATGCAAAGCTCATTTGCTTTTTTAACTGAACAATCTTAAATACATATTGTGCTTATTTGGGAAGAAAGGAGCAGTGCTTATAGTGAAGAACAACATGGTTTTTTGAAACAACAAAGTGTTATTTTCTTTTCTGCAACAGACTAAGGCCAAGGTTGAGTGGTCTAGTTCTGTATCCAGTGGAATCAGGACTTTCTTTCCCCCCCCTCTCCTGTTGCAGCACACTATGGTGTAAAAAGCATATTTCAGAGAGTGGTACTGTAGAGGAGATCACCAGTTCTGGTGGAAACAGCAGGATATAGAAGTACATCACTGCTTCCTGTTTGAATACTGCTACCCTGCACCCCAAAACAGTATTTTGAAGTTGTTTAATTCTTTTCCTTCAAATATAATAACAATGCTGCTATACATACAAAAGAACAAAGCTGAAAAAGCCAATTTGACAAAACAGTAGTTTTCTTTTTAGAATATCTGTACATTGCCATGGATATGAACTCAAACTTTCATGTATCTTTGACAGTAATTGTGTTAACACTTAACCAAAAAGCGATGAAAATATGCAGATAATAGTCAATATAAAACAGGCATGAATACTTGCAAAAGCAATGTTCCACAACCAAAATCCAAGGCGTTGATTACAGATAATAAAGGTGAACATTATCCGATTAATAATACAGTTTTCAGACCAGACATTATTCAACTACTGTTACTGGAAGTATCTAACTGTTACTTTTGAATGCATTTTAAATTTCAAGAAGCACAATGTTTTTTTCTTTCTTTCAAGACGACATGTTGTAAAAGGAAACTTTACTTTTCTTATTATCTTTCAGAACCTGATTAAAACATGCCACTGATTGGTTATTCAAATAATATCTCTCTCTCTCCCTCTCTTTACAGTTTAAATGACTTTTCATTGTATCTGTGAATAGTCACACATCCATGATAGGAAACTGGTCTTGGCATGGCTGCTACTCCTGTGATGATGCTGGTTGCAGGGTCATAACAAAGAATGGTATCTGTGGCTTCTCCATTTTCTCGCCTCCCACCAAGGATATAGATTTTGCCATTACACACAGACATACCACAGTTTTCCTGTGCATCAAAATATATAAAAAACAAGTATTAATTGAAACATAAAACACATCGTCTTTGATTAAAAAAAAGCTTCCTGCTGATGCTCCTGAAAGAAATCTATTTGCTGAAGTAAAATCTAACTTGGATGCTTTTCTTGATTATGGGCTCGATTGACATTTACTCCTAATATACCCTTCAGGGCTCTTCTAGGTTTTTTTTTTTCATATTGCTAGCCTGTCACTCAGTCCATGAACTACCACATTGTACATTAAGTTTCATGCTGTGTTTTTTTAGTTTGTGAAACTAATTTCAACAGTAGGAAAGATTTTATTAATTATAGTTAATAAATTAATTACTATGTCTTCACACTATAATGCAAAGTCCTTCATACTACAGTGCTTTTCCATGCTCACTTAAGGACTGACATCCCCCAAATTTTTGAGATTTGCGGAGAACTGCAGCCACCCCAGAATCAGGAATAAATAGACAGGGAAGGAAGGATTTTGCTTCATGCAGAGACATGGAAAAAATGAGGAAAACCAGGGAAGACTCACCCTTGCCATGATTCTTTGGAAGAAGAAAGAGACAAATGCAGGGAAATCATGATGTTGTAGCAGGTGAGGTGGGGGGAGGTGAAAGTGACATGGGATGAAAGTATCTCCATTGCTGGATGATATTACCCACAGGGGAACATCTTCAGTAATTAAATACTCCTTCCATGGTGAAACAGATTATTCACAAGTCAGACAAGCCATGGAGGAGAAGGGGAAGTTTTTAATTACTGAAAATCTCTGCCCCGCTGGTGATCATTGCCCTTCCACATAGTTACATTAACAGGATTTCAGCCATTTTGTTTTGTAACATTTGCTTATTTCTATTTCCAGTGCAAACCTGGTATGGCTCACTCTAAACTCTGCAATCTATGGCCACAAAAGGCTATATAAATTCTAAACAAAGAATACTCTAAGAGAATAATTTATACTAGAAAGAGTCTGCAGCATCTACAGGGTGAGCTGATAGAACTTGTTATAATGGAGTAATACAGCTATCTCTCCACTTTTTCTCATATATACTTCTGTTCTTTTGAAGATAATACAGCTATCTGCAGATATACAGCAGTTAGCTTTATTATCTTCAAAAGAACAGAAGTATATAGGAGAAAAAGTGGAGAGAATCAAGATTTAAACAAGAAATTGCAGCAAATGAAGAGATGCCATAAGACTAAAAACAGAATACAACTAGAAGAGCACAAATTTGTTTACAGCACTAGATAGGACTCTCAGTTGTATAAACCATTTTAAAGAAGAGAAAACAGAAAATGCTCCACAAAATAAATAAGAAAATGAGTGAAATACAAAATTAGTAAAGCAGAATCAGTTTTTGCAAATGCAGTAGCAAAACATCAGCAATAACTAATCTTCAGGAAAGGAAAATTTCCCTGTAAATACATCTCTTACATGCTTCTGGCACAACAGATGCCACTGATGGTATTTAAAACTGCATGGCATGCTGCAGTGTATGAGCATATGTTAAGGCCTTATGCTATAACTTTCATCAGTCAGATTCTGAACCAGAAGCATTAACCTGTTCCTGTCTGTCTTAGAGGTATATATATCAATGTATAAAAAATGAAACATTTTCTAAAATAGCATGTGCTGTGTGGGCTAAAGCATAAATTAAAACTAAGTGTAAAGAGTTTCCTGATTCCCAAAAGCAGTGTGACCACAACCACTATATCTAAATAAATTCCAGCCCACCTCCACTTCTGTAATTGTGCATTTTTGTGTGCTTATTTCCTAATAAGTTCGATCATATTTAAACACAAATCCCTGGTTTTATTCGGTCTGGTGGCTGTTTGGCTCATTGTTATTAGTGGATTGTTTTTGTTTTGCTTCAAATTTAATTGTGAACTACCCTGAATAAGCACATGGGATAGAAGGGCCATTATAAAAATGCTTCTACACTTTTTTAAAACAAGTGGAAACCTAATAAAAAGCTATATTCTAAAGAGCAACTCTTTGACAATGCAGATTCTGTTGTCCTTCCTTCATAACTGCAAAGTTTCTAAGCACTTTTTAATGCCAAAATGCTTTTGTACTGAGGGTGTTTAACATATTATACCTATCTTTTACATGCAACATGTATAATTTTCATAAATACGTGAAGCAGATAAGGTTGATGCTCCCTCCACTTTGTGTTTCTGTTCCATTATTCTGATTTAAACAGCTTCTTAAGGCTCACTAGACTTCATTTAAAGTTTGGACTAAATACAAGGAATCCAACTAAGCATGCCAATAAATAATTGTAGGATTTAGCCAGTTGAAAATGTATTTTAATTGTATTTTAATTGTTTTATCTTTTTATCTTTTTACTGTATTTAAATTGTTGTAAACCGCCCAGAGACCTTTGGGTAGTGTGGGTGGCATATAAATTAAATAAATAAATAAATAAATAAATAAATAAATAATCAATTCCAATTCCAGTAAACTAAAATTTAAAGAAATGGATTCTTTGCACAGACTAATTCTCATAGATGTAATTTTACTGAATTCCCAAATAATTCTTCACTCTTTTCAAATAAAAATATCCATATATTGTTTATTGAAAGAAACCACTTTATGCAAATCAGCATCTTTGCTAGTTCTTGGCTGTACCTGTCTGCTGAATGTATTCTGTACGTGCATCCAATAATCTTCAACTGGATCATAGCAATATATTGCCTTTGTGAGTCCTCCCGCAACATAAATGAGATTGTTTAGTGATACAGCCGTTATACATCTCTTTGCGATAGGGATTGTTGCACGGAGCAGCCAAGAATTAGTATCAGGATCATAGGACTGAACCTGAAAAGAAGAAGAAATAGTAAGTTCTAATAGTTGCTTTAACCAAATTAATACCATGACTGGAGACTCAGGTTCCTTGGATCTCACATGAATTCACTCATGGCTTGAGCAGAATGACAAATTGGCATGGCTGGTTGTAGTTTGTCTCAAAGGGGACTGGGGCTTACCAGTATTTGTATGTACACAACACTGCAAAAAGCATCTCTCTAAAAACTGCTTCTCTAAAAAAAAGAAATCCTTACACATTTACTTCCTTGCTGCAGCTTTGCTTCTGGAACAATTTTTCCAATTCTTAAAACTAACCTGAAGTCCTAATTAAAGACTTCATACTGGTAGCCTCTCCACAGGAAGTGCTGTAGCATGAACCTTGGCACTCTCTTGAAAAAATATCCAGGGGAAAAAAAATCCTCTCAGATAGAACAGAGAAGCATGTGAAAACACTGGGCAAGGAACTGATCTTATCTGACTGGTCCTGGATGCTGGGACAAACCCCAAACAATCAATGTAGAGCCAGATACTTTTACTTGAATAATGCAACATCTGGACAAACCAGAACATATAAAACGGTTGAAAAGTCAAAACTATTACCAGTGTAGTGCTGGTTATTGAAAAAACACACACCATACTTTCCTTCTTGCAACATCAACTAGAAACTGATTTTTTAAGGACAATGGATATATTTTGTCATCAAGTTGAACATGAGATGTAAACTCTGTCTCTGCTGCTAGGTAAAAAAACAAGCTCAAGAAAGTGAAACCCAGATCACCCAACTACTATATGGCATAATAAAGGAAGGTTTTTAGAGGGGGGCAAGGAAAACAAATAAATGTCAAAGAAAATTAATAAAATTACTCAACCTTATCAGAGCATGTGTTGTCATCAGGGCCTCCACCAATCACAAAGAGCTTGCCTACGCAGCTGGCAACTGCTGGAGAACTCACTGCTTCTTTAAGAGAAGCTACCTCTGTCCATCGATTGGAAAATGAGTCGTAACATTCCACACTGCTCAATCGGCTTTGCCCATCATATCCTCCAACCACATATACCTTTAAAAGTAAAATCAGCATGTTACCAGTATATGTTTATGCCTTGCTTATTTTAGCAAATATGCATGCACAAGTTATTCAAAGTCTGTCTTTTCAGTTGTGACCTGCTGTAGGTTAAATATAATTTACTTATATATGTAAACCAAAATTAAAAAATCTTCAGTTTGAGAAGAGTCATGACATCATTTCCTATCTACTTGAAAGAATGAAAATTGTAAATTATGACTCCTTTCTTAAGTTTCACCTTTTCTGCAGTTAAGATGACATACAGTCTCAAATTTTGTGGTTGCTTGTAAATATGGTGCTACATGCCCCCTGAACACCCTTGCTTAGATAGTGCCCTAGCAGTGAAGAGATGGGTTCATCTATGAAATCTGGTTTTACCAAATTTCTCATTTTCCTGCCTAAAATTTCATTTCAGTGCATTTTCACAAGCAACCTCATGTTGGTTAAAATCTGTTGTGTAATTATGCAAAGGACATAATTTTTAGATGCACATTGCCCTAAGTTAAGAAATCTCTGTAGGCATTACCTGTTTCACACCAAATTGCATAACTCAGTATGAACCAGATAATGTCTCTGGAGATTTCTTATGGCAATTCACTTCCAAAAATTACGCCTTTATGTAATTGTGCAATAAGGTTTCAGCCGTTAGGTATACTGTGTTGATCTACATCGTGCAGGTGCAAAAGCACAACTGAGAAAATGTATTACAGCAGTGAAAAAATTTGCTAGTAAAATGAGAAGAGGCAGATCAGTTTCCAAATCTTGTTATTTCACTTCTGCCATGTGGAGGAGATTGAGTATAACAAAGATCTCTTACTTTACCAAGGAGGACAGCCATCTTATGGCGCCACCTCCCTTTATTTAGAGAGGCAACTCGGATCCAGATATTAAGTTGAGAATTGTAAATCCACACATCACGACTGTTGATTCTTCCACCTTATTAAAAAAAAAAAGAACAGATTTCATTATTAAAGAAGGGGCATGTGCCACTGTGCCCAATCAAAACAGAATGTCTCATTTTGATACAAATATGCTACTGAAGATAAAATTCTCAAGATGCACAAATATGCAATACTTTCAGGAAAAAACACACACACAATACTTTCAAGAATTCTTAGTGAGCAATCAAAGTGATACCTTCTTACTCAAATCCCCTTTTCTGGATAAGTTCTCTACAGAATTTGGAATGTTATAGTTGCTTACCCAGTGTCTGCTGAAACATCCAATGGGAAAAATTGGGCATCTTTCCTGTAGAAGGATGTCTTTCACATGTATTTGGAACTTGCATATATCACCTCAGGGAAAATTATACAAGTTAACTCTTTTTATGTTACCCTAAAGTGGATAGCTATGTCACTTGGACATTTACCTTTCAATGCTCTTGAACCAGCACTTGAGCACACTTTGTTTCTCACAGAACTCACAAACTGACTTAAATAACAATAGCTGTATTCTGCCAGAAATCTCCATATAACACTTGTGCAGTGTAGCTTTTTTACCTGAAACAAGGATATCATTCCTCAAAGCACAAACTGCATACTCAGACTTTGTAAATTCAGGCAATTTTGCCAAGGATTTCCATTCCCCTGTCATGGGATCATAACATTCTGTATATGGCAAATTAAAACCTCCAACTCGTTCACAGCCTCCAACAACAACTATCACTTCAGAATAGCCAGTTGATCTAGTAAAAGAAAAACAAACATTGTCATAATCGAGAAACAAATCCAAGTATTTGTAAGTTACAGTATTTGAAAGGTGAAAGGTGATTGAAACCACAAATTCAAGAAAAATGTGAAACACAAAACATGTTTTGAAGGTTTCCTCAGTTTAAAAAAAGTAGGGAATAACTTTCAGTGACAACATTATTATTTCAGCAATGCTGTACACATTTATAAAGCATTGTCAATGAACCTGGAAAAAATATGTCTAATCTACGAGCACAAAACAGTTCTAACCTACACACACATATTAAAGAAAGTGACACTTGCTTTTGTTTAATTGGGGGGGGGGGACAGCCTCATTAGTCTATTGCAACAAAAGCAGTGAAGAGTCTTGTTTCAAAAGTAACAAATAGAGATGGGCACGAACTGCTGGTTCATCCTTTGGACAAACAGGTTTTTGGCAGTTCCCAGCTATGCCTCCTCCAGCGGTCGCCCACTCAGAGGCAAGACCCCAGCTTCCCTGCTCTGCCTCCTCCAGGTGCTGTCACTGAGTGGGCACCCACAGGAGGAAGCTGGGCTGGGAAGTGCCAAATACTTGTTCATCCAAAGGATGAACTGGCAAAAACGGCCAAATCGGTGGTTTGTGCCCACCTCTAAAACAACAGATTGTTAACCTTTCTTGACCAAAGTAACACATTCTATTTCCTATTGCTCTTACTATCTCAACATACAGGATTCTAAAAAGAGAAAAAAGTGAGCCATACTTTTATACAAATGATACAGAACAATCAATCAGTTTAATGCATTAACTGGTCAATTAGCA
Organism: Intellagama lesueurii; assembly: GCA_037013535.1. Taxonomy (NCBI): domain Eukaryota; kingdom Metazoa; phylum Chordata; class Lepidosauria; order Squamata; family Agamidae; genus Intellagama; species Intellagama lesueurii. The sequence goes on from JBAJHW010000003.1 coordinate 217,357,273, forward strand.
AAAAAGGCCTAAGCAAAAGTAATCTGCAGAATGAAGAATTTCCTTGGAATGGAACAGAAAAATAATTGATCATGCCCTCTCACCTCCGCGGTCTAGTTCTTGGTGACATCATTTCATTTCCAAGTACGTGGTACCTTCTTGCTTCATGCAGCAGCTGGTAACACTCAGGGGAATTCTGGATTAACTGGTCCACTTCTACCGTCTGAACAAAGTAATTCGGGTGTAACAAAGGTAACCTCACGTGTGTGAGCAGCTCCTGTAGCACTGAGCGTCTGATATCAACAGCTCTGTAAACCCAGCGCATGACTGCTTCAAAAACCATCTCCTCTTTACTGATTACAAGTTCATCACTGCAAATATAATCAATAAGTTCATCCTTTCCAAGCTCAAGAAATTCTTCATGCTGGGCCACATCTTCAAAATTCTGCAGGGCAAAATTTCTGCATTTGGTAAAGAGAGTTTTCAGAGAATGTGTGTCAGCAAAACGCTGGATTCCTAGACAGTTGCAAGGATCCAGCTGCTCTTCCAGGAATTTAGCACAAGCATCACGCAAAACACTTATCTGAAAGAGGCTTGATGTTTCAAAGAGATATTGCACATTATCTGTCGTGATTTTTACCTTGCCTGTATACACATATTGTAAAAAACAATCCATAGCTTCTGCAAAAATGCCATTGATTTCAACCAGCATCTCCCGGCTTTCTCTATGGTCATTGCAAAACATAGCTCTGAAGTAGCTACTGCAGGCAGAAAGAACAGCTCGATGACAGGGGAATTCTCTGCCTTCCACGCAGATTATGACATCTGTGAACAAGCGACTGTCACGAAATTCATTGAAGATCTGGAGTATGCTTTCAGCATGGGATGATCCAGATGAGAAATCAAAGAACTCATGGCCTGATAAGGACTTTGGGTCCATTTCAAAAACTTTACGCTTTGTCACTGGGGACTCCTGGGCCCGACTATCCCCTCTGTTCAATCTGCGACCCAGTATTAGTACCATTGTTACATCAACTGTTTATAATATCATGGAGAAACTATTGAAGGGTGTCTTCTTTTGAATGCTAAATGTAAAAATAAATATTTAAAAATCAGTCAAGACTGGAAATGCCATTATTTCATTATTATAATAACCAGGCATAATCTTCTAAATTTAAGGATCCAAGATGTTAAACACTGAGCAATATACAGTGTATGGACAATTGGACTGAAGTGATTCACAGTCAAAAGGGATGTTTTAAGGAACTTAGCACATAATACTAGCTAAGCGTATGATTCACAGTGGATCTTTCTCTCTTGCCATTAAAAAAAAAAACAACCCTTTAAAGCCAAATACCATTTAGCAATTCTTCTTCTTGATGTCGGTAAGATTATCTTGCAACCATAATTTAAATTTTAAGGTTTAGGATTTGTATTAGCTTTTCATTATTTATGTATTATTATTTTATTCAAGTGAGAGAACAATCCTAGCCCCAAATCCACTGGCTCAAAGGGATTTGGGAAAGGGAAAGGCCCCTCTGTTGACAGAAAGAAGCAACACTAATTGGGATGTGTCTGCTTTGGCAGTACCCAGAATGCTCACAAAGGTATCTCCACAGGAATCTTATTACTGCTGCTATCTCTATGAAGCAGGTCTGAGGCATTCTTGGATCCACTGATCCAAAGCCCCTCTCTTCCACTTAGAAGCCTCAGAATTGGGTACACTACCTATGACAGGCTATAAATGGTACAGATAACCACCTCTCTGAAGAAAGCAACGGAATGGAAAGAAAGACTAGCAGAAGGCCTTCCCTTCCCTAGCGGATAATGCTCCTCTAGCACTGGCCATGACCAGCATGAGCTGGCTGGGTTTTTAAAGTCAAGGACCATACATCATTTCATTTGCTAACCTTAGTTAGGATTGCCCTGCCCAACAGAAAAAGTTCTGAGGTTTCACCTGACACATATTTATCCAAAATTTCACACTTTAACTAGTGAAGCAGAGGTGAGTTGTAGTCATGAGATCAGCAGTGCTTCTGCTGCTTATTTTAAAACCCCAGAACTGTAGAAAACATAAAGACAGAAGACAATAGCAGTCAACAGAACCTAGCAAGTTTCTATTTCCTGTCCTAACTGAGGCTGTTAACTGCATCAGTGACCACTGGCAGCCATCCATTTGTGAGATGGAGGAGGGCAATAGGAAGAATAAAGTCCCTCTTATTCTGTTCCTCCCACTCCATTCAGTGTGAACTCCCTCAAAGCTCTCCTTATGCTCATTTATTAAATATACAGTCCTGTGCTTTGTGGAAATATCTAGCAGATAAAAATGGATATTCTTTCTCAATTTGAAACTGATGTACTCTTAGATGAATACAAATAGGATTCTAGTCTAACAAGTGTCTTTAAGTTGCCTCTTTGATTTAAATGGTACTTACGACTGCCTCACTTTCCTGAATTAAATACATATTTGATATCAGATAGAAAACACCAACTTTTAGAACAACTTAATCACTATTCTACACATGAAATACTGGTCTAGTATGAAATTCATTGGGGGATTGCAATGGTGAACCATTCTTGAACATCACATATACCTTAAAAACTGTATTAAGGCAGTAACGGAACAAGCATGTAACATATTAACAAATATAGTTTTACAGATTTAATTTATAATAACAGCAATACTTCAGTTTATATAGATTTTAGAACCAAGCATATCACAAATATTGTCTTAGAAATCCCTATACAATCTGACAGAAGCAGGCAGTTTATGATGCAGCCACACCCAATCTGAAACCTCAAAGTTTGTAGCTTAGAGGTACACCTGAATCAGGCCACCCACTTGGATGTGCAAGTACCTGCACTTTCCAAGGTTACCTTTTACAAAGTCCACCTGGTACATCAACTACACTGTTTCTGCACTAGTCACTCCCAGGATAGGCTGCTGAAACATACTTTATATGAAGCTGCATTTGAAGATTTTGGAAATTCTGGTTGATCAAGAATGTGGTTGCCAGTTTCATCTGAGGCCAGCATGTCAGACTGTATCATGTTGATTCTCCTCTCCTTTCACTAATTGAGTCTAGAAGCAAACTGGCAATTAAAGGTACTTGTGATTTTTAAATCCTTAAAGAACCTTGAACTGGAATATCTAAGTATTGTTTCCTTCCATACAAACCTAAGAGCTTGCTTCTGAGGCTTTTCCCTCTGTTGTCCCAGCAAAATACATGCAGCAAGTCAGACTGATATTCCATGTCTTCCCCATGACTGTTTTTCTCCAATAAATCTAAATCTCCCTTGTCACCTCCTTTCCAATGGGCTCTGAAAACTATTTGATCCACTGGGCTTTCTTGAAGAGTACATTCAATGTGTTTTTCTTCTAGTGCTTTTAAAAAATTACAACGATTGCTTTACTGTATGTTAGAACATGTTTTATTGCAATTGTCAGCTACTTTGGGTACAGTTTGATATAGAAATATGGGATATTTTAAAAGAATAAATTAAGATATTTAATAAGTGAAGAATAAAGATTTGATGAATATCCTTTGATTTGTGCTGAGCAGGGGTTGGACTTGATGGCCTTATAGGTCCCTTTCAACTTCATTATTCTATGAAGGAGTTACAATACAGCAGTTGAAGTGGTATGGGAGAGTGAAAGTTGGTTTCCTGAAGTGAGTTCATAGTTAAGATAATATTTTGTTTCCTGGTTCACAGCCCTCTTTTACCACTATCTGTAACACCATTTGATCTTGTCTGAAAAAAGTCTGCAGTAGATAAAAATGTATTACAGCTAGTATGTACTTAGAAAAAGTATGTTACACTGTAATGATTAACCTGAGATTATGCAAATAAACAGAAAGAAATAACCCAATAATATTTACTTCCCTCAGGTCTAAGTATAGTTTCTCATATGTACCTTATGCTATTTTTACATTATTGCCAATTATTTTATTCAGGCCCATGTGCCCCTCATAACTCCTTGTGAGAAGCCTCTGTGTTTGTTTCTTGTATTATGTTGTGCCAGGCAAATTTATATAATATAAAATAATCAATTACAAATCACATATTAGGTCAACTTGGATTTGTAGTTTACTATAAACTCAAATTCTAGATATAAAATGAGCAAATTATTAGGTATTGAAGTATCAGCCAACATGGTGTAGTGAGTAGTATGGAAACAAGACTCAGGTGCCTTAACGACTCCTCAAATCCATGTTCAGTGACGGAAACTTATTGGGGAATTGCAAAGGTAAACTACTTCTTGAACATCTCACATACCTTACTGCAGAGCTGGAAGGGCAGAAAAGGGTTCCAAAATAATCTTGGCCAGATGTTGAGGCCAGACTCTCTTAAAGTTCCAAAATAGCAACTGTAGCCTTAGAGAATCAGTAGAATTGAGTAAAGTGCTGTCGTGCCATATTGCTTTATTTTGGGAGTACAAGTTTCACATTTGACTGGCTTTTAATAGCTGAATTTATAACTGAAAATTTGTTGTAAGTAAATATTATTTTGATTTATTCCCTTATCTGTGTCTGAAAACTTAAAACTCTACTATCCAATTATTGTCACTTTCAACTCGTTCATCACCCCAATCTAAATGCTTTCCTTACTGGAAGAGACTTTGGAAACAAAACAATATAGTTCTCTAAAGAGAGCAGAGACGGGATCAGATTGGCTTCAGCCCTTACCCAAATATAGGACAAGGCAAACAGGGCTGAAGGCCATTTTCCACTATCTTCTGCAAATTCTCTACAGGTCAAATGTATGGATCAGATTTTTGTTACAAGAAATGTCGCGTTCGTTGCAACGTTTCACACCGGTTTCTCTTCCAAGATTTGCCCCTCGTGATTCTAGCGGGGAGGAGGCCTCAGGAGCCCGGACTGCGGGAGCCGTTTCTAGGGCCACCGGTTCCTTTTAGCTGAGATGCTCCCCGAGAGGGACGAAAGGGGCTTGCTTCCTCATTAACCATGGGTGGGGGGGGGGGCGTCGTGCGGCGAGAGACAGAGAAACCGTTTCAAGGGCACGCAAGCTCGCGACTGGAAATAACTAACGGCCCAGCAGGCGTTACTTGAAAGGCGCCTACGGCAACACGCCCGCCTTCTCGTTCCAACTCCCAGGTGAGCGCCATCGCTAGGCGTTACACAACCGGCCTCAACTCGAACCCGAGCAACTGCTCGGCCCCGCGCGCGCACGAGCGCATCCTCCAGTTCACCTTCACCCTGAACGAGCCTCGGGACAAGCTCCGCCCCCTCGCATTTTTTTTGTCCAATTAGAGAACGCAAATCCTCCAACTCTTTCGCTCCCTCCCCCTCCCCTCCTCGGGCTGATGTGTGGATCCAATCCGCTTCTACCTTTCCCACCCTCTTCTCCCGTTGTCAAGAGAAGCAAGGGAACAAACTATCAAACAAGGAAACGCGGGGGGGGGGGGAAGAGGCAACGTCTATAGGTTCCTGCGTGTCCTTATCCCTCTCCCCACACTTCCTGGGCCGCTCCACTCAAACCGCCGGGGTAGTCATTTCCATTTCCTCCCGAAGGCTAGGATGTTTTAACGGTTCCTTGCGCAACCCTCCCTCTCCCCTCTGGAAAAATGGACTGGTCCAGAGACCACAGCAGCCGACTCGGTTCTGAGCGGCAGCTGCCGGGAGGGGGAAGGGCCATCTCGCCACCAGGACTTTCTCCCCAGAGGAAGCGAAGGGGGGGCAGTGTGGGTAGCTCCAAACCTCTCGCCCTCCGACGGCCGACCTGTCACAGAGCCTAAAAGAGCCAGATTTCAAAAAGACTGCCCCACCATAAAAATTTAGGTCCCCCTTTCCAAAAAACAGAATGGAAACCTTTCCAAATATTGGTAAAAATCAATCCAGATTTGGCAACAAGTCTCTGACCGATGCAGGTTTTCAGAAAGAGCCCAAACAACCGCGTCTGATAAGTACTGTATATGAAACAGATATCTTCTTAAGCGAGCGGGCAGATCGAGTTCCCCGCTGGATTTCTGTGCTTGACCAAACGTCTTTTAAGCCAACAGAAGGTCCAAAAATCTAACCAGCCGAAAGCGGGGTAGGCGATGCTGCTCTCCCCCCCCCCCCCCAGCCCGTCAACACTGCAATTCCGGTATTTACGTGTCTTAAAGAACCGATGCAGAAAACACGCTCGCCTCCCACCCTCGCCACGCACACGGTTTTCCAGCTCCAGATGGAACTCCCTTTCCTCTCCCGGGGCACCAACGAGGCCCTCCAAAATACTAACGGGGTTTACAGAGATGTGTGGACGTGCGGCTTCCTACTCGCTAAAAGGGCAAAGAAGGAAATTACGCCTCGAAGGTATAATTAGTTCGCTCTCACTGCCCAGCCGGCAAAACAACAGCCAGGCAGTGCAATACCTACGGAAATGTCTCTCTTGAAATCTGGAGATTCCAAGCAACTCGACTGCAAGCAGAAAAAGAAGCCAGACACGTTTTAAAACTTCGCCGAAATTCATTCGACAAGAAAGCGGCCGAAAAAACCGAGGTGATGGGCGGGGGAAACGGTTAGGACCGCAGTTCCTCTCCTTGTAGTTATTATTACCTACTGCGTTACCATGAGCAAGGTACTCGAACTCGTCCCCACTAAGGCCGTTACCGTTGTTTTGCACTTCGACATGCTCAACTCAAAACAAAAAGAAGGGTCGCGCCGGTCACCGACCCAATTACATTTTTGGCCTCAGGAGCTGGCTTCAGCCGAGACGTTACCTGTGAGTCGCTATTTGCCGCAGATTAGAAGAAGGCGAGCAACGCTACCCCGTCTTTGCTCAGTTCGCTCGCTCTTTTTGTCTGTTTCAAGTTCGAGCTCAACTCACAACAAAGGAGACCCCGAAACATGTGACCCTCCAGAGCCAAAACACATGATGTCACGCAATATGAGCCAATCAGAGAAGGGCCGACTGCAAAAGCTCTTGGGAGATGTAGTTCCATGGGACCAAGCGATGTGTGCGCCGCAGAGCCGGGTATCAGTTTACGTGCCCATTTTAGTCCGGGGTCAAGCCGATGGTGGTGTGTGTGACTCGGTGTGAAAAAAGGATGAGCGGAGCTGCAAAGTTTTAAAGCAGACTATACAGATCTATGGCAGCCACCATCACTTACCAAGATAATAGTTTATCCTACCAACGAACAAATTATAGCAAAATTATTCCGCATTTAATAATTACTGGTACCAATTAGAGGAAAACGTCATATCTATGCCGTTTTTTTTGCTAAAGGTATATCTCACTTTCCTGCGGCAAAATGCATTCTAAAAAATTTTTAGGTGACAAAGATGGGAAGAAAGTGCAAATTTGAGGCTTTAATGGAAACTCGAGAAGTAAAGGGATAAGCTTCCCAGACGTGATCATAATCTAATCAACACAGAGATCGTTATCCTATAACAAGAGGTGCTGTCTGGGGACTTTCTTCAAAGCAGCTGCAACATGTTAGTGTGACTTCTCACGTGAATCTTTCCAGTCATGTGGAAAGTTTCTGCACCCGCGCCAGGTATTCGTGGAGGTAGCAAGCAGAGGCATGGAAACTCTCCAGCCGCTTCAGATCTATGTGGCAAACTGTATTAGGTTTTATGGCAGCAGACTGTTACTTCATAGGCATCCCAGGATGTAATAAAGCTGGTTTAGCTGCAGTACAGATCCTAGCAGATCTTCCCCCACCTTTCTGCTGCTGTTAATACAGTGAAAGTAACGAATCCATGGTGCCATCCTCACTCTTATATAGCTAGCTTTCTTGGCTACAGATCGCAGAATCCTCCACCTAGCATGAGTCCTCATCAGGTTAAAACACCGGCAGCTTCCCCACAAGGCTTCTTATCTTGTAGTGACCCTGCCTCCTTCACATAATTTTAAGGGTGTCCAGATGCAAATGTCTTTCCTTTGTAACCATGTAATGTTTTTCCGTGTTGTCTTCTGCTTTTTTAAAAAATATACATCAGTGACACATTCCTTACTTACGCATTCTACATGGGGGTACCTCTGGAAAGTGTTCAGAGACTTCAGTGAGTCCAAAACATGGCAGTCAGATTGCTAACTGGGGCTGGTCACAGAGATCACATTACCCTTGTTACAGCAGCTCCACTGGCTGCCGATCCATTTCCAGGCACAATTCAAAGTGCTGGTTCTAATTTATAAAGCCATAAACGGCTTGGGTCCAAGCTATTTCAAGGACTGTATCTTCCTATATAAACATGTGAGGGTGCTAATATTCTTTCTTTCATTCTTGTCATCTTCACAGATATGTTTGGTATAGACATTGGAGAGGGCCTTCTTTGTCATTGCTCCCAGACTTTGGAACTCCCCTCCACTGGAGGCCAGGCTGGCCCCATCTTTGCTGTCCTTCCGCAAGCAGGCAAAAACCTTTCTCTTCAGACAAGCTTTCCCTTAGTGACTGGCTGCCTGAATAGGTTTTTAAATGCATTATTACAACTTACTGTTTTGAATGTGTTTTTGGTGTTGCTTTTATTTACTGTTTTTTAGTGTGGCATTTGTTGGATCCTTTTTAGCATGTATACTGTATGCTTACATTTTTTTTAGCTTTAAATATTGTCTTTCAGTGATGTAAGCCGCTCTGGGTCCTTTTTAAGGAGAAAGGTGACATAAAAATATTTTAAATAAATTAATAAATAAATTTCTGCATCTCCCTGCAACTATCTCGGCTTTGCATTGAGAACACTGTCATTTCACACTTGGGAAACATTGCATCCTATACAGTAACTGTTACCCTTTAATTGATTATTGTACCATATTAGAGTTTACATCTATCAGCATGAACCTAAATTGAGGAATGAAAATCTTGGGTGGTCAGTTTTGTTTTGTTTTTAATTTCCAGGCTGTGTTAGCTGTGTTATAGCAAAAGCAACAAAGGGTTGTGTGCCACCTTAAAAAACCCAACACACTTTATTTGGCATAATTGTTTGTGCATTTTAATTGTACAAGGATAGTCAGTACAGGCTTCTTAAATGAAATACTGTTGAGATTTAAAAACTGGTGTATAGTGAGGAAGAATACTTATTAGTTCCAAGGTGATTGCCAGTTATTGCCATAGAAAACTCGAATAAAGTTGATATTCATTTTTGCTGTATGCGCTCAAGCTGTTTTGCTGAAGAGACTTAATGTAACCCAGAGATGCTGCTCTCATGTTGGTCAAGGATATCTGGATAGGTTACACTGCAAAACCATGATTTTAGAATATTTAGCCTTTGAAATTGATTATAAGATGTACATTTTCAAAGGTGTCTTAAAGTCTTCAGTTGGCATACTAAAACTGCTTGAAATATGCAAGATTAAAAGAAAACACAACTCCTTGACTGGTTTTGCTTGTGTTAACAGGATGAGAAAGTGCAAGACTTCCTGTTATGTGTGTGTGACAGCTGTAGATAAGTGGGGAGGCCCAAACAGGAAACCCGCCTTGCTTCTGCAGCGTGACTTGTCTGAAGCTCAGGAAGCATCTTATATTGAAGTATTAATGCCATGATATGCTGCCGCTGTTGCTGCTGCTGACCAAAACATGGGAGACATGGTGAAGGAGAACCTGGAGGAGGAATCTCAGTTGGCTTTGGAAAATGAAGGTTCCAAGAACATAGGAGAGCTTGTGGAAGTCTCGAACAATGAAAGGGTTAAATTCGATGACACTGGCCTATCCATGGTGCTGCAAAATGGCTTGGAGAACCTCCGGCTTGAAAACTCTCTCACAGACGTTACCTTGTGTGTGGATGGCATGAATTTTTCCTGCCATCGTGTGGTCCTTGCAGCAGCAAGCAATTACTTTAGGTAAGGGTGATACTTAAGCTAAAATACTTTTCTATTGGGATGCAGAAAGACAATAACTGAAACTGAGGCAGGTGAGATGGAAAAGTAAATATTCTGAACACTTGGTCTTACTTTCCTTATGCCCTACATGCTGCCCTGAGACAGGCCAATTTTGCTGTTTAATTATTATAAAATTAAATGTTATAACTGTCATACCATCCATGTTCTAGGGCCATAGAGACATTAGGTAAGAATGCTAGGTAGCTTAATTTGTTTCTGTATGAAAGCTGGATAATAATGGTTTCCCAAACACCTTCTTTGTCAAAGACAATATGTTGAAAAAGGAGTCAAAAAAGGAGAAAGAAATGTGTCTAGCTTCCTATTTTTTATTTTATTTTAAAAAGGTGATCCGATAAAGTCTTTCATAGGTGCTGCCAAAATCAGGTCAGTGGCACAGTTTCTGCCAGGAGAAATCTTTTCATCTATGATTGACATGCAAAACTGAAAGTTACCAAAAGATGGCAAACTGTGAACTTTATGGGTAAGCATTCCTGCGATCTATGTCAAACACCTGTAAAGATGTTTGTGCAATCAATCATTTGTCTGGTCAAGACGGTTAGCACCCTGTTAAATAAACACAATTTTTTGCATGCTACCTGCTCCTCTTGTTTAGAGGGATGCTTTATATTGCCTTTTATCCATATACCCCACAGCTGCCTTAAGAGATACTGTAGTTTCATGATTCCAGCAGCAAACCAGGGCTTAGACTTGATGACTTCTAAGACCAGTTCTGAATGTAGTGGTCTATGATTCCAAAACAGAAAAATCTAGAAGGGAGATTTTTTGTTCTGTATCTTAGAAAAACATACAGTATAGAAAGCATCAGTTTTGGTTACCAATACCTACAAAATCAAGTTTTTCCCCCCAGAAAAAAGGGAGGGGTGGGTGAGTTCCGAGTCACGAGTTGAGTCCGAGTCATTGAACCCTCCCTCCAAGTCAAGTCTGAGCCAAACTTTTGATGCGACTTAAGTCTGACTTGACAGTGACTCCCGTGACTCCAGTCCCCACCCCTGGTGTACTGTATGTTTTATTTAGATCTAGATGTATATATGTGTGTATATATATCAAAACAAACACTCTCATATTGATTCAATTTTTCATTTACTCCAGAAGGAGTTATTGTTTGTGGAGGAAGAAATTTGATAAGCCTTTCTCTGGGTCAATTCAATGAGTGTATCCTGTCCTTTATGTACATGGACCTGCTCTACCACTAGGAACCTCTATAAATGTGTTCTAAAAATGAGTTGTTATAGCAGCCTCTAGGTCTTATTTCTAATTTTTGTGTTCTCCAGTTTGTTGCCGTAGGGCTGTTCTGGTTCATCACACCTACATCAGAGGACATAAGCACAAAATTAAATATATCTGCTTAACTGACAGACTTAGTGGTACCTGATGTACATGTGTGCACGATTAACCAATAAATAAATAAAAGTTTATTTTATTTAAAACTATTAAGTTTACTTATATGCAAATACATGAAAAGGGGTATAATTAAGGGGTATAATTATAGTTAAGACTTGTTTGATTGGGTAACTTCCAAAATGGATGTGCATGCCCTATAAGCAAAAGCTCATGGAGTTTTGGGTGTATTTACTCAAGACAAAACATGATTAAGAGGCAGTAAGTTAACAAAATATTTGAAATTGGTAACATCACTCATTTCTTTCTCTATGTCTAATAAGTAATATTTACTCATTACTTTCATTATTTTTGATGACTAAAACGCTTCATGCGCTATTTTGAGGGAATTTCCAACTCCCTCTCCCAAATAGTTTCAGGCCATTGTCTTATTTTTTTTAATGGTACAGTTTGCTTAACAGCGGAATAGACTGTCTCCATATTTTGTCACATTTTGGTCAGCTTTCAAAATATATCTATTTCAGCAGGCCTTTAATGCACTAATTAGTTGTTTTGATGCTGCATTTTGTGTCATTTGCAATCTGAAAATACATAGCATGAGATACAATAGCCCACAGTTATACACACAAGGACTAGCAAAGTGAATTAATAGCCAGGGACAGCCCCTTGTCTGAACAAAAGGAGTGCTTCACCCCAAGGTTTTGAGGTGAGGTGGCCCCTGCTTGAACCATAAGCTACCTGTTAAAAGCATTTTTTTAACAATAGAATGTTCACACCAATAAGATGCTGCATTTTAATATAGGTATGCTGAGCTGAGATGGTGTTGTCTGTTTTACAGATCACTTTGAGGATTTAAATGTTTCCGTTGATCGTTTTTACTTTAAAATTTTGTTTTCATCTGATCTACACTGTCAGCCAATTCAAAGATTTTAAAATAGAAAGCCAGGAAAAATACATTATACCTCTCTGTATGTGAACGTATTTCATAGTCAGTACTAATGGTATTGTTTCCAGACCCTATTTGAGAAAGACAGGTCTTTCTAGATTTGCTGTAACAAATAACCTCCTTTTTCTCCTTCAGGGCAATGTTTTGCAATGATTTAAAAGAAAAATATGAAGAAAAAATAGTAATTAAGGGAGTTGATGCAGAAACAATGCAGATTCTGTTGGATTACACGTACACAAGCAAAGTGCTGATCACTAAGGAAAATGTGCAGAAAGTCTTGGAAGCCGCCAGCCTCTTTCAGGTTAGTGAATGCTTCTAGCACATGGAAAAATACATAAGACCAGTTCACACACAACATTAAGCCATGGACCAGAGCTTGGAAAATTAAAAAGTTATGACTCACCAGTGCAGTTCGAAGCCAGCTCTAGAGTTAAACAAAAAAGGTTAGTTACTATTATAGTAACTCTTTTTCATTTCTAAAAAAAAATCTATAACATTTGCTTTTAATTATTTAAGAAAAAAATCACCAGAATGCTACAGAGCATTGGCCTGTGGTACAAAATATTCTTTTCTGTCAATGCCGTCTTGTAACATCAACATCCACAAGACAACATGAGGCAGCATCAGAAGTGCAGCATGGCTCAGAGCTTGAACCATGCGATATTTCTCCTCCACCACTTAGTAACCTCCGCTACCCATCAATGAAACAGGCAACTTTTAAAGTTAAAATTAAACCACAAGTGGGATGAAAATACCTCACATTTGGAATCTGTTCGAATCGTAATGTAATGTAAGGATACCTTTATTATTGAATAGAGGTATTAATTGCAAGTAACTATGTGAAACTCTATCTCCAAGCTCTGCCATGGACCAAATGGACTTGGTTTCTGAACCAAATGCTTCTGATTGCTACTTGTAATTTTAGTGCAAGTGTGACCAATTGGTAGGTGTTTAGTTAGATTTTGGCTAGTCTAAATTTTAGTAGAAAATTCTTCACCCTGGCTGCCGCATGGATTCTTAAGATTTTATTCAATTAATGCAACATTCATGTCAGTTTCAGAAACGAGATGCAATGTAAATCTCGACATACTTGAAGAGAAGAACCCGCCTCCTGTTGACTAGGACAGGACTTACTTGCAAATAAGTATACACAGCATTACGCCCTCAACTGTTTCCTGCATTTTCCACATCCAGAGCCATCTTCAAATGTGAGGGGGCTGGACATGTTATTCACCCCTTGGTCCCATTGCCCATGCCAGTCCCACCCCTGTTGGCAGGCAGACTGCCTGCTAGCTTGTGATGTGCCTTTCTGCTGTGTTGTGGTGAAGCCAGGGATATTATGGTTGAAGCCCCAGGACTTTCTAGGTAACAGTGACTGTGATATTATCTGCCATCTGCCTCAAGCTTCCCTGTTTACCTTGGGATTAGATGCAGTTCTTATGGTAGCAAGGAGATAAATGGATTTTCCCATGAACAGTTTATTGTTGCAAGCTGTCCCTGTTGTATTGTGAAGTATTTGAAGGTTGTTTGTTCTTGAATGAGCAACTGTGGGTCGCTTTGATACCGATTCCTCTGAACCCTCCTTCAGTTGTGCCCACAAATAACATTCTCCTTTTTGCAAACATCTTTTTTTATTCAACATTAAGGGGGGTTGCACCACCACCACCTCTAATGGCTCTTCTAATTGGGATAACAGTTCAAATTTATTTACAAGAGGTACATCCAACACACTCTTTATGTCAGGTTTTAGTGACATTTCGCTCCAGTAATTTACAGGTTGTTCCAAGAATGCAGGTGGGAGTGTTGATGTGCATTTGCCAAAACATGGGTGTTGATCCCATGAATTCTTTCTCACTCATTATTTGGGGATAATACCTGTTGTCATACTGTATTTCCTTCCTTCCTTCCTTCCTTCCTTCCTTCCTTCCTTCCTTCCTTCCTTCCTTCCTTCCTTCCTTCCTTCCTTCCTTCCATGTACCTTGGCTATCTTGGACCCATGGTTTCTCAATAGCTTATCTCTCTAACTTCTTTGTAATCCTTTCCTCCTTTTCACCCCAGTATGAGGGTTTAACCACTGGCTTCTTATTGCGTACCTTCTCTACTTCTTTCTTTGGTAATATAAATGCTACCCATCCACCCATCCACAGATCCTCTAAAGCTATTGTATCCTTCCCATCCTTCTCCTTTCTCTCATCATATTCCCCCTTTTGACTGTTTTCTGTCCCTCTGCCTCTCTATTTTCCTGGTCTTTTCCATCTCTCATTTCTATGGTTCATTTACTATTCCAGCCTGTTTTCCCACTATTTCCCAGTATTCTGTGGTTGTGATCTCTTCTTGTCCTTCTTTCCCTTCAGGGCTGCAAGCCCTAGTATCATAGTCTATGTCCAGTTCCAACATTCCCATATCCATTGGGAAACTGCACATCATTAATCCCATGGTGATCATTGAGGAGGCTGGCGGTTCACCTCTGGGAAGACCTACAGTCTTGCCATCCATCTCACAGCAACTAAGAGTCAATAGCTTTACAAACGGCCTGTTCATTACTTATTAATATCAACTGATGCAGCTGCCTGCATTTTTGGATTCTCCTGTAAGAAGGGATAGCTATGGGGACTGTCATGAGCACGTGCACTTCCAAATTTACTGACTGATTGGAATCCAACTCCTGCATGTAAGGGATCACAATCACAGCTCTCTGAATAATACTGCTCCTGCCTCAAAACGTTTCTGTTGGGGTGAGAACAGTTCTGTTAAGAGGGTTCGGCAGACAGGCAGACTGTTCAGCAGCAATGATGACCAGAGCATTAGATCTACATGTGTACCTTCCTTACTGCTGCCATTTTGATTCTGTCTGCTCTGTGTTGATGGGGCTGATGTAATTGGGACCAACTAGAATATCACAAAGTAACAAGTAAGCTTTCGAAACCTTGAGCTCATTTTTGAGTTTACCTGCAACTGTGTGGTGTTCTTAAGAGGTTTCAGTTAAAATTATGACAGTCCTGTTGTTTTGGGATATTGTCTTGTCCTGTTTTGTTTTAGGTGTTTATTTTATTTTACAGTTGAATACAACAGGTCCTTACAATTTTTGTCCCATTAAGTAGTAGTTCCTATTTTGAAGGACTAGAATCCCCATGTGTCAGATATAGCAGGGTGTCAATAGGTGATGAGGATGATATACATAGAGCACTTTAAACCTTCGTTTCGTTAACCATTGGCACACATGTTTCTTTAAAAACAGGAACTGAGTGGTTTAAAGGCAAAGTCTGTTATCTTTCAGTTTTCATAAGTCACCTAAATGTGTCAACAACAGGACACGGCTCTGAGCACAAGATTCTGCTGTAAATACTTTAATAATCTACAAACTCTCTAAAACTGTGTTTCTGGTTTTTCACTTCTCTCTTTTCTCATTAATTACTTTTTAAAAACCATGCTGTGCTTTAGTCAGTTCTGAAGGGAGGTGTTGTAAAAACACCAAACTGTTGAGGGGATTCCTCTACACTCTGGGGAAAAACTGCTCAGCTACTGTTATTTCTCACAACCTTTCTCACCTGGGCACCCTGTAATATGTTATACCACAACTCCCCACCATCTACAGTCACAGTCGTTGGCCATGCTGCCTAGGGTTGATGAGATCTGTAGTCATCATATCTGAATGGCACCCAGTTGGGGAACATAATCCAATGTATTTAGATGAACAGTTAAGAAAGAATTGAAAACCAAGCTGTGATATCTCTAAGTGCTGAATGTTAGATCTTTCTAGGTCAGACTGATCTCCCTCAATGCTTAATATTATTAGCTTTTCACTCCTGAGTTTAAAGGCTGAATGATATGTGCTCCCAAATGGAAAAGAAAGAGCACTCAGCTTAAAAAGACAGGAT
This sequence comes from Intellagama lesueurii, assembly GCA_037013535.1. Classification (NCBI taxonomy): domain Eukaryota; kingdom Metazoa; phylum Chordata; class Lepidosauria; order Squamata; family Agamidae; genus Intellagama; species Intellagama lesueurii. The sequence continues at coordinate 217,373,254 of JBAJHW010000003.1, forward strand.
TTAAAGTACTGCCAGACAAGGTTTTTAATATGGAGTTGCTGTGTCTCATTCATTGGGGGGCAGAAGGCATCAAGATCTAGCCATTTTCTACTTGCAATATTTATGTGTTTTCCCACCACTTCTTCCATGCTTTCCACTCCCTATAGGCAGTTCATAAAAGAAGAAAGATAGAATAGCTGCACAGAACTGTTTGACTGGAAATGTTAGGAGATTATCTGACAGCCTGAGTCTCAGCGTCAAAACCGATGACCTGGCAACCTTGAGCACAATAGCATAGAAGGCATAACACAAGCCAGAACGATGTGATATTCCATGTCCACCATTTAGTGAGGCCACTCCCCTGTAACTATGAAATTAATGGTGACTTTTAAAAGTTACTGTTAAATACAGAAAGAATGAGTCTGTTCCCAAGTTATATTTATAATGTAATTTAGTTACCTGTTAGTTATTGGGGAAAGGAATTAATTATAAGTAACCTGTTATTCTATGTGGTTAATGGGTTACTTGCAATTAATTCCTTTCCCTTGACTCCTGTTTCAGTTTCCATTGGAATCCTTACTTTTTAGTGCCTGCTGTTGTCACTTTGCCTCCAATAGCATTAGACTATCCATTTGTCTTTTGTCCTTGTATTGTTGTTTTGTTTTGAGGGAGATACAGATATATTTGCATTAGAGCCATGTCTATGAACAGAAAAGTTCTCACCATGTACTGCTTCCTCATCAGTTGTCATCCCAGTCAAACAGACAGTCTTGAAATGTAACTATGTAACCCAACCAAATGGATTTATGTAGCGGTATTCTTTCACATTGCAGCAATGTGGAAGAGTAATTTTCAAGGCAAGAGGCCATTCTTTCACTTTTCCCTGTACATCACTGGCTGTATCTGAAGATGTTTATCATGCTTGTAACCTTCCAGTGTACAAACCAGTAAGCTGCATCTTTTGCTGTTATGAGCTTGTTAACTTCTGAGAGAGAGAAATGTTCCAAGCTGATAACTGTCAGTGGATTTAGAAGATGTCTTCTGTCAAGTGGTGAAAGATGTCCACTTGTGATAGCACATAGTTTGTCTCAGTGGCATAGTTTGTATGTGGTGTGTTTTGTTTTGTGATTGATCATTGGAAGTAATACGTGCTTAATTTGCAAATCTGATTGCTGAAGCAAATAACTATAACATGGCATAAAATGACATTGTATTGTGATTATGCCAGTATGAATCTTTAGAATTGTGATACTGCATACATTAGCATAATATAAAATAGGCTGCCTGTCTTGTGGAGGAGATCAGAGGCAACTGCTCAACTAACCTGGCAATACATAATAAAAATGACATTTGAACATTTCACACCAAGCAGCACCACTGACTGCTTCCTTATTTTCTGAAGAGTTTTCAAAGGCTGTAAAATCCATAAAGGCATGTGTACATATAACTTTTATGTGCTTCATCTTATACTTGCAGTTTTTGCGGATGGTAGATGCTTGCTCCAACTTCCTCATTGAAGCTCTTCAGCCGGAAAACTGTGTTGGAATTTTGCGATTGGCTGATACCCATTCACTTGATAAACTGAAGCAGCAGGTCAAGAACTACATTATTCAGAATTTTACCCAAGTGCTGAACTATGACGAATTCTTAGAGTTGCCTGCAGACGTCTTGTATTGCATGCTGAAGAGTGATGACCTCTGTGTCACTGAAGAAGCTCAAGTGTTTGAGACAGTTGTCAACTGGGTACATTTCAAAATGGCAGAAAGACTCCCTCTCTTGCCTTATGTTCTTGAGGGTGTCCGGTTGCCCCTTCTGGACCCTTGGTATTTTGTGGAGACTGTAGAAGCCAATTCACTCATCAGGCAGTGCCCTGATGTTTTCCCTCTCCTTCAAGAAGCCAGAATGTACCATTTGTCAGGGAATGAGGTGAGTTTTAAAACACTAAGAATATTAAGAGAGAATACTTCCATTAGTCACTTCACTTCTTCACAGCTATTTGTTCCGCAGTCAGTTTTCTGCTGCTATCCTGTTTCCTACATGTGGCAGATTGTCATTCTAACTTGGGGGCAACTTAATTTCCTAAATAGCCTTGGGTTCCTTCAAGCTCTGTGGTAAAAATCCCCAGCGAGTTGGTGGTTTTTTTTTCTGTAGGAAAACCAATAGATAGTCTTATGGCAATGCAAACAGAAGTGCACGTCATCACATGGCTTTCATTGTTCAGTGTCCAATAATTTTTGAAAGTATATCATAGGTATATGGCCCTGTTCCAGTGTTATACTATTTACTTTAAGTTAACATGTGTGGAGGGAAGCAACTGGCCTCCCCACCACCCAATCTTTGCTTTCCATGTGTGGAGAGCTACATTCTGAAAAGAGTCTCTTCTATGCAGAACTCCTCTGCATGTGGAGCTGTCACTCTCTACAAGAGAAGGAAGACAATGTGGGGTAGGGTTAGCACACTCCTCTTGTGCTGATGTCTATAGTGAAGGCCCAGAAGGTGGAGCACGAAGGATAGCTCTCAGTGAATAGTTTCCTCTAACAAGTTCTGGAAATCAACTGTCACATTTTATACTCCTGAACCAAGATTACTGCTACCACCCTTCATCCTGTGTCATAATGCTCTCCTTCTCATGTGGTAACTTAAAGCAGGTAACATAATACCTTCCTGGGGCTATATATGCTCACATACACAAACACAAATGTGGACAACACTTCACAGAACATGCATGGAATATAGAAGATTACATTACTGTATCAGACTTCTGGTCCGTATGGCACTGTATTGTTAACACTGACTGGCAGAGGCTCTCCAGATTTCAGACAGGATTCTTTCTTTAGTCTTTCCTGGAGATCGCTAGTATTTGTGGGTGATCTTCCATCAAAGCACTAGTCCAGCTTAGCTCCCTGATTCTGATTAGTTTTTAGCATGAGATCAAGTGAGGTGTGGTATGATGGTTCATGCACCTGTTGAGGTGGATATTAATCCGTGAGAGGCTCTAGAGTTCTACAAGACTCTGTTATTGTTTTTCAGGTATGATTCCAATTTAAATAAATGGGACTTAGGTTGCAACCCTCCCCCCCTTCGTTTTGTTAGGATATATTTGGGGACCGAAAGAAGCAGTATGTTTTAGATAGAGATTTGGGAGCTTTTATTGGAAAAGTAAGGTTCGAGATATGTTATTGGTAGTAGCTTGATTGTAAATGATGAAAGTATGCTGAAGAATCAAGAAACATGAGAATACAAAAAGAAAAAGGTATTTCATACTACTTTATTTTCCCTAGTAAAAAGTAAATAAATAAATAAATGATGTACTGGTTTTATATCATACCTACATTAATAATTTGACTCTTTTAGTTTTAATAGTAAAATAATTCAAGGTAACATAACAGTAAATTATTTAAAGGATTTGTTACAGTCTCTAGGCAGCAGTTTAGGACTTCTGCTGCCTCAGATGGGAAGGAGAAACAGAGTTGTCATTAGTTTCATGTATAGCATATACTGAGGGACAGTATAGAGATCTGTGAAACCCCACAAGGCTGGATGCAGAGCGTTAGTTCCCCAGCATGAACTTCTGGATATGATCTCCCAGGATGTAGTGCTCCTGAAACCTAACCTTATCAGTCAGTACAAAACTCAATGAAAGTCAAACTAGCCATTAAAGGGAATGCATATTCCCTATTATTCACTTTCATCCTTCAATGGCATTTCCTTAGACATATGTGTCTCAGCAAACAAACTAGTGCATTAAGCTTGTGTAAACCTTCCAATGGTCAATTGCAAAACAAAATATACTCAATGCATGATACGTAGGTGAAGAAATCCATGTGCTACAGCAAGTTAATGACTGTCACTACTTGGACAGTCTTAAAATGACTGTCACTATTTGGCTCTCTTAAAAATAAAACAAAACAAACGCACAAAAAACATATGATAAATGTGTCATCTAGTTTGACCCTGAGTGGTCCAGGAGAATTAGTATGGTTGTACTGTGTCACCCATGACTGCTTGCTAAATTGCTAGGAACCCACTCAATCACCGTTCCTCAAAATGGGAAGTTATTGAGTAACCAGTTGCTAATTGGCTTGACAAAAATCATCTGAGGTTGCGGAAGGTTTTCTTCAAGACAATCTTGTCTAACAGTGGCTTCCAGAACAACTGAATTTTACTTTCAGTGGCTAGACCAATGGTTCCCAGTTTTGAGTCTTCAGATGTTCTTGGAGTACAACTCCCAGGAATCATGGCCAGCACAGCTAGTGGTGAAGGCTTCTGGGAGTTGTCATCCAAGAACATCTGGGGACCCAAGGTTGAGCTAGACTGTTTTCCATGAGTTTTACAGAGCTAAGCACAATTGTTTTGTGGAACCTTAATGTTTTGAAATAGATGCATTTCCTTACAACCATGCATTTCTTAGAAACTGCAGCAAGAGTCTGAAGTTGTGTAGACACAGTAGTCCTTGCCAAAGGTCTTAGGGGATTCATTTGCTGGAGGGAAGGTGGTCTTCTGTAATATACAACAGAGATCTGTTTAATGTTTGCTTTATTTAGATCATTTCAGAAAGAACAAAACCCAGGATGCATGAATTCCAGTCAGAGGTCTTTATGATCATAGGTGGCTGCACAAAGGATGAAAAATTTGTGGCAGAAGTAACATGTCTTGATCCTTTGAGACGCAGTCGTTTGGAAGTGGCAAAATTACCAAACACGGAACAAGAAACAGAGAGTGAGAATAAAAAGTGGGTGGAATTTGCCTGCGTTACATTAAAAAATGAAGTCTATATATCAGGTAAGGAACATGTGGATGGTTGTCGTGGATGTTCATGGAACATGTGGATGTTCATGGAAATAAACGAGCATAATCTGTGGTCCCTAAAAAGATAATCTCTTAATGGCAATGCACAGAAGCACAGGTCCAGCTCTGTACAATGTGCTACATTCCCCTCCCCACAATATTTAAACAATCAATAATTTCACTGGGTCCTGCACTCTTAAAAGAAAATATTGACAACTGGATATAAAGGTACTTCCTTAAAGGACTTGAGATAGAGCAAAATTCAAGAGATTTAAAGAATGAAGCTTTGGTTCTGCAAATACATAGTCCATATCCAGCTGCATACTACAGGTAAAGGTAGTGCACTGAAATTGTTAGTTTGGTAAAACAAATCAAATTCTCTGGGTTCTAATGAGAGTCTGTAGGCTAGATGGACAAAAATGCTGTAAGGGATGCCTCCTACTAGGTGATGTTTTTGGTCTGGCTATGCACAACTTTAAGAAAAATTCTGGAGGTTTGTTTCTACATTTAATATGTTCCATATATTGCAGGAGGAAAAGAGACGCAACATGAAGTCTGGAAATATAATTCATCCATCAACAAATGGATCCAAATTGAATATTTGAATGTTGGAAGATGGAGACACAAAATGGCTGTGCTTGGTGGCAAAGTGTATGTGCTTGGTGGTTTTGATGGTATACAGCGAATCAACAGTGTCGAAACCTATGATTGTTTTCACAACTGTTGGTCAGAGGTAAAGTACACATGTACTTTCAATGAAAGTGGAAACAAGACTAAAAAAGATGACTATCAGGTGTTAGTGCGTAGGCAAATGGTGATTTCACACATGATACCACAAATGTTTTTAGAGTTGGGGTTTTTTTAACCGGAATTTCTGTGTAATGCAGCGTAAAGTTAGCCAGAAAATATATTTTATTTTCAAATGGCATTTTCTTTCCACATTATCACCCTTACTTGTGGATACACATGTATGGTCCAAAGTAGGTAATACAATTAATATGTTATTAGAATCAGAGTTCCCTTAAGAGGAAAAGACTATCTCATTATTCTATAAACATGCTTTATCAGACTGTTCAGGCACATAACTCTGAAAGTTCTGCATGTCTGGAGGGACAACATGGTAAGAAGAGGAAATACAGATGTCTGATCTGACCCTATATGGGTGGTAATTTATTCATGCTGACTTGGGAGCAAATCTCATTGAACTCTATAGGATTTACTTCTGTGCAGTGTGTGTTGAATTGTATTATAGAAGGCAGTTTTAGCTTCACATGTTCAGATATATAATGCATCAAGATGGGCAGGAGGTAGATATGGACCTACTGGACGATTTCTAGTTTTTTGCATTCAGATCTGCTAGGATTTTTTACTCCTGTTTGTTTAATAACAGCATAAACAGACTCCCTAAATTTTACTGCTGAATTTAAGAAACCTAGGAGGGGATTATCAGGATGAATTAGGTATTTGTGTAAAAGGACAATGAACTCAGATATTCCAAACAAATTCCTAGCTTTAGCAGTCCTTAATTCTAAGTGTCCTGTGTTTTGCACTGGCCCCCCGTTCACAATGAATTTCTAAACAAAGTTGATCCCAGAAGTCTGAAGCCATCCCATTTTTTTCAGTACACTTGATAGTGGATATTAAATAGTCTACAGCAGAGATGGGCATGAACTAAACTACAAACCAAAAAACCCACAAACCAGGCTGGTTCATGGTTCGATACGTGCAAGCCATTTTGCTGAAATGAAATGAAGCACCATTTCCCCCCACCCCACTTGGCACTTTGTTTTGCTTTGGCAAAATGGATGCCCCCTCAACCTCTTGCTGCTGCTCCCATTGCCTCCCTACCTGGTCCTGCCACCTACTCCTCTTCCTCCTCCACCACTAACATCTTCAGAAAGAGCAGCCTGGCTTCCCTTCTGGGAGCCAGGCTGTCTGTCTCTGCGTATGCATCCACCTGTCAGCTGATAGGCATGACTGTGTGCAGAGAAAGCAGACCCAGCTTTTGGAAGGGATGCCAGGCCGCTGTCTCTGAAGATGGTGGTGGTGGAGAAGGAAGTGGAGGCAGTGGCGGAGGGAGTAGCAGGTAGGGAGGCGACGGGGGCAGTGCTAAGGGGGCGGGTGAGTGGCAGAGGGGTTGGAGGCATTAGGTTCCCCTCTCCCCTGGCATGCACCTGAAAAATGAACCACAAACCAGTTCATATTTGTAGAGTTCAGGGTGGTTCATGGTTTCTAGGTAGCCACAAACACCCCGATTTGTCGTTTTTCCAGTTCATGTCTAGTCAACAGAGATGTATGCAATTTGCTCAATTTATACTCAAACAATTTTGTCACTGAGCAATTTCTCCTCAATTTATTATTTATTACATTTTTATCCTGCTTTTCCTCTGTTTAACCCAAGACATTATACATGGCTCTCCTCCTCCACACTTAATCCTCAAAAGAGGCCTCTGAGGATGGCTGGAGAGGGAGAATATGGCTGGCTGAAGGTAACCAGGTCAGTTAATGGCTGAGTGTGGCTTTGGACCCAGGTCTCCCAAGTCCCAGTCTACCCTCTATACCACCCTGGCTCTCTTCTTGTTCCTCTTTCCATCTGTCCACTATTCTTATTTTTGTCCAGTCAATGGCATGAGCATTCTTGTAAAAAAAGTGCAGGAAGAGATTTGGATTGCGGCAATTGTAGGAGAAGAAAAAGTGTTTAATTCTTTGCTGTCTGATGTGGACCCAGTCCAGATTAGACTGCATCAGTTGTGTGACTGATATCACATTTACTTTGCCCCTAAAATGATCTATCACCACCTGAATCTTAACATGGCATTGTTGGAGTCGTATGGTATACAGTAAGACCCCATTATCCATGGGATCAGTATCCACTGATTCACATATCTGCTGCCTGATAATCCTAAATAAATTTCCCCAGAAATATGTATTTACAGTGGTGCCTCGACTTACGAACGTCCCGATGTACAACCATTTCGAGTTACGACCAGCTCCGGCCGCAAAATTTTGCTTCGACTTGCGGCCGGAGCTTCCAGTTACGAACACAAAAAGGCAGGGGAAAAAGGTGGGGAATTCAAATTGCTAACTGTAGGTGGCGAAGAGGCTGCTTCTTTGTAGCTCTTTTGCCCCAGCAGTTAGAGAGTGTGTGATTGGAGGAGGCTGCCTGGTAAGGTAAGGTGCTCCTTTCTGCTTTTTAAAAACTGTTCTGGGTGGGTTTTGCAGCGTGGTTTTGGGCTGGGGGGGTTATGTTTCTGTGCTGTGATGGGTCTTGGGGGGTTTGTTTGTTTTTTGGGTTCCCCCCCCCCATTTCCAATGGGTCTTGGGGGGTTTGGTTGCTTTTTGGAGTGTTTTTTCCCATTTCCGATGGGTCTTGGGGGGTTTGTTTGTTTTTTGGTTTCCCCCCCCCCCATTTCCGATGGGTCTTGGGGGGTTTGTTTGCTTTTTGGGGTTTTTTCCCCCATTTTCGATGGGTCTTGCATGCTTCCCTTGCATTTTCCTTTGTTTTCTTTGCATTTCCGATGTGCTCCCTTTGTTTTCTTTGCATTTCTGATGTGCTCCCTTTGTTTTCTTTGCATTTCCGATGTGCTCCCTTTGTTTTCTTTGCATTTCCAATGTGCTCCCTTTGCTTTTTCCTTTGTTTTCTTTGCATTTCTGATGGGTCTTGCACGCTTGATTGCTTTTCTCCCCCCCCCCCCCTTCGGCCGGAAGGGATTAATCGCGTTTCCGATGGGTCTTGCAGTGATTTTTTTTTTTGTGATTTTTTTCTTCGGCTGGAATGGATTAATTGCATTTCAATGCATTCCTATGGGAAATGGTGCTTCGACTTACAACCTTTTCGAGTTACGTCCATCTTCTGGAACGGATTATGGTCGTAAGTCGAGGCACCACTGTATACGTATTTCCAGGGTGTATTTACCAGAACTGGCCACTAGAAGGATCCAGAGACCATGCAATGTGTAGTGTTGAATATTTCTGCATATTTTGGTACCCACAGGGTGAGGCTTGGATCCACTTGGTCATTTTATATCCTTGGCCTAGTCACTGTTTCAGAGCTCATCATATCTTATAGGGTTGTGGCTAGGATAACATGAATAAGCCAATGTATACTGTCCCAAGCTTCTTGGAGGAAGCTGGACATAAAAAAAATGTAAAGCCTTAGATAAAATGAATAAAACACAATGCATTATTTAGCCTCTGAAAACCACATTAGTTCCATTTGCCTTTTCACTTAACAATGACAGTCTCATCCTTCCTTGTTTTCTCCTTAGGCTCCTGTTTGCTCATGTCCTTTTTTCCTCACTCCCACATTAACTTTGTTGCCAAACCTGGAGGGCTTTTTCTTTTTAAGATTAGAAACATTCCTTCTGATTCAACTGAAAACTAAATTATACTTTACTGAACACAAAGCCTTGCAGTTTAGAGTCATGTTCTTTTTACATTCAGGTAAGGGACGTGGTGGCGCTGCGGGTTAAACTGCAGAAGCCTCTGTGCTGTGTAAGGTCTATAGATCTGCAGCTGTAAGATCAAATCCACACGACGGAGTGAGCGCCCGTCGCTTGTCCCAGCTCCCGCCAACCTAGCGGTTCGAAAGCATGCAAATGCAAGTAGATAAATAGGGACCACCTCGGTGGGAAGGTAACAGCGTTCCGTGTCTAAGTCACACTGGCCATGTGACCACGGAAGATTGTCTTCGGACAAAACGCTGGCTCTATGGCTTGGAAACGGGGATGAGCACCGCCCCCTAGAGTTGAACACGACTGGACAAATTGTCAAGGGGAACCTTTACCTTTACCTAAGCGTGAGTTGCCACTAATTAAGATCAGGACCATTGTATGAACCTGGTGGAGTTGTAACTCTCCCCCCAAGCTTCTTTTCTTCTCCCCAAATTGTTCACAACCAATGTGGGAAGGCTGAAAGGGGACAGAGAATTCCTTTATCAGTGGAAGCCCCTCCCTCATTTCTTCTTCGTGGTCTCTGTGAATGCACACTAATGGGTTAATCTGCGCCTGCGCAGAGCAGCCTCGGAATCTTCTAGAGCTCAAGCACATGGTGCCGGGACCTCCCACACGCCACCTATAACCCCGCCCCGGCACCGAGTGCCTCAGTGCAGTTTCTGCCGCCGCCGCTGCAGCTTCTCGGATCGGAGCTACCGCGTTTGCGTTTTTTCTCTCTTCTTCTACTTCTTCAACCTCCCAGTTTTCGACCCTTGGACTGTTTTGACATTGCTTCGGACTTGTGAGTTGGCAAAAAGAAGAAAACTGTGTTATTTCTTTCGTTTGGTGAAGCAGGTTTATGGCCGCTTCGGGCCCTTTCAAGCGGTGCTCTTTCTGCTCCAACAAAATCCCCTTATCAGACGGCCATTCCCAGTGCATATTTTGCCTGGGAGAAGAGCACCAGCTGACTGTGTGTTCAGTCTGTAAGAGCTTTACGAAGCCAGCATTAAAACAAAGGCTCCAATGCCTTCTCTCTTTTCTTTTGGAAAAGTCCCTGTGTCTGGCTCGGGACTCAACCATGGATCCGCCACAAGCTCCCCCTTCAGAGACATCTTTGGCGGCGGGCCACTCACTTAAGTTGGTGAAAAAGGCAGCAAAGGTGTCTCCTTTGGGCTCGAGGTTGACCGCTTTGGTGTTGGGGTTGAGACCAGCTTCGACATCGGTGTTGAAGAAAAAGAAAAGATCTTCTGGGAAGCTGTCTGGGGCTCTGGCCGAGACCCTTCCATCGCCACTGCCTTTGGCCCATGCTCAGCTTGAGCCCATATGCCTTAGCATACCATCGGGAGATGAGGATATGCCTCCCCTGAGACCGGTGACTGCACCATCTCCACACTTGAGTCTCTCTTCGGACTGGGCGGATACCTTGGTGGAGGTACAGCTCGAGGCGCCCGCCAGCCCTTCCTCAATACCGGGCTCGGCATCAAGATGGCTGTCTCCTTCTCCGTCTGCTTCATTAGCAGCTGAGATGCTGAGGAAAAAGAAACAGAAGGCCAGGCACTTGGAGCCTGTGGATGAGCCCGAGGGGTTCCGATATCGACTACCTCCACCGGAGTCATATCCATCTTTCCGGGCTTACCTATTGATTTACTGGGAGGAACATCAAGACTACTATGAGCCTGAGGGCTTCGATCTCGGCGATCCTCGGTACCCGGCTCCTTACGGCCCTGGGCTTTCCTTTCGGCGCTGTCGGTGGCCGCAGTATTACAGGCAGTACTCACCTTCGCCCTCACCACCTCGACATTGGAGATATTACGGTGATTTTCGCTACTGGGACGAATATCCAGAAGAGCCAGCTTGGCGTAGGGGCGTTAAGAGGCTGGGGTCGGAGGAGCCTCCACCACCTGTCCGCTTGAGGACCCATCGTGTGCCACTGGCTGGGTTGGTTCGACCTCGACAGGTTACGGCCTCCGCCCAGCCAGAATCACCAGAGAGGCCTACACCGGAGCCTGAAGGGGCAACTACAGGTGACTATCTCGCTCGGCCCGACCCTTATCGGCCGGTTTGGGCCCGACATCCGGTCTCCCAGTCTTCAGACCAGGAGGATGAGTCTGAATCGGGCTCAGAGGTTTCAGACGACGACATCGAGAAAGAATCTCCTCCTAATGTCCCCACGTCTGGGTCAGATGTGGCAGAGAGCCACCCTCCATCTCCTTCAGAGGACTACACGGCCTATTCACACCTTATTGCAAAAGTAATGGACTTGACAATTGTACAACCTGTGGCGGAGGAGGTGGACAAGGTTTACGAAAATATTACGCAGGACCAGTCCCCTCCCCTCCGCCTTGCCTTCATCTCCTCACTCCTCAAATTGGTGAGGGAGCCATGGAATAAGCCCTCTACATCAGGTCAAATCCCTAGGAGGGTGGAAAACCTGTATAAGACTCATGGCAACAATACGGACTTTCTGTCCAAGCACCCGTTGCCTAATTCTTTTGTAGTGGATGCCACTCAGAATAGGGCAAGGAATAGGTCAGCATCTATGCCTAATAATAAGGAGGGCAGAAAGTTGGATTCTGGGTCGCAGAATCTACTCTTTGGCGTCCTTTGTCCTTAGAGTGGCGAATTATTTCGCTGCAATGGGGGCGTACCACCGTCATCTTTGGAATACCGCCTTGCCAGTGTTTACAAGCTGCCCCAGAGGAGCTCAGGGCCTCAGGCCTTGACTGCCACCAGGAGGCTATGACCCTAGCAAGGCAAGAGAGAATCGCAGCCAGGCACATAGGAGATGCTGCATCAAAACAAATAACTACGGCAGTGACTCTTCACCGCCATGCCTGGTTGCGCTTGGCCAGAATATCCGAAGATGCGAGGTCCAGGATCGAAGACCTACCCTTTGATGGGGTAGGTTTCTTCGATCAAAAGACTGATGAGATCCTGGACAACCTCCTCAAACTGCGCAAGACGGCCAGGTCTTACAGTAACCAGCAGAGCCACCTGAGTAAGTCCTGGTGTCGGTCCTTCTCTTACTGGCCTTATCCTGACCGTAAGAGGCCACAGGCCTCCGGTTTTTCTTCAGGTCCATTCCGGCAACAGACTGGCAGGCAGTGGCCACACCAGCAGGCTTGCTGCCCGGACCAGAGGCCCAGGCAGGGCCTTTAACTCCATTGGCCCACCAGCAACACTTCATGCCTCAGTTCGTTTGGCACCCTTTCTTCCTGCCTGGCAATCCATCACCTCTGATTCCTGGGTTCTCACCATCATAGCCTCAGGATATGCTATTGAATTTGACTCCCCACCTTACACAGGGTTATTTAGGGACACCACCCCCTCACCTCCATTGGTAAAGGAAGTGGCTTCTCTGCTACAGAAAGATGCCATTGCCCAGGTTCACGACCTGGATTTTGCACTTAGCTTTTCCCCCCGCTACTTCACAATCCCGAAGAAGGACATCCGTCTTGGACCTCCATCCCTTGAATTCCTATATCACACCCTGATGCTTCAGGATGGTCTCTCTGGATGGTACCATCCAGATGTTGAGCCTTGGAGACTGGTTTTCAGTCATAGACCTCAATGATGCCTATTTCCATATCAGCATTTGGCCTCAGCATCAACATTACTTGAGGTTCTCCCTCAAGGGTGTGATCTATGAATTCAAGGCACTCTCCTTTGGGCTGTCTACTGCACCACGGGTGTTCACGAAGTGTTTGGCCCCGGTGGCGGCTTATCTTCACTTACACGGTATTACGGTGTTCCCATACCTGGATGATTAGTTGCTGGTGGCGCCATCTCGTGCTCAATTGGACAAAGACATCCTTCACCTTGTCCCTCTTGTCTACTCTTAGGCTCCAGGTCAACCAAGAGAAGTCCACCCTGTGACCCACCCAGAGGGTCTCGTACATTGGGGCAATACTAGATTCCTCTTGTGGTCGGGCATTCCTCTCAGAGGACAGGATATCGAAAATCCGGCTAATGGTGGCACTTTTCCTCCCAGGAGCCAGAGTGACAGCTCTTCAGGAGCAGCATCTGTTAGGCCTTATGGCTTCCACCACAGCTGTAGTTCAGCATGCCAGTCTGAAGATGAGGTCTTTGCAGGCCTGGTACCTGTCACTTTTCGACCCGTTGCAGGATCCTCCAACCAAACCACTTGTGGTCACAGCAGAACTGGCAGCGCAGTTGACGTGGTGGACGTTGTGTCCAAACTTGCTGGTAGGAAGATCTTTTGGTCCTCTGACCCCAGAGGTGCAGGTGACAACAGACGTGAGCCCGACAGGCTGGGGAGTGCACTTAGGGAGCCTGAGAATACACGGCCCCTGGTCTTCAGAAGAGATTCCCCTATATACTGTATCAATCACCTGGAACTCTTGGCCATCTCAAAAGCTTTCCGAGCGTTCGAGCATCTGCTTGTCGGCCGAGTGGTCCAGGTGGTATCAGACAACACCACAGCTGTGTTCTACCTCAACAAGCAGGGTGGCACACACTCCCTCCACTTATTGTACCTGGTGGTCCAGCTCTGGGAGTGGTGCTACTCCCGCCATATCTATCCGATAGCGGTGCATGTGGCCTCAGAAGACAATACCCTAGCCGATCGGCTGAGCAGGCTCCAGGACTGCAGCTACAAGTGGTCACTGGACAACGAGGTTTTCCTCTCACTTTGTCGTCAGTTGGGCACGCATCAGCTGCACGTTTTTGCCTCCTTAACCCCAACAGGAAGTGCGACCGCTATTGCTCAAGGGCGGGAATCGGCTGCCATTCAGTGGGAGACGCATTCATGACCTCTTGGATCGGGGGGCTCCTTTACATGTTTCCACCCATACCACTGGTACAGAAGACCATCGTCAAGATACGTGAAGAAAGAGCAAATGTCATCCTTGTCGTCCCGTGATGGCCTCGCCAGCTGTGGTTTTCCACCCTGTATCAGGACTCAGTAGACCATGTTCAGCTTCCGGCACTGCCTCACCTCCTCTCTCTACACGGGGGCAAGACATTCCATCCAGACCTGGAATCCCTGCATCTGACAGCCTGGAGACTGTGCCCACAGTAGCTGACGTTTTGGGCCATGCCCGCAGGTGCTCCACGTCCCTCATGTATGCCTACAAGTGGAGAATTTTCTCCTTGTTCGCCTCTGCACACAACTTCCCCACACAACCTACCTCGTTGGATGCGGTCCTTCAGTTCCTCCTCCTCCTCTTCCGGCAAGGTCTCTCACACTCCATTCTCAAGGTATATATGGCTGCGATAGTTGCTCATCAACCACCTTCCTCAGAGGCCACAAGCCTCTTCAGGCATCCCACTCTTAAGCAATTCTTGCAGGGCTTGAAGAACTTGCGCCCATTCTACAAACCCCCGACTCCGCAGTGGTCCCTTCAATTGATACTCAATAAGCTAATGGGTCCGCCATTTGAACCGTTGGCTACCACATCACTCAAACTGCTTACACTGAAGATGGCATTTCTTCTTGCTATTACCTCAGCATGCCGTGCCGGAGAACTGGCGGCCCTGCGGGTCGACCTGCCCTTCCTCCAATTGCACCCAGATAAGGTGACTCTCTACCCGGACCTCTCTTTTGTTCCGAAGGTGGCCACTTATTTTCACCTAAACCAGCCAATAATACTTCCAACCTTTTTCCCAGCACCAACATCACATTTGGAACGGTCTCTCCACTCCTTGGACATTAAAAGAGCCCTTTCTTACTATGTCTCTTGCTCTGTGCCCTTCCACTCGTCACACCGCCTGTTTGTCTCCTTCCAAGGTCAATCCAAGGGATCTCCAGTTACGTCTCAGACAATTTCCCGCTGGATAGTTTCCACTATCCGCCTGGCATATGAGCTGGCTAACATGCCTTTACTGTGCACTGTAAGGGCACATTCGACTAGAGCTGTCACATCCTCCACAGCCTTCCTGAGAGGACTTGACTTGGCAGACATCTGTAAAGCAGCTACATGGGCCACACCATCTACCTTTGTGGCTCACTATCACTTGGATGTCCAGGCCAAGGTGGAGGCTGCTGTGGGCCGTGCCATCCTGGCATCTGTACTTTCGTGACGTCCCTCCACCTGGTAAGTCAGCTTGCTAGTCACCCATTAGTGTGCATTCACAGAGACCACGAAGAAGAAAAAGAGGTTACTTACCTGTAACTCTGGTTCTTTGAGTGGTCCTCTGTGAATTCACACTTCCCGCCCTTCCTCCCCGCTGTCCGTCACATGTGCCTTGTTGCATGCTGCGCAGCGGTGGACAGTTCCATGGAACTGAGGCACTCGGTGCCGGGGCGGGGTTATAGGTAGCGTGTGGGAGGTCCCAGCACCATGTGCTTGAGCTCTAGAAGATTCCGAGGCTGCTCTGCGCAGGTGCAGATTAACCCATTAGTGTGACTTCACAGATGACCACTCGAAGAACCAGAGTTATATGTAAGTAACCTCTTTTTTCCTAGCATGCCTGCAGGATGGAAGAATTTGAGATAAAAAAAATGTTTAGGTAAAGATTTAAATCTCCACTACTTGCATGTGATGGCCCTGAGCTGGATTGGGGCCATGTATGCTTATATGAATGTAAAAATGAAAAGGAACTTGATCCACTATGTATTTAGTGAACGTCATTTAGTGCTGCCTGTCCTTGATACTGGACTGGACAAGGGCTAACAAATTGATACTGACTCCTGACAAAACAGAGATGTTGTTAGGGAAGGGTGTCTCACACCTGATTAGGGGATAATTTACCAAGTATGGATGGGATTATGCTTTCCCTAAAATACCAGATTTGCAACTTGTGTATAATCCTGGATCCGGCACTTTCTATGGAACATCAAATTTCAGCTGTGACCAGGACTGTCTTTTCCCACCTTAGTCAGATTGCCCAGTTGCGCTCTTGTCTGGATGAAAAACCCCTGAAGATATTGATCCACGTGCTGGTAATCTTGAGACTAGACTATTGCAACGTGTACTGCAAAGGCCCCTATGTGGGGCTTCCCTTGAATATGGTACAGAAACTTCAGCAGGTCCAGAATGTATCAGCCAGGTTAATTTTGGGGGCTAGGAGGTTCAGTCACGTCTCCCCAATCCTGGCTCATCTGCACTGCTTTCCTGTTAGCTTCTGTGCCAGGTTTAAGGTGTTAGTTATGACATACAAAGCCCTTAATGGTTTGGGACCTCATTACCTGTTGGAGCGTCTCATCCCAATCATATCTATCTGGCCAACCTGTTCCTCTCAAGCCTCATTACTGAGGGTGCCTACCTCAGGAGAAGTAAGGAAAACTTAAATTAGAAATTGGGCATTTTCATCAGTGGCACTTTGTGGAACTGCACAACAGGATTTCAGTCAGTGTGTTGTTTAGCTATGAAACTCTGACTTGACTTCTCCTTTCTCATCTCAGAGTCAGATCACAATTTAAGACAAATGTGTATTTCCTTCTCTTAAAACTTTACCTTTCCAAGCATACAACAGGTCTGGGACATCAGATCTGCTTCCAGAGCTATGCTATCTCCCAGCTGACAAATTAGAAAACAGAAGTGGGCTAATGTGCCCAAAGAAGACTTAGACAAGATCTTGCCTTAGTCTTAAATTCATTTGTATATTCCACCATTTTCACTTGTCACCTTCTCATATGTAGAATGGAGGGAAATGAAGGGAGGGCAAATCTACATGCAGTCATTAAACAGACATACACACAATGCAGAAAATAAAGATTAATCTTGAACATGTTTCTGAATGATTTTGTTTTGCTTGGAATTAATACAGGCAGCTCCACTCTTGCTGAGTGTGAGCTCATTTGGGTCAGCCACTTGCAAGAAGAAACTCTATGTGATTGGAGGAGGACCCAATGGAAAGTTGGCAACCGACAAAACACAGTGTTATGACCCAGCTATAAACAACTGGAGCATAAAAGCACCCATGCCTGTTGAAGCAAAATGTGTCAATGCTGCAAGCTTCCATGACCACATATATGTTGTGGGTAGGTACAGCATCAGTTCTCTCACAGAGATTGCAATTTTATACATTTTTGTCACCTTATTCTTTTGATGAATGTTCTCTGCTTCCCCAGGATCTAGGGATGTCTGTCAACTATTCCCAGAATACTCCAGCCAGCATGGCTACTGGTCATGCTGACTGAGAAGTTCTTGAGTTGTAGTCTAAGATGAGTAATACTTCCTGCAAATTTGACACCAACCAGTTGGACTTTAGGTTGACTATCTGATTAGGAAACAAGTTTTGAGAAGAATCATTTGCTTTTTTTCCATTCCAGGTGGGGCCATGAGGGCCATCTACTCTTATAGCCCCCTCATGGACACATGGTGCCTGGTAACTCAGCTAAATCAGGAACGAGCAAGTTGTGGGATTGCCCCTTGCAACAACAAGCTGTTCATCACTGGAGGTCGGGACGAGAAGAATGAAGTCATTGCCACTGTGCTATGCTGGGATGCAGAGACACAGAAACTGACAGAGGAGTGTGTCCTCCCCAGAGGAGTCTCCCATCATGGGAGTGTCACTCTGCGGAAATCTTACACGTACATCCGCAGAATAGTACCTGGGGCAGTCTCTGTCTAACTCTTGAAGAAGACTCCAGAGAAGAAGAAAAGGATTGGTGACCATGAAATACCTCATTTCCCCACAGGTTTTGAATTGACCGGCTGGGATGAAACTACTAGGCTATCTCAGTCTTGGCAAGACAACTTTGTATATTTGATGAACTTCCTTCCATAGAACACATGCCTTAAATTATCTTCATATCTAGACTAGGCTATTTATTGATTTGCAGTACCAACTAGTGAGAAACTCAACTGGTAAGATGCTCTGTACTTAGCAAAGTAGAGTTCTGTGAGTTGCAGTCTGTCTGTCTGTCTGTGTGTGTGTGGAGAGAGAGAGAGAGAGATGTCGCTTTGGATTTTTTCTATTGCTAGCCACTTTGGACATTGTTGTACTGAGGGGCTGGATACAAATGTGTTAAATAATTAAAATGCATATTTGTTGTTTTGAAAGTTCTCTTTTCATTTCTATAGCAAAACATGAGATTAAAGAATAAATAGTTACATCCTCTTCATCAGAAGATGAAGTGGTAGCAGTTGGGTGGAAGGTACAGCAGCCAATTGTGGGCAGAGCCAAGGGGACAGATTGCTTCTGTTTACTGCTGCTTTTCTCCTCTCCTCTTCCCCACTTCCCTCCACTCACATGGATTCTGAAGCAGAGAGTTCAGCAGAGCTCTGTCCTTCCAGATTTTGGAAAGCAGAAGTGGGCTGGCTAGTTGCAGCCTGAAGGTGAAGTGAAGCATTGCCCCATTTTACCCTAATGAACCAGCCTGCACTGAAAATAAGTTTGTTAAAGGAAAGGAAGTCCATGAAACAGAAGGCAAGAATAAAAGAAAAAGGGCCAGAGCTTAGCAAAAGAGCACTTGCTTTGCATGCCAAAGATCCTAAATCCAACCCCTCTAACTGCTGAGAGAGCTAGACAAGTCCTCTCCTAAAATCATGGAGAGGTGTAGTCACTCAATGTGGACATTGATGAGTTAGATGCACCAATATTTTGTAAGGGAGCTTTCTAAGCAAGAAGAGAGCCTAGAAGCTATGAGAAGAATGGGTGAACTAGATGGAGTGGAAAGTTGGCAGGAAAAAGAGGATGAAGAAATACTTGCATATTAAAGCAGCAATGTTGTAGATAGCACATCATGGGCAATCAGTAGGAGTGTTGCAATATGAAGTCTGGTGAGCATATATGGCTGCCAGTCCATTTCTAGGCACACTTCAAAGTGCTGGTTCTAATCTATAAAACCCTTAACAGCTTGGGCCCAAGCTAGCTCAAGGACCACATCTCCATTTATGAGCCTGCTTGGGTGTTAAGATCATCAGGAGAGGCCTTTCTCTTGGTCCCGCTACTTCCACAGGTGCGTCTGGTGGATACATGGGAGAGAGCCTTCTCTGTTGTAGCTCCCAGACTTTGAAACTCCTTCCCACAGGAAGCCAGGCTGGCCTCATCTTTGCTGTCCTTCCACAAGCAGGTAAAAACCTTTTTCTTCAGGCAAGCTTTCCTTTAGTGTCTGGCTGCCTGAGTGGGTTTTTTTAAAAATCGATTGTTGTACTTTACTGCTTTGAATGTGTTTTGGTGTTGATTATGTTACCGTGTTTTAGTATGCTATTTGTTTGATCCTTTTTAGAAATTTGTATAGTCACTGTTGTTAGCGTTCATCAATTTATTTACTTTATTTATTTAAAATATTTCTTCCCCACTTTTCTACTAAAAAAGAACCCAAATATTGTCTTTTAATGATGTAAGCTGCCTTGGGTCCTTTTTAAGGAGAAAAGCAGGGTAAAAATATTTTACATAAAACAAAATAAATACTCTTGATCTTCAGGATCAAGCTACATCTTAAGAGGAATGTGTATTCTCTACAATTGACACATTATACTCTAGAAATCTGATTCCTTCAATGATGCATGCCTTAGCAATCAGACCTGGAAAATAAGCATGCATTGACCTTTCAGTGACCAATCATAAATCAAAACACAGCAAGGTTCATAGATAAGGAAAAGTATATGCTATGGCAAGCAAACAGTTTTTACTACTTGAGGGAACACCATTTCTAGATATGTGCAAAGTGTGTTATCTTATTTGATTCTAAGTAACTATTCATTTCGGGAATGGGCGAATTCAATTCAGATGATTATCATATCTACTATTGTGGGCAAGAATCCCGTAGAAGAAATGGAGTAGCCCTCATAGTCAACAAAAGAGTGGGAAAAGATGCACTGGGATACAATCTCAAAAATGATAGAATGATTTCAATACGAATCCAAGGCAGACCTTTCAACATCACAGTAATCCAAGTTTGTGCACCAACCACCCATGCTGAAGAGGCTGAAATTCACCAATTCTATGAAGACTTACAACACCTTCTAGAACTGACACCAAAGAAAGATGTTCTTCTCATTATAGGGGACTGGAATGCTAAAGTAGGGAGTCAAGAGATAAAAGGAACAACAGGTAAGTTTGGCCTTGGAGTTCAAAACAAAGCAGGGCAACGGCTAATAGAGTTTTGTCAAGAGAACAAGCTGGTCATCACAAACACTCTTTTCCAACAACACAAGAGGCGACTCTACACATGGACATCACCAGATGGGCAATACCGAAATCAGATTGATTATGTTCTCTGCAGCCAAAGATGGAGAAGCTCTATACAGTCAGCAAAAACAAGACCTGGAGCTGATTGTGGCTCTGATCATCAGCTTCTTATAGCAAAACTCAAGCCTAAAATGAAAAAAGTAGGAAAAACCACTGGGCTAGTCGGGTATAATCTAAACCAAATCCCTTACGAATACACAGTGGAACTGAAGAACTCGATTTGGTGGACAGAGTGCCTGAAGAACTCTGGATGGAGGCTTGTAACATTGTACAGGAGGCAGCAACAAAAACTATCCCAAAGAAAAGGAAATGCAAGAACGCAAAGTGGCTGTCCAACGAGGCCTTACAAATAGCAGAGAAGAGAAGGGAAACAAAATGCAAGGGGGATAGGGAAAGTTACAGAAAATGGAATGCTGACTTCCAAAGAATAGCAAGGAGAGACAAGAGGGCCTTCTTAAATGAACAGTGCAAAGAAATAGAGGAAAAGAATAGAAAGGGAAAAACCAGAGATCTGTTCAAGAAAATTGGAGATATTAAAGGAACATTTTGTGCAAAGACGGACATGATAAAGGACAATAATGGTAGGGACCTCACAGAAACAGAAGACATCAAGAAGAGGTGGCAAGAATACACAGAGCAATTATACCAGAAAGATCTGGATGTCCCGGACAACCCAGATAGTGTGGTTGCTGACCTTGAGCCAGACATCCTGGAGAGCGAAGTCAAGTGGGCCTTAGAAAGCATGGCTAACAACAAGGCCAGTGGAGGTGATGGCATTCCAGTGGAACTATTTAAAATCTTAAAAGATGACGCTGTTAAGGTGCTACACTCAATACGCCAGCAAGTTTGGAAAACTCAGCAGTGGCCAGAGGATTGGAAAAGATCAGTCTACATCCCAATCGCAAAGAAGGGCAGTCCCAAAGAATGCTCCAACTACCGTACAATTGCACTCATTTCACACGCTACCAAGGTTATGCTCAAAATCCTCCAAGGCAGGCTTCAGCAGTATGTGGACCGAAAACTCCCAGAAGTACAAGCTGGATTTCGAAGGGGCAGAGGAACTAGAGACCAAATTACTAACATGAGCTGGATTATGGAGAAAGCCAGAGAGTTCCAGAAAAACATCTACTTCTGCTTCATTGACTATGTAAAAGCCTTTGACTGTGTGGACCACAGCAAACTGTGGCAAGTCCTTAAAGAAATGGGAGTGCCTGACCACCTTATCTCCTGAGAAATCTATATGTGGGACAGGAAGCAACAGTTAGAACTGGATATGGAACAATTGATTGGTTCAAAATTGGGAAAGGAGTACGACAAGGCTGTATATTGTCTCCCTGCTTATTTAACTTATATGCAAAATACATCATGCGAAAGGCTGGATTGGATGAATCCCAAACCGGAATTAAGATTGCCGGAAGAAATTTCAATAACCTCAGATATGCAGACGATACCACTCTGATGGCAGAAAGTGAGGAGGAATTAAGGAACCTCTTAATGAGGGTGAAAGAGGAGAGCGCAAAAAATGGTCTGAAGCTCAACATCAAAAAAACTAAGATCATGGCCACTGGTCCCATCACCTTCTGGCAAATAGAAGGGGAAGATATGGAGGCAGTGACAGATTTGACTTTCTTGGGCTCCATGATCACTGCAGATGGTGACAGCAGCCACAAAATTAAAAGACCCCTGCTTCTTGGGAGGAAAGCGATGACAAACCTAGACAGCATCTTAAAAAGCAGAGACATCACCTTGCCGACAAAGGTCCGGATAGTCAAAGCTATGGTTTTTCCAGTAGCGATGTATGGAAGTGAGAGCTGGACCATAAAGAAGGCTGAGCGCCAAAGAATTGATGGTTTTGAATTGTGGTGCTGGAGGAGACTCTTGAGAGTCTCCTGGACTGCAAAGAGAACAAACCGATCCATTCTGAAGGAAATCAACCCTGAGTGCTCACTGGAAGGACAGATCCTGAAGCTGAGGCTCCAATACTTTGGCCATCTCACGAGAAGAGAAGACTCCCTAGAAAAGACCCTGATGTTGGGAAAGTGTGAAGGAAAGAGGAGAAGGGGACGACAGAGGACGAGATGGTTGGACAGTGTCACCGAAGCTACCAACATGAATTTGACCGAACTCCGGGAGGCAGTGGAAGACAGGAGGGCCTAGCGTGCTCTGGTCCATGGGGTCACGAAGAGTCGGACACGACTTAACGACTGAACAACAACAACAAAACTATTCATTTGATATATCCTTTTACTCTCTTAAGTCTAGTTAATCTTTCTCCTGCCTTTTAGAGAGAGGTGGTTAAACACAGGATCTTTTCTTTATCATGGCTATCAGCATACTCACATCCAGAGAATATGCCTTAAGGGTTACTAGATCTTCTGTAACTGATTCTAGGTTCCTCTTGCCGTTTTTTGCCCAATCTTTGAATGGATTTCTTAAAACGATAAACTTATGTTTTCTCCTTACCTTATCATAAACACCTGTAGTTACCTCTGTTTTTTATGGCCTTAAGCTTCTGGCACTGGATCCTGCATTCTGTTACCTAAATAGCAAATGGTCTTTACAGAGACAAGGGGTACTTATCCAGCTGCAATCCCATGCCTCCTTCTTTAAAAACACTTGCTGCTATGACATCACTCCAAAATGTCTGGAAAAAACACATCACAGAGGTCTACAGAGATTCTCTTGTCCATCCCAATGCAGTCTTTATTAAGGTTTCAGCACATTGTACAATAGTCTGCATTGAGAACGCACATGACGCAGCCACTTATTGAAGCTAAACAAATCCATCTCCTGAAAATCCCATGTACACAGCCTTGGGTTTCTGGGGGGTGGGGGGGGAGAAGTCAATATGCAAATGGACTTCTCAGCTAGGCAAATCAACATACAGATAGACGTCCCCATGGACCCTGGAGGGATGCACCAGTGTACCCTCCCAACACCTCTATTAAAAAAACATTTAACTTGTAAAGCCCCCTTGCATTTTTTCTATGTATGAATTCTTGAGGGATAAGGATGCTACAGTGGGGGCTCTGGGGAGCTGTGTGAGGCATGTGGCTCATGCTTTGCCTGTGTTTAAGATAAATAAATACATAATTAACTTGTACACTTCAAGTCTCAGAGCCAATAATCTGATAAAAGAAACAGCCACTTGCTGTCAACAGTATTTGGGTCAGAAAGCTTGGCCCAGCCATACAGCAAGTTATTTCTGCTTTCCAAACGAGGCTCTGTCCATTTAACTCAATACCATTTTCTCTTGCCAATATTTTGCTTGTGAAGAACTTTGAATAATTTGATACACAACTACAGTTGGATGATTGTTACTGCCTACCGTGGGATGTTCAGCTTCATGGGCAATAAAGAAACACCCATGTGGGGAAAAAGTTTTGTTATTAAAGGCCAATGATTCTGTTCCTCTATATTCTTCATTATTTTGTTCTGTTTTGCATCTACGGTAATTTTCTGTATTTGAAAGCTTAACACTGTAGTCTTAAGTTCATTTTGTTGTGTTGCAGAAAGTGATAGCATATTTTCATTCATTTTTGTCATGAGTACTGTATAATTTTATCTGCTAAACTCTCCATTTCTGGCCCCCCTTTCTCTCTCTCTCTCTCCCACTCCAACCCCCGCTCACCCACATCAAATCAGGACAAAATATATGTCATTGCACTAATTGCTTTTGGCACTTTGCTCTGCTCTCATGTACAATCACTTTTTCCTTCTTTTCTGCAATCTGTGTTCCACCCAGTCGGTGGCACTGTGATACTATTTTTAAATTGATACAGTATTTGATTTCCAGGAACAAAGGTACAGAATAATCACTTTGAATAACGGGAAAAATACATGATGTTCCAATATGATTTCTAGGAAAGGCTGCTGTTTCTCTCTCCCTCTCTCTCTCTGTCTCTCTCTCTCTCTCTGTCTCTCTCAATAGTTTTTGAAAATAAACTGAACATGGCTATTAGTTTCTCACAATCAAATCATTGTCTGTCGTCGGTCTGTCTCTTTCTTTCACGTGCACCCATGGTGTCCACCAATCTGCCCACCCAAATACACACATAAATTTTGGGGGCTTTTTTTATTTTGATATGTACAGTGATTCCATCACAAACAAAAAGGCACCTGTGAATTATCTGTTTCCACTAGCATGTCTCTCGTGAACAGGGTACAACCAACAGTAGGAGTTGGTTCTACATTTACCACCGTCATTTGGTGTGATGAATCCATGTAAAAAGATGTTCTGACTTGGTTGCATGCCTGTGTAGTTCAGAATGAGTCATGTAACACATGTGCTTGGTACTACATTTGGAAGGCAAGGGATGCCACACGGATGGGAGATCTCACGCAAATCCCATGTACACAGCCTTAAGTTACATGGTGGAAGAAAGTCAATATACAAATGCATTTCCTAGCCAGACAAATCAACAGATTGGAAGATGCCCCCCTCAACCAAACATGAAATATGTCTTCCCGGTGGAAGGCTGCACCACTGCACTCTCCCAACACCTCACACAATTTGCTTCCATTTGTTCTTCGTCATTTATTCAGTCTGCAAAATAGTCTGAAGAGATATAATGTTTTGTCTGCAGCAATCTCATACTCAGGATGCAATTCTACGTATTTGGCCCAGATGGCCAAGGGCAAACTGGCCTGCCACTAGGCCAGCTGGGCTGAATCCAGACCTTTTCTAGGCCAGGGATGCTGGGAATTATGTAGGACAACCATTGCCTTGGCCTAGATTTGTGCCACACTTGTGCCTTGGGATGGGAGGAGGTTTGGATCTGGCAGAACTCAATCTTCTCTAACCACCTTTGAGCTTTTCTGCTGGCAGATCTTATCCACCAGAGCAGTTCTGCTGTCAGATTGCTTTGCTGGCAAATCTCTGAGACCAGTTGGCAGAAGAAGGTTCTGCTATTGGAAGGGGTTTTTGCTGGCAGAAGAGGCTTGTGCCTAATCCTAACCTCTTAAACATAATACTTCTTTGAGGCAAGGTTCTCCTGTGAGTTGAAGTGAACAAATTTCTCAGTGTCCCAATTACAGCTGGATGATCAGAAACTCACACAATTTGCTTTGCCATTAAACAGCTGCACTGGGGTTCGGGGGTGTGTCTCTGTGAGAGGGCTGTACATATAATTCTTTGACTATCACATTTTCTGAGACCACCTCCATGCTACTTTAACTGCCACAGTTCCCTCTGTCAGAACCCTAAAATTCGTAGTTTGGTGAAGTACTGATAACTCTCTGCCAGGTAACTCTAATGTAGTGCCCTAAACTAGTGCAGAGAAAGCGAAGTACAAATGCCAGGATTTTCTATAAGATGGAGGTTTGACGGCGCTAAAAGGCTGCTGTAACGGTGTAGTGTATAATGTATTGCATTATGCATAACAGTCTTGTGTTGAATAAACCGTATTTGTACCATTTCACATTCGTTTAGTACCAAAGAGTTCTGTGTCAGGTCTTCAGTGGGCCATTGGAATATATTGTCCAGACCAGACCACTTAAAATCCACATTGAATAGAGAAAAAGGACTAGCAAATGATTTTATGGGAAAAGGGCAAACAATGGCCAGTACAGCACAGATTTTATCATTTTCTCATGGAATGCATGCTTTGCCATTGTTTTCTGTCTGCCATCTATTAATTTCCCCTTGGAATTCACCCCTTAATTATCTCCTTCTCTCTCTCAATATTTTTGCTGATCTTTATTTCTCAGTATTTTTGCTTTTGAGAGCCAGCATGGTGCAGTTCAAACTTCTAGTTCAGAAACCTGGGTTCAAATCCTCACTCCGGCCAAGGAAACTGACTGGGGAGTGACAATGGTAAACACTCCTGAAAATCTCACACGTCTTAAAAAAAAACACTCTCAGTATCACCATGAGTTAAAGAGTGACTTGCTGGCACAGAATAATACAAAAATATTCCCAATATTATTTTTCACTGAATATGCCTTTCTTTCCTTATAGACATGTTGTTGTCTACTCTAAGCTATTGACTATGAGAAAGGGGGGGGGGCTATATATTAATTTTAAAAAATAGCAGTAGAACTTAAATAACATATGTTTAAGTTCCATTACTTGGTCACCAAATAAGCAGGCATTCAGGGTTAACATTTTTATTTTAAAAATGTCTATTTCTTGCTTAGTTTCTACCTTTCACAAAATAGAACTAGCTAACTATCCATCAAGAGATAGGAGAAGTTACTTTGTTTGGACAGCATCTTCCAGACTATCACTGGCCATACTGGGGGACTCTGAGAGTTGTAGTCCAACACAATTACGTTCCCTGTCTCTGTCAGTTGTGCTCCTGCTAACTGTTGGCGGACTGACTTCCTCTGTGTGCTCCAATACCAACTACTTGAACATCCACAGGGTGGAGGGGAGGGAGGATTTCATCGCTCCTTAGGATCTCATTGCTTTCTTTTGACATTTCTTTTTCTACTGTGAGGTCAACAACAACATTCAAGTGGCTAGGATTATAACAAGATGGCTCCTAGGTGATGAATATAAGCAGATCTGGAAAGAGAACATCCGTATGGGTGCAAATATACATAGAGTAGCATGCATTAGGTCCTGATGTGTGGGAGACACGAACTCAGCAGGCTGATGGGCTTTGTGGTGATCACCAGATAATAGGATAGCAAAGAGTCTCTTAGAGATAGACGTTAAAGAAGTCAGCCACACACACAGATGGATGTCTGCCAGCAGTACTCCTGGTGGGCGACTCATCAAGGAAGCAGAATGAGAAGTCTTCTTCCGGCCTGCCCCCAGGAGACTGTCCTTTTATTAACATTACAAGGTCACAGGTAGTGACAGCATTACAGATAGTAGACAGGGTTCAGATAGGACAATGGTTACATCATGTTATTAGGATTGGTCTGGGGAAAGGCAATTAATCAAGCCCTCTGATTGGCCTAAGGAAAGGCCTCTATGGCAAGCTCTCTATGATAATGAGAAAGAGGAAGAATGGTGGCAGCTCCTCCCCTCAGAAGCAGCCCCATGTTGCTAGGAGAGTTTTCTCTCACTACAACACCCATGTGGCTTAGCAACCTTGGGAATGGCACCCCCACACTGATGCAATGTGTGAATCCATATGCCTCACCAGGATGCATTTGTGTGATCTGCTTAGTTGCAAGGTCATGTGTATGATTCACTGGCCCAAATCCTGTTGCTCAGCATAGTAAACTGCACTAGAATAAGCCCATTGAGTCAATGGGGATATGGTAAAATGGACCTACTCTAACTGTGACTTACTTTAGCATAGAGTATGACCGTTTGAAATAATTAAACTTATGGAGGAACTGACTCTCTAAATCCCCTTGGATTCAATGGGTCTACAATAGTGCAATGTATTACACTAAGCAACAGGATTTTGGCCACCGGAGCCTTCCTTATCATTTATGCAGTTGGGTAGACACTCACTTCTTTGTGGCTCCTCTAAATTTACTGGATCCTTGACAAAGTGTGTGGGTGTATACACATATGTGTATGCATGTATGCAGTTGTACCTCACTCTTAAGTGAAAAAACAAAACACAACAAAAGGAAAGAAAAGAAATCTCACAGAATTGCTTACCAGCATTAGCAGTAAGATAGTCCCTTACCACTACAAGTAAGGCATACAATATTAAAGACATGACACCCATGAACAAAGGGATTTGGAGAGAAATAACCTCGGGTGCCAGTTCTTAAAGTTGTATTTCTTAAAATGACCAACTGGGATGGACAGGATTCAGGTAGCTTATGAGAACTGTTGAAGGAGAGCCAAGGACAGATGGCATCTCAGCAGACGCAATGGACTCTCCCCCTTCTCTGCAGTGTGGTGGAATGGCAGAGAAACTAGCTATTTTTAAGTGACTCTTAAAGCTTATAGCTGCTGTCTCCTTTGCCAGGCTCTGTATGTGATCATGCTGTAGCACCAGGATATACCCTTGATTGTGGCTAGTGAATTCAAGTGGCACTTAACTAGGAGGCACCACTCCCAGCAGAAGGTTATAGAGATATTCAGCTGTAGAACAGCCATCGACCTTTGACCAAAATAAGGAACAGAAAGAAAAGCAGCTGGAATCCAAGATCTATGATAAGGGAGAGAACAAGTTTGCTCAGGTTATCTAGTTTGGGAGATAATACAGAGCTTTCGGTAGTCATAATAAACGAGGTGTGTGAACTGCCTTGGGATAAAAATACAGTACCACACTGAATCAGGATGTTTGTGCAATTCTGGTGTGACAATGGGCTGGAGCAAAGAAGCAGTTCCATTTGGCATTTGTGGAGTTAAAAAGTTGTCAGTAAAACACAACCAGCAATTTAAACTTAGGAAATGGAAGTCAAAAAGACTGAGCTGCTGATGCCAAAGGAGAAGGTGACCGACAACTGTACTCCCAAATAGTGGCCAAGATCTTCTCTGGACACAACTACTAAGACCTCAGACTGAGGTCATTGTGTTGCAGGTGCTCCACCAGCCATTTTCTTTGGTTTAGTAGGGTGAAGTGAATGAGCTGCACCACCATTCCTAGCTAAGGTTTTTGTTCTAAAATCCCCCTCATCTTATCTTGCTTTGTTTACTGAATAGTTTACCACTAGAATTGAATGTGTGCATAAAAGTGGGTTTATGACTGTATTCTTGTGTATGCTTTGATTGGCCATCTCAGAATTAGTGCACTAGACTCTCTCTTTCCTCCTTGAACCAATTACTTGAAGTGTCCCCATGGTCAGAAGTAAAATCTTCTTGTCTACTTCAATTGATGACACTGTATACTCCCTGCCCCCCGAAGTCATAACCATTTGTGTTTACTCCATTTAGAGGAATTTTTTTTTAAAATGGATATTTGAAAATGCATGAAAACCATCACAGACCCAGCCAAGGATGAGCTTGGAATATCACCAGAAGAGCACAGGGCAAGGCAAACACTTATCTCTGTGTCTTATTTGGGCACAGACTGGCTTAGGGAGCTACTGCACACTCCTAGTGTAGACAATGCTGAGCTTGATGGACCAATGGTTTGAGTTAGTATAGGAGACCTTCCTATGTAGACATTTCTGTTGTTGCAGAAGGACTGACTCTATGGCCTTGGGGATATCATTCTTTTAGGGATGACATCCTAACTCTTACTAGAAGTTATGTCCCATTGAAACAATTGGTGTTTTCTTCAAAATCAAACACACATAGATCAGGATGCCAATTTTTTTGGCCCAACAGCTGCATTTATTTTTTACTAATCCTTTTAGGGCCACATACCAGATGTGGGCAAGTCCTTGCAACAAAGTGGATCACCCTCCACATCTGTACCTAACACACACATTATCATAAATAATTCGCACCCAGTCTCATAATTAACAGTTTCATATGGAAGCAGATGCAGATACACACAGCCAATTCATATGTGCACACCCATTCTTACACATGCCATACATTCATTCTCTCTCTCTCTCTCTCTCTCTCTCTCTCTCTCAATCACCCCACCACACACACACCTCCCCTAAAGCAATTAAGCTTGAAAAGTAGTATTTTTGGATTGTTGGACAGGTTTTCCCAAGCAATCATCATGCAGTAAGGCTTTTTTATGGCGGCTGGGGCGATCAGAGAGTATGGGGCAGGAAAATTAACCCTTCCTTTCCCAGCGGTGACCCCTATCACCTTTGCACTGCAATTAAACTGGAAATAAGCCATTCATTCTCTCAAGTTGGAGGCTTTCTGAAAGCAGTATTAGAGTGTGCATTGGTGTGTCACAATGCATAGGAAACATTAGTCATCCTCTTTTTAGTTGTGACAACCCCTAGCCCCTAATTCTCTCATATGCTGCAATTAAGGTGTTAATATCCTTCATTGGTGCCTAATTGCTGTGGAGAGGGAGCCTGGGGAAGGAGGGCAAAATTATGGTCTGATTCAAGACACATTTACATTTTGCATGTGACACCAAAAAAAACCCTGAGCCTCTTCCACCCTGTTGTATGAGAGTATATAAGAATATAATCCAAAAAAATAAAATATAAAATAAGAGAGAAAAGATATGCATAATACATGATATATGCTCTCTAATTAATGTAGGATTGAAATTCATGTTATAGCTCTGAGAAATGCAGAAGCACTGCATACTATGGTATGAAAATAAATGACCACTTTTCAGTTGAGAATCTTAGACAAAAACACACATTGTAGACACTTCAAGTGACTTTAAAATTTCTTCTTGGCATCGTTACAAAAACATTTGCCCATGGAAAGAGGCCTCTCCTAATGCAGCACCTGCTTGGATGTGGCCTCTCTCTATGCTAAGCTTGCAAATTTGGCTTGTGGCCCAACTTTCTGTGTCAATAGAGCATTATTTACCCTCTCCTTAGTAGAAAAGGTCTCTGTATATATTTCTGTGCTTTTCTTAATGTTGCTGGGGAAACAAAGTAGTCTTACAAAGGATTAAAGGATGAATGTTGAATGTTTACTTCTCCACATAGTTGTATTATTGATTTGAGCCATTGATGGGCTGTGTTAAAAGAGCATTTTGAAAACTAATGTAGCAACCACATCCTGCATGCTAGGATTCCTCTCTGACGGCATAGACCCTACACTGTTGGTTTTCTCTTGTGGGATAGGATGATGTCAGCAAATCTGGTGGGTATTTGATGATGCCCAATGCCTGGAACCCCTCTAAGCCCCCTTTTTCCAGAACCTTTACCACCAGAGCACCTAAATAGGGAAGATCATAGAGCCATATGGATGAAGGAGTCAACAAAATCTAGTCAAAAAAATCTTACCCTCAGCCAGAGTCATCCTGCACACAACCATCTAGTAAGCAATGGAGAGGATGTGACCTTCTAGGCATTGTGAGACTGCAACTTCCGTCATTTATAACAACTGGCTATGCTTTAGTCCAACAAGACTGAAGGATCACAGTTAGAGATGGGGGTATTCATATACGAATATGAATATCCCCGCACAGCTGGACTTAACGAGGGGCTGGCCCCTGCAGCCAGCCCATCCACTCATGCGTCCGGTGGCAGCAGCCTTGCTTATCCTTCCAATTGCTCCCAGAGCTCCGCTCTCTTCCTGCTCACCTGGCCACTCCAGGCAGTGGGAGGGAAGACGAGTCTCCCTGCATGGCTGCTGAGTCACTAGCTGAGTAGGAAGAGAGCGGAGCTCCAGGAGTGATTGGAAGGATGAGTGAGGCTGCCGCCACCAGGGGATGCATGAGTGGACCTTGTTAAGTCCAGCTGTGAGAGGATATTCGTATACGAATACGAATACCTCCATTTCTAACCACAGTCATCCTGACTTACACAATGCTTCCTGAAGTGCAGTTATGTATCTTTTTTGGCTAGAATCCTATTGTTTGGTTATGCCAACATAAACTGTAGAAGCAAATTGCTACTTGTTAAGAAGTCCTCATTTATATCCCTTATAGCATACTAGTTGTGCGAGTTGGTGCATGGTGAGGAATCTAAGCAGCAACTTGTTAA
This sequence comes from Intellagama lesueurii, assembly GCA_037013535.1. Lineage (NCBI taxonomy): Eukaryota > Metazoa > Chordata > Lepidosauria > Squamata > Agamidae > Intellagama > Intellagama lesueurii. The sequence goes on from JBAJHW010000003.1 coordinate 217,404,999, forward strand.
CTAGCAGTATTTTGCTGCTGCAATTTATGCCAGCAGTATTTTTTTTAAATTTCTGTAGCTCTGTGCTATAGAAATGGTAGGCATGTCTATACAATCACTTGTCCTGGGTTAATAATATCTCCAACCCTTGATTTATATGTTTAACAGTTGGAACAGAGGTAGAAGTGAGATGGACATCAATAGCTCTTGCCAAGAGAGATCATCACGTCTCTTTCATAACAATATGTAAGCAACACACACCAACATAAATCACCCCACTTAACAACTGTAGATGACTGACACATCCCTTTGTACTCTTTAAGTAGTAATTCCAGGAGAAAAACAGTAAAATGAGAGGACAGTTTCACATCTGGTAAGCAGTGAATGTCTTCTCAAACTTCCACATTTGATCATCCTTTGTTATTATCCTTTGCTGAACAAAGAGCTGGGTGTTGTTGAAACAGTAATCCTGTTATTGTAGATTGAATAATGCTATTTTCCCTGCCTTTGAACCATGTACAATTATTTTGGGCTCAGTGGTTCATCATTCTTATCTTTCAATCCATATTAAATAAACAAGGTTACTCTTAAGGACCTGAATAACTCCCCAGACATTCTGTATGAAACACCATATAATAATTCAAAGGCTGGAATAATAAACTTAAAAACACAGGGTGGGTTTCTGAAAAATAACCGTATAGACAAATCCATGTTTTTCAGGTATCTGGGTGAGCCAGAGGTTGGAAGTTCGATTCCCCACTGTGCTTCTTGACAGGGGCTGGACTCGATGATCCATAGGATCCCTTCCAGCTCTGCAATTCCAAAATGACGATGATGATATATGCAGCTGAGAAGGGGTTGGATTCAGACCTAGTCTTGCTTAGAGTAAACCAACTGAAATCAATTGGGCATGTTACCTATGACTAACTTGTCCCATCAGTGTCAGTAGGTCTACTATCAACCATAACTAAGTTCAGATCCAATTCTATAAAATTAAGAAGCAGCACCTATAGTGATGAAAAACAAAAGCTGGTAGCAGAAAAGATGTACTTTTTCTGAAAGAGTTTCACAGGCAGTTCAGAATGCCTTAGCCTTTTGTGGTTGCCTGGAGCTACCAATCCAGTCCAAGAAAATAATCTGGAATGGTTGTTTTAGTAAACATACTTAAATCCTGATTTTCCAGTCTAAAAGGTACTGAAAATGCACAGCAGCACACAATGGAAGTATATGCTCACTAAGTCACATTCTGCATTTCTTGGCTATGGTATAAACAACTAATCTGGCAATCAAGCCAGATCTTGACCTAGAACAAAGGTTCTCAAACTTAGGGCTGCAAATTTTCCCAGAAAGCCTGGGAAGCTCCTACAACTCCCAGAAGGCCTGCCCATTGACTGTGCTAGCTAAGGCTTCTGGGAGTTGTATCCAATGACATATTGAGCACCAGTTTTGGGAACCACTGGTCTAGAACGATAATACTGTAAGAAGTCTATTTCCTCCGTGATCATCAGATTTGTTGATTATTTTGTCTATGTGCTTTATGAGACAACAAAGAAAAGTAACAGAAAAAAATATATATGAGAAAGTGTAAATAAGTTTCCTGTTGCTACTTTCCATGCTGTAATGCACTGTTTGTCTTCTATTTATGTAAAGAGGTCAGAAATTCCATACATTTTTCTGGTTTTCTACTCACATGTTTTTTTGCTCAGCAGTAGTTTAGACGGCATATAGTTAATACAGCAATAAGAAGAAATTGCATAGGATTGAACTGTATACAATATTTTATAGAGCTTTGGAGCAGATTTGACAAATCCCAAATTCCACAACAAAGCCACGCAATTCAGAACAATTTGTATGAGGTCTGGATGAGTGTAGAATGTTGCCCAGATTCAGTTCTGGGGTGAAGTGAAGCAAATTTACAAACTGATTTGCATCCAAGCACCAATCTACTTGGCTCAGAAATTGCTTCAACTTCCCTCCCCCCTCCCCAGGCAAACCTAAAATGTGCTTAATATGTATATCCTTGAAGGTAGCTGTATGAATATTTTCAGGTTTGGTTGTTGTAGGTTTTTTGGGCTGTTTGGCCGTGTTCTGAAGGTTTGTCTTCCTAATGTTTCGCCAGTCTCTGTGGCCGGCATCTTCAGAGGACAGGAGTCAGAACTCTGTCTGTGCTCTGGTGCAGTTTGTGGGATAGTTGAGTATTTATATCTGTGGGATCAGCTTTTTTGTCCTTTTCAGGAGATTGGGTGATTATGGTGATCAATGTGTTTTTTGTTGTGGGTGTATTGTTGTGATAAGGGGGAGAGATGATCTGTCACTATGATTGATGGGTGTCGTTAGCTGGTCTTTTGTGTGCAGTGATCACAGGTCCTTGTGGCTGGGTAGAGTTTGTTGACCTTTTGCAGGCTGTATTTTTCAGTGCTGGGAGCCAGGCTTTGTTGAGTTTTAGACTTTCTTCTTTTTTGTTGAAGCTCTGCTGGTGTTTGTGGGTTTCAATGGCTTCCCTGTGCAGTCTAACATAATGATTGCTGGTGTTGTTCAGTACTTCTGTGTTTTGAAATAGAATTTCATGTCCAGCTTGTTTCAGGGCATGTTCAGCTACTGCCGATTTTTCTGGTTGTTTTAGTCTGCAGTGTCTCTCATGTTCTTTGATTCTGGTGTGGATGCTGTGTTTTGTGGTTCCAATATATACCTGGCCACAACTGCAAGGTATCCGGTATACTCCTACAGTGGTGAGGGGGTCCCTTTTGTCCTTTGCCAACCATAACATTTGTTGTATTTTTGTGGTGGGCCTGAATACTGTTTGTATGTTGTGTTTTTTCAAAAGTTTTCCCATGCGGTCTGTGACCCCTTTGATGTATGGCAGAAATACTTTATTTGTGGGTGGCTGTTTTTCCTCTTCAGTTTGGTGTTGTTTTCTTGGTTTGATGGCTCTTGTGATTTCATTCTTGGAATAGTCATTTGCCTGTAGGGCCCAATTCGGTGCTGAGAAATTGAGCTTCACATTTCCGATTTGCATGGTCTACCAGTGTTTTGATTATACCTCTTTTTTTGTGGTGGGTGGTGGTTGGAGTTTTTGTGTAGGTACTGGTCTGTGTGGGTGGGTTTTCTGTAGACCTTGTGTCCCAATAAGAGGTCAGGTTTGCGTATGACCATGACATCTAAGAAAAGGAGTTGGCCCTCTATTTCTTTTTCCATGGTGAATTGTATATTTGGGTGGATGCTATTGAGATGGTTTAGAAATTCTTCCAGTTTTTCTTCACCGTGGTTCCAAATTGCGAAGGTGTCATCCACGTATCAGAACCAGACTGTGGGTGCGAAGGGTGCCGAAGCCAGGGCCTGTTTTTCAAAATGTTCCATGTAGAAGTTTGCTATAACCGGGCTGAGGGGGCTCCCCATGGCCACTCCATCTGTCTGTTCATAGAACTCATTATCCCACTGAAAGTAGCTGGTCGTTAGGCAGTGTTGGAGAAGGGCCTTTATGTCTTCTGGAAAGATCTGCTGGATGAGTGTCAGAGTGTCCTTTATCGGTACCTTGGTGAATAGGGATACTATGTCAAAGCTGATCAGTCTGTCCCTGGGGTTGAGTTTTAGGGTGCTGATCTTGTTTATGAAATGTCCTGAGTCTTTGATGTAGGATGAGGTTTGTCCAATGTGGGACTGTAGGAGGGTGGCTAGGTATTTTGCTAATTCATATGTCAGGGAGCTGATGGCACTTACAATGGGCCTGAGTGGGATTGAGTCTTTGTGGATTTTGGGGAGTCCGTATAGTCTTGGTGGGAGAGCTTCTGTCTTGCAGATTCGTTGAAAGACGTTGGGGTGCAGATTTATTTCCCTCTTCAGGGTCTATTCTATTTTTGGACACAAATGTGATAATTATCAATCCAAAAACCAAAAGGTTATGGTCTATTGTCCAATGAGAGGCTACAAGGTACAAATAATTACAAACTGAATCATGATACATACCCTAGCTCTATACAGTATATCCAATAATGATCAGGTGATGATCTCCAACAAATCTCTGTAGCACAGTGTATATATATATATACTGCATATATACTGTACCCACTTGAAAAATCAGGCACATTGGACTCAAGAATAGCCATGACTGTTACATTCTCCTCATACCTTGGTCCTTTTCTCTTGCAATTCGTTTTGCAGGAGGAGACTGTTTTTGTTTGCTAAATATTTCTTTCTAATTTACTGCTGCACCAAGACATCTCATCCAACACAAGATATGACTGGTAAAACATCAGCATGACTGTATTGCATATACACTTACAAACTATCTTAGAAAAATAAATCACTAATAATATAGGCAGCAGTTAGCTTCTGCAAATGAACACAAAGAAGAAAAACACATCTGTTACAAGGGGTCAACTACAGTTCTGAGTCACAGGAACTTCCATACATATGTTTCTGCTCAGGTGGATGAAGCAGGAGATACCACAGTCATGCGCTTCCGTCTGAGGAAGAGGTCGAGAGATGAGGAAATCTCCCTGTATCGAAGCCCACACAAATAAGGAGACAGAGCTTTGGGTAAAATGATGAGCACATTGCAGATGATCATAGAAACCCATATTCCTGTCTGTGGCCCAATGACAGCATTGACATAAAGCAAGGATTCCACCACAAAAGCCACCAGAGGGGAGAAATGAAAGAACAAGATAATGTGATGCATCAGGAATGTTACACTAGCTCTTGAAAAGATGCTTTTCCATATTCCTGATTGTTTTGTTTTGAAATACAGGACCATGTAACAACCGAGAATGAGAGACAGAAAGAGAAAAAGGACAGAGACTGAAAGTACGTAGCAGCATTTCACTGCATGGTTTCCTTGCAAGATCATCACTAGAATTATTGGGACAGAGCAGCTTTCCACAGGGCATGCAGAAGGTTTCTGGGTGATCTTCAATATTAAGAAGACGGTCCCAGGAAAAATCCCAGATGAGATCCACAGAAACAGTATCAGCCTTTTTGTGCGTGAGGATGGCAAAATGGAGATATAATGTAAAGGCCACAAAATAGCCAGATATGTGTCTATCACCATTGCTGCAGCTGTGAACAACCCTCCACAATAAGTCATTGCCAGCAAAAACAACAGGATCACGCAAGCACCTTGAGAGAGCTTGAAGTCAGACATACTGAGAACGGCTGACATCGCGTAGAGTATCAGATATATCAAATCACAAAGCAAAGCATTTCCCAGCAACAAGTACCTTGTTTCCTGACGGATCTTGACATGAGAAAAAATCACAAACAAAATGGGAGGGATGATCAGGAGAGCTGCCGTAAGGCAAACAATTGGTGGAATCAGAAACATCTTTGTTTTGGAGTATGGAAGGTAGATGATCTGTTCCTGCTGACCAAGAAAAGACGGCTTATCCAGAGAGAAAGAACTATTGAATCCCAATATGCTGTACAGGAAGATCTCATTCGGAATCTCTTCTAGCACACATAAGGAGTAATTCATTTCTTCTAGAGGTTCACAATACCAGCAGAGGTAGGAAAAGCAGGTTCTTCAACAAGGAGCTTTTGCAAAAAGTAGTGACACGGTTTATAGCAGACCACCATCTCTAGACAGCTCTAAAACAGTATCTGCCACCATGGTTTCTAAGGAAACTCCAAAAGTAAATGCTGACATCCTCACAAATACTTTAAGATGAGTGGATTCCCTTCTCCTATGAAAAAAGTATCTCTGTGCAGAAGGAAGAAACACCTTTATATAGGACTGAATGTTCAAAGTCCAGAGCAAGCTGTCTGGAAAAGAAAGAAACGGGTTGCTTCCCATTAAGAACTTGAGTTTTTTCTCATGGCATTGCTGCAGCAAAGTAACAGATGGAATATTAGCTTGATTAAACAGATGTGATGATATAAAAAGAGACATTCCAAATGTGCCAATGCAATCAAGTTGTAAATGGAGCCAGAGGATATGTCGGAGTGTTTAAAAGCAATAAGACATATATTGAATCAATTCACTAAGTAAGGACAGTGCTCTTAGCTCTTGAAACACAAGGACAGCATAATCCTTTTTATAGGTGATGCTTAGCAGACTGAAGATCCATTTCCAACTAATCTGAAAAGCTTCTAATGATTCATACACACACAAATGCATGCGGTCACACATGTGTGTTTGCACACTCACATGCATGCATACACATATGTAACGGAAGCCCACATATGTGTATTACCTGCTGTGAGCAGCAAAATTAAGTTGGGTTCAAACTGAGGTTTAAAATGTAGCCTGCACCCACAAGTCTAATGTACCTTGCAAGTTCTTCACATATTTTAAGTTTTTAAAAAAAGGGAAAATTGAGATTGCAATAATCCTAGACAATTTAATTAACTGAAATGTAGATAGGTAAGGGACGTGGTGGCACTGCGGGTTAAACTGCAGAAGCCTCTGTGCTGTAAGGTCTATAGATCTGCAGCTGTAAGATCGAATCCACGCGATGGAGTGAGCGCCCGTCGCTTGTCCCAGCTCCCGCCAACCTAGCAGTTCGAAAGCATGCAAATGCAAGTAGATAAATAGGGACCACCTCGGTGGGAAGGTAACAGCGTTCCCTGTCTAAGTCGCACTGGCCATGTGACCACGGAAGATTGTCTTCGGACAAACGCTGGCTCTATGGCTTGGAAACGGGGATGAGCACTGCCCCCTAGAGTCGAACACGACTGGACAAATTGTCAAGGGGAAACTTTACCTTTACCTAGATAGATAAAGGTAAAGGTCCCCTTCACAAAATTCTGCCTTGTCATGGCGAAGGGGCTTGAGTAATTCAGAGAAGCTATGGGCTACGCCGTGCAGGGACACCCAAGATGGACAGGTCATAGTGGAGAATTCTGACTAAATGCGATCCACCTGGAGCAGGAACTGGCAAGCCACTCCAGTATCTTTGCCAAGAAAACTACATGAACAGAAACAAAAGGCTAAAAGATATAGCACTGGAAGATGAGCCCCTCAGGTCGAAAGGTGTCTAACATGCTACTGAGGAAGAGCGGAGGACAAGTACAAGTAGCTCCAGAGCTAATGAAGTGGTTGGGGACAAAGCCGAAAGGACACTCAGCTGCGGACGTGCATGGAAGTGAAAGGAAAGTCCGATGCTGCAAAGAAAAATACTGCATAGGAACCTGGAATGTAAGATCTATGAACCTTGGTAAGCTGGATGTGGTCAAACAGGAGATGGCAAGAATAAACATTGACATCCTGGGCGTCAGTGAACTAAAATGGACGGGAATGGGCAAATTCAATTCAGACGATTACCATATCTACTATTGTGGGCAAGAATCCTGTAGATGAAAAGGAGTAGCCCTCATAGTCAACAAAAGAGTGGGAAAAGCTGTACTGGGATACAATCTCAAAAATGATAGAATGATTTCAATACAAATCCAAGGCAGACCTTTCAACATCACAGTAATCCAAGTTTATGCACCAACCACCGATGCTGAAGAGGCTGAAATTTACCAGTTCTATGAAGAATTACAACACCTTCTAGAACTGACACCAAAGAAAGATGTTCTTGTCATTATAGGGGACTGGAATGCTAAAGTAGGGAGTCAAGAGATAAAAGGAACAACAGGTAAGTTTGGCCTTGGAGTTCAAAATGAAGCAGGGCAACGGCTAATAGAGTTTTGTCAAGAGAACAAGCTGGTCATCACAAACACTCTTTTCCAACAACACAAGAGGCGACTCTACACATGGACATCACCAGATGGGCAATACCGAAATCAGATTGATTATGTTCTCTGCAGCCAAAGATGAAGAAGCTCTATACAGTCAGCAAAAACAAGACCTGGAGCTGATTGTGGTTCTGATCATCAGCTTCTTATAGCAAAACTCAAGCCTAAACTGAAGAAAGTAGGAAAAACGACTGGGCTAGTCGGGTATAATCTAAACCAAATCCCTTACGAATACACAGTGGAACTGAAGAACTCAATTTGGTGGACAGAGTGCCTGAAGAACTATGGATGGAGGCTGGTAACATTGTACAGGAGGCAGCAACAAAAACCATCCCAAAGAAAAGGAAATGCAAGAACGCAAAGTGGCTGTCCAACGAGGCCTTACAAATAGCAGAGAAGAGAAGGGAAACAAAATGCAAGGGAGATAGGGAAAGTTACAGAAAATGGAATGCTGACTTCCAAAGAATAGCAAGGAGAGACAAGAGGGCCTTCTTAAATGAACAGTGCAAAGAAATAGAGGAAAATAATAGAAAGGGAAAAAACAGAGATCTGTTCAAGAAAATTGGAGATGTTGAAGGAACATTTCGTGCAAAGACGGACATGATAAAGGACAATAATGGTAGGGACCTCACAGAAGCAGAAGACATCAAGAAGAGGTGGCAAGAATACACAGAGGAATTATACCAGAAAGATCTGGATGTCCCGGACAACCCAGATAGTGTGGTTGCTGACCTTGAGCCAGACATCCTGGAGAGCGAAGTCAAGTGGGTCTTAGAAAGCATGGCTAACAACAAGGCCAGTGGAGGTGATGGCATTCCAGTGGAACTATTTAAAATCTTAAAAGACGACGCTGTTAAGGTGCTACACTCAATATGCCAGCAAGTTTGGAAAACTCAGCAGTGGCCAGAGGATTGGAAAAGATCAGTCTACATCCCAATCGCAAAGAAGGGCAGTGCCAAAGAATGCTCCAACTACCGTACAATTGCACTCATTTCACACGCTACCAAGGTTATGCTCAAAATCCTCCAAGGCAGGCTTCAGCAGTATGTGGACTGAGAACTCCCAGAAGTACAAGCTGGATTTCAAAGGGGCAGAGGAACTAGAGACCAAATTGCTAACATGTGCTGGATTATGGAGAAAGCCAGAGAGTTCCAGAAAAACATCTACTTCTGCTTCATTGACTATGCAAAAGCCTTTGACTGTGTGGACCACAACAAACTATGGCAAGTTCTTAAAGAAATGGGAGTGCCTGACCACCTTATCTATCTCCTGAGAAATCTCTATGTGGGACAGGAAGCAACAGTTAGAACTGGATATGGAACAACTGATTGGTTCAAAATTGGGAAAGGAGTACGACAAGGCTGTATACTGTCTCCCTGATTATTTAACTTATATGCAGAATACATCATGCGAAAGGCAGGACTGGATGAATCCCAAGCCGGAATTAAGATTGCTGGAAGAAATATCAAGAACCTCAGATATGCAGATGATACCACTCTGATGGCAGAAAGTGAGGAGGAATTAAAGAACCTCTTAATGAGGGTGAAAGAGGAGAGCGCAAAAAATGGTCTGAAGCTCAACATAAAAAAAACTAAGATCATGGCCACTGGTCCCATCACCTTCTGGCAAATAGAAGGGGAAGATATGGAGGCAGTGACAGATTTGACTTTCTTGGGCTCCATGATCACTGCAGATGCTGACAGCAGCCACAAAATTAAAAGACGGCTGCTTCTTGGGAGGAAAGCGATGACAAACCTCGACAGCATCTTAAAAAGCAGAGACCTCACCTTGCCAACAAAAGTCCGAATAGTCAAAGCTATGGTTTTTCCTGTAGTGATGTATGGAAGTGAGAGCTGGACCATAATGAAGGCTGACCGCCGAAGAATTGATGCTTTTGAATTGTGGTGCTGGAGGAGATTCTTGAGAGTCCCCTGGACTGCAAGGAGAACAAACCTATCCATTTTGAAGGAAATCAACCCTGAGTGCTCACTGGAAGGACAGATCCTGAAGCTGAGGCTCCAATACTTTGGCCATCTCATGAGAAGAGAAGACTCCCTGGAAAAGACCCTGATGTTGGGAAAGTGTGAAGGCAAGAGAAGAAGGGGACGTCAGAGGACGAGATGGTTGGACAGTGTCATCAAAGCTACCAACATGAATTTGACCAAACTCTGGGAGGCAGTGGAAGACAGGAGGGGCTGGCGTGCTCTGGTCCATGGGGTCACGAAGAGTCGGACACGACTTAATGACTAAACAACAACGAAAGGTAAAGGTAAAGGTTCCCCTTGACAGTTAGTCCAGTCGTGTCTGAATCTAGGGGGCAGTGCTCATCCCCTTTTCCAAGCCATAGGGCCAGCGTTTGTCTGTAGACAGTTTCTGTGGTCACGTGGCCAGCGCGACTAGACACGGAACGCCGTTACCTTCCCACCGTGGTGGTACCTATTTATCTACTCGCATTTTTACATGCTTTCGAACTGCTAGGTTGGCAGGAGCTGGGACAAGTGACGGGAGCTGACTCCATTGCGTGGATTTGATCTTACGACTGCTGGTCTTCTGACCTTGCAGCACAGAGGCTTCTGCGGTTTAACCCGCAGTGCCACCACGTCCCTCTATGTAGATAGAACAGGCTATAGAAATTATTTTCTTACAATTACTTCAGGTATTTTTAACACGCAACAACATATGTCCACAATTTTCTTAGCATTTCGATATACCAAGTTAGGTGGAGTGAGGAAAGCAAGGGGGAAAGTCTCCAAGTTCCAAAAAATGGAAATACCCTCTATTTTACACCATGTGGGCCATTGTTTGAAGGGGAACTCATGTGGCCAGTTCAGGGTGAAGTGCTGCTCTGTGGGTAGCTGATGGGCCCTTCTTCTTCCAAGTTTCATCCTGACTTGGTGTTCGTAGTCATTTGCTATTATTGGAATCAGGCAGCTGTTAAGCATAAGCAGATAAAATGCTTCCTATGTAGTTTTCAGATTTCCCTTGTGAATTACTGGTTATGAGAGATAGCTCTAATTCTCCTGAGATATTGTCATTGTTTTTGATTCATTGAACAAAATCTGCCTGCTTACACCAAGTCTGAGAAATGCATTATTTGCCTCAAACGCAGTCTGAGGCTTCATGAAGAGCCATTCAACTGTCACTCCAAATGTCACTGCACCTTAAAAATTCCATCCCCTCAGACCATCCCCTTCAGTAGAATCCAAACCAGATTGCAGTTCTATATAAATTACATGGGAATAAGTCTTTTGGACTCAACAGGGCTCACTTCTGAATAGACATGTACATTGCACTGCTACTTTGTCAGTATCTTAGTTAATTGTTTGGGCTCCACAATCCACATACTGTTTTCTTGGATATTGTAGCTATCCATGTACGTAGTACCATAGATAAACAATTCTGTTTTCATATCTGTGAGGATTCTCAGTCATCCAGGTGAGATTTTCTGAAAGCTGAGTCATGGCAACTGGGCTTCTTTCTTATTAGGTTGAAACATTTCGCTCCTCATCCAAATTCTTCAATCTGAAGAAGCTCCTTGGATGAATAGTGAAACGTTTCAAACTAATAAGAAAGAAGTCCAGTTGCCATGACTCGACTTCCAGATAATTCTGTTCTCATGTTCCCCAGACTATTTGGATAAATTCTGTTTTCTGTCATGTTGGAATAAGCTTGCATGTTTTGCTTGATTAGGTAGATAAAGACAAATATGGAAAGTTGGGGAAGTGAAAAAATAAATTCATCAAAACATTGGTATAAAAGTATTTTGTAATATAGACAGCTGTCAGTCAATGCCAATTAGGAAAGTTCTAAGAGAAAGTTGATCTTAGATTATATTATGTGATCCCAAGTAATTAATCTCTTAGGCTACTGAGAGTAATTTGTCCTTAATACAGAAAAAGAGGAAGAAAAGTAAATTCATGTCTGTTGTTTCTACTCTTCAGGGTAAGCTAAGAGTGGGGCTGACTGATACTGACTGCTCAAATGCTAGCTAACACTTGTAGTTATGAGCAGAGCGGGGAGAGAGAGAGAATCATAATAGGGCAGTGCTTACACACTCTGCTCTGAGTAAACAGAAGTCAAATTTCTGAAACCATTGATTGTACATCAGGAGATACAGCAGAGGGAAGGGCATTAAATCGGACAGTCTATACTGTTGTATGATGTGATGAAAGGCACAAGAGTGGTTGTGATACAGTTCAGAATTTGTGTAAAACAAATCAGAGAAACTAACAGATCATGCTGCTTGTTGCTAGATGGATTAATCTGAAATAATTGCTGTTCAGCAGTTCTGCTTTCACAAATGTCATTTCAGTTTTCTGCTCCACAAACAAACATGCATATAAAGAGCAACTTCCATACTGCTGGCTTGTACAGATTGCATCCCAACTGTTGCTTGCTTAGTGTAAGACAGCCAGGTCATCTGTTTGTGTTTTTCCTATTTGGCTACCCGGTACCTGCCATGTCTGTTGCTCTGTACTGTGATATGGTTATCTGCAAAATGTGAAATGGAGCATGGAGATGAACTTAGGGTACAAATTCATATTCTGCTCTAAACTTTGCCAGCTCTTTCAGCAGATCCCTTTAATTTTATTGAACTGGAATGTTCTGAAGCATGTGCAACATTTAAGTGTGGAATAGCTGAGAACAGCTAAAAAGATTGGCGATACAGAAGAACGGCAGCTTGTATCCCCTCAGGTATTGTTGGACTATAATTTTGATTATCTCTCAACATGAGCTGGCCAGGAATGATGGAAGTTGCATCTAGAGGACTACTCCATGTCTATTCCTGCTGCCAAGGAGATTGGTAGTCTTTCAGCAGAGTTTTGATGGTCCCCAGCCTTAGCAGGCCTCAGAAGAAAAGTCTAATAAGAACAGCCTCTTAGGTTGCAAAAATGACTGGTTTATGTGTGAGATTGCTAACCTGAGACATTTAAGCTGGTTTTAGTTGTCTGAACCAGGGGTGAAATTTCAATGATGCTTCCTGTCGCGTCCACCCAGTGTCCCTTGTTTATTCTCTCTTAAACATAGGTTCACCCCCTGGATGTGTTTCCTCTTTGCACGCTGCCACCAAGTATTATTCATACAATACCAAATACGTATTTCAGACACGTGTGCTGCCAACTATAACAGGTTTATTGAACTTTTAAGTTTGAGAATCACAGGAGTAAATTATAGATGTTCTTTTATTGTTATGTAAATCACAAATGGAAAATCACAGATGTTCAGGATCACTCATTAAATAGGATTTGGTTATGCATTGGTTTAAACGTATTTTTATTCACAAGAACAATATACTTTTACTAGTTATCTATTCTCTATTCCTTATAACTCTTCCCCTATTCTCTCTATCACTTCAACTGTTCAATCTATGTATTTACCTTCTCAATTCAATCTCCTAACTCTCCCTCTGCAAGTCCCTATCTCTCCCTTGCTTCTCTCTCTGTCTCTCACTGATTCCAACTGTTCTTTTGGTTCCGCCCCTCCTGTCCTATCATAGGCTCCTGCCTTTTGAGCTTACATGATGGACAGACAGGATTGCTGTAATGTGATGGCATTCCGCCACACTTCCTTTCAAATAAATTTGACAAATGTGTTGCTTTTTTTTTTTTGGCTTGGTGCTGTCAAAAACATGTGGCTCAATGCAAATTCAAGTCAGCCAAAACATGAAAGACTAAAAAAAGCCACTTTATTTGCTGAGTCTTGAGAAACAATTCAGCTATATAAAGCACTGTCAGTTTATCAAATGAAACTAGATAAATTTAATACATCATTTTTGAAAGTTTATCTGATAATATAATATTAAAAGATAAAATATTTTCCACAGTCTGTTTAAACACTTTAATAAGAATTTTCTTTCATTAAAAAAATGACAATTGTTAGTGTTGTCGAAGAACTATGAATAGATTTCTCATATCACCATCTTGAGATGTTAATGCTATCAGCAGATTCCTTCCTTCCTTCCTTCCTTCCTTCCTTCCTTCCTTCCTTCCTTCCTTCCTTCCTTCCTTCCTTCCTTCCTTCCTTCCTTCCTTCCTTATTTTTGGTGCAGTTATCAGTTGTTTCAATGCTCTGAAAGTTTTCAGGTCATGTATCATAGTTACCAAAATCAGTTTCAGAAACGTATACAATGTTGTAAAATCAGAAAGATGTTTAATCCATCAGATTCACGAAAGTTTTTAGTGAGTTTACTGCTTCATCACTATCTTAACATGGTTATGTGAATCTATCATAAAACTTATGATGATGTCCTGGTCACAAGGAGATTTAACATTGTGATGTACTAGCCAATTTAAAGACTGCCTCAGGAAACACAGCTTACAAAAATGGGTTGTTGACCAATATGTGAAAGATCAGGCACAGAGATAATAGGCAAATTAAAGTATCCTATTTTGCTTAAATAATTCAGAAGTGACCCACTTACTGTGTTAGCTGGAAGCTAAATGACTTTATCACATATTCGCCAGAATCCAGTTAATTGCAGGTAATATAAAGTGATGCAGGTTTAACTTTGTCAGGTATTATGACCAGACAACACAAACTGTACAATTCAATTGTGTAATAGACTGCATGTAGCTAATCATGTTGAGAAGAGACTGCAGATGAAACAGGCAATACAACTGGATGTTTCTGAATAACTACCATCAACTGTATTCCTCACTATTGTCTTTTCTTAAATGAGGTTAAACTCTAAACAGTATCTAATTTACCATTTGAATGATCACTCTGGCTTTTCAAACAAGCTATTCCAAGGTTGACAGTTGGCTGGTCTTTTCCATGAAATCTTACCATCAGTCAAGACATATTTGGAAGCAAGACCACAAGACACTGTATGTGTATTTTCTTCTACAAGGGTTTTAGCCTTTGTAACATGGACATTACATGGATAATCAAATAATCTATTCCAGTAAAAGAAGTGGATGCCGCTTTTTTTGTTGCTTTAAGCTTTTCTGAGCATTGTCAGTATGAGATGCCCCTTTTCTTACAGAGCAAAATATGTTACCTTTTGATAATTGCTGATGAATTGATATGTTAGTGATGCACTGTGATTATCCCCTATTTCCTGAACAATAACAAAAGCAATGATCCACAAATGTGCATCTAAAATCTAGTTAAGATTAAAAAGCAAATCCAAGCATGATATGTTTTGGTGTTATATGTCAGCTTCAGGGATTTTGAGGAGTTCTATTTTTGTTGTTGTTGTTATAATTCTTTCTAAATTGGAAAAATTTTAAAGCTTCAAGTTCCTTCCCCCCCCCTCTCTTTGGACACCCACTTGCAAAAGTGCTTGTCCCTTGTAGAAGTGCAGTTTGCACTTGACCAGACTTAGATGTCCCCTACCATTGGTGCTGCTTGACAGCTTTAGGGCCTTTTTAGTGGTTGGGGACAGAGAAGAGAGAAGTAGAAGTAGTTCAAGTACAGTTCTAATAGATGATACCAGTACAGAGACTGGCCAGACTGGTTTCTTCTGTTCTATGGAAAGCTTAGTAGATGTGAGAGAACAATTGGATGATAGGAGCAGAGGGAAGAGAGAAAACAGTTCTAATTGAGGACTATCAGCATGTAGGCATGTGGACTGCAAGGAAGAGAGAAGATAACAGCTGAGCAGCTGTTTCTGTGCCTCAGTGAAAGTGGAAGTTTAAGTAATGCAGAGGAAGGAAAAAAATGGAAGATCTTAGCCATGGACTGGGGAAGGAACAAGAAAATGGAGGACTGAAGCCTGTGTGAGAGAGAAAGGGCATCATGTATATACTGTATGGGTGACAAATTTTATGTAGAGGTGAATTGAGGAAATCAATTGCTTTCTGTGAAATGGATATTATGTCAGTGCAAAAGACTGTGGGTTAATAGGAGTAGCATTTTGTTTTGTGTCAAATGTATCTCACTTCTGTCTTTTATTATATTCTAGTTGTCTTTCAGGATACCCAGTGCGGTGTAGTAGACAGAGTGATGGACTAGGGGAGCAGTGATCAAATCCCTATTTGGCTATGGAACTGGTAAAATCACTTCTTAAATACCTCACTTACCTTGAAAGCCCTATTAGGGTCACTATATGTCGGTTCTGACTTGATGGCATGTAACAAGTTGACTTTCAGCCTCTTTTTGCCTTGTATGAAATTGATGCTTCATTGTAGCAGTAAATATTAGGAGTATTCACACTGCATGATGTCCCTTGCCCTGCCTGTTGCACATATTCAAAATTTCAAATGAACCCATGAACCCCCAAAAGTTGGGTCTATACTTATTAACTTACAGTATTTACTAATTATTATAGCCCAGAATCCTATTGTTGGTTTATGGATTTTTGTGTGAAATTGCATAAGCTGTGGTGCAAATTGCCCATAATTAACAAGATACTGGTCACCTTCCTGGTCACATAACCCTCATACTACTGAGTGTACAACCAGAACCTGATCAGTACCTTGTTAATTAGCAATCATTTACCAGTACCATTTATGTGATTTCATTTATGTATGCCTAAATTGTTGCTAGGATTCTAGTCATAGAATTCGTCCATCCATCCACTTCATAATTAAAACACACCCTTCATTTCTGGAAATATAAAACCCCAGTACAAACTCAGAACTGTTCCCATCTTGGAACCAATCAGGAGCAAACTTTTCTGCTTTTCCAGCTCCCTGTATGCGTAGGGGCTAAAGCAGATAAAACATTAACACTCTCATTGGATAGAACTTCATTTGCATGGCAACAGATATTTCCTCCCTTGTTACATCTGAGGATAGCATGCAAGTAATATAAGATTAAGAACAGGTCCTCTTTGTTGTTTTTCTCCTTCCCTTTGCATGCACTATTTATACAATCTAGGTAAATACTAAAACGTCTTTAGTTATTTATTTTTAAATCTTCCAAATTACAAGAAGTCACAAAACAGGCTTCTCTCTCTATTGTATCTCATTCCATTCCTGCAAAACAAACAAACAAACAAACGAAAAGGTCATGGTTCAGTAAAGCTTAGTGCATGTTGGATCATGACCTATGCTGACACCCAACAGTATCAGTTCATGTAGCATCTGTCTTTGAAGAGCAGAGTTATAAACAAAAGGGATACATTTCTGAATATTTCAAAATCTGTTCTTTGCAGAGAATAACAAGAATTGTGGACACTTTAGTATGGATGCAAGCAGTTGGTGTTTATCAGCTACAAAGCAGATTGCTGGAAGAGACCTCTGTTCTAAAACTGGCTACATACAAAAACTTAAAGTCAGCGCCGGGGACGCTAATACCTGGAAAGACTGAAAGGCTGGGAAGAGGAGGAGGAAGAGGAGGGAGGGAGAGAAGGGGGGAGCAGGAGGAGGAGCAAAGCAGCAAAGAGAAGAAATCAGCCCCTCAAATGCATTACATGAGCTGCTGAATAAAGACACTCAGCAGCATCAGCAACAAGAATATAACAGCAAGGATTTCCATGATTGGTGTGGTAAGATATGGTGAGTAGAATATTTTTCTTCCTCATCTTGGTCTTAGATTTTGGTGCAAGGGTGTGGTTGTGTTTGTTTCTCTTTGTCCCACCACCACCTTCTACATGCTTATTTTGAGCTTTTTGCTGGTCTTGGTTCCTGTTACATATGTCAAACCTCCATGTGCACATTCATTCTTTGTGCAGGCATTGGACTGCAAGGTGATGAAATCTGGCAATAGGAAAGCTTTGTGGGCTGCTACAGCAAACTGCCAAATGCAGGCAGCAATAACATGCTGATTTCCTCTCAGGTACACTGCAAAGATTCTTGCGATTTGGGGAGGGGGGCTCTTTTCCCTCTGGGGCTAGCCTAGTAATTAGGTAGCTGCTGTACTGGATGCCATGCAGTTGTTCCATAAGGTATGGAAGAAATAAAAATAAACAACCCTCTCAGCTTGAGGCACTGAGCGAAAGGGAGAGGTAGCAGACCTGTGCAAATTCATGATGTAGAATTTGGACATAAAAAAAAATCTGGCTGTGAAGCAAATTCTTTTCCCATGTTCCTGTGTGCAGCTCTCTCCCAATCATCCAGTTACGCATTGACTGTGAATGACTAATTTCTGGAACTCATCCTCAGATGGAGGGTCAGGAGAAAGGGGCAAGGAGCTATCCATTGTGCTGATGATCACAACCATGTTTTTAAAAAATGAAGGGGGAACTATTAATATGTCCATTACTGCTTATGTAAATTCATTTGCACAGACAAAATCGATGGCCTTTTCGAATAATGGGAGGACCCTCATTTAAATGAACAGTTGGTTTTCCATAATTTGGGACTTCTGCTTTATATGTTATTGTAAAACTTAAACATCGATGCATAGATATGTTCGAAATATAACAAGATAAACTCAAAGTTTCAGAAGATCCTATTTTTTTCCTTGAGCATATTAATTCTGAAAATAATCTAATGGAGAATTGCATATTTTGGCCTATACATGACAGAAATCAGGGACTGACCTGAAACAATATTCAAATGGGATTTCTATTTTACCTCAAAGAAGCAATCATAAAAAGTGCTGATAGAACAAAAAGAAAATAGTGGTGCCAGAAAATACTATGTTTTAAAGATCTCTAAGAGTGTTGTCTAGTTGTGTTTTTTAAAGAAACGCATGCAGAGTTCCCATCTGACAAGACTCTTTGTATCATCCCTTTCTCATTTTTTCTTTCAAAATGGGAGTTGAAAGGCTATTATTAGAGCAATCAGTTAACAGTGAGAAGATCAGCAGTTACTGACAAGCACCCTTGCATCCTGCTCTGAAGAAGCAGGATTGGTATAATTACTTAAATTGGCCATATGCCTTAATTTTGTGGGCTGGTACAGCAAAGTGCCAAATATGTACAATTATAAAACTGCATAACAAAAAAGTATTATTCCAAAAAACATTCTGGAAAGGAATGATTTTTTTTTAAATAGAAAATTTAAATATGCAAATATACTTAAAGTATTCCTCAATTATTTCAAATAAATATCAAGTCTTTTTCTTCTCAGATAAAACCTCACACAAACATAACAACAGCAAATAAGTAAATAAATAAATAATGAAACAGAAGAGAACAAAATACAAAAATGTTAACAATTTAAAGATTTTAAAATATAGGAGTAAGAACAACTGTATATACTAGCAAGAACTACATTGTACATCCTTTATTAAAATGTGTCTATAGCACACTATGTAAAAGTTGATGATTAAATCTTTTAATTAAATAGTGACACAGACCAATGTCCAATTTAAGATGAGACTTCAGAAAAAGACATTTCAGCTACTGGTGTTTTCATTGGCAGTTCAGGTTGTTGACTATTTTTTATTTTTATGTACGTATATCTAACAATGGAAAATGAAAGCAAACTTTTAGAAATAAGAAGTAAATCAGTCTCTTGCATAGCAAGATCAAAATCCCATGATGGCTCTCAACATGATCATTTAATTTAAATAATTTAAATATTATTTGGCATATAAAGCAGCAAATATTATTCAAAGGTGTTCATTTGTTTGTTTGTTTTGGTGGTTTAAACTAAATCAAGTGTTTTTGCAAAGGTAATAGCCATATCTGTGGGACTTAACCAATTCCTTCCTAATACTGCCAACCCACTATGAGCATCTTGATTGAGTATCAGAAAAATATATGAACAGATATTCTCCAATGAGCATGGGCCCTCATATCTGCCCCTCCACTTCCTATCACTTTAGGTGTGTGTGTGGGGGAAACACAGGAAGTTGATTGAGCCAAGATATGTTTTTCTGCCTTAGTTAAACCTATCAAACTGAAGCCCTTTGCATGTTGACTCATGTAGATTTGGTGTAACAAAGATTTTTTTGAGGGGGGATTTCTCCATCAGATGTGTGTGGGTAAGTACTCTCTAAGTTTCATCCTGCTGTTTTGATTGTAGCTCCAGAGGTGAAGGCATAACATGGAGTTTAAAAGAGGAAAAACGTTCATAAAATCTAGCATGCAGTTGACCCAGGACAAGTTACCTTTAGTGGGTCTGAGTCCTAGAGAGAAGACCAATATAGGAGCAATCATAAAAGACAGAAGTCCTCCTGAAATTGAAACCTCCAAAGCAAGTTCTCCTGTAGATAAAAGTGACAGCATTTCCAACACAACAACAAAGACTGGATCTAATGAGAGCATCCTGTTGCTCCCAGAATCCTTCTACAAACCTGTTCGGAAAAGTAAAACCCATGACTGTGTTCTAGGAGCTGTAAGCAAAACTGAACAATGCAGCCTCCGTAACAACAGCTCTGAGGAGGGCAGTGCTGCTCCTGGAAGAATGAAAGGACGACTCATCAACAGTGCCAGCTTTTCTGGGCTTGGGAATGTCCAGAATTCAAGTGACAAAAAGGAATCGGTGGTCAACTCAAGCCATTTCTTGAACAGCCCGCAGCAGATGATTGATTACCGCAACTTTGTACCACAGATGCCCTTTGTGCCAGCTGTTGCCAAAAGTATCCCTAGAAAGAGGATTTCTCTGAAGCGATCCAAAAAAGGTCTTCGGGACATATTTCATATTAAAAAAAACAAGCCAGAGAGTCTTGCCATATTGTCAGAGAAGCAGAAAAGGCTTCCATTTCCAGGGTGCAAGTCAGAATTGGCAGGCAAATTTGGTAAATATTTCTTCAAAGCTGGAGAAACCTTCAATGCTGACTGCTTGGCACAAGACTTTTCTGATGGTGAGTTTCTGTCCGAATCCTCCTATGAGTACTCCAGTGCTCTGTGTGAAGATGTTGCCTCCCTGAAAAGTTTTGATTCCCTCACTGGATGTGGAGAGATCTTTGCCGACGAGAGCTCTGCCCATATGGAGCTGGAGGTTAACAAAGAAATCTTATTGAGGCAGTCTCAAAAAAAGGAGAACCCTGCCATGGGATCTTTTCAAGGTGGAGTGGAACAGCTTGCCTCCCCAGCCCAAAGTGAAGCAGCAGACTTTGCAAAACTTTGGGATAATATCAACAAGTCAGTGCAACTGCATCAGAAAACATTGTTTGATAGGAGGCTATTGAAAATACCTGCTGGTGAGCTGGGAAAAGCTAGAAGTGAAACAAGTGCCTCAGTAACAGACCTGCTTTCTTCCCCTGACTCGTCTAAAGAGAGTTCCATAGACACTGGGACCCCAAAGAGTGATAATCAAGAATCCATGTCCACCAGTGATGAAGGGTACTATGATTCATTTTCTCCTGGACAAGATGATGAATTAAGGGAAGATCAATCCCCTGGAGTACCAGGGAGATTTCCAAGAGACAGCTACAGTGGGGATGCCCTTTATGAGCTATTCTGTGATCCAAACGAAGCTCAAACCAGCCCAGTACTAGATGATGACTTGTGCATGTCTGAAAGCATTTCAGAAAAGGCCACAGACATACCTTTGTCAATTTATAGCTTTCACGTTGGGTCAGAAGAAAAAATGGCTTCCCAGCCAGCCGTTGACATCATCAGCCAGGGTTTCCTTCATAGCACATGGAAAGGCAAAGAGTGCTTGCTTAAGCTTTGTGACACAGAGTTGTCTCTGACCATGGGGATTATCAATTGGTTGCGGAATAACCCAGGGCTGATTTCCCCCCAAGATCTCCCAAAGAATCCTCAGCCACAGTTGAAAAAAGTCGGGCAGCCAGTATCCTCAAGTCCTAGCAACACACACCAGAAGATGTACAAAGCAGGTCTGGAGGAAAATAAAAACAAGTCAGAGACATCTTTGGTCAACATAAACAATGGAATTCAGACATACTCTGTAGAGGGAAATGAAAAAAGCCAAAGTGATATTCTTTCATATAGTTCACCTCAGGAAAGTTCTCAAGAAAGGGAAGGAACTCTGAGTGGAATGTCTACCCTCATAACAGACAATAGCATATCATATGGCACACAGAGATCAGAGGAAAGTTGGGATGATCTGCTGAGTTCATCTGAAATTGAGAAGATCTCTCTCTTAGAAGAATGCACAGATCCTACCACTGAAACATTGTCATTGGAAGTCCTAAATCTGGAAACAATTTGCCAAACCGATGAGAATGCTTTGGTAACAGATAACCATGATGCAGAGTCATGTTCTTCTTACATGACTGCTGCGACCTCTCCAGATTCTTTAGAGAATGGAGAAGAAAATGAGTCAAAGGATCAGTCCTGGCCAATTGAATGTGATAGGCCAACAGAGCCACTGACGTTCAGTCATTCCCAAAGCTGCATCAGCCAGACTCCAAAAGAGGATGGCACTGACATAATGCAGCTTTTGGAACATTGTGTCAACCAGGTTGCTTCCCTAAAGATCAACTGTGATTCTGAAAAGAAGGACTTGGATGATAAATGCTCTGGAAGTGAAGTGAGCAATCACAGTGACACCTTGGCTCAGTTTGAACATCAACTGCTGTTGCAAAATGAATGTAGCTGTGTAACTCCTCTGGTACATATTTCAGACAAAGGTAATATTAAGGCAAATGTTGGATATAATGTCCCATCTCTCATGAATCTTGGGGGAGATCTCATTTATGTTGCAGATCAGAAAAACTCAACTATCCTTGACTGTATGGGCCCAGTTGCAAAAAATAAACTAAGCTTTGAATATGCCCAGCTGAATAATCAAGCCCTGTCCTATATCAAAGATTTCAGATTTGAACACTGTACTCAAAATTCTACTGACATGACAAAAATTTGCAGACCCACATTTTTACCACTGTTCAGTTCCATTTGTTCAGACACAGGTGGTGGCTTTTCACAGTCTTTCTGCAGAAGAGGTGGTTCAATGGAAAAGCTTTCAGAAGATCAAAAGGGTGGCACACCTTCGTGTACTTATCCAAAATTCCCGTGTAAGCTACTGCCCCAAGTAGCCACTCTTCCACTTTCAGAGGATGCAACCAAAGAGAAAGCAGTGGTGGAGAAGAACCATGAAATAGCTTTCTGATGTAAGGTAAGTTTCTGAAGGCATATCAGAATCATATCTGACGTAATCTGCAGAAAATTTCTTGTAGATTTCTTCTTCATTTTTCACCCTTTGAGTTGATAATTCAGTTTTGTGCCTGCTTGTCCATCCTGTCAAAAAAGTAAAATTCAGCAAATTTATAGCAAGAAGTAGAACAAAGTTGGGGAACCTATGGCCTTTCAGATATTATTATACAGCAGGTCCCATCATCCAAGACTATTGGCCGATGGCTGTGGTGACTGGGGAGTTGCAGTTCGAAACCATCTGGAGAGGCAGATGTTTCCTAGCCTGGGATCAGAGCAATCAATCTCTGGTTACAAGGATCTGTGGAAACAGAAATCATGAAGTAGACTTGTTAGCAAAATCATATAAAATTAGTCTACAAATGAAGATGGGTGAGCCTGAAGGCCCACACATTTTTTATGCAAGAAACCAAAAATGGAACATTCCCTTGCCAAGACATGTGGAAGAGATTTGTATTTGCCACAGGTGAGATGATGCAAAACAGTATACACATTATGTCAGAGCATGGGAAAATTACTTTTTTCTACGGTAGATCCCACAATCCTCTATTGTCGAGAATTCTGGGAATTGCACTCAAAAACAGTAACTTTTACAAGCTCTGAATATGTGCTGATATCAATGTAGCTATATTTGTAAGAAGAATGCTGAATCCAGTATACTTCTGAGTCCAGAGACATCTGAAAAGAAATATATATAATTTCTGCTACAGAAATGGAACATTACAGGTATGGTAAGTTCATTGCAGACTGCAGTTTACAAAGTAAAATGCTCCTCATTTTAAGCACGGTAAATGTATATAATGAATAGTGTATGCTCTAGTCTAGACCTCTTACCAACATTCCATCTGATAATATAGATCCATGGTGAAGTGGTGGTGGTGGTGATGGGGAAAGAGTTGTTGTGACCCTATGTACTGTTTGTGGCTTTAATTGTTGGGACATTTTCACTGTTCTCATTAGAGTATGTGAATCCTGTAGGTTTGCAGTGTAATGGACCCAAATATATGCTATTCAGGTGGACCAGAAAGGGAACTGCCTCTTCCATATCTGCCCAACTAGTTCTTCTCCCCCCCGCATTTCCAGGCCAGCTGGTGACACTGGAGAGCAGGCACAGAGGATGGATCATGCCCTCTGTGCTGTCATGCCTACTGTCAGAATAGCCCTCTGCACAGCAGGGAGGACAGATGGGTCTCCTTACTGGCAGGCCATGGGGATGGCCTCTGTCGGTCTCTGCCTGAAACCCAAGGGAGCCTAGACCAATCAGAATGGACAAAAGGCAGTTAGATGGACAGGTTGCTGGATTTGGTGAAAGGCAGTTTCCTGCACCCTGTTGAGGAGTAACAGAACAAACATGCCAAGAATAGGATTATGGCAGCTTTGCACTCCATGCATGTTTCCTGTGCAAAGAGTGGTATTTTGAAGAGAAGACTCTCTATGAATTGAGAGGGCTTCATATATCATCTGGAATTTCTCCAGGGATAGGAGATGTTCTCCCATTCTCTATGTGCGGAGAGTGGCAGAAAGGTGCAGGAAGATGAGTAGAGCTAGCACACTCCTCTCTTTGTGTTTTTGTGCTACAGCACAATGCCTGAATAGGACTTACTGCTCCTGTGATTCTGGACAGTTAGGAATCTAGCTGCAAAGAAATCCTGGGAGTGATTATGTTTCTGATGGCCTTCACAATGAAGAGCAGGAGCCCTGAACTGGAACAAGACTAGTGCTGAGAACACTTTGTTTTTCTGGGCAGGTGTCACTTTCTGTTAGATGCAGAAAAGTAGAAATACAGCAGATGCAACTGTCAGAAGTGGTAATGTGTCCAACCATCGTGCTTTATGAGATGAACTGCAAACCGACATTCTTGAACTTGGGGCATTTTCTAATATATCATTTCACTAGCAGCTGTAGTGTGCCATCAGTTGTTAGTGTAGACACCTGCCAAACCAGAGACATCTCCCTGTTCGTATATTATAGTTAATGATCCCCCAAAGGGATGGATTTTGGTTTCTGAGGCAAAAAAAGAGTGGTTACTTTGAAAATCATTTTAATTATGTACTATACTGTGGTTCTTGTAACTCTGGAACATTGGTATTTTGACTGTATTTTGACATGTACATTTAGCCCATACAAGCTCATCTTATCTTAGACCATATTTCCAAGGTCACTTCATATGTTATTTTCCCACTACGTAAATGGAGCTGTTTCTCAGTTTCAAATATAATATATGAATAGAAGTGAAAATGTTTTCCCCTGCATGTGCACAAATCAGGAATTTTGTACATACTGCAGTTTCTTGTTTTACTTGCCATAGAACATGCACAGAACTCATTGCAATGACTATTATATGTCACAAAATACACTTTCTGACTGAGCCTGGAAAAGTTATTTTTCAAACTACAATTCTCAGAATTGTCCAGACATCATAGCCATTGGAATCTGAGCACTGTAGTCCAAATATGCAACTTTTCCAAGGTTTTTTGGGGAGCAGGGAGGGCTAGGAAAAGCACCTGACAAAATGCTACTTTCTTTCTCTTACCTCATTTTTTCTGTTCCCAACCCCTGGCAACATGGTTTCCTTTGTTATGCATGATTCTGGAACAAGACATGCAAAGGAACATGTTGTTCACATTCTAGTGATAATTCTGTGCCTCTCCTTTTCACAGTTACAACTTTTTGATACTCAAGAGAGCACTTCTTCTAGAACCATATGTCTCTGTCTGTGTTTTGGCCTTGAGTTGGCCTGGCAGTTACAAGAAGCTGCTAATTTATTTGGGTGGTGATTTTGCTGAAGCACATTACAGAATATCCTCTGAAAACAACAGATACAGCCAATGTTTTTATGAATCTACTGCCATGTATCTATGCAATAACTAATTGTTTTTTTCTGAGCTCTGTTGATGACAAAAGAAAAGGATGATAGCAGATTCCACCTGTCCAAAAGATGGCAGGAGTTGCCTATGTACTATTAACTGTCCATTCACTGGCTATTGTTGATTTAATGTTCTTGAACCTAGTCCTTTTAAACAGCTGGCAGGAAAGCCAGTAGGAAGTGGGAGGAAGGCAAAACTTAGTGAGCTAATATCAGGCAAAATCCAAAGAAACAAAACAAAACAAAACAAAACAAAACATGTAAGACCTTAAAGACTAACTATTATATTTTAATGTGAGCTTTTGTGGACAAGTGAATTTTACCTGATGTGCTTGCACAGACTAACACGGCTACCTCTACTAAACTACAACTATGAAAATTAGTGAGATAAGAACCTGAGCTGTTCTTGCCATCAAGACAGAAAGAATCTCATGGTCAAAATGAGGTCACCGTTTCTTAAAACAGCAAATATTCTTATGCTTCTTCCTGGGCCTTCATCATGTGTAACTATTGTGTTAGCATGGTGAAGCAGTCTGACTGGATTTTGTATTTTCCAGAAAGGAGTGGGAGATAGCTGGGTTGGGGGTAGACAAAGACAAAGAGAGAAGGCTGATATATTGTGGTTAAGGCTTTTAAAGGTGGTATCCTTATATTGTCCCATTTTTTCTCTTTCCTATGTGCTATAACTAAGAACTCATCAAACATATTTCAGTTTCTGAAATATCTCCTCAAATTTTGAGACTCACCTGTATTTCACACGGGAGTTTACAGCTAAGTAGTATGTTTTAGGGTTGCCAAATGATCAGGGGGAAATGGTTAGACATACTCTTATGCTTTTAAAACAGCTTGTTTGGCAGGAACAAATAGACAAAGCTGTTTGGTGCAGAGCGTTATCACTTGTTAATGCCTCAGATCAAGCTGCTGTTAAAGACAGAGGAAGGAAACTCAGTAAGAAAATGTGTTGAAATGATTTCTTCTGGAGAATATTTCATTAGTTTATTTTTATATTATATCAAGTTCAAGTCAAGTTATATATTATATGTAAACTGCCCAGAGTAGACACGTTCTAGATGGGCAGTATATAAATCTAATAAATAAATAAAAATAAATACATAAATTGCATGGGCAAGAGGTTGGATAGTGGTGGATTTGCTTGAGACAACAGGCACTTTTATCTGTGTATCTTTTATTGTGCAATCTCCTAACCTTGGTCATGGAACTTCACAGGGTAACTAGAGGCTCCTTCCTTCCTATCAGAGTGTGGCACAATTTAAGCAAGTTTACAGTGCTATTGTTATACATTGATAGGCTATATTTTGTGCTATGAAGTCAGAACTAACTTATAGCTCCCCTAATAAGGCTTTCAAGGTAAGTGACATACTTAAGGAGTGTTTTTACCAGTTCCACACATCTCAGTGAGCTTCTATGACTGAACAATCCCACGCCTCCTAAGTCTTAGTCCATCACTCTGTCCATGACTGTGTATCCCTATACATTGATAACGTTTCTTAATTTTCCACCACATTTTTTTAGGTCAGTTAATGAGAGAAAAACAAAATAGTTCTTTATTGTTAGCACTAGAACAGAAGCTGGGAATTTTATTCTTTATTTAGTAGCTAATTTTTTTCCCTTCCTAGGAACATGTGAGATGACACTGGAAATCAAAGAGACCAGGTCCCATCGCCAGTCAGTTACTGGTTCTTTACAGCAGAGGTTGGGAAAGTATGGCTCTGGGTTTTTGTTGTTGTTGAATTCCACTGAGCTTTGGCTGTATACTCCTGTTCTTGCAAAAAAAAAAAAAAAAAAAGGGAGCTGATGCTCCTGGGAGCTCCCAACAGCTGCAATTCACCTTTAATAGATTGCAGCCCCACTGCTTTGAATACTCCCAAACTCTATTTTTTCAAAACAGGAGGTGGATTTTTAGCCATAATTGGTTTAGTCCCTGGGCATGTTGGCTGGGGAATGGAGGGTGGGGTTGCAGGCAAAAGAAAAGGGCTTGCTTTCTTTAGTTCTGCATTTGGAAACACCCTCTAGAACAGTGGTGGCCAGCTTCTCTGGCCCAATACTCTACCCTTCTGTAACTGTCGAGGGCTGCAGAGACCACCAAAAATGGCAAAAAAAAGGTAAAAACGCTCATACGCTACGCAGGATAGACTTTGCTTTTCCTACCTGTGGGATGCAGTGACTGAGTGGTGATGGGGCCCAGCCTCTTTCCGTATAGTTGAAGAATCATCTAGCATGTGCACAGAAAAAGAAGGGGAGAAGATGCTAAATTAAACAATGTGATGCTCCATTAAACATTGCTGCTCCTGGCTTGGGCTTTGGATCACTGTACTGTCACCATCCTATGTTCCCTGATCCTCATCTGAATGTCATCACTGTATATAATATTCCTCACTTTCTGTTTGGCTGAAAAGGTTTTCTTTTTCTTTCTTCTTCTTCTTTTAAAAATAGCCCCCTTTACCTAAAGAAATAGAGAGAGAGGTTTTTGGACATTAGCAATGTCAGATATTATAAACCATTGTTAGAGCCCTTTCTCAAAATAAAATGATTGATTTGTCACCCTGCTTCTTATCACAGTAGCAGGTTTCCATGGATACCAGCTTATGGGGCGGGCTGGCTATGCTCTGGCAGAGCTTGTAGAAGCAAATTCCCAGGCTGGTGTATATGTTAAGGGTATCACTGCAAATCCAAAATCAGGATCTGCTCTACACTCTTTCTCCCACTTCTGTAGTCTCATAGTTGTTTTTCCCCCCATATGTTATGGTGCAGAAATGCTTTCAAAACTATGTGCAGTTGCTCTTGTCAAGGGATGAGGATAGAAAGAGTAAAAATATCACTGCCTCTTTAGTGAAATGGGAGAGGGGAGGACAGAGCTTTGCCAAAGACAAAAATCAAACAAACCTATTACAACCTGTCATTTCACGGTCAAATTAAATATTTTCCCATGTTGTTTATTGCTCTAGAATAAGTTGGTTTAACAAACCTTGTAGAATTGGATGCCATAAACCTGTATCCAAGGGGGGAAAATCCTAGACAAATGAATACACTTGTTACCTATGAAATGTACAACATTATTTTAAGGATGATGTCCTATTCATACTTACACAGGGCTGGTGCAAGAGATGTGTTACTGCCTGTGAGAAGAGAAGCATTGGCAGGAAGTGGATTCTAATGCATGAAAACCTACAACAAAACAAATTTGTTAATCCTTAAGGTCTTTTTTCACCCTTTCTTCCCTTTAATTTGGAAGCTTTCCCCTGATAGTAGGTAATATCTAGTCAACGGTAAGTACTCGCCTAACAGTCGAGTTCTGTAAGTGCCTTCTTACTGTTAGGTGCTGTAAAGTTGCTTCTGTTTTATGGCTACTCTAAGAGGGCTTTCAAGGTACATGAGATGTTCAAGGAGTGGCCTGCCATCGCCCAGTGAGTTTCCATGGCCAAGCACAGATGTAAACTTACATTTCCTAAGTCCTAGTCCAAAACACTATCCATGACATCATATTGTCTCTCATAAATAAATCCTCGTGAGTCCGTTGGCACTTCTAAGTAAGCATGTGTAGGGTTGCATCATAAGTCCTATCTCTCCCATCAAAATCCCCAAGACTTAAAAATGCAAAACATATAGTCTGGAACATACTTCTCTTCTGGAGCTTGTTACTGTTGTTAATTTTGTACCTAAGTAAAAGCTTCCAGCTGTAGACTATGAAAATGATATGGATGTTCACCCCCTTCTCATCTACTAGTTCCAAATAACATTTTGAATTATTGCAAAGAAAAGAAAAAAAATTCTACTAGGGCTTTTGTTCTGAAGCTGTCCTGGCGTTTATTTTCCTTGTCATTCAAAAAACATATTGACACTTTCTAACTGGGTTCCATATCAACAGTCTTTGTCCTGGAACAAGTCAAGAGAAAACGAACCATGGTTCTCGCTGGAGAAGTCTCTGTTCCTTTTCCTGTTTGTCACTAGTTCTATCAGGACAAGACTTACACCATTTTGATAGCAGGGAGTGGGAGCCACGGAAACTTCAGGGACCAATCATTTTGCAAAACATTTTGTAAAACATACATGCATGCATACATACTTAAATGCCCTTTCTGGAGCAGCCTCCAGTCTCCCAAATGTTCTTGCATTGTTTCAGTAGAATTGTACTGCCATATATACTTTCTTGCCAAATTTAAAAAATCCAACTAAATGTTGAATTTAGAATATAATAATGTTAGTAAAATTGTGATAAGAAGGCTCACATTGGTTTCTGCATGTTGGACAGGTGATTTGCCGGGAATCCCTCGTCTGTTGGCTTC
Organism: Intellagama lesueurii; assembly: GCA_037013535.1. Classification (NCBI taxonomy): domain Eukaryota; kingdom Metazoa; phylum Chordata; class Lepidosauria; order Squamata; family Agamidae; genus Intellagama; species Intellagama lesueurii. The sequence goes on from JBAJHW010000003.1 coordinate 217,434,721, forward strand.
CTCTTATTTGACTATGCTGCTTGAATTGGTCTATTGATTTCTCTCTCTCTCTTATATGCTTCCTTGTCTCTTTTCTTTGTTTGCTCTCTTTATGTGTGTGACTCTTTCATTAATGTTCCTTCTGTGTGCTGGTGACATCTCTCTCAGCCTGGGAGGTCATATTCTTCCTTTCCAATGTTCCTTTTTTCTTGTACTGATTTAGTAGTGAATTAGCAATTTAGTGCTGAATCTCTGCCCTGATTTTCCTTTTTGTGAGTCTTTTAACCATTACTCTTGGGTATTTATTTCTTTACATATTCATTTTATCTGCGTCTCCTGTTTCTCCCAAGAACCGAGCATTACGGATTCCGTTAACAATTAAGTAAGACAGTAAATGACTAAAAGCAGTAATAATTTAAAATACAATTGAAAAGCACACCAATAAAATAAATTCCTGCATTTTTTCCCCAGAATTAGGCACCTATGCATGAAATGCCTTATTGTAGTTTCCAAATGTGGTTTTTGGCAGCACACATCTGCAGCAGCGAGGTGTGTAGATTCCAATGGAATCCGGAGGGACTAAAATTGCAAACCACAAAACGTGGCCACTCATGACACAGTCATGCAAGAATCTATCCACCATTTATGCATGAATTATTGCTCTGGCTGCTGTGTACCTCCTTCCACTCAAGGCTCTACTGGCCTTCTGGATTCAATTTCCCTGGATGCATTCAGTCCTTCCCAATCCTAAACGATCGACCCTCAGAGGGACCTGCCAACTGTGTCTTTGAAACACAGAGAGTCTATGTGGTGTAGTAGTTAGAATGGTAGGATAAACACTTGGGAGATGTACATTCAAATCCTCAGTGTGCCCTGGCTGGACCTTACTAGGCAATTTTGAGCTAGTTGTTTTCACCCAGCCTAACCTGCCCAATGTAAGTGCAGAGAAAGATAAGATAATGAACCATGTATACACCCCTTGCCCTGAGATCCTTGGAGGAGAAATAAAACATAAAAAATATTTAAAATAAAAATCTTATACCTACCTACCTCAGAGGGAACATCCTTCAACTTCTGGCAGACATGTCTAAGATTGTATTGTAAGAAACATACAGTAATATGCTGGTCTAGACTTGCCACTTCACAACATGGAAGACCCTCTCTAAGGAGATGTGGCACATCTGGAGGGGGTGCTTCAGGAATTTTTGGAACAGTGAATTAGCTCCTTCTACCTCTCCTTTCTCTGTTCCCACCAGCTTCTCTCTCCTTTCCTCCTGTATGACTGATTCTGTATGTGTGCGTCTGAGGACACTGGCACAAGGCCAAACACTTGTCCTTGACCTTCTTCTCTTCAGGCTTATATTTTCTTGATTCCTGGCCTGCTGCTTTATTCCCTATGGCTAGAATCCTGATGAAAAATACCACACACTTAATGGCAACCACACAAACAGTTTTCATGTTTTGTTGGCTGTCTCTCATTCACTCAGATGTGCAACTAAGGGCATGACAAGTGTGCACAACCTGGGCATATCTGAGCATATGACAACTAGTGAGTAAGACTACAGACACTACCTACATTATTTCCAGATTATGTTGTGTTAGTCCTACAACATTCTGGCCTTTGAAACCAACTTACCTATTTACATTCCACTCTTGGTCACCTTGTCATATAATATCAGCAAAAACAAAATTTAAGCATAAAGCATCTGCACCATAATTTCATTAAAAAGAATAGGCCCTGGCCACTATATATATATATAATCAGTTTCGCTGACACTGTAGAACTTTCCTGTCCAAAATGTGGACTTGAATCCTATTTTTTCCACAAAATTGACTGAGTTTATTTTCTCTTACAATCTCTATCCGTCATCTCTCTCTTCTTCCTTCATCTGTTGTCACTCATTTCCCCCTTTTTATTGGACTCTTGCTTTTGTTACTTGTCAAGATGAGTCTTACTTTCAACATTTTAGCTATTAAAAAAAGAACAAGGAATACCTTCTCTCTGGATTGTACTGTTTCCAATTGCAGATTCAGGTTTGCTTGATTAAATGCTCTCCCACTCTAAAGTCAGAAGCTCTTTGCTCTTTGTCTGTAGAAATCTCTCTCCTGCTCAGGTAGTTTTCTACATGCAAAGAGGTTTGGTTGAATTTTAAGGGAGAGGAACACGAAAGACTCTAATCCACCCTTTGTACTATAAAATAATACTGGTAGGGCTGTGCTATACACTTTTTCTGAAAGCACAGTCTGGCTTTTACTTTAGTCTCACTTCCTGTCACACTAGCCTTTTCACAATTCCATTTATATCCAATTTTTTATACTTAACAGCTTCTTTTAATACCACATACAGAAATAGAATTATCCTGTGGAAGTATGTTGAAAACTGGTTTATGCTACTGCTGCTGCACTAAAAATATATTTCAAGAGTATCACTTATCTAGGGTTCTTTTCACATGGACACAATGCTATGAGGTGGTTTGCAAAGCAGGTCCATCCTAAAAAGTTTTGTCTAAATGACTGCATCTTGTAAAGGTAACTTTTTTGGACTATGGGCAAAATCAGATGTCATGAAGACTCTGTGATTAGGAGACTCCTCGAACAATGAAAATGTCTCTGTGTCACAGTAAGTGCTTCTTTCTTCTCTGGAGAAAGTTTCCTTTGTTTGGAGACTGGTCTTCAGGACTTTGTTGTTGTTGTTACGTGCTATCAAGTCAGCATGGGATTCCTTTGGAGAGTTCACAAATGGGAAAACTTGCTTCAATGACCTCTTTATAAATGCCTGCTATCTGTGTTTCTGTTCTCAAGCTGAATTCCTGTAGTGTAGGTTCTAAGGTGTAAGGCTGATGATGTCATAGCTGGGGTACTTTTTTGGAAGTTAAATATTCACCCTTTCCCTCCCAGGGCCCCTACATGTTCCATGTATTCCATTTCCTCATCATGAAATGTTTAGTTAGCAAAAACTGCTGCCATCAGCAACTGTTTGCCAGCAACTCACAAAGTTGGGCTGCTAATTGAATACCTGTCTGAACGCAGGGGTGTTGTTCTGTTCTCATTCTTTTGGGCAGAATATTAAGGCAATAATACATGATATCAAATTATGAAAACCTTTGTATGTTATGCAGTCTTAATATATTATTCAAAAGCCAACAGGAAAGCTTTTTTTTATTTTAAAACAGTCAGGTTTCATATAAATAATTCAAGTCCACCACAGCCCTTCTGCTAATTTAGCCATTCCATTCCTAGCTATTCCCTTATGCATTTTTAATATTTTCATACATTGCAGTAAATCATAACAGATGGATGTTGGTGCTGTTGTCTAATACTTGACTGAGTTATTTTTAAAATTATACTTATTATAATCCTTTGGATCCCAAATGAAAGGGTCCAAAATTTTCCAAGATGGCTTATGAGTGAAATAAAAATACAATAAAATTTCAATAAGGCAATGGCAGTCGCAGAGCTTGAGAAAATTCAGCTATGCTAGCTATCAAATTCTGGGAACTGGAGCCCAAAAAGTAGCTTTTTGAGGCTCTGGGCCAAAACCAGTGATAAATGGCCGTAAGGTTCAGGAGCAGTCTACCCAGCTGCAGCAAGGAGCACGATTTGCTTGCCTTACTTGTTTCCACAGAACCATTGGAGTCCCCAGTGGCACGCGAGCAAGAGGAGAGAGGACGGTGCATGAAAACAAGACCAGGCATCTCAGAGTCTCTATCAGGCAAAACAGCCACATGGCCCTTGTCCGCCTTCTTGCTCCAGAGAGCCTGGAGCCTGAGAGCTTAAGCACTGCTCACAAAGGGGAGGATGGAGAAGAGCTGTATCACACTCACATTACCCACATAGCCACAACATCCGCAGAGAGCACTCACAGCCCACCTAGGACAAGGTTTCAAGACCTACTCAGGGAAGGAGGACCCTTCTGGCCAGCAAGAAAAGGGAGATGACAGAGCCTGGACAGTTATTTTGAAAAAATAGTTGGTTACATTGACAGTTCCAGGGCCCTTAAAGTTGCTGTCATAGTTGCCTTTTTTGTTTTTTACAGTAACCATTACTTGTTATAGAAAAGTAACTACAAGTTACTTTTAAGTTGCTCTGGCCTGTATTCAATAGGTAGTTCCAAGTAGAGTAAGTCTATTAAATCAGTGGGATTTACATAAGGGATTACTTTTCATTCAGTTTCGATTCAATGACTCTTTTCTGCTTGAAACCACAAAGTACTGTATTGGATTTGGCCGTTACATAAAATCATCAGAATGCTACAATTTGCTAGTATATGTTATAAAATACTTCTGTACTACCAAGCCTGGCAAAGAGATTTGAAGGACATGAAGGCATGCACACTTTTGTGGCATTTGGCTGGTCTTAAGAAACTGTGGACCAGGAAATAAGGCCACACATAACTTGTATTTATCAAAATAACTAAAAAAATAGCTGCTATTGCAATTAGAATGCAACTTAGTATTGTATTTATAAATCTAAATTAATTATATATAATTACTTGTTTATAACTAATTATTTTCAAGCTCCAACACAAACTGTAGGAACTTCCAATGGTTCAGTCGATAGGTCAGGGCCTCAAGACACCATTTCACTCCAAAGCCATTTCTGCTGCCCCCAGATTCTTCCTACACCCTCACCTGCCTCCGCTTCCATGTCCAATTGTCCCAGAAACCCCTAGGCTTCATGATTTGCCTCAGACCTTTTTAAGGCATGCATGTGACTTCTCCCTCACAAAAAAATTCTGATCTCTTCTGATGACAAAGGCACATCGATAGCTTTCAAGATTTCAGCTTGGCTTTCTAGGAGATTCTGGGAGTTGTAGTAAAAAAAATTACTGTTAAAAATTGAGGTGCCACACCTTCAGAAATTGCAAAAATTAGAGAAATAAATGATTTAGAAAAGCAGCAGAAATGTCTTATGTGGCAGTGCTATTAAACAACTATAGTGTATCTCATTTTATTACTTCATTCAGTTTTAGCTCTAGTCTATTTCCGTAATAATAAATTACCAGATTTTGTGGTTAATGGTTTGGAAAGGGATTATGAACAGGGAAAGCAGCAACCTTCCAACCAGAAGAGGGCAGAATGTCACTAATATTTCTGAAACTCCAATTTATTTTATGCCTGCACTCTTCTAATGAAAACTGAGGTGAGACCAAAAGAGAAGCGAACAATAGGAAACATTGTAATTTTGGGAAAACCTGGCACACATAGCCTTCCATGATCAAATTAGGCTGAGGAGGCAATGAGGATAAATTCTCAAGAAAGCATAGATGGCCCAAATCTGTCTATCTAGGTGTTTCTGTACAAACAGCTTTCATGGGTTGTGTATTATTAGAGCACATCTTAAAATGTGAAAAACAACCCCAGACATAGGTGGTAAATTAATTTTTCATTTATCGAGGTATACATGAGACAGTGAAGAAGAGTTTCTAATATATGTTCAAGTTAGGAATTTCTGAAGAGATAGTCATGTTGGTCTGTTGTCAAAAAAGGAAACGGTTGTTCTTTTCCTACTATAGGCTGGACTATCTTTAATTTTGATGCACTGATTAAACAATGGTAGTGTGTTATATCCAAACTAGTCTCCTAAGTTCTTCTGTTTAGATTGCTGTGGGGATGGGCTAGGTTGCTCTTTTTTGACAGTGATCACATGACATAATTGTTTGAATGAAACAAATAGTCCCCAGAGTGTTTCTGAGTCTCTGTCAGGAGCTTCTACTTTTTGAATGGGTAGGATTGCTCCGGTTTGGTTCATTTGCAGTGTGTGTGACAACTGGGAATGGGCCAAAAGCTAGCCTTTTGCCAATATTGTGCAGTACCTTAAAACAGCCACTTCAAGATATTGGCAAATTAATCACTTCCTCAGCTCCATGGAGGGGCTGAGGAAGTGAAAAAAAAGTGTGTGTATTTGACAGCAAATATTTGCTGCACCAATTTAAATGGAATGCTTCCTCCTGGAAACTTTTGTTTGCTTTGGTTTTCATGAACAAACCCATTCCTGCAGTGGTCAAAACAGCAGGCTAAATGCCTGTCTGATTGCACCCTAAGTAGAGAGATAGGAGGTTAAGGGTGACTTCACACATAGCCTTCCATTTAAAATCCCCCCTCCCACATTTATCTGCAGAAGAAGATGTGCCAGTTTAGGTCTGAGCATAGTTCTTTCCTTGTTCCCCTATTCTGGAGGCAAGGGGAGTCCACAAAAACGCTTGGGATCCACAGCCTTTTCAATCAAATGTTAATGGAGTACCTCTTTCTTGTTCTTCCAGAATGAGATCCTTGCTACCCCCTCTCTCTTTTTTTTTTCATACAAAAGAAGAAATATATAGGGGAAATCAGGAAGCATATTTCATCCAGATTCCTCATCCATCCAACTGACTGATATTCCTCTTTCAATGGGAAGTGAAAACAGAGAAAGTGTGATGGGTGAGAGTTACACCACACTTATCATGCAAGTGAAAATGTGTGCAGCAGAATTTTCCTCTCCCGCATGATACTAAGAAGAGGATTAAACAGTTAGCTAGGACTACTGGCATATTCAGTTGATCAATCTAATTGGAGTAGACCCATTGAGTCAATGGGGCTAACAAAAGTCCCATTGATTCCTTGTCTGTTTCCATTATATTTGTGTATTTCCAGTTCTGTAGGGAGGTCCCATTCCTGCAAATAAGGAAATGTGAATGGCAAGGCCGGATCATAGTTTGAATGGTGGAGACAGGACAGAAGGCACTAGCAGCAGTCTTCTGAGTTGGGTGCTTCTTTTTATTTTTATTTTCTCCTTTTCCTCAGCTGCCAGCAGAAATTCTGGATTAGCTTCCAAAAGCACTTAGGAAAGAAGGTGAGTGATGATCCTTGTGTTACCCCTTTAAGAAGGAATCAAAGACAATTGTGCCCATTGGCCTTTCAATAGGACTAAATCAGTGGATCTATCCTAGTTGGGACAAACAACTGGATTTAAACCTGTACAGGAGCTGACTGGAAGGATTTAGGAGGGCTTTCCCAGAAGCTACTCTAGGCCTTGTGTTGTTGGTTTTTTAAAACAACAACAACAACAACATTTTGCTAATTATATTTAGCAAAATATAAATCTTCTGAGAATCTGATTAAGGTTGGTAAATGGGAACAGATGATGAAAATTAATTTAAATAATTAAGCATTAAAAATAAATCAATTTTGATTAAATATATCAAAGTGTACTGTGCAAATTGGAAAATCACTGTATACCAGAAACATATTATATATTTCTTATCTTTCAGGTGCAGCTCTACGATTCTTGCCCTCTGCTCGATAAATATGTATAAGTCAATCTCTATTCTGTGTCATAATGAGGTAAGCAAGTGGTACCGTCAATGACAGAGACTCTGAAGATACTACTGAGGATAGCCATGGTTTCCACATCTGTTATTGGAAGAATGTAGATGTTAATGAACTTAATATTCTTATCTCTTTCAAGCTTATCACTTGGCCCCTTGAATGTATATGTGCAATGTAGAATGACATGCTTGCCCATAAAGGGTTGGTCACACTGAATCAGATGAAGGTACTATTTTTATTTTAGAATATTAGATATATGTTGAAAAATGATTGTCTTGGTTTAGGTAATTTAGGGTGTAGGGAGAAAATAATTTCTCTTCTGAATGATTGCAATATTGTGGTATTTCTACTGAAATTCCATGACTAAGTCCAGCCAAGATTGTACAAATCTTAGTCTGTACGCCTAGTAAACTGACTGGAAGCATCACCGAAAAGCAAGGCCTGATGTGATGACAGTCATCAAAAGGTGTATATTTAGTTTTCAGCTTCTGCATGCTTTTCCCTGAAGAGGTGATGGATGCACTGCTTAGTCAGGATCTTCCATTAACACCGAATATGGCTGAAAAACAAGGTAAGGCACACAGAACAGTCTAGATGTGTGCATAATACTGTGTCACCACCCAAGTTTCATAGAAACACAAATTTATATGGGTAGCTTTCTCCCTCTGGGACCGTGATCGGGAGCATTTGTATCATCATGGATCTCTGTCTTAGAGGCATTGTGTTTTCCATTGCGATTGGTATGCTCCATTCAGGCCAAAAAAGATAGGGTGGCAGCTGATTCACGGTACTTAGTGGTAGGGAATAAGATTTTAAGAGCAAAAGGACCTGCTCACAGAAGAGCAGAACTGAAGTTGCCTCTCCTTCATCTTTCCTTCTCAAAAGTCACTTAATTCAAATTTGTTTTTCTCCGTATCGCTCACTTCCAATGCCAGGAGAAAAGGGTCTCAAGACTGACACATGGCAGAAAGATAAACTGTGCAATGCTTCACTTGTGTCCTCTCCTCCGGTATAACTTTTTTTGCATCTTAAATGAGACCCCTTTGTTCTCTGACATGAGCTGGATTTTTAAACTCACAAGGACTTTGAATTCAAATAACTAGTAGACCCTGGAGAAAAAGTCTAACTCTCATCCAATGTACGTATAGGGTGAGAATGTTCTATTATAAAGAGAGTGTTCAGCACAAGATGCTATAGATGTTTTCATGAAGAATATTTTAAATATAGTTCTCTCACCCACTTAATGCCATCCCTGGATTAACTGTCTGTTTCTGCATGTTTATAAAACATATAATATTATGTATGGTACCACAGACCATTCAAGTTACTATACAGAACAGTAGTTCCGAACCTTGGGTAATCGATGTGCTCTTGAACTGCAGTTCCCAGAAATCATCACCACTGGCTGTGCTGGCTTGGGTTTCTGGGTGTTTCAGTCCAAGAACACCTGGGTTACCCAAAGTTGGGAACCTCTGATATGGAATGATAGCAGTGGTTCTTTCAGGGCCAAACTTTACCAGAGAGATAGCTGATCATTATAAGAGAGAGTCACTTATCTGATAGGAATATCTGATTGACACAGCAGATGTTCACACCAACCAAAGTTCGTACGTCAGTTTGTTGTGTTTTGTGATTGGTCATCAGGAAATAAGCACAGGCTTCATGATTGGTCAGCCATGAAGGTGTGCCTTTGAATCGCACTTCTGAAACACCAACAGGGGTCAGTTTCTAATGATGTGCTATCTCTGAAAGATTTGGCCTCTAGTGAGTATTTTTGTTTATCAATTCACAAGATTCTTATACAACTATTAGAATAAAATAATTAGGGCTACAAAAGATAGAATAAATATTTATAGAAGTTAAACACTGAATAAAAAGGAGACATCGCCTAGCTATTAGACCATATCAGACCATGTGAATAGAAATGATCATTACCGTAATTACTTTTAGTGCTACTGCTTGCATCTCCACCACATACATAAGATGCTTGTGATCTAAGAGATCTGAGGAGCTCCTCAGCTGCAAGAACTTATTTGTTTCAAGGATGACAGACAATTCTAGAGTAGGAGAGGATGCTAACTCCCAGTTTAAGAGGCTCAATGATTTGGTTTTGTCTGCACTTCAAAGTGAAACAGATCTGCATCTCTTGGATAAATATGCACAAATTTTGCTCTTCTCTGAATATTGAAATCCAATCTCAGTTCAATCACTGACTCCCTGCAAAATCGTACATCAGATATACACCCATATTAAGGATGCAATGCTTTTATAAAAGTAAGCTTCGAATGAAGATATGCTCAGAATATTCAAATGTGCAAAATTACAGATTCATATATATGTTAAAATATTATAGCTATATATGTAGTATGTATATAGATATAACTGCAGAAATAAGGCTGAACAGAACACAAAAAGGACCCATAGCACCCTGAAAATTAGGGATGTGTACTGTCTTCAGACAAATGTGTAAATGTGAAACACAGCAGGAGGTGTTTGCGCATTTTCTGGGTGACCATGACATTCTCATGTTGCCCTTAGGAGTTGGAAAAGGGAAAGACAATCTTAGGAAGATGCCATGGAATTGGTGGCCAGGGAGAAGAGGAGCACACTCATTACCTTAAAAATGAGCTTTCCCTGCTTTTGCTGTTGCTAAGTTCATCAGCAAAATCCATGCTGTAGCACCACTAAGTTTAGATCCAGGCAGCAGGAATGAGGAGGGGAAAGAGAAAGGATGGAAAGTGTGGAACTGCAGGCTCCTTACAATGCCCTTTTCAGAAGGAAACGAAGACAAATGTGCCCACTGCTGTTTTAAAGTCACATATTCACTTTTTCTTCTGGGCTTTCTTCTGACAGCTGAGAAAAAAAAAGTAGAAAACTAAAACAGAGCACCCAGCTCTGCAGACTCCTCCTGGTGCCCTTCTGTCCTGTCTCTGCTATTCAATGGCCTTGCCATTCCTATTTCCTCATTTGCAGGAATGGAATCTTCCCAGAGAACCAGGAATGAAGCAATACTGTCACAAGTCTGGACAAGGATCAGGATGAAGTGTCACTAAAAGGGCATAGGGCAGGTCAGCCCTGATATGTATGACCTTAATTCAGGCACAGACCAGGTCAGTGGGCCTGGGCACATGGCTATAAAAAAACCCAACTAATTTGTTTTGTCATAAGGTTGACTGCAATAAACACGTCTGAATATTTGAAACAGACGTAGACCAAAAAATAGGCAGATACAGTACTTTCATTCTTACTTTGAAGTTAGTTCATAGCCATTCAATGGAATTGCAGTATTATTGTATTAATTGAATCAATATAATAACATTGTTAGTATATAAGATACATTTCCCCTTCCTATAATAATGTGCATACATAAACATCATATATTGCAATTTGCAATGCTTGGTTAAATGGATACTTAACAGGAAAACAGTAGCAAGAGAAGGATGTAGTGAGCTGCCCTGAAAGAGAACGTGACCCAAATACAGCTTTGAAGGAATGATTTAGAATGATGATCCTGTGCCAATGGAGATGCCAAATTTTCTCTGGAAAGAAAAGAAAGTACACACTGAGCCTATAAAATCTGAATGACAATTTTATGTTGCAATATGTTTTGCATTGACAGGATGAGAATGCATTCCCGGAAGTCTACCTCTTTTCTCTCCCATACTGAATTGGCCTCAGCTTTTTCCCGGCCTTTTACTCGTCCACATTTGGTTAATTTGACTTGGATCCAGACTGAGGTCTTGTTCCTCTAGTTTGGAAAAAGTGGACTTCCTTCCCCTCCTCCTCCTCTTCACAGCAACCCATCTAACAGAGGCCTGTGTTGTGTCCAATGTCTTTCGCCACTTCAGGGAGGATCACTTCTAAAAACATGCTCAGCACACTGTCTAGTTTGATTCATATTGATGGCCCACTGGGGCTTAAAGGCACACTCATGCACTCAAACCTAAGTCAAGTAAAGCAGAATGTGGTCTACTTAGGCAAATATTTGAACTGAGCCTTTTAGATTTTTTTCTTCCTAATGTTTGCAAAAAAAATCTTGTTTTATAAGCTCCTACCCCTTTATTTCTGTTTGGTTCTCAACAGCAGCCATTCTCAACCATGGCCATAAACACAATATGAAAGAAATATACACCGAATCAGGATTGTATAAGTTGCATAAAAAACCTTATAAGGTGGTGTGTGAAGAATAGTTTATGGTTTATTTATACAAAATTCAAACTGTGACAGTTCCTCCCCACACACCCTGTCAGGTGAGTGTGGGGAAGTTTTGTTTGTAGGTTTTCTCCATTGCTCAATAGTCCAATTTTGTAATATTGACAACTCTAAGTCTTTCCCTGACTTCTCAAATTTCAACAAGTATCTCCCATTCATTTTCAAACCTTGCTTCACAGACAAAAGGGCTAGAAACTTTTAAAAACAAGGTAAAGATTCTCAGGTGCTTGAATCCTATGACAAATGCCATATTGTACATTTGCATCTGTAGACAGATAAGAAATCCACAGTCCTGGATGGAATGGGATGGAATTTATTTCAGTTCACGTGCTAAATGATTTATCAGTCAAAGCTATTATAAGGTCAGCCAAAGCCTATGAAGTCCTGAGATGTTCCCCTCAATTCCATTGTGAGCTTGATGGGATGGGGATTCTTCCTGGGAAGCACCCCAAGAAATTGCAGTGAGAGCATGAGAACTAGGAAAGATTAGCACCTCTCAGGGTTGTAGTCAATAGGTCAATTATGCTAAGTGCATTTGAATGGCTAAAATAGTAAGCACTTCTCTCATCCATTTATGGAGGATTTAATATAAACAACATGTCACAGTCCTAATATTAGCCTGCACTTCTATTCATGGTGATAAGGAGATATAGATGTTAATCTAATAACACTTGGATCACAGATAGATTCTCCAAAATGAAATCATTTAATATAGTCAAAGCAGTACATTATACTGTATAAGAGCGAATGTAGTGTGGTGGATAGACTGATGGGCTAAAGCTTGTGCCCAAAACATTATATGTAAAGACAGATATGTCCGCATCTCATATACAAAGGCTAATAGTCAATCCATTGTAATAGGCTATTTTCGGTAGCAGTGGGCCCATTGCTTTACTAGAGGTACTAATAGTAGCATATGTTGGAAAGCACAAAAAGGAGCCAATGGCACATGGATACAGATAGTGTGGGGCACAGCAGTGTCTTGCTCTGTTGTGCCACTTCCATATAAGGGATGAGAATTAAAAATGGATATGTACTGTATGTAAGGGATATGTATTGAGATGTCTTGATTGTACTTTTGAAGATATGACCATGTTGATGCTGTGCTCATATTTTCTGCATGAATATGAACCTGTCAAAAACAAAAAAACAAAAAACAAACCCCGAAAAACCTCAAGTCATTTCTTCCAGATGTTGAAGACTCAATCCTCTCTCTCCACTGTGGCTCATGCTAAAAATAAATCCACAAAAAGCAAGGATGGTATATAACTTGCATTCACAATTCATCAGGTTGTATTCTTAAATGGATGTTACTGGGGGAAACCATGGATAGTGTTCTATTTCAAAGCTTAATGGCTGGACAATTAAGGTCGGCATTGTTCTGCTGGGCATACTTTGCTCAAGCATCTCCCTCTTCATCTGCAGGCAAAGGAGCTAAATAAGATATTAAGATATATACTGAGCCAGCAGTCAGCTCACCTCTAAGATCCTACAGGTTTGCTTGCAAGACCTTTGATCCTAGCCCCACACCTATAAATGTAGCTGAATTTTGCAAGCTAATTAGCTGAAGATTTGGCTACACACTTCAGTAATTATAGATTCTGTTGTAATAAGAATTTAGGGAGTGTAGCTCCCTATGTATACATTACTTATCTTACTTCACAATGTGGTAAATCAACCCAGATGAATTTTAGGTGATCTGGCTAGATTGCTCAGTGAGTTAGGTATCTGGCTGCTCATTGTGTCTCCAGGGAGAAGAGCCAGCCTGCATAGCTTTGGGCAAGCTGCAAAGTCCCAGGGCTTCCCCAGTGAACCACATTTGAATACTCTGTACCTAGGAAACCTTGGAAAGGGGTGCCATAATTTGGAACTGACTTGATGACATGTAATTATAAAGAGCCAGTGTGATGTAGTAGATAAACTGGTAAAAGAAGACTCAAGAGCTGAGTTCAAATCCCACCTCTGTTAGGGACTATATGTTGGACGGAACTTGACAGCTCAAAGCATGCACACATATTTGAGGGGTCCCTTTTTATCATGTTGATCTGGGCACCAGATGCCCACCCTAAGGAACTGCTTTGACAATACCACTGTAAGGTTCAAGGAGGACTGGAGTAGTCTTGCCTTGTTTTTAATCTAAGGAACTAACATTACGAGAACAACAACACTGGCCACAGCACAGAAAATCCTACAGAGGAGCCTACAAAGCTGGAAAAGACAGAAGGGGCTTTAAAATTAGCTGTGCTCAAAATGGGAAAACTGGCAGCTGGGACCGGTGTCTGTCTTGCCTTTTAAGGCCAGACAAAGTGCAGGAAAGCTGTTAGAAACAGCAGTGGAATAAATGAAGCTGCCCACAGATGGATTAAATGACATTGTGATGTTATTTCCTACCACCCTCAGATATCTGCATGTACTGGCATGTTTTTAAATGCATGATATACACAAGTGCACATCACACACCCCCACCCAAGTTTTCCAGTGTAGACTTAAGAAACTTTTCAGTGCAATTACTTTGTATTCATTTTTGAACTCTATCACTACTTATATCAAAAGCTTGTTTCAAATGCTGTACAATTTACTTTTGGTCTCAGCTTTGCCTTGCATTCAGGTAACTCAAAATGAGTGAAAAAAGAAATGCCTGAATGGGACTGAATAAATATTCTGGAATATCCAAATGGACTCTCAGCATACATGTATGTGCAATGTCTGTATGTATATATCTGTATATATATCTATATCTCTCTATATAAAGCAAATGGCTGCTTACTGCTCGCAATGATTTGGGGCCCTTCACAGACAAATGGATGTTTTATAGTTTTGAACTATGCTTTGAATGTGGTTTTCTATCATCTTGTTTCTTAACAAGTAAATGGATGTTTTATTTCCTTGGTGTGTTTGTGATCATTTTCTTGGGTTCTTATAATACTGTTTGCCTCAGCAATTGAGTAAAGATATGACAGATAAGAATGGCTGATGATGCAAGTGGGAGGGGATCCCTTCCGAAAATTCTGAGGAGATGAGGCACTTCCTGCTGCTGGGACCATGGGTTGCCTGCAGATCCACACAACGTGACTGACATTTCCACCAAGGTCCATGGCACAGTGGAGGTTCTGAGAGGACCTCCTTGCCCTGCTGTCTCTCTTTTGCCAGCCTGCTGTCCTGAGGACATTTTTGCTGTGAATCTTCTTGCTGGGTCCTGGAGTGTTGGTAGGATTAACCTCCAGGGTGGTGTCCATGTCTGAGGGACCCTTCAAGTAAAGCGCCCAGTAACGGACTCCATTCTATGGTGGCAGGCCTACTCCTAAGTCGATGGTGATGGTGTGGGGGAGGCAGGGTCTGCAGAGTCTGACCATTGGGCAGTTTTGATTAGCAGGGATGGTGAGATCACCTTAAGAAATAGGAAGGTTCCTTATCGCTCACCTGCAGAAGAGAAAGAAGAGGATTTGTGCATTTCTTTTAAATTGTTGGTAACACTGTGCATCAGTAATGCTTTGAAAGAGACTTTTAACAAGCCCTTTCAAAGCATAACTGATGTGCTAGCAACAATTAAAAAGAAATGGAAAACTTACTGACCCTTCCCCTCCATAGGTAAGAAGCATTTCTCAAGATTGTTAAGCAGCTTCAGCAAAAGGACACTTTGTTGTTGTTTAGTCGTTAAGTCGTGTCCGACTCTTCGTGACCCCATGGACCAGAGCATGCCAGGCCCTCCTGTCTTCCACTGCCTCCCGGAGTTGGGTCAAATTCATGTTGGTAGCTTCAGTGACACTGTCCAACCATCTCGTCCTCTGCCGTCCCCTTCTCCTCTTGCCTTCACACTTTCCCAACATCAGGGTCTTTTCCAGGGAGTCTTCTCTTCTCATGAGATGGCCAAAGTATTGGAGCCTCAGCTTCAGGATCTGTCCTTCCAGTGAGCACTCAGGGTTGATTTCCTTCAGAATCGATCGGTTTGTTCTCTTTGCAGTCCAGGGGACTCTCAAGAGTCTCCTCCAGCACCACAATTCAAAAGCATCAATTCTTCGGCGGTCAGCCTTCTTTATGGTCCAGCTCTCACTTCCATACATCGCTACTGGAAAAAACCATAGCTTTGACTATGCGGACCTTTGTCGGCAAGGTGATGTCTCTGCTTTTTAAGATGTTGTCTAGGTTTGTCAGAAAATCCCCTTCACAGATTGCTGCCTTGTCGTGGCGAAGGGGCTTGAGTAATTCAGAGAAGCTATGGGCTATGCCGTGCAGGGACACCCAAGACGGACAGGTCATAGTGGAGAGTTCGGACTAAACGCGATCCACTTGGAGCAGGAACTAGCAAGCCACTCCAGTATCTTTGCCAAGAAAACTCCATGGACAGAAACAAAAGGCTAAAGGACACTTAGGCGACCTCATTGGTTCAATACCAGCAATAGCACATGCTGGAACCAAACCAAAACAAAGCGATCCAAAAAGAAGCAGCTCCTGACAAGGACCCAGAAAGGTGTGGGTAGGCATTGATTAGAGGTGGGCTGGTTTGCAATAGCATATATGTCATGTGGTCACCAGGAAGAGGAGCAAACCAGCCTGTTCTCCATCTGGATCAAACCACAGGACAGATGCCTGTCTGATCACAACCTCAGACCCAAAAGCCAGAATTCTATTGCTAATTGTTTCCTTTTTAAGGATACAAACAAACAAACAGTGCTGGAGTGAGTGCAATAGCACACTTCCTGTTAATTAATAAATTGGCACTTATATCCCTCCTTGCGCACCAGCTCACATAATGGACATATAGAAAGGGATATAATCAGTAACCTGTTAACTAGCAACAATTCACTGCTGTAATTTATGCTGTTGCACTTATTCTGGCATAAGTAAACCATAGGAATCTGGCCCTTAGCTTTTCCAAAGATCTCCATGGTAGAGAAGAAAATGGTTAGAGGTGACTTATTGATAACAGTGAAAAGTAGACAGCTTAAAAACTGACTGATTTTCTTTGGCATAAAGCTTTGTAAAAGTTGCGCCTCTTATTGAAATGGATCCAGACAGCTGCATGCATTTTTGGATTGTCCTTAGGAGCATGTCTATGGGAACTCTCATGGCGAGTACCTACATTTCAAAATTTACTGCTGCTCTACATCAGTGGACTCGATGAGTTTACACCACTGGTGCAGAATGTATTACCCTGATCAGCACTGGACCCTGATATAGAATCCTTCCAGCACTTTGTGGGACATTTAAATGGAGACATCCAGACCCAGGCACCACTCAACTCTGATCAGAATATTGGATTTTTTTAAAAAAATTGGGGCACATGGCTAGGTGTGCTACATACCGACCGTAAGCCTTCCATTAAAGCTTAAATGGTTCACCAGGAAAACATTATTGGAAGTTTTGAGGGTGAGTGCAGTCTTGTATATGTAGAAAGAAAGCCTGTGGATAAAATAAATAGTAAAGTACAGAAAGAGAAATGCTGATGAGGTATCCACTTCTTTTACCAGTTCTCTGCCTTGGTTTCCCCCCATGTCCTCCAAATCTGATCGCACCATTTAACCATTTAAGCCCTTGAAGTAACTGGGAAAGTTACTTTAAAAAAATAAATAGTTGTGGTTATAGTTCCAAGACTCCAAAACATAGTTCCATTAAAGTTACATTTTTTCAAAAGCAGCTCATTACTTTCCCCATTTTTCAAAAGTAACTAAAACCTCACCTTTTAGTTACTTTAAAAAGACATCTGAATGCTACAAATTGGTGACCTGTAGCACAAAACACTAAACTCACAACAGAACATGACATAGCACAAGTCAGTAACTATGTGGTTTTCTTCCTTTTAGTGAAGGCTCATCTGAAAAATTAAGCATAACTAAAAGCCACAGCTATTCCAGACAGTTATATCACCCTCATTAAGTTATAATCATAATTAGAAATTGGCACAAACTGCTGTTACAGAATTTTGTCCTGGTTCATTTACAGCCGCAACAGGTATTTGGCGGTTCGGTGCTCCACCCTCTCCAGCGGGCACTCATTCAGAAGCAGTGCCCAGAGGAGGAGGCACCTGCTGGAGGGGGCAGGCACTGAACACCTGCTGTAAATTAACTGGGCCTTACCGCCAAAGTGGCAATTCGTGCCCATCTCTAATCACAATATAAGATGTATGTACTTATAACTGGTAAATGGAATTAATTACAAGTAACTATTCATTTGTTACTAGATATCTACAACTACTTATAAACTAAAATTAGTTATTTGTAATTATTTACATCTAAGCTTAGTATGAAGCACACTATTTGGCTTTCTTTCCTGAGTATTTAGTAGTCAGGGTAAGGATCAAACCATAGCAAGTTGTTAAAGAGTAACCAATAAGGAGCACTAGTCAGTGTTCATACCCAAATTAAAACATCAAAGATTTGCAGGTGTGTGTAATTGGATCTTCTCCTTTGTCTTCTATATATATCACCAGCCACCTCTGACATGAATGAGCGTAACACAGTTTTGTCCCACCCTTCCAGGGCTAGTCCTCAAGGTGATATTCATTAGCAGAAGAGTCATCCTCAATCAGTCTTTTGGCATTAACTGGATTAAATATGCTTGAAGAGTGATAGAGGAATACCATCTATTGCTTTCCGCCAATATAGCTGATCATCCCAGGAATTAGTGGCTACGTCAGGGACGGTCAGCGGTTCCATATCAGACTCCCTGTATTATCAGTAATTGTGAGCCTATGCAATAGCTGTTTTGTTGTTGTTAATTGGCAACAGCAGCAGTTCACACAAGAGTCTTTCTTGCCCCAGCCTAGAGATGCCAAACGTTGAACATGGGGCATCTACTGTGTGTACAGACATTGCTGTCACATGTTTGTACACCAGCAGGGAGCTCCAGCGAAGCCATTTGGACTCTTAAAACAGCAGTCCTGAAGAGGAGGGAGCAGTGTGTGCGCGCGCCATGATGCAGTGTTCAAAGTCCTGTTAGGCATTTCCCTAGAAGACTGGAAGTGTCCCTGGGACCAGTTATCAGCTCCTTTCTCTCTCCCTGGGATTTGTGCCCTGCCTTTTGAGGTAAAACTCTCCCATGCTCTGAAGCACATCTTAACTTATCTTTGTGAGAGATCAGTTCTGCCTCCGGCCAGAAATGGAGGTTAGCCATGGCCTTTAAATGCTGAGATTGTTAATAAGGCAGGGAGGTGGTCGGAACTTGCTTTCCACAGTTTGTGAAATCAGACCTCAAAGGAATCTCTTACTTAAATTCTGAAGACCAATCACCAAACAAAGCAAACTAATCTTCATAATGGGGTGAGTGAGGTGGGGGTGGGGAAAGCTCCTGCTGTGACATTCAGACACACTCATTAGTTAAGAATTTCCTTCTTCCAGTCATGGACTATCTCTGAATCTGTTTATTGTAGTTGTGTCCAAGAAAACTGAATTCAGCAGATGCTGGTTATCTTACTTCTCCAACTCATATAGGAGGCTCTGGTTTTCTCCCTCTAAGGTTAGATCTCTGACCTGGGAAGAGAGATGATCATGGATATATCTGTTGTGGCTTGGAGGGGCATAAAAGACATCTGGCATAGAAGTGTCTCACTGTCCAAAGTTGGTGTTAAGGAGCCTCATGGCTCAGTGGTTAAACTGCAGTACTGCAATCAAAACTCTGCTCATGACCCGGGTCCAATCCCAGGTAGCTGGCTTGAGGTTCATTTAGCCTTCCATCCTTCTGAGATAGGTAAATTGAGTACCCAGCTTGCTTGGGTGGGGGAGGAATGTGTAGCCTGCATACATAAATTGTAAGCCGCCCAGACAATGCTTTAAGTTGTATGGGGCAATATATAAGCAGCACACTGCTCTTTTGCTTTTTGATGGGCATTTTTGAACACTGCAGAAGGGAAAACCTGTTCCTTCCTATGGTCCTCAAGTGTATTCTCGAAGCCATAGAACTGCAACCTAAAATGACGTTTTCAGTGACTGATAAAAGAAGGCATTTAATCTGGAACACATAACTTATGAATGTTGTTCATGTGGGAACTAGAGATGGGGGTATTCGTATTCGTATACAAATATGAATATCCCCGCACAGGTGGCATTAACGAGGGTCCAGCCCCATGGAGCTGGATGGTCCACTCACCGATCTGCCGCAGACGCAGATGGCACAATTCTATGAATGGCTCCTCAGTGCGCAATCCGCTCACCACTCTTCGACCTTGCAGCGAGGCTTGTCATCCCGCCTCCTGCCAGGAGTGGCGAGTGGATCGTGCGCTGCGGAGCCATTCGTAGAATCGCACCGTCCGCGTCTGCGGCGGATTGGTGAGTGGACCGTATACGAATACCCCCATCCCTAGTGGGAACCAATTCAGGACACAGCCAATTTTAAACTAATGTAAATCTACCCAACATGGTTCAGAGGTATAAAATGCAAAAAACAAACAAACCCCAAAACATACAAAACACTCAAAGCCCTCCCCCACAACAATAAGCCATTGATTTAATCTAGGAAATGGCTCAATAACCTGGATGTTGTGAAGAGGGCAACATTCTTAAAGATGTGATCAATCTGTACCTTTATTAGTCACAATTAAAGTGTTAATAGCATGATGCATCTTTCTTGGCAAAAGTCACTTTATAACTTTAGCTAACAGCAGAATATGAATATGTGAGCCTTGGGAACCTGCAAATGCTGGCTCTGTGACCATGTTGTGAACTTGCTTTAAACAATTTAGCTATAAAGCTTCATGGGGGAAAAAATCTCAGAAGTGGGGAGGGTGGGTTGGCTGGGTAGAAGAGGCATTCATTAATCCAAAATATTTTGGCTGTCTTCCATTCAGGACACTGCATTTATTCTTTTGAAATCTTTAGTATTTACAAGCTGGACTGACAAAATAATCACAAACAATGAATTATTGTGGTTAGGATGGGGGAAAAACTGTCCAGCAACAACACGTACACAGAGTTCCTCCTCCCTAAGAATGTTGTTTCTTTCCACAACTGGGATTTGCTGGAGAAAGCAAAGCTGATCAAAAGAGTTTTCAAAGATCATAGTATTTCCTTTTATTCTCTTTCCTAACACGAACAAGAGAGTACTGATCCTGTGTGTGTGTGTGTGTGTGTGAGAAGAGGTCGGGGTGGGTGCTCTCATTAAACGGAATCTTTCTCTTTGCTCTTGGCAACCACAGGGGTATTCTTGTGCTGTATGACAAGACAGCTCTCTGGTCAGTGCTATATTTATCTTGTAGCCGAACATGCATTTGCAGGAGGTTGTTCGGCAAAAGAAAGGCAACAAGCCAGAGCACAGTTCAAACCCAGGAAAGTTTGTTCAAGCATCATCTGACAACACTGCCTTCAGCTGCAGAAAATGAATTCCCCCATGGCCTGGAAGAGTTAACCGCTGGGTTGGGAACAAAGAATTCTCTCCCTGACTTGTCCACAGCGCTCTGAAAGAGGAGGAAAGAGGTGATAAGATGGAGCTGAACAACAATTTAATGGGTGCATCCGGAGGACATCCAAGGGGACAAGAAGAGGAGGAGGAGGTTCGTCCCGGTGCAAGTGGGTGGGATGCTGGGGTCAGGAGTAACGACCTGGATTGTGTACAAATGTATCTCACCTGTTTACCGGAGAGATACATGAAGGCAAAGTTTACTCTGACAGCCTACTTCATGTGCTGGCTCATCTTGAAACTCTGCAAGGTAAGAGAGTGAACATAAAGTAGAGGAACATTAACAATTAACTTCAGAAATGCTGATCCAGTAAAAAAAAAATCCTACTATGTCTGTATTGAGAAATTACAAATAAGGGGTGGATGGGGGGGGGGCACTGAAACTCTTAAAAGGTATTGAGAGGCTTGTATTGGAACAGACCAGGCTGAAAAACTGAAAACCACTCAAGGAGCACTGTCTTCTTCAAATCTACCTCTCCTGGTACTAATTAACAGCACCTCCTGCTACCCACTCCCCTGCCCAGTCTTTAATGAAGATTGATTCTGTACCAAAAGAATTAAAGAACCCAAGAGTGCCAACATGTAACCTTGCTTCTGAGCCACCAATGGGGGTGAGAGAGAACCAGGAGTGTAAGAAAAATTGTTTCCTTGTCTTATCGAACATTATTCAGTGTGTTGCATCCCTCCACCGTTACCCTCTTTTACTGAAAAAGAGGGTAATGGTGGAGGGATGCAACACACTGAGACAAATACTAATTATTACAAGATTTCTGTTAAGCTGGAATTTGATGACATTTGCTTTAATTTTTCAAAACAACATGCACGTTATTTTAAAAATGTGAACTCCTTATAGGTGTTGCATAAATCCTAAAAGTCTTTCCAACTAACTTCAAAACCTTCACAAGGAAAGAAGATAAAATAGGTGACAAGATGCTATTAAAGAAATGTGCTTTAACATGCAGGCCTAAGCATAGTTTCCTAGGAGTAAATCTTATGAAACTCAATGGGTCTTACATCTGAGTAGTCTTGAGTAAGAGTGTCCTGTTAAGTGTTGTAAAAAGCCTCTTCTAGAACATTCTGATATTTGTGCTTCACGTAAAGCATCAAAACACCATTGTGAAATTTAATACACATTGAAATAGTAGTCTATAGAATTATACAGCCATGAGGTATACTAAACAGCTTTCCCTCTCTCGGTTATCTGTGAGGAAAGAGTTGAACTCAGGAAAGGAAACAAGCTACTGTATTTATGTTTCTGAATAGGAATTCAGTATATTGCATCATCCCTCAGATAGTGGATAAAATTTCCAGATACTTTCAGCTTGAGATGTACAAATGGTCTGAAATTTAAATTACAAGTTTCTGGAAGTTTTACACAACTATCAAGGGACAATTAAGCAACACCAACTTTTATGATTCATCTCTATTACAAATAATTGTTTGTCACATTAAAATATATATGAGGCATGGTTATCCTTTCAATTAATATAAAATTATAAAGGTTATTTTGCATTCCTACATTTCCAGGGAGTACTACATTTAAAAAATAGCCTCTCCATTCATAAATTTAAAATGGCTGTTTCTCCATGTTGCAAACCATCCATATTCATTGTAACATATTCAAAAACAACTTCTGTTAGGATCAAAGTGCATTTTTCTGAGGTAACCTCCCAGAGATAACTGAATATGGGGGGAAGGAGGGTGAGGAGCAACTGTCCTGGGAGGAGGAGGGATTCCCTCTATTTTCAGTCCATGAATGCTGAACCAGAAGAAATGCTGTTGTGATATGGACACACCTTTGTGCCACAGGTGCTGCAGAAAAATTGGCAGGGCCTCACTAATAGGTTGCATTGATGCGGCAAGAGAATGTCCAGGGAGGGATATGAAATACTATGCTACTACCATGTTGGCAAAAAGCAGTTTAGTGCAGCATTTCTCAATTATATGAAGTAATTCCACTCTTTTTGAAAATACTAGATTCTCAGTGTCCCCTGTATATCACCACTGGTTAAAACCACAATATTACCATCTACCTCCTACATTCCATGTAAAGCACCTTCTTTGCCCAACACGGCTGGCCCTACTACCAGACACGGTCTCACCAGACACGGTGAGACAGCCACCATGGGCAGCATATGTTGAGTACAATGAAATAGCAGCTAATTGTTCATTATTTAATTTGTTATTATTGCATTTTTACTGCTAAGGATGATTGACTGATCTTGTGCCTTACATGCCAAAATAACTTGGCTGGCTTTGAGTGCTGCTTTTGCTCAAGAGATGCCATTTCCTTTTGCTGCTTCAGGCAGCAAAATGTCTTGGGCTGGCCTTTACACACACACACACACACACACACACACACACACACACACACAGAGAGAGAGAGAGAGAGAGAGAGAGAGAGAGAGAGAGAGAGAGATAGATAGAGATATGGTGCCAGAGTTATGATATGAAGTGTGACAAGAGGAATGGGAAAAGGGATGTAGCAAAGGGATAGCCATGTTAGCTTGTTGCTGCAAAACCAGGAAAGAATCCCATGACACCTTCAAGCCTAAATAGTTTGCTATTTTTATGGACACTTTGTTGTTTTCCCACTGTAAGAGATATTGACCTTTACCAATTGCAAAACTGTTTGTACTCACTAATGTATAATTGATGTCCTGCATCCTCTTGGACAGGCACATTATCCAATCTAGGGAAACATCACAGGGGACTTAGAATATAGTTTCATCACAGTCATAGTAAACTATATTCTAGGCAGCTCATGACTCTTTATCTCTATGACTCCATCTCTTCCTGCTCTGATAAGAAAAGAGAGTACTGAGAAGCACTCCTGCAACGTGACTTCAAGCATGTATAGTTATGAAGAATATACAGTGTAATTATGTCTAACACAATGAGTTTGCATGAAGGCCCTTTGTTTGCCTTCTCCATCATCAGAGTAGAATGAACAGTTCCATTGAAGAAAAGAAATGCAAAACCAGCTGCTTTTCCTAGCCTTCTGTTGTTCTCTTTTGGCACAGACCTGAGAGGCAAATTTATCCCAGGGGTGATTCCACTGGAGTCAGAATCGACATTGCAAAAGGAATGAATTGAAGAATGGATATTTGTATGTGGATGTTTGCTTCTAGGTCTTTCTCCTCTAACTTCTGGTATTCATGTCTTCACAGAGAGCTTGGGAGAAAAGATGCTCAGCTGCCCAAAAGGTAAGATTTCATAACAATTACAAAATGATGCCAGATGCTTATTTATTTATCAGTTTCAAAGACATGTC
Source organism: Intellagama lesueurii (assembly GCA_037013535.1). Taxonomy (NCBI): domain Eukaryota; kingdom Metazoa; phylum Chordata; class Lepidosauria; order Squamata; family Agamidae; genus Intellagama; species Intellagama lesueurii. The sequence goes on from JBAJHW010000003.1 coordinate 217,458,880, forward strand.
CTTGTTTTGACTAATAAGATGTTTCAGCTAGACATGTGCTTCATTTACAATTGTTTCCAGATCTGGATATGTACTAATCTATTAAAAAAAGACAAAAGAAATATGTCATTAGATATTGTTCTTTCAACATGGGAAACTGCAGTATAATACCTAGTAAAGAGGAAAACACCATGTAACAACTTTATCATTACCACTTGCAGTAAACACATGGAATCTATTTTTTTTTTGAAAAAAAAAAACCACTGCTGTAGAAGCACAACTAAGCTGCAATCTTATAAATATATACCTGGCAGTAAGTTCACTGAAATAACAGAACTTACTTCTCAGTTGACATGTATTGGACTGGATTGTCAATGTGCAATTTAATATTTAAATTCACAGAATGAATACTCCATGTAGCTTCTGTCAAATCCATAATAAAATGTCCGTCTTGACCAGATTGCCTGTCCATCTCTTATATTTCCGATGACATTTGATTTAATGGAAAAATGCAAGGGTCTTACATTCATCTTTCAATTCCTTTTTTCAGCTATGGTTCCCTGCATTCCATTTCCATGTAACACGGGGTTGAAATGTCCTGCTCCAATTAAAAAACAAAAACAAAACAAAAAAAAACCCACATCGGCTATTTGGAGTTTACGTCCTTTCTCTTCTTTGTTTCTACACAAAGCAGCTGGCAAGAGTGTTGGCCTCCGGAGGGGAGGATCTTGACAAGACGGACTAATCAATATTCAGCAGTGCAGGTTGCTCATTATGCAGCCATTGATTATCTCTGGAAGTTGCCCACTGTGTGTGCCTCATTCTTCACTCTTGCCTCCACAGCCACACGCATAACTGTGCATGTACGCAGACAAACATACCTCCCACAAGGCCACCCTTTTGTGCCCAGCAGGGGAAAAAAAAGAAAAGCCTTCACCAAAGCTCCATTCATGACCCCTTCTTCTCTGAGGTCAGGGAGTAGTGTGCATTCCAATGGAAATAGGAGGGGTGTGGGAAACCCCATCCTTAATCCCTGACACCCCTCATCCTAGAAGGCTAAACACATAAGCAGGGAAAAGTGGAGCCCATCTAATTCTACCAGGCCAGAGTCCGCCTGGCCGATGCAACTCTGCTCTATATCATGAAAAGTGAAAATATATTGGAGTGAGAGATAACTTCTCTGTTGCTGCCTCCAGCTATTATTGAGCTTGCGGCAAAGCAGTTTGTTTTCAGCCTGCTCTGTGTAGTTAGCACAGCAAGCAGCACCAAGCACCAGCTACCTTAATGTGTGGATTTAGACCCTGGCAATTGGAATGGTTAGCAGAGCACACTTCTACCCTTGGGAAGAAATCATGTCGAAACTCCTCATTCTAAGAGAATAAGAAAGTTAGTGTTTAGTAGAGAAATAGGAACTTTAATTCGAGCTGCTTAAGATAGAGATGCAGAGGGCTCTGGCCACCTCCTCACCTCTTGGGAACAAAGGCACGATATTTCCTCTATCCTCTAGAGAGGGGTCAAGAGAAAAATGTTGGCAGCAGGCGGTGGTGGGGGGGGAGAAAGTGACATCAGAAACAGTGAGAATATTAGTCTAGGTCAAAGGAAACATCAGCCTAGGTAAGAGCAGGTGAAGGACAAACCTGAGGAGGTTCTTTTCTCTTTCGCTACATTCCAGCATGTAAAGATGTGCATCTTCTTTAATGAAGCTGAGTTTGAAACAGGCATGTAGTACGGTGATAGAATGTTGGATGAGGACTCAAGGGATCTGCATTCAAGTCCTCAGTCAGCCATGAAACTCACTAGCTGGCCCTTGGCCAGCCCCACTTTCTCCACCTGGCCTATTGAGTCAGATGTATTCTGAGGAGAAAGTGGAGGAGAACCATGTACACACCTTGAATTCACTGAAGAAAAGGCAGAATACAAATGTAGCAAGTAAAGACGTAATAAATATTAATTATAGTTCTTTATTTCAGACATTGCATTGTCAGTCTGAACAGTTCTCATCTGTGGACTGTTGTATCATAATAATTCTTGGCAGATTTTTTTTTAAAAAATTGCAATTTACAAGGGTCACTGGAAATCCTTCTTCTTAATTACCCGAAAGGGATTGCAATTGCCCTGAACGTGACACATTGCGAAGTACTTTTTTTTGTTTTGTTTAAAGGTATTTCAAAAGCCAGGCTCCATGTCACAACACTAGTATCTGATGGGGCAAACCTGTGGATTGCCTAGATCATACTGTTGCTTTCCATGGCACAACTAGGCCATTCTTTGTATGCCAAGAGATGAAACCAAGGGGGTGCTGATATTCTTGTTAGGCCAAGCTCATTCAGCAATGTTCCTTCTCTGTGCAATTTTTGTTTAAAAATGTTTTGCAGCAAAGCAGGCTTTGAAGAAGGACTGATCAACACTTTGTGGCCTGATGCAAAAGCATGGCCTTTATTAAACTTCTGAAATGAAATGCTTCCACTAAGCTGCTTAAAGTGCTCTGCTTATTTAGCTGAGGAGAACAGATTCCTTCATCCATCACATCCTTGTCTTTCAATGTGTTTTTTTGTAACAGGATAAAAAAATTAGAACTGAAGAAAACTAATCAAACAGTGGTGAAAACTACTCTTTTCATGGTGTTTCTGTAACAAATAGTTACTCCCTCCATTTTTTGCTCCGTGTTGTTTTAATAAGATGTGTTTGTCCACAGTTCCACATGCACATGTTCATTGTTTGGAGGTATATCTTTCTCTAAGAAAGGCCTCAGGTTGCTTTGGAAGTTGTGGATTTTCCTGATTATTCTAGCCTAAAAAGGTTTTGTTAGCACTTTTTGGCGCTAGCCATGTCACTTCTCAAAGGCTTTACCAGGCTATGAGTAGACTCTGTTCATCCAAACAGGGAGGGTAACTCATTTTGTATTGATATTTATTTAATGGCTTTCACCTTATAGGGGGGGGAGGAGTCAGTTTTCACACCTATTTCAGACTGTAACATCAATTGTGTCTGTTTACTAACCTGGATTTCAGAAAACTGACATTAGTGATGTTGTTAATGGTGAACAGCAGAAGAGCTCTAGTAAAAATGTGATTAGATTGCCCTCTGGTGGTCGATAAAAGTGTGTCAATCAAAACAAATATTACTGGGTCAGAGGTGGCTGGTGGCTTTCCAGACATAATAGGAAGATTTCCTTGGTCTTGAATGCTCTGCAGATTGCCAAGATCATCAATGTATTCAGTGACAGATCACCCAATCATATGTCCTCCATAGCAGAGACATGAGAGCAGGAGCTGGTGAAACTTTCCGGGGCTTGGACCTGGCCTTTGGCCTTTCATCTGCTCACCTGCTGAAATTTTTTCAATACATTGATATTGATCTATTTATGAATATATATAGCATATGCACATTTTTAACGGAGGGGGGGAGGAATTCCTCTCTCTCTCTCCTCTTTCTATCTACTTCCGCTGGCTTTGCATCACCCTGGTGAATACTTTGCACCAGTAAGCAAGGAAACCAGGAAGCAAGATGAGCACTTCTGCTCCCCTAACAATGAATCCTGGGCCTCTGAATGTTCTCCAAGTATTTTCCCCAGGCCATCTAGTCTGGTTACAGAGGTAGTTAGGATGGAAGCAAAGCCATGGCAGCCACAGCGTTGTTCCCACAGAGGGAACAACTGGGACACCAGTCTGCCTGCCTCCCCCCCCCCCCCCGCTGCTCCTTCCCAGCTGGCTTGCTGTGTTACACCACAATGTGCTGCAGGAATGATGGCAACATTTGAAGAATTCCTCCCAGCTTATCCAGCAAATGTGTCCAGGGAAAAGCCACTGTGATACCTGGAAGGACAGGCTAACACTTTATGACTTAATGAGAGTGAGGAAGTTTTAGAATGTTAGAACAGCAGTTATTCTTCCAGTTCTGCTCAGGGTAGTGTACTGGTTTCTAGCTTTAATTTCTTTGTGAAACTTCAGTAAGGTCTGGTGTGAACGGACAAGGAGAACCAGGAATGGTGATATTTGTCACTGTAGAAACTGAGCCCAGCCTTCTCTGTCCCGCTATGCCCTTTGTGCCACCTGAGAAATGGAATGATTCCAGCATCTGTCTTGCTAATGTTTTCCAAAGTGATGACTTTAAAGGGATCCCCTGCTAAGTGTGCTAAGGTAGTACTTGTGCAATAACTACCTTGAGCCTTCGGATGTCTTTGCAAAGGGCCAAACTACACAAGAAGCAGGTGGCTTTTTTGGAGCTGATTGTACCTAGTATAAAGCAAGCGCTGTTGGCCTCTCAATCTGGATCAGCAGTACTGAAGACATGGGGTTAATGTATTTAAAAAGAAAAACTTTTTGCAGTTTTCCTAACCTAAATTGTACTCTGGAGATGCTGTTAGCTCTACTGCACCTTTACTGCTATGTGGTTTATGGCAGCTTTGGGGGCACAATTAATTTGTCCTTTCAGCAACTAGCTCAGTAAAAATGAAAACAGAGGCATATCCCATCACAGACACCCAGTGTGTGTCATGCAGCTCAGTGCAAAGATTTTTGTCCTCTTTCTCTATAGAAATTTCTTCTATGAATTCCATGTCTGGGATGCCAAAGCCCCCAGAGGGCTGCATTCATGAAACTCTGCTGTGCAGGCTGTGACCAAATGTGCCTTTGTTAACCACTTTTTATTCCCCCGAGGCCCCATGGCTCTATTTATTTTTTCTCTAAGAACCAGCATAGGTTTCTGATGGGAATAAAGGAGCTCCACTGAAGGATAGGACTCTGGGTGTAATCGTTTCAACCAATGGTTAAACAGGAAACAGAACACTTTATTTACAGAGCTGGAACACAGAAATATTAAGCTAGCAGACTTGACAGCATCCAGTTTTCCTATTGTGCTTGTATCTTTTAGAACCCTTAACTTAATGCTATTGTCAGTGCTCTCCCTCTGCCTTACACCACAGCACTCTCTGTTTCAGAACTGACTCTCCCTGACTCTCTCTTTGTCACGCACACACAGAGAGATGTAGACAGACACTCTGACTCCAGTGGACTGTAAATGATTCTCCCTTTCTTAACATCCTTTGTGGCGTTCTGAAAACAGTAGCAGTCTGAGGCAAAGACAGGATGGATACCAGTGCTGTTTATCACACTGACCTGCTATGGATCTGCTTCCAAACTGGACTGAAGGTTTCTAGCTTTATCCTTTCCCTCCCTGTTGTGTGCATGTTGCCGATTTCCCAGCATCCATTTCCAAACCCACACTCTGTGGGTGGAGTGAGAGCGTGGGCTGCCTTGTTGCAGGTCTGCTAACTTCATTTCCCACTTCACCTGTTGCCCCTCATGCTAGTGGCTGGTATTATTGAAACAATTTGGATGAATTTGTTAATGATAAGTACTGACAAGCCCTGCTGTGGAGGAGAAGTGGATCCAATGAAGACGTCACCAGGTACAAAGCAGTTTCCTGCCGTGCCTTGTCAGCATTTGCAGCAACAACTGGGCCTCCCCTAAACAAGGGCAGCTCCACTTCTTTTCTTTCTGGGCACTTGATCAGAGCCTGGATTACCCCTTTCCACTCTTCCTTCCTCTCTGCACATTCTCATGCCTCTGACCGTTGTCATCCAACTTTTAGATTATGTTTCGGTGTACTTTTCTCACCCCTTCTCTTAGAAATTCTATCTCTTGGAGCTGCCAGGCTCCTGCCTGAGGAGGCGTTGAACTTTCTGCTAATTTTTACACAAGCTGGGCCGGAGGCTCCTCCGGCTGTCACAGGCTCCACTCAGGCCCCTTTTCAATTCCAAAAATTCTAGAGATAAAATGTAGTTTCACGTGACTTTGGGTATAGATTTCTTTGTCAGTCGACTGGGTTACCCAGAAGAACTTGTAAGAAGGGATTGGCTCAAACAATCAAATAGGATTGTTATTTAAGGACCAGAAGTAATAGGTACGAAGGGAAAGTGAGGCTCTGGCATATAAGTGATAAAGGTTAAAACAACAGTAAAACATTTCTTCACAAACTATACCATAGACGACCAACTTCCTTCAGCTCTCTGCTCTGTGGTGCTCCCCTCCAGACAGTCATAGCTTAACTATTATTTCTACTGTTTCTCTCTAGACAGTCTATCTTTCCCCTCACTCAATCATACTAGCCAATCACCATTCAGCGACTCCTCTACCAGTCACCACAGCACTGCGCCCATATCAATCCACAACACAGGCATTCAAAACTCTTTGTCTGCACATCTGATATATATGTAGACAGGCATTCAAAACTCTTTGTCTGCACATCTGATATATATATCAGATGTGCAGACAAAGAGTTTTGAATGCCTGTCTACATAACTTTAAAATACAATGGACAGAATTACTACAGGAGCCATGTTCAATGTGTATGTTTTTTTAAAAAAATTCCTGTAACTTGTTTTCTCTTTTCAAGTGTTCTTTGCTTCTTTCTGGTCATAAGACTGAAAAACTGGGTTAGAATAGTATGTATGAACTAACAGGTGGGAAGCCAAGAAGCAAACAATTCCCATCTGTTGTTGATTTCCAGTGGTACTCAGAAAACTGCTACATGTAAACCTGGAGGCTCCGTATACATATCCTGACTACCAATGTCTGAGGCTTGGAGTTAACCATTCTGCAGATCTTATTAGCCCACCTAAGACTTGTATTGGCCTTAGCTCCTCTTGTTGCTGGCAGCAGCGAGTGCTCGGTCAGCAGTGCTGTCCAGGGTCCTGTTTTCATCTGCCCTCATCCCAAGAGACTCTGAACTGACCCTGCTTGTTTGTTCTACCTTGCCCATCATGAAAATGATTTTCTTACCATGACTGGACTTTATCCACTTTGACCTGACTTCATCAGATGGTACTAGCGTCCCCTACAACCAACAAGCACCAACAGAATAAGACAGTACTGTGATATAAGAGGCATTATATTGGACGTTTTATTCTTCATTCTTTCCCTAATAAGCTCTACAATTCCCACCTCTCCACTCTGGTTAGAGGATATTTTCATTGAACTGTGCACCACAAATGCAAGATCTGTCTGTGTGTCTCTGTCCATTCACCTACCTACCTACCTACCTACCTACCTACCTACCTACCTACCTACCTACCTACCTACCTACCTACCTACCTACCTACCTACCTACCTACCTAACTACCTAACTACCTACCTACCTTTTATACAATATGATTGAACATAAAAATTAGCCATTAATTCCTCATTCACTTCATTTATCAACTTGTTAAAAATAACCAGTCCCAACGAAGATCATTGGGTGGTGAAGCTTCTTGAATCTCTCCCTGATGGGAACTATTCATTTATTCCTACTCTCTGCTTCCTGTTCTCTAGTCAGTTACTGATCCATGAGAAGACTCCCATTTTATCCAATGTTTGATAAGCAGACATTACAGGACACTTGTTAAAAGTTCAGGAATACAGTCTATGTGATTATCTTTTGTTATCTTATTCTTACTGACACTCTGAAAGAAATCTATCAGGTTGCTGAAGTGGAGTTTTTCTTTATATAAGGTTTACTGACTCTTCTTTAACAAGATTTGTTCTTCTGAATGCTTGACATCTCATCTTTTCCCACCAGATTCCCTGGAGCAGACATTAAGTACATTGGCTTGTAATTTCCTTTATCTCTTCAGTCCTTCTCCCACCTTAGTCCATGTTACATGGGCTATTTTGTAGTCCTCTAGTACAGAGGCCAATTTTAGAGGAAACTTAATGTATCTTTTATTAGAACTGGGTGGCTGCAAACCAGCCTTGATAATCTATTAATTTTTTAACTTGTTGGTAAGACTTAGACTCAGGGCCTGGTGTGCTCTGGTCCATGGGGTCACGAAGAGTCGGACACGACTTAATGACTAAACAACAACAAAGACTTAGAATGTTGTGTCTTATTCCCACGATTTGACTCCGGGATGACTAAATTGACAAATAGTGCTCTGGGATTGGGACAGTAGATTCACCTTGTTTTCTATTGACTCTGCTGTAGCCATGCTGTTGCAAACTTGAATGGCTGCAGTACAACCACCTTAACAAGATGCTAGCAAGTGCAGATTGACACTTTTGTCCTCGCTCTCTCTGCACAGCCTCTGTATGGAGCAGCAGAGGGAGGTGTCTGGTCAGGGATTCTGATGCCTGAACATCTCCTTATATTCATAGTAAACTATTGTTCGAGTCTCAATTTTAAAAGCACTTTCATTTTCAGTTCTACTTTTTCTACACCCCCTTAATTACTTTAACACTCGCTACACACAAAATTTCACGTCTTGACAGAGGAAGCAACGTTTTTGTTTTTAAAGCCTATTTGGGTGGTGCTGATGTGTTGTACCTTTTAGGGGAAAAATTAAAAAAAATCAGATGCTTCCTTCCAGAAGGGGTTGGATACAGGAGAGGGAAGGAGATTTTTATTTGTTTGTTTCCTTTCTTTTCTTTAAGGAGGTGGGTCAAATAGGGTCACTGGAGGTGTGGATGCCATGCGGTTGCAAGGATTGTACCAAATGGCATACTGGACCTCTACATGACCTTAAGCAACCCAATTTAGCTTCAGTTTATTTAATGCTGAAGGTTTCCTATTCCTATCCTTATTTACTTGGAATCAGTTTTGTGAGTTTTCATTTAAGTTAGTACATGCAATCCTATGGTCCCTAAAATGGCATCCCAGTGCCCATAGAAGAAAATGGGTGTCCCTTTCCACCTGTAGAAAGAGAGGTCTGTGGGAAGATCCTTCTGGTAATAAGTATGATAATGTTTCATTTCAAGAACTGGTTCATCCAGTCTTCTTCCTAATTCTAGCCATCAAAATTGCTGCTGTATCCCAAAATACATTATTTTATTGTATAGATATTTGCATTCATTGGCAGATTGGACACATATGAACAAGGATGTGGACAGACAGGCTGATCTGATGGATTTATTGTCTACTATACATGAATCACTGTCTAAAATGTCAGACTTTAAGGACTGAGACCTACGTATATGTTAAAAATTTTCTTCTGTAATTTTTAATGACTACAGAATGAAACATATGTAATGCAGAGCCATCTCCTTTTAGATATTTTAAAGATAAAATTTTCTCTTATCTTCCCCTGATTGTCTTGATTTTCCTCACCATAATTAATTTTCCTTGGCCGTCTAAACAGCACTACTTGTAGTCTCAACTTCTTCTATATTTGCCATTTTTTCTGTATTTGATCATTGCCTTCTTCATTCTTCTGTGCATGATGCTGGGTTCTGTAGTTCGGTTTTGTGTTGATTTCCCCCTTATCTTTCTCACTGAAAGGCTCTCTATTGCTGTTAATAGGGTAGAGCTAAACTTAAGTCACACTTAGGGCAGACTCACTGAAATCAGTGGGCATTACATTCATTTGGATCTATTCCAGTGGTTCTTTCCTTCCTCTGTATTTTCTTTCAAGCCTTTTGTGTTTATTGTCTCTTTCCCCTTCTTAATATATTTAATAGTAATCATAATGGCTATGATACTCAGTTGTGGCTAAATCAAACTATTAGTCCCAACGGGGCTTTGTTTGTAAGTGTTTGTAACAAATCCCATTCATTCTTAACAAGTCCCACTTATTCAGTGGAGCTACTCTAGTTGAGGCTAACCATTGGATTTAAGTGATGGTCTTTCAAAAACAAAATCTTGATCTATCTTTTTTCTTTCCCCATCTTCCCTCTCTCTCTGCTGTTTCCCCGAGTATCTGCTCACTCATTTCAGCTGAAGTTTTCAAGGACAGTATGTCTCCTTTTTCCTTCTCTGGACTCTTCTTGTACCACACGTTCTTTTTTGTCTCTCTTTGTAGACAATGTTCCCATGTCTAGTTCTCATGCTAGAAAACATGTTGCTATTTTTCTGCACTTTTTAATTTCCTTTTTGGAATTCATCACCATCTAAGTCTTATTGTTTTCAGTTACTAAATACTGCCAACCTTCTGTCTTGTTTTTCTGCTGATTCTATCCTTTAACAAGTTCTCTTATTTTCTTATTCTCATCCTACTGCTGCTCAGTTACAAAAAGTTTCTGCATGTCATTACAATTATTTGTCGTAAAAATAACTTTCCAACTTCTGTTGTGGAGGATTCAAGTGGTGATCAGTTGTTGTTGCTGTAGTAGCATCAAATCCTCCCATGCACCCACCCACCTCCTAAAAAAAGGAACAGAGATGAAAAAGTGAAGCTATGCCACCAGCCTGGGTCTTGCTGAGCCCTATCATTGAGAAGCTAATTCTTCTTCCTCAGGAAGAATGTCATACCACAATTTGACTGGAGGATTTTGAGAGGCCATGCACAGCTCTGCCTAGTACTCAAAACAACTTGCAGAACTGAAGTGATTATTGTTATTACTTACCCACAGCTAATTCACTACAGGCAGTACACAAACAACAACAACAATTCACAGTCACTTTGCTCAATGTGATGCCTCCTTCACTTTGCTCAGGGTAAGCACCCAGGTCACCCATTCCTAATATTCACTCAGCTAATTGAATTTGCATTTTGTAGTATGTATCATCAAATTACAGGAATTTTTTTCCTCTTGCCACTTCCTCTTTTGTTCCAAATCAAGTGGACTCATGATCTGTCTCACTTCCCAGAAGACCCAGGCAATCTAACCCTCTAGCGTTGTTGATACAAGAACAGAGCACTGAATATTGGGGGTAGGGGGTAGAAACAAAGTTTGTATGGCTTTGAGTAACATAATGTCACTTGTAGATGAGAGAGGAGAAGGTAATGTTGAAAGGATGTACCTTAAATATTTTATAGTGAATGAGTTTAATTCAGACAAATCAAGCTCCACCAGAATGGACTCCTGTAACTGATGGTATCCAGTGCCCAAAGTGTTAAATACAAGCTTGAAGCAAAGCAATGAATGGGGAGCAGAAAGTGTGGTTACAGTTGCCTGGCAATGAACAGTGGATGGCCTGGATCCAGTGAGGGGGCAGCACCCGACATTTCTGCATCCCACTCAGCTGGCCAAAAGTATAAAGCAATGCATGGGATTATCCCTGAATAGACAGAAAAGTTAATAGGCAAATGCAAGGGCAGGGTACAACAATAATCATCAGGCACTGCTACTCAAGGAAACTAGGGGGAAAGTGCCAAACACCCTGGTGTACATTCAAGACAGCACTAGGGTGTTTTTCTGCTGCCAAATGAAGGCTTTGGCATTTGCTTACCAGAGTATGAGCTAGAGAGGTTGGCACATTCCCTAGGGGGCTGCTTGGCAGTGTGGAAATGCCCAGACCCGCAGGAAAGAAGGCTTTGTTGGAAACCTTCATTCCTAGGGATTAGCTGTTTGGTAAACCTGGGTCACCCATAATAGTCTGCTGAGAAACTGCATCTAATGAAAAGTTCATTGTGGAGCTGCTTGGAATGACTAATGTGTGTCTTGCTTTTTGGTCAGACTTCAGAGTGCTGTTTCCCTCCCACTGCCCAGAGCTCAAAAGACCCAGGACATGCCATGTGGTTCTATTAGTCAAGTGACTGACAGGCTGCCAGCAAAGTGTACTTCCCAGAAAGCAGAGGCACTGGAGAGAAGGGCTTCTTAGAGGGATAAGCAGAACTCTCACTCTTTTTGTCCCCTGGTCCTGCTTGTACTTTGGCATTCTTTCATGGATGGACTTCAAGGCCACCCTGCCATGCAGCAGAGTGAAATAGCCTATTTCAGGAAGCACCACAAGGGAGAGAGAGAGATTTAGGGACAACATGCCTGGATGGTACAACAGGATCTTTTTGGTGGTGGCACCCCAGTTAGGGTGCAAGATGAAATTATAAGAATTATCCCTAACTCCAGGCAAGGAGACAGATCTCAAGGTGACCAGTTCTGAAGGAGGAGGGAGTTTAGGTTTCGTGTGTGTGTGTGTGTGTGTGTGTGTGTGTGTGTGTGTGTGTGTGTGTGTGTGTGTGTGTGTGTGTGTGTGTGTGTGTGTGTGTGTGTGTGTGTGTGTGTGAAGTGGTTTTAGAGCCTTAGCACCTATCTCCACCCATTCTTACTTGATGCCAGGGTTCACTGGCTCAGCATGAAGGTGTTTGTATATATGTTGTGCTTGCTCACCATCAGTCTACCAAAAAGACAGAAGTGATGCATGCAGTTGCACTCATAGTGCCATTCAGAACAAGGCATGGAGTGGAGTATCAGCATTGAAACTGGTGAGTCTTCTTGAGCCTCTGTGGCATAACAAGGATGAAACCTCAATCTCAGATTGTGAGCCTGAAATGTTAGGCAATAGGATTCTACTGACCTGGCACCACTAGGCATCCATGCAGTGATTGTTTGGCACTGTACAAAGGTTTCTTTAAAACTCTCATTGAATTTTTAGTACTTCCATTTATAAAAGCGTTTTTTTCCTGGTTTTTAAAAATATATTCCTACTACTGTGGGTTTTACTTTGGTTTCATTTTGCAACTGTTTTTTCTCCCCCACCTTTAGGGTTTTGTTTAACACTATGTTTTATTACTTTCTTGTGTTAAGCTAACTTTTGTGAACTGCCCAGAGAACTGTAGCTATCCAGCAGTATTGAAATTGAACGAATGAATGAATGAAGCCAGAATAAGAGGGAGAAATACTTCCATCTAGGTTCTGTTTCAGGCAGCAAAACATTTTGGGTCAGCACAGGTTGACTCTCTCCCATGTTCTGTTTTGCCTGGGCTGCATTTTAAGTTGAAGATTTTTAAAATTAAAGTCCAGAAATGATGTATGCACAGTTTTCACAAGTTCTCTGTTCACAATTTCCCTTCACTCCCCCTCCAGACTATTAATACCCACTAAGGTGTTAAGACCGCTGATTCTGAAATGGTGCGAAAGGAATCAAGAAACATTTTTTTACTGTAGTTTAATACAAGACTCCTTTTTCCACTCCACTTTTATCAATGTATATCTCCATTCAGACCCAAACTGACTGCTACAGTAACTTGTGATTGTGCAGTGATCTGAACAAAATCTAGAATAATCTCTGTGCATGTGATGATTTGGTTGAAAATCTCTTGGTCTGAATTTTTTTAAATGAATCATCTCCTGTTGTGTCTCCTGCAGACAGCAATAGGCCATACACAACAGACAGGGAATAAGGTTTCCATAGTTATGGATGTCTGTACCTCTGGAAGTTGACTGAAACCTCTGACAGGCCACACTTAAACACGTGTACACACACACACACACACACACACACACACACACACACACACACACACACACACACACACACACACACACACTGCTTGGCCATGGAAGCTCATTGAGAGGATGGAACTGGTGAAACCACTCCTTTAAAAAACCCCTACTTGGACTTGTCTTACTAGGGTTGCTATAAGTCCATTGTGACTATCTCCACTCAACCACCCACATTTATGTGTTCCTGCCCCTAACTTAGGATCTTCAGGTGAGACCTTTCTCTCCCACCAGCCTCATGTGCACCTTTGTCAAGTACAGAAAGCCTTCTTCTTCACTGCCCCAAGGCTATGGACCTCCCTTCCGAGCCAGCCCCTTTCTGCTGTCCTGTCAGCAGGCAAGGACATCTTTATTCAGACAGGTTGTTAGCCACTGATGACGAAGGGCATATTAATGGTGGGTGTTTCTTTTCGTTGCTGTCTGAAAAAGGCTTTAAAACTGCATTCCTTTAGTGTGTGTTTTAATGTGACAGTCTCCATGATGCTGTTTTGATACCATAATTTATTGTGGTTTTATAAAAGCCAAATTTCTTTTTGAATTTATGTTGCAAGCGACTTTGGGTCCTGCAAGGGAGAAAGGTGGGGTTAAAATAAAATAAGCAAAAAATTATTTTAGGCTTCTGCAATTTTTAATTGCATGCTCCTGACTCTAAAAATATACTTTCAAGACTGAACACAGTACATTTTTTTTTGTAAACAGTCAATAGATAATTTTCTGCACATGTCTGCTGAACTAAGAAAGCATTCTCCATATAGAGAGGCAGACAATGTCGTGTGGATGGGACTTACTAACCTACTGAGGGCTACACTGCCCCAGCAATTCCTGTAACTGAAGTTGCCTCTTAAATTTGATTTCAGCTACAGGGGAACATACATACACACATAAGGTAAAGGTAAAGGTTCCCCTTGACAATTGTCCAGTCGTGTCCGACTCTAGGGGGCGGTGCTCATCCCCGTTTCCAAGCCATAGAGCCAGCATTTCTCCGTAGACAGTTTCCGTGGTCATGTGGCCAGCACGACTAGACACGGAATGCCGTTACCTTCCCACCGTGGTGGTACCTATTTATCTACTCGCATTTTTACATGCTTTCGAACTGCTAGGTTGGCAGGAGCTGGGACAAGCGACGGGAGCTCACTCCGTCGCGTGGATTCGATCTTACGACTGCTGGTCTTCCGACCCTGCAGCACAAAGGCTTCTGCGGTTTAACCCACACCGCCACCACGTCCCTTAAACATACACAAAACACACACACACACACACACACACACACACACACACATACATACATACATATATTTTTGTTGTTGTTTAGTCATTAAGTCGTGTCCGACTCTTCGTGACCCCATGGACCAGAGCACGCCAGGCCCTCCTGTCTTCCACTGCCTCCCGGAGTTGGGTCAAATTCATGTTGGTAGCTTCAGTGACACTGTCCAACCATCTTGTCCTCTGTCGTCCCCTTCTCCTCTTGCCTTCACACTTTCCCAACATCAGGGTCTTTTCCAGGGAGTCTTCTCTTCTCATGAGATGGCCAAAGTATTGGAGCCTCAGCTTCAGGATCTGTCCTTCCAGTGAGCACTCAGGGTTGATTTCCTTCAGAACGGATAGGTTTGATCTCCTTGCAGTCCAGGGGACTCTCAAGAGTCTCCTCCAGCACCACAATTCAAAAGCATAAATTCTTCGGCGGTCAGCCTTCTTTATGGTCCAGCTCTCACTTCCATACATCGCTACTGGAAAAACCATAGCTTTGACTATGCGGACCTTTGTCGGCAAGATGATGTCTCTGCTTTTTAAGATGCTGTCTAGGTTTGTCATCGCTTTCCTCCCAAGAAGCAGGCGTCTTTTAATTTCGTGGCTGCTGTCACCATCTGCAGTGATCATGGAGCCCAGGAAAGTAAAATCTGTCACTACCTCCATATCTTCCCCTTCTCTTTGCCAGGAGGTGATGGGACCAGTGGCCATGATCTTAGTTTTTTTTTTACATACATACATACATACATACATACATACATACATACATACATACATACATACATACATACATACATACATACATACATACATACATACATATGTTGTTTCCACTAAAATGGGAACTTGTTTAATTCTTAATAGCACACATCTCTACTCAAAAATAAGCCTCTGTTAAGTGGGGCTTACTCCTAGATAAGGAAACACAGGACTGTACTCTTAAAATGTCTGGATTTTTATGAGAAAGAAGAGTTAAATTCTCTTCTGTGTACTACTGCTACTGCTGATGTACAAGAAAATTAATTACACTCATGAAGTTGAATACATGCATACGTAAGGGAAAATATTTTTGCACACGAATGAAAGGTCAGTCATTATACATCCCTCTCTCAAATGGAAATGGCCCTCATCGCCTCCATTCATTATGCCCTTTTCAGAATAGTTTTCTGTGCCTGAGAGAAGGTTCCCAGAAGTTGTCTTTCCATGAGCTCTTTATTCAGAGTTATTACTCACTGAAAATTCACATCAGGCCACCACAAATCTTCCATTCCATGATTTTAGATTTCTTACAACATCAGCCTCCTAATTTATGTTTCATCAGTGAAGATCACTTTGCATAAGCTTTCATACCCTTTTTGGTTGTTGTTTTCAAGTGCGCCATTCAGAGCAGACAAGAGCTGGCCTCTGATTTATCTGTGAAATAAGATAATGGCCGTTTAATTATTCTCTGCTTGATGGTGTTCCCCTGGAAACGAGAAGTCTCTAGCCTTTCAGAACCTTTAGAGAGCGATTTTTGCCATAGTTGGCAGCAATTCTTCCTTCCGTTATACTTTAGAAAACTCTCCAAGTCCTCTCATAATTTCCTCAAGACTCTTGTGAAAAATATGTGCAATTATTAGAGCATTCCTTACCTCTTCGAATTGAAACAGCAACATTTGGGATTTTTAAAGCAAAGCATATACTAATTGTGGCACAATCTTGGGTTTATAGTCCTGGTCAGCAAACACTGTTGTTGTTGTTGTCATTGTTGGAGCTCTCTGGAGAGTGCATGCTTTGCATATATAAGCTATCAGGTTCACTATGTACTATCTCCACTTAAAAAAGGAAAAAGAGGCTCAGGTAGCATTTGAAGGGAAGAGTTCTGCCTGAATCCATGGGAAGATATGGCCACTCAGAGTACCTTGTATTTGACTTAGACGTAAAGCACCCGATTTGATAAATACACATTTGATAAATACACATTTGATAAAGACCTGCAGTCGTTCAGCAAATGGGTTGTGCTATAGGGGTAACCTCCATGCCACTTAACAGTGCTGTGCAAGCAAGACATTTCTGCTAGTTTATAGAACTTCTGCCAGTCTCCAGTCATGCTGACAATGTAAATGCCATCTTCTCTAGAATGAATGGCATTATAACCCTAAGGAACTAGGCTTAATGGTTTAGTAGTATACTGGCAGCCAACAATGTTTCATCTAAAGCTTTTTCTTTGGCATCTCTTTTAACTGTGTAAAGAAGAAGGTAAGATGCTGTGTTTAGTACCAGCATATAGTTTCTCCAATACAATAAAATAAAATAAAATTAAAAATTAAAAAAAATCTGTGCAAGGACTGACTTTGAATTCTCAAAAGTATATTGTATGGCAGGGATGAACAACTCTGTGGACAATAAGAACTGCAGGCAGCTATCAGCATTAACTTAGGTGCACTCATTCACACCATCACCCTCCCATTCTTATTTCAGCATCTGGAGACTGGGAGGTTTCAATTAATATTTTGTTTTCTTCCAAATTTATCCCACCACTCTTTGGGGGCTGCCTCACTCCACTCACAACAATGCCCTAAAACACCACTAAGTCAAAGACATTCTTAAGAAACCAAAATGGTGGCAGGGGTGCCAACATAGTTGTATTTGTCACTCCTGGGTGCTGTACAAAATTCTCCAAATCCTTAAACAAGCAAGTAAACAAACAAACAAACAAACAAACAAACTCTGTGCTAAAATCACTGCTATGGGATCACTGGAGAAGTTCTCATTATCCTGGAGAAATCTGGTACAATCATCCACAAATAGTTTATTGAGGTTTTCCACCCTATCTGTGCACAGTTGTAATTTTAATTGCCTTTGCTTGTTTGTTGATATCTCATTATAGCTTCCCTACTTGTTCTCCTGGGAACTGCTTTTCTCATCACACATCAGCTAAGTGGGGGAAGTACAGGCATTTAAATGGCGAGAAAGTTGGGCAAGGGTGACTCTGTTCACCCCTGTCCTTCACATATAAATCATGCTCCACCCAGCTCACCAAACAGATGGTGGACAAGATGGATTGAAAGGCAGTACAAGGGGAGCATCCTCCTCCTAGGCAATTCATCCCCTCCTGGATAGTAGTTGTGCTCCCCACACTGTATGCCACTCAACTGAGCAGTTTGAATGTGGGTCATCTAGAAAGTGTGTATGAGTTTTATTGGGTCAGGATTTAGCATTCATTAATGATATGTGCATTTGGGGTGCTTTCGGACTGCATCCATATCAATGATGATGATTAGCTTTGGCAGGGTTAGACCCTTGTTTCCATGCATGTGATTCCAGATATCTTTTCTCCCACAACGGGCAATAGCCATGGTCCCAGTCAACAGTTGGGGCCATCATTAGCCCTGTAATTGGGGAGGGGAATTTTGCACATAGCTCTATGGATGCAGGCAGATCTTGTGTGGAGTGACATCTGGATGGTGCTAGTAGGCATTGGTCCTAGCAGAATTTGGGAGATTTCCTTTTATGGATGACAGCTCCCAGTGGTTATGCTGTTCAGGCATTTCCCTCCAAAAAAGCAATTTTTCCACACTCTGACTTAGTATCATTTTGTTTTTATGAATAGCCAAAAGCAATGTTTCAGTTTTTCATCAATTTTATTTTTTCACTAATTAACTCAGTGATAAACTGCTTTAAGTAGTTTCGTCCCCAAGGGCGATACAGGTAACACTTATTTACTCTTTTATTCATTTATGTTGATTTATAGACCACTTAAACCCTCACTTCCATAAATACAATCCTTTATTCATTTACCTTTGCAATTGTCATGTGAGGAATGTTGTTATTAGTCCAACTGCTTATGCACATTGATCATGGAGTGTAGAGTCAGCTGTACCACAGTGCCACATAAAGCAGCCAGGGGGCAGGCTTCTTGTAGGTCTGAATTGGTCCATGTGTGTTGATCACAACTGGTATAGCAGAGCAGATATATGCAAAAACTGGCCCCAAGCAAGCCCTATGGGAATTTCAGTAGCATAATTTACCTGTTCAAACAGCATGCTTGTTTTCACTTGCCTGATTCCTAAGGAAATGGTTCAGTTGTAGCAGCTTGCCCAGAGCTGCTCATGATTTCGAGGCTGACCTGAGATTCCAATCTTGGTTTATTAGGTTTAAGCCTGAAATTGTTGATCTGTCTATAAACTTGCCAAGAGGTGCAGAGACAGAATCCTTAGGCAAAGACTTCCTGGCATGTGGTGTTCCTATGTGAGCACTGCTAGAGCTCCCCATATTCACAGCCCAGAACTCTCCAAAGTTCAACCCAAAGAACAGCAGGCAACAGGGGCGGCAGCAAACCAACTGGCATGGTCCCACTGGGAGTGAAGCTGCCAGAGTCCACTGGGTCTGAGAAAGGTTTCTGCAGCATCCTTTTTATTTTATTTTCATATTTTAAATGTTTTGTTATATGCAGGGAGAAGCTAGGTAGACATGTACATGATTGCACATGCTCATTTTAATATTTTTACTATGTAAAATAATGAAAAGATTTGCTTCTCTGCAACCAAATAGTGTTCATTCCCAAGTATATACGCTTAGCATCAGGGCAGCAGAAGTAAAGTCCATTTTATTTCTTTGGTCATGGTGGTGCTTTGATTCAAATGAGTTTAAACCTCATCTGTTAAGATGATGCCATTGTGAGTTTTTGGGGTGTTTTCTGACCTCATGAAAATCCAGTATTTTAAGTGTTGGGAGTAAGATCAAGATTAGGGTTAGGAATTTTACATTTGCCTCTTGTATTCCTTGAATATACTGAGAATTTCAGTCTCTCCCTATCAACAACTAAGAGTGTGTCACTTCTGTTTCTTGGCATCATGGCTCATTGAAAAATAGCATCTGATTTTATTTTAAAAAAAAAATTGGTCCCAGCATGTTGCATATTTCGGGTGCCCAATGGCAAAATGCAATAGACTTGTTGGAGCGATCTTTGGTTTTTGTGTGTGTTATATGTTTTATGATTTCTTGATCTTTCAGTCATTTGCCTTAGCACATCTTATTGGTCACTACCTCAGTTCAAGAAATTCTTAGTATTCTGCAATAAATCCACATTTCAAATGCTTCCATTTTTTTTCAATGGTAACCTGTCCTCAGTTTGAAGTGGTGTTAACAACAAACTCTGAAATACTGGCATCCTTTGGAATTCCATGCCTAGCTTTTGTAGCAGTTTTGTAGAGCTTTGCAGAGCAAATCCAAAAGTAAGTTTTCTGGATTACGACTGCCCAAAAACCCCCAACAACATGTTGTAGTCTGAGAAAGTTTATTTCTCCAAGTTCTGTACAAGCCCAGAGTTTTCCAGCACCACATACAGCTGTGAAACAGGTACACCTACTTTGTTTTTTCCTAAGTGAATTGCTAAGGATGGGGAGAAGTGAAATGAAGAGTTAAATACCCATTGACTGAGGTAACTCTTGGCAAAAACAGAATGGGGAGGGGATGGGGCAGAGAAAGGACAGGATGTAAATGACCATCTACTTTCCCTTTGAGTCTCATTGGCTACCAGTTTCTTTGGATGAGCTCACAAATGGCCCTTCTTATTTTACATTTAAGCAAACACAATGATTATTGTTGTGAGCATGCCCAGTAGAAGTGCTTTGGGGCCAGCAAACTGTGAACAAACCTGTTTGCACTGTACAGCCAGTGCAGATAAGCCCTAATTGTTATGCAACTCCTTAGCATAAGCTCCTGGCATGGCTCATATGATTCTCTTGTACTAAGACTGTCCAAAATAGCAACAAGAAAGCATGTAACTAAAGACACAGCAGGGGTGTAGGAATTCACACAGGGCCCTGGATATTCTAAAGATTGAACAGTTCCTTATTGCTTATTCCAAAAATGCTAAGCATAATGTATTTTCTCCGGAGCTTCTTTAAGGTAAGAAGTTTTAAAACTTTTTTTCTGAGCATGTTTCAATGTTAATTTTTTTCTTTGACTTGATTTCCAGAGACTGGAACTGAGAAGGCTATGCTCACAAACTCTGTCCATGATGAAAACTCTCAAGTTTTCAAACTCAGTTGTCCTATAGGAGAGTTAATAAAAACTTCACTTACATTTTTAAAGGCAATTTATCATTATGCATGATAATTTTTGTAAAATATAAACTTTTGTAGCTCTGGAGAGTTAAGATGGAGAATTGCTGGCTAAACATTTAATCAGATTGAGTGATTCATTGTGTGAATGGTTCATTTCATTGTAATTTATTACTTTTATATTTACTTTAAGTGTCTCTCTTGCATTTTAAGCAGACATTGGTAAACTTTAGAAAAAGGCTGTCTGCGTGTGGATCACGGCACTGTACATTCTTTCCAAATACTTTTGAAATGCATTGAGTTCATTATTTGTGTAATATTGAATATCTGAATGTTAGAAAGTGTGCATTACATTTCTCTTGCTTTCCTGCCACATCAGAATTGTCTGCAGGGTAAGTAAGCATTTCATCTTCCTACCAGAGAGTGAATTGGTGCTACTCCAAAATATCCTGTATTATGCTTGAAAGTGAAAACGTAGCTTATGGAGAAAGTGTAATTTAATCACAAGTGGCTACTATATTCCACTAACATGCACCATTACGGTTATATGGTAATTTGCAGCCTGACCTTATGCATTAAATCCTACCGGCTTTAATGGAATTTACTTTCCCATAACTGTGCAGCACTAGTTTTTGGTAATGAAATTCATCCAGTTACAAATAAATTCACAAATATGCAGTATTTCCCATGCTTTTGAATAATAAAGTAACTATCATGAATGCAAATTCTATGGACTTTGTCGTGAAATTAAGACTAGAACAGATACTGTTAAAATGTGCTGGGAACAGACTTCTGTCAAGTTGGAAAGGAATCAAGTTGAAAGCCATGGTGATGACACCTAAATAGCCAGACAAATTTTAACATGAAGCCTTTCTGCTGTCAAACTTACCATTCCTCACCTTTTTCTTTTTGGAAGAATTTGTGTCTACAGAACAGAAAGTCTATTTATAGGCGAGTCATCTGGGATAGAATGTATTGAGATATCATACCAGTGTTTTGTTTTAATTAGAGTGGATTTGTGCCTAGATGTTCATTGATATGTTTTCCCCTAGAGCTCTAGAAGCAAATAATGTGGTTAACCTTCAGGCAATTTCACTCATTATAGATGGTAGCATGTGTTCCCCCCCCCCCCCCGACCATGAAAAAGAATAGTTCACATTTTCTTACAAGTGCACATCTGTACAACAGATATCTTTCTACACTTACAGTTGATGCTAAGGGTTACCCTTAAAGTATCTCAGGTATACATCTTATCAAGATACTGTGTGAAATGGCCTAAAAAGAAATAAAATGAAAGAGAAATTTTATAGTGGATTTGCTGCTACCTTCTATACAGTTTGTACATTCTGGAAATTCAAAACACTTGGACTGATACCACATCAGGAGTGTCCTATCCGTTTGTGGTTTGAACTTTCTGCAGTTGGTTTTTCGTCAGGCGTATGTGTTTCAACTGAATGCACAAACTGTTGCTTTTTTAATTACTGCATCCTCATGCCAGGAGAAAGCAGCACCTGTTGAAATTCTCCCTTTCATTCAGCTATGAAACTTCCCTCACCATCAATATGTGGTAACTTTGTCCATAAACTACATAACTTAGTACACTTCTATCTATAGAAGCTTCTATAATTCCATTAGACTAACAATGCCATTTTGTATATGTCTACTCAGAAGTATTGTATTCAGTGGGACAAACTTCGTGGTGATTGTGTAAGTATAGGGTTGTAACCAATAAGCACCAGTATGACTGAGTATTTGTAAATCAGTGCTGAAGTTTGTCCTATCCCTTTAACTTTGGGAAGTAGTTTTTATCTTGATTGTATGTGTTCCAGCACAAAGTACAAGTTAAGGCTCCATTTTCTATTCTTAGTGTTATATCTCAACCAGAAGGGAAGTGATTTGTTTGCCATTTCAAAACAATCTTTTTAGAGTGCATTTAGAGGGAACGCTTTTCTAAAAATGGTTCATCTATTCAGTAGACAGCAGTAAACAATAATATAACCTTTAAACACACACACACAAGCACACACAACTTGAACCAGTCCTTTTGTTTGTTTATAGCAACTTAAAACACTCATTACTCCCACATTCAATGTTTCATAAATAGTAATGTCATCTTTTGACCCTCTTCCAAGTTTGAAAAATTATTTTTTTCATGGGCATAGAAATGTATGATGGTATAATTCGGCATGTCAGCTGAACACAGGCTAATGTCAATGCACCTCAGTCCCAAGTGATGTCCACTGCATTGGACAATAGTACCTAAGTGGTGTTCATATGGGTACTAACACTGGATATTGCCATTAGACCCCGGTTCATGCACACTGAAGTGACAATTTCAGCCTTAGCACAGGTGGTGGTGGAGGAAGGGTATGTGTCTAACCAATCAATCTCTTGGATAATGAGACTCTTTACTTAACAGTCCCTAGCAGATCTAGCAAGTCAGTCTAGATAGCAGGGATCTACTCATAGAGAGTGGATGCATGGCAGAAAGTTCCTTGTGGAGCAAATAGATCTCTGCTAGGGAGCTGAGACACCTGCAACAGAGCAGGAAAGACTGTTTTCTCAGCCCCTGATCTGTAGCCAATCTGATCTGGAAAAAATCCTTCCAAAGGCCTGAATGCAATGATAATGCTGACTCAAGCTATTGAATTAATGCAACTCATATATAAGTATTCACTCACCATTTAATGGTTGATTCAATGGGTCTACTCCAGATGTGACTAACCAGTTGGATTGAGGCCCAAGTCCTTTGTTGGTGATCCTACAAACAAAGATAACTAGAGACGCAACCTATCCACTGAGTTTTATAAATACATCTTGGAGGAAGGGTACAACTTGGAAGCAATGTATTACTGTTAACAGACTGCCCTCTCTTTGGCTCAGCCAGTCGCAACCATTGGAATGTTGAGAAGAGGAGTTGAAAATTGGATAGAATGTGTGTCAGTTTGAACGTGGCCTGAGTCAGATGAGGATGTTTTTAGAGTATTTGAATGCTGTAGAAGTGAGAGAACAACATTTGAGGGAATATGAGCTTGGTGAACATGTGAAGAGAGCTATGATAGAGTTCAGGGAAAGTTTAAGGTACATAATGGTGTAACAGTAATTAAAACAGTATAGAATCTATTTCAGTGTAGCTTGTTATCTTATTCCAGCTCTGCCTAGCTTCCTGTTCAAAAAGAAAGCTTCCAGCATGCACCAGGTCCCATGGAATCCCTTTCATTGTTGGGAAGCCATTGGGGACCATGGGGAGGCAGTGGGGTGGTAACTTTAATTACTAAAAATTGCCAGTGATTTTAAATACATATAACCTTAATGCTTTTGAACAACATGGGTTCTTATCCTGATGACTGTGAAACTTTTTCCAGCCTTTGGGAAAGGAAAGTCTGAGATGAATTTGCCAATGCAATTTAAAAAGTGGCGTTTGATCTTGAAGGGCAACATGTTCTCTTTAAAACAAGGTATGTGTATCCCAACAAGAATATGGTGACAAATATAGAAAACAAAACAATGACCCACAGATTGGGAACATGAAATATGGATTCCAGTCTTTGAAAAAGGAGATGCCAGAGAGTGCAGTAACTGTAGGACCATTGTCTTAATTTCTTATGTGGTGCTCAAGGTTTTGCAACAAAGACCATATATGAAGTAAGAACAACTGATGTTCAGGCTGGATTAAGAAAATGAAGAGCACTAGAGATCACACTGCAAATACATGTTGGCTACTAGAATATATCAAAGAATTTCGGGAAGAAAAAAACACTTTGGGCTTTATAGTTTACAGCATAGCATTAGACGGTGGGATCATGAAAAGGTGGATGTGCCTCCACAGGTTTTTGTTTCCAGTGTGGTTTATACTCTGGACAAGAAACTACTGATAGAACAGGATATGGAGAAACAATGATTTTGCATAGGCAGTAGTGCCAGACAATGATGTATTTTTTTCCTTCCTGTCTGTTCAATCTGTATGCTGAAAATGTCATATAGAAAGCTGGACTAGATTCAGATGAATGAGGAGTGGAGATTCATGGCAGGGATATCAATAATTAAAATACTCAGATGATCGCTTATTCCTGGCAGAAAAGAGCAATGACTTGAAATGACTCCTCATGAAGGTGAAAGAAGAAAGTGCACAAGAAGGACTGTTCAGAAGAAGAAAAATCACCTCTGCAGAAGGATGATATAAATTTAATGTTGAAAATGAAGAAATTGAAATTGTTAAAGATTTTCTATACCTTGGTTAAATTGTCAATCCGAATGAAGAAACCAAGAAATCAGAAAAAGATTTGGAAGAGCAACTAAGAAGGAATTAGAAAAGATCCAAGTATCCTTAAGTGTAAAGTATGTGTCATTGTAGAACAAGATCATCTGGACTATGGCATTCCAGATTATAATGTCTGGATGTGAAAGCTGGACAGTGAAAAAAGCCAAGGGAATGGATTCAATTGAAATGTGATGTTTAAGCAACGTTTTCGGATAACATGGACTGCCAGAAAGATATATCAGTAGGTTCGAGATGAAAAGAAGCCTGAACTCTCCTTAGAAACAGAAATGGCGAACTGAGGTTATGCCACTTTTGGCACATCATGAGAAGAGAAGACTCACTGGAAAAGCAAAAATGCTTGGAAAATTAAAAAATAGCAGGAAAAGAGGAAGACCAAATAAAGGATGAATTGACTCAATGATGAAAGTCATGGCCTTGAGTTTCCAAGTACTGAGCACAGCTGTTAATAATAAATCATTAATTAATTATAATAATTGCACACTGTCTGCTCAATTCCAATTTATGGTGACCTTTCCCAGGGTTTTCTAGGTGTAAAGTACTCCAAAGTGGTTTGTCATTCCCTTTTTCTGAGAGTATTCTCAGATTGTGCAGCTTGTCTGAGTTTCTACAAGCTGGCTCCTCTCCTTGGATACAAAGTGGGGGAATCAAACTCCCAGTCTTTGAGTCTGCATCCAGGTACCCAGCTCATGAGTTACTCAGCAAGATCATTAATTCATAGAATTGCCATCAATTGAAAGTGACTTGATGGTATACAGCAAAACAATGTGTATTATGCACTTCGTTTACATGTACACATGGGGGATACCCTCTTGGAACTTATAGTGACAAGCTTAATCGCCGTATGTTGTGTGGTTTGGCCTTTGTGGACTTAGGAGATCACATGTGCTCCAACAGTCAGAAGCAGTTTAGAGCCATTTGGAGTCCCTGTTTCAACTCAAGAAGCTGGAGGGAGAGGGACATAAAACTGTGAACAAGGCACAGAGACATGGAAGGAGGATGTCCTGATCATGCAGTGCTAAGATGGTGATGATGATCTTGCTAGATTGCTGCTGACACATCCTGCTGTAGCAAGAGTCTTCCCATTCTTTACCCTTCTTCACCCTTGCTTTCTGACCACACATTGCTCTGTCTGACTTGTACTCTCTTGTCTGCCATGATGTTAGGCAATCTTCTGTAATAGATGGCCATGCAGCTGAAGAGCAAAGCTAATTTGACACAGAACTGCAGTCATGCTCTTCTGGTCCATGAGGGCAAAAAATATCTAAACAAAGCCTCCTTCTCAACAGTCTTTAAGTTCGTCTCTGAATTTTGCTTGTTAGCAATAATCTACACAATTTACTCTGTCTAGCTGGGCATTGTCCTAGTGGAGCATTGCTTTCAAGTATCACTTTGCCAGTATTTCTGTAGCGGAGGGTGAACAATCATCCCCAGCGTGAACCTGCCTGCACGAGATTTTTTTTGCCAATAGGTCCTGAGAGTTGAAAATAGCTTTTTGTGCTGTGTCAATGTTTATTGTGTTGTGTTTGGCAAGCCAATTTCCCCATATGGGTAGGGAAGAGAAGCAAAGAAACCCCTCCAACAGCACATCTGGGCAATGCATTCTTTGAGGTTCTGAAATGTTAAATTCAAATTAAATTTCTTTCTGTAACGTAAGAACATATTTCTACCTTTACAGCTTAAGAATTGACAAGCCTGACTCTTCTATGAGGCAGAGTGAGTTAACTGCCTCAAAGGGCACCTCTTCTTAGGCATGGTCTGTTCCCTGTAGTCCATGAGAGTATAAATAGGTTTGTCGGCTCACCAGAGCCCTTGAATACCATTTTAGTGCAACCTCCAGTCACTCTATTGTGCTATGTTGTCACTTAAGAGACCAGCAGGGACAGCAAGCTAAGGAAAAGGAGCACCGTGTTTCGACTTTTCTTGAGAGCATTGCTACAGAAGAGACATGGAGGGCGCCTGTACTTCAAAACCTGCCACTATGTGTGAGGACAACCCCCCCCCCCCAATGCGACCATCTTCACATATAGGTTCCATAGTTGGAGGCGAAATGCAGTTAACAAACAGGGCTTATTAAACTAGGACCAAAAGGGGAAATAACCATCTATGAAACAACAAAAATAACAGTGTCCAAAGACCTGGAGTTGTCTTCACTCAGGAGGCTGTTTTAGGAATGCTACCCCACAGCCATCTAGGACTTGGAGGAGCCCCTGAGGTATGCTAGGCAAGGAACCCCACAACAGTGGTGGCTAATGTCCAGGGTCATGCACTCCTTTACTGTTGCTTTGTCATCCTTCCAGATAGTCTCTCTGAGAGGAATGGAGTATGGTTTCAGGAGCTCCAGTCTAGGTTTGGGTTTTGCTGTGTCTTGTCCCGTTCTATGCTCCCTCTCTTGTGGGCTTACTTGCACCTCTCCCACCTCTCTCTTTACCTCCAGACAGAGGGTTTTTGAGGGAGTTTTGCCCATCGGTGGTACACATGACTTCACCAGCTCCCCAATCCACAGGTCCTCTCATACTACCACTTCTACGGACTCACTGCTAGTGATTTTACCACTTCCCCAGTCTCCAGCTGATAGGTTCCCCTGCTTCAGCTCCATCTCTGACTCCTCCCCCTTTTTACCTTCCCCTCATTCTTTTTCCACTAGGGGGCACCCTTCTTGTTCTAGAACCTTCCCCTTTAGTCCTTCCTCTCCATCTGACCCCCAACTGGCCCCTCCTACTTCTACGGGGAAGCTAGCCATGGGGGAAGTCCTTCCTGGGATTGAGGAGGTGCCACAGCTCACCTGCAGGGACAGGTATGTCCTTATTACCATTCCCACACTATGCAACAGCTGGTATATAAAAAAAGCAAAGTCTTAGGTAAGGAGATGTGAATTATCCAGGCAGTCTTGAATGCTCAAGGCAAAAACATATACACTCTGAAGGAGGAGGGTTTTCTTTTCTTTTTTCTTTTTTTGAGATAATTTGTAGTGTAAGGCTGGCCCAAGGCATTTTAGTCCCTGGGGTGAAGAACAAAATGCCACCCCCTCATTCTGTATAGAAGCTGAATGGGCAGGATCTACTGGATCTAATATAGAACAAATATTGTTCTAACACTGGGGGCGGGAGCTACTTTCCTCTACCTTATCTAAAAGCATCAGGTTGGTTTAGGGGAGGGTGGAACAGACTTGTGACTCTCTTCTCCAAAACCTGGCCAATACTTTGTACTCTCACCGTCTGGTGCCTGATACAGCTACTTGCTCAAATGAATGATCAGACTGGTCCTGCTGCAGCAGGACTCAAATGAATAACTATTTAGATTTCACTCGTTGAATACTGCTATGCCCCAATCTCAGGAATCACGTGGTAGCCGTTGATGTGAAAGTGACCACTGGAATCCTTTCTTGCTCATGATGCACAAATAAAGTACTAGCATACAACCTCAGCTTGATCTCATCTACTGTAATAATTTAGTTCTATTCAGTTTTTATTGTATGGTCACAGACCTAATAAAATAATTTAGTATGTAAATAACTAAATCCAGAATCCACAAAAGTCCCTATTTGGGGGTCTGCCTGTTGGAAGAGGGATGGGAGGGGGAAAATAAGATGTGGATGCACATATATTCCCACACCCCATATGTTTCCAAGAAAACAACAGTATCTTCCTTGAGCTCAAAGACATGAGGAAGACTCTGGAATGTTTTAATAGCTTTCTTAAAACAGAGTTCTAAGAAAGATATCTACTAGTTGGAAGGACAACCAAAGTGGTACAAAGATATGTGAGGAGTGCTTGAAGAAACTAGGTGTGTTTAGCCTGAAGAAGATAAGATTGAGAAGTGATATGATGGTCATCTTTAAATATTTGAAGGGCTGTCATGTAGCATATGTAATAGGCTTGTTTTCTGCAGCTCCAGACCATAAATTCTGAACTACAGGATTCAAATTTCAAGAAAGAAGATTTCAACTGAACAGCAGGAAGAAGTTCCCGAGTGTAAGAATTGTTCAAACTGGCTGGATAGTTTGAGTTAGGTATCTAGCGGCTGAGCCAAAATTTGCAAGTTTGATTCCCCACTGTGCCTCTATGAAGAAGAACCAAGCTGTGTAGCCTTGGGCAAATTCTGTAGTCCCAGAAGTGCCCCCAGAAAAAGGGATTTTCTAGTGGTTTATACCTAGAAAACTCTGGAAGGATTTGCCATGAGTCAGAATCAACTTGACAACACACAATTATAACTATTATAAGAACTGTTTAGTAATGGAACTGATTGTTCAAATTTTTGCACCCTCGTTTTTTAATAGGCTTTGGCTGAGAGGGATATTTCTGGACTGGGTTGAATGGCAATCAGTCCAGTGACAGTCAATTGTTCCCTTTCTGCCTCAGAATTTTGAAGAGAGCCATGCCTCTCTGCTCATCTTCTTTTCCCATTCTTTTTTAGGTAATCTGTGTTCAGTTAGAATCAGTACTCAGTTAGTCATGTGGTAAGTCAGCATATGCGTCATGTTCGTCAACGAATATGAACATGAATCTGACCCAACTCCGGGAGGCGGTGGAAGACAGGAGGACCTGGCGTGCTCTGGTCCATGGGGTCACGAAGAGTCGGACACGACTAAACAACAACAACAACAAAGTCAGCATAAAGCTAGTTAATCAATTAAGCTCTGTTCATGTAACCATTTAATATTTTTTCTGCAGAATGCTGTTTGTTTTTATCTATGAGGCAATGTGAGTAAATGGAACCTTTTCTTTATCTTACCAGTGTCTCTGAGTGAATTATTAAGACAGTAAGTGCCAGTTAAGGTAAACTAACCAATAACGGATTGTCTGCTGAGGAGAGACTTTAAGCTAATTCTGCTCTTAAGTCTCCAAAATTTTATCCACTGTGTAGTTAGGTGGTTTTTAAGCCATAAATTTCCACACTCTGCCAATACTGACTACCTTGGAAGGTGGTGGAGTCTCTGTCATTGGAGTTTTTAGAACAAAGTTTGGATGGCCATCGACTAGTGATGCTTTAGCTGTGGATTTCCTGCTTTGGTGGAATTTAGACTTGATCACCCTTGAGTTGCCTTCCAGCTGTACAGTTTTACTAGTCTATGAATGTACGTAAAGATACTGTGTGATTGAAAACCCCAATAAGTCCAGGTTCCCCATCATGTGAGTTTTGTTCATTTACCTGAATATGATTTGGGAACTGTCTTCAGGTCTTTGTGCTCAGAGCACAAAAATCTTGGACTTGTTGACCACAAGGTGACATTTAGGGATGGGGTTCTCATATGTGTCTCCATCACTCATCTAGCTCAACATACATTCCAGCAACCCCCTGAACGAAACTAAAGAAGCTTGTGACACTTTAACAAAAGCATCATGGCACGTGCTCTTGCAGCCTACAGTCCACTTTAGCAGATGTGTGAAGGGTTCCTTTGCACTTCAGGCATATAGACATGGTTGGAAGTTATGAGACAACCTAGTGATGTCAGAGAGACATGGAATGCAGATAACAAACACTTCATGCACATGAACTGTGGTCCATGAAAGCTATGCGATTATAAATGTGTCTGCCTTTTAAGATGCTGCAAGACTTGTTGTTGTGGTTGTTGCAAAAGGCTTAACACAGCTATCACTATTCCAGCATTAAGGCACAGATCTACATTGACGTTCCTTCCACTTTTATGGATTGTCACTGGGGTCCTTCCTGTATGCATTGCAATTCAAGAGGCCTTTGAAGAAGCCATTCTCAATCTGCTGAGCACTGGATGTATGGAGTACAACCCTTGTCATCTCTACCCACCGCACCCTTTGGATTTGCTGGCAGGAGTCACAGAGCTTGAAGTCCAAAACATCTAGAAGATACCAACTAGGGAAGGCTACTTAGAAAGAAGATAATCATACTCAATATTCCTGGCACTGGTGCAGATTTCCTGCTTGTCCATATAGCTTTTTGTTGCCTTCTACATTACCATGGTCTTCTTTACTAATTCCAGATAAAGATTTCCTGACTCTTAGAGTAGGTCAGTAGATATACATGCAGAAATGGTCTTGGAGGTCACTACCCATGTGTTGGACCTGTAATTCTTACAAGCAGAAGCAGACTTGATCATAACAGTCCTAAAAGCAAAAGATGTTGCACTCTGCATCACATATTTATGATTGAAACAGCTGTGAAGCACTAGGATTTTATTTCCAGTGTGCTGTTCCCTTTTCAACAGCTGCATTTGAGGGTGGACCTTTAATGAACTTGAATGAAATGTCCATTTGCTAACCATAATCTGTTTCAAGGGTGAACCTTTGGTGGTGCTCCAGCTCTTGTTTGATTGTGACTCCCGCCAAACCCACCCAGCATCTCCAATTGTGAGGGGTGGTGTGAGCTGCAATCCCACAACATCTGGAGCGCCACAAATTGCCCCTCCTGATCCATGTTTACAGGAAGGATTGTCCTGGTGCTCATATTAATCCAGAGAGGTTGTCTGTTTAACATGCATTTATTCTCTTTTGAGTCTACCTATTGGGTAGGTGGCCATGGCCATGCTTGCTTTCTGCTCTCAAATTATTTGGAGCAAATTATACAGCTCTGATGTAATGGCATGCTCCAGATGTTCCACCTCCTGAGTGACTGAAATCACTGTTGTTTACTACATTAGCTCTTCAGCAGCTGTAATCCTACCCGGACAACAATCATCATCTTCGGCTGGAGCTGATATTTGGACTTGAGCAAGCAGAGCTTTTCTTCATGGTATGCAGAACCTTGAAAGACAGAAAAAGATCTTCACAAGGTTCTTAGCTTTTGAACTGGATTTGTCTGTAGCAATGTTTCTGGACAAGTTCAGATAGTATTTAATTCGGCTTGCACTGGAATCAAGCCTCCCTCAAAGCTGATCTGCTTTTTTCCCTTCCAGTGAGACTGGATGTTAAATAAAACAGCATGTATTGCACGCACCAGAAATTACATGGCAAATGGATGATTTTGTTGTCTAGCATAAAAATCTCTGTCTTGGTAAAGTCAGTTTAATAAATTCATGTTTCTAGCCCTTAGTTGTTAAAGGTACAGGCAGAATAAAGTGGTGAATGTGACAGTGACTAAACTGGAGATCACTAGATTACGCTCTGTGGTGCATTCATTGACCTGAGAACAAAAGAGAGCCAAAAATAGCACTAATGGTAAGCTCTGCTAACTAGCTATCATATAGAGAACAGAGGGAACTGACACCTGCTAAGGTATAAATGGCTGCTTAGTGGTTTAATCCCATTAAATGCCATATGAATATTAATCTTCTCCTTTTATGGTGTTACATTATGCTACTGTGTAACCAAGTGTTGCATATGACCCACCAGGCCGTGGGAATTTTGAGGATTTGATCTGACAACATTAAATGACTGATGTGAGGCTTTTATGTGAATAGTTTCCTTTGTAAGTGAGTCTAATCTGTTGTGCAGCAGGAGTTTGACAATCTGGCACAGAGCGGGAGGCAGCGGTCTTTATGGATTATTTTTACTTGGCAATGCGGGGAGTCTTGAGAAGTCTCCCCTCCCCTCCTCAGGTAAGAGGAAACTGAAAGGCAAGGAACTTTAGAGAAAACTGGTTTGACATGGGTGTGTCTCATGGGGTAGGACCTCAGGCACAATTTTTTTGTTGTTGAAAAAATCAGACCAGACTGGCCCTGGAAAGACAAACGCTCCTGTCTGCAAATAGGAGTGGCTTTTGGAGAAAGGGAGCAATCTCTTCCATCAAGTGTCATTAACAACTACACCGACAGAAGTGCTTCTGATTCAAAGATATTCAACATTCATTACCTTCAACTTTCCATTTCTTTAACACTGGTTTGCAAACACAAGATGAAAAACTAATGCATGTCAGCAATAATACCGTATAAACATCCCAAATGGGGCCACCATATTCAGAGCCTGGGAGGACTCCTATACCTTATGAAAGATGCGTAGAATTTCATCACCTGTAACTTTTCTCAAAATGGTACTCCAGTGTTGGGAGAAGCTGCACCTTATGGAATTCTCCTTCTATGTGCCACTTAAGGACGCAGTAGCAATCGCACCATCTGACCTGGCTACAATGAACAGACATTCTATTGTTCTTCCGCTAGCACAGCTTTATGTGGCTAATTCAAGCTGATAATCTCCCGGCTTCTTTAGCAGGCTGATGCCAAGGCTGGACCTCTTATTGGTCAGTTATATAAAAACTGTGTTAGAAAACTAAGAATGAAAACCATAACATGCAGGGGCTAAATGGGCTACTTTTAAAAGAGGCTGGCCCCTTTGCTGACAGAATCACTGTGCCTGTTAGAAGCATATGGTTGCTGTTATCCACTGTCACAATATATATTGCTCTGTCAGAAAAAATTGCATCAATAGACTTTCTGCCCATCTGTGGCTATATAAGCAAAGACTGGGAGCATGATTTTGAAGGGGCCACAACTCCCAAAACTCCACCGCCAGGAATTCCTCAGAGTAATTTTTCCAGTCACTGTATTTAAAGTATAATATATCTTTCAAGGGCAACGTAGCAAAGGTATGCATCTGCTCACTTTTGTGTCTTCATTTTATGCATGTGAATACATTATTTGAAAGCTCTGTGATCCATGGCTGTGATCCTCAAGTTATTTATTCTGGGTGGGAGAGCGAACTCATTCCTTAGGGAGACTATCAGCCAGCTCTTTTTACAATGAGGTAGGCAAGTTGTTGGACTCCAGTTCCCAGCATTCCTTACTATTAGTTATATTGGTTAGGCTTGTTGGGAATTGCAGTTCAACAACATCTGGAGGGCCGCACTTTGCCCATCCCTGTTGAAGAAGCATGTCCTGATTTCAGTGCAGTTATTTGGACTCTGAATAGTAAATCCTGTTCAGAGTCTAGTGCAGTTGCTTGTATGCAAGTAGCTTTTGGGGCCACAGCTTCATATACAGCGTGACGCAAAAGATGGCTGAGCTATGCAGAGCCAGTATTCTCTTCGCCACACAACCCTTCAAAGTACTTCCTCCTTTGCTTTTGATCACATGGTTAATTCTACTCTAACCCTACTCTGGTTTCTCTTCAGATCGCATAAATCAAACCACACTTTTAAGGGAAAAA
The DNA here is from genome assembly GCA_037013535.1 of Intellagama lesueurii. Classification (NCBI taxonomy): domain Eukaryota; kingdom Metazoa; phylum Chordata; class Lepidosauria; order Squamata; family Agamidae; genus Intellagama; species Intellagama lesueurii. The sequence continues at coordinate 217,492,625 of JBAJHW010000003.1, forward strand.
CATGTTTCCTGTTAGCATGTTTTTCCTGTAGACATGCAGTTCCTTTAAAGCACAATGCCTGAGGAATCAGAACTGCAAACTGACGTCTGATTTTACCTCCAATGGCGAGCAATCAGAAAACCGAATCAAGCTAATTTGCAGCATGCAGAATGGTGGCACTAACATTGGATAAACAGACATCTTTCTCTTCTAAATGGATCTCCACACTTAATGACATGCTGATTGTATTGCCTAATTCTGTCTTTATGAATCAGTGAGACTGGTCCTAAGCAGCTACTTCAAGCTGCAGATTTTGGGGGTCACAAAAGTGCAATAAATGATTAGTTGTTTAATTCCTCTTTATTATATTTTTATCACCAGACAGAAGGATATTTTACGGCCACTTGTAGGATATTCTGCTGTAACTTGGATAGTTTAAGGTACTATCTACCTTAACTAGGTTGATTGGTGATGCCTTTTTCTCTTCTGTCACAAGCATCAAAATATCTTTGGCCAGTCCTGTTAGTTCCATAGAAATTCATGCTGGAAAACGATCAGTGAGAATCGTGACAGTGATAATATAGTTTCATAGCCATAGTTCCATGTTAAATAAGATAAGGTTACTTACCCCTGGATCCCAAACACTTGGCAATGTCCACTAGGAACCTCACAGCTGCTTTCATTTCAGCAGAGCTTGGAAAAGTTCCCTTTTTGGACTACAACTCCCAGAATCCCCAAGCAGCACTGCCCTGCTAGCTGAAAGATTCTGGGAGTTGTCCAAGTTCTGAACAAATGTATATTAAAACAGCTGTCTCGCTCAAGGAAAAACATCAGAAAATGCTCCCTGACTGCTATTACAGGTTGGCATTCCAGGCATAGCAGTCAATCTAGGTGTGTCTGAATGTGCAAAACTGATTTGTTCGAACAAGGTGGATCTTTGAACAGGAATTACGCCCACCTCATCTTGGTTTGACTACATTCTGTCCCCAGTCTTGGCTAGATAGTACATAAGCACCAACACTCTAGGAACAGAGTTATATATTGAAAAGGGAAGGTAGACTTTATTATTATTAACATATTAATGATATTTTATTCTAGCATTGTTGCAGTTTCTTTTGCAGCTGAACTGATGTTGTTGTTGTTTAGTCGTTAAGTCATGTCCGACTCTTCGTGACCCCATGGACCAGAGCACGCCAGGCCCTCCTGTCTTCCACTGCCTCCCAGAGTTTGGTCAAATTCATGTTGGTAGCTTCGATGACACTGTCCAACCATCTCGTCCTCTGTCATCCCCTTCTCCTCTTGCCTTCACACTTTCCCAACATCAGGGTCTTTTCCAGGGAGTCTTCTCTTCTCATGAGATGGCCAAAGTATTGGAGCCTCAGCTTCAGGATCTGTCCTTCCAGTGAGCACTCAGGGTTGATTTCCTTCAGAATGGATAGGTTTGTTCTCTTTGCAGTCCAGGGGACTCTCAAGAGTCTCCTCCAGCACCACAATTCAAAAGCATCAATTCTTCAGCGGTCAGCCTTCTTTATGGTCCAGCTCTCACTTCCATACATCACTACTGGAAAAACCATAGCTTTGACTATGCGGACCTTTATCGGCAAGGTGATGTCTCTGCTTTTTAAGATGCTGTCTAGGTTTGTCATCACTTTCCTCCCAAGAAGCAGGCGTCTTTTAATTTCGTGGCTGCTGTCACCATCTGCAGTGATCATGGAGCCCAAGAAGGTAAACTCTGTCACTGCCTCCATATCTTCCCCTTCTCTTTGCCAGGAGGTGATGGGACCAGTGGCCATGATCTTGGTTTTTTTGATGTTGAGCTTCAGACCATTTTTTGCACTCTCCTCTTTCACCCTCATTAAGAGGTTCTTTCTCACTTTCAGCCATCAGAGGGGTATCATCTGCATATCTGAGGTTGTTGAAATCTTTATTTTTTGTTTTATAATTGTTATGGAAATTGTTTATGTAATAATTTTGTGATTTTATCTGTTGTTTTATGTTGTTTTGGAAGCCGCCTAGAGTGGTCGCAAGACCAGATAGGCGGGGTATAAATGAAATAAAATAAAATAAATAAAATTGATATTTCTTCCGGCAATCTTAATTCCGGCTTGGGATTCATCCAGTCCTGCCTTTCGCATGATGTATTCTGCATATAAGTTAAATAAGCAGGGAGACAATATACAGCCTTGTCATACTCCTTTCCCAATTTTGAACCAATCAGTTGTTCCATATCCAGTTCTAACTGTTGCTTCTTGTCCCACGTATAGATTTCTCAGGAGATAGATAAGGTGGTCAGGCACTCCCATTTCTTTAAGGACTTGCCATAGTTTGCTGTGGTCCACACAGTCAAAGGCTTTTGCATAGTCAATGAAGCAGAAGTAGATGTTTTTCTGGAACTCTCTGGCTTTCTCCATAATCCAGCGCATGTTAGCAATTTGGTCTCTAGTTCCTCTGCCCCTTCGAAATCCAGCTTGTACTTCTGGGAGTTCTCGGTCCACATACTGCTGAAGCCTACCTTGGAGGATTTTGAGCATAACCTTGCTAGCGTGTGAAATGAGTGCAATTGTACAGTAGATGGAGCATTCTTTGGCACTGCCCTTCTTTGGGATTGGGATGTAGACTGATATTTTCCAATCCTCTGGCCACTGCTGAGTTTTCCAAACTTGCTGGCATATTGAGTGTAGCACCTTAACAGCATCATCTCTTAAGATTTTAAATAGTTCAACTGGAATGCCATCACCTCCACTGGCCTTGTTGTTAGCTGTGCTTTCTAAGGCCCACTTGACTTCACTCTCCAGGATGTCTGGCATAACTGATACATTTACGATAAACACAGCTGAAGAGATCTACCATCAACGCCTCTTTTCCCAACCTGCATATCCCATCCCATGTTCAAGGGGCACACAACCTATGGTCCACAGAAAAGCCTCTGCTGCAGGTTGCATAGCCCATACCCACTTTTCCCCACTGCCCAGATTAAGGAAAGACTATTGCTGTTATTAGTGCTTGTTTCCCATAAGTAATTGGGGATAAGGGCCATTTAAAGGTGTTTCAATTACAAATAGTTTGCTCTTTTCAAAGGATATTGTAAACTTGGATTAGTCTCCTATTTCAATGTCCCGGGCTGCAGTTTGCATGCTGAAAAGCTGTTACACTGAGGTTTGCCTCTGAGAAGATCTGGAACTGCCTTGCATGATTCAGCCTGAGGAATGCGATGCTTGCCCTTTCGCCAGTATGCCACTGGCCAGGCTAGCTGGGGAATTCTGTGAATTGTAGTCCATAATAGTAGCTTCCTGAAAGGCTACTATATTCATCATATCAGTGTCAAATGCTTGAAGATCATGTGTTCAGAGCTCCTTCTGAAGTTTAAATTAAAGCATCTGTACATTCAAATTAATTCATAGAAAAAATGGCTTTGTGGTAGTGGATGCTTCCAGAGGGATGTCACCTACTACCAGCAAGGAAAATAATCCTATCTTTTCCTCTTCCTCAAAAATAAATAAATAAATAAATAAATAAATAAAAAGGAGCAGCAGAATGTTTATACATGGGAGGCAACATCAACCTCATAAAATTTGGGAAATAAGCAGGATGATCACACAGTAAAAAAAAAAAACAAACACCACAACTCACGTACAAACACCCTTATTTTGTCTGTGGCTATTCTTTACTGCAACATGGATAACACTGTTGAGTGTTGAGGAAAAGCAGTGCTGGCTGGGGGATTCTCCAAGGGGGTGCATCTCATTTGAAATTTTGAGATAAATGCTATTTGTAGGGCAGGGGAACCAAGTCGAAAGAAGTAGGTGGATAGAATCAGCAGGGGATAAATAGGCCTTCTTCAATGTGTGTGATGGTCCCTCAGTGGTGGCAAGGTAGGCCTGAGATACCTCACTGCCTCTGGCAAACAAAAAAACCCGAGATGAAACCCCTCCTCCTCATAAGGTAAATAGAGAAACTGATGTCAGTTCAGTCCTGGTGATATGACAGCATCCTGTACCTCACCAGAGAGCAGCAGCTTAGTTTATGGCCCACAGTTCGGGTTGGCTGGACTACACTACTCTATCCTTCAACACAGGAGAACAGCTAAGGGACGACCTTGCTGCACCATCACCAGGATCTGTTACCTGAGGTGACCTCCTTGTTTTGTCTCCTGGTAGGGCTGGCTGGCTCTGCTGAATGAGGTCAGTTTTATTTAATTCATATGAATGTAAACGTGTTTTACATATCTCAATGAACTCAAGTACTTTGCCATGAATAAATTCAGTTAGCTTCAGTTCATTCGTTTTCATGAATTTGATTTGCAAGTAACAGCATAACAGGGCAAATCTTTGCAAGTTCTCTCCTGGTATTTTGCAGAAATATGCAATCAGGGTGTGGCTTAAAAGCTTCAGGGGTTTGAGGGGGAGGTGTTTTGGAAATATTCCTTATATATATATCTCTTTATTTCCCTTCCTTGATACATGACCCAGTTATTTCACAGCAGCCACAAATGACAGCATGTTCTGTGCTTCTCTGAAAAAAAAAATGCAGAGGAAAAACATAGTGTTTAAAAATCTTGTTTGGACAAATTCCTAGTTTGCTAATAGGTTGCTATGCAAAAATTAAAAAATATAAAAAAAGATCATTTCACTGCTAAACTGCAGCTTTGGTGTATATGTATGAAACTCAGAAAAATATACAAAGCCACTACATACGAGTAATACCATAATAACAACAATATAATAGAGTTTAAAAATTAAAGCAAAATAAAAAATAAATGGACAATATCCTACTGCTAGTTCAATTGGAGTAGGCCAGCTAACTGAGTGGAATTTACATAAATGTTCACTTACCATTCCGCATTGAATTCAACGGGTCTGTTCTCTAGTTCAGACTAGCAATTGGATACTGTTCCATATAAAATACAAAGTTAAAAAAAGCTATATAAGCGCACAGAAGTAAAAAGCATAAAAGAAATATGAAGACAGCTTATGTTCAGAGTTATTGTTCAAAAATGTTATAAACAACATCTAATAATAATAATTGCATGCTCTCAGGTTGATTTCAACTTAGGGCAACCCTTTTCAGGGTTTTCTAGGGAGAGAATTCTCAGAAGTGATTTACCATTTCCTTCTTCTCCTTCTGTGACTGTGCAACTTGACCAAAGCCACACAGGCTGGTTCTACTTGCAGGAGGCACAGTGGGGAATCAAACTCCCAACCTCTGGCTCCGCAGCCAGAGACCTAAACCACTGAGCTCTCCAGCTTAGAGAACCCCAAAATGGGTCACCCTAAGTTACAACTGATTTGACAGCACATGATTATTTAAAGATGTTTCTCAATAATTTTTTCAAATTAGTGTCTAAAATACCTCCTTGAAAAAGATGTAGAACAAAATTACTGCAAAAACCAAAATATTGGGCACATTTAAGTCTTATGTAGATTAAGATCACACAGAAATAAATCTGTTAATTATAAAGGTGCCACAGTACTTTTGTTTTTGTTTTGTTTATACATGCTGATACAGACTAATACATTGAAAAGTCTTGAAAAACAAGTTAAGGCTCTAAATAAAGCATTTATTTAGCCATTCTGAAAATAGTTTGGGTGGTTAAAAAAAATCACTATATATATATCCTGTATATTTTTGTACACTTGCCTCTGACTTAAGAGCCATTTCTTTTCTTAAGGTTACCACAGCCTGTTCAGGTGCTTTTGTGAACATTAGAGCACTAAAAGTGGGGATGAGAACACACGCAATAGTTCAGCCCTTTCTGTCCTCAGATGCACTGGAACATGCTCACTAGGGGCTTTGGAGAAATGTAGTCCAAGAAGTACCTTCCCAAAGCTCAGGAATACTCCAAGGCAACCCCTTCATCTGGTGCCTTCTAAATATGTATGAATACTACCCTCTTCCATGTCGGCCAATGTGACCCTTGGTCATGTTGACTGGGAATGGGGACAGTTGTAGTCTAACCTAGATGTAGGGCATCAGGTTAGGAAAAGTTTTTCTGTTCTTTTGAAATGCTGCACATCAGGAAATGAATACAGATGTATTTTTCTAGACATAGTAGCAATTGGTTTACAGCACTATCAATGTATAGCAATTGAATCAATAGACATAATTTTTTAAAAACTATTGAACTAAAAATAGCAATTTCTAGCATAGCATCTTGTATTGTTTATCCATATCCAAACTTTTAATAAAATTATTCTTGTGGTGGTTTACAAGCAACAGGCAATACATTCCCACAAATCACCCCCTCCTCCTCCATATATTTGACTTTTGGCTGATGGATGGCCCCAAATGGTGCTTCTTTCAGGTTCTTGAGTTCCAAGGGAAACTGGCAGTTGCATCAGGATATTGATTCTAGCATGAATAGGAACAGAGGAGCAAAACCTCTGAAACTGCACCCTTTGTGCCCACTTGTTGGGGCCACGTTGGTCTCCCTTTTGCCAGGATCTTCTCTAGAGAGAGACCCTGCAATTCCTGGTGGCCCTCTTGGTCCCCTGGCCAATTTTATGCACAATTACTCAAATGTAGGCTCTACTGAGTTCAGAATTCTTAACATGAGCAAAGTGGGTGTAAGGCTGCAGCTTACGAAAAACTAATCCGAGACCTGAAGCAGTGGGTGGTGCTCCTACACAGTTCCTGTTTCCACACAGCAAGTGCAATCCATTCAGAATCCATTGAGTGTCATATTGGTTTCATATTGTTATAGGGATGAGGTACATTTGTAGTCCTCCAACACACGTAGTGGGGGAGGGGGCAGCAGGTTAGGGGCATCTGTTTTAACTGTTTCATTATTCACAGGTTCTAAATCAATGGTGCTCTAACCGGTGTCCATTCTTACCAAGTGATCAAAGAAGAAAGAAGAAATTCACATGTCAAGAGCCATTTACATCACACTCCATCTCCTCTGTCACTTAAGAAATATCCACTTAAAGATGCATTGGGCAAAACAAGGAGGAAAAACCGTGTAATTATAATATAATCATGTGCCGTCAGATCAATTCTGACTTATGGTGACCCTTTTCAAGGTTTTCTAGGTAGAGAGTACTCTGAAGTAGTTTACTATTCCCTTCTTCTGGGGGTGTCCTGGCTGGCTCTATTTGCAGGGCACAGAGTGCGGAATCAAACTCCCAACCTCTGGCTCCGCAACCAGATACCCGAACCACTGAGCTACCCAGCCAGCTTATATGAAATGTAAAGACACATACAACATAATTTAGGACTGAACTGAGTCCAGCACACTAGAAGTGATTAAACCTCCTACTTTTTGTTGCCTACTGTCACGTCCACCCAGTGTCCCTTGTTTGTCCTCCCCAAACACAGGTCCACCCTCTGGATGCGTTTCCTCTTTTACCCCTGCCACCAGTGGATCTATCATCCACACTGTATCAAATATGTATCTTAGACACGTGCTGCCAAATATAATTGGTTTATTTATCTTTCAGGTTTGTAAATCACATAAGCAAATCACAGATGGTCTTTTATTGCTGTTTAGGATCTTAAACTTGGATTGGATTATACGTTTGCTTGCATGTATTTATTCACAATAACCACTTCAACAATATTCTTTGGCTATCTATCTATTACTTATTACTTTTAACTCTTTCCTATTCTCTCTAACAATCCAACTTTCCACTCACTCTTTTAACTCATCAAATCCTCCTCTCTAACTGTCTCTAACTGTCTAACTGTCCTCCTGATCCCGCCCCTCCTGTCCTATCATAGGCTCCTGCACTTGAGCTCCATATGATGGACAGGAGTGACGTGGGCATTCCGCCACACCTACATAGAGCTGTAAAAGCACAGCAGATGCCAAGCACCTTGGAAAATGTAACCTGCAACCCACAAGTCAAGCATAGACATTCCCCCCCCCCCCCATAAGTTGTCAATTTTGTACTCACTTTTCTTTAACAGTTTGAAGAAATTTCATGGGCTATATACACCGAGAACTGGGTTAGTGTTTTGTTTTCTGAAAAATCAGTTAACTAATAAACTCAGGAATGTTTGAGTTTTGCAATTGCAAAACTACTTTTCAGTAATTATGCATACATTACTCAGTAGGACTTGCTTTTTGAGTAATTATACATAAAATCGTGTGTTAAACTGAAAAATTACAAGCCATGCCCATAGGTTTCAGGTTGCTGATCTAGTTTGGAGGCAGTGCATTTAAAGACTCAATCAGGGCTCTTGACTCTTCACTTGAGACCCCCCCCTTTGTTCTCAATTCTCCTAGTGTCAGTGTCATTTCTGACACACCCCCCCACAACCATCCATCTGAAGTGTTCCATTTGTTATTGTTCATGTAGCCCCATCCAAGAGCTTGAAACAGTTACTTTTTTTGTCTACAACCTCCCCTGCTGCTGTGGGTAGAAGTTTTGACACTGTGGGCCAAAAAGTTGCTTTTCCACTCTGTGCCCCTCGATGGGTGAGGCTTTGGGGGAGTTGGTTCCACTTCCTCTCTATCTCCTTCCCAAGGCCTTCTGTGGGGATCTTTGCAACAGTTTCTTTGGTAAAATCATTTGTTTTCTTCTTTCTGAAGTTTCATACACAGCTGTTGGAAATGCAAGGATGAAACCACTGAGATACAAAACAAATAAGAAAATACTTTTTATCAGCCAGCTCTTATTGTTGAAATTGTACTTATTATGTGCTGAATTTGGGGATTGGATGAGTCATGTTGATTTGTTTTTGGAGTCTTGGATGTACCTATCCATGTCTGGTTTCAACAAGAAATGTTTACAAATGCTTCCCACTTGACAGTTCTCCTCATGGGAGTGACTGATACTAGGGGTAAAGTCTTGGGAACAAAATCATAACACAGAAACTGGCTGACTTTCATATTGGCAAGACACACTGTTATGACAGGGTGACATCTGCTGGTTATAAAAGAACCAGTAAACATACAAAGTTGGGAAGCTGGAATAGTGATGTATATAGATAGAAACATAGAATAATGAAGCTGGAAGGGACCTATAAGGCCATCAAGTCCAATGCTCTGCTCAGTGCAGGAATCCAAATCAAAGCAGATTTGATAGATGGTTGTCTATTTCTCTTTTGAATGCCTCCGATGTTGGAGCACTCGCCACCTCCCAAGGTAATTGATTACAGACGGTATCTGGGCTTGTGCCTGTATTTCTCAAAACATGCTGCTTTAGTACATTCATAGCAAACAAGTGGGTTGTTCTACATTCTCTCTGCCTAAAATTGTGAAGATCAACATACAATGAATGTCTTTCTTTCTTTGTAGTGGCAGCTGTCTCTTGATCATTCATATCTCCAGTGTCTGCTATTATGGGAAGGTCTAAATATATTATTTTAGGATTTGGATGTAAAAACCATTCTGCATTGTGACCTGTGGTCTTGTGTTTGCCTTCTATGTCACTCTAAGATGTAATTGTGATGTAGCAGCAGATATGATAGTATGCTGTAACAGTTACTGTCATCAGAGATCTCACCTGTACAGTATCCAAAGAGTTTTTATGTCACAAACACTGCTTGCATATGTGTATGGGAATCTAATATAGTATCACTCTATTCACTAATGACAGGGAGGTCAGGCCAGCAGCCTCCATTCCTGGACATCTCTAGTCCAAACCTGATTGGGGTGGGTGCTGTGATGTCTCAGGTGCAGGACAGGCATACGTTTTGTGGGGAGCTGAACTACTTCTGGATTGACTGGTTGCAGAAAGAGGCCCAAAGGGGAGGCTGGGTAAAAGAGCTTAAAATCAAGATCACATCTGGCTAACCTTGCAGTGTTGCAACCCAGAGTTGGAGAGGAAAAGCCCATTTTTCACATCTGGGCAGGTGACAAGATAAGACCAACATCTATAGCAGTTACTGCTTTTCTTACTGGGGCTTGCATCCCGTGTAGATTTATCTATAGCATGCATAACCCAAAGAGAGTTGTTGCAGACCCCCAGCTGCTGCAAGGACATGAGGGAGGCTCGCCCACAGGCAACTTTCTCCCCTGCATTCTGGGCTGTTGCTGAGAGAGCTTGTACAACAAGGTCATGTGCAAACATCGAAAATCTCAATCTCTAGTGCTGCTCATCCTGAGATATGTTTCATCCTCGCCTGGAGCTCTCGAGAATCAAGGCAATGCCCTGAGACTTCAGCCAGTACATTGGAACCTGGCAACCCTAATCCCTAGTCTGTTCTCGGATCAATTCAAGGTTCTGTTTTTAGATTAAGACTCTAAAGCGCTTGAGACTGAGGTATGTCAAAGTCAGGGGTCAACCATTTTTGCCTGGTCTTGAAGGTTTTTGGGCAGCTTTCAACTATTTGTTAAAGGAAAGACTGGAACTGGGTGAGAAAGCATGTACTCTTTGGGGTGACATCCTGAAAGAACTGGAGGCCTTCGCCAATCTGTCAGTGATATATAAAATCACTTTTTCTTTTTTATATATAATATATATTTGGATTCTAGAATCACTAGTGTCCATGCTGTCTGAGGGATGTTGGGTGGTGTCATTGGAAAACAAGAGCATTTTTGCAAGCTCTTTGTGGCCCTGCCTTGGTCTCTTTAGGTGCCTTTGCTGCATAGCTGCTAAACAACTCTACAGTGTTTTCCAATTCAAAACTGGGCATACAGCTAGAATAGTTCTACAGCCATTCAGTTACTCAGGTTCAAAGTTAGAAGGAACTGATCAGGATCCACTAAGATCTGTTTCACAGGCCTTTCTGCAGGACCCTTCATCATTTTGAGATGGTTGGTAATAGGTGATAAGGCCCTTCCAGTTCTGGTGCTTCATCTCTGGAATAGGAAAGGGTGAGCTTCCTAAACATCCCCTTGGGTTGACTCAGAAATTGCCAACTTTTGAAAACAATCAATGGAATGCAGTTTTAAAAAAGCTGATGCAAATACAAGGCTGACTCAGGACCATTTTTCTTGGCCTTATAAGAATGAATGGGACCATTTGTTCCTATGATTGTGGGAGGGAAATTCTGCAGGAATGACATGGGAGTAAGAGCCCAAAGCCATTCCCCCTGGATGATCCCAGGAAGGGGGCTGACTCCCACTCATCCCCATGTCCCCTCTGTGGCATTTGAAAGGAAAGTGCTGTTGGAAGGAAAGTGTGTGTGTGTGTGTGTGTGTGTGTGTGTGTGTGTGTGTGAGAGAGAGAGAGAGAGAGAGAGAGAGAGAGAAGGTGCTACATCCTTTGGATCTACCATGAAAATGTTGGCTAATCACTCCCTTCCTCTGTTTCTACTCCTGCACCTCTGAAAATCAACCTGATGCAACGGGATGGAATGACATAATTCCACTGAATTCCATGTGGCAAATTTTAAGAGGCTTCTGAGGGCCTTGGAAGATGAAGTAGTGCTGGCTTTGGCTGACAAAGATTTTGCTGAAGCCTTGCTAAGTTTCTGTCAGCCAGGGAAGCTAGCCAATGGCCAGGGAAGCTAGCCAATGGATTATCTTCTCTGGCTTGGGTTACCTCTTGTTTGTGGGGAGCACTGATGTGTCTTTGAAAGGCTGTTCTGAGCCTAGCCAGGAAAAATGTCTACAAGATGCCACTTGCTTAGCATTCTGTTGACACTCCACTTCTTGTGTTTTACTACATTTTAATAGATGGTATTGCATGGGAGGAGTTGTCTGAAAACCAGTGAATGAAACAAAGGAATAGACTCTGTTCTATTTAATCTGTAACTTGGTTTCCTTTGCCTTCTAAAAATTAGTCATAAACAACTGAGTCATAGGAAATGGAATGATTGACACAAACAAGAAAAATGGATAGGAATCTCAATGACTACGGAGAGTGCTTTGCCTTTCTTAAACAATTATCAGTCCTGGAGGTGTGGTAGAACATGGAAGACCAGTTTCTTTCTTCATTACAACAGGCTATTACCCTCCATTCTTTAATTTACAGGCAAATTATGTGGCTATGCCAAGTATTACCAAAAGATGTTGCATTCCCTGATGCTGAATGCCAGATCTGTTATGTGAAGATCAATCTGGATCAGCCATTCTTTACGGGGGCCATACAGCCCCCTGGGTTTTTTTTGGCACATATGAAGGGAGACACAAACTGGAAACAATTTTTCACCCACCAGCTTCTGAGATTTGTTATGTGACTTACACAATCCTGATTCAGTCTATATTTCTTCCATATTGTGTTCATGGCTGTGGCCCAAAAAAAGAGAATGGCTGATCTGGATAATGCCGGTTATATTATTGGCCTTATTTGTAGAGGAAAGACAGGTCAAAGATGGGGGAAGACAGTCAAAGAACATGCTTATATGATCTTGCATTATGTGTGTGTGGAAGAGGGAGAATTGAGAGAGAAACAGTTGAATGAATGTTTGAAGGCTGGATGGATCAGCACATGAGAAAGAGCAATGACTTAAAAGAGCTGTGATCATGCTGGTGCAACCCTTAGATTACAGAAGGTGGGAATGGAAGTAGGGGTGGCTTATCTATCATTCTTTATTGTGCTGCCCACCTTAGATACAACTTTTAGAAGGCTACATATATTTTGGAAGGTTACAGTGGGCTCTAACTTGGCTAAATGTGAGGTGGGGAGAGTTGGGAAGGAACTTGTGGATGTCATACCTTTCCACACATAATCCAGATAGTGTTCTGGTCTGGTAGTATGTGACACTTATGTCATCAAATGCCAGGCAGCTTTTAATCAGAATCTAAAAATGTGAGTGTTGGCTACAGTATCGTGTTTAGCATTTAGAAATGTCTCAAATGGTGGCTTCAGGTGTACATTTAACACAAATGCATATATGTTTGCTTGCTTGTTTTGGTTCATAAATGTGCATCCAAAGAAACAGTATCAGTATAAGCAAATGTTGTTGTTATTGTTGTTGTTATTATGTTTTCAAGTTGGAACGGACTTATAGTGACCCTGATGGGGTTTTCAAGGTAAGTGAGGTACTTAAGGAGTGGTTTTACCAGTTCCGCTGCCCCAGTGAGCTTCCATGTCTGAGAACAGATTCACACCCAGGCCTCCTAAATCCTAGTCTGTCACTCTACCCACTACACCACACTGGGTATCCCAAGCAAACATCACCATCTTGTAATATTTGCTTATATTAGAAAGAATAGGAAGTTACTAGAATATAATTTAAGAAAGTGTGCATGGGATTAAGGCTTTATAGGGTAAAAGAACACTTGGGGGGAAAAACAATCACATTACTGCAAGTGACCATGCTCCACATTTGTGTGTGTGTGTGTGTGTGTATGCATGTGTGTGCCTCACCTAGCACTTTGTGATGAAGCAACCACACCCCTCCCTGTAGCTTGGACCACTGGAGGTTATCCTAACTTATTGTGGAATTGAATTTTCTGTGTGATGAAGACAAATCATCCAACACAAGATAAATCCAAAGTGTAGAATCAGGTTCTGTTGTATTTATTCTAGACATAGTGTAGTTCCTTCCTTGTTTGTTTGGGGCTCTTAGAGAAAGAAGGAGAGGGAAAGGAAGAAGGAGAGACAGGGCAAGAGTGATGGAGAGTGAGAGTGAGAGATGAACTGAGGGAAGAAGAGAAGAACACATGGCTATGAGAGCAGAAACCTTTTGGAATCTCCTGGGAGATTCTTGTTTCCCATAGTGGTCAACCAGCTGCCTCTGGGGAAATCGCAAGCAGGACATGAAGGCAAAGCTTTCCCCCCATTTGCTTGTTAGAGAAAGGAGACAGAGGTTGTGCATGTGAATGAAGAAACAAGTAGTTTGTATCCAGGCCTTGCCCACTATATCCTCATTGCCAAAACCAAGATACAAACAATATGGTGGTAAGCCCTCGGACTCATGGATTTGTGAACGCTTATTACTCACTGCCATCTCTTCCTAAAGTCACTGCTGTTATTGGACACTAAGTGGTCCCAAGCTGCTATTTGTTTTTTGGGGAGAGGTCAAAACAGTGGCAGAAGAATAAAGAAGTACCCTTTCCTACCCCATTTTTCTGAGTGCAAGTATACCCATGGTTGCTATTTAAAAAACAAACCCCGTGCATGTTAATTGCAGTCATACAATTAATCTCAATTGGGTTGGCCCTAAATGTGCTTTTTATGGAGTGTCATAATGTCTCCACACATGAGAATATCACTGATGGCTTGAAATAACCCACAATTCTCAATGACTTTCAAAGCAATTTTTCTCTTTGTTGCCTAGCGTGATTTAATGACCATGAAATGACGATGCTAGAAGAGTTTGGCTCATCTTACACCATTATTCTTCATTATGTGTACTCCATGCCATTTATTTCTCCATTGCTGCATTTCAAGAGAGTATAATTGACCTCCCATCATTATCAAAGGCTTTTTATTGTGTGTCTAGAATATTAACCTTACGGTGCTCATGGTAAGTATATAAGTCCAATGGGTACCTCTGTGCAAGGGTAGAAACATTGAAGAGACCTTTGAACAATTCTGTCTCTGAGCTTGAATAAGTTACTTTTTTGACTGGAACTCCTACCTAGCATGGTATTCTCGTTATCCAAAAAAGGGACTCTCGGAGTTGCATTCTGGAACATATAGTATACAGGCATTCTTATAAACTGCTCAGAGATCTTCTATGGGAATTTCCAGAGAATTTTAGCCACAAAGTTCAGTGAGAAGGAAATGTTGTTCCCCTACAACATAGACTATCTCTTAGGGAAAAGATTTTCCCTTTATGCAAAGCTGATATCACTGTATTCATTGATCCTGCCAAATGGGGTGTCTTATCATAGCCAGGAAAGGTTGTGGAATCATCCATATGTGTGTTGACCAAGACATATTACCTCAGATATTATTGTCAAATGTTATCCTTTGCAGAAGGTAAGTGAGATGCTTCTAGTTGTTAAAATAGAACAAGCATTGGTCAATTCTTTATCTGGCCCATCACCACATTCCTTTAGTAGAAAGTGGGCAACTGTGGCTCCTCTTGTTTTGAATGGCAACTTCCATATTTCCTCACTGCGCAACGCTGACTCTGCTGGCTAGGACAGATCTACAGGCCAAGCCCACCCACCAGCCCCCCAAACCCCAAATCATCTGCAGGATCACAATTACCCACCTTGCTTTAGTAGGTCTCATAAATACAGCACATTTTTCCAGTGTGGCATTGTGGGGTATAGGAGTGATGAATCTGAGAGTCTGGAAGTGATGTTCTGAAAAATGTCCTAGGCAAACCACAGAAACATTGAGGAACTACTGGCTAGAACTATCAGTTTTGGTACTGTATCTAAGGCCACCTCCCAGAGGGAAAAATAGCCACTATCTGATTTAGTACAGGTCATTTGTGAAGCTGGACAACAGACAACAAAGACATATTTTTTCTTTGTAATTATTACTCCAAACTTGTAAAACCCCTCACTACTGAGATAGATCCTTCATACCATTTCTTGCGGTCTCCCCTCCCTCCATATTCTTGCATTGGACTGCTTTACAGACTCACCTCTCATTAACAACTATGAAAATGATGGACTTTATTTGCATTGACAGTATTGGACTTTTAAAAAAAAGTTTATAAATATTTACATATTCAAACGGAACAAGTCATATTCTCTGTATGGCATAATCATTAGAAAAGTAATAAGATGTCTTTTAGTCAAGTGACATGCTAAGTGAAAAGCATATTTCTTGCTATTATAGTGTTTTCCCTCTGGTTGTTGTGCCATCCTATTCAACTTGTAGCTAAAGTTCATGTTTACCTGTTGCAAAACAAAAGCAAACTAATTCGCAACATACAGATTGAGGCAAGTACTGGGATAAACAAACATTTTTTGCTGCTTGAGGAAGCTCTGCTTCTAATGATGAAGCAACTGAATTATCTAGTTCTCCTTTTGGTGTTGCCTTTTGTTTCTGTAGACACAAATGTCCAGTCACAGATGCGCTAAAATCCTGGATTTTCTATGAGCAGCTTCTATTACTCAGGAAGACTAAAACATTTCTTCACAATGAATCAGGAAGTCCCTTCTCCAGACAGTGGGTGTGTCATTCTGTAACCCCCCTTTTTAAACTGTGATTTGTACTCCTTCCCTATATGCTAATATAACTTCATTCATTGGCTAAAAGCCACTATGCACAAAACAGATGGAGAGAATAGTATCTCCACATAATGCCTTCTATCTCTGAGTCAACAGGAATCGCACTGAGGGTGGCCCCGGATGGAGTTGGGGGTATTTTACCCCAAACTTTCAAGAGAGCACCTCCTGTTCCAGTCACAAGCCAACTGTGGGTCATAGTCGCACATTCTGAAAACAAAAATGAAATCTGGATATCTGACTGAACTAATAGCATGTATGTGTACTTTGTGACATGGTGGCTAGAACTGGGTAACACCTGAGCAAACAGCCTAGGGCATCTCTAGCCTTGGAATCATTGTGAGCTCTGACCCTAAGAAAACTGAGTAAGTTCTATGGGATGATTCATGGCCTTTTGACAAACTATTTCTATATATGGCCTGTTTTACAGGGTCAGTGCAGTTATGCTGTAGATGTGAATGAGTGAATTTGACATTGCACAGTACAATTTAAAAACAGGCTTCCTGCTTTAGAATCAAGCATATAATTTTTGAACAAAAGTCATAATGAAAAGCAGAGTATTAAGGAAGGTGACGGTTGCCAACATTAGCATAGTATGAAATTGGTCTTTCTAGTGTTCTAGTTTTACCTTCCACCAGGCCACATGAATAATCTGGCTGTACCTTACCAAAATTACACATTTTACTAAGATAAATTTTGGTTGTTCTCTCCCTGTCTCTGCTTGTAACAGTAGGGAACTATAGTCTGCATGTGTGTTTTGCCTGCTGCTGCAGGCAGTCTGCCGTGCTTACTGAACATGGCATCTGCAATCACAGAGCTTATTGCGTGGCACAACTGGTGGCTATTGGTGGTGGAAAACAGATTAATTCAGAACCATGGAAGGATATTTTGCATGCTAGGATGTTTTGTGAAAGCCTAGAAAACAAAGCTTGAGTTTTAAAATGTCTCTTTGGAGAGAAGCTGCTTGCAAATGTAGCTTAACGATAAGATGGCAAGAATGTTCAGCTGGAGGATGCTTGTCATGCAAACGCTTCAGTGCCGGAAATATCTGGCCCATTAATAGAGATATCCAGACCCCACTGAGTTGTATAGATGCCAAACTCAAGCTGTGTAGGTGCCACTGTAAATGCCAAACTCAAAATGAAGCTGTCTTCACCACTTGCGTTTGCCATGCATTCCACCTTCCCTGCCAGAGCCTACTTCCCTTTCTTGAGCATCTACAACTAAGAGGCCTGGTAGAAATAGAGAGATCAGCTGTCTGTTAATTCCTGCCCCTTCCCCCAAGATTATGCTGTTTTCAATTTGGGGAAAGCAGGGTGGTTTGTTTGGCTCAAGAAGTAGCCATATAGTGCTTAAAACCTCATTCAAGTTAAATGTCTAAAACCCATTAGGATTTCCATAATGAGTTAAAAAATGTACGCCCCTACAATTCATTCATTATCTTCAAGGTTCTTTCCCCTTTGTAGTGTGTGATTGTAGGGTATGAAACAGAATACATGGTGAATCAAAGGATGAATGAAAGATGCGATAGTCATAGTCTGATATAGTTGGATTGCTTTTGCATGCAGCAGAGGCAGGAGTTCCAATAAATTAATGAAGCTAAGCCCCCTTTTTTCAACCTGATAGCTTTCTAGATGTTTTGGACTATAGATCCCATCAGCCCTACTCTGCCCAGTGGTGATGGGAGTTGCAAAAGAAAAAGGCATCTGAACATTCTCTGTGGTGCAGCTTCCAGCAGTGATTAAACATCCTGTCTAGCTAGTTTAGTGACTTTCATTCCTGGAGTTTCTGTCCTAATTCTTATACTCAGGATTTCATTGCTTTCCCCCCTCCCCCTACATCAGCACCGAGACAGCCAGTGGCCATGCTTCGGTGACAGGAAAAGAAGCAAGCTTGTTGACACCTACCTGTTGTCAGTCCAACCTGGTTTTGTGCTGCAGATGTATAGTTGACACATCCAGCTGTTGAATCTCAGTAGGGTTGCATTAAGGCAAATAATGTGGTTGCATCAGGTACTGTAGGAAATGGCCACCTTTAAATATGTTGTTGTCAGCCTTTTAGGTAACAGTTTTCACCTGTTGTCAGGAATACTAAATTAACCTAGGTGTGTGCAAATTAGCTTTAGAGGCTATTATTATTGTTATTAGTATTACTTTAAAGAGGTAGCAGTCTAATAAAACTGTGGTCTCAGTGGCATTGAACTTCCTGTAGGCTTTATTGTGCCCAGGTCTTCTTGGAATCTGGCAATTGTTTTACTATACAATTAATATTTATACAGGGTTCAGGCAGACGTTATAAGGACTTAATCTCTTTCTAGGGCCAGGAAATCAGATGCAATTGTAACAATCTAAGGAGCTATGAGAAGAAAACCTTCCAAGTTTATGTCTAGCTAATACAGAAAAAAATACCTTTGTGATTCCCTGCCACATCCTCCTGTTAGCTAGAGTACTTGGATTCTGGATTTCGTGCCTGTGTGCAAGGGAAAATGGAACTGAAGGGTGTCCTGGTGACAAATTACAGGTCAGGTCAATTGATGGGGAAGTGCCTCTGTGTGGCAGTACTGACTAAGCCTACACTGCTAATTAGGAAAGGAAGGTGGTGTAAGTGTTCACTGTCAATTACACCACAGCATGACTCTGGAAGATGGAGGACTCCTATACTTTCCTGCATTTCTTGTTTTTCCCAGACCTAGGGAAGAGCCACACCAACTAAGAGCAACTGCATTTTTGCTGAAGTTTGCTTGGAGTGAAGAACATGGAGGAATATCTTCCCCACCATTTAAGTGGGGGAAATCAGAAGACCTTTACAAAGCTGGGATCTGTTACATTCTTTGAGACCATTGAGGAGTATCAGGAAGACTTCACACCCAAGCAGAATGTTCTCAAGAGGATCCAGAGGCTGTGTTTCCGGCAGAGGGTGCAGCTCCCTGGGGAGCCATTTCTGTGTTTTGCTTCTGCTCTATGGGAACTGGCATCAGACTGTGACTTTGGACCTTTGCAGGATGAGCTGGTGCTTGTCCAGCTGATTGAGAAAGCAGAAGACAGGCGAATTGGGGAGGCCCTCCTTTCACAGATAGATTCTCTGACCTTGCCCAGGGCTGTTGAGCTGGGATCACAAATGGAGGCAACATGGAAAATGGAGCCTGGAAGGATATCCACAGTAATAGATCAATGGGAGCATCAGATCATTGGCAACAGAAACTGGAGCAGGAAGGGCTGTAGGCAACGGGAGTTACTGTACCAAGGGGTAGATAAAATTGTGTCATCACGGGGGATTAGGAAGAAAAAAAAACACAGTTTTCAGCATTGCTCCAGCAGGTGGTTATCTAGGCCTCCAGGCATAATGGTATGTTTTGAACTGCTTCAGTGATCTGAGATTTCAGCATCTCTCTCTCTCTCTCTCTCTCTCTCTCCCCCCCTCTCTCCCTTCATTCACAAGCATGTATGTTTCCATAAATGTATCACAAAGAACAGTAGGTAGAATAAAATGATAAAATTCTGATATTATAGAGAATGAACACGATAATCATTTATTAACACATTTACTCTCATGTGAAGGTTGTGCAATAGTATAGCCCAGGATTTTAGTGGTTTTATATTTCCTACTGATCCTAGTTTGAATCTTATCCTAGAATCAAATTCTCTGTGTTTGTGATGTCCCAGATATTCATTAACTACTGATAGACAAAGTTGTGTTACTTTGTTTTCATGATTTTACTATCAACTGTTTTAGCTGATAGCAACAACAATAGAAAATTTCCCTGTTAAAATATTCAAATAAGCCATTAATACCCTTTGAGGAAGAATACACAAGAATGTATGCATCTGCTCCTGAATTTGATTCCATGATTTTGCAATAAATTGGGAGGTCTGTGTAGGTAGACAGCCTCTGACATTTCCATTAGTGCTGGCTTCTCAGTAGGGTGCATGGACAATTGTACTTCTTTGTGCCCTGTGACTATCCTAGTCTCATCTTTGCATAGCTCATAAGAATTGCTCTTTAAAAACACCTTAAACTGTAGAAAATAACTTGTTGGAAGAGTGCCACACTTTTGTTCTTTCCTTTTTCCTGGAAATCTTGACTGCCAGGATACCTGGCATGACACCAATTGAGAAGTAAAATCATATATAGCACAACAGAGGTAGAATATATATATATTTACTGTAGCTTAAAAGGGGGCAGTGTCCAAGCTCTGCAATAGAGTTTGGTTATCTTTTCTCGACACTGATTGTTGTCATGTAACAGATGAACTGTTCATTGTTACACTCACTGTGAGCTCTTTCAAGCCAAGGGATTTTGAAGCCTGGAATTCAGGAAGGATGCACAACTAAATCATATACACCTACTCCTTGCTTTCATTGAAAAGGTTAGATTGCAAAAACGTTAATGCATTTCCCCATCCTGGAGGATACCTGCTCAACCTTCCTCTAGTTGTTTCCAATTACAATGTTTGTTGGCCTTAGCCAGGGGTTGGGCCTCTCATCAGGGATTGTGGGATCTGTCACCCAAAACATCTGCAGAATCCAAATAGGTGAAGGGTGGTTTAACTGCTCAGGAAGTACATCAGTCATCTCAAAAGATCACCAGACATGGGTGTGTTGAGACAGTGCTGGTTCTCCTGGTTTTTCAGTTCAGTATTGGTGGCCTTACTGAAAAGTCAGATCCTGCTCATCTCGTGGAATAGTAATATCATATGCCTGTATTTGTCTCTTTTAACCATAGTAGCTGACATTTTTTAAAAATGCAGATTGGTCTGAGAGCAAAGGGCTTTGTTTTCAAGAGCTGTCCCAGTTCCTAATCAAATGAGCGTTTGTCTGTGGCTTCAGTGTTGCCAAATGCTGCACCCCCAGGATCTTCCTTGCACAGTGACTTAATTCTGAAGCAGATGGAGGGAAGCAGACTCTTGAAGGTTGATTGCAACTGTCTGATATGCTCCCTAACAAGGGCAAGCCCAAGATATTTTACTGTATGAGGCTGTCTAGTCTAGCAGTTGAGTCTTATTTCAACAGTGGTAACAGAGCAGCTTTCTAAACCATATCTGAAGGTGGTATGCTATTTTACAGGCAGGTTGTGTGACATACACAACTTGATCTTCCAGTGCTGCTTTCAATGCTTGCCACTGATCTACAAGCCCCCCTGGCCTGCTTTGCACTTCTCTGCATGCCCTTCTTACTTCTAACTGGTATCTGCTGCCTGGCTCATTCAGCATAATAGTAGGACTGGCCTGCTCTTAAACACCTCTGATGTGATTAATAGTATGCTAAGCATGTATTTAGAAGTGGTCTGTTGGGTGTTGAAAGACGTCTGTTTGCAATAGTATGTGCTTTTCCTAATTATGTTTTGGATTTTGAAGGCTTTGTTTTGTGTTTGGTCACTGAAAGGCCATCATAGGCTGAGTTTGCAAGTCTGATTGTTGAGATACGTATCTATAAGGAAATCTTTTTGCTGGAGAGAAAGTGTGCCAATTCCAGGGAACAGACACTGTACTTAATAGATAGTTTGATCCTGAGTTATGGACCATTTCTGGTGGTCCCAAGGCAATATTGGAGTGACTAAGGGCCTGTCCAGACTGGCCGTTTTGGGTGTGGGTGGATCAGGCTACAAAGGATCTGTTGAGGTGGGGGAATGATGTACCATTTGGTGCGTTCCTCAGGTCCCAACAGAAAATGACCCTTGTAGCCTCACCAGCTATCAATTAAGCTCTTTCCCTCATCAACTGGGATGGTCAGGGAAAGTGAAAGTACTTTTTATGTTGCTCTTCTCTCCCTCTGTTCCTGTCATTCCTTTTTCTCCCTCCATCCCCTCCTCTCTGATTCCCTTCTCTTCTTTTCACCCACTCATACTCTGAATCTGCAGCCATGATACTGAGGCTGCTGGAGGGTGTTTTCTCATGGCTAAAAAGAGTGTGCCAAAAAGAATGCATACTGTGCCAGAATGGGGCACAACAACTTTTGAAGGGGAAGGATGGCTTGATCAAAATATCAATACAACTGGACACAGGCTTTCCTCCCCCCAATCCAAACTGTGCCTTCAATGATCCATAGATCATATATATATGCCAGTGAGGACAGGCACTAAGTTAATCAGAGAAGTGGTCTTTCCTGGCACCAACAAGGCCCCTCGTGGCTACAGCACCATGGATAGTTCCAAGTGGGCTCTAAGGGAAGCTGAAAGTAAATGGAGGTCTTACAAACCTTGGAGGACAGTTCAGCCTTCCCAGGTTTTGCCTCTTATCCTTAAAGAATGTAGAGAGGAGCTTCTGCTTCTGCTTTGCTTTGTCTCTCCTGCCTTGTGTGCTCTCTGTGCTGTTGGGTGGGTGTGACAATATGAGAAGTTCATGGCTTCTTGGGCTCAGCAACATTTGTGTGGTTTCCAGTTTTGGTTCAGCAATCTCTAGTTTATCAAGCTCAGGCTGTCAGCAGCTGGGTCCAACTCTACATCTGGCACTCAGGGCCTCAGATTTGACCTCCTTCTCTCCCTCCTTGTGGCCAAGGCCATGAGAAGAAGGGAGCAAGAGAGTGAAGGAAGAAGGTTGTTAACCTTTACTTATAAAATAAGAAAAATGAATGTGGGCCTCCTGGTGGCACTGGACTATAATTCCCTTAGCCCTTCTCTTTTGGCTGTGCTGGCTTGGACTAACGGGAGTTGCAGTCTAGCAACATCTGGAGAACCACACATTTGGCATGCCTGCTCAAAAGGGATGGCAATTTCTAGTTGCAGATTCTCTAAAAGCTTCTTCATCTCTAGGCATTTCCTAGATAAAGGAAGCTGGTCTTGTCAAATGTGGCATCTTTTCTTATTTCTTTACTGATGTCAAACTGGTGCAACAGGAACTCCCTTGAAGCCAATTATAGCATCATGTATGTTTGCCTCATATTTATTTATTTATTTATTTAACTTATATGCCGCCCACACTACCCAAAGGTCTCTGGGTGGCTTACAGCAATTAAAATACAGTAAAAAATAAAAATAAAAATAAAAATACAATTAAAATATAATTAAAATATATATCCAGTGGTGTTTCTGGAACAGAAACATTTATTCAGTTTTCCTGCTCCTGTGTGCTCACTTACTGTCTGCTGAGTTTTTCGAGATAACTCATCTCCCTTTGTCTTCATATATTGCTCATTCTAAACACTAGTGTACGCATGGCAGAGACATTTCTTAGTGTGTAGTAAGACACGTATGTTTATTCACTCATCACACAGGTTTTAACCACACATCTGTAAACCTTCAGTGAGAAATATTTGGTGTGGAAGGATAAAAATCACAACTTGCAGAGGAGCTCCTTTAAGCAGAGAAAGCTACTGTGTAGAATGAATAAACATGGACTCTGCATCTTCTATGGGCCAAAAAGGTCCAGAGGATGGCATGTGAAGTAGCAAAAGGTGGCCTTGTGCGAGCTAGATCTGTGTGGGATGTATTCAGAGTGGAAAGAAGCAACACTAGCTGGTACTTTGATTGGTATTCAGAGCCTGATAGCAGGCAATGGACAGGGGCCACTGAAACACTGGTTCATTGCAGCTCTACATTTAGTTACAGGTTTGGTTTCCTTCCACATACACATAACAATTATTTCTATAAACAGAAGAGAGTGAATTCTTTATAGGAATGTCATCTGTGCAAAGAGACTTGTATATAATAAATCCCAAATTAAATTAATGGCATTTGTAGCAGTTAGCAGTTTATGCTTATGACATTATACAGTTTTAAATTCCAACATTTTTTAAGCTGAGCAGTGAATTTATTAATAGTCAAATCAATAATAATAAAAATTAATTCTCCAGCTAGCAACTAGAAGATACAGTGTAAAAATCTGTCCTTAAATAGTTTTCTGCACTACTGCAATAATGCAACCCCTTAACACTCTCACTCTTCTAGTACTAGAAAGGCCATTCCCCTATAAGATGATCTGATGCCATGGGGGAAAACAGAAGAGTAATCTCTTGTGTTTACAAACTTGTCTGTACAGATTAAACTGTATGCAAGGAACTATCGTGCAGATTTAAAATATGTTTCTTATATTACATACAAGATCATCCACATTCACAAATTTAGAATAGTTCACATTAGAGGTAAAAATAGCACTTTTAATATATTTTGGAAAAGGTGTTTTATAGGTTAAAGCAAAAGAATGTGGAGGCATGTTAAACTTGGCCAACAGAGGGAGCCATTAACATTGTTTTTGAATAATTGTTGGGAAATTTGGAAAAATGAAATTCACTTATAGAAACAATGTATTATGATTCTAACTAAGGTGTCTAATCCTCTGTTGAATGCTGCTGTAATCTACTCAGGGACACAATAGAGGTGGGAGCAGTGTTATTATTTTTCAATATAGTGGACCCTCCCAATTTATTTGCTTTTCTCTATGTGTTTGTTGAAATGTAGTTGAGTTGAATGTTTAGAATTTGAGCAAGATTGTGTGCTACCTGATAAAACCTTCATTTTCTCAGAGTTCTGAGGTGTGTGTTTGTGTGTGTTCCATCATAGGAACAGCCAGACAGTTTTAACAGATTTGTTGTCTAGATGTGAAGAACCACTGAGTGCAGAGGATTGCAAACTCTCTGAAAGAAGGCCTGCCTATTTACTGCGGAGTAAATATTTGCAGGATGGTGTGGATAGATTGATCTTTATGTCTGTTTTCTCATGTAAACAGAAAATGCCATGTAAAGGATGTATCCAGTATAACATTGTCTTTTCACAGCATTTAAATATTAAACAGAATCTGCCAGTTAGTGACTCTAATCTTGACCCTTTTGTTTTGAGTCTCCACCTCTAATGGAGTTTTTCCTCTTTCTTTGTAGACTCCAGAACCAGCGGAGAATTGCACAAGTGAAGGAGAGCTTGATGAAGATCAGGGTTCTTCTGTCCCGAGCACTCTGGAGCTGGAGATACGTGGATCAGGCCAGGAAACTGATGAAGACTATTTTGAGACACAGTCACATCAGAGCGAATCACTGTCAGACATCAAGACTGATCCTTATGAAAGTGCATCAGACTCTGAGTCCGTTGCCAGTGATGCCACTAGGGAAACCAACCTGAATTCATCCCACCGTTCTTCAGAAATAGAAGAACCTGGGCACAAGTGTTGTGAAACAAAAGTAGGAATAGCTTCCTCCAATCCTGAGCACACAGAACAAACTGACTGTATGCAAAAAGAAGCAGCAGAACTGCTATCAGTTTTACCTGTGTCAACAAGAGAAGGTGAATTGGAAGTATCAACATCAGAATCAAAAACAAAAGAGAACAATGGAGAGGAAAAATGGTTACCACACAGTGTTAATTGTACTGGGGCAAAAACTAGTAAAGAGGTCTTTTTATCACAGACTGAAGCCAGGGTGACTACAGAGACAATGGCTGTGGATAGAGATCCACACTTCGGTATCTGTTCAAAAAATCTAGCTGAAGGTGCTATTAGTAAAGACAACACAAATATGGACACAAAAAAGTGTACTAGTCTTAGAACAAACTCTGAAAGCTCTCTGAGTTTCCTTGAAGCCTGGCATCCTCCTCACCACACAGAAGTTGTTTCAAGATACAGCTTGCCTAATATTCATTTAGAATCAAAGAAAGCATGGAAGAGAAACTGCAAATCACCCAGTGTTAGAAGTAAACAAGGTCATACACCTAACATGACATGCGACAGGAAAAACATTGCTGAGTCTGACTGTTATAAACCTGCTGATGTGCACTTATGTGGCAGAAGGGTGAAGGGTGAAGGTTTACCATGCTTAACAGCTGCATTTCAGATACCAGCCATAAGACCAGGGATCTTACAAATGAAACCATGGCATAGTTCACCTGCAAACATAAGTATTCAAGAGGGCAGGGAACCTGCCAGTGACTGTGTTTGTATCAGGGATAAATTGAGTTGGTCATGCTCTAGGATCCCCTTAGAAGTGTCAGATTTTGCACATATAAGGGAAACTTTAGGAGGGTTTGGTAACTGCCCAAAAGTTCCTCTAAAAATGGAGCAAGATAGAAGCATGGAAGGATTACTCCTCAATATTTCCCAGGGCTCAAATAATAACCACTTGATGCAAGCAGCAAGCTCCTACTGGGCAACTCCCTGTGAGAGTTTGCAGAACAAATCTAAGAACTATGGCCTTATAACAAAAAGAGCAGATACCACTGAATGCGATTCTTTGGCACTATCCAAGCTGCCATATTCCTCAATGGATAGTTACAAACAGGAGGCTTCTTTAGCTCTGGAGTACGCCCCAAGAAATACAAATGCCAAAACAGTATTAAGAAAATATCAGTGCACATCCGCAGGTGAAGCAGAAATTAAAGGGTTCCCACAGAACATAAATTCTGGAATTCATATCTGTGATGCTGAACAAAATTTTCTAGATAGATGTATCACAGCAGATAAATACGATATGAGTGGCACCCATGTTTCTATTAGTAAGGAAATGAATGTAGAAAAAGATTGTCTTGGAACTCAAAATGTTGGGGCTTTTTTAGGGTCAAGTGGGATGAGAAGCAATTCTGGATTCAGTATAGATCTGGGAATGCTTGATGGATTTCTGACATCAAGTGGAAAAGACTTAGCAGGAGAACAAGAGGCCACTGTGGTTCCCAACATGAGTGCAACTTACATAGCCTTAACATGTCCTTCTACTCAGGAGAGAAGAGATGTGCATCCCATTGATAGAGAAGGGAAGGATTTTTCATGGGGTAATGGTAGTGGAGATTACATTTGCCAGGGAGAAAAATCAGAGAAGCGTTCAGACTTAAAACCTCTGTTGATTACCTCTCTTAGTCAAAAAGGACTTGAATCAAAGAAGATGGAAGACATGACCTTCTTCGCTGAATTAACCCCTAATCTACTTGAACGGGTGAGCTCAGCCTCTCATCTCAGCACCATAACAGATGCTACAGAACCACAGGAAACTCTGAAAGCCCAATCCAATTGTGGAAATTTCAGTTTGACAGGACATATTATATCAGGCAGCGATGGTGAGTTCCTTGTAAGGGTGGCCACCCAAGAAGGTACAAAAAACAAATATGAGGAAGCAGAGGCAACTGTTCAGGATTTATCTTCAATGCTGGCCCCTGAAAAGAATCCTAAGGGAGCTAGTGTGGAGTACAGTTCCTCTAGGATTAATTTAAGTTTGCGGAATGCTATACCAACCTGGAAAGAAAGGGACTATACAGATGATTTGCCATTACAATCCCATGCTGCAAATGCTGAGATGTTACTCAGAAAACCCTCCCAAATGAAAGATGATTCTGTTTTTAAGATGTTGCAAGTAGCAAACCTATCATATGTATCTAGAGACCACTCAGTGGGGGAAACATCTGTGATCCCAGCTATAGAGCAAGACATTTGTGTGCAGAAGATGAATAGTGTTAGTGACCTGTGCCAGGATGTCATTGTTGGTGATACAAGACTAGAGCATAATATTTACAGTAAGCAAATTCTTGAGGAGGAGGAGGACAGAGACCCCTGTGATGTATCACATGGGAAAACAGACCTTTCTCTAAACACAGAACAAAACAGGGGCTTTTCTGCAGAAGACGCAAAGTGCATTGGCAGAGACAATGGGTGGAATCTGAACCCAGATACCTGTGACACTTCAGGGAAGGCTGACAGTCAAGACAATAGCACTGTAGGCCTAGATAACATTAGCCTGGGAAGCACAAACAGTGAGGAGAACCTGTTTAATTTCCCTGGTATTAACAGCAGTTTCTATAAGGCAGTGCAAAGAAACAACAAGGCTGGGGCCACAGAGAAGTCTGCCAAGCATTCTAAATTTTTAGCTTTTTCAAAAATGGCATCTTTCAGGAAAAATAAGCTAATGTCTTCTGAAAATCAGGACAGCATCAGGACCAAGACAGAAACATTAGATGGGAGTAAAGGGGAGGAGATGGAAGATGGCTTGAAGCCCATCAGCCTTACTGAGTATTCAGATGACGATGATGTCTTTTATGACAGACCGATTGGACTCTTCAACAGAATTAGCCTGAGAAAAGCATCCACCTCTGGGCGGATCCTCTTGGAAGAAATGGACACAAGTTCTCCTGCACAATCCAGAACAAAATACTCTGAAGGAAAGATTTTAGGTTCTATGGAGAACAATGATGATGAGTTTTCTGAGTGCTCTGAACTCAGAAAATCTTCATCTGAGAATGACTTTAAAAGGAGCAAAAGCACAGAGAATAAAAAATTCAGGAGTCGTCTAGCCATGGCTCACAGGTCTTTCTCAAGTTTCTTTGAATCTAAATCTCTAGAGAAGGAAAATGCTGAGCAGAGCCCGAAAGTTTCAATGAAAAATGAAAAGGAAAAAGCCAAGTTTCACCAAACATCTTGGAAAGCCTTTCTGAAAAGCAAGGAGGCAGATGGTGTGAAACGGCCCACTCCAGTGCAGCGAAGTCCTCGTTCAAACCAGAGCCCCAGCAGCTTTGTAAGAAGAGCATCCAAGGAAAAGCAGGAATGTCATAATGGACAAGTAGTTATGACATCCAGCACATCTAATGGCTCTTTGAAAGAAGCTGGATATTCTGACACCTATGGGACTGGTGACTGTGAACCAGTGGACACAAGGAGGAGGAAAAAAGAACTGTCTCATGAACTGATTATGAAATCTCCAAATAGCCCAGATTGTAATGGGAAAGAGGAGGCAACAAGCAATGATGGAGATACTTCCTTTGAAGAATTCTGGTTGAGGTCTCCGGTTAGCCCAATTGACCTGCAGTCCTCATTTTCTCACTTCACTCCCTCTTGCCCCCACTTGTCCATGTACGAACGAAAAGATATGCCGTGCAGGCCTATGAGTCCCAAGCCACAAAGCCCTCGAACCAATTCTCAACGCAAAAGTTTCCATTATCCTGGAAAGTTAAGTTCCACTTCAATGATATCTCTTGGAAACATCTCCATGAACGATGGCAGCTTGGAAGCACCTGAGAAGCCAAAGACACTAAAACCCAGATCTAGCTACTTGCAGTCGGTGCATTCTCTAGATAATGACTATCTGAGAGAAGACAGTGGAATAAGCAGCCAGTCCCAGATCAGCTTAAACACCACTTCTTCTGTTAGTGATATCATCAGAGATGAGGTGAGTTGCTTTGCACTGAACATGATGTGATCTGTTCTGGGGGTCTTTGGTGTAGCGTTGCTTTGATTCATTTGTTAGTTTCTAAAATCCATGACATGAAGGAGTGAGTGCAGTATCTGCAAGGATTGGCTTACAAGAAGCAAAAGCAATAAATATAGGAAATCGGACTAGAAGAGGATAGTTACTTAGAAAGTCACATTTCTTATATACACAGTCATGACATTGCTTTAGAAAATTATCTTCCAAACAGTCTTTTTTGCTTGTAGATAAGTGGCCAAATTTCATATACATTTCTTGTTTGATTTGAAATGATGATGACTGACACTACCATTGGCTTTCAGAAAGTTGCAATAATTTATCTGCCTGTAAAGCAGAAAAATGAGCTATATTGAGTTAAACTGTTTGTCCACGTAAGTCAGAATCATTGACTCTGATTGGAATGGAGTCTCTGGAATCTCAAAAATGAGCTTTAATGTCACCAGCTACCTGATATACTTTTTAAAACAAGAGACACCAGCGCTTGAACCTGTCCTTTGCATACAAAATATATTCTGCTCTTGAGCTGAGAAACTTTCCTCAAGGCTCATGTCATTAATCTGGAAACATTCAGTAGTCCTCAGAGGATTTGCTGTTCCATTTTTGCTAGACTTTTAATTCCACAACAGCTTTATTCTTCCGCAGGTCATAGGATGGAACAGTACAAAACTAGAAGTCACGGATGAGCCAAATAGAGGTGTGCGAATCTGTGATTTTGGCTGCAATTTACCAGAATTCCCCAGGCATATATCACAAATCTGCCCACCTCTCCAGCCAACCTCACAAAGATGAAACAAAAATCCCTCCCCACAAATTAGTTTGAAATATCCCCCACCCACCCCTCAGGGAATGATTACTACAAGAACACACTATACTTTGGTTGCTGGGCTTATAGTAGCACTTTTTATACCTCTACCAGAGTTAACCAAGGCTGATAAGGACAGGACATTTTGGAAATTGCTCATTCATAGAGTCAGGTTGCAGTGGCCATAAGGGCTGAGGAATTTTGGAGGCTGTAGTCTAAGAAAAAACACTTCTCCAAGCTCTGTTTCAGAGTATATGAGTATGTTTAGGGTAATTGTCTAGAGCAGTAGTTATCAAACCTAGTCCCCAGATTTATTAGACTCCAGCTCTTAGAATCCCTAACCTGTGGTCATATAGGCTGGGACATCTGGGAGCTGAACTATTTTCACCTATTATATCTTTCCAAAACTGGTTCTAAATTTAAAAGGATCTATGGTTAAGTGTCATGTGGTACTTTTAGGTTGGTGGGTTTACCCGTATTGTGAGTGTAGGTTGTCATTTAAAAAGTCCCATATGACAGTAGGGAGTGATACCATATGAAGGTTACTGAGAAAAACCATAACTGTTGTGTTACACATCCTAGTGTCCCAGGAGGTGCCAGGCATCAGCTGGTGCTGCCAAGATCTGGGTCCTGGCAGCTGCTTAATGGTGCTGATGTCCTTTTTTTGTTTTTACCTGTTGCTTATAAAACAGGAGAATATCCAGCCAAGTCAAATCTCATCAGAAAAAAGACTAGGTGACAAATGTGGCCTCCCCTGCAGAAAGAGGTCTACTCAGATGCCACTGTCTCCACACTCATTCTCAAACATAGAAAACAAAGCCCGGATGCTTCCCTTCCATGTTCAGGAGGGGAAAGCAGAACAACAAACTCAGTGGAAGAGACCCGGACTCTTATATAAGCGTTTCAGCTTTGATGACGAACGGATGGAGAAGAATCGAAAAAGGAAGCTTGCAAAAGAGACCCAGTCAGACAGAGAGAATGAATCAAGTAACCTGCCAGAGGATCAGTTTAAAGTAAGAGCTGAAGATCATGTTGTCATCTCTCTCTGGCTGCCTCTCTCTACTGTAGCTGTCTCTCTCCAGGCTGTGCCTTTAACCAGCTCTGCTGCTTTCCTTGTATCTAACCTTGCATGTCAGACATGTGTGCATTGAGATTCACTCATACAGTGACCAGCACATCTTGAAAGAGGATTGAGAGATTGAATCAACAGGATTGAAAGATGGGTCTTTTCTAGTGCATCTTTTCTTGTATGCTTTGGACACTGGCAATGGGATGGGTGGGTTCATAAATCACTCCTCCAGTCTAGCATTCTCCAGATATGCTGCCATGTTGGCTGCAGATGATGGAGCCTGGAGCCTTAACATTATTTCCCTCAGGTTGCCCCAGACATATCATACTTGGCACCTTCTTTCTCCTTTGAGATCCTTCATGTCAAGCCTGCTTCCAATGCATACAAAGTTCTTTGTGTTCTTTATTAATAATACTTACTCTCCTCCTTTAAAACTTAACCTCACTTCTTTGTAACCATAAAGGGTGCACTTATGACAACAGCACTGAGACTGTGAGTGGAAGACAGAACCTTTTTTTAATGGACAAAGTTTTTCTCTCTCCTTCCAATGGTTTTTTGTTCTGAAATAAGCATCTCATTAATTCAATCTCTCTCTCTCTCTCTCTCTCTTTCTGTAGGTTAAAATGAGACCATCTAGTACTTCATCCATGTCCTTTGGTGCCCTTCCCCTCAAGTTGCATCTCTATTCCCAGAGCACACCAACAGGATTAGACTATGTGGGTTTGAGAAGACACATCTCCTTTCCTGGTATGATTATCATTTTGATTAATTTTTGATTAATTTCCCTGTTTCAGTTCCATCCATCCTATTGGTGCTGAGTATAGGTTTACATGTTGAGCTTTCATGCAGTGCTCTTTATCTTTGAATTTGTATTACTATTAATGTTTCTTGGTGGTGGAAATTGTGATTCGTGAAGTGAAACTGACTCAGTCATGTATGATGGTTCCCTTCTATGCTAGAGATAAAGGGCAATGAGAGATCTCAGTGTCCCCTTTGTGGTGGCATGATTAACCTGTCTCTCTTTGATACCTTTCCCAGAAAAGTGAAATTCGTGATTTTGAAGTTTTGCTAGTTCAAAATGATGGAGAACCATAGGTGCCAGAAAACGTCTAAATAACTGACTTGCACTGACATGCCCTATGGATTTTTTTTTTTTTTTTTTTTGGATTTTGACTCTTTCCAGAGGGCTTCATGTTTTAGAGAAGTTTGTGGAACTGACTTGAAATGGACATTACAGAGTATGTCCTCTTGCTCTAGCTGCCTTTCCTAGCTGTGCTTTCTTTGATCTGGTGTTTTGGATAAGGGAAGCAGCCTGCAGCCACTTGGTGGTCCCATCCTAGTGCCCATATTTTCACAGGAGGTTGTACAGCGTGAAGTGACACAAAATATACTAATGGAAAGAAAGTTCACATTTTTATGAGTACCATTTCGAATCTAGGAGCTCTTGTGTGGATCCTTTTGTGGCAGATCAGACCGGCTGTTTAGCATTGTGGCCCATATCAACTTAATTTGTTTCTGCTAATCAGACTTCTCCAGACGGTGAGAAGATCCAGAGGGTCAGCCCTTATCCTTTGCAATTGCCCTGCCCTATTTCTGGTGATGAAACATATTAAAACCCAAAATGCAAGGAAATTGATTACCTAATGCTTGTTAAATTAATACTGTGTGCTCCCAAGTTGATTCTGACTTGCAGTAACCTTGCCAAAATTTCCAAGATATAAATTACTTAGAAGTGGTTTATGCTTCCCTTCTTCTGGAGGTGCTCTAGGACTGTGCAGCTTGCTCAAGGCTATACAGGTGAACAGCTTGGAGCTGCTCCTGGATTCATCTCTGAGTCTGGATGCCCAGGTTGGGTGATGCCCAGGTTGGGTGATGCCCAGGTTGGGTGAGCTCAGGTTGGCTGCCTGAGTGGTGTTTTTAAACAAACTGTTGTGCCTTACTGCTTTGAATGTGTTTGGTGTTGCTCATGTTTTTAGTATAGTATTTATCCGATCCTTTTCAGTATTTGTATATTCACTGTTGTTAGCTTTAATATTGTCTTTTAAAGATGCAAGCCACTTTTGGTCCTTTTTAAGGAGAAAGATGCATTAAGAATGTTGTAAATAAATAAATAAATAAATAATAAATACACAGATTAGCTGTTCTCCAGGGAGGAATATTTGGGAATCAATTCCTGAGGAGATTTAATAAAGAAGAAAGAAATTCATATGTTAATTCCCCAGCACAGAGGTATTTTTTAAAATCTAGTTCTCAGTGGTATACAATGTTACTTACACATTTGCAGTTGGTGTATTTCTAAAGTAGGATCACTTCATCAGTGATACTGCTGACAATTTATCACTCACCCATTACTCCTCAAATATTATTCAAAACCTCTTAGGAACAATGGTTTCTGAGGGAGCTGGACTCGTCTTGTGCCTTCTCTCCAGGTATAGAAGAAAAGTGGTTACAACCATCCCAGCTTCCTATTTTGTTTCAGTCAGGAGCTTGGAGTGTTACTTTTCAGAATAAATTTGTTGCCATGACTTGTTGCAATGTTTAAAAAGTGACAGGTTGCATTAATACCTCCGTTTTTATTGCTTCTTTTTGTTACTGTTTAAAAACTTCAGGATTGATAAAAGGCTGGAATAAAACTTCCACTCAAAGTGCCTCTAAAAACTTTCAAAAGTAGCTATAAAATGTTACTGATATAACCTCCCTATAAGAACAACTTAGTGTCATTCCTACTTGTTATGGGTTTGTGTGTTTTGGGGGGCTTTTTGGTTATACCTTACGAAAGAAGGAAACACATTACAGACAATTCTTTTATTTGAAGCATTTTATCCCCAAGGTCTTGTCTGAAGTTATTCAGATAGATTTGGATTATTTTAATAGAACAGAATAGCAAGATATATGGCATTTGACCAATAGGTGGTGCCAAAGGTTTTAGAAAGCTTTAGATGTTTTCCTTCAGAAGCAAGTTAACTCTGAGTAGCCCAAATCATGTCCATGTGCACTAGCTGTTCGTTTTGCCCACTAAAATCTTTTTGCATGCACCTCTATTTCCAGGAATGTGAGTTGCTTCCCTGTCTGTTTCTCAGATCAATACATAAATTAAAGACAGACCCAATGCCATTAGTCCTACACAGGGCTTTCTAATTTTGGACACTATCCTGAAATGGATCTCTGGACCTGTCCTGTCATTCCTCTACCTTGGAAAGAAATTGTTTAGTCCATTACAAGATACACATGTACATATACACTTATACAGGCTTGGAATATACAAGTGTGTGTGTGTGTGTATCTGTCTTTCTGTCTGTCTGTGTATGTGTTTTTGTGTGCGCGCATATTAGTTATTATTGCTGCCTATAAATATATGTTATGCACTACCAGTGAACAATATCCAAAGCTTCCTTGCCTATGGCTTAGCTTTTAATGTCAAAAATACTCAATGATAGAAAGATACACAATGTATTGAAATCAGATATAAATAAATCAAAATATTGAATGCTATGATTCTAGCTGGAACCTTGGGGCCTAAATCCAGTTGCTGGTCATGACTAGAGTAGACACAGAGAATCAATGGAGTTTATATAAATGGGATGAACATACCATTCAGCATTTGATTTAATGGATCTTCTCTGGTTTGACCTAGCAATTGGCTGCAGACCATGAAATTCTGCCCAGGTTAAAAGATGTTGGGAGAAAATGCAACAGCTTATCTTAAGAATGATACATAATGAAGACACAAGTAGTACATAATGCAGCTGTACAGAATGACAGATTTTTGAGATGCATACTTGTGTGTGTGCTTCTTTCTTTTAAGCAGAGGAAGGAAATAGCACTCCCATTCGCAGTGCTAAACTTCAAAATGTTATTGGCACAGGCAGTTTGTCAGTTCTCCCTCCCTTACAATTGCATAAGTTTGTCCTTCAGGGCATGCCTGATTTTATCTCTATCCTTGCATTCTTGGTTAGGCCTCAACTGGAGTATTGTGTCTGGTCTTGGCAGATACATTTTTTAAAAGGACACAGACTTAGCTGGAAGGGAACTGAGGGAGAGTGCCAAAGAATTACTGCACACATACTCAAATGCAAGCTCAGTGGGATTTGTTTCTGAGTAAATATACAAAGGCTATAAATTTTTTTAAGACAAACTATGTAGGAAAATGAGGGAAAGCAATAAGAACTGATACAGTTCAAGGGAATGCTAGCCTACGTGTTGTAATGATCACCTGGAAGATGGTGCTGCGGAAGCTCTTTAGGGACATCCACAAGATGAGGAAGGATGTACAAAAGAGACACAACAGGGATAAACAGCAACATGGAGTTCTCCTGTTCCTGGAGTTCTCCATGTGGGTGAGAATAGTATCTAAAAAAACCTGTATAATGTATATTTAAAAAAAGAGTTATCTTTGTGGGGGGATATATTTTCTACATCCCTACTATCCTACCATGAGTATAGCCATAGGAATTCTAAGACCGGTAACAACAGTAACAACGATGACAGGATAATAGGAGCAGCATATATACTGTGAAGGAACAGCATATATACTATGCCAAAATTTAACAGATACTTAGGTTTTTGGTTAAAACTTGTATCTGTCATATAATACCACTCAATGTTTTTATAATTTTGACTGTGCCTGGTGTTTTTTAATCATCATCATCATCATATCAAAAGGGCAATGAACCCAGTAATTATTGACCAATTACATGCCTTCCAACAATGTTCAAACTCCTCACAAGAGTACTTGCAAAATCAATATATAATTACTTAGCTGAAAACTCCCTATACCCAACTGAACAGAAAGGGAACTTTAAAAAGTCAAGAGGCACAAAAGATCAGCTGCTTATTGGTAAAATGATCCTGAAGAATGCAAAAAGACGAAAAACAAATCTTAACATGGCCTGGATAGACTATAAAAAGGCATTTGACTCATTGCTACACAGCTGGATTAACACCTGCCTATAAATGTTTGGGATTAATAAAAACATTAAGAAGTTCCTAAAAAAACCCATGGAAAAATGGAAAACCATCTTAATGGCCCATGGTGAAGAAATTGGAGAAGTTAACATCAAAAGAGGAATATTTCAGGGGGATTCTTTGTCACCACTGCTGTTTAACATCTCACTAATCCCCATGTCAATAATTTTAAATAAAACTGGATTGGGCTACCATATTTTACAACAAGCTGGAAAAATCAATCATCTCTTATACATGGATGTCCTAAAACTATATGCAAAAAATTCCACACAGATAGAATCACTGCTAAACACAGTCCAAATATTTAGTGAAGATATCCAAATGAAATTTGGAATTGACAAATGTGCAGCTCCATCTATACACCATGGCAAGATCCAAAAACTAGATGGAATAGAGCTAAAAAATGGCAATATTATAAAATCATTCTCAAGTGATGAAAATTATAAATACCTTGGAATACTAGAAGCAGACAACATCATGCACACAAAAGTTAAAGAACTGACAGAAAGAGAATATATCAAAAGACTGCAGAAAATCTTAAAATCAAAATGAAATGGGGGAAATACAATCAAAGCCATAAACACATGGGCCGTTCCAGTAATTAGACACCCAGCTGGAATAATAGATTGGACTCAAAACGAACTAGAAGAATTGGATTGAAAAACACGGAAACTAATGAACATGCATCACACACTGCATCCAAAAAGAGATGTGGACAGATTATATTTACCATGAAAAACCGGAGGCCGTGGATTACTGCAAATACAGGAGGTAGTAGAGGGAGAAAAAAGAAGCTTAAATGATTATATCAGTAGAAGCAGAGAAAAATTACTTACAGCAGTGAAAATGGAGAATATTTTGAAAACAACAGAAACAAAGGCTCAATATAAGAAACAACTATTTGAAAAGAAATTAAACAGCTGGAAAAAATAAACCATTACATGGACAACACCTGAGAAATATTGATGGAAAGCATGATCATAATTCAACATGGGCATGGCTAAAACTGGGGACCCTTAAGAAACTGAAGGCTTGATTTTTGCTGCACAAGAACAAGCACTCCAAACCAATGTGATGAAAGCTAAGATCCAAGGAGTTAGTGCTAACAGAAAATGTTGACTCTGCCAAGAAAAAGATGGAACTGTGTCACACCTCATCTGCAAATGTCCAAAGATTGCACAAACGGATTACAAAGTTAGACATGATAGAGTGGCAAAGTTAGTGTACTGGTCATTATGCAAAAAATATAACTTGCCGGCCTCCAAAAACCCATGGTAACATCAGGTAGAGAAGGTGTCAGAATATGAGGAAGTCAAGCTCTTGTGGGATTTCTGGATCCAAACGGATAGACACCTTGAACATAACACACCAGACATAGTAGTAATAGAACAAAGGAATGTCCAGATCATTGACATTGCAATTCCAGGGGATGTCAGAGTTGAAAATAAAGAATTGGAAAAACTAACAAAGTATAGAGACCTGGCAATCGAAATATCTCGCTTCTGGAAGAAACACACGTCAGTTGTCCCTGTAGTCATTGGGGCTTTGGGAACATTATCAAGAAATTTCACACAGTACTATAAGCAGTTGCAGATCTCAAAAATCACACCATCAGAGCTACGAAAAATGGCCATATTAGGAAGAGCATACATACTGCACTGATATTTAACAGATACTTAGGTTTTTGGTTAAAACTTGTATCTGTTATATAATACCAGTCAATGTTTTTATAATTTTGACTGTGCCTGGTGTTTTTGCATCATCATCATCATCATCATCATCATCATCATCATCAAACTCTTCCAAGTTCTGGTCTAAATTAGCCTTTAGAAAAGTCAGCGAAAGTTAAATAAGTCATAGTTTTCAACTGTCTTAAAAGTAGTACTGAGAGAATAAGATCATTTCAGTAACAGGGTTGGTGAAGCCTTGTATAAGTCAGTATGATTGCTAAGTCATAAAGGTCTGCTGGAACAGCATCTTGGGAACTGGCAGATTCTAGCCAGTAACACATTGTTGGCCCAGAGAAAGAACAACTGATAGAGCCATACTGCAAGTGTTCGAGAAAATAGGCTTTCTTATTTTTAAAAAGGTCTGCAAATGAAAGAGTTGATTCATTTTCAAGGTTGCTAGATCAAGCCCAGAACATACTCCTCACCCTCAGTCTTAGGCTGCAATGATAAGTAAACTGTCTGAACAGCAAAGAGATCTAGCAGTATTAAGAAACAGACTAACTATAAAGGGTTTAATTCTAAAAATTCTAATGTCACAATACTGTTATCATAAGGAACACCAGAATTCAAAAATGTGGTGGGGGCAAGGGGGAGGAATTACACACCTTTTATAGGTGGCCACATTGTTATTTGGTTATTTTTATTTCAAAGGATGTATATTTTGTTCTGTCCAAAAACAGAGCAGCTACCAATAAACTAAACTGATTTTTCATTCCCCCCCGCCCACATTGCTACTAAAACAGCACTAAAATTTCTGGCATAAAAATAATGCTAATAAAACATTATAAAAAGCTACGGATGGAAAATATCATACATTTATTTCAAAACATAGTATAAGAAATATTACTGGTAAAATGCTAATTGATGGGGCAAACTCATCACCAGATGTGGTCTATCAATGTTGACAAGGCATGGGGCCATGATACATTAGTCTCTGTTAGTCTCTCAGAGGGAAGGCACTCAGCCTTGAAGAGGTCAGAAAAGTTCTCTTCTCAGCAATAAATTACCTCCATTCCCATTGACTGAATCACTGGTGTTTGAAAAACTTTGTGGAAGAGATTTGGGAAATCTCTGTCAGCATGTTCTAATATAACAGTGTCATATGACCAAGTCAAGGAAAAGTGCACCAATGATTTCTGAAGCTCTGGAAATGGAAGTATCACTGCTTAATGAGTGGAAAGAGCCATTCAGTGAGGGAGGTCTGCCTTGCAGTTGGCTGGATTTGCAAACTACCTTGCCTTGCTGACATAACTTGGTGCATTTGTGGATTCACAGCTAAGTTGCAAGTTGGAAGAAAGCTGATACGTAATTAGGTCAGCAATAGAAAAGTTCAGAGAGTCAGAAACTGCAACCTTGTCAAACAAGACGAATCCAAAAACAAGTTGTTTAGCTTCCTGTCCTGCATCAGCCTTCAAAGGTCAGAATGAAGGATATCAGAAGGCAGGATCCCACTGTGATAAAACACTGCCTTCCCTGGAGCAGCTGCTTTCCCAGATGATCCAGGGCTTTAAAGAGCTTCCTCTGCAGGTGCATCTTCAAAACAATCTGTTTGTTACTTGTATGGAATCCGTATCCATACTGATGCTATTTGAATCCATTCATATTCTGACAAAGCTTAATTAAGTAAAATATATCTCAGTATAATTTTTGAAACCATAAAAATAGTAGTGTAAATAAAATTCAGTCCAATTTGACTAAGGTGTATACAATTGTTCTTGCAAATTTAATTGTTCAATGGGCCAATAGCATTGCTGAAGAGCTGTTAACTTTCTGAGTTGTTTTCCTCAAGTTAAAGACCTGTTCTTGTGTAAAATATGTTAAACGTTTATCCTGCTCCAGGTTGGGGACAGGTTGGTTTGCTCCATTTTTGGGGGACAACACAACGTATGTGCCTTTGCAAACCAGCCCACCCCAGATTGATGCCTCCCTGCACCTTTCTGGGTCCTTGCCAGTAGCTACTTTTTTTTTTTTTTGGTACAGGTAGGATTGCTCTGTTTTGGTTCAGTTCCAGTGTGTGTGATCATTGTAATTGAACCAAAGCGGCTGGTTGGCTGGCACTTTGCTGAAGCCACTTAATTATCTTGAGAAATGGGAAGCTTCCTGGCCGCTCACTTGCAGAGGGGAAGGGAGAGGGAGTTTTCCATTTCTTTCTAATTCTTGCTAATGCATCAGTGATATTTTGAAAGAGCTATTGTTAAAAAAGCCCTTTAAAAAGTTATTTCAAAGCATTGCTGATGCAGCATGTCAGTTAACACAGTGTCAGTTAGGTTAAGATTGTGTGAAACAGGGTTTTCTGCGGTGTGTTTGATCCTTGGATGTGGATGGAAGGATCACCCCCAAATGATGTACTACACCTCAGAATGACCCTTTTTAGCTTGATTTAGACCAATCCAGGCTGGGATAATTTGACTGTCAAATCATGGAATCATAGAATCATGAAGTTCGAAGGGGCCTATAAGGCCATCGAGTCCAACCCTCTGCTCAGTGCAGGAATACAAATCGAAGGAGATCTGCCAGGTGGTTGTCTAAATTTCTCTTGAATGCCTCCAGTGCTAGAGCACTCACCACCTCTCAAGGTAATTGGTTCCACTCCCTAAGTTTATGTAGTCAAGACAAGAACAAGTCTTGTTGTGATATTCTGACCTGGATCCTTCGTTCCCCACATTATATTAGGTAAAGGTAAAGGTTCCCCTTGACATTTAGTCCAGTCGTGTCCGACTCTAGGGGGCGGTGCTCATCCCCGTTTCCAAGCCGTAGAGCCAGCGTTTTGTCCGAATACCGTTTCCGTGGTCACGTGGCCAGCGCGACTAGACACGGAACGCCGTTTCCTTCCCACCGAGGTGGTACCTAATTATCTACTCGCATTTTTACATGCTTTCGAACTGCTAGGTTGGCAGGAGCTGGGACAAGCGACGGGAGCTCACTCCGTCGCGTGGATTCGGTCTTACGACTGCTGGTCTTCTGACCCTGCAGCACAGAGGCTTCTGCGGTTTAACCCACAGTGCCACCACGTCCCTTTTCCACATTATATTATGCACTGTCAAATCACATCTGAATTATAGTGACCCCAATGGAAACTAGAAATTGCAGTCTGAAATAACAGACCATAAATGTTTTGCACTAGGCATAATGGGAGACTATGGTTAATTAATCCAGGGAATTTTCATTTTCAATATGTGGCACAGTGAAGGGGGAACAGACTGTGTGAAGACAGAGCATGAGAAAGCAAGCTTATGTGGACTTGGTAAGCTAAAATGTGCTAAAACTGGGCCATTATTGACTAATCAAATTTTGACCAAGATATGTGGATTGTTCTGTGTATTGTGTTCTCATATATATTGCAACAGAATGTCACTTTGTCTAAATACCTTCAGCACTCTTGTAGCTTCTTATTGTATGCATTGTGCATATAAAAAGTTCAGGACATGAATCTCTCTCTCTCTCTCTCTCTCTCTCTCTCTCTCTCTCACACACACACACACAATCTAAACATGTTTACATTGCTTACTGTAGTTATTTCAAAGAATGTGTATCTCCTTTATCTCCTGTATCTTACCATACTGAGCAGCTAAGAAGAGAGTAAATGTAACATCTCGTTAATAATAATACTAAAAATTCAACACAAAAATAACATAAATGAATGCAAAACTACAGAAGAATAGTATAATATATATTTTCAGAGAAGAAGACATATGTCCTGAATACTAATTGCAGTTTTCTACTGCCAGCTTTAAGGGCACGAAACAATTGCATCAAACCAACCTCCTTTGTGAGAGTGTTCCTCAACTGTGGTGCCACAACTAAAAAGCCCTGTCTCTTGTGGCAAGCAATTACTGTACATCTCCAGTGGTGGAAGAGCATGTTTAAAGATGCTGATGTTGTACTCTACACTCAGGTAGATGTGTTTGGAGATGGCAGTTCTTAACCTGGGTTTTCAGAAGTCAAAATAAAGCAGAAACATTCAATTGGCAGAGAGAATGGCCGTGAGAATGACATGGAGACTAAGACTATATGCATTTAATTAATTTGATAATGGCTTTATATTACCCCCAGCATCAGAAGCAGTGTGCCAGTGAACACTACTTACTAGAGAACCTGAGTGGGAGGGTGCTATTGCACTCATGTTCTTCTTGAGGTCTTCCCAGTGAAACTCTGGAATGGAATGCCTTTGGTTGGATCTAGCATGGCTGCTCCCATGTTTTTATGTCTAAACAGAACAAGAATCTGTAAGATCAAATAGCAATTTGACAGCTGCCTTTCCAATGAACTGTAGTTTCTGAGCCACCCTCAAAGGCAGTCAGCACAGTAGCCCAATGCAGACATGAATAATAGTTGCCTGTTCTGACCTATGCAAGTAAAGGGTGAAACTGTCGCATCAGCTGAAGCTGGCATAAAAAGG
Organism: Intellagama lesueurii; assembly: GCA_037013535.1. NCBI lineage: Eukaryota > Metazoa > Chordata > Lepidosauria > Squamata > Agamidae > Intellagama > Intellagama lesueurii. The sequence continues at coordinate 217,534,639 of JBAJHW010000003.1, forward strand.
AAAATTCCTAGTGATTATTGCCATTTGGCTGACTAGGGACAGTGCCACATCTATGAATACCCCAACATACCAATCCAGATTTGAAGGGGAAATTCAACCCTCTCCCAAACGGGTTCTGGAATGAGTGAATCCCAGTGTTTCCATTGTCTGAGTAACATCAAGTCTATCTCTATAATGCCCCATCCTTAATCTGTGGGAAACTTCACCCAGCAGCTTATGTACATACAAAGTAGCATGAGAGATATTTATTTATTTAAAATATTTTTATCCCGCCTTTCTCCTTAAAAAGAAGCCATGGTGACTTGGGACAGAATGTTGCAGTGTGACTCAATAGCCACGGTAATCTAAGTATCATTTCCTGAGATCCAGAGCTTGCAAAAGTTCCTTTTTTAAGACTATGGCTCTCAAAATCTCCCAGCCAGCATGGCCAGTAGGAAATTTTGACAGCTGACTTCCAACAAAGTAAACTTTCAGGCTTTGGTAAGATTATCCTGTAGAAATCAAAAGGTCCGATGTAGCATGAGGCATCTAGGCCTACCTTGGCAGTGAACTGAGATCTACTGAGACATCCAAGAAACAATTGTGGCTAGTAGAAATGGGCATGAAATGAACCATGAACCCCAAAAATGCAATGAACTGGGATGCTGGCCGGCTCATTGGCAGGGAAGTCCCAGCACCAGGCTTCCCTGATAACCAGCTGGTTGGTGGGCGCATGTGCAGGTGCTGCAACTTGGCTCCTCTGGATGGCTTCTCTGACACTGCCATTGCCTCTATGGGCCACCCGGGGAAGCTGAGGCGATGGCACCAGTGACACCAGTGGCAGCAGGTAGGCCAGGTGATGGCAGTGGGGGGGGGGGGCAGAGATGGGCCCAAACCCACGAACCAGTTCATTTTACAGGTGATTTGTGGTGGTTTATGGTTAGCCATGAACCATGAAGCATCGCAAACTGCCATTTTTCTGATTTGTGCCTATTCCAAGTTGGTAGTGATTCCATTTTTGAGAAAAGGATGCTGTGAATCCAAGCTGAGTTTCTTCTTACTTTACAGAACTTTTATGCAAAGGCCTTTATCCAAGGTGCTGAACCTGTTTTGAAATTAAGGTTCAATGTAGAGATGCGCATGAATCTGGATCATTGGATTGTGCTGGGTTGTTGTACTGGCACCACAGGTACCCGCATAGTCTATGCTCCTGCAGTGACTGGTGAAATGACTGAAGAGGAGAAGGAGCAGAGTGCGTGCCTGCTGGTGAGTGGGGGAATCCAGTCAGGGGGGTGGGGGATGGGACTACGTGGCACCTCTGGTGCTTGTATGGTGATCCAGCATGATCTGACAATTTGGATTCATGCCCTTCTCTAGTTCAGTGTCTTTGAAATTCAAGCCAAAACCCAGATTGATTCACATTCCCCTGTAATCATGGTCACCAGCTGCTGCCACTGCCAGCAAGAAAATTTTCACTGTCATCTACCATGGTAGATCATGTACTGGGTGGTGGTGGTAGTGATCAAGGCAATTTCAGTTCCAAATCTGGGAAGGAAGCCAGGTTAGAAAGGATTTAAATTATTGGTATTCTATACATGTTGTTATGTGCCATCAACCTATTTCCAAATTATGGTGATCTTATGAATTAATGACCTCCAAAAAGCCCTATAATTTACAGCCCTACTCATGTCTTGAAAACTAAAGACTATGGCTTCCTATGTGTACATAACAGCACACACTTTTATGCAATCAACATTTCTCTCTCTCTCTCATGACTTATATACCCTCTGCACAGGCACATTCTCAGACTCTGAGGCAAGTTTAACACGACACATGTATGCATATTCACATACATGTCCAAACAGTTGTCTGTGCTTTCTCTAACATATTTCTGCACAGTCTGTTACTGCAAAGCTGTGTCTTATCACAGATGAGAGATTGTAAAATACCATGCAAGAAATTTGAGGATGTTTTGCTTCATGATTATACCACCTGCTATGGGGAAAGAAGAATACTGTAGTAGGGTTTACAATGTAGCACACACATAGATTTATGCTCACTCCTCATGCCACATCCTGGTCAGCTTCTGACCTCAGCCACTTTCTTTACCTTCCCTGTTTCTCCTCTTTGCCCAGATGTTTGGCTTGCCCTTGACGTTCTACCCACCCTACCCTTTGGCTCTTGTTGAGTTCTCCCAGTGCCTGGCCCTTGGCATTGCCAGTCCTTGCAAGATCTCAAGAAAATGCTTATGCGGCTTTCCCACCATTCCTGTTTTGTATGACCAGAAAGCCAAGTGAGATGTCTTGTTTTCCTCAAGCTGCCACATACCCTCCATCCCTGAAAGGGAAAGCTCCCACTGTCAAAGCAGCAACAGACAGCATGCCTTGCAGGCATGAATACTGTGAATTTGAGACATCAGCACAGTGTCTGCTGCAAATGTCACATTTTTTTGCTTTCCTAGCCGTTTTGAAGAAACGTTTCTCTGTGGAGAGAGACATTAGAAATGAAGTTATTATGGAATTAGTGGTACTGAAGAATTATCATTCATAACATATATGCAGAAATACATGGCCAAGGGATTGTATTCTTTTTGAAAGGGCAGCCCTACTATGAGGCAACGTGCAATGACTGTCTCAGGCAGCAGATGATGGGGGACAGGGAATGGGGGGCAAGTTGTTGGAGGGCAGAGCTGTTTGTGTGCCTCATGTCCAGCCTGTTCTCTTCATCAGTGTTGATGTGAGAGTCATTTCCCAGTTCGGTCAATTTCTGGGCATGGAATGGGAAATTAGTTAGAATCTACTTAACCATTTTCATTTGCTTATTTGCTTCTGCATTTATGGCCTTACAACACAACACTGACTCTTCCTTGCCTTGCAATCTCTCCGTGTCTTTCTCTGTGTCTTTCTCTGTTGTTACTTAACCTCTAAGTCCCAGGAAGAAAACCTATACAGTAATGTGAAAGGCTGCATTTAACACACTTGAGGGTCCTGATCATTCTCCTCCCTTCCTGAGTTTGGTTCAGATTAAATCACAAGTTCGTGCACAATCGACATTACAGAGACTTGAGTTATTGGAGTCTGCACGGTAAACAGGGAGAGAGAGAGAGAGAAAAGCAACCTAAAACGATATCGCTTGATCTCATCAATAGTCACATTATTTATTCTAGTGGGCCAACCCCTACCCTACCCTCTCCCCCCCCCCGGATTATAATGGGAAAATGTGTATTTTTTTTCCCGTTTGACTTGGTGGCCTAAGGGCTCTCTAGAACAGTTTTAAAGTGATACCAGTTCCAGACCACCGTCAGGACGCTGTGAACACGTGTAGCCGCACCGCCTGCATCTTTCCCTGGAGGTGACTCCCAGGCTGCTCAAGGGGCTTTCCGCACAGTTACGTGCCCAGCTACAACGCAGCCCTGGTTCTGGTGGACGGTGAGCTCCTGCTTGTGCTGCTGCTGACGGCGGGCCTGTTTGAGGCGCTTCGAGCTCGCCCGTGCCGGTGCCTTCTCCACGCCCGCCTCCTTTTGGGAACCGAGCCGCTCTCGTTCCCGCTCCCTGGCTCGCGCCGGGGGCTTGGCTTCCCGCCTGGCCCGCCCTCCTCTTGGAAGGAGCCCCGCCGCGGCCAACCAACTGTAGAGCCGGGGCCGCGTTCCGCCGCCGCCGCCGCCGCGGGAGCCTCCCTGACGGACCCCCAGTGATGTCAGGCGGCGGCCGCGCGCAGCCGGCTGGCAAGTGAGAGGCGCGGAATCCCAGACCGCCGGCTCGGACGGAGCCCCGGGGACCGGCCGCGGGTGCTCCTGCCCGGCTCGGGCGCAGCCGCCGCCCGGCCGCTGGCCCTCCTTCCGCCCCTGAGAGCAGCGGAGCCACCGGGCTCGCCCTTCCCGCGGCCCGCATGAGGACCCAGCAATGCTCCAGCGGCGGGGCGCCCGGCGGCGAGACCTGCAGTAGCAGCGGCAGCTCCGGGCTCTCCCCGGGCTCGGATTCGGATAGCAGCGGCGTGGTGTGCGGCGGCGGGAGCGGCGGGAGCGGCGGCGGGAGCGGCGGCGGCATGCGAGGGGTTCTCTCCAGGTACTGGAGCCTGGAGAGTCTTCACTCAACGACTGGTAAGGAAAGGGAGAGGGGGTCTCGCGCGGCGGCGGCGGCGGCGGCGGCGGGGCGGGTGGGGAGAGAGAGATTGCGCGGATCTTGGGAGATCAAGCTGGAAGGAGCCTATCTTTGCTCCCGGCTGGAAACGGGCAGCGTTGCCCCTCCGGGAAGTGGGCCGGAGGTCGGGGTGGTGGTGGTGGTGGTGGAGCTGAACGGACCTGTATCCCCTGCCTGCCTTGGCGCCAAACCCGGAGCTGAACCTCAAGGAGCGGCTCAGCATCAGAGCTCCGGAACCAAGAGTTCAGAGAAGGAAAGACTTTGAAAACGTCGCTTAGGGACTCCTTTTGCACACTGGCGGAGATCCACAGTTAGGATGATGCCCAGTCTTCGGGGGAGGATTAGCTTTACAACATGATTTCCATACCTGATTTAAATGGCTTCTCCATTGATGGAGAAGGAGCCCTTTAAGTCCCCACCGCCACCCCGCAAACGCTGGTCTGTCTCAGGCTTCTCTCATCGTTTGTCATTTCGACCCAACCTTTGCCATCCCTTGCTCAGAGAGTTGTGCGCATTATATAGGGAGGGAGGATTTCACAGCGGTCCTAATGATTTTCATGTCCTGCCAGGGGTTTTGGAGGGCTGAAAAGTTCTCCGTTTGTGGTCGATAATTGTTTCTTCAGTTTCTGTTGGCTGCAAGTCTGCAGCTGAAGGAGAGGCTTTACTTGCTTTAGTTGGCTTCAGCATGGGCCTCCATGCGGGATGGAGGGCTGTGATTTCCCCATGGAGGTGTCGTGTGCTGAGCCTAGATTGGGCAGCAGGGGTAGCTGAGCTGATGCTTGAAAAGTGTTGCCTGTTAATCTGTGCAAACTGACCCATGCTGTTTGCAAGATCCCTACTGGAATCATCATGATCATGAGTCTGTTACAAGAAATAGTCCCTCTGGCCCTTTATGTGCCACACAGCGTGGCAGTATCCTGTGAACATGATGTGCCACTTAAAAGGTACTCAGCTACAGGTGGAAGAACCAGTCTATGGTAGAATTATCACTAGAGGATCTCTTAGTGAGAATCTAGTTTTCTGTACAAATGGGCCCTGCAATGCATATATTTTCTATTTAGGATTGCAGGCACTCCATTCTACCCACCTACCCTTGGATTTCCTTCCTCTCACCTCCAGCAGTCAAACGTCATCTCATGGTCACTCAGCTTGCTTAGTCCTCAGAATGCTGTTCTGGGATTCCCACCTCATCCCCACACCCCAAGACACAGTAGCTGAAATTCTGTTGTGCAGTTACATAAATGGTGCAACTTTTGGATGTGAATTGCGGTGACTTAAGAGATTTCCACAGGCATTATTGCATACTGAGTGATGTGATTCAGTATGCAACAGATCATGTCTGTGGAGATTTCTTAACTTTATGGCAACTCACTTTCATAAGTTACACAGTTTGTGTAACTATTGCAGTAGGATTTCAGCCAATGAGTATCTTTGCTAGAGCTTGTAGTGGCAATTGATGGCCACTACCACCCCATGGAAGATGGTTAAGCTTCTCTGTGTTCCATTCCTGTCATGTCATCTCTATTTGTCAGAGAAAGCTCAAGGCATTTTATATTTGGATTACAAAAGAGTTGTGACCAAGCATTGTGAACTTTCGCAGAGGGAAAACTGTTGTTGAGTTTGAAGTGACTAGCTTCTGAAGGAATCTGTGCTCCAGCCTTTCCTTCTTGGGATAAATAGAGCAAGCAATTAAATCTCAAGAGCTTTGAGAAGGCAAAACCAAGACAACACTATATTTATAATGTCTGAAATAGTATTACATGATTCACAACCAAGACTCAGAGGCTCAGAAGAACATTAGATAGGTTTGATGCAGTTAGAAAGAAAGATGTTGAAACTGTTCACCAGACTTTCACCTGTCGCTTTGGATCACTGTTATGAAACTTTGTCTGTACTATTCCTCTGAACAGCAAAGCACTTAAGTGCAGCTAAGATTTTCACTGTTGCTCTGTAGTTCTGATGGGAAAAAACATATCAGCATGAAAAGGCAATATTTTCCTCCTATATTCACATTGTATTACTATTTATTTCATTTATATCCACCCTTCCTCCTACGAGCTCGGGACATGTAAGAATCTACATGAAAGCACACAATTAAAATAACAAATGACAAATCTAAAACCACAAATTGCATGTTTCTAATATCAGAAATTATGGGGTCATGAAGAGTCAGACACGACTTAACGACTAAACAACAACAATATCAGAAATTACATCTGGTGACATAATAAAAATAATGCAAGCAAACAGGGGGAGGAAAAGGAATAAAATGTGTGCTTATTTTCCCAAAGTTGGTCCAAATAAGAATGATTTAAACTAGCATCTGAATGACAAGAACATGGGGAAACAACTAAATCTCTGCTGGGAAAATGTTCCACAACTGGGGTACTGTCACCAAAAAGGAGTTGCCACATTTGGGGCTCCTTGGGGCCACACTGCAGTGGGACACAGCTTCTCCAACTAAACTTATAAATAGAAGATTTTCATTTGCTGAAAATGTATACCTAAGAAAGGCCGTCATCTTCAGGTTAAAAAATCCAGCAAAATTTTGAAATTGAACTAAATCATGCTGGTTTATGCTATATAGCTGCAGAAGAAATTACTAACACAAAACAAATTGATTTTATGTTTTGCAGTCATGTGTGTCTGCATACATGTGTGCACATGGCTCAATGTGCACACATATGTAAACATGTGTTGCTATTATTTCTGGTAGAGACAAAACTTACTAAATGTGTGAATGCAATACACACACCCTCACAGTGAGCACATATCCTGAGTATACAGATTGGGTAAAGTGAAGAGCTGGAAAAACTGTCTGGTTTCTGGACTAGATTGTAGGAATGTTATTTTTGAAAGTTTCTCAAAGCAAACCATATCTGTTTCTGAGGGGGTCATGATGTACCATTTTAAATCCTTGAAAGAGCTCTTGGAAGGCGTTTTGAGGATGCATGTATGGTAAAATTGTGCTCATAACCCTTGTGCTGCTGTATTAGTACTAAGTGATTCTTTTTCCTCTTCCAAAGCTAATGTGAGCTTCAAAGGCGACACCTTATTCAGGGCCACACAGGAGAGAGAAGGGATTAAATTCTCCTTCTGTGCTGGCTACAGTCCAAGCATTTCCCAACAATATTTCTTTTTTTGAAAAACACCACATTTTTACATGTAAAGAGTCATCTCTCAGAGAACTTAAATACATAAAGTCTCAGAAGTCTTTCATTAAGATCTTCATGTTATATAGTTTGAATATCATTATTTATCATTGTAAAATAACATATTGCACACTCCATTTTTTCCAATTTTTCCAGAAAAACACACCAGAACCTGTCCCCCCCCCCCCAATTTTTCTGCCTCCCCCCCCGGCTTTTTCATCTCTAGTAAAGACTGATGTTATTATACACTGCCTGGATAACATTGTATATGACAAGAGAGTACACAAATATTTTAAAAAATAAATAAATAAATGAAAGACACATTTGTTAAAGGGTTACACTTGAGGCTGAAATCTAAGATAGAGGCAACCCACTGGATAGTCTCTGAACACCTTACGTGGATGATCCAGGCTAACAAAACTTGTCTATATGAATAATCAATATTTCAGAAATCTTGCAGAAGGTGGAGAACCTTGCATTTCAGTTACATCTGACTCAAGGGGTCACAAGCTACACTTCTGTGGGCAAAAGTGGGCACTTGTTGATAACTCTGGTGACACCAGATTTGGAGAAAGAGCTAATAAAGAAGATTAAGACAGTATGCAGCGTATATAGAAAATATTTCCTGATTCTGACTGGTAGAAAGAAAACAATGATCAAGTGCATAAAAGTGAAGGCTATGCATCTGTAGACTAATTAAAATATTGGTTGTGCTGCTTAGAGATTATTCAGTTGAAATCTACTCAGCAGGAAAGAGAAAATCTTGTCTTCCTTGGTTAAATGAGCGCGAGAAGACTCGATAGTGTAATAAAGCTGCAAATAATGCAAATGCACTTCTTGGATTTGTTGGGAAGGGCATTTCTTTCTAGAACCATATGCAGAGTTTTGGTGAGGGGTTGTTGGAATAATAATATTCATTTAAGGCATCCATGTTTAGAAAGAATTAGCTGGCTGGATAACTGAGTGGTTTAGGCATCTGGCTGCAGAGCCAGAGGTTGGAAGTTTGATTCTCCACTTTGCCTCCTGTGAACAGAATCAGCCTGTGTGGTCTTGGGAACAGACCCAGGGCACCTCGAGAAGAAGGAAATGGTAAACTACTTCTGAGTATTCTCTACCTGGAAAACCCTGAAAAGGGACATAATAAGTCAGAATTGACTTGACGGCACATGATGATGATGCACTGGTTAGGCCTTGTCTAGAATGTGGCCAGTTCCAAACACCACAGTTTAAGAAGGATGTCAACAAACTGGAGTAAGTTCAGAGGAGGGCAACAAGGATGATCAGGGGACTGGAAACCAAGCCCTATAAGGGAAAACTGGAAGATCTGGGCATATTTTGCCTTGAGAAAAGAAGACTGAGGAGAGATATGATGGCACTTTTCAAATACCTGAGGGGCAGGATCTGTTCTCGATCATCCCAGAGTGCAAGACATGTAATAATGGGCTCTAGTTACAGGAAGCCAGATTTAGGCTGAATACCAGGGAAAACTTCATCTTCCATCACTACAATTTCATCCATCATTACTTCTGCCCATTTAGTTGATACCTTACTCTGAAACTTGAGATGGACAGGCTGCAGAAAGCCGTTGGTGTAGCTCTTCAGAAAACCAGCTGAGCTCAAATACCTGGCTGTTGAAAGGATATTTCCCCACAGGCAGGCAGTGTAAGTAAAATACTCTTGGAAGAAATCTTTGAGGATTTCTCACTTGCAATGCCTGTCTCTAAGAGCCAAATATTGGTGCTTGGCCAGCTCTCTGGAGAACCCATTTGTCTGATGTCTCACTCTGGGAAGGTCCTTTGTAGGAAGAAACTTGTTAATTGTATTCTCGAAGGCTTTCACAGCCAGGATCCGATGGTTGTTGTAGGTTTTTCGGGCTGTTTGGCCGTGTTCCAAAGGTTTTTCTTCCTAACGTTTCGCCAGTCTCTGTGGCTGGCATCTTCAGAGGACAGGAGTTAGAACTCTGTGTTCATCCTTTCCCTGGTTGGATATTTATTGTGGTTTCCTTTGAACACAGACAGAGTTCTAACTCCTGTCCTCTGAAGATGCCAGCCACAGAAACTGGCGAAACGTTAGGAAGAAAAACCTTCGGAACACGGCCAAACAGCCCGAAAAACCTACAACAACCAAACTTGTTAATTGTTTGTGAATTTAGTGTGTTGCGTAAATATGGCAACATCTTCTGGCAAACACTGTACCCTTATTTTATAGAGGAATTGCTCAAATCCCTTGATAATTTGGGCTGCCATTTCCTGTGTCTGCATTATGTGTGGTCATCATTGCACAAGTGGATCATGGGCCAAGTAGGGGCACCTCCTCCTTCAATTTTGGGGAAAGCTGCTTTCCTACCTGGTCAACAAGCTACCATGGATTTGTTTTGTGTCTGAAGATTAAATGGGATTGTATAATCCCATGGCATGACAGATGCCATGTGACTTGCATGTTAGATCTGCTAATCACCATATTTCTTCTGATCTAATGAAAACACCAACCTGTTCATGAACTTGAAAAATGGGCTTCCTTCCATAGTCAGGAAGCACTGGGGACCTTCCAGAAATCAGTATGGAGGTCTCTCTGTGAACAAAGTGACTTTATTTTTCGTTCCTTTCAAGAAAACAGTTAACAAAAATGATTAATCTTCTAACTGCAAGTAATTGGCTTGCAGTTAGAAGATTATTGCCTTATAAATTTGGCAGCAAATGGTTAGCATCGTTCTTCTTGTTTTTCCTTGTAAGGTTGTTTGTCTGTCTGTTGTCTAGAGACTAACCCTGAAGCACTGATGTAGCATTCTTCATGAACTGTAGTTCATGATTTAATTGACCTTGTGCCTTTGGGTTCATGTCTTGAAAGGAAACTACAATAAAAATGCAACCAGGGAAAGGATGAAAGCATCTTTTCAAAGATAAAAATAAACCAGCAGGTACCTTTATGTATGTACCAGTGCCACATGCTGTATTTCATGCTCGACTTGAAATTTCGCTAGTTAGGAGGTGTCAGTGGGATTCTTTATTTCCTTCATTCCACATTACTCTGATGGATTTCTTAATCTTCTTTTTTCTCTTGTATTTTCACTTGCACCCTCAGGTGAAAAAGCGCACAATAATTTTCTAGATCATTAAAGGGTGTTATTAATTCTTGATCTCATTTTAAAACATCCAGCTTCTTTCTGTTGTGGTAAATTAGCTTTGATCTCTACGTGCAACAGCTTATATGAAAGTGCATTTGCTTGGGAGATAAATGCAGAGCAATCAGACCTAAGATTCAGTAAAATTAAAGTGCGAGATATTTCACTGTAGACATATCTAGTTGTTGTCCTTTAAAAATAGAGCAGAAAGGTAGTGCTACAGAAATAATGACAGGATGAAAATATTGCATATACATATGAATCACAATTTGTAGTTATTAAAGATTTTTGTCGTGGTGTCATACTAAAGTAAAGTAAACAAGGAATGTACACAGCCCCTCAAGTTATTTGTTCTGTAGAACCTTCTGTCTGATAGGATTCTGACTAGTGTCTCTATCTGTGTGTGTTAGAAAAATAAAGAGATTTACTTTTGGATTGGAGTAATGTCCTCCTTGTTCCCTCCCCAGGACCCTCATGTCTGTAAGTCATTCCAGTGCCATAAGATATTGCAAGTGTTTCCTCTGTATACGTGGATGTATTTAACTTTGTTAGGAATGGGTTCCCAGTGGTCATGTCAGCAAGGGATGGTGAGATCTGTAATCCAACCCATCTGGACACTATCAGTTTGAGGAAGGCAACTACATGGTGTCTCATTTTCAATGTCAAATGTCCTTGCAAGATGCAAGGATTCATTTGATAAGGGACCATACAGTATCCTTTGAATTGTATGAATCTTTTTTGGGTATCTTTTATGGAAACATCTGTCCAATGTGCAGCCGCTACTGCAGTCCCTCAATTTACTACTCTTGCCTGAACACTACTAGCAATGTGCAAACAGCCTTCATTTGCACAATTATGTTCACTTGTTGTTTTTGATTACTGAGTGACATTTGGGGATGTTCTTTCCTGACATCTTAAGTTAAGCTTTTGTGTTCCTTGATCCTACTGTGTTGCATACAGTATTGCATACATGCCTCAAAGCAGGACAGTCTTTCCACCACAGTGTTGTGCATCAAAGCACAGTGGCTTTTCCACTGGAGTGTTTGACCTAACTACAACTATATCACTGAAAATGCATGTCCCAGGCTGGCCCAGAGTAATGCCAGGGCTAGAAATACATGGAACATATTTTCCTTTCTATTCACAGTACATAACACAAACTGAACTGTGACAATCTTGTTTAACACAGCTGCTCATTGTTCCCCTACTGCACACTACTGAAGTAATTTATCACAATCCAAACCATATCAAAGGGCATTTTTCAGTATAAGTTCCTAGAGAATCCATTTTTAAACAGCAGCTTTCCTCAACAATAGCATTTTTGTTTTGATAGGGCATGCAAGACACAAAGGGTGTACACATCAACAGACCCTTCTGCAGTGAGAATACCAACAGAGCATTCCATTGAACAGATTCCGGTCCAGCCTCATGTTGAATATGGGGGTCCCTTAGAAAATAATTTGATTTTCAAATCCAATGGAATAGAGGTGGGCACTGATAAGTTTTGCTTCTTATCCTTTCCATGATGTATGTGCATTTTGAAAACACCTCTATTCATTTTTCTTAAACAGTTATTGCAACTAAAAAAGGAAATTAGAAGTAAGTAAGATTTCTTGCCCTAGTCATAAGCCATGACAATTCCATAATTTTTACCACAGCTCGATACTTATATGTTTCTTCTAATGTAAGAGATACATAGGTCCAAGGAACTATGAATACATTAAACACACCGCAGGATATCTTGGTATACAGTTTCCAGAATATGGAGTACAGCTTCCACAGTAATTCATGACTCCAAACCCTTGCTATTCATAATCTGCAGGAAAGCAACATATGTGTCACATGTTTGGTGCATTTGGGGTTTTCATCTGTTAACAAAAATGTAGCCAATTTTGCTATAAACCCATGAAGTATTGTGACCAATTCACAGATCACTGCCTGGTTCCAGAATATAAGCACAGAGTCTAATGGAAAATGTGATAGGTCCTCCAGTGAGGGAGAAAAGATGGCCACATGAAATGATGTAGAAATACTTGAGTTGCTACTGTAAGTATATTAGCTACTTATAAAAGCTGTGACTGCATTTACATGACATAAGCCATTATGTATTTTGCTGAAATTTGGGAAACCCTGTTTTGTTACACAGCCACAGCCCACAATGGGACTTCCAGGCATTTTGTTGGCTTGTAATGATGTTGGAACCTAAAACTACAGTTTGTTCCTGCCATGTTTCCCAAGCTGCCTACTTTGAGGAGCTGATGAAGGTAGCTGGGGAGAAACAAACCATGTTTGGTCATCTGCTGTGCAATTCAAACCATTTTGAAGATTAATCATGGCTTATTGTGACATATGAATGTGTCCATTGTGTATCAAGGAATTGTTTGCTTTAACCATCAATGATAGTTATATTTCATGATTCTGCACTGATGGCTGACATCAGAATGCTAGTAGCTGAGCACTTTTTTTGAGAAAAATGCTGGCAAATTAATTAATTAATTAATGCTTAGCTGATTATCATTAGAAAAATGAACTGGACATTGTTTTCAGAAACAAAGCAACTGAATGAAAGAAAGGCAAGCTGAAATCTTGGTGGAGGGACTCTGCTTGCACAGTGGGTATCACATCATTGTCAGCTTCAGTTTGCCACTGATTATAGTTTTCTTATTTCAATTTTAGGGTGTATGCAACTTTTTCTCATTGCATGCAAGGTGTGTGTACCCAGAAATTGAAAAAAGAAGTCTTTAAGCAGCAGCAGCAGCAGATGATAACACCATTCCTGTTGGGTGGCCAGAGCTGTGCAATAGAATTTTGGCCTTTACTTGGGTTTTAAAACAAATTACATATAGTTCTCATACTTGATAAGGGAATTCCTATTATTGACAATTGATTAAATTTCACAGTAGTATTAAGGCTCAAGGATCACACTAGGTGCCCATGTAGATATTTTCATGCCATAACATTGTATTTAAAGTGTGATTATGTTTCTTTTACAAACAGATAATGATGGCATTATCTCACTTGCAATCTAAATCCAGCTATCTTGTCTGTCTTTTCTATCTCTAGTACCTTTTTTTCCTCCTCTAAAGTTTTTACAGATCTATATTTGGAACATGCTAGTCTGTTGTCATGGAAATGATTGCATTGACACAGTTACATCAATATGGCTTGATGTCACGGTGAAGGATTACAATGGTGCAGTAAAGTTTGCTCTATTCTGTAATAATTAAGCAGACACACTTCTGTAGGACATTTCCATATGGAAGTATGCAATAATCTAATTAATTATGACCTTGATTCTCAAATGGGGTGAAAACAGTCTAAACAAAACATTTGGAGTTGGCGTTCTGGAAAACTGAAGCTGTTGTACATCATTGTTACCTACTTTCTTCTCAAGATTTTTTGTTCAAGAGAACACAACATGACCCCAGCTTAAAAGTTGATGATCGACCATCAATTCAGGTCAGGAAAGCTATCATAGGTGGCACAGTGAAGTAATCAAGAGAAATCAAACATCTATCCACACCTGATTTTCTAGCAATCTTATATTTGCTTAGGATATAGCCACCAATAGATTGTACTCCCCTCGGGCTAGATTTCTGGTGGTCTGTGAAAACTTACATGGAAAAATCAGAAGAATCTGGCAGAATTCCCACAGCAGGATGTTTATAAACTCAAGCTTCAAGTATTCAGCTAACACAAAGAGATAAGTCAGAATTTCTCTGCATTAGGAGTTCACAGCCTTGAAAGCCAGCATAGCAGCCTGTGACTGAAGAACAACCATGCACTCTGGAGTTAAAACATAAAATATAGCCTTAAGCTCAGCCATGTGCTGGCTGGGCCTTACCATTAGGCAGAATGAGGTGGCTGCCTCAGATAGCAGAGTTGGAGTATAATAAAAGGCCCACAGCCTCTTAATTACAAGAGGCACTTTTGAGGTTTGATGTGCCTAAATAAGTTAACTTACCTATTATACTAGGTAAGGGAAGCATTTTCTGCTCTGCTTGGGCAGAAAAAATGCCTTGGCCTGGCTCTAAAAATGCCTTGGCCTTGGCACGTACTCTCTCTGTGTGTTCTACTATGTTGAACGATGACTCTTGTGCAGATTTTGCTCCTTCACAACAGGAAATTTCATTAAACAGTCAAAACCCCCACCAAGTTTCTAGCTTCCATGTTTGTCAGATAAAGATGTTCTGGAAATATTTTATGATGCTGCCAGGTCCATTCTTCTAGCAGGTTTGGTGGTATGTCATTAACACTTATTGGTTGAAATCTTGTTGTGCAACTCTGTGGGTGCTGTAGGGATGTCGTCATCGTTGTTGTTGTCGTCGTCATCATCATCATCATATCACCACTGATTAAAGGCAATTTTGAGGTGCACATGGTTGCAAAATGTGATAAAGTCATGTGCATGTGAAACCACCAAAGGAAGCCTTTAATCAGTGGTGATTTGCCATGGATGTTGACTTCATCATTTTTGTACAAACAGAGCTGCATAACAGGACTTCAGCCATTGGCTGAATTCAACTAGTTATTCTCAACTAGAGTAATTCCATTAAACCATTGGAACTTACACAGGTGTAAATCACAAGCTATATTCAACTTGTGATCTACAACAATTCAAAAATCTTTCTCACATGTAGAGCCAAGGATCTCGTAACTGCATTTGGTTTCTTTTTCCTAGGTGTAGAATTTTGCATTTATCCCTGTTAAATTTCATTTGTTTTTGTTTTTTAGCTTAGTGCTTGAACCTATCAAGATCTTTTTGAATATTGTTTCTGTCTTCCAGAGTGTTAGCTGTCCCACTCAATTTTGTGTCATCCACAAATTTGATAAGCATTCTCTGCAACTCCTCATCCAAGTCTTTAATAAAAATGTTGAAGAGCATTGGGTCCAGGGCTGAACCCTGTGGTACCCTGCTTGTTACCTCCTCCCAGTTTGACAAGGAACCATTGATAAGCACTCTCTGAGTATGATTCTGTAACCAATTGTGAATAAACCTGATAGTTATTCTATCCAGCCCACTCTTAGTTAGCTTTCTAATCAGTATGTCATGGGACACTTTGCCAAAAGCTTTGCTGAAGTCAAGATACATTATGTCTACAGCATTCCCACCATCTACCAGGGAGGTTACTCAATCAAAAAATGAGATAAGATTCATCCGGCAGGATTTGTTCTTGACAGATCTATGTTGGCTTCTAGTTTTCACTGCATTATTTTCAAGGTGCATACAGACTGATTGCTTTTTAATCTGCTCCAGAATTTTCCCTAGGATAGATGTTAGGCTGACTGGTCTGTACTTTCCAGGTTCCTCCCTTTTGGAAGACAGGGAAGACATTAGCTTTCCTCCAGTCATCCAGCACTTCACTTGCCCTACATGATTTGAAGAAGATAATAGTCAATGGCTCGGAGATTTCTTTAGCCAGTTCTTTTAATACTCTTGGATGCAGTTCTTTGGACGCTGGTGATTTGTACCCATGCCAAGTAGTGAGGTGTTCCTTCACTATTTGTCTATCAATCTGAAGTTACAATCCTGCCCCCTCCTGCCCCCTTCCAATCTGAAGCTGCAATTCTGCCCCCCTTTCGCATCTGCCAGTAGTAGACTGATAGACTTTCTTTTGTTAGAAAACCGAGCTGAAGCAGGAATTGAGCCCTTCTACTTTATCATCTGTCATCATTTTGCCATCCTCACTCAATAGCTAAATCATGATATCTTTTCTCTGCCTTTTGCTACCCATGTACCTGCAGAATGCTTTTTTGTTGCATTTAGCATCTCTTGCTAACCTCAGCTCATTCTCAGCTTTTGCCTTCCTAATGTCATCTCTCCAATTCTTCGCTACCTTTCTGTACTCTTCCTTTGTTTCAGATACAGAAACATGAACCTCCATAGAACTTGGCAAGTACAGCAAAAGAGATTTAGTTATACTGAATTGTTGGCAAGTGTTTAGCTGCTCCTGGGACCTCAACACCTCATGGATCTGTACTTTATCTGAGCAAACATCATGACAAACCTGTAATGTATGACACCAGTGTTATCTGTCATGTAAACATTTTTCTTTAATGATACAGTATGCTACAAAATGCTTGTGCTACACTCATGTAATCAAAGTGTTCTGCAGTTTGCAGAAACTTATGCCAAATAAAGTGTGTCAGTCTTAAAAGTGTCATAAGGCTGCTTGTTTTTAAAACCTGCCATGAACAGTGATGATATCATTACTAGTCGTTCTAGTCATTCTTATTGCTTGTTCCTAGTCATGTTCACTTAGAAGTAAGTTTCCACAGCATTGAATGAGTGACCTACTTCTAAGTGAGTGCACTAAATTAGGGCTCTTTCACAGAGTGATGTTCTCCCCAAACATTGGTGTTGTTCTTGATCATTCTGGTATTTTTTTGATGTGGATTTGTATAGATCATTCAGATATTTGTGTCCACTCATAGAAAAGGTACTTGTTGCTGGATGTACTAAGAGAAACTGGGTTGTCCTGGTACCATTTAGCCACGCACATCCAGAATTGCCCCTATGTCTTCCTCCCAATATAGACCACCTTTCCCTATTTCCTAGCTTCTCTGCCTTCACCCTTCCCACTTCACTGTCCTCCCTCCCTGTTCTTTAACCCACCCACCTATTTCACTATATGTGCTCACTAGTGTTTTTGTGCAACATAATTTAATCAATGCTTGCTTTTGAAGTGAAACAAGATCCCTGGACAGTAAAATGTGCATGGGGAGTTGGTAGAAGAAGAAATGAATGAAATGAGGAAGGGTTGTTCCATGTTAAGAAAAGAAAACAAGACAAAAATAAAACATCTAGGGTATTGTATTGCTGGAATACTGTGGTATT
Organism: Intellagama lesueurii; assembly: GCA_037013535.1. Taxonomy (NCBI): domain Eukaryota; kingdom Metazoa; phylum Chordata; class Lepidosauria; order Squamata; family Agamidae; genus Intellagama; species Intellagama lesueurii. The sequence goes on from JBAJHW010000003.1 coordinate 217,551,868, forward strand.
TTGGTGTTGTTGTTTTTTAAAAGAAACACCTTGTGTCTTGCTGTTAAATTTATATTATGCGTATATAAATTTATATATGATATCCTGAGAAAATGTAACACTCTGCCCCCAAAACCCCCCAAAGCAAATAGGGTGGAGTGTTGCTGACTTTCTGTAAAATATTGTGACAGTCCTGTATAACTGAGCACTTATGTGCCTTAGCACTAAATTTATAATGTGCAAAAAAGGGGGGGACCTCCCCCCCCCCAAAACCAGGAACAGTGATATCTCAAGAAAATGAAACAAAACAAACAGGTGGGAGTGGCACTAATGCACAGAGGAGTGGAGATTAACCAGAAGAAAGAAGTTTATAAGGAAATGTCATCTGATGACAGACACCACAAAGAGCATGGATCAGCATGGAACACAATACTGGGGTCTGCATGAGCAGATTCTGCATGGGATCAAATCAGATGAAATCTGAACAAAATCTGAAGGTGGATGTGAAGGAGGGACCAGCCTGAAGTGGCTACAGCTGGCAGCTACCTGGAGGGAGGGAACAGAGGGAGGGAGGCGACATAGCGAATAGGGAGCAACCTGAGAGCTCCATGGCTGCAGGCAGTGACAAAGCTTCCACATTCCTTGGATGGCATGACCACACCACTGCCTGACAGTGGTGTAACACCCCTCCCTCCAAAATAGGGGGGTTGGTTGGTCCTGTTTTGATCTGTTGACACCAGTTCCAATGCATCATCAAGTGGACAGCAGGAAAATTACCACTGTGATGGGTTAACAAATGCACTGTGCATTTGTTTGAAACATAGGCAATGGGGCAGCTAATTCTTTGATTCAGCATTTTAATAAAGAATGTGTTCTTATCGCTAGACTTTGAGTATTTTTAGATGGAGTGAAAAATATTCTTAATTTTCTTTGTGGAAGGGATGCATTGTGTAAATGGTGCTGCGGGTTAAACCACAGAAGCCTCTGTGTTGCAAGGTCAGAAGACCAGCCGTTGTAAGATCGAATCCACGCGACGGAGTGAGCTCCCGTCGCTTGTCCCAGCTCCTGCCAACCTAGCAGTTCAAAAGCATGCAAATGCGAGTAGATAAATAGGTACCACCACGGTGGGAAGGTAACGGCGTTCCGTGTCTAGTCGCGCTGGCCATGTGACCACGGAAACTGTCTTCGGACAAAACGCTGGCTCTATGGCTTGGAAACAGGGATGAGCACCGTCCCCTAGAGTCGGACACGACTGGACTAAATGTCAAGGGGAACCTTTACCTAACATGATGTCAAGTTATTGCATGTGTATTTAGGGCACACAAACGGGTGCAGACTTGTGAGAAAGCTCAAGGTGATCTGAATTGTGCAGCTCTGCCATTCAAATATCATCAGGCAGCAGCGAACACATCACTTGAAGCACCTAAAATTCTACTTTTAAAATCAAAGTATGAGGCAATAAGAAATCCTATAAATCATTAAATGGAGAACAATGTTTAATAGTTAAACAAGTGAGTGATTTCATAAAAGGTGGATTTCCATGGATTTCCTTTTCAGCAATCAGCAGGGACCTTTACAGCTTTTATAAGCAGAATGTAGAGTTTGAGATGAAAAGCAAGACCCTGAAGATGATGCACAGAGATATATTTATTTTATATAACAGAAAATAGATACACGTTGCATTAACTTCTCGTTCCATGACTTTCAATCATGTGCTAGATTTGGCTGTGTAACCTTAAAAAGTTCAGAAGCAGTGAAGATTCCTGGTAGGAAAAAAGTCCCCAAATTTAGTAATTCATCTCAGCAGGTAGCCTTTGTTTGGGTGGAAGCAGCTGCAGGAAGTGTTATGGCTCTTATACACTTTGTGTGTGTGATTCATGATGTCTGGTATTCTGGCCATAAAAGTACAGGTTCTTTCCGGTGGAGCTATCAGTAAAGAAACACGCATGCATCTTCTACAGTAACATCCATTCAACCTGTGTCTCCACATTTTCTTCTTGAATCATTTGCAATAAGGAGGAGAAATAGCATTAAAATGTGGAGAGAAGTGAAGCAGTCATGGTAATAATGGAGAACTTCCAACCTGGCAAGTCTCTCTCCCCACCCCTGGCCACGTCTCTTGCTCTTATGAACTTTGTGTACATGAATATTTTACCTTGCTTTGGATAGCTGTTAAAGGCTTTATGGCATTACCAGTCACTACATCATTACACCCTCATGTAAAGCTAGCTGCATGTCTAGTAACTTTCAGTGCTGGAAGCAGAGCATCAAGAACTAGAGTGAACATATAGAGGTGAAGAATATTCATTAGAATGCCTGTGGTTCATACATCATGGCTTATGACAAGAGTGTGGAAATATTCCTTTTCTTCTTCTTTGACTAGTTGTTGAAGGATTTGTTTGCTTTAAATGTATGCATACAATTGACAAGAAGGCTATAGAAACTGTAATACTGGGCAGGAAAATATGTAAGTTAAGTAGCGTGTCTATTAATTAAAAGCAACAGCATACAGTATTGGGTTGTGCCAGTAATGCTCCCTGGTTTTACAGAAAAATCTTTGATCTAGCCGGGACTCACACAGGTAGAAGTAATTTCTCCCCTGCTGATTGCCTTGTCTGCTATGCAACCCCACCCCCTGCACTTTTGACACTGTTTTTGAGCCCTTCCATATTTGAGAGCAGAATTCTGGAGAGAGGGTAGAAAAGCAGGGGAAAGGGAGTACTGGTGTACTCCCCCTCCTGCTTGATCAGAACACCTTCTATGAATGGAAGGAATCCTTTGGGTAGAGCCTATTAATTTTTAGCAGAGATTATGCCATCAATGGCTTTCCATATTTACAAAATTGTAAAAAGAGCCACACTGATGTCCGAGGATAATAAAAGCTTGCCATTGGTTTATAAATATGTCTGTTTACTAATAAGGGCATTATTACTAATTAAATAAGTAAATAAGTTATTTATTTTCACTGATTCTAACATGTTTCCCAAAATTACCTAATAATACAAAAATCTTAGAACTTCAGAACTGGAATGGATCCTATGGATCATCAAGTCCAGCCCCTATCAAGGAGGCACAGTGGGGATTTGAACCATCTGTAGAATCGTTATATGCTTAATGCAACAAATCATTACATTGAAAATGTTTTTTGGGGGGCATTTTGAGCCATTCTTCTATTTTTCAAGTATATTTTTGTAAAATAATGACAACCAGCTGAGGGTTCATAAGATTTAATGGAAGCCTCCCTTCTTTGGCAGAACTCAAAGTGTGCTAGCAAAACATTCTAGTTGCACTACTAGGAGAATATTCTGCTTTCTTAGCTTCCCAGCTTTCCCACTGGGAAGAAACACAGATTGAACAGCTAAACTGGGATGGATCCATTGATGGGATAAGGTAATAGAGTGGAAAAGCACAGTATGCATAGCCTACATTCTATACTCCTCCATGGAAGGGGAACCATGGCAACTTTAGATGACCTGGTGTATTTCCCTGATATTAAATTCAGTGGAAGGGGGATCATTATTTTTAGCAGCAACCACACCTTGAGCACACAGCAGTATTGGTCACTGGCGGTTTTCCATCCATTTAAGATATAATGACACTGTTGTAGTCTCTATGTTCTGTGTATGCCACAATAAATTTATCAACCTTGAAGGTGCCACAAGTCTTTCTTATTAATGTATGAGATTAAAGATGATAAGGATGGGGAGTGGGGGAGATACTGTCTGTTCATATCTCTTTTCTCCTGGTTAACTACTTCCTGATGTACTGACAAAACATGAATAGAAACAGTCACATTACACTCATAGCACATTGTCAAGTTGACCCTGTTGGGGTTAGAACACTGATGACAGATCAGCATCTCAAACATGCACACATGAAATCTGGCCAAGGATATTATCTGGAGAAAACAGCTTCACTGCACACCATTACTTCAGAAATGCGCTCGATTCATCTCCCTGCACAACAGCCCACATTCAGCCAGAAGACTGTTCTGTAGACTGTTGACATTTACTTGCTAAACTGATGCCAGTGGGGGTCTTACAAGACTGAGGTCAGCAAGAGTAGGTCACCATATGGCAGACCCAGCATTTCATTAGAGATTCTGGAGGCTTTTGATTTAAAAGCAATAAGAATGTTTGGCTGTTGTTCTTTCTGTTGCAGGAATTTTAGGGAGTCTTTACATTTTGATATCAACAACTGAGTAGAGAGGTCAGCTCTACAAACTGAAGTCGATGAGCATTTGCTCGAACTATATCAGGCTGATTTAGGATATATTTGTAGACATTAAGGTTGCTGCCATAGTCTAATTTTGCTGAGATTTCCTCCTTTAATTGAGGCTAATTTATGTTTCAAAGGTTGCCTTGTCAGTTTCTGTAATATAATGGAATTAAATTATTCTTAGAAAAAATGTATCTCGGTCAAGAGCCTAAGGGTCAAACTAGTCATTAGATGCAAGAATTCTTTAACTGATGATGGATGTCTGATTGTCATAGCACAAGATTTCTCACCTCCTCATCTTGCAAAGTGACTTGGTTTGTTTTTTGATTGGTCATCTCGAGATAAACATAGGCTTCATTTTCATATCTCTACTCAGACATAAAGCTCTCTTCTTGTCTAATGATGTGCTGTTTGTATGGTCTGACTTGACCCTCAGGGCCACCATAGTCAACAATAAGAATAAATTCAGGAAGTCTTCCAAATGGACACCAACTAGCATCAATACTAGTGTTTTAGATCAACTGGATCGGCAATTAATTTGCCTGCTATGTATTTTCTTAATGGAGTCAAGTTGTTCACTGTCTCTGTTCTTAGTAGCATAACTCAGACTTCAGGTTGCAGCAAATGTGGCCAACTCTGTTATTAACCACAATGGCAAATAATTCATCTGATATTCTTATTTCCCCCCCAAAAGCAGTGAAGTGTTTAGAGAAAGAATGTTTGAAGCATTTAGGCCTCGGGTTGTTTTTGTAATGTCAGTAAACCAAGATTGTGTTTTTTTCTGAAAGATAATTTAGGGAGTCAACCTAAGAGATGAGTTATTTTATCCCCCATCCCCCAAGATACAGTAATTACTTTTGCTATATTTGCCCTGGTTGTATCTTGTACTTGTTCTGTACAAAGCTTAATCTAAAGCAGAGACAAACATCCTTCAGATTAGAGTTGTGCAGATTTATGTTTTTGGATACTGGCCATGTGTCTGGGGAATTCTGGGAGTTGTAGTCCAAAACTACAAATCTGTACAGCTCTGTTCTGGTTGTCTTTGATTATTTTTTCCATTAGCTCTGGGCAGCAAACTCTCGTAATGATCAAGGATTAGGAAAGTTGCAGTCTAGAACATCTGGAAGGTACCATGTTGCCTACTGCTAGTCTAAACCAATACATGCTGTGATTATTTTTTCCTTCCAGAAGAAATTGTTGGCTATTATGAAACTTGATTACATACTACAGTACAGAGGGAGCCCTGCTAGGCCTTGAAGAATGCAAGTTATTTGAAACCTGTGCTTGTTCCTTCAGGGAAAGAAGCATGAGGCTTTCAGAACACCTACAACCACAGCTTTTGAGCACACATCTTAACTATACTGTTCCTGTTTTGTTTTTAACTATTTGCTATATTTCCTAGTGCCATGAGTACTGCTATGTATATTTTGTAGTATGGAAGGGTCACTTTAAGGGCGAATGTTCCCTGCAAAGTGACCTTTCCAGGCGCAAACAGATGCAATCCTTTAGTTTTCTTTTCATTGAATTCTCAGAATCCCATCAGCAGCATTCTTGCTCCATCTCATTTCTGTAACAATATAGAAAACAGCAACATATTTTTAAGAAGTGTATAGGTTTTTGTCCTCATTTTGTCATTGACTACAGCATGTTTATGCAGGTTCTTCAAAGGCACACATTTTTAGTTGTGTATGTTGTTTAAAAATGCCTAAGATATGCAAGCCTAAGATATGTATGGATGTCTGTCTAAAATGCACTCTATTCTGCTGCCAATTTCAGGAGATACATAAGGTATATTTCTGCCTTTCAGCTGTGTCATATGACAAACTTCTTAAGTGGAACTTTGGTATGTTTTATCATATGTTGTTCATAATTTGATATTGTATGTTGCTATTATACAATAATGTTGTCTGCAACCTAACTTAAATCTTTTTGTGTGTGAAAAAGGAGTCTTAAACTCCCAGGTTGTGGGAGGAAACTGAATGGGCTACAGTTGAATAGGGGGAAGAAAATTATATATAATAGGAAAGTATAATGAGAAGGACTTTTGTCCCGGTACGTCATGATTACTTGTAGGGGAATTGTATTTTTATGGCATGGTTGGAGGAACATTCAAAACTGGTGCCTCTACCTGCAGTCTGAAATGGTATACTACTGCCTCAGTGTTGCTGCAGGTATAGCTCAAGACTCAAGTCTCTTAAATGCATAAATGAACAAACTTGACAGGACTGGTGGATTTGCAAGTCAGAAGAATCTCATGTTATCTCTAACCATGTCAATGCTCTAAGCCAACAGTGGGTAAAATGCAGCCTGTGGGCCAGATACAACCTGCAAGATTTCAAATGTGCCCCCCCCCCCCCAGCAGTCCTTCCCTCTTGTGGCCCATTAAATGTAATTTTCTCGGAAAATTTCCTTGTGACCTCTGGTGGGTGTAAGAGGCAATTTGTCATGTTCTGCCAGCACGTCCACATGCATCTATTTTTTCCAAATTATTTCTGTAACAAAAATGTGGCCAGTAGAAAGCATGAGGGGGCATATTTCAGGGTTGTTGTTTTTTTAGTCTTTAAATTTATTTTTGAGATGATTGGGGCACAGGAGTTTGTGTGACTATGAATCCCACTGCCCTCCTCCCACCGGCTCAGTGGCTGAGATTTGGTCTCTCATGGCAGCTTTTATTAAAGGCACAGAGTTAGTCCCAATTGCTTCTTCCCCTGCATTTGCAAGGGGTTGAGTTTCTGGCACTAACCCCCATGGGCACCAATGGGGTCTCCAGTTGATTTCACTAGGGTCCCTGAAAGTCCAGGTCTGGAGAAGCAGGTAAGAAGTATGAGTCCTGATCTGGGATGCAGTCCTTTAAGGGAAAGCAGGTTAAGGCAGCTGATGAGGACTGAGTTCTGTGGTGCTGGTCCTCCCAGAGCCCACTTTGGCATCTCCAGTGCCAAAGCTGGGTTGGGGTAGGTGCCATGGCTCCTGTCAGGCAGCGAGGACATCAAAGCTGGGGTGGGGCTGGATCAGCTGGAGGCTGTGTTGCCAGAACCTCAGGTCCCCCAAACAGGGTGAGTGGGAGAAGGTGGCTCCACTTGTTCTCTGTCCTCATTTGTACCTCCACAGAGGCACAGAAGATTGGGTTGCAGTGCTCAATTGCTTCTCCCCACGATTCCCCTTTCTAATGCAGTTGACACCAACTCTAAGCCCTGGGAACTCCATACCTCTTGTTCCTGCCATCATGCCCTCCTCCAGCTGTTCTGCATCAGGCAATGGCCCTTCTTCCATCTGCAGTGGTGCATCCCCATTGGCTAGGGGTATGGGAGACTTGCTCTCTCCTGGATTCCACTGGGCTCGTGGGGTGGGGCCAGATGGCCTACTGGGTGCACTTGAGATAACTCCCGCACAGTGGCCGTCTAGGGTCTAGGGGAGGGCATGATTGGTCCTTTGAGCTCTGGACGTTGCCCACTCTCGTTCTAGGTTTTTCAAGAAGGTAGATAATAGAGAAGGGGCTGTTCCATGCCCAGAAGCAACTAGAACGTTCTGTTGTCTTACCTGAGGGTATTATCTCCAGAATAGCTTATCCCAGTCTTCACCCAAAAATCATTTCCAGGGATGGGAAAGAGTTACTTTTTCTTTTTACTGTAACTTCCAAAATACCCCAGGTGGCATTGCACTGCACACTGTACTGCAAAAAAGTAACCTTTACCATTCCTGGAGCTTTTATCTTGAAGAGAAAAGAGCCTATAGTTGGTGACACTGTTAATAATGTTTTATGGGAGAAAGTGTGAGCACCTGTTCTCCACAGTTCACAGTTCAGCCAAGAATGCTGAAACATATAAGCAGTGGCAGAAACAGTGATTATAGGAATGTTTGCAGATCCTCCACCCCTTTTTTTTTTTTGCACAAATGAATGTGGTTCACATATTACAGTGAGAATGCCATTCTTTTCAAAAAAATGACCTTTTTCTACCTCTTCAACTTTTGAACTGTCTGATAGAGAGAGAAAAAGAGGAGCTGTGTCTACAGCGTTCATGTTCCATTTCATCTCTCGATCTGGCATGTCTGTATAAAAAGCAAAAAGAAAATGCTATTTCTGACTCCAGGAATAATTCCTTCATCTGAAGTGAGGGTCAGTCACTGAAGACCCAACACAGAGTTCATTTTCTAGAAACTTCAAACAGATGGAAACAAAATCTGATTGTATAACATGTCTATTGTATTCTAAAGCTGCCTTGGGATGTTGCTGTGCCCTCTGCCTTTATTTCTGTCTGCCATCACCACTCTAGGCTTTCCTTTTAAACAGGGCTGGGAGAGAAAACATTAGGGAGTAACAGAGGTCTCAGGAAAGTGACCTTTAGCAGCTGCTTGTGGCAGTGCTGGAGTTTTCCCCAAGCCAGCTAGCTGCTAAAGGGAACTTTCCTGGGGGGACCCACATTGTGGGTGCATAACTTGGATGTCCAAAACCCAATCTTTGCTGGAGGGATTGTAGAGGAGAGTCTGGAGAAGCTTCTCTGTGATTTTGGTGTCTCTAGGTGCCTGGGGGAAACTTACCTGGTGGGGGGGGGGTTCTCTTTGGGGGTGTATAACTCGGATGTCCAAAAACCAAACTTCACCAAACTTCCAGGGGTTGTAGAAGAGAGTCAGGGGGAGGTTTATCTGCACATTTGGTGTCTCTAGGTGCCTGGGTGTGTGTGTGTTCTATAGCCCAATGAATCAATGAATAAAAAATTGCTAAAAATTCACTAATTCCTATTCATCAGGGGGCATTGCTTCTGATGAGAACGAATCAATGGATTAGTGATTTTTGATGAATTCTGTAATTCGTTTTTTAATTCTTGCCTCTCTCTAGTCCAGATCCCATTTTTATTTGTTTACTTACTTTCCTATTTTTTTACTGCCCATCCAGTGAAAGGCCACTGTCCTTTGTGCAGATGCCTCATCAGTAGCTGCCAAATTGCCTGTCTACCAACTTCCTACAGATTTTGTACACCTAGCCGTGAGAAGAAAGCAACCAATCATGCCTCCCCTAGAGGGCTCATCCTTGTATTCTTTCTGCACAGGGGAAAGAAAGAGAAAGAATGAGAAAGAATGAACTTTTTCCCCTTCCTAGCTAGGAAAGATGTCACTTCAGTGTGCACATGTGTATGCATGCCCATGCCTGGCCTCTGGTCTCCAAGGCAGAATCATATGTACCTCTTAGGGCTGAAATGGTTCTGCATCCTGGATTAAAACAGATCTTTTTCAGGCTCTTTTTGTTTGGAGACAATATCCCATTGGTTTGTGAAATGGACCACTTTTAGTCGAGCCAGTGTGATGCAGTAAATAAAGTATTGCATTAAGTCTCAGGAATCTTGGGTTCAAATCTCTGGTTGCCCATGGAAACTCACAGGGGGTGGCAATGGCATGCTATTCCTTGAGCATTGCACATACATCAACAACCATATAGGGGCGCCATAAATCAGATGTGGCTTGACAGCACATAGGATTAATGACAAAGACAATATTGTTCACAGTCATAAGTAATGACTATTCCTGATTGTCTAAATGAGATATTGCCTTAGAATCAACAGCTGAATGGACAGTAATTCTGTTTTTAAATAGGAGCATCTGCATTTATGGAACTAGACCTCCCCCCCCCATCCAAAAGGCCCCTTGTCAAGAATTTATCAACACAATAACGCTATGAATAGAGTGCCATTCTGTCTGCCTGTGCCTGGCAGTATTGATCTCACTTAGGGCTCATCCAGACTGGGCTTCTGTCTCTCTGTATGTTCCCAATTGTGCATGGGTGGTATTGGTATTTTCCCTGCCATCAAGATGACGGAAGGTGTATTTGGTACCAAACAGATCAAACAGTGACAAAACCTCTGACTGTTTTTTTTCAGAACCATCTCACGTAAATAGTTTTTGTTGGTTTGTTTTAGTTTTAGGTGGCAAAAACTTCTTGGGTTAGACGTTTTCTATGTTAGTGCTAATCTACAGACAGACAGACAGACATATCCAACACAGAAGATGATTTTTTACAGTATTTAAAAGGTTTCATTAACATTGGAATGAAACAGCTGGTTTTCAGAGTAGATTAGCAATGAGGTGAGCCTATGCTAAAAAGTACTCCAATCTGATATATTTAATAGTAGTGATAACCCACTTTAAAAATATCCAGCACAGAAGACTATTTTTAAAGTTTCTCTCCAAGCTTTTGAAATATTTTTGAGCCATTCCTTTAAAATATGTGGATTTCTTTTTCTTTTTTTAAATTTCTTTTTTATTTTTAAAAACTAGGGATAAGGTAAGGAATACAAAAGGTAGAGGGGGATGTAGGGGGGGAAAAGAGAGGAGGAAGGAGAACATAAAATGTACTGTCATCCAATCTGTTTGTTCACGTTGCGATATCAAGTCCACTTTTCGCCTTTCTACAATTTGATTGCCCTCCAGGTTTCAACTTACAGTTACAAAAGATGTGGATTTCTTAAAGGGAAAAGAAATGGGGTTTTAGGAATAAGTGTGGACAGAAACCCTGGTAAGATCTGCATTCATTTGGCACTGGGTAGCATCAACTGGAACACCCTGAATAAATCCTCTGTCTGGATGAGCCCTTAGATTTCCTTCTAAGCAGACCCACAGAGGTTAATCTTCTTTTTGCGTAGTACCAGTTCTTTTACCCTGCCTGCATACACCCTCAGAACGTGGTCACTGCAAGAAATGGTCATAGTTAATCAAAGTTGCATAAAGGAAAAGGTAACCTAAAATGATGGGATGAGTGGGACTTGTATGCTTGGGTGGTTTGATATCTTCTTAGCTTTTTTCATTTAGCTGAAGCAAATAACTTTAAACTCCAAAAGTAATTCTGGGTCGCACTATTTGCAATGAGAAAAAGAATATCTTTCCACCGAGAAATCTCCCCACCCTGCCTAGCAAGCGAAGTAAAATCTAGGCAATATTTATCTTTTAAGATAACTCGTTCATTCCTCCTTGTTAGCTACAAACAGTGCTGACTAAAACTGAAGGAAGGTACAGGCAGAGACTAGATTCCATACTGACAGGCTGAGTGCTGTCCTTGATAAGCTATTTAAACTACAAGCATTCCATTGCTAGCCCTGCAGAGTTCATTGAAACAACCTACCAAGCTGACTTTCTGTACACATCGCTAACACATCTCCAAAACTGGACTTTATTCCCTTCGTTTGCCTATGAGACCAGAGAATTAATACCATAGCCAAGCTCCTAGTTTCTTGGAAAAAGTGGATGGTGTGCCAATGTGGAACATAAATAAACAGGAAAGAACTTGAAACGGGCAAGCTTCCAGAGCTGGGAAAACCTATGTTTTTGGACTACCCCTTGGAGTTGGGGCCAAAGAAAAGTAACTTTTCCCATCTCTGCAATCTTCTCTCAAGATGTCCACAGCTCCCCTCCCTGATGCAGATCAAGATTACCTGACCTTTTATCCACTACGGAGAGAAGGAATATACTGCTACTGTTGACAGATTGGGACAAGTAGGAGGTACTAAATGAAGAACCAGAATTAATTTTTGAATTTCTAACCATGGCCTTATTTGCACATTTGAGCATATCCAGAACAGTTTGTTAGTCAATGAAACACTGAATTCCCATTCTAATTGTAGGTTCTGTATAGCAGTAGTCACTCCCACCACTGCTGAAATTTTCTCCAGGCAATAATTTATATAGCTCTTGTACATCATGATTCTGTGCATGTTTGTTTGGAAGTGAGTTGCTTCCACCTAGAAGGCTCCATGCAGCAGCTTACCATAGAACACATTAATATACTGTGTTTTTTACATGAAATTGTTGGCTTGAGTCCATTTTCATTCTGTAGGTACATTGCTAAGCTCTTTCTCTTTTCCAGACATGGAAAAAGCTACCTTCTAAGACTTCAAACTCCCAGAATCCCACAACTAGCATGGCTCCTTGAGTAACTTTTTGTCTCTTGTTGCATTGCATGCTATGGAAAATTTGTGATAATCAGTGTGGAGGAGCCTTGCTTAAACTGGGAGACTTTACACATTTTTGTCCTTTCAGACTTAGGAATGTAAATAGTGATTTCTGTGAAGAGCCAGTTCCATTATGACAGTCATCACCAAGTAAAACAGACAACAAACAAATAAATAAACAAACAACTCTAGCATAAATATGAGTGTTGTGTAACATTTTAATTTATTTTCATTGTGATGTGGAAAAAATCTTCACAGTTCTTTTTATTTAACTATTCCAGGCACAGTAACCAAGTGAAAAGGGAGAAAGGTTTTCTGTGTCCCTTAAATAGTTGTATGGAGGAGGAAATTTCAGCAGGCATGGCTAGCACTAAAACTCTTCCAAGCAAATATTTAAAAACATAGAAACCCTGACCCCTTTTGCGTCTTGTCACCCTAAGAGTAGAGGCCAAGTTAAGATGGATGCCTAACATGACAACTTAATTATATAAAACAGCCTAGAACAGGGCATAATTGACTGCTTCATTTTGGACATATTACCACCTATAGTTGAAACAGCGATGTAGCAGTAGAGTTCACCACCACACTGTTCAAAGTAGATTATTGTTGACAGAAACATTGTATTTAAAATGCTTTGGAATTTGACAGTGAACTTTTGAACATTTCAGCAGATGTGGCTGAGCTTGTACTGCATTCTGTACCTTGTATTAAAATTACTTTCTTGTACCTAGTATGAACTACTGACAAGGTAAATGTATTAGTTGGTTTGCAACAGGGTGGATTTGATTTAAATTAAAAAAATCTGATTTTTTGACCATTTAAATTAAAAATGATTTTTAAAAAAAATTTAAAGTGTGGTTTAAATCAATTTGATTTTAAAATCATTTATTTTTGTCTACCCTGGTTTGTAATGTCCAAGTGATAATGCTCTGAAGCAGATTTCCCTGCAAATTGCATTCAACATACAGAAAAGGGGAAATCCTTGTTTGAATATTTTTTTCTTGGTAGGCAGAATATGTGATGACTGACAGGATTAGCCTTGAATGACGGTCACTGTCATAGTCAAAGAGTGACACCCTAACAGCTGGAAGAACCTCTAGTGGGGAACGCCGACATTTAGGGCGTTCCTCTTCCGAGAATGTCACAAATTAAGATTGACTAGTATTGTTTTCTTTTTATTGAACATGTTTGACTAGAAGACAAGACAGTTGTCATACGAGATCTTCGGACTGTATTTCATGTCAAAATTTCACCAACATTCTCTTATGCACAAAATACATTTTTCCTTATGAAATCTATTTATTTATTTAACATATTTCTGTCCTGCCTTTCTCCTAAAAAGGACTCAAGTTGGCTTGCAGTATTAAAAAACAAACAGCATTAAAAAAATAAGAACAATACATTATTACAATATTAAAAAAGAATTAAACGAATATAAAATTAAAAAGTAGTAAATAAAAACAGTCCTGAAAACACATTAAAAACAGCAAATACAACAGACTTCCATAAATAACCTCTGCTAACTAAATAACACCTGTTATCTGAAATAATCATGCATGATATTTTAACAAAAAGAACTCACCTGTGCTGGATTTATTGGATCCCAGAAACACCAATGTGAAAATCACAACAATAGCTGTGACAGGTGAAATTGCTAGGTCCCACTCTGTTATAGAGTTAGCTGGTTGTACAAATATAGCCTATAGAACCAGTTGGCCATGAGCAGTCTTGGGTTTTGCACATATTGCATTACAGCACGACCCCTGCATCTGCGGGGGATTGGTTCCAAGTCCTCTACAGATGCTGAAAACTGTATATAATAGCAAATGATATATGTAGCATGGGGTGTGTGTGTGGGAAACTCCAGAAAAAAATATTTTAACCATGTATTACCAGAACTGGCCACTAGATGGAGCCAGAACCTATGCTATGTACGTCAACAATGAGAATACATAGCATGGTCTCTGGCTTCCTCCAGTGGCCAGTTCTGGTAAATACATCATGAAAATATGTATTTCTGGTTATTTTCTTTTAAAAAAATTAATATTTTCAAGTGAAACCATAGATACTGATCCTGTAGATACAGGCATCCTATGTACTATTTTTACTAATAATATTGCCTATTCTTTTCATGCGTTCCATTGACTAGGTCTCTATTTTCTTCCCCACATTAAGAAGGACTTAATCTGCTGCATTTGTGCACATTGCTAGTCTACATGTTACTCAGAGTTTTATGATATCTGTTTAATGATATCTTTAGGGCATACTAAAACTCTTCATGAGAAGAGAAGACTCCCTGGAAAAGACCCTGATGTTGGGAAAGTGTGAAGGCAAGAGGAGAAGGGGACGTCAGAGGACGAGATGGTTGGACAGTGTCATCAAAGCTACCAACATGAATTTGACCCAACTCCGGGAGGCAGTGGAAGACAGGAGGGCCTGGCGTGCTCTGGTCCATGGGGTCACGAAGAGTCGGACACGACTTAACGAATAAACAACAACACCAACAAAAACTCTGATAGTGTAAATAAAAGTTCATTGCACCCCCAAGTGAAAGTGGAGAGCAGGAAGAGGAGTGAGAGTCTATTTCCTTGCATTTATGTGTGGGTAAAGCATATCACCTCATTATATGAGTTTATGAGTCCTTTGGGATTCTCACTGTATTATCTGTACAATCAGTAGAATCAGATATCCCATTTCGTCTGCACCTGAAATGTAATGAAACATTACAATGAAATGGTGTAGTGACTCTAACCACCTTTCAGAACTACTTGATGTTTGGCTCCGTGCAAGTCCATTGGTTACATTTTTATTTACTGCTTTTTTGTAGAAAGAAATCTATAATATTAATCAAACAATATTTGGCAGCAGCTTCATTTAGGAAGTATATTAGTGTGCCTTTAAATTACTCTCTCTTTTTGTGCTTGTACAGCATGATCTCCCCAATAAGTACTACTCTGGCATGAATAATTTCTCAATGTCTGTATTGATTGAAGTTTGGTCATTCGGCATTTCAAAACTGAAATCAGAGAATTCAGTTGTTTTTCTTTAATATTAAAATATGAAGTGCATACCCCTTAAGTGAGTCAGTCTTTCTGAGTTCTCAACATCATGTATCATAGATGGAGCTCATTCATGCCCTTCCTGTACTTTAATCAACTAGAACATGTTTGTGTGAGCTTCCTTCACTCCAGTGCAGTAGGCTTTGGATATGGACTACAGCTGCTACAGGAAAAAAAACCCAGTTTTTCAGGAGTTGTCTTTTTTCTAAGCTTGATTACAGAAATACTGAAATCATTATAAGAAAAACCAGTTTTTCTATAATTACAATTCCATTCTAGTGTACATATGTATGTTTGAGGTCTCTGTGTTTAATTGTGTCCACCTTCCTCATTTTTATTAAGTCCACCATGCATCTATCTACTTAGGATCTTCCTATAATCCTCATGTTGGAGAATCCTTCATTATTTCTACAGATGAACATAGAGATCATCAACTGAACACAATTCCTTCTCCCACAGATTGATCCATTAATGTTGGTAGTAAACTATCCATAAAAACTTCTTTTTAGTTTATTTAATTGCTGAAATCCTGTTGTGCAGTTATGCACATGGAGTTACTTTTGAAAGCGAATTGTTAAGAAATCTCTAAAGACATTATCAGTTGTATGTTGAGTTGTGTGACTGCATGCAACAGATAAGTTCTAGGGAGGTTTTTTTAATTTGCAGTGGTTCTAAAAGTCATGCCGTTCCTATAACTGTATGACAGGATTTCAGTCAATATGTTTGATCATTCTTATTGCATAACAAAAACATATTCAGCAACAGTTTGTCTCTGGAATTCCTATATGTGTATATGCATTTCAGTTCTGTGTAGCTCAGTTTCTTGATCAGAACTAAAGCCATTGAGGTCACTAGGGCTTCCTGACCAACAAATGTATTAGGACTAGAGGCACGAAGCCCAAAACAAACCAGGAAATTCGTGGAAAAGTGCCCATTTATTGCTTTGGATTAGTTCTGGTTCATCCAAACAGGAGAACTTGAACTTTTCCAAAGCAACGAATCGTGGGGTGATTTATGAACCTCCCGTTTCATTGCCCCCTCACAATTTCTCCCTGCCCCTTCCCCTTCCCACTCCCCCTGTTCCCCTCCCACTGCCCCTGTCTGCTCCCTATCTTGTCCTTGTGAGCCACTGCCTGTGCTACCACCACTGCCTGAACTATCACTACCTCCATCTTTGCAAACAGCGGCCGGCTTCTCTTCCGACAGCCTAGCCTGCCCTGTCTGGCTATGGCCCGCCAATCAGCTCAATGCAAAGATGGAGGCGGCGACAGATGAGGACAAGGTAGGGAGGTGAAGGGGGTGGGGGAGTGCTAAGCCTTTTTTTTTTTTTAAGGAACAGATAATCTTGGTATAGAGCTGCAGCTGTCCTTTTTAATATTTTCACTTGATATCGCTGATTGGATATTGATTGTGGATTTTTGCTGTTTTATGACGTATTGTTGATATGTTTTTATTGTTGCTGTTTGATGTTTATTGTTTTTAGTGATTTTGTCCTACCTCATGTCTGTTTATTTAGGATGGACGATAAATAAATAAATAAATAAATAGGGACAACTGGAGCATATGAATTGTTCATCTCAGACTAAAGAATCATGTCTGTTCTAAAGACTACAGTAAAAGAAACATAAAACAGCAGCGTTTGGTCACGGAGGACTGACAGATCTGTTTGGAGAAATAAACATGTTTTCTTTAGGAACTGCCAATCTTCTATATACATGGCTGATTTTTGTACAAAAATGCCCAGGGAGCTTCTTCGGAATAAATCATCAGTGGCTTAAAAGCACATCATGCATAAATGGGAATGCTTACAACTGCAGTCATGTCAGAAGGACACTGCTTTTAAGACAAAACGGAAAGGAGAACTAGATATTCGGCTGGGGAGAAGGCAATTAACTTGTTGAGCTGGTGATCTAGGTGATCACCATTAAAGATATTTCTTTGGTATAGAAATCTTGCCATTACATTTGTATCCAAGTGTTATGACACTAGTGGGGTTATACTACATATACTACAGTAGTACCTCGGTTTACGAAATTAATGCGTTCTACGGGACATTATGTAAAGAGAAAAATTGGTAAACTGGAACGCTGATTGCCATAGGAATGGGGGTGGTGCTATAAACCTCCAGGCACAATGCATCCTGGGGAAATTTTCTTTGTAAACCAAAACAAACAAACAAACAAAATGTAAACCGGGGCATTATTTTCAATGGATTTCCGTTTGTAAACCGAAAATTATGTTGACTGAGGCGTTTGTAAACCGAGGTACTAATGTACATATAGTAGTATGTTATGACACTAGTAGGGTTAAACAAAATATTCATATTGCAGCATCTGGCAATCTTTTCTCAATACTGATCTCAAAATCGGGACCAAATGGCTCATTTTGCTCCTTACAGGCCTTGGTGAGAGATCCTTGTGTGAAGATTGCAAAGATTTTTAATGTGAGGGAGACTACTATATATGTCTCATCTGTAAAGCAGGATTCTTCTGTGAGGTTTTCCCTTGCCCAAAGTTTACTCATCAGTGCCATGTACCGATTCTGGAGGAGAAGGATACACTATTGACCCAGGAAGACATTTCAAAACTTGTTATTCACACACAGTGCAGAATCAAAGTCAGCTTGCCTGAAGGATCTTGTACATCATGATTCTGTGCATGTTTGTTTGGAAGTGAGTTGTATTCTTGAAGGTTTTCACGGCCGGGATCCAATGGTTGTTTTAGGTTTTTTTGGGCTGTTTGGCCTTGTTCTGAAGGCTTGTCTTCCTAACGTTTGCCAGTCTCTGTGGCCGGCATCTTCAGAGGACAGGAGTCAGAATTCTGTCTGTGCTCTGGTGCAGTTTGTGGGATAGTTGAGTATTTATAGCTGTGGGATCAGCCTTTTGTCCTTTTTAGGAGATTGGGTGATTATGGTGATCAGCGTGCTTTTTGTTGTGGGTGTATTGTTGTGATAAGGAGGAGAGATGATCTGTCACTGTGATTGATGGGTGTCGTTAGCTGGTCTTTTGTGTGCAGTGATCACCGGTCTTTGTGGCTGGGTAGAGTTCGTTGACCTTTTGCAGGCTGTATTTTTCAGTGCTGGGAGCCAGGCTTTGTTGAGTTTTAGACTTTCTTCTTTTTTGTTGAAGCTCTGCTGGTGTTTGTGGATTTCAATGGCTTCCCTGTGCAGTCTAACATAATGATTGCTGGTGTTGTCCAGTATTTCTGTGTTTTGAAATAGAATTTCATGTCCAGCTTGTTTCAGGGCATGTTCAGCAACTGACAATTTTTCCGGTTGTTTTAGTCTGCAGTGTCTCTCATGTTCTTTGATTCTGGTGTGGATGCTGCGTTTTGTGGTTCCAATATATACCTGGCCACAACTGCAAAGTATCCGGTATACTCCTGCATTTCGTTCTTTCAATCACAAGAGCCATCAAACCAAGAAAACAACACCAAACTGAAGAGGAAAAACAGCCACCCACAAATAAAGTATTTCTGCCATACATCAAAGGGGTCACGGACCGCATGGGGAAACTTTTGAAAAAACACAACCTACAAACAGTATTCAGGCCCACCACAAAAATACAACAAATGTTACGGTCAGCAAAGGACAAAAGGGACTCCCTCACCACTGCAGGAGTATACCGGATATAGCTGATCACACAGCTATAAATACTCAACTATCCCACAAACTGCACCAGAGCACAGACTCCTGTCCTCTAAAGATGCCGGCCACAGAGACTGGTGAAACGTTAGGAAGAAAAACCTTCAGAACATGGCCAAACAGCCCGAAAAACCTACAACAACCATCAATCTTGCAGATCTTCTCTTGCCAGAGAAGAGGGCGTCAAAGGCTATGTTTGAGCTTTGTCTGCATTTTGGTCCACAGAAAGAGATAGAAATCACAAATTAAACCAAATGTCTGCAAGTCCCTTCTGCACACATTTGAAACTTGTGGCTTCCTTGCCATGATGTATGTTGTAACCAGGCAAAAGCATTTCCTGGCTTTGCCAGTGTTTTCCACCCATCCCCCTGCTAGGCTCATTACCTTCACTTCTGCAAGGTGTTTTTCATACTTATCTTCACAGTTTGGTTCCAAGACACATTTGGCAATAATGCAGTATGCATTTCACTGCCCCTTGCTCTCTGGAATATAGATGAAACAATATCTGCCACTGTCAGCAACATCTCAGTGTTATTGTTAGCAGACTGGGCTAACATACTGCATGCTGTTGTTTTGGTTCAGTGGCTAGGACACTGCACCATTTAACAACACCATTTAATCTTTCTATAACGTTTAGATGCAATGTGATTTCAAAAAAGATCCTTGGCTTGCAGTTTGATGTTCCATATTCGGGAGCCTAAGCTCTGCTGACAAATTGGCAGAGAGCCAAAGAAGGCCTTGAAGATAATTTTTTTAAAGAAAAACTTTCCACTAAGGTAGCAGTGCCAGGAACAGAAGAGCAAGCAAGCGAAGACCTGGGGGTGGTAGGGGAGAAACATAGGTGAAGGGATTTTGTCCCTGAGCCTCCACAGCCATGATTCTGTTCTTTCCCTTTTTTGGGGTATGGCTGCGACCCAGGGGTACAGCATTTTACACAGAGACCCTGTGGATCATTGAGTATACGGGACCCTATCCAACTACCTGTGTTGAAGTAAGATTTAACTGTCAGTCTATTTGGCTTCTGGACATGAAGTAGGAACTTGGCACCATCTTGTCTTTTGAATCAAGCAGCAAAATATCGTAGCCTTGGCTTAGAGAGCTGTTTTCCAATCAAGGTAGATAGGACTGAAGTACAGTAGTGGTCTCATCCAGTATAACACAGTTTTCTCTATTCACTCCCTTTTAAAGTTAAAGGTTTATATGTGGAAGTGAACACTGGCATGGAGAAAGTGCACTTCAGAGTGTGCTGTGTGCTCATTCCACCACTTCTGGAAAAGTTACTTTTTGGATTGCAGTGCCTGCCTAGTGGCCATGACGCCTGGAGATTCTGGGAGTTGTAATCTAAAAAAGTAATGTTTGCAAACCTGGACTCTTTTTAGTAAGGAGATTCTTTTTGTTACCTTATGAAAGAGCCTGCTCCTATGACCATTTTTGCAGGGCAGTCTTTTCTCTGTCTGCTGCAGTGATGGTACACTTTGGGCCAGGGAGCTCAGGTTAGACGGCACCTCAGCATGCAGACTGCCCAAGTGGCACAGCGAGGAAGACATTTGGCCCCAGTGGTCAGGAGCCAAAATATGGGTGTCCTAGTGCTCTAATGCTGTTCTAGGCAAAGCATGGAAGCGTTGCCTTCTTAGAAAAGGCCATATTGGCTAAGGGATTCTGAGATTTGCAGTCCAAAAGGAACCCCCCCCCCCCCCAAGCTCTGTTTCTAGAAAAGTCTTAGGTTTTGAAATTGCCTGGTAGTCCCCAAGCCATAGCTAGGTAAGGGATTTGATCGTGCTGATAGTGGTTGTGGGGGAAACAATCATTATTTGCATTTAGGGTGAGGAGCTTGAGGGTGTCAAGTTCTGTGCCCTCTGAAATTCCACAAGGTTATTTAAGAACAATAAATTGGCCAACAGCAAAGCATGTTTCCCCCTCTTTTGTTAAAAGGAAGATATGATTATGCCTTTCCCTCTTTTTAAGCATTTTAGACTGAAGGTCACCTTAATATGCTGTGGCATCAGCATGCCAGATGTTATTGTGCATAAAAATGAACATGCACAGGGACAATTTGATTTTTATCTTGTCCCCTAAGCAGCTTTGGGATTATATCACAGAAAGCTCAGCTGTCCCTGCATTTTATGTATTTGCATTAAAAAAGCAGGAGGAATTTCAGGAAGTTGCAATGTTCACCTAACTCAGAGAGATCATTCGCTGTGTTCATCCACAGCAAGGTATGCGGGAGAGAGCAAGCCTGCTTAGTTGTGGCCTAAATCATCCAAGCATGCTGAGAGCTGTCTTCTCCAATGAGTCTGTAGATCAGTCTGCAGACGGATCAGGCCTCTGAATTCCCAGACACTGTATGCCCCAATGTTCCCAAAATAGTGTAGGTGGTTTAAGCAGGTTTGAAGGAAGAATCCTGACCTCCTATACTCTCTCTCTGAGCGGGGATTCACTGCCTTTAAAGCCCAAAGTAAATAGTGCTGAGGGTTTTGAAGCTCTGCTTGGAATGTTTTGGTGCTAACAGTTCTGTTGCCCTGAGGATAAGATAAACAGCACAATCAGTCAGGTATAGGATTGCTGAGCACACAGCTCAAAAATTAAGAGATACGATCATGGCAGTCCTTTTTGTATAAGCAAGTTGTACATTCATCTGTTTTGTGCCACTTTAAACAGGACTAGCACTGAATTGGAACTGAACTGGGACACTGAAGCAACGTTTGGCATATTATTTTTATGCACTTGAGGTTTTTTGGCTTCCATGGCCTCAGAGGTGGTGCTAGGTTATTTCAGACATACTTATCTTTGACATTATGAGGCACTGGTACCTTGTCACCCATGTCAGCTTACTTCCTATGGCCTCAGAGGACAAGGAGAAAGAGTCGTTTGTAATTGGATCACAGTTCACTGCACAGTGTGTATTCAAATGCATACTTTTAATCAGTCATACACATGTAATTCAGATGAATCCTTCAAAAGCCTGCACTCAAGGAACTCAAAAGCATCACAAATGAGCATCATTTTGTCTGCAATGGGGTACCTAGCTATCTTGTTGCTTGCTGTTCGTCTTTCCCATTGTCAGAAAACATGCTTCTGGTATATTTTTTTGTGCACCGCATGCTTCACTGAGAGCTCATGACCTTTTCTTACCCATGGATCTGTGTTGCCTCTGATCATCCTTTTTCTCTGCTTCTCACATCGTCTTCCATTCCTAGGGTTTGCACTTGCCACTATCGATAGCAAACACTTGCATCTGATGTCAGTAGATCGAGGGCAGGGCAGGCCCAAAGCACTGTCATGTAATTGTCAATTACATAATTCCTTTAAAGTGTGGTGAGTTCCACTTTTGCAGGACTATGGATTCCTATCACTGATACATTTAATTTCAAATGTGAAGCTATCTTGTGTAATGGCATAGATTCCAGCAATGAGCTGTGTTTTTTGTTTTTCATATTAAGCTCTTTCTACCGGTAGTAGTTTGTCCATTAGGTCAAGTGGGGCACTGCCCCATCTCAGGCTATCCTCAGCTATTCCACTCCTGCCTTATCTCTTTACTAGAGGCACAATGCCTCTATATGTGTGTGTGAATGCTTGCTTGTCTGCCTGCCTGCCTGTGTGTGTGTGTTTATGTTATGGTACATGCCTAAGTGACAATAGCTCACTTTAGGAGCCACTCTGCTTTTATGACTATTTCAGTGTTATTGTCCCCCAAAGCCTCCAAAACCCAGAGACAGACTACATGGGCATTAAGCCTGTTGCTTGGTCTGCTGCAGAGACGTGCTAGTTTGCCCCTAAAGATGTTGATCAGATGACATCTTTACTGGAATGAACAAGCTTGCTCTCAGACCATTCTCACCTGCACCTTTCTATCAGGGCTCCTACGTTTTTGGTGCATGTAGGATTGCTCTCTTTTGGTCCATTCCCAGTGCATGTGATTACTGGGAACAAACCAAAAGTCTTCCTTTTTTCATTTGCCAGTATTGTTAAGTAGCCTCATAGAGCCACTTCAGGATATTGGCTAATTAAAATTTGTCAACGGAGGGGCAGAAGTGGTGAACATTAAAAAAAAACACACATTAGGGCAATGAAAAAATGCACTGCATTGCTTATACATTAAAAAAAATCTTTCCCATGTCTTAATGGGCCAGCTGAGAAACTGCTTGCAGCTGAAACTTGCACCTTTAAAACAAGGGAAAGAAGTGTATCAAGACAGTGGTTCTCAAACTGGGGTCCCCAGATGATCTTGGACTGCAGCTCCCAGAAATTCTAGCCAGCACAGTAAGTGGTGAAGATTTCTGGGAACTGCAATCTGAGAACATCTGGGGACCCCAGTTTGAAAACCACTGTATTAAGACATATATTAGGTACGTGTATTAGGCTGTGGGCAGGCTTTTGACTGGTCCTTTAAGAGCTGTGTATTAAGTATGTATTTTAGATATACACATACCTAATACACATGTCAAACTTGTAATACACAATGCACATACCTAATACATACTTCTAAAAAGCAGACCATTTGCTTGAGGTCTGTATGCCATTATAGGATTGCACTAAATGGAATACTGAGTCTCCTAGCAGCCCTATTTAGTCTGCTGTAGCCCAGCTGTGTAGACAAGCCATCAGTTTTATGACCTGTATGATCAGCACATAGATGTCAGAAGGTGCAACAGCAGAAGAAATAGAGATGTCCCTGTGAGTTTGTGTTATGAGTGATCAAGAGAGAGTAGGTGAAAATACCCAGTTGGTCCTGGCTCTGCCTGCCATTGGGCCTTCCACCCCACTAGCCACAACAGGCACCATTTATCATTGCTTTCCAAGGCTATACAAGAGCATACACATGGTATCTTTTGTGTGCAGTTTCTGAGGTCAGGGAGACTATTTATGAGGATTAAAATAAGTTCTGAATGAAACAGAAGCAAGTTTGTTGATATTTACATACTTACCTAAATGTAGTATATAATATGCAGTAAAAAAGTCACACTCAGGAACTTGAGAAGTTTGGTTGTTTCTGGTCATTTGTTCTCTCTGAATGTGGTGCCAACGCTGACATTGCTCGGATAGTAGCAAAACACAGGGCAGACTTAAATTTTGCATTTGAACAGTTATTTAATATAAATGTCATGATGATTCAGGCTCCCTGTATAAAGCCAGAAAACATGTGAAGTACAAGTATTTTAGAGTAGCACTTTAGTCACAATTGTTCTTGACTACTGTACCCACCTGGTGTTTTAAATTAGGCACAACTCTTGCTAAACTGCTTTTCCACGGAAGAGCTGTGTTTTAAGAAGCCACCTAGCACAGAAATCATCATGTCATCACTTTGTCTGCAGTGACCCTGGTGTCATAACTACATGGTCTTGACCAGTTTCATGAATGGTCTTGATCAGACTTTCTGGAGCTGTTCTTCAGTGCCACACTTTTTGCACAGGTCTAACCTGGGATGATTTGTATGGGTCATCATGGAGATGACAGGATTTTTAAAAAAATTCTCCCACTGATTAAATATCATTGTCATATTTTTTCCAGTTAGTCAAGGTATATTGAGACCATCAGCCACTCAGCATAACAGTACTGAATAGTTTTCTTTCATCCCCAACTACTATTCTATACCACTAATGACCTGGTGAATTCAGTCTGCTGTCAGAAGTGTGAATTAACAATGAGCAAATTTGAAACCAGTACAGTATTCTTCCTTTTGATAATTCTTTATCGTTAAACTGGACTTAGACTGAAGAACTCTTAAAACAAAGAACACTTTCAAAGAGAGGATTGTAATGTTGAACACGTGGCCACTCTAATTTTGTGTCTTGATGAAGTTTTCCGCATTTAGAAAGTCATCTGCACTGCAGAGGTACACATTTTAGCACTCACAATGATGCTTCCTAAACTATTTCCTTGACAACAACTTGAAAGAAACCTGGTTTTATAAAGAAGACATCAAACATACAACTTGCTTTCTTCAGATCAATCAGGCCAGTTCATTTTAAATGTTGAAATTATTATTATAAATAAATCTGATTGTTAATAAAATGTTTTTAATGTTCACAAAATGTCTTTGCCTCAAAAAACAAAATACAACATTATATACATTCCAAAAATGATATACAAAAGGCTATATATAAATAACAAAGCCATTATAAACATTTTGTATTTGGTATCATGGTTCGTGGTGGGACGTGGTGGCGCTGCGGGTAAAACCGCAGAAGCCTCTGTGCTGTAAGATCTATAGATCTGCAGCTGTAAGATCGAATCCACGCGACGGAGTGAGCACCCGTCACTTGTCCCAGCTCCCGCCAACCTAGTGGTTCGAAAGCATGCAAATACAAGTAGATAAATAGGGACCACCTCGGTGGGAAGGTAACAGCGTTCCGTGTCTAAGTCGCACTGGCCATGTGACCACGGAAGATTGTCTTTGGACAAACGCTGGCTCTATGGCTTGGAAACGGGGATGAGCACCGCCCCCTAGAGTTGAACACGACTGGACAAATTGTCAAGGGGAACCTTTACCTTTACCTTTATCATGGTTCTGTATTTGAAATTGTCTGTAAAAAGTAGATCTACAATCCTTCAGAAACAGACCCCCTCATCACCACTTGCTGTTTTCTAAAAGTTACCTGGCATATTACTTAAGCTTCTTGCCTCAACGTTCGCTGGTAGCAGATGAGTAATTAAAGAATAATGTTTGAAAATTAGTGTGTTATTGTCATAAATAATGTGTGACAGCCAGGATTCAAGATGGTTACTTTAAAAACATGGATGTTTAACTTCAATAAACATAAAATAATTTTTCTCAAGGATTGATGATGTTATGCCAATGTTAGGGCTGTGTTGCTCTCATTTTATAGCATAATATCTTGGTAATAAGATTTTTAAAACATTGTACTACCTAGAATTAGGATGTTTACCAGTGCATGTGCATGCACGTCTTTACCGAGTGTAGATGGAGAACAAAATATGCTATGTTTGCCTTTGAGGTTAAGAGAGAGTAGAACTTGATGCTATGAAGAGAGGCGGATGGACAGTGCTGTTTATTTCCCCTTGGGAGTTTCTATGCAGTGATAAACAAAAACAGCAGCCAGCATTTCCTCTCAATGTCACTGGTTTGAACAAAATGAGAACTGACAGCCTCCCTTCCCAGGAGATGGCTGGCCCTGTGATAAATAAGAGAAAATGACATACTTCTTGGGTCACTAGAGCTCCTGAAAGAAATTTATGTATGAAAATGGAGCCCCTGCCAAAAAAAAGCCCTCAGCAAAGATAAAGACTGTCCCAGTGAAGGAAAGTACTTTTTAAAAAACATGCCATCAAGGAATCCACTTAGCATTATGGTTATTTGTAGTGCTAAAGAACTAAGGCCTGATACAGTAGATTGACCTTCATAGTAAGTTTGAAGATGGACTTTGAAAACTGTCTTTCAAAGTAACTTCTCCTTCACTCTGTGCATCATTAAATTACAGAATGTGCTATCATAGGGTTGAGTGATTGTCACCATCTTGTTGACATTAAAAGGGGGTTAGACAAGTTCATGAAAGATCAAGCTATCAATGGCTATCTGTCACAGTGGATATATGTTCCCTCTAGCATCACAGGCAATATGCCTCTGAACAGTAGTTGCTGGGGAACACAAATAGGACAGTGCTACAGGACTTGCCTTCTTGTGGATCTCTCATGGGTTCTGCTTGGCCATTGTGGAAATAGAATGGTAGTCTAGTTAGGCTTTCGGTCTGATCCAGTTGGGTTCTTCTTATGTTCAAGCATATTAGATAAAGTAATGGTCTAATTGCATACGTCAAATCTTTTATAACTTTGTGTCCCCATGCATTGATATTAAAAAATCTGTGAAATAATTAAATTTTCTGATCATTCTCTCCTACCATAACCAAAATTCATTTTTCTACTTTCTCCAAATACTGTGTTTGATGTTTATTACACTTGGGTAGTAGAAGTAATTGGCTCCGCTGTTTATTTGATTATCCGTTCTTGTTCTTCTATTGATTTTTGACCTTTTCACCTTTTTAAAGAATGTGCATTGTAAGTGGAGAAATGCCCCACCTACACCTTTTAACTTTAACGATTTTATTCTGCTGTCATTTTGGAAATGTCATACTCCTTGGAAAGGCGCAACTGTGCTTCTTTGAATTGATCTATTTGTATGGTGATGTTTTGAAACTCATGCAGTGTGACAATTGGTTCTGTTTGACCAGGAAAACCAGCTTGTCCCCCCCCCCCCTTTAAAAGTCACTGTATAGTAATGAGAATTCACACCAGTCTGAATGCAGTTGTTGGCAAAATTCAGTTAGAGAAGGATTACAGCCTGAAACAACATTTACTGTTCTAACAAGCTCAGAGTTGTTGACTTTTTTTTTAAAGAAATGCAAGGAATTGTGTTATAATTCTATTACACTTTGATGAACGTCTTCAAAGTGTTTGCAGGAAAGAGAAGCAGACACTGCAAAAACAATTCAATTTTTTTAAAAAAGCAGAGTGGTCTGCTTTAGCTTTGGAGCACCTGCTGGGCAAAGGAAATAGGCCAAACTCATGTCTCAAAACCTATACATTGACTGGCTGGCTGTGTCCGGGAGAGGCATTCCATATGTCTGCAACAACATATGATTTTTATATTCTTTATCGCAGTAACTATAGTGAGTAACTTGTACAGTCTGCACCAAATCCGGTCCCTCACCCTAGACAGTACGTCTCCTTTGAGTTACTGAGTAGTAAATGTAATCCCTGATAACACTGGCACTACAAAGTATGCTGTGAAATCCCTTTATTTTATAAATGGCCATTGGGACAAATAATTGGATTTCCAAGAGCATATGTCCCAGCCATCGCTTTGCTTCTCCTCTGCAAATGTGACAGAGGCTTGGGCGCTTTTTTTCCTGTTCTCTTTGGTAAATATTTTAATATAATTCATCAAATACCAGCATTCTTAGCAGTATCCAATATACACCTGATCTCCTGCACAGCTCTGAGCTAAAGCAGTCTGTTAAAAAATAAAATAAAATACAGCAACCCAATGTGTCTGTTGTCTGTTTTCTGTAGTGATACTATGTAGGTTTTTCTACATAAATAAAAAGTCTCAGCTAATATGCAAACCAGTTTCAATACATTTCATACTTTTGTAGGACAAAAATGTGTATGTAGAATAAATGCATAAACTGGAGAGCAAAAACAGAGCAGGAGGAAAAATGCACTCGCAAATGTCCATAGAGAGACTGAAAGGAAGACTGGAGCGTACCTGAAAGCTTATAATTTCAGTCTTTCAACAGGACACTTTTTTTAGTTGAGTCAATGATACAGGTTTCCTTAAATACATAATAGTCTCTTAGATCATAGTGCCTCCAGGGAGAGTTTATTGTGGTATGGTGTACCATGCTGAATGATTTTGGGTCCAAGATGTATGTACGCTCATGACCAAGTGATATGGTGCCCTGGCATTTGGGGTGAAGTACCTCCCCACCTGCTATACACACCATATGCCAATGAATTCAAAAGGTCCAAAGCAAGTGAACAACATTTGAATGGATTTTAGTCTAAAAGTCTTTCTTTTCTTCAGATATGTGGTGATGCACCTACTTTGCAATGCATTTCCAAAGCATGGACAGCTGTATTTGGGTTCCAGCCTGAAACCCTTTTATCTGCCTGCTTTACATTATTGTACTGTGAATTGTTTGTATGGTTTTTCTTCCTCTCCACTGCACTGCATTATTGTCAATCTATTCCACCATGACAGCATTATATTGATTTTAAAGTTTTATATATTCTGCCCTAAAATTCATTTGGGATTAAAGTATACTTCATAAATTCTTTCAATAAATAAATACATTAATACATGAAGTTAGGATTGTATTGGAAAACATAGCACATTCACTAATCTCTTCAAGGCAAGATGTTGTTTGGGCCATGCGGAAGACAAGGGGTTTAATTCTTTCCCCTCTGTGTTTTTCTCCTGCTGAAAATTGTACCTGCCAAGCCATTCTTCATTACAACGTTGGCATTTTCAGCAAATAGTCTTTGAACCTTCTGGTTCTCATGTGTTCCCTTTAGTTATATAGAAAGGCTTAAGAAGGAACTATGACTCGGATAGAAGGAACATCCTAGAATCTGCAGGATCTTGGAATTAAAAAGTCTTTGAATCATGGCTGCTTTGTGTAGTTAGATTTGTTGCTTGTATTATAGCTATCAAGAACAGTTTCCTGAGGCTACTGCAGGTTACCTACAGAAATCGCCAGTACTGTATAGTTGTCAAGCCCGATATTGTTTGTATTTACTGTTGTGGTACCAGACAAAAATTTAAAATGAAAGATAAAGGATGGCCTTATTTAGGTCTGAAATGGATTTGAGGGACCAAACTGTGATGGTTCCCACCCAGACAGCTTTATCATGCTTCTTTTTGAGCCTCCCCATTGATGAGTTGCATCAACATATTGCAGAAGAACAGCAAAGTCTGGGAGGCAAGTGTACGGAAACCTCTGTGCTGGTGCTTCAACCTGCTGCCACTACTGCTCCCCCACAAGCAAAAAAGCTGAAAAATTGTTAAAAGCTTAAGACTGTGTCTCAGCCAAGTACTATAAAATATTTTTCTTGGCTTTTGTGTTTCAGCAAGTGCACAGTTCTCAAACAAAGAATAAGCCAAAATAAAAAATTAAAAAATAATTTTAGAAAAGCTTCAATAGAGCTGACTCTGGTTGCATGCATGTGTGAAAATGTGTGTGAGAGGAGAGATGAATGCACACATTATATAGAGCCTTCTCATTTTCCAGTAAAGTGCTAGATTCTCTTTTCTTCTTCCATGTCTAGGTTCAACATTAGTTTGCTCTGAGATTTTAAGCCGTGGAAGGATTTATAGGCAAAGTGAGATCCTGTTTATAATAAGTGCAGTAAGGTTCAGAAAAAGCCAGATAGTTGTGAAGCAGGTCAGGTCTTTTTTCTGGAGCTGACCTAGATATTTGCTAAGATTCCCTCTCCGGCAGCAGAGAAGGAGTCTTAGAGGGTGGGTCTTTAGAGGGAGTCTCTAAAGATCCACTACTGGGCTTTAGAGCTTCTTTCTCCTGCTTCACCTCCTCTCTTTCTCTGTCCCATATTTTCCAAAATGCTGCTTTCCCTGACAATCCACCACAGTTTACACTTTTATCTTCTTATCTTGAATTCCTAGCTAGTGTCTGCTCTTGAACCCTTTAAAATAGAAGGTGCATTATTGCAGGGATACATTGTCTCATAGACAATTCTGCTATTTCATCCCATGGAATTCCTATGAAGACATGTCCCATATCTGAAATAATACTCAACTTTTTACAGTTCCCTTTAGCTTATTATATTCAACAAGCCCAGAGAATATTTTGGAGAAAGAATGCCTGCTTTTGTAGTTCTGTGAGCATTTATGTGATAGCTTCTGATTGCTGATAGAAATATGGTATTAGTCACAGCTTGTTTATGAAGTTGGTGACTCGTGGGTAACAACTGGACTCATCTGTTTTCATAATGTGTATACATGTTCAGAGGCTGAATCAGAGGCTGAAATGAGGTTAAAAAAGAATCAGTTAGCAAGATCAAGACTTGTTTTGACTCACCTCTCTTTCATCCCAAGCAAAATGGTCATAGGAGCAACTGCAGGGTTAGGGAATGGAAACCAGTATCCTAGGGAATAACAGGATCACATTATTAAACATATAGTGTGTAGCTAAGCACCAGTTGTTTCTTTACTCTAAAGCATGTAAAGTAAAGGTGCATAGCTCTGTTCCAGGATAGGGCCAGCATGTGATGTAAACAAGAGATTTAACCCTCCACTCTTCCTTTCGATTTCATCTAAAAATTCACACAAACTTGTGTGGTGGTTGAGGGGAGAAAGCAACAGTGGAGCTTTTACTTTTAAATAAAGTGCAACGGGTGTGTTTAAAATATATAAAAAAAGAGGATAGGAAGATTTAAACTTTGAGTGCTAGTCACATTCTGTGTAAAATATGTGACATTGTTGTGTGCTACAAGTTCAGTTCAAAGTGCAGTTTGACCTTAGTAATCTATGAATGGTTGAAATGGCTAGAAAGTGTAGGCAACCCAATCAAAATGAAATTGTTGCATTAACTGCACTGGGCGCTAGCCCTTTCTCTGCAGGCTTTAAGGTGAGCACGAGGGGGTAAAACCTTTCTGTTTAAAGCCATCTTTATCTGACCTTGCACATCAGATTTGCAAAGTATTCCCTATGTTTGCTTCTGTGGCTGTTCTGATCTTGCCCTTGTTTGTACATGGCTTTGTGAGCACCCTGGAAAGCGTTGCAATCCTGATCTATTGAGATAAACAGAAGTTTTGCTGCCAGCCTTAGTGGGAAAGGAGAGTTGTCCTACTTGGGTTAAAAGTCTCACCAGCTTCATATTTTTAGATCCATGGCTAACAAGCAGAGACGTAAAGCTAGTATATCTGTCCTTTTGAAGATAGATGGACAGGCCTCTCTTAGTACATTTTGAATTCTATTTTTCTGGCAGAGCTCTGACATTTTGAGTGCCCTAATTTGTTTTATAGCAACAGGAAAAATCTTTCCCTTTTACTTATTTTCATCATGGCATTTGAGCTGCATCTTTCGTGTTGCCAGAAGCTGCAGAACAGTTGGCAGAAACCTGCCACTAGTACTTTCTTTTGCTAAGCTTGAGCGGCTCTTGCAGGGTGAAATAACATTTTGCAGGACTGCCTGAAAGAGGGAAGCAGCTGAGCTCTGAACAAGAGTTCAGCTAGACAAACAAATGTTTGCTTGGCCAAGATACTTTGGTTACAAGGGAGCTTATAAGAAAGAGAGCATGTCTTAACACATGCCATAACTTTTTCTTTTTCAGTTAAGTGCAAATCATAGAGCAATTGAGGTAGGAGGAATGAAAAAACAGAGCTTGAAAGGTGATGGGAGAGATTTATCTTCAAGCTGAAAATTACAGAGTTCAGCAATGGAACAGGCAGAGGCGGCTTGTAAAGTAAAAGTATAATGAAACATTTGACAAAACAATAATGTGTCATGCTGAGGAAACGGGAACAGCATTGAAGGAAACATTTTAGTCTAAAGAGACATCCCCCTCCCATCACCGATCATTTGTGTTCTCAAAAGCTTGAATAGCTAG
Organism: Intellagama lesueurii; assembly: GCA_037013535.1. Classification (NCBI taxonomy): domain Eukaryota; kingdom Metazoa; phylum Chordata; class Lepidosauria; order Squamata; family Agamidae; genus Intellagama; species Intellagama lesueurii. Next base: position 217,583,785 of record JBAJHW010000003.1, read on the forward strand.
GCTTCATTTCTGCATTTATTTCTTAGGTGTTGACCTAATTCATGAGTAGGCAGACTTCAACTTTGTAGTTTGTTTTTTTTCTCTCTCCCCCACCAGAGTTCTGGAGTGTATCAGCCAGAGGGACAAAATGGTGGCTCAGACAGGGTGCAAAATGGTGCCTTAGGGTACAAACCCCATCGATTAGGAGACATTGAAAGCCAATTGAAAACAGGGAAAACCTGCCAATGTGTGTTGTGTACAAATAAAAAAGTGTGTGGGTGTGAGAGTGAGTTGTCTCCTATACCCAGATATTGTGTGATAGATAGATAGATAGATAGATAGATAGATAGATAGATAGATAGATAGATAGATAGATAGATAGATAGATAGATAGATAGGCACAGCCCACATAGGGTGTGACCGTACAAAAGCTTGTCCAGTTTGACAATAACTTCTCTTGTACCACAAACTGGCATTTAAATCATTTTTGCTGTTCAGACAGAAATGTTGAATTATCCCACGAAGGTACATATGCCATATATCTCCCCCTTTCTCCCCACCTTTATCTTCCATTACCACCACCCTCTGACCCACCCCTTATGAGAACATTCAGATCCATTCTTTTTAATATATCAGTTTACATTAAACTAGGAGAAAAAATATTTCTAAAAATGCAATTTACAAATTGTGTTGCAATTGTAGTCTATACCAGTGGAAGCAGAAGACAGGCAAAAGGAGGAGAGTTCACTCTCACCCCACGCCCCACTCTGTAGCTGAAATCCAGTAGTAAGTTACAACTAGAGTAGGCCTATTGAATCAGTGGGGATTTGGTGAGCCAACTCCTTGTATGTTCCATTGATTCTGGTTGCAACTACTACTAGATTCTAGCCATCGTCTCATCAGTGATGTTCTTTGGACATGTCCAGAAACTGCCCCAAGGGACCAATGTAGGTTATCAGAGAAGTCAAAAGCAAGACATAATAACTCAACTGGAAACATTTAAAGAAAAGAAAAGAAAAAAAGAGCCTCTGATAGCTAAATAGAATATAATGCATACTCATACCAAAAGATAGGATTTACTCGTGATTAATGCTAACATTGTGGAATCAATGGAACAGTGAGGAGTATGGCACGAAGAGTGGGACAAATACCCATCTAAGCACATCCACCAACACACCCACTCACTCTCTCACATTCAGTCTTTTATTAGTATACCACACACATTGTCATTGTCTCCTCTTCTCATACTCATGGTGATAGAAAAGATGGCTCTTGGGATGTTTGTGCATCTGTGTGTGTACTTTGTACAGCCCTCATCCCAACATCATATGAGGCCCTCAGTGCTGAAAAGGTTGTGGCCTGTTGCTTCCAAGGGAAAAAGGGAAGCAATCTGAGTGGTGAGTCAGACCACTGCTTTGTGTAGTTCAGTACTGTCTACATTGGTTGGCATTAGTTGTCCAGGGTTACAGAGTTTCAGACACAAAACTTACCTTGGTTCAACTGTGACAAAGTCCATGACCTTGGGACAAACCAGGCTGATTCTTTCAAGCAGCCTTCTTACAAATCCCAATGGAACTGTTTGCTCTGTGGGTTTAAATAGATGTGTAGCTCTTCTGTCCACACAGAAGGTGGAAGAAGTAATATTTTCCCTTCATGTCAAATGTCCCATATGCTTCATTCACATTCTCAAATAGGTTCTCCACACAATTCACCACTTCTTTCATCTCCTCTCCTATCTTGTCTAATGCTGTCCTCATTCCTGCTCTGATGTAGATGTTGCTCTAAACTACACCGTTAAGAAATTTTTGTGCATATTTGAAATATATTGGTCCTAAGGCTCCGTTTAGGGCTGTCTGAATAGCTCAATGAGTTGTGTATCTGGCTGTGGAGCCAGATGTTGGGAGTTCAATTCCCCACTGTGCCTCCCAGGAGCAAGCTGCACTGTCCCAGGGCAACCCTAGAAGAAGGAAATGGTAAACCACTTATGTGTGTTTTATACCAAGAAACCCTGGAAATATTGACTTGACAACACAGAATTATTATATTAAGCTCCCTTTAAACAATTTTAAATTCATGATCAGTCCAATGTTGAAGTGAAATAGTGCTAAACTGAAAGGGAGAACAAGCAACAGTTTGAATGTTGCAAATCAAAGGGCAGTGAAATCATGCTAACCAAAAGTGGCAGAATCATGGGAACAGTAATGAAAAGGTGAAAATGGAAGAAGGATGAGAATTTGTGATGTTTCAAGCATTAAAAACTAGCATGTTAAAGCATTGATTTTAGTGCTATGTTGCTTCGTTCTCTAACTGATGTAGCACTAAATTAGTTGCAGAACATTTTTTAAAAGTTAAAAAATGAAAAATTGTACTCATTGTACTCACCATGCCAACTAGATGGGTGGAATGGCAGAAAGGATTAGACAGTCCCCTTCTGAACCTCACTGGAGACATCAGGCTCTGAATTCAGAAACTGTACCGAACAGTGATAAGGAAGGACTGATATATTTGATTACCCCATTCTATTCTGAGGCAAAAAAGGGTGAGAGAAATCACAACCGTAACCACAACCACAATAAGCATAGCAGTGTCAATAAAATGTATTGAATATCCATGACAAAATGTCTGATCTGTGTGTCATAAGGGAAAACACTGATTGGTATAGAGACCCACCCCCAGGAGATAAATTGCAAGCCAGATATCTGTTGGGTGGGCTCTTTCTGAGCCTTTTTGCCTCCTCCTGAAAGCATATTTGTTGTTGATTTGTTTTGGTTTGCTCTGAGTTGTTAAATCTAGCATTCATAGGGTTAAGAATGTTTTTTTAAAAACATCATGCGATTAAAAGTGAGGAAAAGAGAATCAAATGTATCAGTACCTTCTGAAGAAGCTGCAGAGCCAGGTCAAAGGAGGAGACTGGCAGCTTCAAATCATGCACTCTATGCAGTCCAAGACCTGTCCTACATACTCCAAACACTGAAAGTCTCTGACTTGTTTTTAATAGGAACTCGGATTTGGGCTAGGGACTCAGGACTTGGTACCAAGGACTCGGATTTGGGACTTGGGATTCATACCCAAAGACTTATCAACATCCCTGCAGCTTGCTTAGGAAGAGAGAAAGAGACTGTGTGCTAGCTTAAGACAGTGTAGATGTGAATCTCAAGAAGTTCCTTTCTCTCCTGCAACAAACAGGGATGAACCAAGAGGACAGGGGAGGAACATTTCCCTTGTCTGGAAGAGCAGTAAGGTATAATGGCTTGCTCAAAGCCACAGACTCCACTCATGCCTTGAAGTGGAGACTTAAAAGGATCTCAGCTTATATTCTTATTCACTTCAGTATACCATCTCTCACATTATAACTTAATACCATATTGCGAATGAATTGTGCAAAAGTACAGTAAATGACAAAATATCAGTCTGTTATAAGAAAGCTGATAGTCATAAAGATGCTTTGCTGCATTGTAAATTAGCTAATAAATAGTGCACAGCTAATAACTAGTGTGGTTCCAAAATAGCTAATAACTGCTGTTGTAAAATGCCACCTGGTCACTTTTGATGTATGGAGACCCTAACAGGGTTTTTCCGGTATGTGATATGTTCAAAGAGTGGTTTACTATTGCTGTTCTCAAATGAGCTTCCATGACGAAACAGGGATTTCAATCCAGATATCCTGAGTCACAGACTGAGACTCTATCCACTGCACCACAATGGCTTTCTCAGTACATAAATTATCTTCTTTTTCCAAGAGGCTCACAAAGGTGTTTTAGGCTCATGATCTATGAAGTAATTGAGTATACGTTCTGCATTTGTACCTTTTTTCCCATTATACCCCTTCTCTCTATTGATTGACAATGTAGATTTGTAGTTATTTCATTTGGAATACATCCACCGCTGTGCTTTGTCTGTTCCATTCTGAGTTCAACTAAAATCTCTGAAAAGAACATGCTTTTGTTATTTTAGTAATTGCTGATGGATCCCTGGAAAAGTCCAGCGATGAGGTGGGGAGTGAAGAAGACTTGTACGAAGACTTCCGTGGTTCCAGTCATCGTTATGGCCACCCAGGTGGAGGAGGAGAGCAACTGGCCATCAATGAGGTACTGAAACTATGACTGCCTAATGGCAATAAAATATAACTTTTTAATTTGTAAAACCACAACGGTGCAAAAGCAGTAAAACAATTACATTTAGCAAGAAACCTATTTGCAAGGATACATTTTCTAACAGCTCAGCCATTTATCTGTTATTTTCCCTATGTGCTTAAATATTAGTGGGAAGGCTCTGTACAGACGGTTTTCTTTGGAAGAACATGTGGAGGCTGTGCAAATCTGTTTGTAGATCTTTTTGCAGAGAAAAAATGTTGGTAATGTACTAACAAACTCAGACAAAGCAACCGCCTCTTGGAATCTACCAGGCCCTTTTAGGATTGTTTCCCTTTTAAGAATCTTTTGGGGATTTTTTCCCCTTGCTCTGTGGTTAATTGTGAGCTTTTAGTCAGGTCAGATTATTTTGTCCCAGAATTCTGAACATTAAATCAGAGGATATATTTTTGGAGATTGTTTTAATATTTTCACAATATGTTTTATAATAACTCATAGCTGATCTGTGTCTTTTTAACGAATCTTAACTTTGAGTTGAAAAGTAAGTCTGAATATTAAGTTTACTAATCCACCAAAAGGGATTGGGCACCCTGGCATCCCAGTTGTCCGTGTGTTCAGAACTCAAGCCTAGTTTCCTCTGAATGAGATCCCTTGATGTTTATGGCATGTTGTGATGTATAATTTATTTACACTAGGGCATAAGCAGAGGCTTATTGAGTGAAAACCCAACAAATACTACTCTTCTGGGAAGGAGGGTCATCACCAGCAGCCAGACTCTTGATGAAAGCATCCTAGGTCTCAGGTGTCTCTTCCAGTCTTATACAGTGGACCCTCGACTTCCGCACGGCTCCACCTGCGGACTTTTCAACTTACAGACTTCTCCGGCCACAAAATTTCCCATCGACTTGCGGCCGGAGAATTGACCTACGGACCAGAAGGGGGAGGCGGGGAAAGCGCCAAATTCAAATTTGGCGCTTTCCCCGCCTCCCCCTTCCGGTCTGTAGGCCGCCGATCGTGCCTCCGGATGCCTTCCAGGGCTTCTCCGCCGCCATGGGAGGCATCTCGGAGGTCCCCCCCCCCCCCGCCACCGATCGTGCTTTGGAGGCTGTGGAGTGGGTTGAGTGGGTGGTTTCTGAGGCGTGGAGCCTCCCCGCCCTCCGCTCAGCCTGCAACGCCGAGCCAGCGCCGGCTCTAAGAAGGAGCGCGCTGCCGACCTGAGTGGCCGCGGTTGAGGACGGGGAGCGCGGCGACGGGGATGGGCTGGCGCGACTAGCGGCTTGCTCCGGCTCGGGTTTCCTCTCGCCATGTAACGCAGGCTCTGGGCGCTGCTCTCCCCGCCTTGCCCTGTCCTCCGGATCCGTCCCGGAGCAGCCCGGCGGGGACCATGCGGAGAGCCCAGGTGCCCGGGCTTGTGCTCGTGCCGCCGCCGTCCTCGCTCCTGCTCTTGCTGGGGCTGCTGGTCCTGGACTGGGGCTGCACGGCGCAGCAGTACTTGAGCGACCTGTGCAGCTGGAAGGGGAGGTAAGCGCGGGCTGGGCAGGAGGTCCGCGGCGGCAACAGCCCCGGCGGGGGCGCGGGAGAGAAGGCTTTGCAGCGGCGTTCCCTCGGCTCCGTGTATGTTGCCAGGACTTTGTCCGGGCATATCCCCGCACCTGGGATCCGCTCCCCAGAGAGCGCTGGCCGGTGCTGCGGGCCAGATCGGAGGGGGTGCAGGCTCCCTTTAAAGGGTGCCCTCCCTCCTTTGGGGTCTCCCCTTCGTCCTCCTTTTTTGAGGGTGTCGAGAGGCTGTCTTGCCTTCTGGTGTTGCTCTTGCATGACTTTCGTGGACTTTCTCTCTCTCTTCCTCCCCCCCTCCCCACGGGCTCGCGTCCCCCGCTCTTCTGCCGCGTCCTCCGCCTAGCAGCGGGCGCCCCTTTTCGCCGTGGTGGAGCGCCGGTGGCTTGGAGGGAGGGCGCCAGTGGCTTGGAAGGAGGGCGCCTCCGGATGCCTTCCAGGGCTTCTCCGCCGCCATGGGAGGCATCTCGGAGGTCCCCCCTGCCGCCGATCCTGCAAGCCGGTTATGGATTAATGGGTTTTCAATGCATTCCTATGGGAAATGGACCCTCGACCTACGGACTTTTCGACCTGCGGCCACCGTTCCAATACGGATTAATTCCGTAAGTCGAGGGTCCACTGTACTGAGAATTGCTGGCTCCTTCACAATCACATAGCTGGGTGATTTTATCCCCATTGAAGAGAACAAGCGAAATGGCAGAAAATATATGCTTCTTGAAGAGCTTCTGGTCAGTTCCTTAGTCTATTTCCTTAAGAAACAGAAAGACTCTTTGCACACTTTGTCAGAGCGACCAGTTAAACAACCAAGTGTCCTGCTCCCAGGTGGGCTGGCTGGTCCTAGGGTCTAGCAAACAGAGTCTTATCAAGTAGACCAGGTATGAGAGATCCAACACCAGGGACAACTAGTGCAATTGGTATAGAACAATGTGCTCTGATTGCTTCTCCCCTCCAATCAAGCTGCATTTTGCTGAAGATTGTATGCCATCATGAGAGGCAAATGATTATCACTAGGTGTGCTCTTTTTCAGTGGAAATGCAACTCATAGATAGCCACAGCTATTAAAATGTGCTCCTGGCTACCAATACCTGCACAGTGTTGAATCCAAAAGGATTCAACTCTCCCTTCCTTCTGGGATAGTACAGCTTCATCCAACATCCATCTTGTATTTTTCTATCTTGTTGGGATAATACAGTCTGCCTTGTATGTCCCTGTCAATATATTATTGCCTCTAGATTCCTATACACTATAGGACTACCACGGGGCATAGTAGAAAAATGAGAGGTACACATCTATCCTAGGTATACTGGTAATACATAACAGACGTTCCAGATGTCTTGCTCTAGAAGCTTAGCCATTTTTACAAGTAGTTGTAAAAAAGAATGGGGGAGTAGGCAGAACCTCAAGTATTCCAAATGTCGATGGCCACGGGATGGAACAGGAGTCCTCCAGCACTCTACTGGGTAAATAGGCACTGAGGGTCTGTCTCTCCAACAATGGCTGGAGCCATAGGGTATTGGTTCCCTCACCACCACTCTGTCCCCTTGACTAGGAGAACCATGAGGGTATCATTTTCCAAAGAAGTAGTTGTGCTATTCTATCTCAGCTTGCTGGCAAAATGAAATGAGGAAAGGGTTAGGAAAGGGCAAAATATTGTGGCACATTAAAGAAGAATAGACTTGTTTCAGTGTGAGCACTTTCCACTTCTTCACATAACAACTTTGCACCCCTTCTGTTTGAAGAAATAGATTTTGATTGGTGAAAGATCACAATGAACCACATCTCTTAGTTTTTAAAGTGCCAAAATATTTGCTTCTCTCTCTCTCTCTCTCTCCCACTTTAAATTTTGCCAGCATAAGCATATCATCTTCCAAGTCTTCACTTCCCCAACTCTGATCCATTCTTTGACTTAAGTTATCCACGAGGATGCTGTTTCTGTTCCAGAACCACAGTTTTATTTTCTTGGTATGATATAGAAGATCTCGCACAAGTTATCTTGCAGATCGCTTAGTGCTGCAAATCAGCACAATGGCTACGCAAGACAATGGAGAAGTCAGGCTACTAGATTTTCCCTCACACATCTATTACTGCACAAAGAAATGGACCATTCACCTCTGGTTCTGCATATTTTGCACCCAGGCTTTCCTTCTTAATGGCTGGTTGTCATGGTTTAGAGACATATTTTAGTGCAGGTCTCTCTTTCTGAAGATCCTACCTTCTAGAAGAATCATTGGCTTCAATATATGAGGCTTATGATAATGCCCTCTCAAACTGCTACCTTCTTCATCCTTGGTCGTCTCTAGTCTTAAAGCTATCCCATTAGTGTTAAAAATGTTTTCAGGGCTTTGATGACTTGCCATCTAATAACCCAGATGATGATGATGATGATAATTAAAATGCAGACAGTTTCTTAAACTTTTAAAAAATCTGTTCCTTTCATCCATCTTCTTTCCAAATCAAATGATAAGGAGACTGTAGCCAGGAGCCCCTTTAATGGAACTGCTTATGCATGGGGGCATCCTTGAGAAAGCTCAAGTCCAGTATTTCTAACAGTGTGTTGAGCTTGCATCAAAGGCAATGCATGCACAAGTGAGAGATTTATACATTACTGCACGATTGAGCCTTATGTTCTGCTGGTGCACAACAGGGTTCCAGCTTATGTATTTAAAGAAAATAATGGTGGCATATGTTTTTTGATATTGAAGTTGGTTGCCTTGACGACCTTTTGCTAGATGGAGCATTAAAATCAGAATTTTGGTATGAAACTGCTTCTAAATCAACTTTTGAATACTCTCCATTAAAAAAGTAGCTGTTTAGTCATTGTAATAGTTAAAGACCACTCATGTAGTAATGTGCTGCGGACTCTGGGACTGCATGAATTTCAGCATAATCTCTCATGCAAAAATAGGTTCTGTTTATGTCCATGTATGTCTCCTCCTCTCTGAAAATCAGTTGGGAATCAAATTAGAGATGAAATCAGAGATGTTGTGTTCCTGCTAAGAATTTTATTTATATTTATTTATTTATTTATTACATTTATAGCCCGCCCATCTAGTCACATAGACTACTCTGGCCGGGTAACAACATATCATCTAACAATTTAACAATTTAAAATCATAACAATATAGTACTAAATAAACAATGATCCAAGATGGATCATTGTTTATTTAAAATATCATTTAAAATATGTTCATTGTCAAACTATATAATTATATTTTCCTACATTATGAATAATCTCTTTGCTACCTCATCAGTTTTTCTACATTCTGTTTCTAAATATATTGGTTGGAAATAGTTCTCATTAGAAATTAACTGCCTTGCTTTCATGTGGTATTCATTTATTATTTTTAAAATTATGTTTTTGAAAAGGGGTATTTTGAGAATCTGTAGCACGTTTTCCATTGCTCCTAGTTTATTAAGATCTCTCCCCCACCCTTGAATATTAGGAAAGTCATGTTAAATGCATTATGTGGGATCTGGAAGTGGATGCTTGAACAACACATGATTAAGATGGTCTTTCTCAGTGGTTGTCCCAACAAAGCTCTCAGGTGGCTTAAAAATATCCCCTGCCCCCAAATACTGCCCAAGAGAACTTCAGTTTTTTTCCCTATGGATCCTATGGATTGCTCCTTGTACCAAGTATTTGTTGGGTCATAGTTCATGTTTCTGTAAGACCACATTAAGGCAAAGGGAGGCAAGACAGCACATGACCCATAGGTAAAAACATAAAACAGATAACGTAATCCAAATGGGAATGCAACTCATAGATCCACCACAACTGATTTATATCTTGTCTCATGACACATTGCAGAACATCTGATCAGGTGTGTGACCCCCTCTAGGTATATGTGCTGCAGGCGAGCAAGAAGTGTGTCTTAAATATTGGAGGGACAAACTGCCAAAAATACTGAAAATGAAGCATCTGCTAGGGATCACAGCAGAGTTGCAGGGTGTTATAGTTTCCCAAACACTCAGCATGGGCCTCTGTACTACAAGCACAGTGAGCCTGCCTGAAAATTAGACAGACTTTCTTGAGAGTTATGAGATGCTTAACAATAGAACAGGCATCCTCAGAACACTAGAGGCTTTTCTGCAAAGGCTTAGAGGTGCTTCATCAGAAGTGCAGCAGTAGCAAATTTCCTGCATCAAAAGAGTACTGGTTTACTTGACTTTTGAGGGTTTTTTCCTAATTCGTCGATTCTATTGTTGTTAAATGTGTCTTCAAATTTACTGGTATTGTGGCTTATTTCAGGAATGAACATGAGGGCTGATCCGTGAGAAATGGGAACATCAGCTGCCATTCTTGTTATATAGATGGAAATTGGCCACAGGCTCAGTTTCTAACTGTGTCTGGAACTTCAACACTCAGCTGGTGGGTTTCATTAGCTGTTTTCAAGCCTTCCATAGAAAGAAGGTGGCAGAAGCGATCAGGATGGTCTGGGATTCCATGAGCAACTGCTGCATTTCTCTAGTTCTTTGTATGTTTGGGTAGGGTATGTGTGTTGCCCCTATTTTGGAAAATGTGTTGACAAACAACTTTTCTTGGCAAAAGTACTTCAGAGCAGAGGGCCTGAAAAATGAAGGAAGATGTGGGAAGCTTCTGCCCAAGGCCGTTAGTTGTTATCTGTTACAGTGAAGAGCAAACTCTCCTGGCAGAGAAGTAGCAGCTGCCAGTGGGCGGGGTGACCTATCGTTCTTCCTTTCTGCCTAGAGTTAGAGAATTAGATCATAAGTTCAAAGACTTTCTCCAGCCAATCCTAAGTGGCGATTAGGTAACTAGTGTCCTATCCGAATTCTCACAACATTCTGTGTAATCGTGCTAAGTTTGTGGCCTTTAGGCTCCGCTGGCTCGGACATCTGTGGTCGACTCTTCTTGGTAATTTCTCTGAAGGCTAATTGCCTTCTCTTTGTTCTGTGATCACCTACAGGAAGACCTATGGCAGAGCTGTTGGCACAGAAGATGACAGATAATTCAGCAGCCACTTGCAATGTTTTTTCAGAGGTACTGCTAAATGAATCAAAAGGCTTAGCATCAACACTCAATTCCAGAAGCATGACTTATAAAATAATCTTTCTGCAGGTGATAATTCTTGTAATAGGGGACATCTTGGAGAACTGTGGCAAGACTAATGGCTGCAACTGTGTCAGTGTGAGGCCTCATGTGGTGGTTAGCCTATTCATTTTTGTCTTTGAACTTCTTATAGCTCTGTAGTTATCCTGCCGTGTAACAATGATTCCTTATTTCTTAGAGAGATTGCAGATCTCATAAGAGCCACAGCCAGATGTAATCAGCCTTTGGATACAGACCAGTACTTGAACTGTATCATTACTCTCTGGATGCTGCTAAGTGGGTACTAATAATATGGTTTTAAAGAGCTTGGTTTTCTCATAAAACTAATGAGTTCTAATTGTTTGAATTCTGCTTTGGCTGTTCACTTCTTGTTTTCTGGAGCATCCAATATTGTAATAAGCCTGAAACATGGCTTACAGACTCACATTTATGCAAGGTGACAGGCTATGGTAAGCTTACATCCAACTGCTAGTCTCATGTAGAGTGAAACCGTTGAATCAATGGGAGTTACAGAAGCACAGGTTTTGTCCATATTATTGAGGAGCCTCAGTACATGCATACGTGTATACAGATTGTATGCAAGTACAACAGTTTGTGCATAAGCTCTGTTCAGGGGATGCCCATTTGTTGTCTGGGTGAGAATCAGTTCATGTTTTATACTATAACATCATTCCCAAAATATATCGGCTCTGTTCATTTCTCCATAGGAAGACTTTTGAAAATTATTGGTGGATTGAAGAGGCACGATTCTCCTTCTTGAGTTTCCTCTATAGACATCTTTGTGAACATGGCTTTCTGGAAATGTATGGTTCCACAAGTTTACTGAAACACCTTCATTGGGGGGAAAACTGATCTGTATTGAGTAGTTGGCATATTGTAGCTTGCACTGGAACTATTTATAGTTACCTTTATCAACCCAGTTATTTTAAGATGAAACATAAATATCTATCAAACCATTTTGAATGGACAAAATTCTTAATTAAACTGCCCGATTTCTAGCTGTTGCTTGGAATTTTGGAAATGTGCAACCATTATGCTGCTGGGATAGCAGCAGTAGCAGTTTGCTTTTTTAATTCAAGTAAAACTTAGTGATGAGGCTGATTTGTTCCAGTACATCATCCAGCTGAACATGAAGCACCTGAGAGACTTTTGGTTCCTATATTGAGGGGTCTAGATATCTATCATATAATAACATGGTCCTTTTTTTTTTTAAGTTAAAGAGCTTCAGTATTGAGTACTCTATAGAGCAGAGGAACAGTGCAGGAAAGAGATGCTTAACTTTTTCGCCATTCACAATTTCCCTTCATCCAGCAGAGCTCATATGGGTATAGATAAGAACTCATATTCTTACTCTTTTAAGAAGGTGATACAATTTGTTCTGACTCATACTTTTTACAGTGAACATATCGTAAGGAGGTTGGTTCAGACCCAGACAATGCTCTATGATTTATATTGTGGGACTGAAAAGCAAAGACTCCTGAAAGGTCTACTGCCATTTTGTTCCTAATTCTCTTCCCAAGCAAAACAAAATCGGTGTATAGTCATTTGCTGGGATCAGCAATAAATGCAATCCAGGAGAAGCTGTGTGCATTTAAATCCCCTTGAAATCATTTCAAAGAGCATGTAATTGCTGTGTGCTTTCTCTGGATTGCTCACAGCATGTTTCTGGCTTTGGCTATTCTTTTCTTTCTTTTTTTCTCTTTTACTTTTTAAAAGCTTGCCATGTATCCAGCTGTCCAGGGCAAAATAACTGTGCTTCTGCTCTGGCACAGGCTGGGTGGTATTTAAAAAGGCTCGAAACTGCATTGGGCTCACCAGTTTACACAAATATTACCTCAACCAAAGGAGTAGTTACCAACAGATGATAATGTTTGCATCACTAATAATTACTGATCTAGGAGTTACAGTACTTGAAGGCAAGGCAGGCCCCGACCAACTCATTTTGTGGGCGAAGAACAAAATGGCACCTCCTCCACCATCAAGTTCCACAGATGGAAGGCAGATTGGTAACCGAATCTGATATCAGTGCTGGTAACAGGGCAGCATTTTAAACAGCATGTGTGGACAGTCGGCTAGCTTAAAAGGTCCAGGGAAGGGGACAGGGCAAACACAGCTCTCTCTTCTAATACCTTTGCTTTAGTCCCCTGCCCTCCTGATATCTGCCACATGAGTCAGCCTCCTCACTCTGCCTAATGGTAGGGCTGGACTTGGGATATAGTCTAGCTTCTCTTTCAAGGTTCATTTTTTTCATTCATTCAGTTTTATTATTTGTACTAACCTTTCTCCCAAAAGGGATCCAGGGCAACTTACAAGATTTAAAGCAGACAATATTTAAAGCTTAAAAAACTACAATAAATTATTACAATATTAAAAACCAGTTAAACCCATGTCATATTAAAATGAGTACATAAAATGACTTAAGGCAGTTTTAAAGACACATTAAAAAAGAAGAGACATAACCATTTTGTATTTTGTTCAAAAAACCCTCGTAAGTAGCAAGTTACTGAAAAAGCCTGCCTGAAGAAAAAGGTCTTTGTCTGCTGGTGGAAGAATAACAAAGAGGGGGCTTCCCTGGCTTCCCATGGGGAGGAATTCCATAGCTTGGAAGCAGTGACAGAGAAGGCCCTGTCTTTTGTTCTCACCAAATGCACTTGTCAGGCTGATGGGACTGAGAGGAAGGCCTCCCTGATGATCTTCAAACTCAAGCAGGCTCATAGATTTGGGACTGAGTCTAGAAACAGACAATTAACAAATAATCTGTAATTACAGCTGAAAGCACATTAATGTTGCAGAGGTTATTGGGGCAGTCTTTCTATATTTGTAAAATCAAAGGAATCCCATGCGTGAGTCTGAAGACTAATCACCAGTCAAAATGAGTTGATGTGCATGCTTTTAAGATGTGAAAGAAGCTTATTCTGTGACACCCAGACAATTGCATTTACCTCTTTCAGTCATTTCTAATGTCTGTTTCTGGCATGAATTATGCAGGAAGCTGTTTTGATTCAAATTAAGCTATTTGTCCATTTACCGCAGAATTGGCCCATATTGATAGAATTCAGAGAATCAGAGAACTGACACTAAGTCCATATTCTGCTCATTCAGGAAATATACAGCTAACGCTAAAGAGAAGGCCTGCACAGCTTCTTGGAAGACACAGGAGCATGGAAGGGGCTGCTTTTGTATAGCCGACATCATGATTTGGAAGAAGAAGGGAAAATGGTCCTTTTACACATTGTGTGTTCCATAATGAACGTTTACTCTTGGCTGGTGGATGAACCCCAACTAAGTTCCAAAATCATGTGGTGTCTAACACAGAGTTTCATGAAATGAATACTGGTACTCTTACAAATATTTTAAATAAACAAATATATGAATAAAACAAGCTTCTTGCTGTCTAATATACTGTACATATAACAACCAGTTCTCATCAGCAGGCAGCCATGAAAAGTGGCAAATGGGACTCACAGCCTATTCCTGTACATTGGTATAGTGGGCAAACAGAGAGAGGTGTCACTCCTTACCTAAAAATGAACATTTACACAGAAAAAATAGCTGCTGTTTGTCCAGAAAAACAAAAAACAAAACAGTCTACCATGAACTGTGAACTCTGTGAGCAACACAAATGATTATCTGAACCCATGCCTAGACATTGGGTTGGTGAGACACACATATTGTGTGACTAGATCCCATATTCCAAAAAGAGTGTTTATATAAGAAGGAATGGCTGTACACTTGGGAGGCAAAGCGACCCACACTGACCCTCAAATGACACTCCTCAAAGAGTACTCCCAGTATATAATGGGGCAGAATTATAGTCAAGTATCGCCCAAACAGGAGGTAGGTCCATAGTAAGGATACCCCAAATATGTATGGTTGGGAAGGAAAGTTGAATAAATGCTCCGTATGGATGGGCTCTTGCACCAGTCATGAACCTGTTTCTCTTTGAGTGTTTCTGATCATGGGATTTTGCTAACTATTTCCTTAAGCTTATTGAAATCAGCTTTCTTAAAGTTCAGAATGCCTATTCTACTAGCCTCGGCGTTCCCGTTCTTCAGTATAACAAATTTATTTATTTATTTTTATTTTATTTATTCAATTTGTATCCTGCTCCCATTAGTGTCACAGCACTACAAATCCCCAAAGGGTGTGGTTAACATACTGCTTTACCAGGTTGACCAATTTTTTCCTGTTGACAGGGATTGGGTGCATAGTAACGGATGCTCTTGTTGTGTCTTCTGAACTCTAGAAGATAAAATTGTGAGCTGTTGAGGAATTTACTACATTCTTGGCAGAGTTGGACAGGCAACAGATATCAGTGTGGCTGAATTCTTCCATTCTGCTATCTCTCTCTTCTTTAAATGTTTAGTATTCAGATCAAGAGGGCATCCTTATCTTTGCACTAACTGACAGTTGCTCTCCAACAAAAATCTTAGCCTTTCCTGTTACTGGATTCTTTAAGTGGAGATGCCACAGTTTGAACTATGACCTTTTCTATGAAGGCTGTACCATTGGATTTTGTTTCCTCCGTGGTGATGTATAATTTTTGCTGACTGGACTACTGAATTGTAGGTGGGATAAGACAGTTAAGTTTCAATATTCACAACATTTAAAAAAGTCTCCAGTTAGTATTTTGTTTTAACGTTTTTGGAAAAAATATGCCCGACCCATTGCTAATTTAGCATAAATTGCTTTTGAATTTCAATGGCAATTCATCAAATTCTAGAATAGTAGCTATTTTAGCACTGATTCTCCTATCACATTGTCAAGTTTTCAATATTTTTTTTCTGGCAAGATAATTTATCTGTTTTTCACATAAAGACTGTTTTCACACAAATAGTTCCTCATGTGAAAATTAGATGGCAAGTCCTGTGCATGAACCGTATCAACATTTTTAAAAAAAAGTTTGAATTCAAGCCTAACATTTTAGCAGTAAGAAGAACCTTATGGTCAAGTCCTTTGGCATATCTAATGGAAAGTAAGTTTCAGAATTCAGTGTGTTTTACTTTCTAATACTTGCATCTAGGATTGAAGCTCTAGAAACTAATTGAACAAGTTTTATTGTTTAAAACCATAGGTTGCCACAATATCAACAGCAACACAAAACTGCACTGACTCAATATATCTATACACAAATACACGATGACACAGCTTCCCTTCTTTCTTAAGACTCTTGATGCTTGGCACATATTTTCTATGGTGCCAAAGCAAATTTTGCTACTTGATAGGTAGTAGTTATATCCCTACCCTCAAGCGGTGTACAAAGTTGAGCCAAGGAAGGTCTATCACACAGGATTCTGAGAATGCCAGCAAGAAGTTGACTTCCGAGGTGCTCATATAAAGGGCAACTTAACAAATAATGGAAAGCATCTTCAATCTCTCATGATCCACAGATACACAGTCTTTGATGAAATTGGCCATTATCATATCTCCCCTCCAAAATGGCTGATGGCATACACTGAAAACGTAAAGCTGTGAATGCTTTTCTTAAAGGGGCTGAGGTTAGATTAACAAAATAATTCTCCAAACTAAATGATGTTTTGTACAGGGGGAACCAACGAGAATAGGACATTTGTGAGATGGCATACAAATCCAGCCACTTAGAGTTAAGACATTTTTTTTCTTTAACCAGATGCTTGACTCTATTAGAGGCACAAGTGGGTAATCCCATAGTTCTGTAAAATGGATCTAACTGAATTAACGTAATACTTTTGAGAAGGACTATGGAGTTGGACTTTGTAGCATTCCTTTGGGAGGCGAGAGTCGCTCATGCAGGCCAGTTTCAGCCAATACATGGCCAGTGCAATGTGGGACTGTGTTTCAATTGGGATTAATCCTATATCAGCCCTTAAGAATGCAGCAGGTGTGCCACGGGGGAGAAAAACTAATTGATCTACTGCAAAATATATACACTACTTGATCAAATCCACATCTATTGGGTGATGAGATGTAATGTAGAGGAGGACATGCCACTTAAACCTTTTATCAGAAGAGAGAATTTCCATAGGTAGAGCTTTTCTCATCTTTTGCTGAGTGACAAGCTGCACCTTTCAGTATGAAGGGACTTGATTTATAGGATGTTGAAAATTCTAGGCCAGTGATGGCAAACCTATCGCACGCGTGCCACAGCTGGCATGCAGAGCCCTTTCTGTGGGCATGTGAGCCATAAGTCGCTGGATCCCTACTCCCCCCCCCCCACAGCCAAACCTGCAGAGGCGGCTGCAGCCGCGGTGCTGGCGTTTCGACAGGTGGCGGGCCAGGATCTGGAGCAGCTGGCGCTGGCGGCGGATCCAGAGTGGGGTCTCGAGGCACCTCCGTGCCCGGGATCCCCCCTTCTGCTGCCACTTCTGGTTCCGCTGCCACCACTTCCGGTTCTGCCACTGCCACTTCCGGTTCCGCCACCGCGGCCCACCGCCTGCTGGGTGTTATTTTTCCCCCACAGTTTGGGCACTCGGGCCCCAAAAAGTTCGCCGCCATTGTTCTAGGCTGTGTACAGATGAAGCAACAGGAAATGGTTCAGCCTTAGTGTCACAGTGAATGTAGCCCTAGTGATCTGATATCAATGACTTATTGCAGATACTTCGTCAAGCCCCTTGATTTCACTGTAAGAACAGCAACACTGATTAGAAATTAGTTGCCGGTAGGGAAGAAGAGCTTTTCTCTGATTAGTTAAATGAGTACTTATGTAGATATTCACTTATAGTTTAATGAGTAGAAAAGCATTATAATTAGCTCCAAAATTGCCCTGGGACTGGATAGATCTTTGTGTGTACTCCTTATCATCATCACACAGACTGTCATAGTACAGTGACTAAAGAGATTCAAGTATAAATTAGTTAAGTGCCTGGTCCAACTCCTGTCTCTTTCTTGAAGTCATTCAATTGCCTTAGGGAAGCTACTTCTCCTCAGTTTCAATCCCCACATATGCAAGATGGGAGACAATGATACAACACCTATTTCAAAAGAACGATATCTTGCAGAATTATAAGACTGCACCGCACTACAAATGTCTAGTACACAGAACAATTGACAGTATTGCAAAAATGTTAAATACTGTGCACTATCCAATAAGCAGACTTTGGAGAAGTTCCTCTTTTCTTGGAGTCCAATTCTCAGTGTAGTCCATTGGCCATGCTGATTTGTTGGGGTAATGGAAATTGTAGTCTAAAACAGAACTCCTAGAAACTTTGCTCATAAGCCACAACAGCCCAATGGCACATACTTTGAGGCTGATTTGATAGGATTATAGTCCAAAACATGCACTCATCTAATAGTTCTAATGATACGTTATGGGTCTTGTTTTGTTTTGCTTTGTTTTGAGGGTACAGATTAAAGCAGAATGTAGACCTGCATGAACAATTAAACTAGAAGTCATGGTGAGGCACAATAAAGCAATACGTACATGTTATGGGCAAAGTTCTGTATGCCTGTTGTGTTTTGATACATTATATTGTTTTTTCCTGGATGAAAGACAGCAACCTGTATTTGTTCTATGTAGCATTGCCATAGAATCTCCTACACTTTTCCTTCACGGTGCCATAACTTTGAACTTTATTGTTAGACTTTCTCAATCCTTGATCCATGCAAACATCTGCACTATTTATTAGTGCTATAAATTTTTCATATCCAGATGGAGGCATTTTCCATATCCCAATGTAACACTGAGCTGCATTCAATGGAGATCAGACTGTTCTGCTTATTCTGCTATTCTGATAAGTTGCACAAATCTTCTTTACACAGGCTCACACACTATAAAGCAAGGCTACAATAAAGGTGTTAAACCTGGCACAAAAGAATCTGGTGATTTAGAGCTCAATTCATTTCTATTCATGAACATGGTACTCAGCTGTTGATATGCCAGTGCCTGTTTTGCTCTTTTGTCTACAAAATTTATATAACATTATTAGATATTTCAGTGTGGATAGTTTTGCAATATTTCTTGGTTTGCAGTATGCTTAGAAGCTCACATCTTTGTGAATCCTCTTCATGATATAGCCTTATCTATCCTTGTTATTTTTTCCTAGAGAAGAATCACACAGGATAGTCATTCTTATTTTGCTCACTTCCAATTTCGAGCTAATCTGACCATTACAGATAACCCATTGTTAGAACTGAAGTCACATTAGTGTTCAAGAGGTGTGATTCAAGGAGTCCTTCGTGTCTGAGAAATCAAACTTATAAGGAAAGAATGAAGACCAATAGCCAAACAAAACAAGCTGTTAAAGCTGCTGTGATAGTCATGCATAACCAGCACGTAGGGAATTCCTTTTTTTTTAAGGGAGTGATTCTTTGTTTGGCTGCACAATGCAACACAGAGGCAGCTGTCTTTAAAAAGTGTCCAGAAAGTGCAGTTGGTCACCAAAATGCTGTTTCAAAGTTGGACTGTCAGGATAGAGCACTTAATTCCAGTTGTAGAGTGTTTGGCTCATTGGTTTCCTGCTTCAGCTTATGGTGCTAGGTCTTACCTTAAAGCCCACAAAGATGTTTCATTTGAAGGCAAATTAGATGTTTGCTTTATACATAGCATACAGCTGTGAGTTTTATCTTCCCTTCATTTATTACATGGGTGTGGGAGTGGGTGGGGGCACCATACGGGGAGAGGGGACACTTACCTCATTCATCTCCAACACAATTGGAACAAAAAAGTTCATCCTCCCACAAGGGTAGGCTATTTAAGAAAATAGATTATGTTTGCACCAAAGCCTCACACCACCTCAAACTGATTACTGAAGATTTTTACCTGCATAATTTTGCTTATCCCCTGGAGGAGGACGAAAAAATAATTTCAACTGAGAGTTCTGACAAGGTATGAGAAATTTCTCAACAGTCTCTCAGAGTTGTGGTCTTTGGAACTCTCACGCTTCCTTTACTGTTAAGGGTATGTTGCTGTGTGCTCTCTTTTTTTCTCAAATCGTAGAATAACTGAGTCAGAAGGGGCCTGTTGAGTCCAACCTCCTGCTTAAAGCAGAGATTCAAATTAAAGTATATTGGACAGATGGCTGTCTAACTTTCTTTTGAATGCTTCCAGTGTTGGAGAGCTCATCACCTCCCAAGGTAACTGGTTCCACTAAAGTTTCTAACTTAGAATCTGGCAGGCTGCCATTATGACAATAACATGGTTTTGACTAAACTCTGCAGAGCTTGGAAGAATAAAGGCCTGTTGCACTAGGGTGCTACAACACTAAAATATTGTAGCTCCAAGGTATTGGAACTACAAAGAGTGCAAACTATAGAACTTGCAAATGCCATCTCCATATTGCAACATAAACAATTCAGCTGTCAGGATTGACATAGTACAGTGATCTTGCTTGGAGAGGCAGCTAATTGTTTTGCAATGACGATAGTAACCTATTACTCAATTTTAAAAGCCCTTTTATTTTCATGGCTATTTTTGCTATATCCCACTTAATTATGATAACACTCTATGCATACAAAAGTTCATATCTTGACACTACTGTTGTACTGCTTTTACGGTTAGGCAGTTTTCCTGATATTCGTACTAACAGAAGCACTAAATGAAAGGTCATCTCAAAAAGGACTTAAAAACTGGGAACGATTTTACAAAAGCATAGATAAAGGAAGAATGTGAAGGTCCAACTAGGGAATGGAGAGATTAGTAGTAACTATAGCAATTCTGGTAAAACCTGTTATTATTATTATTATTGGTTATCTTCCTCTTTTAGTATAATTGTACAAGTGGATGTAAAAGTACTCTCTCGCTCTCTCGAATTTTACCTTTCCCCTACCCATATCTATTTTCCCAGCCCCCGTCTCCCTACTCCCAATCCTATTACCATTGAAAATGAATAAAAATTTTTAAAAAGAGGAAGCTTTCCTGATATTCAGCTGAAATCTGGCTTCCTATAACTTGAGCCCATTATTAAGTGTCTTGTGCTCTGGAACGATTGAAAACAAGTTCTGCCCTTCCTCTGTACAACAGTCTTTCAAGCACTTGCAGAATGGTATCATGTGTCTCTTCAGTCTTCGTTTCTCAAGGTCAAACATGCTCAGTCTTTCCTCATAGGATTTGGTTTCCAGTCCCCTGATAATTCATATTGCTCTCCTCTGAACTTGTTCCAGTTTGTCTACATACTTAAAGTGTGGTGTTCAGAACTGCACACAGTACTCAAGGTGAGGCCTAGCCACTGCTAAACAGAGGAGAACAAGTACTTCACAGGATATGAAGACTATACGGGATTTGAAGACTATACTTCACTTTGCACTGATGGCTCATATTTAGCTTGTGCTCTACAACTATTCCAAGATCTTTTCACATGTAGAATTGCAGAGCCAAGTATTCCCCATTTTTTAACTGTGCATTTGATTACTTAAGTTTGCAGTTTCAGTCTGTTTTCAGCTCAGTTCTCGAGCCTATCAAGCTTTCTTTGAATTTGGTTTATGTCTTCTTGGGTATTTGCTATTCCACCTGATGTTGTGTTATCTACAGATTTGATAAGCGTTCCTTGCACCTCCTCATCCAAGTCATTAATTAAAATGTTGAAGAGCATTAGACCCAGGACTGAGCCTGGTGGTATCTCACTTGTTACATCCTCTCAGTTTGAGAAGGAATCATTGATAACTATTCTCTGAGTACAATCCTGTAGCCAGTTGTAGATCCACCTGATAGTTGTTCTGTCCAGACCACACTCAGTTAGCTTGCTAATCAGACTATCACGGTGCTATTGAACAATGTAGATGTAAACAGATCTGCTATATCCACTAACAATATGTTTGGTGGTCCAGCCAACTAAATAGCTTTTCTTAAACTAAATATATAAATAAATAAATCCGGTTATTCAGGCAATTTGCTTTATAACAGCTTTTACTACGAAAGGAACACCATTATTATAACCATTTTTTGAGTGAGGATTAGAGATGGGCATGAATTGCTGAACCAGTGGTTCGTGCCAGTTCATTTTTTGGCCAAGCAGGTGTTTAGTGCTTCCCAGCCCTGCCTCCTCCTGGTGCTGCCTTTGAATGGGTGTCCACCAGAGGAGGCACGGCTGGGAAGCGCTTAATACCTGTTCAGCCAAAAATTGAACTGGCACAAACTGCCAGTTCAGCGATTCGTGCCCATCTCTAGTGAAGATTTTGAATGTCAGAGTTGCTAACAACTTTCTTGAAATGCAGGAGCTGCACTGGTAAATGCAGATGGGAAAACCTGTGGCACTGCAGATTTTTTTCAGAGCTATAAATTGATACTCTTTTTTTAAAAAAAGCCTTACCCCTTCACGGATTGCTGCCTTGTCGTGGCGAAGGAGCTTGAGTAATTCAGAGAAGCTATGGGCTATGCCGTGCAGGGACACCCAAGACGGACAGGTCATAGTGGAGAGTTCTGACTAAACGCTATCCACCTGGAGCAGGAACTGGCAAGCCACTCCAGTATCTTTGCCAAGAAAACTCTATGGACAGAAACAAAAGGCTAAAAGATATGTCGCTGGAAGATGAGCCCCTCAGGTCGGAAGGCGTCCAACATGCTACTGAGGAAGAGCGGAGGACAAGTACAAGTAGCTCCAGAGCTAATGAAGTGGTTGGGCCAAAGCTGAAAGGATGCTCAGCTGCGGACGCGCCTGGAAGTGAAAGGAAAGTCCGATGCTGCAAAGAAAAATACTGCATAGGAACCTGGAATGTAAGATCTATGAACCTTGGTAAGCTGGATGTGGTCAAACAGGAGATGGCAAGAATAAACATTGATGTCCTGGGCGTCAGTGAACTAAAATGGACGGGAATGGGTGAATTCAATTCAGACGATTATCATATCTACTATTGTGGGCAAGAATCCCGTAGAAGAAATGGAGTAGCCCTCATAGTCAACAAAAGAGTGGGAAAAGCTGTACTGGGATACAATCTCAAAAATGATAGAATGATTTCAATACGAATCCAAGGCAGACCTTTCAACATCACAGTAATCCAAGTTTATGCACCAACCACTGATGCTGAAGAGGCTGAAATTGACCAATTCTATGAAGACTTACAACACCTTCTAGAACTGACACCAAAGAAAGATGTTCTTCTCATTCTAGGGGACTGGAATGCTAAAGTAGAGTCAAGAGATAAAAGGAACAACAAGTAAGTTTGGCCTTGGAGTTCAAAACGAAGCAGGGCAAAGGCTAATAGAGTTTTGTCAAGAGAACAAGCTGGTCATCACAAACACTCTTTTCCAACAACACAAGAGGCGACTCTACACATAGACATCACCAGATGGGCAATACCGAACTCAGATTGATTATGTTCTCTGCAGCCAAAGATGGAGAAGCTCTATACAGTCAGCAAAAACAAGACCTGGAGCTGATTGTGGCTCTGATCATCAGCTTCTTATAGCAAAACTCAAGCTTCAACTGAAGAAAGCAGGAAAAACCATTGGGCTAGTCAGGTATAATCTAAACCAAATCCCTTATGAATACACAGTGGAAGTAAAGAACAGATTTAAGGAACTAGATTTGGTGGACAGAGTGCCTGAAGAACTATGGATGGAGGCTCGTAACATTGTACAGGAGGCAGCAACGAAAACCATCCCAAAGAAAAGGAAATGCAAGAAAGCAAAGCGGCTGTCCAACGAGGCCTTACAAATAGCAGAGAAGAGAAAGGAAACAAAATGCAAGGGAGATAGGGAAAGCTACGGAAAATTGAATGCAGACTTCCAAAGAATAGCAAGGAGAGACAAGAGGGCCTTCTCAAATGAACAGTGTAAAGAAATAGAGGAAAATAATAGAAAGGGAAAAACCAGAGATCTGTTCAAGAAAATTGGAGATATTAAAGGAACCTTTTGTGCAAAGATGGACATGATAAAGGACAAAAATGGTAGGGACCTTACAGAAGCAGAAGACATCAAGAAGAGGTGGCAAGAATACACAGAGGAATTATACCAGAAAGATCTGGATGTCCACAGTTGTCACCAGGAGGTTGGTTCGGAGACTCTCAATAGATATTTGTGCTGGCTGGTTTATTTAATCATCTTGTTGAAGGCCTTACTTGTAATATGGTCAGATCAAAATGTCTCAGACGTTTTAAACAAATAAGTAGCAATATATAGCATCTTGAGATGCACCTCTTCTATATATGGATTCTGAGTTGCTCTTTAGTTTCTACTATCTCCATTGACAATCATTTAGCCAACATAAATTCTGCAAGAATTTTCAGAATGTATCAAAAAGAAATGTACCAGCTGACAAAGAAATAGTTCTAGTTTCTCAAATACGAAGGTCTTAGAATAATAGTTTGCTATTAATAAAAAATTAGTGCTTTGTCATAAGAAAAACATGGAATAAAAGGATTAAAGGACTGCCAAATAAATAACTCTTATGTGTTGTCCTGCTTAAAGCAGGTGGAGTGAAGCAGGCTGGGCAGCAGTAATGTGCACGTGCACATGTGCTTAGACCAAAGAACTATGTCACAGCTGCTGTAAGAAGATTCTAGGATCTTCCCTCTTGAGGAAGTAGGCAGCTTGTGACCTTTTCAAGGGATTATCCTTTCAGTCAGGTGACTGTGTGACATGATTTTCACAATTTAATGCTGTATGATGTACAAATGGCAAATACAAGTGCTGGTTTTTAGAAGTTCTACAGAAACAGCTTTGGACGCTTCACGCTCCAAGCGTTGCTGGATTGTTGATCCCATCAGCTGTAGCCCCAAAACCAGTAGTTGAGGGATTATGGGGATTGCAGTAGACAATTTTCAAGACAATCAGATGTTCCCCCTTAGCATGGAATGTTATTCTTAAAAGGTAATTTGTTCATACAACTCATTATAGGATTAGAAATCCATCCCATTGCTCTTGCTGTTTGCAATGTTCAAAAGCAATGTGTGTTTATTCACTGTGTTATTCATTATTTTGTTCTGAATTTTTATTACTTAAAAAAACCCCTTAGGACTGATAAGCAAATAGCATAAAACATGAACAATTTCTCTTAGAATTCCTTTTCAAAAAAGGCCTTTAAAAGTAATGTTTAAAAGTAACTGGAAAACGTTGCCTTATTACACCTGTAAAGCAGTTTTGTTCCTACTTCTTATGTTACATTTTAAATTCCAAAATAGTGAGAATCTTTGGTAACTACTTTACTGATTAACCATAAATTCCAAGCTCTGTGTTCCCATTCTGGTCCCATTCTGGTCACAAAAGGTTAGCATGGGTAAGGCAAGTATGCTTTCTAATTGTAGGCAAACTCCTAGGCTGAAGTGGGTTCTGTGCTAGAAAAGGGAGGTTTTTTAAATTATCTGTTGGGGTAATTGACTACTACAGTATTTTATAATATTTATAATTTCTTTGATAAACCGTGTTTCCCCCAAAATAAGACAGGGTCTTTTATTAATTTTTGCTCCAGAAACGCATTATGGCTTATTTTCAGGGGATGTTTTATTTTTTTCATGTACAACAATCTACATTTATTCAAAAACAGTCATGCCATCTTCTTCTGGTTGCTGCACAATAGTGGAGGGCGGGGTTTCACTTAACTGGGGCTTATTTTGGGGGTAGGGCTTATATTACGAGCATCCTGAAAAATCATACTAGGGCTTATTTTCAGGTTCTTATTTTTGGGGAAACAGGGTACTAGTTGTATGTTAGAAAATACAACCCAAGTGCAAATCTTTTTTTATATTCACTCATATATTGGGCATGTACTGTTTCCATCTCAAAATGGTTATGTGACTCTGCCTTTAGATGCATTGTCTTTTTTGATGCCTTGGCCTGTCTTTTTAGGTGGAACTGGGAAAGTTGAATGAACTCATGCTGAATGAATTTATTTTATTTACACAACATACACCCTTTCTTACACATTGGGAGCAGCAGTCGAATTGCTGGTAGGAAGTGTGTGTGCCTGAGTATATGCGTGAGGGAGATAGCATGTTAAGTCACCTGTCATTTTTGTGCTGGGTTCCAAAAACAAATATGGTAATTTGTCTATTTAATTCTGGCATAGTCAGACCATGCCCCTGTACTCTTAAGGCTAATCTGAGTATTTGCATTTGCTTCTTATGTAATCTTAAAAATGAAATTTAAAACTCACATCCTCTTTTCCTCAAGACTCAGTCCAAACAGAATGCTGGTGTGAGCTGTGTGCCTCTTAAATCCCCTCTCCCTTGTGTCAAGTCGCAAATATGGATAACTTTGAAAAGGATTCACAAAGATTTATAAGCAAAATTAAGTTTGCAAGGGAGACAAAAGATCTGTCAGGGAACACAAGATAAATTGTGGAAGAATGGATGGGACCTCTCAAGGACAAACATTTGGAAAAGCATTGGTATGAGATTCAAATTATACATTCACAGTGTGCTATGTTTTTCTTTTTTCACCTCATCCGGTTTGTGGAGTTATGTGATTAATAGGTCTTATGTACATTTTAATAATGTTCAAACGTTGATTTTGTACTGCTTCTTAATATGGGTCAGATGCAAGATGACTATAGTTGCAAAGCTTGGAAAAGTTACTCTTCTGAATAACAACTCCTAGGCAGAATGGCCAAAAAGGTTTTTTTCCTATTCAGACCATATGGGTTCATGATTAAGAGAT
This sequence comes from Intellagama lesueurii, assembly GCA_037013535.1. Classification (NCBI taxonomy): domain Eukaryota; kingdom Metazoa; phylum Chordata; class Lepidosauria; order Squamata; family Agamidae; genus Intellagama; species Intellagama lesueurii. The sequence continues at coordinate 217,609,982 of JBAJHW010000003.1, forward strand.
TGGTTCGTAGCCACTTACATTTTTCTAAGGAGTTGTACCTGGTAAAATCATGACCAGTACCTTGTCTACATAATATGAAGACTAAAGTGTCTATATTCTGCTGACTTGGAATGACAGCAATGCTTGTTTCTTATTATAGGAGTTTCCTTTTTCTGAGTTTTAGAGAATGAACACCAATGTTTATGCATATTTTACATAGTGGATGATGATTTGCTTTAGAATAATTCACTGAAACTGATTTGGTTAAGGGTCTTTTCACCATCTTCATGGACTAGGCTGATGGAGTTTTCTCTTTTTTTCGGCTTTAGTATTAAGCTAGTCATTTTTCAGACTTAAAGAGGCTTATTAGTGTGTCACAACAATTGCATTGCTATACATATTTACAGTCTTCTGTATATCTGTAGCAAAAAAAGTTATTTTTCTATCTCTAATGTCAGCACAAGTTCCTGAAAACAGCTATATCTACACTTCAAAGACAGTAGTCTGTCATGACATCAATGGACAGACAAGTTGATTGCTCTATCTATTGCAGTATGTCTACGTTTGAGTGTTCATTATCACTGTTAATATTACCATTGTCACTATGAAAGTTAATTAATTATGTAATTATCTTCATTTTCCCATCTCACTTTCTACCCCTCTATTATTGCTGCAGCTGATTGGATAGCTCATTGAGTTAGGTATCTGGCTGTGGAGCCAGAGGTTAGGAGTTCAGTTCCTCACTGTGCATCCGAAAGAGGCCTATGTGGCCTTGGGCAAGCTGCATGGTCCCAGGACACCACCACCACACACACACCCTCCCTGAGAAGAAGTGAATGGTAAACCACTTTTGAATACTTTCTACCTAGAAAAATCTGAAAAGGGTTGCTATAAGAAACAATTTACTTGGTGGCATTCAAGAAAGTATTATCGGCACATGAGATCACAGCAATGATTTTGTGTTGGCACAGCAAATTATCATTCTATAAGTCAATTCTAAAAATGGCAGCTGTCCAAACAAAAAATTTTAACTTTTAAAACGGGCTTCAGATCAGCACCAAATCTGTCATAATTGTAGCAGATAGTCTGCTCTTGCTGTGTGCCAAATTTGTTGAAAATTGGGCAAAGGTCTTCAAAAGGAATTTTTTTTTACTTCCTCCTTTCAGCAACAGGCAACCCTAAATATGCCCGGATTTAAAATAGATCATATAAATTGAAAAGACCAGTCTTGTTTATCTTGAAAGAGAATAGTTGGCTCCATCCACTTTTTAATTTGGAAAGAATCATGGCTGTAGGGGCTGAAATATTTGTCCTCAAAAAAGCCTTTTCAAAAGTGAGAAGCAGCGGAACAGAGTTGCTAGCAAGAACTTTTTAAAGTAGATACACTGTTGCAGCTTCAGGGACCAGGAAGGGAGATGATTGGATAGCTTAGAGCAATTAAACTTCACAGAAATAAAGTCAAACAGGTTTTCTTTGAAGAGTAAAAAAAACACAAAAAAACCCATTCATACTTTTGAAAAAAAGCCATGACAACTGCCTTGTGTTTGAGTAAGAAGTGGTTAACTGATAAAAAAAGAGTAAGTTTCTGAGATTTTCCTTTGTTTTGTGAATGTTAGTGAACACAAGAGGGCATCCTGTAGAGAGAGTGTGTAGACCAATTTGACTGCTGCCATTGGTATTGTCAACATTCAGGCTGTTCTTTGCTATATAAAGTTTGGCATTCTTTTCACTGCTGGCACCACAGGCACAATATTGTGCAGCAATATCAGACCGTTACCTGGTATTTTGAATTGTGGATACAGGAAGCACAATACCCCACATTCATAAAATGGAAGGTTTTTTGAAGAATTGAATTGTACTCTTTATGTAGGTAAACCTGTGGCCTAACTATTGTTCTCCATATGTCTGACAGAGTGGATTTTAATGTACAAAAGATCACAGTGCAATAAATCTGTTAGTCTTTAAGATGCCACAATACTTTTGCTTTTATTTTTGCTTTGTTTTTGCTCTTCTTTGCTTTAATCTTTCCTGTTCTGACTCCTGCTGTTGTCATTATACAATGTGTAAGAGAAGCACCTCCATTAATCTTCTGAATTTTGACTGTTTTCGGAGCTGTAAAAAGATCCTGTTATTTTAATTGCCACATCCATTTCTGACACCGCAAGGAGGCTTTTAACCCTCTGTGAGAAAGCCCCACGTTTTCCTCATTACTCCACCCCCAGTCAGTTGCTAGGGCTTGCATGTATCCTAGCTACCGTGCTTAGCAAATAGGTGACTAGCTCTTTGGAAAGCCAATATCGCAGCTGAAATCTGTAGGCTCCAGCACACGCAGTCTTCCTGCTATAGGAGCTTCGCTTAGCTGATGCTATGGAGGCAATTACTTTGCTGAAGATGAAGTGGAAAAGCTGGTGCTTTGCTGAGATAAAACAAAGATAAGGAGGATTGCTTGGAACGGGAAGAGGATGTACTTGCATGTGCGTGCCTTGTGCTTGGAAGCTGATGATGATGATAATCATCATGATAATAATGGCTGTGCTGAAATCATCAGGGTTTGCCTCCTGACAGCCGCAGAATACCTCTATTGTTTATAGCCCCCTCCTTCCCTGGCTTCCCCCACGCTGCCTTCCAGAAACAGCACTGCTGCTGTTATTAAATCGGCTAAGACGCTGTTTTTCCTCAGGCTGGCTCTGAGGCCATTTCCAGGTATGGCGAAGGGGTCTAACCAGAGCAGGCACAAATGGAGCGCGCTCCACACATTCCTCCGGTGCAACATGAACCCGGAGACCCAACGTGTGGTGGTTTTTGTCATTCTGCTCTTTCTTATCATCATCAATGTTGTGCTCATGTTTCTCCTGGCATTTTATTAAGGAACAGGACTGTTGTTGCATGGTGGTATTGATAGTGGCAAAGTGGATAGGGTCTTCCAAGACTGGCTACATATCAGCAGGTCAGCTCGTCATTGTCTGAATCTGGTTTTCCTTGTCTTCTGTCATCGCCGTCTGTCTGAGCATGTCTCCTGTGATTATTATTCAGCGCACTGTATCTCTCTCTCTCTCTTTCTCTCTCTCTGTTCCTGTTGCCTGTGTCTTGCCGTCCAGAGCACCGTAACATCATTGAAAGGAAAGAAGTACTGCAGCCAGCTTGGTTAACTGAGTAGGTGCCCACCAGCCACCTCTCGTTTTCATCACCGTGATGCTGCACACAGGCATGCTCAGCCTCTTAGCTGAGTGGACTTTGAAGCATTCAGCAGACTGTATCTGTGCACTCTATTGGCTTGTTAAATAGCACTCATTTGATGAACTTCTATCCAAGGAAAAGGCTATATGTCTCCAGTTGCTGTGAGAAAATCTCAACCCATTAGAGTCAGTATTACTGTATAATTGAGACCATTGGGTCTTTGAAAATATGTGCACTGGGATGTGAGTAATGCCCAATTAGCCATAATTGATTAATGGCTGATCATTAGAGTACATCAGAAATCTATGTGTACATTTGGTGACTGCACAGTGGAATGCATGTCTTCACCAGTGTTTATCCCATTTGTCCTAATGACTTTGGAGCTCTTTATTGAGAGTCATGGGTGAAAATGGCTGGTGGGAATCTTTGGACAACAAAGTGCTTTTTTCCTGTTCTGATTCTAATGCAAGGACAGTGCCCTGATGTTTGGGGCTGAAATAAGCTTTGTGAAACTGAGAAAAGCCGAACCTCTGTTTGCTGGTATGTCTTTTGTTAACAGCCTTGCTCCATCTGGAAGTTCAGACAATAGTGTAGAGCTAGGATAGGAGAAAGCACTCAAGTTGGTAATATCAAAGGCAGTTGATTCTTCAAGAAACACTAAAATTCAAATAAGTCATGTTCCCAAATGAAATGCTCACAGAGCGCTACGGTGCTTACTATTCAAGACTTTAAATAAATTCTTCAACCTGCTGGAAATGCAACAAGTCCTTTCTTGGAACTGTAGGTGCTACAAGAGAGCTTTGGGTACATTCTTCTCCTGTGCTCCAAAATTTGCAAATGGACATGTCATTTCCATTGTGGAGTGTCATGCTGGTGCCTAATGGAACAGAATCCAGTCCTGAGAGCCATTTTGTTAGTTGTATGCATCATGTCTTGTGTGACGTGTTCTGTCCTAACTGATTATCTGGGTCTGAATTGTAACACAGATGCTGTGGCAGCCTCCTGCCTCTGAAACACGCAAACCCCATTAAAAACGTACTTTGTGCTTTGGTACGTATGGGAAAGAAGCTAGGATTACTTGAAGTGGTACAGGCCTGATAATTAATTAGTCTTCAGAACAGTGCTCTGGATAGCTTTTGTTAATGTGAATGAGGGACCACATTTGGTGGTTAAGGCAAATAAACAAAAACACAAGCTCTAGGAGAGTATTGTTTTCAAAATATAATGTAATGTTGGGAAAAATAAACCCAACTAAATTATTTTTTCAAGGTTGAAAGCTTCTTTTCCTCTATGCACTCTGAATACCTTTGGAAAAATGCTTGGGGGGAGAAACTTTGCTTTCATGATAAAAATCAACAAAATGAATAGGAAGGGTAGACATTGCCTCCAAAAGGTTAAAGGCCTCAGTCTGCATTTATTAGCTGCAGCCTCCCTTGGGGTAACCTCCATTCTTTTTTGTTTGTTGTCTTGAGCACATATTTTAAATGTAAGTAAATGCTATGTGTTGTATGATCCAGGAGTGTTCATAAAGACAGAAACAAAGAAATGCCATGTTGAAGTAGCTAGATACAGAACACTGAGGGCTATTTGGTTAAACCCTGGGGATTATTTTTTAAACCATGCAGTCTCTCTCTCTCTCTCTCTCTCTCTCTCTCTCTCGTGGTAAGTGCGCAGCAGCCTCTGCATACACAAATAGTTCTCCATACCTAGACTGGAGGATTTACGTAAGTCACTCAGAAAAATTACTATTTTGGATTACTCTCTCCCAGAAGCCCTTAACCAGTGTGGCTAGTAACTAGTCCTGGCTGGGAAGGGGTACTCTTGGAGTTGCAGTTCAAAAAGTTAATATCTCAACACTCAGCTAAAAATTGAAAATAAACCTATATCTGGCAAGCAGCTCCAGAGCTTGGAAATGTCACTTTTTTTGGACTACAACTCTCAGAGGCCATATGGTCTGGGGATTCTGGGAGCTGCAGTCCAAAAAGTAACATTTTTAAGCTCTGAGCATCTCACAGTGAAAGCCAAAATCTGAAGAGGCTGGGGAATGTGGGAAGAGATCAAATGACAAATGTCAAACTCTCTCTATAGTTTATCCTGAATAAATCTTAAGAAAATTGACATTGAGGCTGTTTTCTCAATAAGATTCTTAAAGCATTAATTCACAATATATCATGGGGTTTCTAATATTGGTGCCTATCAAGTTTTTTTATGTGTCTTTTGTTTCGGTTTCTTATGCGTTAAAAAAACCTGTTATAAGTGCTGTCTCTCACAGTAAAAACAAACTATAGTCATAGCACATCTGTCAAGCCTAAGTAAATTATTAGTGCCAGGAAACCTGCATGCAAAAGGTAAGCAGTGAGTTAATAGAGATATGACGGAGTACAATAGTATTGATATCAGGCATAGCAGGCAAAAACAACATCCAAATAAAAAATAAAGAAGACTAACTTTAATGTGAGCTTTTGTGGACAAGTCCACTTCCACAGACGTAAAAGGAACTTTAAGGTGCCACAACATTTTTGTCTTCTTTATTTTTTGTTTGTTTTTGCCTGATAGGCTAGCACAGACTAACATGGCTACCTCTACTAAAACCACCACTACGGATATCAGGTACGTCACACTTGCAGCAAACCTATTGGAGTCAGTGGGAAAAGTAAGCTAAGTCTCATTGATCTCAGTGGCTGTATTCCAAGCATTACCAGATATGTATCCAGCCCATTGTCAAGAAGTGAACTGTCTGCTTTTTACATTTTTCCATAGCTCCTTGCCCACCCGTTCCCATGATATTCAAAGCACCGGCTTTCCCAGGCATCCTTGCACCCAGACATTGTATGTATGGAGACCTACTATGCTGCATTATGTATCTTTAAATCAGAGGGAGGCAACTTGTAGCCATCCAGAAGTTATCCTTATCTGTCACCATTCTTTACTACTGGCTATGCTGGCTAGAGAAGGGAGTTACAGTCCAGTAATATCGAGGGAGGCCACATGTTGCCAACTCCCAATTTAGATCATGGAATGGATCTCTGTACCTGATTGGTTTAGATTGTTTGGTTTAGAATTGGTGCTCTACAATTACCCTATTCTTGACAGTTCTTCTTGGCCTTGTCAAACTAAGTGTATGTGGGCCTGTGCACATATGCGCACATCTCCCAACAAACTAGTAGAGATGGAGTGATAAATTGTGCAACTATTTGATCTGGATGGAGATTTGCAAGCTGTCTTGGATAGGACAAGTTAATTGTTTCAGCTTTTTCCTAGACATTGTGCCACCTGTGATGATGCAGGTAGCCACTGGTATCTAGAAGAGGCTTTTTCTAGCTATGGTTGGCACATGCCTGCAAACCTAGCTGGTGATTCATGCAGTGATCAAGTACAGACTGCTTTCATGTATGGGTTTGCTTTTCAAAATAGTTTGAAAACATCAACCAGTGCAAAATGTGCCCCCTCATATGCTGCTGGGGACCAGGAAGTACAAGCATATGACATCAATATTATACCAGTTCCACTGGCTGCTGGTATATTTCTGGGCTGAGTTGAAAGTGCTGATGTTTACCTTTAAAGCAATTTTATTTATTAGGTTATTTAAAAGATCTCCTTCATCCATCCATACCTTTCCAGACTATGAAGTCACCTGTTCCAGGCCCTGTTTCTAGGTTCCTATTTGGTAAAAGCAATGGGATTGGCTGATACCAAAGACCCAGGCTTCTTGGTGGTAATCCCATGTTTGTGGAATTCACCTGTATGAAATTTTTTCCTTTAAAAAATAATCTTATTTAGGATTGCTTTCTCTTGAAGAGTTTAAACTGCTCCTGGTCCATAACTGTTTTAAATTGTCATTCATTATAATGATGTGTTGCTGGTTGAATTGGTTTATTCTGATGTTTTAAATGGCTACTTCTACAGAAATGTATTGTATTATATGGTTGTTTTGTACAGGCCACCGTGAGAAGTCTTTGGCCTACAAGATGGCTTAGAAATAAGTAGACAAATAAAGCAAGCTTAACATAAAGGGGCAGCTTGGAATAGGACTTAGTAATTCTGTGGCAAGGGTATTAAATATAATGATATTGTTCAGTGTGCTGTTCAGAAGATGGGAAGTTACTTGCTTTGCAATCCAGAGTCAGAACTGACTGGAATGGCTCCCTAATGAGGTTCTTAATATATGTTTGTATGTTTGTATAAGATGTTGTTTGCTATTTGAATGAAAATGGTGTTAAAATAGCCCAAACACCTCCCTTTTCCAATAAAATGTTTTCTCCCATCATCTTTCTTACAAGCAGAATTCATTCAATTTTTTTATTACTAGTCTTTCCAAGAACTTGTTTTCCGTATTAATTTATTTCCATCTCACTAATATATTTCAAAAATGTGAATTGTGCATTTCCCAAGAAAAATAACAACACACAATTTTACCTAAATTGATAAACTAGAACAGTAGCAACAACAACATCTGCATTTCTCAATTGGTCTCCCGAGATATGTTGGATTGCAAATCCCATTTTTCTCAGCCACTGTGCTAATTGAAGTGCTGACTGGGGATGATGGAAGCTGTACCCCAAAACTGGAGGGACAGCAGGTAGGGAGACTGATCTAAAACAATGAATTACAAATAAATAACAGATTAAAATTGTAAAACAATTTACAATTATATAATAACAGGAGAAGTAGCAGACAAGGAACTTTAAAAATACATCCTCAGAAGTCTACTGGGAAAGACAATTCTTATCTGCTTGTTAAAGGCTTCTTTTGACTAGTCTTTTCAGTCTTTTATTTGATTATTGTTATTTATTAATGATATTTATATCCTGTTTTCCCACAAACAAGCTCCTATAATACTGTTTTTCCTTTTCCCTGAAAGAGAGTGTCTGGCCCAAAGTCATCCAGGAGAATTTCATGGCTTGGTAGAGATTAGGACTGGGGCTGTCGAGTCCGAGTCCAAAACTTTAACCACCATGAGACCTTGTTAACTTTACCTGGTCTCTTTACTTCAGTGCGCAGTGGTGGCAGGAGGGGAAGTGGACACAGAACATGATCTCAGGAGGTGAAGAGGTAAATAAATAAATAAATAAATAAATAAATAAATAAATAAATTAAGGCACTTCTCAAATATTGCAGCCCCGGCCTATTTTTAACTTTAGAGGCCTGTCTTTTGAATTGCTCCCCATCTCTGGCTGGCTTTTGAAGGCCCGAGAGAAAGAAATAATTCTACCAATTAAACAACAACAACAGAGAAACAAACTTCTAGTAGTGCAATTCCTTGCTAAAACAAGGCGTGCCACCACCTTTAATTTAGCAGATTTTTTCAAAGAAAAATACTCCACTAGAAGTCACTTCCAGTTTTCTTTAGAGGAGCAAATATTGCCTGCAGCTGAAAAAAAAGGCCTCCGGACCTCCATAGCTTGCCCACCCTGGTGTATAGTACGATTTTCACCTTCTAAGCTCTCCATTCCTCCAGAGCCATAACTAGTTTAGGTGGTAGATTTTCTTGGCATGTGTCCTTTTCCTTTGCTCTACTCTAACACCTGGTCATCAGGGGAACAGATGGATCTTACTAACTTTAAAAACCAATGTTAACACTATTTGCAAGTTTAAAGCAGCAGCAGCTGGTGGGGAAGACCCTGGAGGGTATGTGAGATCAAGGATGACAGCTGCCACTGCTAGGTGGAACATCCACTTTTGAAGAGTCCTAAGAGTTGGGGCAGCAGTATGATGCGGTCCCTCCAAGGCATAGCTATCCTCTTCTCCCCCCTGCTTACCAGGCAAGGGCTTCTGGTCCCTTGCACAGCAGCAGTAACAGTGCATACAGAATCTTTAACCCAGGAATGCTGCTGGGATTCAGAGGCAAATTTTCTCTGATCTTTTCCTTGCCCTGCCTCCACCCACACACAGCAGAATCAAGCTTTTGTAGACTGTACCACCACAGACTTCAGGAAGGGGTCCCTAATATTGATGCCCAGTGAATCAAACTCCCCTGTACACAGAACAGTAAACTAAGGGGAATACTTCTCATCAACACTGAGCAGTTTTTTGTTTTGTTTTGTTTGTTTGTTTGTTTTTTACATACGAGAAGAGGCTTTGGGCGTGAGGGCACATCTGGACATTCAGCCTCAGCTCCTTATACTGATGAAGTCTGGGGAAAAGGTGAAGATTTGATTCTTCTTGATTATAATGTGAACCTCTGAGGCATTATTCTACAAGCTATGAAAAAATAAAAGAAAGGCACACATCTTTCTCCTCATTACTATTATAAAACAGCTGTGGCATTTTCTTATTTTTCAAAAAATTAATCACTCACAGTCCAGTCCTGCCCCTTAAAGCTAAATGTCACCAGGCATCTTCCCATGATATGAAGTCATCACGGGACTGCTATGAGGAAACCTTACATCACAGGATTATTGTGTGAGGAAGAACTGAGCTACGTATCCTGCCTTGAGATCAAGGGGTAGCCATACAGTGGATATAAAAAGTTTACACACCCCTGTTAAAGTGTCAAGTGTCTTGATGTAAAAAAATGAGACAAAGATAAATCATTTCAGAACTTTTTCCACCTTTAATGAGACCTATGAACTGTACAACTCAGTTGAACAACAAACTGAAATCTTTTAGGGGGAGGGAAGAAAAACTGAAATACTGTAACATGGTTGCATAAGTGTGCACACCCTCTTATAACTGGGGATGTAGCTGTGTTCAGCAGTAAACAATCACATTAAAACTCATGTTAAGTAGGAGTCAGTACACCCCGCTATCATTTAAAGTGCCTCTGAGGAATCCCAAATAAAGATCAGCTGTGCTAGTAGGTCTTTCCTGACATTTTCTTAGTCACATCCTACAGCAGAAGCCATGGTCCGCAGAGAGCTTCCAAAGCATCCGAGGGATCTCATTGTTAAAAGGTATCAGTCAGGAGAAGGGTACAAAAGAATTTCCAAGGCATTAGATATACCATGGAACACAGTGAAGACAGTCATCATCAAGTGGAGAAAAGATGGCACAACAGTGACATTACCAAGAACTGGACATTCCTGCAAAATTGAAGAAAAGACTAGAAGAAAATTGGTCAGGGAGGCTGCCAAGAGGCCTACAGCAACATTAAAGCAGCTGCAGGAATATCTGGCAAGTACTGGCTGTGTGGTACATGTGACAACAATCTTCTGTATTCTTCATATGTCTGGGCTATGGGGTAGAGTGGCAAGACGGAAGCCTTTTCTTACGAAGAAAAACATCCAAGCCTGGCTAAATTTTGCAAAAACACATCTGAAGTCTCCCAAAAGCATGTAGGAAAAAGTGTTATGGTCTGATGAAACCAAGGTAGAACTTTTCGGCCCTAATTCCAAAAGATACGTTTGGCGCAAAAACAACACTGCACATCACCAAAAGAACACCATACCCACAGTGAAGCATGGTGGTGGCAGCATCATGCTTTGGGGCTGTTTTTCTTCAGCTGGGACAGGGACCTTAGTCAAGGTAGAGGGAATTATGAACAGTTCCAAATACCAGTCAATATTGGCACCAAACCTTCAGGCTTCTGCTAGAAAGCTGAACATGAGGAGGAACTTCATCTTTCAGCATGACAATGACCCAAAACATACATCCAAATCAACAAAGGAATGGCTTCACCAGAAGAAGATTAACGTTTTGGAATGGCCCAGCCAGAGCCCAGACCTGAATCCGATTGAATATCTGTGGGGTGATCTGAAGAGGGCTGTGCACAGGAGACGCCCTTGCAATCGGACAGATTTGGAGCGTTTTTGCAAAGAAGAGAGGGCAAATATTGCCAAGTCAAGATGTGCCATACTGATAGACTCATACCCAAAAAGACTGAGTGCTGTAATAAAATCAAAAGGTGCTTCGACAAAGTATTAATTTAAGGGTGTGCACACATATGCAACCATATTATTTCAGTTTTTTATTTTTACTTCCCTCCCCCTAAAAGATTTCAGTTTGTTGTTCAACTGAGTTGTACAGTTCATAGGTCTCATTAAAGGTGGAAAAAGTTCTGAAATGATTTATCTTTGTCTCATTTTTTTACATCAAGACACTTGACACTTTAACAGGGGTGTGTAAACTTTATATACCCATTGTATCTATAACCACTGCTTGTGTTCTTACGCCAGCTGGATCTGGGGATATAAGCAGCATTCTGCGCCTTTAGATTCCTAGTGTGATGTAGACAATAGAGTGACAGACTAGGACTCTGGAGAACAGGGTTCAAATGCCCACTAGCCATGGAAACGTACTGGGGGAGTGGAACTGGTAAAACCACTCCTTAAATGTCTCACCTCGAAAGCCCTATTTGGGTTGCTATAAGTCAGTTCCAACTTGATGCCACAGAAAACACACACACACAGATCACCTTTAAACTGCGATGTCTCTTCTCAAAGAATTAATTTGCCTCTACTTAGAGACTGTGACTCATTCAAAGTGCTCTTAGGGTTCAGCATCACTGCAGATGAGAAGGAAATTAAAAAAACTCCAGGATTTCAGGAAGCAGTGAAGGGGGGGAAAAGGCTGGAACCAAAAAGGGAAGTTGGTTTTGTCTCTGAGTACACAATACTAGTATTACTACTAATTACATTTAATTCTTACCTCAGGGGAAGAAACAGCAGGGAAGCTTCTCACACTTTCTGCCAAAACAGAGGCCTGTTCCCTAAGACAGTCCCACATAATGCAGCTTCTAAACACATAGTGGCTTTAGCAAGGATTAGATAAATTTATGTAGAACAATGTATTCTCGAAGGCTTTCACGGCCGGGATCCAATGGTTGTTGTGGGTTTTCCGGGCTGTTTGGCCGTGTTCTGGAGGTTTTTCTTCCTAACGCTTCGCCAGTCTCTGTGGCCGGCATCTTCAGAGGACAGGAGTCAGAACTCTGTCTGTGCTCTGCTCATAGGTAGAACACATTATTACCTGAATGTTCAGCAGCAGTGTGCTACTATTAGTTGCAGGAGGTGGACAGCAGGAGGAGGACTAATGATAGAGCTTGGAAAAGTTATTTTTTAAGACTACAACTGCCAGAATCCTCCCCGACAGCATGTGCTGTGGCCATGCTAGTTGTGGATTCTAAATTTTTAATCGTAGGCTGAAATCCTGTTGAAGTTGGCGTAACATAAAGTTACACTTGTAGAAGTGTGCAAGACATTACACCCAAGTTGTCTACATCATGCAGTTTGAGGATAGGATCAAAAATAATGGATTCAAGTTGCAAGGAAGATTTCAATTACATATTATGAAGAACTTCTTAACAGTGCAAGCTTTCAAGATTCTGAGAGCTATGGTCCAAAAAAGTAACTTTTCTAAACTCTGCCTGAGATGAAGCCAGATTTGCAGCCTAATAGCCCCTTTGATCTATCACTCCAATTGATGACCAGACAGAGCCTCGAGTGTTTTTCTCACCACATTCACCAATAAGTAGTGCAATATTGTATGTGCCTCCAGCACTCTACGCACTATATAGCACCATCTGCAGCCTTTACATGCATAGTGCAAACACATGTAGAACTGTGAAGAGTTATGTGCACATAGATTCACATGATCTGGAACACTGAACACAGAGAATTCAAGATTTATGGAGACCTACACACAAACAGATATATACATGCAGGCTTACCTTCTACAACATTCATTGTTATAAATGAAAAATCTGGTGGGAGGTGGATACATAATGCTCATTACATCATAGGCAAACATCTTCAGGATGGTTGTGCACCTGCATGTGTGGTGGTGAACGTGATAGTAATGTGAATGATTAAATAAGTCTTACAGTGACAGAATCTTCTTTCTTTCTGACCTTGCCTATATCAACGGATTTTGAAACACTCTAGAACAATTTTATAATTCAGGCAAGATTAAAACTGGAGAATTGAAGACCAAGCCATAATCACTATTCATTGCCAAATGCTGAATTGAACAACCAGGTTTTAAGTTGGTGCCAAAAACTGAGGCAGTGTTAGGTTCACTTGGGTTTCTGAGGTCAGGGCACTCCATAACCAGGGAGCTGTAGCTGAGGAATCTTTTCCTACATCTCCACATAATGTACCATTCTCAATGATAGGACATGAAGAAGGCTTCCCTCCAGTGGCTCTCAATGGCTGGGCGGGTGTATTTGGGGAGAGGTGCTCCCTCAGATGTCGAGGTCCCAAGCTGTTTATGACTTTAAAAGTCATTGTCAAGACTTTGAACTCAGACTAGAAGTGAATTGGCAGCCAGTGCAATGCTTTCAGAACCAGAGTCCTATGAATTCCAAAACGGTGTTCCTGCCAGCAGTCTGGCTGCTGCATATTGTATGTGGTACAGCATCTGTGTCACCCTCAAGGACAGCCCCACATAGAGGGCTTTTGCACTGAGTAAACTAGTGCATGAACATCTGTTGTCTGATTGCGTATATTGAGGAATGACTGCAGCTGGTGATTTTAATATTTAACATTGAACATGGGTATGCACTCATTCAGCCCACCAACCCCAAATCCCCTCCCATCTATATCTGTGTACTTTCCTGCAGGCAAAAAATAAAAAAGTGAGCTGTCTGATTCTGCCAGGCCTGTCAGTTAAGTTGAATTGATACACTGAATATGGAGAAAAGGTGCATAAAGTTTGCTCCTCCTGACTTCTCACTTGTGCATTGATTATTTCTTTGTCCGTAGTTAGGTATGTACAAGCTGTCTGTATACATGCTTATGGACAGAGGATCGATGAACAGGTGGCTGTTAGAGCACAGTTCACATCCCTTATCCAGATATTCACTGTACCCATTCCAAAAATGTCTGTGCAAGTCTTTATGTGTGCAGCTAAGGATCAGAGGACATCTGGATGGCTCACTGTATATCTGTGTGACTGATGTGCTAAGAAAACTAAAATAGGCTGTGTACCCCAGCCGTCTTGTAATTAAACTAGCTCCAGGAGTCCTTTGCTTAGACTATCCTCAAATCTATTTTTGCAATGTATAAAAGAAAACTAAAGCAGCCATTTGCTGATGTTAACTCCTGCTCCTAGGCTAAACACTATAAAAGGGTTTTCTGATCATTATCTGCTGCTTTCTTGATTTATTCCCCAGCCCAAGGCGCTAAGCTAGATCCTTGGGAAGGTTGTTTTTGAAATGAACCAAGGATGCTATCAGCAATTCTTTGAGTTTGCTGTTATTTTGAGCAAAAGCTTTTGTGACATGGCTGAGATAATGTACAGAATGGGAAACATGCACATTGGTGCTATGCTTATGAGCATATTAAACCTTAAATAAATCACAAACAATGGAATACGTACTGTGATCTTTCAAGTGTTTTTGACCCGCTTTTTCCACCCTTGGATCTTAAATATGTTCCAAACCTTCCAAATTCTCAGTGTTTCCTGCACACAAACAGTTTGAAAAGCATGTGAAATTAAACCACTGGGCTTGATAGAGTGATGGGGAGCCCTCCCCTCCTTTCAAGTTCTGTCTTGAAATTACGCTACATGAAACAAAACAAAACAAAGCAAAACAAAAAACAACCACCCCTTTTCAAACCATGGAAGAACACATTACTTCAACATGACGTCCTTGCTTGCTGACAAAGGCTAAACTAGATGTGACATTTGTCCTGCAATCTGGGCTTCCACACAAGACTTTTAAAATAAATAGATGGGTGAGCCAGATTCAGAAGACAGCTATAGGGAAGGAGAGCACTAACCAGAGCTTGGCAAAGTTTGTGTTCAAGACTTCCCACAGCTATACTTTCTGGGTTTTGTAGTCCAAAGGAGTAATTTTTCCAAGCCCTGACTCTACCCCCCCCCTTTTTTTGTTGTTGTTGTAAATAGTAGGTGCAGCTAAACTCCCTCACTTCAGTTGGGGCTACGGTAAAAGCAAAAGATTAAAACCTCCCTCCTCATGTGCCAAGGACTTCACCTCTCCCTGCCACTGATTTATTTAAAGCATTTCTACACAACACCAATCTGTTTGGCCGTGTTCTTAAGGTTTTTCTTCCTAACGTTTCGCCAGTCTCTGTGGCCGGCATCTTCAGAGGACAGGAGTCAGAACTCTGTCTGTGCTCTGTTGCAGTTTGTTGGATAGTTGAGTATTTATAGCTATGGGATCAGTTTTTGTCCTTTTCAGGAGATTGGGTGATTATGGTGATCAGCGTGTTTTTGTTGTGGGTGTATTGTTGTGATAAGGGGGAGAGATGATCTGTCACTGTGATTGATGGGTGTCGTCGGCTGTGAAAGCCTTCGAGAATACATTATATTTAGTTTGGCCCTAAGTAATAAAAATAGGAGAGAAGAAAAGAGGGCTGAATATATTTTTTAGGAGAAAGCAATCTTTTACTGAGTCAGACAGAGCTCAGTACTGCCTGTACCTGTAGTTCTTTCTGGCATAATGATATTTTTTCCTAGTTTTTAGAATCTCCTTATAGCTCCTCACCTCTCTATAACCATCATTCATACTCCATCCTCAGGAGAAGACGAGCACAGCAAGGAAAAGAGCAGCCTTGCCCCTTCTGTTGGCCACCGAAGGAGCAGTTGCAAGGACTTTGCCTCCCTTACCCCACAATAGTCAGTTGTTGCTTTGGACTGAAGGGGTACACTCTCTGGCCTCGGCCACTGCCCAAGGGACCAAGGGGGCACGAGGAGGCTGTACCTCCTGTCTCCATCCACTAAGAGAAATGAAGCTGCTGGGAACTTGCTTCCCCACCTCTACCCCAACGGAGAGAACCCTCAGCTTCTGTGGTCTGTTTCCTCCATGGCTACAGCACCAAGTGGAAGCAAAGGATGGGCTGACGCCATCCGCAGACCAGGAGACTCAGGGAGACTGTGTTGTGTGTGTATATATGTGAGTTTGAGGTCTTTTTAAATATTATTTCATATTCCTTGCAAAATGGTTTGGAAAATCATGTGATTGAAAGCTGGGTCTTTTAAATAAATAACTAAACCAACATGTAAATACAAGTAGCATTTCCTCTGCCCCCTTGTTAAATTATAATAGCGGCAGACAACATGTGCTCCCCACCTCAGCTATATGTAGTCCACAGTGGCCCCAAAGTGCCCCCTAAGCAACCTTTGGCTCCAAAATTAATTTTTTTAAAATGAAAGTCTCAGAAAACAAAACAAAACCCTCAGACCTCTAGATAGATGGCTTGGTAGGCACTTGTGCCATGTTTTGAGGGATCCCCAGTAATTTTTTAAAATTGAACACCATAGGTTTATATTCCATTAGCAGGGGCAATGACATCATGTGTACCATTACCTCCATCCATGTTATTTGGGGTCGGGAATGGATGTCCCTAATGGTATCTTGATGTTGGCTGTTGCTCTTGTAATGCAAAGTATTGGGGAGAACAGTAGAGATCTCCCTGTGTTTTGGTTAGGTGGTTACAGGACCTTTCAGGCTGAGTGCCTGCACTTCAATATTTACCACTACAGCACTGTATTGTCCGAAACTATCTCTAAGGCTCACCATAGCTCAGAAGTATGACTTCATTCTTTAAGTTGAAAATAGAAAGGAAACAAGGAATTTTCCCTGAATAGTTTTATTCCCCAGGTTTTTTTTTTTAATAGTTGTGTTGGAAACAGATGCCATTTTCGATGGAGTTTTGCTGGAGTAAGGAAGAGAGGAGGCAACAGACTTCCAGGGCCAATGGATGGAACTAGGGCCCCCTTTCCTTTTTGTAAGATTTTTGGGGGATAATCAGCCCTCCCCCACAAGGTTCGATATTGTCCTCAGCAGATGTAGTGATTTTCAATTTTAATTTCCAAAATCTGAACAGAAAGGCAGGAGTTGGCAAGGATGGGACTTGTAGGAGGAGAATCACATTAAGCTACTGAGGCCACTTTAGGGCTAAAGGTTGCAGGAAGCTGCTTAGAGCACTTTGTGGCTTTTAGATGGACTTAAACAGTTTAAGCTGATTTAAGGCTTTAGCTCAGTTTAAGTTCTCTGTGTCTTAGGGTTTAAGTGCTTAACCATCCAAGTCCTTTAAAACATTTTGGGAAGAAAATCTGCTTCTTTTGTAAGCAGATCAATTAAAACATTTTGATCTATCTTCATACATGTCATAATTGGGAATATTAAATTTGAATAGTAGTCTATAAAAAATACCAGAACATAGAACATTATGGAATTATTTTGAAAACATTAATGCCTCTCTAGGGACCCTCTGAGGCATACCTGGTGCTCCAAGGTATCCATGAGCCATTGTTCTCCGTGACAGGAGATGCTCTGTGCACATAATAAGGATTTGATTTTTGTTTTCGTAAAGGGTGCTTTCGTGAAGGTATTAATTAATACCTTTAATTTGGGCAAAATGCAATTAATTAATGGTTGCATAAAATATCCATTGACAATCAGATTTAAAGAATGTTGTAGTGGAAAATTCTCAGCTCCTTCATCCTGCCTGCCACAAGCTGGTACTCATAACAACGTCTTTGTTTGGCCATCACAAAAATTTTTTTACAGGACATTTGGAAGGAAAAAAAAATCATTCAGATTTGTTTGGACATGGATACTACTTTGCCAGTAGTCATTCCAGAGGAGGGCAGGGACTTGGATTTTCTTCTTTTTTATTGGTGAGTGTTAATTACGCTGATCTTATGGATTTGGGCAGAATTCTTGGATGAGGGATGCCAAGAATTTATTAATTCTTCAGTTTTGTGTATCTTGTCTTGATGAGACACCTCAGTCCCCTCCAAGATTTTTTTGCCTCCAGCTGAGAGCAAGATGGGGCGTTTTCTTTAAAACAAACATTTGTCCAAGTGTATAATCTATGCAAAACTAGTATCTAGAGATGAGATTTGCTTTTCAGCCGAACAAAAGTTTGGTGCTTCCCAGCCCCTCCCCCTTTGGTGGACACCCACTGAGAGGCAGCACCCGAGGAGGCAGGGCTGAGAAGTGCTGGAAACCTGTTCGGCCAAAAAGCGAACTGGCATAAACTGCCGAACTGGTGGTTTGTGCCCATCTTTACTAATATCCTTTTTGTTTGAAAAGCAAAGCTAGGTTAAGTTAAGTTTTATTATATGGCCATAGACCCGAAAATTCAAAGATAAAAACATAATACAAGATATACAGAATAGGTAATCAGGTGGTTGTCTTAATATAACATTTTACGAATTCTTAAAACTGAGAATAAAAACTTAGCCACCGACTGTGTTATTAATTGGTTCTCTCCCGACAGCAGAAACTTTAGGTAGTCTGTGGGAGATATACTAGTACATTTACACATTATTGGGTAGAGATAGCGGATACGTTCGAACCTATATAAGCTGCATTCTAGAATGGTGTGTGCCAAGGACTCAACTGTTTCTTCCTCACAGGGGCATATCCTTTTTCCATAGGGAATGTTATTAAAGCATCCTTTTAACAAGGCTGAGGTAAAGCAATTAAACCTAGCCCTTGAAAAGACAAAACAATACCTTGGTACTGTGATTTAGTATAAGTAATTTGCTGACTTGGGAAGGTTAAAATGTAAACCAAAGTACATTGGTGAACAGGTCCTGTCTGCATATGCTAGTGAATACTGGAGGTCTATATCTTTAATACGTTGTACAAGCATTGACTTGGTATTGTCATAAGGCTGACTCAGAAAGAAGTCCATAGAGAAGCCTAAAAGATGTAATTTGTCTGTAAATCCCTTATGCCATGAGCTGGTAAAGACATCTTTTTGTAGATAGTATAAATACCCACCAGTTGTGGGAGCATATACCACCTTCAACCAGAATCAGAATGCATACAGCCAAGCTTGACATTCCACCGATTGGAGGCCAGCCTCTAAACGCAAGGCAGCTGAAGAGACGCGTCTTGGCATAGCGAGTAGGAGTTGCAGCAAATTTGATAGAACACTTTCAACTGAGGGATTGAAACCATTTATCCAAATCACAATACCATACAGGAGCTGCGCAAGAATTTTATACTTAACTATCTGTAGAGCAGCAGGGATGAACTGCCCACCCTGGACATAGTGGTATTGTCTAAGAACTTTGCTTGTATTATTAGCCACCTGCACTGCTGCTTGTCTATGGTGAGACCAGAAGAGGGTACATGAGAAGACAATTCCCAAGTATTTAAATGTTTTAACTTGCTCTATACGCTGGCCCTCAATAACCCATTCTGCAAAGCACAGATATAGCAACAGCAGACGAACTAGCTATATAGATGCAAAGATCCCCTCTGGTGCTTCTCATCTGTAAAAGTCAATTCCAAAAACAAACAAACAAAAAACACAGCTGTTTTCATTTTATTTAATTTGCATGATTTGTGATACAGTGTTAAGTAGGGATGTGCACTAGAATCAAAATTCAGATTCAGAATTCAGAATTACAGCCATTTGGATTTGGAATTTCTGGATATATACAACTCCATTACAGTCAATATGAAAACTATGTACTTAAAAAAGCACAAACAGGGAAAATATTTGTAAAGGATTTCCTTGTGTCCTCTGATTGCATATCAGGAGCCAGCACTGCCTAGGTATTAGGACATGACTGTAACAGGCATATTGATTAAACCCTGAACAGTGGGAATGCCAGCAGGAAATGTCTGCAGTATTGGAGAAGCAGAATATAGGCTGCAGTAGGGAATGGGCAAATACCCTGGGCAGCAATGGCAGGCATTTGGAGCAGCAGATAATCTGTATTGAGTGGGAACTGTGCCAACAGCATGAGGCACAGCACAGTTGAGTGAGTGAGAACAATCTTGGCGTAGGAGTTGGAAAAATGAAAAAGGCAGAAGGACAAGGCAGCCAACTGAAGTATGGCATACTGAGTACTGTGAGGAGAGAGTGTCCTTCTCTTTTACTTAATGGGAACTTTAGGGAAGCCCAGCAATGATCAGTTGACCTTTTTCTACAGATCAAAATTTCTGGCATGAGTGGTGTGAACTGACAATGTTCATTGCGTGAGAGAACACTCTTCTCACTGAGTACACTAGTTGGTGGACAAGACAGCAGGCCCACTGCCCTCTTGGCCAGACCTCCCCAGACTCCTGCTCAGCCCAGCAAGACAATGGATCAGTCTCTTTTGGCTTGCAGGGCTCCTGTATGTACGCCTCTGCCATGTCCTTCCTTTGGGGTAGTGTCTCTGGAGGAAAGGCCTAATGTTTCCAGAAGCTAATCTATCTTTTAATATATCTGTCTATATGTAATAAATTTAATTTCCCTTCCTAATATTTCCCTGTTGATTTACAATGCAATAATCTTTAAATCCTAAATCTTATTCCTAACTTCGTTAAGCAAAAAATACACAGTGAGCTGTAGAGAATGTAAATGTAAGTTGAGGGCTCAGAAGAGGACACAGAGAAAACTGCTGCAGTACAGTCTTGCACTAGAGCATAACCTAACAATAAATGCTCAGGGAATTTATAAGGCGTTATACCTATCTTTAAATTAGAATGAACCAATGTGAAAACATACCTCTTGATGTCTGCCAGCTTTTAGATTTCATTGGTGATCATCTACAGCCGTTGATCCCACCCAAGCTCCCCTTCCTTGGGATACACATGGCACTTCCAATCAGAAGACATTGGGTTCTCTGTCCCCACTACATATGGTGCCAGAGTGTTTTAGTTTCATTTCTCAAGGATGCTTGAGAAATAGGTTTTCTTTCACCACTTTCTCTCTATAAGTGGGACTTTACATATTAGGAATTATGATTACAGATATTTGGAACTATCAAATTCAGATTTGAATATATTCAGAAATATCTGAGTATGGTATTATTCAATGAATTTCAAATGTTTCTGAATCGAAATGCACATCTCTAGTCTTAAGTTCTAAAGTTTATTTCCTCTTCTTGTGAGCTATATGAATGTACTGAACAGCACTGTAATGAGATGCAGTGATAAATCAATGTTCTATTTTTCTTTGGTGTGAAATTCCATTTCCGAGTGTCATTTTTCAGTCAACTCATTCACTTAAACTTTTGAGCTGGCATGCTTGCCTGCCAGGATGCCATAACCTTGTTGCAATGCTTTGCATGCCATCTGCTTTGGTGATGCTATGCTGATTTAGATATTGGCACACTCCATCCTACATGCTGATGTGGCAAATTGATACCTCAGCCTTTAAACTTGGGCTTAAAGTGCTAAGTGAATCCCTACAGAGAGTCCACTGTAGCCAGAGCTTAAAATGTGTGAAATGAAGCCAGATTTACTAAAAACAAAAGTCAGCAACTGTACAGGAAAGGATGAATAAGAATTCCAAATGTTGAGGAGTGGTTTACTTTTCAGTTATTGCTGAACTTGAATCTTCTGTCACAGAAGCATGGAGAAGTAACAGCAGTGGCACCTAATTTGTGCCTTAGGATGCTTCAAAGGGGGGAGGGTTGATCCAAAGGCTGTCTTCTTATGTTAGAAGGATGCTGATGGATGGAATACATTGCTTCCATATCAACAGAGTCCAAATAAGAAGCCCAATGGGAAGCCAGATGGCACTTCCCATTGGAGAGCATAGAATTACAACTAATGTTTTGATGCGGTGGTAACTTTGTCTTATGCATAGCACTGCCTCTTCCTCCAGATATATGTGTTGAGGAAGCTTTACGAGTATAATAAACTGTATATTCTTGCCAAGAACAGTTTTATACTTAGGGCCGTATGCACCTGGTAGAAATAGGACTAATTTCTCATCTCTTTGCAATAAAGTATGCCCAGTGTTATTGCTGTTGAGTTACTATGGAGATATTTAAATAGCAGCAAAGACATAAAAGGTTTAACTGGATGAATGTTTTCTCAAGCAGCCTTAATCAACGATTCATAAGCTGCAAAGGAAAGGTGCACCCACTAAGTATACTCTCTCTCTTTTTTATTATTGTCACCCAGAGCTTTCACTCAGCATTGTGAATATACAAGGCAGTTATGTGGAGGTGAACCATTTTAGACAAATGGGAACTCAATGGTTATAATGAGAATGTGCAAAGGGATGTATAACTTGGTGAGGTGCATTACTATGAATAAGGATAAATTGGTTCTTTTCAGTGTAATTATGTTAACCTGGTTTGATGGAGGCTATTTTTGCCTTCCTCTTGGCCTCATTTGTCCTGCTCCAGCTCAGACAATCTGTGATAACAATACCTACTGTATACTTTTTTTATACATATCCTTTCTGACATCAAGCCGTAAACACAATATGCTTAGCGAAAATTTGATGGTTTCAACTGCATTGTTAAAGGAGAAGCAAACAAGTTGCAGCAAGGGGTTTCTGCAAACAGCTCAAAACAGCTGCTGATTGGTAAAAATGCTAATCAACTCTAGAAGCACCTGTGGTATAGTCAATATTTAGCTTAATCTGTATGTGTCGCCAGTCGCATTGGGACTGCAGGTGCAATCCTGGCAGCCTGATATAAGTAAGCAGAAGAGCGTCCTTCCCTTCATGACATACATTACAGGGAATATTGACAACTGACAGAAGAACAGGGAAAGGACTATGCTTCTGTTCTTCAGATTCTAGTATTTTTAGTTTCTAGTTAGAGAGTTAGGAAGCTGGTGCTTGCTGAGTTTTCCTAGGAAACAACTATCTACTGTTGGTCCTTCTAGCCCGGTATTGCTCCTTCTGACTGGTCCTCCAGCTTTCAGGACAGATTATTTCATAGCTGTATTTTGAGATCCTTGGTATTCTCTGGTGGTCTTCCACTCCAGTACAGACCAGGCCAACCTTGCCAGAATCAAACCAGAGGAGTATATTAAATATGGTTCACATAGAAGTAGCAGACTTAGGTCTGGATTTTACTACTTCAAGCAGGGATTCACATGACTGAATGCTCATCCATCACTTCAGATCCAGTATATAAACAAATCCTTGCATGTAGAAACCAAGATTAAGGAAAAGACTATACTACCACGCTTCCCTATGGTGCATTGGCAAGAGTCCATGTAGCAAAAGTAACTGGAGCAGCAATGGGCAAACTGTTACCTTCCAGATCTCTTTCACTTCAGTTGTCATAATCCCTGAGCTTTGGTCGTGCTGGTTGGTTTACTGGGTCAGACTGCGGAACATCTGATAGTCAACAGGTTGCTTATTCCAGAACTAGAGTGTTGGTCTTAAATGAGAGAGCCATGTATTAAAATCCCTATTCAATCATAAAGCTCACTAGGTTACACTCTCAGGCTCACCTTCCTCACAAGATTATTGCTAAGGTAAGGGGGAACCATGCACACCAATCTGAGCTCCCTGAAGAAAGGGTGGGATAATAGTTTCTGTAATGCATCCATATTCCCTGGACATAATTAAAAATAAAACAAATGGGACAGTTTATTTTATTTTCATGAGGTAATGGAACAGAGTTGCTGCCATGATGTAGTCCTGCCCGTATTTGCCCAGTTATTATATGGTGGCTCAAGGCACTCTGACGTTCCTGAGGCAGGAATTCCTCACAATTCGCCAAGCTTTCTATGTTTATGAGAGTTATGGGCTCACCAAGTGATACAGTGGTTTTAGACTCTGGACTTGCTGCAAACAGGAAAACAGAGAAGTTTGATCCTCCATTTTGAGCAAACAAAATCCCACTGCAGCCTCAGAAGTATCTGCATCTGTTGCTTTTGATAAACATACAGATACAGTTCTTCATTTATACCTGATGGGGCTTCTCAAATTCTGGTCCTTGTAAATGTGTATAAATAGTTCACTGAAAATCAAAGTAGTCTGTTTGTAGTACTGTACATTCCTCTTCCTCTTGCTAAGTGAACCATGAGAACAAAGCATAACAAATGGCACCATTGACTGCACTAATTAATTGCTAGTCTCAGCCTTGTGCTTAGTAAAATAAATGTTTATGTTCAAAAGTTAGTAACTTGTTACATGGGGGTTAGTTCTTGCTTATGTAAAGCCATGCATTTATTGTGTGTGTGAACTTCTTTCTGTGGCACAAAACCAGTAGAGGTTTATGAGGGTGGCCAGGTAAGATGTATTTGAATTATACACCACCATGTACTAATAGTTTTCAAATGTATGGGACTTAAAGTAAACGGCAATAGTCTCCAAATTGCTGTCCAATCTCAGTTAGATCAATCAGCAACAAAGACATCTGCCCATGTAGCATGGCGTCTTCAGCCAGATCATAATGTACTATGAATGGAGAAATGAAACCAGTGTAATTGTTACTTTTTCTGTGCTTTTACTTATCCTTCTGCTTACTTAAATCTTAAATACAAGCTTCAAGTTGTCCCAAAAAGCCTCAGACTTCCACCTGCACTTTGTGATCACTCAGACATTAATCTCTCCGTCTCTTGGATGACAAAAGCTGGTCATAGTCATGTGGAGTGGATCTCCTGCAAAAAAAATGTTTGCTTTCTTTGTTTCAGCTCATCAGTGATGGTGGTGTGGTCTATGCAGAAGCTCTCTGGGATCATGTCACCATGGATGACCAGGAGCTGGGCTTCAAAGCTGGTGATGTCATTGAAGTAATGGATGCTACTAATAAAGAGTGGTGGTGGGGCAGGATAATGGACAGCGAGGGCTGGTTTCCTGCCAGCTTTGTACGGGTAAGGATCCATACACATTGATTCATAAAAGCAAACCCTTGGGTGTTGGAGAGGCATTTTGAGGGGATGGATGCTTCCTGTGCTTCTAGTGAGAGACTGGAAAAAATACATTTTGGACAACATTGTTCAGATTAATAAGTAGCTCTTCCTATCTCTGTTCCTTTCACTGTACTGTCATATTGGATTCATTTGAAATATTTTCTGGCAGTATGCAGCAGCTGCTGTGGTATGTGGGCAGATGGAACCCCAACTTCTCCTTATGTGAACAGTGGATATAAACCAGATTTATGGAACAATTACATGCTTTCTTATCTGTTTTTCTGTGTACAGCTCCGAGTAAATCAGGATGAACCAATGGAAGATTATCCTCTGAAGCTGGAAGATGGTAGGGAGGAAGACTCAAGAAATGCTGCCCACCGTTATGGGGTGGCCCACACAACTAAGGATCAAATGAGAACCAACGTTATCAATGAAATCCTCAGCACAGAGAGAGACTACATCAAACACTTGAAAGACATATGTGAGGTAACAAAATACTCAGATAATGTTATTTTATAGAAAGCAACAATGAGTGTTAGGGTCAAAGAATTTAATTAACTTAATTTTAGAGGTAGTAGTAATGTTTGGAATATGGATTTCTGTAGAAAATCTTTTAAAAATGGATTAAATGTTCCATTTTTAGTCTAGTTCTTTAAATTAACTAGCTTTACCTTTTTTTTGAAGAAGTAGCCATATTAGTCTGTTGCTATGAAAACAAAATAAAAACAAAAACATAAGTACTGTGACACCTTAAAGACAAACAGGTTTATTTCAATGTGAGTTTTCATACATTATAATCCACTCCCTCCGACATACATAATATAAAAGTTAAGTCACAAGTTTATAGACAAAAGTAAATGTAACAGGCTGGAGGTGATGTGAGATGGAAAAAGGTGACAGTAGCATTAACGTTGGTGATAGACATGGAGAGTATTGCTTACACAGACATCCTGTTAATAGGTAGACCAATCAGCTTGTTTGAAAGTTGATTGTGATATTACTAGTTGGCTGTCTGAGGTGTAAATGGAACACATATATGCCTAAGGCTGAAATCATGTGACTTGGTGTAGTAAGGAGGTCCATTAAATCAGTGGCGATTTGGTGAGTTGACTCCTCCATAAGTTCCATGGATTCAAATGGGCTTACTCTAGTTGTGACTAACTTTCACCCATTTGAATCCATGGAACTTGCAAAAGAGTTGACTAATTAAATCCCCACTGATTCAATGGGTCTGCTTTAGTGCAACTACACTAAACAACAGGATTTCAGCCATAGGGTGCTAATAATCCCTGGTTTTTATTTAGTCCTCTTGATGTACATGGAAATTTGTGAATATAGACCAGCTAAGCTGTCCTTTTGGAATTTCTTTTCTCAACACCAGTTACTTTGAGATCTGTAACAGCATGTTCTGGGGGACTGAAGAATTCTGAAACTTCCTTTTGTGTATTGCCATTTCTTATATCAGATTTGTGTCCATTCTCTTTGATAGACTTAAAAAATGACTTCCATGACAGAGTGTCTCTGGATTACCATATAACTACTATAATTTCTGTCACCAAGGATAGTTATTTTAGTCTTTCAGCATTAAAACACATTGTCCAAGGTATTTTTTCAAGGCAAAGCAGGAAATAGGCTTTGGTTGTACTAGAATGAAGATATTTACATTGCCATGCACTCATTTTTATCAGCTTCTGAGAAACCCAGATCTGAATTAAATTTTAGCAAATCATCTTTTTATATGTTTCAAACTTGTTTAAAACTCTACAGTTTTCGTTTTGAAAGAGACTTAGGAGCAATTTAGCATTACTGCACTGAGGACTTCTACTATATCTTTCTCTGGTTCTTTGAAACAGAGATCCAGCCTCCCACACGCACTCTGGTCCCTTAAATGCCAAATGCAGAAATGAGAAGATGTTTTAATTTCTGCAGTAGCAAATGACAGGGACTGTGCAAGATGCTGCATCACCTGAGACAGGGAGACGGCCCCTCCTCCTGGTCGCATTTTTGCTGTCACCTTACTAGTCTTGGTATTATTTCCAATTAAGCCCTTGCTCTAAGAAGTCCTTTGAGCAAGGCACTCTGGGAGAGAAGCTAGCAGGGATTGCCTGTGCAATGATGAGCTCCATGACCACTCAACCAAACACCTCCTACTTGCTGGTAGATATGGAAGGTAATGCCAGCTCCTTTCTAGTGACCGTTGCACCAGGAATGCAGCCAGTATAGTTCTCAAGAGCTGTTGGGCCAAATGCTTTACTGTAAGCATTAATGAGAATACTGGCAGCTATGAGCAATCCCACCAGCCTTTCTTTTTTCTTTTTTGGCTCCAATCATGACTGTTGCTGGCACTCTGTATCCTCTAGAGCTGCCACAGTTAGCCCTAAGGGTTATGGGTGTGTGTGTGTGCTATCAAGTCAATTCTGACTTCTGGCAACCTTTTTCAGGGTTTTTGAGGTACAGAGTATGCAGAAGTGGTTTACCATTCCCTTCTTCTAGGGACATCCTGGGACTGTGCAACTTGCCTAAGGCCAGCCATACAGGCTGGCTCTTCTGGGATGTACAGTGGGGAACTGAACTCGCAACCTCTGGCTGTGCAGTGAGATGCCTATCCCACTGCGGCGTCCTGCCAGCTTGGTTGTGAGTGGGAGGGTGGAATTATTACCCTGCCTTCCTGTTCATGGGATGGCTGGCCTTGATAAACAGCCATCAGATTGTTCCATCACTGTGTTTAGCCATAGTGTCAGAGATAAGGTGGGTTGAAGCTCTTTTTGATTTTGTTTCTTCATAACTTATGCTACGAATCCTTGTTTTTCTAGGGCTATATAAAACAATGCCGTAAAAGAGCAGATATGTTCACAGAAGAGCAGCTGAGGACAATCTTTGGGAATATTGAGGATATCTACAAGTGCCAGAAGAAATTTGTTAAAGCACTGGAAAAGAAATTCAACAAAGATTACCCACACTTGAGTGAGATTGGCACCTGCTTCTTAGAACATGTGAGTTGATAGTCATACATATCTAGGCAAGCGGCTTGGGAGATGGCAGAAGCTGGTGACTTGGAGTCTCCGAACTGCTCTCTGCTGAAAAAAAAAGTTTGATGTGTTGAATGCTACCTGTCTTAGATCTTATTATTGTGAGTAAAACTCTTTCATAATTTTGCAGTGAAATATAAGTTTAATCTACTGTCCTTTTGGATTGGTATGACCTTCCAGAGAAGTACTTGTAGACATTTCTGGCAAAAGTATAACCCTGTACCTACCTCACAAAATAGCTTTAGTCCAGACGTTAATGACAAGCTTCCACTAGTGTGAATATTTTGCACATGGTAGAAGGACTGAACAGTGAAATCAATAGTGCATGGAACCGCATTAGCTTGCTAGAGCTTGAACCTTCACGCTTAAAACAGAAGCTTCTTTCTCACAAGTATGGAAGAATGAGGTTAGAAATAATCACATGGGTGCACTTATTAGCAGGAAACCCAGGCCTAATACATGGAGGGCTTTGTACATAGATTCCTTCTTCCATTTGAACATCTTTCAGTTGCTAAGACGCTGGTTATCTATAGTAAGTGGGTTCTTCTCTTTGCCCCTTGATAGGGTGAATTGATGTTGAATTCCTCTGAAATAGGAAGAGTAACCAGTGGCATAGTAATTGAAGTCTTGTATGACACCGGAGACTGCTGGATTCTCTGAGCTGTGGTGCCATTATTTCTGTTCACAGCAAATGGTTAGCCATATTTCATTACAGCCACCATGAACCTTTATCTGATAGATCCCTTATTTCCTTGTTGTTGCTGAAGCCTATTAAAGTCATTGTTCCGGAAATGGTTCTGTTCCGATCATTTCTTGGATTTCAGTTTCAAATCCTTGTGTTAGCAAAGGAACTCAGCAGAGTGGCCTTAAGCAAGTCAGTCTCATAACCAAACCTGCCTTACAGGACTGTTGTGAAACTATAATACAAATTCCAAATTACTGAAGAAAGGCACTTCAGGACCTAATAAGTTTTTTTTATTTCTCAAAGCAGCAGATTCAGGTAGAGATTGTTCTGTGATCTTATCTGCAGGATCTATTTGTAACAACTTTGAATTCTAAAGCAAACATTTTGAATCGCTTCTAAATTTTAGTTGTAAGTCATATTTTGGGCCTGGAAGGTGATTCACATATTTATAAATTTAAGAAATATTTAGCAAATTATTTATCTAGGGGATTGTTTTCCATTAATATGATTTTTTTGGCTTCCAATTCAGCAAAATGAGTTCCAGATTTATTCTGAGTATTGCAACAACCATCCAAATGCTTGCATGGAGCTTTCCCGATTGACCAAAGTGAACAAGTATGTGTATTTCTTTGAAGCATGTCGTTTGCTTCAGAAGATGATTGACATCTCTCTAGATGGCTTCCTGCTGACTCCAGTGCAAAAAATTTGCAAGTACCCACTGCAGCTTGCAGAACTGCTGAAATATACGAACCCACAACACAGGTAAATAAGAGGAGATAGGATTAAAAACAAGAGTTAGCATCCTGTTGCCTGGATATGGAGCAGAAAAGAAATTGCACAAGCATCTCTCCAACTCAGGCATGCTCCCCATCATGCTGGTTGCAAGACTGGTAATGCCGCTGGTTGCACAACAACCAGGACACTTATGGAATCTCCTTTCTGCTCCACATTCAGGCAACATGATACTAGGCAATGTGTATGTGTCTTGAGTGGGTAGGCTTATCATTACTCAGATGGAAGTATCCTTTTTTTCTTTTGATACTCTAATGCTCCCATATTTCCTTATGCCATGGATAAGAGAACCATGAAGTCTTATGTAGTTACATCAGATATACTTCATCAGTGATAGATCTCCTGATTTATTTTATTTTATTTCTTTGCATGTTTCTAATGCTTTCAAATAGGTGTTTGTGGCTGTTTGTGTTGACATACTTAATGATGCCTATTTCAACCCTAGGGATTTTAAAGATGTTGAAGCGGCTCTAAATGCTATGAAGAACGTAGCACGACTCATCAATGAGAGAAAGCGGCGTTTGGAGAACATAGACAAAATTGCTCAGTGGCAAAGTTCAATAGAAGATTGGGAGGTAAAACAACCTGAGAGTATTCCATCATGAAAGAAACAAGTTGTAATATTCTGCTGATATTCTGTATAACCTAATCAAATCTGATCTGATCTGTCTACCTTCAACATCCATGATTTTGTTGGCAATACCTCTACTGATGCAGATTGCAATTATTCCATCCTGGTAGTATATTCACTGTTGCTGTGGCCTATTCATCATCTTGTGGCCAACCTTGTGGTGACAACCTTCTCTGTACCTAGCTAGGCTGGGCCTAATGGCCCAGCTGTGTTTTGCAGACAACCCATCACCAGAAGGGGGCATTGCTTATGTGCTGATTGTGTGTGATGATTGCAGCGGGGGACTTTCTCATCTCCTGTAACTTGCAAATTAACTTACTCTGTTTTGTGATTGGTTTCAGGCCAAAAGCATGTTCTTTCTTTGCGAGTCTGATTTCTCAGACAGAAAAGATGCAATTTTAGTTCTGATGGTGGGTTACCTGTGATGTATAGTTTGGTCCACAAATGGCAATTCTGAGGGCTGTACTCGAAGCCTTAGCAGCTTTGGTGAATCTGCCACAGTTTCTGCTCCACTGGCATAGGATTTGAGAGCTCAGGGTCAACTTCAAATCACAATAAGAAACCCAAGGTAACTGTTTTATATTGAGCCAAACCCCGTTGTCTACCCAGCCTAGTATTCTCTACTCTGACTGTCAGCACTTCTCCACGGTTTTAGGCAGGATTCTTTCCTAGTCCTATCTGGATGTCCCTGGTACTGTATATCTTTATAGTTTGGTGTGTACTAACTAGATCTGACACTACTACTTAGCTTCTAAAATCACAAAGGAGCAGTATGTTTGTAGTTGTGACTTACTACATTAAGCAGTAAGATTTTGGCCATTGAGTCCAATGTATTTAAAATATGAGTCTTTATTTGGGAATGCTTTTAGGTACAGCCACTGTCTTTGGTCTATAGATGTGTTGCCTAAAGTTACCTAGGTAATTGACAAAACGGAGTGACTGCTGAATAGTTCAGTGAGTTGCGTACCTGGCTGCAGGCCAGAGTTTGAGAGTTTCCTTACTGGTCCTCCCCAAATAAAGAGCCAGCCTGTGTAGCAAGCTACACAATCCCAGAGCACCCCCAGAAGTTAAACCACTTCTGGAAAGGATCACCCTAAGTTGGAACTGGCTTGACAGCACACGATTATTATTACAATTATACATATTGAGGATGATTTGGGAGTGACTCATAGACTGCGTTAGGAGAGCAGCTGTGTGAGATGATGTGTGGTGATGTGCTGCCTTTAAGTTGGACTAAATTGAGTTGGACCCAAGTTGCCACATTCTCCTTAACAATGGCAACAGTTTTTTGAGCAGCCATGGTTTTCACATCTATAGGCAGTTGCTCCAACTGTTTTAATTTTTTTTCTGGGGCAAAGTGTGACAGGTCAAATGCCTAGAGAACAAAAAGAGTTCAAAACTCATTTGGAGTGATGCTTTGTGAGTATATGCATGTGTTTATCTCTTTTGATTCTGAATTTTAAAAGGAAATCAGCTGAAAGCAGAAGGCTTACTTTCATGACTCTCAAGTGTCTCAACAGTGTTGCTGTGGTTATGTGCCGTTGATTCACTTCCAACTTATGGTGACCCTATGAATTAGTGACTTCAAAAAGGGCCTATCATTAACAGCCCAGCTCAGGTCGTGGATACTCAAACCCATGGCTTCCTTTATTGAGTGAATCTATCTCACTTGGTCTTCCTCTTTTGCTGCTTCCTCTATTGAGTACATTCATTGCATGTTCAGTCTTTCTCTTTTACTACTGCCTTCAATTTTTCCTAGCATTTTTGTCTTTTCCTATGAGTCTTGTCTTCTAAAGATGTGTGCAAAGTGCAACAGTATCAATTTAGTTGTTTTTGCTTTAGAGAGAATGAAGACTTGGTTTGACCCAGCACCAATATTTGTCTTTTTTGTGGTCCATGGTATCCATAAAGCTGTTCTTTAGCAGCACATTTCAAATGAATCGATTTTTTCTTGTCAGCTTTTCTTTCACATTCCTACATGCTACTGGGGAGTATGTGTTATCTTGTCCTTGTCCTCCAGTAACACAACCTTATGCTTAAAGATCTTTTCTAGTTCCTTTATAGCTGCCCTTCCAAGTCTCAGTCTTTTTCCAATTTCTTAGTGGCTGTCCCCATTTGGATGGATGATTGTGCCAAGATATAGAAAATTTTAAACTATTTCAGTTTCTCCACTGTCAACATTTAAGTTTTATAGCCTTAATTTTGTCATCTTAAATTTCAACTACAGCCCTGCTTTTGTAGTTCCTTCTTTCTTTCACCTTAATCAGTAGTCATTCCAAGTCATTGTTATTTTTATGCCTGTAAAATGGTGTCATCTGCGTATCTTAAATTACTGATGTTTCTTGCACCCATTTTCACTTCTCCTTCCTCTGAAGCTAATCCAGCTTTCTGTTTATGTTCTGCATATATATTAAATAGTTAGGCAATAAGGTTCCCCTTGTCTGACACCTTTGTCAATGGAAAACCATTCTGATTCTCTGTATTCTGTCCTAACAGTAGCTTCTTGTCTAGAGCACAGATTATACATCAGAACTAGAGATGGGCATGAACCTTGGTTTGGAGGTTTGTGCCAGTTCATATGCACAGCACAACAGGTGGTGCTTGTTCCCTTCCCCTGCCTCCCCAGCTGGATCTCCCACTCACCAGCCAGTGCACGCTCCTCTCCTCCTCCTCTTTGGCTGTTTGACCAGTCTCCAGCAGAAGCGTGGGCTTCCCTGCCCCAGCTCCTTCGCTGGGTGCCCAGCCAAGCTGAAGAAGAAAGGAGAGGAGTGCACTCTGATTGGTGAGTGGGTCATTGGCCAGGGAGGCAGAGGAAGGGAACACTCAGCACCTGTTGTGCCATGTGTATGAACCGGCATAAACCTCTGAACTGAGGTTCGTGCCCATCTCTAATCAGGACCCTCAAATGTTGTGGTACTATTTCTTTTCTGAATTCATATTGAACATATGGCATTTCTTCCTCCATATATAGCAAAAGGCTTTGTTGCAAAATTTTGAGCATCACCTTGTGCCATGGGATATTAATACATCTCTTATTTAGTTACTGCACTCTCTGGTGTTTTCTTCTTTTCAGATTACAGTGCATATTGAGTGTTTCCAGTCTGTGGACCATTATTTTGTTTTCTATATTTGTTGCCATATTCTTATTATGATTTTGATAAATTCAGACTCTGTAACTTGAAATAGTTCTATTGGTATCCCACAAATCCTGGTGATTAAATTGTTCCAAATGTTTCAAGAGCAGCTTTCACTTTGCTTTCTCAAGTTGCAGGTTCTTCATCACAGGCTTCTTTTTCAAATGAATCTGGCATCCTTACATACTTTCTGTATAGTTCTTCAGTGTGTGGTTTCCATCTTCATTTTATTTTATCCCCTTACTGATCTTTCGCATTCCTTCTCTTGATTTAAATTTCTCCTTCTGACCAATATCCCCCTTGAGGAGATTCTCTGCCCTCATCACCACTAGAACTATCACTTCTCTTCTGCTGATGTGTACCCTAATTCCTGGATAGATGAATCTCAGTCTGATGTTTCGACTCTGACCATTTCACCTTGAATGGCCTTGCTTGGAGTCCCACCTCATAAAAGAGTCTAGCCTCCTGATGACATTGCTCTTGGTTTCCTTGACACACTCAGCCCCCCTTCTGGCATTAAGGTGTGTATCCAAGAGAGAGACCTCCACAATATATTAATTTGTTCCCTTCTTTGCGGGAAGAAAATGACATGTTTCTCATGCTGCAATGACAGGGTGAAGATGTCCTTGCCAAGAGTTCTGAACTCATCTATTCAGGGGAGTTAACCAAAATTTCCCAGCCTCAAGCAAAGAGCCATCAACGAATGTTCTTCCTCTTTGATCATCAGCTTGTCTGCTGCAAGAAGGTAAGCTAAGAAATGATCATCTCTGCCTCTCCTAGCAAGTATTCCTGGGGATAGCAAAATTACATCTTTTCTGAAATGCCTTTTTTTCACTTCTTGCACTCATGCTTTCATTTAGAGAACATCTTAGTGTGCTTTAATCTAAGTGTTACTGTTCATATAAATCAGGAAGGGGTATAATACTGCAAATGTGCCCACGCAGCTGAATTTCTTTCATGCTGGCCTTCTGTGCATTTCTGCTCAGGCAGTTAATGAAACAGTCCTGCTGTAGATGGCTCTCCTGCAGTGCTGGAGGAAAGTTAGATCTTTAGCTTTCATAAGATAAAAGATGGCAGTTGAAAAACGCTATCGCATTAAATCCATCTGGAGTGCCGCCCACGTTCTTTCAATGCCTTAGGTCAAATTGTATGGTTGTACAAATAGACTGATTCTAACAATGTTTCTATCTGCATGTGTAAACTGTAATGCTAATTATTAAGAAGTACACCTAAGTAGAAAGCTTGTAAAACCAACTGAAGGAGATGGTAAGGGGAAAACAGACTTCATAAAACACGTCTTAATCCTTATTATGGTGATGCAGGGCTGCACCCGAACTCTTTATTTTCTTTAACTAGTTCTCTGATGAGACTAGAATCAACAGTTTAATGCAGTTATAAAATTCACTGTGTGATATGTATATTCTGTGAGAATAACTGCCAAAGGTTATAAACATCTTTAAAAACATTATGGTTTGGGGGGGGGGGAAGTGATGTATAAATACTGTAACTAATATGGTGAACACTCTTGGCTAAATGGTCTCATGTCTCTTTGAAGTGTGATACATTTAACCCCACTTAACATTATGGCCTATCAGTTGGTATTTATGACTCTAGAGTTAGTGAGGTGCCCCAAGTCTAAGTGAAAGTAATCTCAGCCATAAGCCCCTTTTAAGCTACTGAAATTTACTCACAGCCTAACAGAACCTGTGATAGATTTACTCTCCTTTATGTGATGGAATTTTCAACCCATTCTCCTTCTCTTTCTCCTTCTCCTCCTCCTCTTCCTTCTTTTTGACCATGTATCTGAAAAACAGGAGTCTTACTAGCAAATTTGTGTGTTTAAGCTATGTAGCATTCCCCTGGTACTACCACTGATTTATATACTAAGACACATGGCTGAACATAGCACAATTTTCTATAAACTGCTTTAAACTATGCAAACATCAAAACTGAGTCTGCTGTCACTAACACTTCACAATAAACAAGCATTATCATGAGCTGTATGGAATTGAAAACACCCTCTGATCATTTGTATCAGCTGACATTCTGTTACCTACTTTAGCTCAACATCTCCGTTTGCAGCTGCATAAGCAATTAAAACTGCACAGTGCATCACTGCGTACTGTGAGCATCATTGAGATGGGAAAGCTATCCGAGACATTCCGGGAATCTGTAGTCCAAAAAAATGAACTTTTCCCATCTCTGAATCAGACCTATCTAATGGACACATTGCTTTCTGTGATTTGAAAGCTAGTTTGATAAATACAACTTGGTGATTATTTTTTCAATCCACCTTGAAGGCTCTCACATCGAAATATAGATTGAGACATTGGGGAAATGTGATTTCAAATCTAGAGGGCCCCATGTGCTCACAGAATAGGGATTCCGGCTGGAGGATCACTCTATTTTAGGGAAAAATTTCAGTCAGTGCAAGCGTGTGCGTGAGATCTTATCTGTTGCCATGGAAATCTACATAAAGAGCAGAAAGCTATATTGTGTGCACTCTTAAGGGAGCTGCGGGTCTGTTGATAAATTCAACATGGATTCATGGAAGTGAGTAAATTTTCTTCAGAACTGCAAGAGATTCTTGTAGGATATGAAACATTCAGCAGAGAAACTGAGAAGTGAAACACATATTGGTTGTGTGCTTTACAAATGACTGTATTGCCAATAAAACCATTCTATGTGCTCACTACATTTTTTACATTAGACTTTTACTATAAGAACATCTGTGTGCTATACCAAGTGAGCAAAAACTGCCGAATCTGTTTGTTTTACTTCATTGGCTCCACCATTCTTGTATAAAAATGGCAGAAAATTAATCCAACATGGAAGATCCTCTATGATTTATGATGACTTCACAATGCTGTAAAGATTTTTTTTTCTCTAATATTTAGGAAAATATCTTATTCAGTACTGTTAAGCCATCATTGATGGCAGAAGACTGTGGAACTAGTGTGGTACAGTGGTTAAGCCGCTTAAGAATGACAGAATGGGATGTAGAAGCTCCAGCTTCTGGCTTTTACTGAAACATGAAAACGTGGGGTAACTGTAGACCAGTTGCTCTTGCTCTGAGGCTGAACTACCCCATAAAGCTATTTGTTGTGAGAATAAAAGAGGGAGTAGAACTGGTAGTAGGATAATTGCAGGAAGGTAAGGTAAAGGTTCCCCTTAACATTTAGTCCAGTCGTGTCCGACTCTAGGGGGCGGTGCTCATCCCCGTTTCCAAGCCGTAGAGCCAGCGTTTGTCTGTAGACAGTTTCCGTGGTCATGTGGCCAGCGCGACTAGACACGGAATGCTGTTACCTTCCCACCATGGTGGTACCTATTTATCTACTTGCATTTGCATGCTTTCGAACTGCTAGGTTGGCAGGAGCTGGGACAAGCGACGGGAGCTCACTCCGTCACGTGGATTCGATCTTACGACTGCTGGTCTTCCGACCTTGCAGCACAGAGGCTTCTGCGGTTTAACCCGCAGTGCCACCATGTCCCTAATTGCAGGAAAGGTGGGATATAAATGCAGTTTGAGACATCAGTCTCTTCCAAAAAACTGCTGTTTGTTCCACCCGGCCCTTCCAGGTCCCATTGTTATGGGTGGCCACGCCAAGAGAGATGAGAAGTGTTTCCACTAGAAACCGGACCTTCTTGGTGGTAGCCCACTCACTCTGGAACAGTCTCCCATTGGAGAGTCAGCAGGTCTCCTCCCTCCAGACTTTTTTTTTAAAGTAAAAAAGGAATTGTTCAAAGAAGCCTTTAAGGACATTCTTGCCCTTACGTAGTGATTTGACTCATGGCTTAGGCATTTTTGTCTCTTAGAACAAAGTCACCATCATTTAGTTATTAGTTTGAGTTTTATTATTTGTTTGGGTTTTTTATTTGTTTCTGGAGGGTGGGGGCAGGTAGTGAGGGGATTATTCCTGTTTCTTTGACAACCTAGAACAATGGATTTTCACTAAATGAGGTGGTATAAAAATGTCATTCATTCATTCATTCATTCCTAAGTAACTAACTAAGTAAGTAAGTAATAATAAATAATTTTCCATCATTAAAATCCTGAGGGCATAGGATTTTTCCTCTCCTTCCAAGGGCAGAAAAAGCCTGATCTCTAAGGGAAGATCCCCCACTGCTTTTAATTTATCTTGCAACCATCACAGAAACA
Organism: Intellagama lesueurii; assembly: GCA_037013535.1. NCBI lineage: Eukaryota > Metazoa > Chordata > Lepidosauria > Squamata > Agamidae > Intellagama > Intellagama lesueurii. The sequence goes on from JBAJHW010000003.1 coordinate 217,647,031, forward strand.
TCATCAGCCTACCATTGCCTATCTGGCAGCATCCTCCAGCATAAGTAGACTCTGGCATAATGCAGATGTATTATGAATTCCCTCAAGTTGCAACATCAGTGTAGACATTAGGTCACAGATAATGCATAGGCAACAGCTGTCTAAAGTGACTTTGTCACTTGCAACACTTTGCTTGCATTATGCTTGCAGAGCAGTAACTAATATGAGATTTGGGCCCCTCTTCAATTCTGTTACATTTTATATTTTGCTCATTAGACATTTTTACACAAAGTGGTACATTACAATCATTCACTTAGGTTTTTGAGCTCAAATGCCTTCACACTGTTTAATAAGAGTCTGTTTGTGTGCATGTACGGGTGCACATCTGTGTGCACAAAAGACCATCTGTTGCCATGACGGGAGATTTTATCACTTCTGAGGAGTGCAAATACATCATGGGCTCTTGATTTTAGCTGAGATCACTTTGTTATGTAGTATTTTAAAACAAATTTGCTTAGTACAATATTGCAACAGTGAGAAGAAATGTTTGTTATAATTATTATAAACCATTTGAGGAATGCAACCCCAGCATATATTTGTGAGAGCAAGTTTTAAAAACTCAAGGCTTTCCTTCATAGTAACACTATTTTACTTGCCATTTTAGTTTTAAAAATTGAAGTTGGATATGTTACATCAGGTAGGACAGTAGCAGCTCATTTCTACACTCATTTGTTTTGTTTATTTATCTGCCACATAAGATTTACATGTGTATGTTGATTTGGGTTGCTTTAGGTGACTCTTGTATTCCCTCTCCCAAACTCTTTAGTAGAATATATCTCTATGAGTTGTTGTACATAAGCAAAGAGAAAGTAACAGATGTAGATCCTGAAAATTAGTTTGTATCCTTTTCTGATGCAGAGAAGAAACTCCATGTCTTTAGTATTTTGTACATATATCGTTTTGTCTGAGTGTTCACACATCAGAGAACTGAGTGGAAAAGCTGAGGTAGAACATGTTTCCTGCTTTTGTTTAGGATCTCTTGCGACGTGACATCCTCTATTATAAGAGTCGAATTGTTATGGATAACATGGAGATTCTGGATGTGGAAGATGGGAAGGATAAGGACTTCAATATCACTGTTAAAAATGCATTCAAATTGCTCTGCAAGGACACGGAAGAAGTCCATTTATTCTGTGCAAAGAAGCCGGAACAAAAACAGCGCTGGCTCAAGGCATTTGAGAATGAAAGGAAGCAGGTTCAACTTGACCAGGAAACTGGTATGAAATAACTGTAAGAATTGTTATACATTGGTGTGTAGCTACGTGACTGCTACATATCAATAAAACCCCTTCCCATGAAGTTTTTCACCCACTCCACCTCATATGTGTATTAAACTTTCAGAATGCTTCCACTTCAGATGAAATAATAGCATAGTTTTGCAGATGTACATCCTAGGTAACTGCTCCCCTTTTATGAATGTGCTGCTCTAATAAATACAGTTGTGCAGGAGTATCCCGAGCTTATCTCGTAGTGACTTCCACTGTTTTCTTCCCCCAGAGGAGTTCTTTGTCTTTCAACATGCAGTCTTTCTGTCTTTCTGTTTTCATCTAAAAATCCACAAAGCCGTTTCTGAACAACTTTAGGCTCACCATTGCAACAGTTTCCAGATGGGTAGTTAATGTTTGTCTGTTGCATCAAAATCAACAAAGAATCCTGTGGCACCTTACAAACTGGCACACATCTTGATTGAAATCCTGTTGCTTTCCACAGAAAGTCACAACCAGAGTAGGCCCATTGAATCAATGGGACTTATGGAGAAGTTCTTACTGTGCGAAGCATCTGGGTTTCAGGCAGTGTCGCACGAGCTTTTGTGGATCAAAGCTCACTTCTTCAGATGCATAAACTGTTAGCTAGAATTCCAGGTGTGTGTGTGTATACACACAATATATATGGTTGGGGGTTTATTTGTTTTATTTATTAAATGTTTATATCACCCTTCTAGTGGCATGCCACTACTCTGGGTGATTTCCAACACGACACATAAACGTAAAAGCCCACCTGTGAAGTCAGACAGAAATTAAATGCAGAATTTACTGATGGTAGAAATGACCTTGCGAACAGCAGCCATTTACAACACTGTTGCTGATAACTGGTGCTTACCCTGGCATTGTATAGGTAAGCCATAGACTATGTATGGTCCATAAAAGCTCATGCTATAATTAATGTATTAGTCTTGAAGGTGACACTGGACACTGGAACTCCTCAATAGCTCAGTGGTTTAAGTATCTGGCTGTGGAGCCAGAGGTTGAGAGTTCAATTCCTCACTGTGCCTTCCTGAGAGGGGCTGGATTTAATGATCCATAGGGTCCCTTCCAGCTCTGCAGTTCTATGATGCTGATGCTGGATGCTTTTATCATTCCAGCCTCATTTCCCTCCATTATCTCTGCATCTTCCTCACTTCAGTCTGTTCTTGCCAGTTCTTGACCCTCATCTGCTGATCCTGATCCCCTACAGAAGAAAAGCCCTTTGTGCATGGATTTCATCCAGTCTGTACATTCTGTAGAGTAGCACCTTAATCACTAGGGGGAGCTAATTGGTAATAGGAAGCTGTCAAGGAAGCACCTGAATCAAGCTAGGCTGTTTTTGCTGGTATGATCTGCCAGGCTGATTGTGGATCTCACTGCCAGGACAGTACATGTGCTCAACTTTGCATCCAGTTAGAAACATTTTGGCCTTGACCAGAATGATTTCAAAGTCAAACCTGGGCTGCAATCCTATGCTATACTTTGTACATATGGAACCAAATTTCCATATAAATATGCGTAGAATCAAGCTGATTATATAATTTTTAACCGATGGTCCATACCTCTGTTTTCATTAAACACCTTGCAAAGGCATGGCTCTGATAATCACTTTTCTGTTTTTTTCCTAAGGTTTTTCTATCACTGAGGTGCAAAAGAAACAAGCTATGCTTAATGCCAACAAACAGAACCAGAGTGGAAAACCAAAAGGTAAGTTAGGACAGGTGTCCTCCTCTTTCACGTTTCCCTCCCTCCTACTCCTCACCACAGCACACCAACATGAAAATAAGAATGGCTAACCTAAACTGGTCTGGGAATCTACTGTTTAGCTGTAAGAGAGCTTCTGCTGCTGCAGGTGAAGGAATATCCATTTTATTCCAGGTAAAGCACAGAGCAATCAGAGAGAGAGAGACATCACAAAGAAAACCTGAAACTGAACCCAGTTTAATAATACCTGTTGATTATTTTTATTATTTTTAATATTCTCTCTGTATTTCATGTTCTATCTAATTTATACTGTACAATTAGAATTTTTTTTAAAAAATCCTTACAAAAGAATAATATGGCTCTAATCTATGGAGGGAAAAAGAAATTACATTATCTAATTTAAGGACTGCCTTATGCAGAGTTGTAATCAGCTTAGATATCCTGACTCACCAGGTTAAATCTCCATCTTTGTTTCAAGAATGATCTTGAATGTCACAGCTCTGTGTCTGAGTGGGGCAACAGACAACCTCCACGATTACTTCGCTGTAGCTGTGGCATAGCTTCAATGGCTAGCTAACCATTCTCCATTGAATTTCATTCAATTGGATCATTATTTCCAATTGTTTGAGCATTTAAAGTTGCATAGCAATCACAGGACCATTTGTTATCCCCTTGAATTTCATTGGGTTGCCCATATCTCCAGTACACAAAATGTTAATCTGATTTCTGTATTGACACGTTAGCTTCTCTAAACTCGGATGTGACAGTCTGAAGGCTACTGTATTAAATAACTGTAATTCTTTCACAAACAAAAATTGAAAAGTATAATTTGCTTCCCCTCTCACATACTCAAAACAATCTTGTTTTGTATCAAATCCACTGTAATCTTGGAAACTTGCATTCAACATTAGATGCTGCAGGCCTACAAATCCAGATTGCCATGCTGTGCCAAGCCAAAGTACCCTATATTGTAAAGACTATTCTGTTTCTAGTGATGCAGCTCTCTCGTGTAATATGGAAAACACTGTTTTCTGGACAGCGTATATTTTTTTCTGCTTTTACCTGAGCTGAATTGCAGAGGTTTCAGAATGAGAAAGATGACTATGTTGATATTTATAGCTTGGGTAGATTCCCTTCAGCATCTTAGAAGAAATCAACAATGACCACTGTTGTTTCCCATCCCATGGTGTGCTGTACCATGTGACCATTAGGAATTAATTAACGGATAACCTAAACAAATTGGAGCAGAAATATCTCTTCAATGAGACTTGTAGAGTTCATACAGACCAGAGTTTACATGAAGACCAGAGTTTAGAAAAATTAGTCTTTGTGTAGTCTTTCTTCATGCCATGGAAATCAAGGTATTGTGAAACCATAAAGCTGCCTTCAGTACCACGAGAATCTAGGTCTTTTAAAAAGTATTGGTTTAAAGGTAAGGTAGCCTGGCTGGTGTGGGGGGCATATGCTAATCCTAAATGGAATGGAACTGGAATATAAGGGTCTGTTGATGCTCAGGGTAGTGAAGGGGGCCTATCTGTTGCTTTGATAACTTCATCACAATCCAGAAAATGTGGGAAGCAGCCAGCTATACTTCCTCTGCTGTGCCAAGAACATCCCTTTGTCCTGTTAATTTGATGCTCTGGGCATTACAAGAAGTATGGGTAAATGCCTCCCACAGTTCCTGTTCGGTGTTAAAGAAAGCAGTCATTGGAGCAACAGCGAGAGCTTTATTTTTTACTTTACAAAAAAAGACATTAGGAAGATAAGTAGTAACAATGCTGACTGAACATTACTCATAGTTTTAAAAACATTATGTCATTTCAATGATTGACTCCATAAAGGAAGCCATGGTCTTAGGTTTACATTTTGGATGTCATTCATTCATAATATCACCATAAGTTGGACACCACTTGATGGGACGTAACACCAATAAATGTCATTTCTATAGTGTCCAAAGGTACTACTGTTGTCCTTTACCACCGAAGAAGTAACAGGCAACTATAATGCTGTGACTTTTTAACATGTTAACAATGACTAGGAGATAGCGGTGTCATCCTTCTGTCCTATGCCTGTAGAAAAGGTATGGCACAGGTTAGGTGTTTAGAGAGCTGTTTTGTTCTGTAAGGAAGCATGAGACATAACTTGTTTCATGCACAGAAAGGGTTAGAATGAAGGCCTGGAATGCCCTCTAGATTAGATATGGAAAACAGGAAGTTGTGGTAAGAAACTTCCCTTTCTCTGCTACCCTGAGATGTGTCAAAAACTTGCATGTTAAATGTGAAGTTTCATTTAACGTTATGTCTTGTTTTTCCTTTACTAACACTGTTCAAGGACAAGGTAGGACAAAGAACATGCCTCTTAGTATTATAACAAATACATCAAAATGCATAAGGTTTTGTTGTTGAAATATGTCTTCTCTTGCTCCTTTCATCAACAGTAGTCACCAGGACGTATTACGATTTCCTGATGCGGCAGAAGCACCCCACGTTGCCTACCAATCTTCCCCAGCAGCAAGTGTTCATGTTGGCTGAGCCCAAGCGCAAGCCCTCCAACTTCTGGCAGAACATCAGCAGGCTGGCACCATTTCGAAAATAAGCAGCAGCCCAATCTTGTGCCTGAAATTATCTTCTGAGAAAGCACTTTATACATCGATCCTGTGAGATAAAGCACTGGCTCCCTCTCATGGCTTTCAAAGGGACATCTTTTTCACCTTCTTTTCCATCCTTCTTTTTGCCAGACTGAATGAGCTCAAATGTGTTATGCCATTGTCATGTGTGCATTTGTATGTATGTAAAAGTGAACTAAACCTGCCCATCTCTTTGAGTGAGTATCCAGGAGAAAGCATGAGAATGAAGCCAGAAACCTACCACCACCCTTTTATTCTCTTTTCCCCAAACCTGCCTCATATTGTCATTTTGATTTCCTTTTTGACCATTCCTCTCTTTGGAAATATGATTCACATTCAGTTCCAATAAGGCTGCTAGATGAAGAAGGCAGGTGGACTTGCAGTTCCCCAATGCCTTCTTGGCATTTCCTCTGAACAGCTGTTTAGTGATGCTGCTGTTACACATTTTTCTGGAGCGATTAACTCACCTTCCTCATAGAAATCTGGAACAGACTGAGTGTTCCCAGATAGCCACCCTTCGACCTTCCTTGGCTGAAAAGAGAACTACCGACAAGGAACACAAACCTGAAGCATGACTAACAACCACGATGTTTGCAATCTAGTTGAGTTTGATATACCTTGTGGGGGAGGGGGAAACGTGCCTAAATTCACTTTGAATTAATGTTTTCTTTCTATCAACAGTTTGCCATAGTTCCTGGCCAATGAAAAAAATTGTCAATGTTTTTTAAATGTTTATTTATGGTAAAAGTGCAGATAACTGTAATTTTGTAAGAGTTTGTAATCTGTCTTGTCAGATGTTAACTCGATGCCTGTTTTGTCTATTTTTTTCCACTAAAGAGAAAAAAAGGACCCACATTTGTAAGCATATGTTACTAAAGATATAAGACATAGATGTGCTTAAAGATAAATTTCAGATGTATCAGGCACTTACAAACACATCAGTATTACTTGGAAACTGTGTCACCCATGCAATAGTCTACAGAAGAGGTGAGGGTGGAAGGCAGAGACACAGAGTTCCAAATTTATAAGAGAGTGTTGATTTAGGCACTGACACTTGAAAGAGGGCAAAAAAGCCCGTATAATCCTTGATTAGAAGAAAGAAAGATTTGCCTTACACTAGTGAGATAGTTAGAAGCCATAACTGAAACTGACTGAATCCCATCATTTAGGGATTTCCTGGTACTGTGAAGTAAAAAAAGGAAACCCCCACCTTTCTCTGGTATGAGACTACTGCAGGGGAGCAAGCGCTCAGCAATCCGATGCAAAGAATTGCCGTGTCCAACGGTAGCTGTGCAGCCAACAGCTACGCAAATCCAGAAGCATGTACAGATTCATTCTTGCACTATAGCTCCCCCCTCATGAGGGGAGTACATTTAATTTCATAAAGAAACTTGTAAAAGTGACTTCTGTTCCGTGTGTCTGTTAACAAAAAATCTTAGTGCAACAGCCCTGCCCTTTGCACCTGGTTACTTTGAGCATCCAACTAGCCTGTGTGACCTTCTTTTCTCCTCCCAGCGCTAAAGAACCTGTAGTCTTCTAAGGATCATTGAACTTCAGTTCCTGTCTAACACAGCCAAGTGAAGCGCAATTAGAGCAATTGATCACTATCTGGAGGGCCAAAATTCTCCCCCAGACCTAACGGCATATTCACAGCCATATTTATTACAGCACTACTTACATCTGTGAATGAGCTATTACAGAAAAATCTATTCCACTGTATTTTATCTCTTTGCATGTAGTGGTTTGGATCCTAAGAACTGAAAGCATATCTGCTTTGGAATGGGGGTTTCTCACCTCTTTCCTGTTTCTGTTATTGAAAAACTGCTACTGATGGTCATGGGACCCTTGAAGATGGCCTGGATGTCACATGGGGGGGGGGGTTGGGATGAGGAGAAAAATTGTTAAACGAGGGACAAATTAACTATCCTTGTCCTTTGGTAAGCACACAGACCTTCTGCTCATGTAAGAAATTCTTAGCGCCCACTCCAGTGCATTTCAGTGTATCCAAAAAATTGGTTAGGTGCTTCAAACTATGGAGATCTGCAATTAACTGTAGTTCAAAAGTAAGTCTTGATGAATCCGAGTGTCATGGAGGTATCACAAAGCCCACTGGGAAACAGGCAATATGGTGATTCCCTTTCTTTGCAAACATAGGCAGCAGACACTTATGCATCTACATCTAACTTGGGGGGGGGGGGGGAAGGTTTATTTGGTGATATTAGCCAAATAATCAGTTATTTACTTTTTGTCTATTGAAATGTTTAATCTGGGGATAGAAGATATTCTTCCCAAGTCATTCATTCAATATAAGAAAAGCCAACTGCACAACAAGAGTTCCTGTGCAGTCAAAGTATACTTTTTAAAAACACACCACAACCAACCACTAACACAGCAGTTTCAGCTACCAATCCTGTCAATTGTGCAGTTGATGAAGCTTATCTCAGGCTACAATATTACTACTTGGTGAGCATAGAACAATAGAAATGGCATATAATGAAGCTTGATACTTAGGTAGTGGATACTGACAGACGAGGACTCAGGAGACCTTGGTTCAAGTCCCCACTCAACCATGAAACTAATGGGGGTGGGGGGAGGCACTAGAAAGTGACTCCTTAAATATCTTGAAAACCCTACTAGGGTCACTGTAAGTCAAATACAACTTGATAGCACCTCACAAACAAAAATACCTTTCTTGGACCGTATCAAAAACAGTGAGCTTTTGTGTCCTGCAAGACTCTTCTTCAGACTTGTAGTTGCAGGACAATAAAGTCTAAAAAACCTCCTGGTTGTATGTTAAAAGCGTCTGGATCAGAAACTGAAGCAAAGATAAATGGAAACTGCAAACTTAAAACCAGATGGAGGTGTCTTGTTATCTGGTTTCATCTCAAGGGGTAGTATTTACCATTTTTCTCCATTTCTGCAAATAAATGAGCAGCAGTCACTAATCACAATTCACTAATTGAATTCTTCAGTTATTTTTGTTGAAGCACACAGATCCTTCTTTAGCTGGCAGCAGAAGCACTCAAACTGATGTCAGTCCGCAGTGTACTTCATTAGTATAAATTATACAGTGGTGCCTCGCAAGACGAATGTAATTCGTTCCGTGAGTAGCGCTGTCTTGCGAAAAAATCGTCTTGCGAAAAGCAGTTTCCCATAGGAATGCATTGCAATGCATTCCTATGGGAAACCTCGCAAGACGAATGAATTAAATTCGTCTTGCGAGGCATCGGTCGCGGGAAAAAAAAACGTCTTGTGAAGCACGGCCATAGAAGAAGCCGTCTTGCGAGTCAGCAACACGATCGCAAACGCTTTCGTTTTGAGAGTTTTTCGTGGAGCGAGGCGTTCGTCTTGCGAGGCACCACTGTACTAGAATTCCTCTAAGTAGGGTCGAAGATGTAACACTGGCAATTATCCAAATACATCCTATATAGGAACCCTTCACAATAATGCATGGGGTGAGGTGTAGGCTACAACTTCTACTTACTTGTTAGTAGCAGTTCCTATAGAAACATATTTTTCCAGAATACTATAATCTGGAAATGATGCAACAGGGAATAATTTGTTCAATTTGTGCTACAATAGGTAGCCTTTGTAAGCAGTGACACATAGTAGCATGAAAATGTTGTCTTTTGCTTCAACTCACACCATATCAAGGACTCAGCTACATATGCATTACTCCTTTCTTGTCTGAAACAAGTTTGTTTGTGATTCGATCCTTATAGTCATACCTCTAACAAGCTTACGGATCAAGCTATTCCCTAAAAAAAAAGTCTATGGAACAAACTTCAGGAGCTGAATCTGTGGAGGCCACCCTTGAGATAATGTGAAGTAAGACAAATTCTACAGAGCCCAGAGAAGGGCTTTGCCTGTTTGCTGCTTCATGATTCATCTTACAAAGTCTTAGCTGCTGCCCCTCATCTTAAAAGGCACAATGGCTATTTATTCAGAAATCTAAAAAATGACCTGTTTTTCAGGTCTGTGCAAATGCAAAATCTATTTTCCATTACACATTCATGTGAAGCACCTCTTGCAAGTTTCTGAAATTGTGCATGCAACACAAAACATAAGATTCTGACACTGCTTGCAAAAGTGGAATCTGTTATACAATCAAAGGGTCAATTTAATATTTCTTTTCCTTTGAAAATATACGATGAATGATTCAAAGCCAGTGTGATGTGAATAGAACTACAGCTGGGCCAACAGGTTAGTTATTTCCAGTGCAAATTAAACAGGCTAAACAGCTAGTCAAGTGTCACAGTGAGCTGTAGTTTTGTAAATGTTTATAAAACAATTCTATAGAACCACAATAAGCAACACAGTCAATCTTTATTGAAAACTGAAGTATTAATACATAACAATTCCTGTTACATAAACGTGCTTTTAAGAATTTAACTCTGAGCTCATCTACTCATTGGATTGCATAAAAATAAAAATGAATTTTACACAATTGGCTCAGAATGGAATTGCCACTCCTATGTGTTGATGCAAAAGTTCAATGCAGATGTGATGCTTTAAACTTGTTCTGGAAGACAACATTGACCTAAACTTGGGAAAAAGTACCAATACAACTGTTTTAAGACAGTATTTAAAAAAAATTATAAAAAAAGGAAACCTGTGCCTATTTCATAACAAACACTATTACTGGGGCCTCTTGCACCTCTGTTGCATGCACTCCCCCTTTTCACCCCACAAGGGCAGCCAATAATAGCACTACAGTAAAATCCCACTAACAAATCCATTCTACTAAAAACAAGTCTGTACAGCAGCAAGCTAAATGAAGCTTCCCCAGTTTGCTTGCTAAGTGCTCTAAAGTCACACCAGACTGGAAAAAGTCATACTGCTACTGATGTCAGGTAACTGGAGGTCAACTGATCAGAAAGTTTTGATATGTAAAATTGGCTCCTGATAATGGGATACTCAAATATTTCCATGTCTCATGAAAGAAATGTCTCATCTGAGCATCCCATAAATATCAGCAAAATGCCTTCACTAGCCTGAAAAGACAGTTCAAGAATTGTGAAAGTTAGGAGATATTAATGCAAAAACATGCCCATGTATCCTTTGTTGTTAGAGCTATCAGTTAACACCTCCCCATCTCTACTTAAAAACAGCCCAACCAAAGAGTTCCACATAGATGTTTCAGTGCACACAGACAGCTTCCTTCTCTGCATAAAGTTCCCTTTTCACTTCAAACAGAAGTGACAGTTTTACATGATAGAAAGGAATAACCACACAGAGCTGTCCCCTCTACTTAAATCAACAGACAAGATCACATTCTAAAAAGATCTGTGTGCCTATGGGGGAAATAAAACAAGCTCTGAATTTTGAATGTAGAATTTTACGCACAAACACAGAACATTTGCTTACTTTTTTGGGCAGTTTACATTCCCTTGATGACTGTTACTAGGTTTACCCAACAGAATTCTATGCTGAGCTTCACAACTATCAGGAAGCTATTAACTACCAATGTGGATCTTTTTCCAGATGCCGCCACTTAGTACTGGGCATGCGCCTAACAGTGTCAACGTATCACTGTGATATAGAGATTTCAAATATTCAGCTTTGCAACACCTAAAATTACTGTATTTTAATCTGAACAGAATTAAGCTCATGACACCATGATCAAGCAATTGGAACAACATTCACCAGAAAGGTATAGGAACAAAGATAACAAGTTGCCCAACCAATTAAAATAGAAATTAAGATTAGCTCTGTTAAGATTAGCTGATATGGAACATCCCAATATGAAGATTGTACAATTTAGAGTTTAGAAGTGTTACACTGTAAGTGGCTTTCCAATTTCAGGGGTTCAAATGAAACACCCCCTACCTTCCCATATCATCTCCATCATAGCATCAAGACACTATGCATGGTTATTTTATAAGCTTGTGAGAGTACCTGAATTTTTGTAGGTCAACATCAATATTTAGTTACACATTTATAGACAGGATTAATAATGAAGGTTTAGTTTCTTATTGGATGGTTAATGGTAAACACCACTGACTACATCTACCAGTATCTTGGGCAAATGATATTTCCATTTAATGTGACTACTCTGCTAGAGTTTTTAAAGAGACACTTAGAATACTGTGTTATTTACTTTGGGGACATCTAATAAGTGATACTTTCAACTTTATTTAAAAATGTAACATTTGACATTAAGCCCAGATCCTTTGTTTTCTGTTATTGCTGTAACTTTTAAAATTCACTTCCAAGTATATTTTAAAGGCTGCACTCATCTGAAAGCAGCTTGATTTGAGCCTTGTCTACACTGTAGTAGCTCCATTTATGGCTTTCTGGGAGCTTCAATATTAAGATGTGAGGTTTTATCACTCCTACCCACCCCACTGGAATTCTAAACAGGGAATGAATGGGCAGCAGGAGCAAGAATTCCACAAAATCCCTCTGCTGCCAGTTGAAGTACAAACTTACAGTTTCATATTCATGCTTTTAATTATTTGCAACAATATACCTACCTATATACATCCTCTCTTTACTGTGCTTTTGGTTACTTCCCTATTGACTTTCCTGGAGGCACAGAATGACCTCCAGTACAATGCCCCCTCCCTCCCACCCACCCACCCACAGGTTAGAATTTCTGGAAGGTGCAGCAACTTTTGCAAGAAATACTATTCCTCCCTTGCAGATGAATCCCATAACACAACTTAGATAAAAGTGCTCAAGTGAGATCACCTAAAGGCTGTTACTACTACTGTGTCCAAAAATGTAAGAGGAAGCATTTAGAAATCTGAAGCTCAAGGAGAATAAATTATAACTTGTCCTTACCATTCACAAGGTGCTGCATTAGCTGAAGTTCAGGGCATTTAAGTTAAGACAAGGGAGGCAGCAGTGCTTGTATTTGTTTTCAACATGTTTCCAACACAGTCACATTATAGAGTTTAGAACTGTAATATATGGCAGGAAATATTTTATTTAAAATCTTGCTATACTGACAACTATCCATTGCTGAATGACCAAATTCTGTGGAGAACTTAGGCAATCAGAATTAGAAACAAGAATTTACTAATGGAATAGCTAAGCAGACTCATTCAAAGCAGAACAGACTCAAATGGTAAGGGGTAGGAATTATTTTGTTCTCTATATATGGAACTTTCTAGGCTGCAACAAGTGCTCAAGATTAAAATTAAGTGTTTTTATTTTTGTTGTGCTAAAGGCATTTCAATGGGGGGTCATTTAGAATGACAATCCATGGAAAATATAAAAACTTTTAAGTTAAAAAAAATCTGTTTATTGTTTTAAAAAAAATTAAGTCATCAAGGCCCTGATCTCTAACTGGGATTTGAGGTGCAGAAGTCTGCTGCCCCAGGAAAACACAGGATGGCAGCATTAGCATCAGCATGAGTGATATGCAGAAGTAGCTAAATCTGATTTTTAAAATGTTCTCTCCAAAAGTAAAGCAGATGCATACTCAATCTCACAATTTAAAAAAAGGGACTGTGAATTCTATATCAACACTATAAATTAACATACAAATATCAGCTTTAGGGGGAATTTTTTAGAACCACTTACTGCAAAATTTATTGCAGGTGGAAAAAACGGGGAAAATAATGGCCCATTATTGTTCTCCTAAACATTGCCAATTTAAAGAAAGCCCTTGATTGCTTTTAGCACTGACACTAAAACTTAAAGCCATAATAAATTCAGTACACAAACGGGTTCCAAGACTAGCCCTATATCCCCACAACGCTGACTGAGGTACTTCTATAAAAACTCGAAGCTGTAAGCAGAGTTCAGATGTGGTTCACTGTAATGCAATACTGTATCTGCTTTTTTAATTCGCATCCTTCAACTTCAATTTAGAAGGTAAAAAGCATATGGCAAATAAAATGCCAAAATACTATTACCAGTGAATAGCTTTGCACTTGATCACTTCCTCATTTTCCATACTTTTTGTTATGTGGAAATTTTGAAATCTTGACAGTTCCTACTACACTTTGTTCACAATCCATGCTGCAAGGAAAACAAGTCTATAAAATGATTTAAATTGTTTGTTCCCCTTATATTCCAAACATGGAAAGTTTCTTCAGAACATACTACTAAATCCCTTCCTACTGACTCAGAAAAATTGACACTAGTACATTTCACAAAAGCAAGATGGCTCAAACTGCAATTTTGTTTGCTGACTAGGGCGTGAAATAAAGAGAAATTGGATTCTATCATCAGTGGGGAGATATCTTCAAAGCATATCAGTCCTTTAAAATTGATTCTTTTAGGAGGCAGACCATCTCATGGATGATTCAGTCTAACACTGCGTTGACATAAATATGTCCTGATGATTTAGAGAGCAAGAAAAGCTAGTCCCTTCCCACTGATTACCACATTCCTCATAAATTTTCATTATTGGCCTTAAGAATGTTCATATTAACACTGAATGCAAATAATGGAAAGGGAAAAGGTATGCATGGTAAACTGATGTTCTGTAAGATTTCTACAAACTACAAACTCATTTTCCAGTCACTGAACTAGGAAGGGAAAATATCATTTAACTGTGCCCCCTTTAACTGGTGCCTTCATCAACCTTAAAAGGTTAAAGCACTTGCTAATGTATACCTATGAAAAATTCACTGTCACAATTCTACCTCTTATGACCCTGCATACATTACAACAGTGCATTAGTGATACAAATTGTAAAATACTTTTCGGCGCCTTTGGATTTTGCATATGACATTTTTTGCATCAGTCACAGCAAGTAGATTGAGCAAGCTCTGTGAGTTTTAGACATGCATTCAACTAGATATGATCAATGAATTTATACTCCCTTTAATCATTATAATTAGCTAAAAATTGCAAGACAGTCCACAAAACAGGATTTGATTTAAGACTAACTGTTGGAGTTCCAAGATGTAAGATATGCAGAACTGGGAAATTTTCAGTGATCTGAAATTAGTGTTTAGCAAAGGGTTGCAAGCGTTCAGAAGAAGTAAGTCCTGGTTGGAGGCATGAGGGCTTCAGCACCAACTTTTAAACCTCAGTTACTTGATTGCATATCTCCCATCTTCAAACCTGCATTTAAACAAGGCAAGAAGGCAGCTAAGGAATAGCTCAATTTAGTTTATTACAACAATCACAAATAGACAGGTTACTTACCTGTAACCATGGTTCTTCAAGTGGACCTCTGTGAATTATTCCTTTATTCCAAATACAGACTGCATTCAGATAATTCATACAGTGGTTATGATGTCCAAAGTCAGGCCTATTATTCTGACTCAAGAAAAAGAGGTTACTTACCAGTAACTATGGTTCTTCGAGTGGTCATCTGTGAATTCACACTAACGGGTTTAGTGCGCCTGCGCAGAGCAGCCTCGGAACATTCCAGAACTTAAGCACATGGTGCCGGGACCTCCCACACGCTACCCTTAACCCCGCCCCCGGCACAGAGTGCCTCATTTCCGAGAACAGACCACCGCTGTGCAGCATGCAAAAGGCACATGTGACGGACAGTGGGGAGGATGGGCGGAAAGTGTGAATTCACAGAGGACCAGTCAAAGAACCAGAGTTACAGGTAAGTAACCTCTTTTTCTTCTTTGTGGTCTCTGTGAACGCACACTAATGGGCGACTAGCGAGCTGACTTACCCGGAGGAGGGACATCACGAGAGTACAGAGGCCAGAACAGCACGTCCCACAGCGGCTTCCGCTTTGGCCTGGACATCCAGCCGATAATGGGATGCAAAGGTAGATGGCGTAGCCCACATGGCTGCCTTGCAGATGTCAGAGAGGTCCACCCCTCTGAGGAACACCGTGGAGGAAGCCACAGCACTGGTCGAATGGGCCTTCATAGTGCATGGCAGAGGCGTCTGGGCCAGTTCATACGCCAGTCGGATAGTCGAGACAATCCACCAAGAGATCGTCTGGGATGTGACTGGTGTCTCTCTGGATTGACCTTGATAGCTGACAAACAGCCTGTTTGAGGTGTGGAAGGATGCGGAACAAGATACGTAGTAGGAGAGTGCCCGCTTGACATCCGGGGAGTGCAGAGAATGCTCAAGACGTGAAGTCAGTGCAGGGAAGAATTAGGGAGAACGATAGGCTGGCTTAAATGAAAATAGGTGGCCACCTTAGGTACAAAGGAAAGGTGCGGATAGTGTGTCACCTTGTCCGGGTGGAACTGAAGAAAGGGAGGATCCACTCTAAGAGCGGCCAGCTCTCCAGCCCGACATGCAGAGGTAATAGCGAGGAGGAAGGCAGTCTTCAGGGTGAGCAGCAGTTCAGATGCCATAGCCAGGGATTCAAACGGAAGCCTCATGAGGCAATTAATCACAAGATGAAGGGACCACTGTGGGGTAGGAAGCTTGTAAGTCGGACACATGTTCTTCAAGCCACGCAAGAACTGTAAGAGAGGTCGCCCATACAGGTAAGTGGCATGAGGATGC
This sequence comes from Intellagama lesueurii, assembly GCA_037013535.1. NCBI lineage: Eukaryota > Metazoa > Chordata > Lepidosauria > Squamata > Agamidae > Intellagama > Intellagama lesueurii. The sequence continues at coordinate 217,663,036 of JBAJHW010000003.1, forward strand.
AAACGTACAAAAGACTTTCCATTTGTAGGAGTACGTCCGTGTAGTAGAGCACTTCCCCGCATGGCTTAAGACGTCGGCTACAGTGGGGGCAGCCTCCACACCATTCGGTGAAGGGAGTCTAAGTCCAGATGAAATGTCCTGCCATGATACAGGGTTAGCAAGTGGGGAATTGCTGGAGATGGAAATGGTTCATTGCTCTCTGCTGCAGGGCGGAGAATCACAGCTGGTGGGGCCACCACGGAGCAATCATGACGTCTGCATTGTTCTGGCGGACCTTGATGACTGACTTCTGGATAAGCGGAATCGGTGGAAACATGTACAGCAGGTCGGTGGACCAGCTGGTCATGAAGGCGACCAATCCCTGCTCGGAAGTACTAACGACTGCACTTCTTGTTGTCTGCCGAGGCAAACACATTGACGCACGGTCTGCCCCAACGATGGCAGAGAAGATGGAAAATCTTGTTGTCGAGTGTCCACCCGTGGCTGCCAGACTGGAGTCTGCTGAGATGGTCCACTAGGGTATTCCCCTCAGATGCCACGTGGACTGCCACAGGGTAATTGTGGTGGGTGTAACACCACTCCCAAAGTTGGACGGCCAGGTAAAGAAGGGGGAGAGAATGAGTGCCCCCTTGTTTGTTGATATAGAACACGGCCGTCGTGTTGTTCGAAGCCACCTGAACCACACTGCCTGCAAATAGCCGTTCGAATGCTCGGAAAGCCTTGATGACTGCAAGCAGCTCCAGGAAACTGATGTGAAGATGAATCTTGCTTGGGGATTATGGGCCATGAACAGTCATGTTTCCACAGTACGCGCCCCAGCCCATTGGCCTGGCATCCATGGTTAGTTGGATCGACGGAGAAAGAGGGCCGAATGACCTCCCCACCAGGTCAACTGGGACGCCAGCTCGACGGTGACTTTGAGTAATTTGGATGGGGGGGGGGGTCGACCATCACGTTGAAGAGGGACAGGTACCACGCCCGCAAGGATCTCATTTTCAGGTGGGCATGCTGGACCACCGCCGTGGTCAATGCCATGAGGCCTAACAGACGCCGAATCCGATGGGCCAATACCAAGGCCCCAGGGAGAAAAAATTGTAACATGAACTGGATCTTTACTATCCTGTCCTCTGGCAGGTAGACTCGGCCTAGCAAGGAGTCGAGCACTGCCCCAATGTAAGACACTCGTTGAGTAGGTTGTAGGGTAGACTTCTCCAGGTTGACTTGGAGACCTAGGGCCGATAAAAGAGAGAGTCAATGCTGTGTCTCGCTCAGCCTGGGCTCAAGACAGCGCCACCAACAGCCAATCATCCAGGTAAGGGAATACAGTGATGCTCTGCAGGCGGAGATGAGCTGCCACAGCGGCTAAGCACTTCGTGAACACTCGTGGGGCAGTTGACAACCCAAAGGGAAGGGCCTTGAATTCATAGGTCACTCCTTTGATAGAGAATCTGAGAAAGCGACAATGATCTGGGTAGATGCTGATGAGAAAGTAGGCATCCCTGAGGTCTATGACCGTGAACCAATAGTTTCGCCTGAGCATCTAGATGGTACCCTTGAGGGAGATTATACGGAATCGCCGAGGAGTGACAGAAGAGTTGAGGTGACAGAGGTCTAAGATGGGGCGCAGACTTCCATCCTTCTTCGGGATTGTGAAGTACCGGGAATAGAAGGTGAGTGTTGTATCTGGGTTGTGAACTTGCATGATGGCATCTTTGTGAAGTAAAGAACATACCTCGTCTTCCAAAGGAGGCAAGGGATTCGTGGTTTTGAGTAGCCCCATCACGGGAAGAGCATTGAACTCGATGGCATAGCCGGTGACTATGATGGCGAGGACCCAGGAGTCCGTGGTGATGCTCTGCCAGACATTGAAAAAGGGTGCGAGATGAATAGAAGAATGGACGACTGCTGGTGGGTGAAAAAGGTCAAAGGTTCTACCGGGCCTTGCGATCCGGGCAACGTGCCTGTTGTCGGGGGCGCTGCCTATCCGCCTGCTGGCAGAAGGATGTAGGTGGAAGACCTGAAGCCTATGGTCTTTGACGGTCTTGAGAGGGCCTAAAAGCGTAAGGGCGGCACCAGGCACTCCGAGGGCGATATTGCTGGCTGGTGTATGATCTGGCTATTTTCCTCAGTTTCAGCAAATTGTTGAGGATCTCATCCATCTTCTCATCAAACAGGCCAAGCCCGTCAAAGGGAAGGTCGTCGATCCTCGACCTAGCATCCTCCGAAATGCCAGCAGACCGCAGCCAGGCATGGCGGTGCAAGGTGACTGCCATGGCTACCTGCTTAGAAGCAGCATCCACAATGTGCCATGCCGCTATACGCTCCTGACGAGCTAACCCCATAGCTTCCACCCTCCTGGGAATCTGATGGGCTGTAGAGGGCTTGGCCCAAGATTCCCTAACAAGCTTTAGCAGGGATGAAATAAAAGTGAGGTGAAGAGGAGGACTCTGGTCCTGAGTGATATCCTCGTACACCTTGTCCATCTCCTCCGACACTGGCTGATCAACTGCCAAGTCCATCACCTTCGCAATTCTCAGAATTAACTGCGAGTACGAAGTGTAGTCTTCCGACGGGGATGGAGGATGATTCTCTGCCACATCCGAGACTGGGGTGGGGACATTTGGGGGTGAATCCTTTTGCGAGTAGACCTCAGAGGCCTCCGAGTCGGTATTGAGGGCAACAGGGGCGTGCTCCGGAGTTGGTGACAGATCAACCCGAAGGGGCACCGGCCGGTAGCCTTCTGCCTTAGCCTGATGGTCTTTCTGTTTTTCTACCCCAGGCATTCACAGGTCTGGAGAAGACCGATACCGAATTTCCAGCTCTACCTGAGAAGGGTGGGATGACACCGCCAGCAGCTACCGAGACCTCTTCGCTTCAGGAGGCAGCAGGTAATCCTCCGGCATGGGTCTTTTCTGATAAGCCCACAGCGGAGGTCCAAGATGGTATTCCTCCTCGGAGTACGGATATCGGTCGGCATACGCTTGATACCGTGGCGGCGAGGGCGACTGCGATGGGGAATGCCATCTGTACCGATCGTAAGATGATCTGTGCCAGTAATAAGGGTCAAGCTCGTACAGCCTAGAATAGTAGCGAGGATCAAGATCGAAACCCTCGGGGTCATAATAACGAGGGTGCTCGTAGAGGCATCTCCTCTGAAAGTCCTGGTGATGGTAGTAGGGATCGGGAAGCACAGGGCGATACCGGTGGGCTTCAGGCTTGGCATGAGGCTCCAAGTGATGGGTCTTCTGCTTCTTTTTCCTAAGAGCCTCCACCGGCACCGACTCCGGGGGCGACATCGAAGCCTGCCCCAATATCGAGCCCGGATGAGAACACGGGCTAACCTGCGCCAACTGTATGACCTCGGCCGAGATATGTCCCCAGTCAGGTGACTGACTAAACTGCGGGGATGGCGCGGCCTCCGGCATTGGGGGCGTGACATCCTCATCCCCCGAAGGTATGCTAAGGCATACCAACTCCCGCCAGGATGTATCAGTGGCCGGCGGCAATGGCGTGATCTTCTCTGCCATGCTCCCAGGCTTCTGCGGCTTCTTCTTTTTCTTCAGCATCGATACAGAGGGAGGCTTCAGTGTCGATACCATAGCCATCGACCTCGAGGAGGAAACATGGGGCTTCAGCGCCATTTTAGGTCCTTTCAGGGCCTTAGGAGGAGATGAAGAGCCTGAGATTGGAGAACGCCCCGCAGCTTGGGTAGATTCCATGGGGGCCCCTTGAGACGGAGACAGGGACTTCTCCCACAAAAAGGAATTGAGACGCTGAAGTCTCAACTTAAGAGCCAGCTTCGTAAAGTTTTTACAAACCGCACAGAGAGCCGGCTGGTGTTCCTCCCCTAAACAAAACAAACAGCGGGAATGCCTGTCCGAGAGGGCTATTTTGTTGGGGCAGGTCTCACACCTCTTGAAGAGGCCTGGAGCGGCCATAAACAAAGTCATGGCTCTTCTTATACAAACAAATAACAGTCAGGTTTTTTTTCTTTAAACTCACAGGAAGAAGAATCATTGAACGGTCTGAGTCAGAAATCCGGGAGGTCCAAGAAAAAGGTAAGGTCTTTTTTGAAATAGAAACGGAAAGCTCCTAACTGAGGTGCTGCTGGAGCGGCGGCAAGAAAGGAACTGAGGCACTCGGTGCCGGGGGTGGGGTTAAGGGTAGCGTGTGGGAGGTCCCGGCACCATGTGCTTAAGCTCTGGAATGTTCCGAGGCTGCTCTGCACAGGCGCACTAAACCCATTAGTGTGCATTCATAAAGACCACGAAGAACAACATGTAGTTTCATTGTTGGTATTTGGCTTAATTCTCCAACTGCCCTCCTCATTCCTACTTAGGAGTTCACCTTCAGACTTAACCTAAACTGTGCATAAAAGGCAGGAATCCCATGATTCAGAGTGAATGTCTTTATACAGGGATAGTATCTTTTGTGTCAATAGGCAAAGCCCTGTTGCAACTTAGTATGCTAAAGCAAGTTGCAGTTAGAATAGGCTCATTTCAACCAATGAAACACACTGAGGAAGTGACTTGCCCAATCTCCATTAATTCAACAGTGTGACTTATTATGCTAAGCAACAGGATTTTGGTCAATGGTACAGGAATGAATCAGTCTATTAAAAGGGGTTCGGCCTCTTCACTCTCAATACATATTCCCATCACTGGAAATAATTATTGTCTGACAACAACTAGAAGCTCTTCCAGCATTAAGACATGGATCGGACTACTTAGAAAAGAGAGGACCAATTACCTTCATATTTCTGAGCTTTGCCCTTTCAGTCTAGTTAAAGAAGAAATGGAAAAAGAACTGCAGTTGTACAGAGCAAGTGAATGAGGAGTCACTTCTATAAACTTGAAGGCACCAATCGTACTTACTTTACACAAATATAAAAAACAACTATTACAGTACCGAACATTTGTTAACCAGTTTCCAGTTTTCAATTTCTAAGCTAGGTATTTGGGAAGTTCAATTGCATACACTCCTGAATGACCAGATGTACATCCATATAGTTTTTGGATGGATTTGGGAAACAACAACCATGTAGCTGCCTCTACTACAAACAGATGGAGGCATGAAACCTGGCTAATACTTTAGAAACCAACAGCAACAGGATTGGCCATGGAATTCTTCTGGAGTATCTTTCCAGAGGGCACCATAATATAGTGGCTCCAGTACTTCCTTCCTCCAGAAGACATTCATTCATTCATTCATTCATTCATTCATTCATTCATTCATTCATTTATTTATTGCATTTATACCCCGCCCATCTAGTCAATTGACTACTCTGGGCGGCTTCCAACATATATAATAACAATATAAAAATATAACAACATTTAGACATCAATAATAGAGTTATTCAAGATGGAAAGAAAAAAAATCAAATAATAGCAGAAGGGAAGGCTATTACACAGAGACCTGTTTTTCTCTCATCTCAATGCATTAATTCAGAAGGCAAACATATTAGCAACGTGTAATTTTAGCCAATTTATTTTAATTATAAGGTTAGTAACACTAATGTGCACTTTTTAAAAAAGGACCCTTCTGAAAGATTTCTGTGAATTATCTCCTGCTAGGCCATATTAACAAAAGAGGCAGAGATCAGTCACAGCTAGAGCACACAGTTCCAATTCACAACACTGAATTCAAGAATTATTATACCTAACATTTAAGTGTCCCTAACCTCAAGGTGGTCACAGGTAGCTCCTCAATAATGGAACCTTGCCATTTTCTGAAGTATACTAACAACTGGTTAAGTACAATACAAAGAACCATGTAAGAACTCTACTCAGAAAGACAAGCTACAGTTTTTGAAAAGCATTATTTCCAGAAGCAAGCAAAGCACAGGAAACAAGACCATGACATACTATCTAGGATATGTTCTAGCTGTCAAGGACTTGACAAAATTTCTGACTAGCCTATGATTTTTCAGAGATCTCCAGTTTAAAGCTTCTATGGTTATTACAAAATACGCCAGTACTTACACTGTGTGGTAATCACCACTGAGGGGGCACATAGCTATAGGTTGGAGTTCCCGGGGCCCGATAAGTGGGCATTGTAACTGGGTGTGGGGCTACCGGAGTGGGGGAATGTGTTGTCAACAAGGTACCTGGGGAGAGAAAAATGTTTTAGTATTAATTATTTTAATGTGCTCTTCATCGTGCAGACATAATTTACAATAACTTCACCAGAACTTCCTGAGTTGAGTTTAAAAGAACATGGTTTTGCAAGTTTCAAGTTATGCATCCTTTTTTGTTCTCTCAACACTCTATACAAAAAAGGGTAGGTGTATCATCAACATACCTCATCTGGCGCCAAGAGTATTTTCTAAGGCCCTCTGATAAATTTCAAGGATTGAAATTAGATGGATCTACAATACATTTTTCAGGCTATGAGGAGCATCCCAATACGCAACATAATTTTCTGTTTTACAGATATATTTCATAATGAATGGCATTAGAACTGGGTCACTGCACAGATCGACAGGTTACTCACCTGTAACTGTAGTTCGAGTGGACCTCTGTGATTCACACCCTGGGAGATCCACGCCTGCGCGGAGCCTCATCGGAAAGTTCTAGAGCTTCTGCGGTAGCAAAAAACACATTAGAATAAGGCCCCTCCCCCCTCGTATAAGTACCATGGCGCCAAGGCTCCCCTTTCAGTTGTGTCAACCGCCACTACGTTAAGCAGAATAGCGTGACAGTGGGGAGGACAGGCGGGATGTGTGAATCACAGAGGTCCACTCGAAGAACTACAATTACAGGTGGGTAACCTGTTGTTCTTCTTCGTGGCCTCTGAATCACACCCTGGGTGACTAAAAAGCTGTCTTACCCAGAGGCAGGGTGTCACGCCAAGGTAGAGGCTAGAACAGCACGTCCAAAGGCCTCATCAGACTTCTGCTGGAGATCAAGTCTATAATGGCGGATGAAAGTGGACGGGTGTGCCCAGGTGGCAGAGGCGCAGACGTCCGGAAGAGGTATGCCGCGTAGGAATGCCGTAGAGGTCGCCACTGCTCTGGTGGTGTGGGGGCGAATTACCTTCGGGACTGGTTTGCATGCCAGTTGATACGCGAGGTGAATGGTTGAAGCGACCCATCTAGATATGGTTTGAGACATTACCTGGCGACCTTTAGTAGGTGGTTGGTGACTTATGAAAAGTTGAGGTGAACGCCTGAAAGGTTGGGTGCGTTGGACGCAAAAGGGAAGGGCTCGCCTAACGTCTAAAGTATGGAGGATTCTTTCTTGAGTTGTGGACGGTGACGGGAAGAAGGAAGGAAGGATAAACGGCTGAGAGAGATGGAATTGAAATACAACTTTGGGGAGAAAAGAAATATCCATGGATAATTTGACTTCGTCCGGAAAAAACTGTAAATAAGGATAGTCGTGACGTAAGGCCGCTAACTCACTAGCTTGTCGAGCTGAGGTGATGGCGACGAGGAAAACTGTTTTAAAGGTAAGTAGCCGTAAATCAGTTGAAGCTAAAGGTTCGAAAGGAGCTTTAGTAAGTTGTTGCAGTACCAGTGTTAGTGACCATTGCAGGGAAGGCGGGCGGGTATCTGGGTATCTTAACTTTTAAGAAAACGTTTCAATGTTGGATGCTTGAAGAAATCAGCTGCTGGAGAGTTAGGGGGCTGATAAGAAACTATGGCGGAGAGGTAAACTCTCAAGGAAGAGAGGGAAAGGCCACTAGACTTGAGATGAAGCAAAAAACGTAGGACAGTAGCAAGTGATGGGTTGATAGAAGGCAATGAAGAAGCTTCAGCGAAAGATTTGAATCTGTTCCATTTATACAGGTAAGCCTTTCTAGTGGAGGGCTTCTTTGATTGATGGAGGACGTTCATTAGTGAGGTGGAATCCTCCACGCTGCCAGGGGCAGAACAGGTAAGTCTGGGTGGAGTACTTGGGCTTTGTTCTGAGTGAGGAGGTGGGGCAGGCGAGGGAGGTGGTGAATGTCCGATGAGAGATTGTGAAGGACTTGAAACCATGGTTGTCTCAGCCACCAAGGGGCTATAACGATGGCATTGGGTTTGTCTTGTTGTAGGCGAACCACGACCTTGTGGAGAAGCGGGAATGGCGGAAAAAGGTAAGTGAGGGTCTTGGGCCACCGGCCGATGAATGCATCTCTTTGGGAGTGTTTGCCGATGCCGGCTCGGGAGCAGTATCGTTTGCACTTCCGATTCACACGGGAGGCGAAGAGGTCGAGAGTTGGTTTGCCCCATTGTTCGCATAGGCGAAGAAAAACTGATTGGTCTAACTCCCATTCGTGAGCTTGAGCGTTTGTGCGGCTGAGTAGATTGGCCAAGTCGTTGTCGTGGCCGGCAATGTGTAAAGCCGTGAGGCAGATATGATGTGCTAGGCACCACTCCCAGAGGTTGACCGCTAAATAGAGGAGACTTGGAGAGTGGGTGCCACCTTGTTTCAGAATATAGAACATCATCGTGGTGTTGTCGGTGGCAATTTGTACCATCTTGCCAGTGAGGAGATTTCTGAAAGCTTTGCAAGCTTTTATAATCGCCAACAGCTCTAATTCGCTGATGTGAAGCAATTTCTCTCTGGAAGACCACTTGGCGTGGATTTTGAGAGATTTGCAGTGAGCTCCCCAGCCTGTGAGGCTGGCGTCGGTGGTGACCTGTATTTGTGGTCGTTGTTGTCGGAACGGCCGCCCGACGGATAGGTTGGGAGGAAAACGCCACCACTGGAGTTGGGAGGCGAGTTCTGGGGTGACCCTTAAACGAGTGTGAGGAGGGTCTGTGAGCGGGTCGAAGAGGTCGAGAAACCACGACTGAAGAGATCTCATCTTGAGACGTACGTGCTGCACTACTGAAGTCTTAGAGGCCATGGTGCCTAGTACACGTTGCACAGTCAAGGCGGGTACCATAGCATGAGGGGTGAAAACTTGAAGTAATGCGATGAGATTTTCTCTCTTGTCTGGAGGAAGAAAGGCGCGAGCTTGTGTGGAATCTATGCATGCGCCTATATAATGAATAATCTTCGTAGGTTTTTAATTTGACTTTTGTTGGTTGACAGCGAGACCGAGATTGCAAAGGAGGGTAAGGGTGAAGTGAGTGTCTCATTGGGCCTTGCGACGGGAGTGAGCTACGACGAGCCAATCGTCGATATATGGAAATATGAGAATTCTTTGCAACCTGAGGTAAGCAGCTACCGGTGCCATGCACTTGGTGAATACTCTTGGAGCTGTTGAAAGGCCGAAAGGAAGCCTTTTGAATTGGTAGGCTTGTAATCCTAATTGAAATTGAAGGAATTTTCTGTGTGAGGGATGCATGGAAATATGGAAGTATACGTCTTTGAGGTCTGACAGTGAACCAGTCGTTTTTGCGGAGTAAAGGGAGAACTGATTCGAGGGTAACCATACAGAACTTTGTGGTAATGATGTATTTGTTTAACTCTCGTAGGTCTAGGATAGGGCGAAGACCTCCGTCCTTTTTGTGTACGGTGAAATAGTGAGAGAAAAACCCTTTGTTGTGTTGTGAGACGGGTTTTATGGCGTCTTTAAGGAGTAAATTTTTTATTTCCTCTTGTAGGGCTGGAGATGGTGGAGTGATGACGTGTGTTGCCGGAGGAAGTTGGAAGAAATGGATGCGGTAGCCGTCGCAGATGATGGACAGTACCCAGGCATCTGTAGTGATGGATTCCCAGACAGGTAGGTGTTTCCAGAGGGCAGGATGGGTGGAGTGGTGTGCGATCTCGGTCATGGGAGCATAAAACGTGATGTTTGGGCTTGCGGTCGTTGCACCTAGTAATGGGTTGTTGGCGGGGTTTATTTCTTTGATTTCTGAAATAGGGTGTATAAGATGTGGGGTTCCGCAGGGCTCGACTATCTCCCCAATGCTCTTTAACATCTATATGAGGTCGCTGGGTGAGGTCATCAGGGGGTGTGGAGTGGCGTGCCAGCAATATGCTGATGACACGCAGCTCTACATCTCCTTTTTTCCAACTACAGTGGATGCTGTTCTGTCCCTGCAGCGCTGTTTGGGGTCTGTACTGCAATGGATGCAGGAAAGTGGGCTAAGGCTGAACCCAGAAAAGACGGAGGTCCTGAGGGTGGGCGGACCTACCATCAGCGGTTTGGGAAACTCCCTCTCTTTTGGGGGGGTGACTCTCACCGCGAAGAGTGAGGTTCGCAGCTTGGGGATCCATCTGGACCAGGCGCTTACCATGGAATCCCAGGTGGCGTCCGTGGTCCGCATCGCCTATTTCCATCTTTGGCGGGTTGCCCAGCTGCGTCCCTATCTAGATGCTGGGTCGCTCACCTCTGGTCCATGCGCTCGTAATCTCGAGATTAGACCACTGTAATGCTCTCTACGTGGGGCTACCTTTGAGATCGATGCGGAAACTCCAAATGGTGCAGAATGCGGCGGCCAGACTTCTTAGTGGGGTGAGGAAACATCAACATATCACTCCCACTCTGGCCGCCTTACACTGGCTGCCCGTTCGGTTCCGCGTTGATTTCAAAGTTCCAATGCTTACGTATAAAGCCCTAAACGGTTTAGGGCCTCGATATCTGGCGGAACACCTTCTCCCACCTAAATCTACTCGTATCACCCGATCTAGCCAGGAGGTGAGGTTGAGGAGCCTAACGCCGAGGGAGGCCCGGAAGGAAAAAACAAGAAACCGGGCCTTCTCGGCAGTGGCTCCTCGCCTTTGGAATAACCTCCCTTCTGAGATCCGTATGGCCCCTTCGCTGGGCATTTTCAAAGGCCAGTTGAAAACCTGGCAAGCCTTCCCTCCAGCCACTACTTGATTTACTTTTTTCTTCCATCTTGAGTACTGTCTATTGATGTGCTACTTTGTTCTTATATTTTAAATTGTTTATTTTATACAGTATGTTGTTAGCCGCCCAGAGTAGTCAGTTGACTAGATGGGTGGGGTATAAATTTAATAAATAAATAAATAAATAAATAAATAAATAAATAAATAAATAAATAAATAAATAAATAAATAAATAAAGTGTTTTGGAGTATCACGTTGGAATTTTTGATATGAGTTGTAGGGTCGTCTCCATTGATTTTGTTGGAGGCGTTGTTGGTAAGATGGAAAAACTCCCCAATGTCTAGCTGCTGATCTTTTCTTTTGCACGTTTTCCAAAATATCATCAGTTTCAGCATTAAAGAGGCCTGCCCCGTCGAATGGGAGGTCTTCGATACGTGCGCGGGCATCCTCAGCTAGGCCAGCTGTCCTTAGCCAAGAGAAACGTAGTAAGGCTACTGAAGTGGCCATTGACTTTGCTGTGGTGTCTACCGTGTGCCTAGCAGAAAGCATCTGTTGTTTGGCAACGGAAAGACCTTCTTGTTGAAAGGTATGGGCGAGTACTTTTTTATCTTCTGGTAAGGATTCAACAAAGGTTGACATATTGTCCCAAAGGAAACGTTGATATGCACCCATGGCTCCTTGGTAGTTAGCGACACGCATGGTGAATGCTGCTGATGAATAAAGCCATCTTCTCATTGAGTCAAACCTTCTACTGTCTTTATTTGGTGGCATGAGGGTTTGTCGATGTCGAGATCTGGATTGTGAGGCTTCGACAAAAATAGAGTTTGGAGCTGGTTGTTTTTGAAGAAATAGAGCTCCAGGATCACGGACTCTGTAGAGGTTACCGATTCGTTTAGACATCGTATGGGAAGAGGTTGGTTTTGTCCAGGATCGTTGAGCGGTGCTGAGTAGAGACGGAAGCATCGAGATGTGTACTGGAGTACTTGTATCTTTAGAGATTGGGTCTTATAGATGATTGGCCGGTTCTGTCGAAGGACGGTGGATTTGGAGATTGAGAGACTTAGCCATACGGATCATAAGTTGGCCGTAAGTCTGGAAGTCTTCCACCGGTGATGGTGGGTCGGCATCGACGAGGTTGGATTCCGGTGAGGTGAGTAATACTGATAGCGTCTGAGGTCTGGATCCGTGATTGGAATAATCGGGATCGCGTCGGGAGTCGACGGATTGTCGATTGACCTCTGTGTCGATAGGTTGAGTGTCATAGTATTGACGTTTGTGGCTCGATGTCGATGGAGGCATGTCCATGGGCATTTGTCGGTGTCGAGGATTTTCGATACCGAGAGATGTCATCCGAGTGTCCATGGACATCGTTTGATATGGTTGCACGTCAGTGTCGAACTCGGGGTCATAGTGATGTCGAGTTCGATGGCTTGGTTCTATCGGTCGACGGAAATCGTGCGTCGATAGAAGGATAGAATGAGTGTCCATGGACCAGGATGGATATCGAGGATCATCAATATCAAAGCCTGTGTCTCGGTGATGTCGAAACGGAGGTTGTTGACGAGCTGGTAAAGCAGTGGAGTATATAGACGCTGGAGATGCCGAGAGAGAGGAATGATTCCCTTCGTCTGGATTAACGGGAAAATATCGGGAGGCTGGAGCTGTAAAAGCCTCGCATGTAGAAGCAAATTGCTCGACTGTCCTGGATCTTTTAGGTGCTAGGTAGGGAGCAGGTTGGAGTCCATGTGGGTCATGGTGATATGGCCGTTTCGACACCGATGGCTGTCGAGATCGAGGCCCGCCATGAGAAGGTAAGGCCGAACTGGATAGGGCAACTGGCTGATTGGCGGTTGCAGTTTGTCCGGTCGAGCACTGGTCGGGGCAAATGGCAATCCGATGACAGTGCTGAACGCGGGTCTGAGTCACGCGTGATGAAATAGATGGCTCCAGGGACTGTTGGGGCCGATGTCTCTGAGGTGGTCGTGGTGGACGATCAGATGTTACCGATTCAGGTATGGTCTCTAGTTGTTGTTCAGAGTTGACCCTGTCAGGTGAAGCAACTACGGAAGGGTTGCTCGAATGAACAGAGTGTTGAGGACTGGGAGGAGAAGATGTTAATCGATCGACTCTGTCATCCCATTCCGGTGATTGGGAGCAGGGTTGATGAGGGGATTCCGTCATCGTCAGAAGGCAAACCAATGGAGATTGATTCGACGGTTTGTTGAGGCTGCTGAGAGATGACTGCAGCTTTAGATTTATGCTGTTTAGGTCTTTTAGGCGGAGAAGGTTCCGGGACCGAAGAGGCTTCGGTGGACATTTGACGTTTAGCAGAGGGCTTCGATATCGAGGATTTTGGTATCGAGCTCTTCGATTTATGGGTTTTTGAAGTTTTAGACGAAGTGGATGGAGCGTCGGAGTGGGATGGTGTGGTCGATGGACGTTGTTTTGAGGCTTCAGAAAGAGCCTTCTCCATTGCTTTGGTTTGTGAAGTGGCCTTACAAGGAGGTTGGGCCATTTTGGCTGGTTGAAGGGATTGCTCCCAAAGATGGAGTTTTAATCTGGATAAGCGAGAACGGAGGACTCCGCGCTTGAAGTTTTTACAATGCTGGCAGGAGGACGTCTGGTGTGCCTCTCCCAAGCAAAAAAGACACTTGGCGTGGCCGTCGGAAAGTGGTATTTTGTTATCACAGACCACACAGTGTTTAAACGGGCCCAAAGGGGCCATGAATAGGAGAAAAATAATTTGAGGAGAAAAACGATGATGGGGAGGGTGCTGCGGCCAGAGGCCGAGCGAAGCAAAAAGGAAAAGATCTTTGATGATAATGAATTTGAACTAAAGTTTAAAAGAAAAAAGATCGATAACAGAAAGGAATCAAGAATAAGCTCTTTCTCTTTTACTCACAGAAGCAGAAACTATGAGGCTCTCAACGCGGCGGTTGAAAGAAACTGAAAGGGGAGCCTTGGCGCCAAGGTACTTATACGATGGGGGAGGGGCCTTATTCTAATGTGTTTTTTGCTACCGCAGAAGCGCTAGAACTTTCCGATGAGGCTCCGTGCAGGCGCGGATCACCCAGGGTGTGATTCACAGAGGCCATGAAGAAGAACCTAAACTAACAAAGCCTCTAATATCTGGTTAAGGCCTAGCCATCCATTGAAGTGGACTCGTACCGGTTTCCTGACAAATCAGGTTACTGCATGATTGATATTCAAGTCTTTGTCACAGGTTGCTCTGCCTTTTAAAAAGAATGATAACCAGAGAATTAACATCAGCTGTGCCAGCCAAGGATGTAGAGTCCATGTTAAGATACACACTATTCATCTTTGAAAACAAGGCTGTTTTGACAGGTTTTCTCAGAAATCACATCATCATCATCATCGCACAGGGGTTTTTCAGCGCTTATATTATCTGTTCTGCCACCTTGCCATTTTAAATTAGTTTTAGTTATTTTGATGTTATTGTGTATATGGATTGATATATTTAACTTTGGTTTAATTTTAATTTATAGCTATTATGTTTAGTGCCTTTTAAGTGTTGCCTGCTTTACTGTGTTGTGAATAGCCGAGAGTGGCCTTGGTAGCCAGATGGGCGGTATAGAAATAATAACAATAATATGTTATTTACCATGTGGGAATTTATACACATCATTAAGATCACTTTACTGGAAGATGGGAAGTAAGCCACAATAATAGCAATGCCCCACAAGACTGTGTAAGAAATATCCATATACCTGCTGACATTGCCATTGTGGTCCCAGCCACCATTCCCATAGTGACACCATTTCCTCTGGGCGGTGGAATTGGAGCTGGATACATAGTTGCTGGCATTCCGTTAGGCTGCACAACTGTAGTGTGATGAATTACGTGGGGTGGTGCTGCATATAAAGGCTGTGTGTAGTAAGTGCCTTGCTGTTGAGGAAAAAAAAAGTTAATTTACTATAATCCTTTAACTGATCTTTACTTGTTCTTATAGGGTACAGATCCTAGTTTGACAAAAATGACATTAACTACACTAACATAAACAGGGAGAGATGAAAGGCAAAAGACAAAACTCTTCTATTTTTCTATGGAGGAACCTTAATCTTATACTCTAGGTGAGAGCTACAACTTTCAGAAGAGATAGGAATACAGTATATTTGGCAATGTATAGCTCAGAGAGTTAGATATTTGGGTGCAGAGCTAGACACTGGGAGTTCAATTCCCCACTGTGCCTCCTGGAAGAAGAGCCAGCCAGTCAGGCAAACTGCACAGTTCCACAGTGCCCCCAGTAGAACAGAGTGGTAAACCACTTCTGAGTACTCTCTACCTAGAAAACCCTGAAAAAGGTCAATGTAAGTCACGTTAAGGTCCTCAGCAGACCTAGATATATGTGTGGTGGCTCACATTTTCCTTGATACAAGTTTCTAGTATGACAGCTGTCGCTTTATGTAAAGAGGCTCTTTTTGCATGAAGTATTGTGCAAGCCTCCAGCTGCATTTCAGATGCAGGTTTCCCACCTCAGTGATAACAAGGCCTGGAAGATTATTTGTGAACAGACATGCAGTGGAGGAGCTTCAGGGCACCAGGGAAAAGGAAGAATCCAGCCTCAAGAAGTGAACTGGGACAGACAAAAAGAGAAGAGTGGCTGTGACGGTACAGTCTTCATTGTTATCTCCAAAAAGTTTTCGGTTTGTTTGGTTTTTGCACTTCCCTTTCAACCAAATCCTTGTTGTCATTATATGAACTAGCACTTTCAACCATGATTTAAGCAGGTTTCAAGATACACTGTGTTCTAAAATAATTTTTTCCACAAAAACTCTTAAAATTATTTAAGTCAGAAAGCCTCAAAAGATAATGAATCGAAATATTTATACATACTAGACATTATAAGAAAAATCCGTGTTCCTATTATTAATTATATGACAAATATGCAAGAATGCCCATGCCACAAAACAGCCATATTTAATAGATCAATCACAAAAATGCCACATTTCCCCAAGAACAGTAAAGCTTAAAAAAAAATTAATATAATTAACAAGTGCACTAACATGAGAGAACTGATGAGAACTGAGAGCAAAGAAAGACAAAATATATATTTCCTGTGCAGCACACTGGATGTGTTTAAACGCAACAATAGCCAAAATCCTGTTGTTTAGCATACTAGATCGCACTAGAGTGGGTTGACTGAGTCAATGGGGATTTGGTGTATCAATTCCTCCGTAAGTTCCATTGATTCATGTGGGCCTACTTTAACTGCAATTTACCATGATAAAGTAAGTCATAACCAAAGTAGACTCACTGAATCAGAGGCACTTAGAGACATCTGACTCACCAAATCCCCATTGATTCAGTGGCCTACTCTAGTGCAATTTATTATGCTAAGCAACAAGATTCTGATCACTGTGTCAGAAACACACAGAATCCTGCCTAACTGTTCATGAGTACCATGCTAGTACACATTGCTCCATCACTCTCAACTGCCTTTTTTGACCCATGGCAGAGGTTAAATTAATGAAGTGTTACATCTGAATCAGGATTCTCTGTAACTACAAAACAAGCCATGAATTGACACCTCTCCCATCAGGTTTCATATTTTAGCTTGTTAGGGGAGCAACAAATTAGAGGCTCTGTTCAGATTCAATTCCATGCTTAGCTTTCTGGTTTGTTTTGCCACTCCCACTAGTTACCATAGTAGGATCCCTGTATCCATGGGGAACGGTTCCATGATCTACTCTGGATGCTTGAAATCGTGGAGATTATCAAACTTTATATACAATATACAAGGGGTAGGACAAAGGCCACAAGGCCTGCCCCCCGTATGTTGTATATAGGGCTGCAGTAAACTGCAGATACCTGAAACTGTGGATACCGATTCCAGAGATATGAAGGTCCTACTGTACTAAAGAAGTACAATCAGTCAGTGCTCACCAGTATACTGCTTATGAATAATAAACCACAATTCACTGTTATTGATATACTGTTACATGTGAACCTTATTATACAGAAAGCACGAAAGAGAGAAACCAGTATCTTCCCACCTGTTATAGAATTAATGCAAAACAACAAATCTACACATTTTACCTGTGCATATGGATTCTGCTGTGGATAGGCACTTCGAACCGGATACACTGCAGTTTGGTAGGGATTGGGTGAAGAAGAGTAGGGAGGCACTGCACCACTGGTAGGTGAACAAGAGACTTTATATGGTGTGCCTGGTGTATAACCTGTAGAAAGGAAGGCAGTATAAATACAAGCTTTCTCTTATGCTATCTTAGTTGGACTTTGTAAACTCTTGTCAACAAAAACATGGACTATATCTGCAAATTCCAGAAGTGTTCTATTAAGGCACTCCAATTCACACATGTTCTTTAATTGTCTTAGCAGCCTCATATGCAATAAGAATTAGCAATGCTAATTAAGTTTTCTAATAAATAAAAAGAAAGGTACGTTAAGTCTCTTGTTTCGATTTACATAATTTAGTGATAAACCCAAACAGTAAAAAGTGCTACAGTTACCAAGGTTGGTCAGGAAAAAAAATTAAGATTTTACCTAGAAATGCTAAGCACATTGTAATAGGAAAAGTATAAACATGCTGACTCTCATATTTTGCTTAAAAACTAATAAAAGAATATAAAATATTATGTTGTGGCTGATTCTTTGGTATTCTTATGTGGTATGTTCTTTGATAGGAAAATTGTTATCACTGTGAAGTAAAATATTACATAGTGTATATCCTCTGTAATATTATTTGTTACTGAAATTAGATTTTGGAATGTTTTAAGAAAACAATGATTCTCCTGATTCACACCTTGGCTTCAATGCAACAGTTTAGTGCATCTTGAGTTGCTACAGTGTAAGAAACACAGCATAATTCAGATCAAAGGCAGTATGCAAACGTGTTAAAATTCAATTTAATGTTGGAAAAATAAAAATGTTCTGTAAAACTGATGAACCAGGTTTATTTAGTCGTGCAATTGTACCCTGTTACACTAGCTTGACAAAGATAATATTGCTATGAATTTCCTTGTACCAGTGTGCCAGTATCATTATCACAACTAACTTTAATTTATCAGTAAGCGCTGCATTGCTACAACTTTAATGACATGGATAGAAGAGGTAGTGTAAGGACTAGAGCTTAGAACATGACTTAGGTTAAAAGATTTAAAGGTTTCAACATTAGTTTCGACTTTCCCTGTAAGCATACAGAGCTCAAAATAAAAATATTCAGCAAGAAGATCAATTCCACTGCTGCAGGATGCAAACTCTAACTCTCAATAACTTGTGAGACTGGAACAGCACAGACTCTATGCAGGTAGATACAAGGGGGCACAGAAGTTAGTGGAACCATGCCTCAAGATCCCCTGAGCACATTCCACACCCCATGATAATCTACAAAAAGAATGGCCGTGCAGACCTCCCAAATATGGATAGTATGTAGGTGACAGGACTCCCCATCTCCTTCTGAGCATCCTCAACTGTGGTCAATATATACTAATAAATACTGTCCCTGTATCTTTCAAAAGGCAGTCATTCAACATGTAAAAGGAAGGGGGGGAAAGCACATGATACACCAATATAAGAAATTCAGCAGTTTTTTAAAAAATGTCTACAGTATTAGGAAAAGAAGTACGAGCAGCATTTTCAAACAAAGGAGTTCAGCAATAATAAAAACATTGGCAATACAGTATAGTTCTTTCACGCTAGAACTCACTCCACAAAGCATCTTTCCAGCCCCAATACTTCAAGGGGCTGACTTTTACAATATTTCTGCATACATACCTGTTTGGAATGTAGGATTTGCTGCAGGATACATATTAGGAGAGTAGGCAGGAGCAGCAGCTGCATAGCCCATTGGGAATCCAGCTGGGAAAAAATGGTTGAAAGCTACTTTCAGAATTACCTGCAATGCTCTATCAATAAAACTAATTAAATAATTTAAATGTGATTTTATTGAACTATACCTCAATGATGTAATGAAGCCCATGATTAATATGGAAAAGCCTCATATTGGCCAAAATTCTGTCACTTATGTAGTAAGTTTCACTGGAGTATGGTAATGAATTAATGGGATTTGGTGACTTAATTCCTTCATATATTTCATTGATTCAAATGGGCCTACTCTAAGTTAGAACCTAATAAACTATAACCAGAGAGTAGGCTTATTTGAATCAATGGAATTTTCAGAGTTTACTCACCAAACTAATGTCCCTAGACTAGTGTGACCTGCTACACTCAGCAACAGGATTTCAGCCACTGTAAGCCCTCTGAACCTATTGCTACTACATTCCTGTCAGCACGTTTGCTGACAAACAGATGCTAAACACTGAAGCAGAGACCACAGTTCCAGCTACTAACCATTTCCTGTCAATCCATTTGTTATCAAAGTTATCTGTAAAGTTGATAAACCAAAAGCTTTATTGAGAAAGTCACAAAACGACTAATTTCAAATTAAATAATAATCATTTACTCTAATATCTTATTCCAGCAAAATGTAAATAAGACAACAGGAACAGAAGGGACCCACACAAACACTGCAAAAACATATCAGTATTTTCCATGTGACTTCCAACTTATCTCAAATTTTAGTGTTCTACTGGATGAAATCCCCACTGTTACAATAGGCCTACTCTAGTTGCAGCTTACTAGGCTACGTAACAGTATTTCAGCCACTGAATGACAACCTGATTAACTACCATTCGTTGTTTCATATATTTCCAACCTAAATGTAATGTTATAACTGCTTCCAAAACTACTGGAAACTCTGTGTTGCTGTGTAATATACAGAACAATCCTATACATGTGTACTGAGATGTCCTAGTGAATTAAACCACCCAGGTTAAATGTAAATAGGACAGTAACTAGACATTATTTGAAAATTCTAATAGTATCTCACATGACATATATTATACACAGTCACTTCATATGTAGCTATATATCAGCTTCACTGCGTACAATCTATGTGCACAAGGAAGTTGTGGTCAAGTGTGGATGACAATCAGATGCATATGCTGTAACTGAAATATTATTGTCTTAACCCATGAAATGCACAGCCAACCAAGGTTATCTACAAGAATTTTTTTACAACTTTTGATTTTACTTTCATCTGATCCTGGGCCATTAAACATATCTTCAGACGTCTAATGACTGAGATTATAGAACACCTCCTTTCCCACAACAGTCATGAGAGATATAAAAAGATGCCCCAAAAGTCTGAAAGTAAACCTGTTTCTGGATGGCTTTACAGTAGATTAAGAACAGACTGCCTCTGTGGTTCCGACATGACAACATTCAGATCCAGTTAACACAGCAATTATCCTGTTAGATTAACATGAAAGTATAAGGCAGTATGTTTAAAATACTTGCATACCTGGATAACCAATTCCTTTGGCATTTGCATAGGGTACCCCAGAAGATCCAGGACTATAAACAGGATTCATGATTTCACTAACTGTGGGGGGGAAAGTAACAACATGTGAAAAATAGGAACCCCATTTTTTCCTATAACATATTCAGGATATATTATTTGCTACAAGATAATTCAGAAGCAATGTCAGAGTAGCTACTGCTATATTAAAAAAATAAGCATTTCTCAGAACAGCTTTAATGTATATCAGAAAGACAAAAAGGGTACATCTCTCTTATACTTATGATTCCAAAGAGCTGTGCATAAGAACATTTGAAATGTGAAACTAACCAAGAGCTTTTTTTCACACTACTTTCAGAAGTCACAATTTACTTTACCATAGTAAGTCACAACTAGAGTAGGTCCATTTAAATCAATGGAATTTACAGAACAGTAGACTCACCAAATCCCCACTGAATCAACAGGCCTATTCTAGTGTGACTTAGCAGTAATTTAGGATTTCAGCCATAGCATAACAGAGAACATCATGGAGAAAACATACGGGCATGCAGTCAAAATGCCTAGCTCTTATTTCATTGGAAAATTCAAAGCACAATGCTTGGTTAGCTAGAGGCATGAAAACAGCATTCCACAATAGTTAATTAACTATAATTTAGAAAACTAATTATCTGTAATTTGTGATTGTAGAATCCTTTAATATACACCATTCTAGCTCTCTTATGAAACTACAGGACCTCAATTCCACTGCAGCTTTCTGCTTGACTGTAAGAAATGTTATACCTCTCAGATGGGTTGAACTCCTTATCATCTTGATCAAATTTTCCTTTCACCTTAAATTTAATTGTCTGAGTTTATTCATTAGTTTTACTGTGAACTACAAAATCTATATCAAATGCACTAATGGAACAAAATGTATAGTATTAGAAAATACTTTATTTATTTGAATTATTTCTTTTGTTACATCACAGTGAGAATAGAATGCTGCATTCATGCTAAAGGTTCCCCATAGCCTTTGCCTAGTGTTATTTATGGGAAATTTTAGATAAAAACATTAGTCAGTACTCACTATAAAAATGTGAAAAATCACTCAATGATCAGAAGATTTTACTCCTTTATCTACAATTGTTAGTAATTGTTTCCATCCAGACACTTTCTGGGACATATGAACTGCTTATATTAATCTGTGTGCTTAACGTATAGCTTGATCCACATTAATGTAACTGAAAAGATTTGTTTGTTTTTTTACTCCATTTTTTAATCTTCTCATTTTTGCTCATCTCATTTTTACATACCTGCAAAAAGATAATCAATGAGGAGTAATAATAAAAATCAGTGTAGTTTGTTCTGACCATGTCACTGTAAGAAAAAAAAACTGGCTGCATTCTACACTAGGCCACAGACTCATGTAGAATCCGCTAGAATACTGTCACATGGATGTAATCAGTACATGCATGATTTATCTAGATGGGGCCACTGCAGATACAACACTTTAGACAGCTAAGAGGCATCCTATTTACCACCTGTGCTTCTACAGACAGTGCCAAGAACTTCCAAACTGATAATGTAGTGATTCATGGGAGTACTGTATACCCCAAACTCAACCTAGCAACACATCCTCAAGGATCCTTGGTAAGTGGGATCAAAGATCATCAAGAAATTGAATAAAATAGGCTTAAGAATCCTATCCACACTTCTATTTTGAAGCACAGGCCATCTATCAAGACTTTTGCTTAAAATTAACTACATTTCAGGACATTGTCACTCAAACTGTTAGCTGAAGTCAGCCAGTTTCATAAACTATGAAGCTGGCTTGTTTCAATTCAAAGTTAAAATCAACAACAGTACATCTAGGTTTGGATAACAGTACAACCCTAAAAAATTCTTCCAGAAGTGTGAACAATGAACATGAGCAAGACTTATTGTGGCTCATTTTGTGATATATTAAAGTTTGAAGCAGCCACATATGACCAAGAGATTGTGTAGGGTTTTTAATTTTACAGAAAAGATAGGAAAAGTTATCAGAGATAAAGAACTGACAGGTTATATATGCCTTTCACACTTGTGCAAAAGAGAAAGTTTTCAGTAGGTGCAGCTTCTCCCATCTCTGGATGGCAGGTTAACACTTGCAAACCTCAAATACTATGGAACTATTAAAGGTACAAGGATTCCACCCTCTCACATATGTCCATCATAGCCAGAAAACCCAAATAGCTTTATATCATTAACAAAGTGTGTCCTGTACTGCACAATATTGTTAAACATTGGTCCTGGGTCTGCAGTGATTATACACACTGCATTAGAGATTTCATCTAAAATGTTACGCTTGGTATAAATGACTTAGTTTCAGACATGAACCTTGTTTCCTTTTCAATATAAGGATATAAACTTTATCTGTTTTGTGATTCTGAGATTTCCATTACACAGAAGATCATACATCCTACTTAAACTAGTACCTATCTCAGAATAAAGTACCATAAGATTCCTCAACTGGAAGCACTTTCTGGAAGCCCAGAATATTATCCTGGAGTGATGATATGATCATAGGTCAAAATCCTGCAAGTTATGCCAGCAAACATAACTCAAATGACACAACTTTGAACTGCCTCAAGTTTAATATCATTGCAGACATTATCTGTGTTATATACCAAGTAGCATGGCTTGGAGCATAACAGATAATGTCTACAATAATTTCTTAACCTCAAACAACTTGCCTCTGAAAGTTACACTATTTGTCAAAATACCAACAAGATTTTGGCCACAGTCTCTAATACAGAGATGTGCAGTAAAAGAAAAAGAGATATTAAAACATACCATCCATGATCCTCTGGTATGCAAATACAAAACATGTGCTCTTCATTTTCACCTCAGAAACGTTTAGAACTGAACTACTGAATTGCTCTCCATGCTTTTAAAGTATATGTTTAAAAAGCAATTTAGCAATTCTGGATTGTAGCCATTGCATGGCATGAACTGTCATTGAAGTTAACAGAACTGAGACTGCAGCAAAAAACAATGTTATTTGACAAAAGACTGGGAAGTCTTAGAATCTTAAACATCCATGTTCTGATGCATAAGCAAACATTATTAATTTACAGAATTCCATTGGTATACATACTTCCATAATTCTCAATACAATTTTAGGAAGCAGAGTTATATACCTGGGCCAGTGGCCCTAAAATTATTTTCCACTGCATGTGGATTCATGAGCAAGATTAGAAAACAAAGAACATTACCTTTAGAACACTACTCAAATCATTTTGGGTACTAAAATTCCCTCCATCTAAGAATTTTTCAACAGTGTTTTCACTACATTAATTGTAAGATTGCACAGGATTAAATAAATTGAGATGAAGATGCTTGATAGATAAAAAGCATATATATGCACATTAAAAAACACACCACTCAAGACTCCTTTTAGCCTGAAGGGTGACCTAGATGTATTCTACAGAGAGCACTACAGGGGGTATGGAAGTTTTATGACACTTAGAATAACAGGCCTTTCCACAACACTATATTTGAGTAGACAGAAAGTCTAGTCAAACTACTGACAACATCTTACATTTTGTGATTATGTTTAAACGCCTCCATCCAAAATCTTTGTAAAGTAATAATATGTATTTGACCAAGTTTTTATAGCAGATTGGATGTTAGAATGTGCGCTATATTTTCTTTTTTCAAAAAAATAAATAAAAATAAAGACATTAGGAGAGTACCTCACACTAAGGCAGGCTATAGTAACGGCAGGGGTTAATTGCAGGGTGAGAAAGGATACAGGAATGACACTTCCTCATCCCCCAGGAAAATCAAGATGATCATCCTGCTGCCTATAAAAACTGAGAAAACATTCTGCTGCCTGAAATTAGAGCTGCAGAATTTTTAAAAACTGTGGAGGAAAATACCCCCAATTTGTCTTTTTTTCAAAAACTAAAATGTGCAACATTTCTTTTAGGAAATCTACATTTATTTTATTGCTTCAACATACAAGATATGCACAACTTCTAACACTGGAATATTAGTCTATGTATGAAATTACCAAAATAATTGTTATTTAACAATTTTGAGGCTACCCTTCAGGACAAAACCCCTCCCAAACCTTAACATAAAATAATCCTAAATAAGATTACTCAAAACTCAAACTCACTCTATTTAGAGGAACTTTCTCTCAAGCAAATACACATGTCTTCCTTTTGTACATGACTTCCTCTCACAAAGTTGTAACTATACTGAATATTTATAAACTATAAACACTTCATGAAAGTGAATGTAGATTGTCATAGGACTGGTAATAAGGAAAACTGTGCCAGGAATAGCCGAAAAGGAAAGAGGCTTAGCAAGGAGCAGCCCTTTGCTCTCTTGAAAAAAAAAAATCAGCATGGTTGTGACAATGATGAGCAAAGTTTTTAAGGCACTTAGTTTATTCAAGTACTATATAAATGGCATACATATAAATGGTGCACATTTAATGCACACACACATTTCTGAACAGTTAAATGAATTATCTCTCCCAAAATGTTTTCTAGTCATCCTGATGTGATCTTGTATGCCCAATGATTACAATAATATCCACTCTACTCCCTTTAGAGAGGCTTGGAGTTATGACAGGGTTCAAGCAGAACTATCCCATCACTAAGTATTTTAAAACTGGAAGTTGGCTGTAGTCTTAATGTTAAACATCATAATTAAAGCAACCACCAAATCATATACAATAATAATTTAAGTTTGTCAAACAAGTTCTTCAGTTTATCAGACAATACCTTGACTAGGCCTACCTAACCACTGATCTAATCTAATCTCCATTCACTTTCATGAAGTGTTCATAGAAAATCTGGGTAGATGAACAAGGGAAACAAAACCAAGGGCATATTTGTACATATTCTATTTTAAAAAAAATAAAGCTACTGGCAACAACTGGAGAATTTTGATAAAGCCATAGTTTGGACTCAATGATCCTTAGGGTTCCTCCCTTCCAGCTCTGCAGTTTTAAGATTATTATATTTAGGATTATACTTAAGTGAACCACCATTCATACAGTTTTCAACCTTAGACCCTTTACCTTACACCCCCACTCTCCAATTGCTAGAAGCCTTCAAAATGCACAGCTCAAATGGGAATATTCCAATTCTGGGAAAGAAACTCAGTGTCCAATAGCTACCTAAACATGTCATTTAAGGGCCATTTACTATACACACTAACTAAAATTATACCTGCATCACTTTAAACAAACTACACAAAGATATACACAAATGTACTTGAACCTTGTGTTAAAGTACTGCACAATCAGTGTTCAAATTCAAGTTGTTTGTATTTTGGATTAACTGTTGTGGGGGGCAGTATGCCATCTAATGATGTGCAGCTCAATCCTGGAAATTTACTTACAACCAGACATCACTGATTTATTTAATTTCATTTCTATACTGCCCGTTTTGTGTTGTCACTCTCTGGGTGGTTTACAATATACAATAAAAATATAACACTATAGAATAAATACAAAATACAACATAATACAATTAAATCCTGTCAATAGCTGAAACTATTTTTAAACAATTATACACAAATTAAAACCCATATGAACATCTCAAGAGAAATTTACACTACTAGAAGGCAGCTTTGGATGATCTGTCCTTAATTAATTTCCTAAAAAAAAAAAGGAGGGATGGTTCCTGAGGAACCTCTGCAGGAAGCTTGTTCTTTGTACACAGGACACAATACATCCAGATTTCTACACGTTTTCTGAAAAGTAACCTATTACTTCGAGATTAGAAAGTAAAAGGTTGCTATTAAAATATGGAAATTCATACAGCCCACTCACATTTTGTGAGCTTATGCCTTTGAAGATTGACAGCTAGTATAAGGATTGCAATTTTCTCTCTCAGGAACCCCTTCAAATTAGTGGATATCCATGTTTAAGCCTGTTATGCCATTTTCTTTGTTACCAGCCACTACCACCGAATGCAAATTCAGAGGAAGAGACTTGAAAAATCCCAGGTTCACCGGTCAACAATTCAGATTATTTCGCAGCCGAAGCTATTTACGCAGCCGCATCCGTCCCCTGTGCTAAAAGGTGGCCCAAGGAAACCGTACAAAATGCCTCCTCCTGCTTAAGAGGGGAAGAAAGCAACGAGGGCAACTCAAAACGCGCCTGCAAAGCATCGCCTCTGAGCAGCAGGATTCAGCGCAAAGTGGGGGGGGGGGGCTCCCCAAAACGAAGGCGGCCAAGCGCCTTACAGTGCGGGTTGGGCGGGTTTGGGTCGCCCGCAGCCGACTTCCACCGAGGCCTTGGCTAAGCCAAGCATCCCCGGCTGGGGCCTGGTGCGGAGGCTGCAAAGCCCGAAAGCGGGAAGGCCGAGAAGAGGGGAGGAACCCCCCCCCCCCGCCGCTCACAGGGTGGCTCTTCTCGCGGAGGCCCCCACGGGCGACAAAGGCTCGGGGCGGCAGGTGTGAAAAGGACCACTAACACCCCGCTCCTTTCGGGACGGAGGAGGACGAGGAGGAGGGGAGGAGCCGGCGACGGCGTTCGTTCGTTCGCTCACTCACCGAACTGCGGCGTTTGGTGGCGGCGGCGGCGGCGGCCCCGGCCCGGCTGTCGCTCTCTCGCTCTCGGGGCCTGAGGCGGGAGGGGGCCGAGCCTGGACAGGGGCTAGTGCCGCCTGGAGTTACCGCAAGCACAAGTCCCTCGCCCCGGCTGCGCCTCCCCGTCTCTCGCTCGCTCTTCTCTGGAGAACTGCGCAGCAACCAAGTGGCCCAAAACGTCACATCCGCCCGTCGGCTGGGTGCAGAGGATCGACGGCGGCGGCGCACGTCTGAAACCCCCCCTCCCCGAAAAGTAAGCAAGCTGGCAAGCAGAGCGCCGCCGTCACGTGTGGGGGGAGAAGCGCCTGGCGTGCGCAACCCCTGTCACGTGGTCGGAGGGGTTCTCTCGCTGACGTAAGAAGCAGGGGCTTTAAATTCTTATCTGTTTGCAGCGTTGAGGGCAGATGGGGCATGCCGACGACGAGCAAAGAAAGCTTTCGTTCCAGGCACGCTTGCTTCCGGGTCCATAAAGTTTCTTGTTAAACATAGTAGGGGTCACCTCTCTCCGGACGTGCACAGGATTTCAGTACTGGAGTGGATCCCTTTCTGCCTCGGATGTCTCGGATTGGGGTGTAGGGGGGGGGTTTCAGCGATGTTTCTTGTGTAAGTGGCAATATGGGGTGTGGAAGCTCTTACACATGGTCGTCCCAACACATTTGCAGGGCACCAGCTCAGTGGACGGCTGTTTATAAGTGCCCGAAGGTTCTTGGTGATTATTTTAGCAACAGTTAATAAAGTGACTTATCTGGACACTGATTAGGAAAAGCAAATAAAGTTGGCTTTAGAAATGTGCTTGCCTGCAGAAAATTGTCATCTTACCAATGTTAAATCTATACTTTTTCATTCTTAAGTGATAAAATGCTTGTGCATCCAGTGTATAATAAAGGTAATATGTGGAGACTCCAATTGCGTTTTAATAGTTTTCATAATTGTTAAAAAAATTGAACAGAGAAGCACAACTAGTGTGATGAGGTGCACTAATCTCTTCTCACACAGATGGTAGGCATCAAACCTTATTCTTCTAGTTTTCAGTATTAAATATTGCATTCTTCTTCACTCCCATACATGAAAATCTGCTTTATTGTCATTATTTTTTCTTTCTTTTGTTTTTGTGGTGCCATGAGACTCAACAGACAATTGTGCCTTACCTGCTAAAACCATTAATATCTAAAGCATTTATATTGTATGAAATTTCATGGCCACTTTATCAGATCATGAAAATATCCTCCTGAATGTTCAGATGTATATTTTAGTTATTAAAATAATTAGGCTAAATTCAGTTGGTATTCCCAAATACAGCAGATCCCTTGAATCAATAAGTAGTCTATATGACTAGATGGGCGGGTTATAAATGTAATAAATAAAATAAATAAATTTTGGTAAATCATAATCTTAAATCCAATTGTTCAGTTAGTGGCACATAGGGACAAAGAGAACTGTTATAGTAACCATTCCAAAAAGCTAGAAAACATTGACAAAGGAAAAATGAGATCTCTTACATTCTTTATTTGTATCAGAGCACTACACAATTCAAAATCATGGCAATTGAAATGTCATGACAATCCGACTAGTTTTGACCAGAAGAGCTTGAGGTGTGTGCAGAAACTTTTGCTCAACTTCAGCCATCATCCAGGGGGTCAGTGTCCATAAAGTGGATGGATTCTGTATTGTTCCAGTGCAATGCTTCCAGAAGTGAAGGATTTGCTGGCCGCACGCTGTTGCCCAGAGGTCTTCCAAGTGTATTCACAATGTTTTTCCACTCCTCAGGGAAGTGCATTCTATGTTCCCCATTTCTTACATAAGATGCAATAAATAATACAGAAGTTTAAACCAAAATTAAAACTGGTGAAAGATGACTACGGGAATATATTACCTGATCATGATAAAAAGAAAATATAGTATACTGAAGAAATATGTGGAAGGGATGCAAGGATGAAACAAGAAGAAGCCTTTGATGACAAATATGCAATTTTAGAAAGTGAAGTTAAAATTACTCTCAAAGCAGTTGGAAGGCATAAATAATTAGGACCATACAGGATGCCTATAAAGGTTTTCCAAGCTGTGTGTATTATGTGCTGTCAAGTCATTTCCAACTTATGGCAGCCTTAGTGGGCACTTCCAGACTACATGAGATTGTAAAGGAGGGGCTATAATCAGAGCCCCCTATCACCTCAAGAGCTTCCATGGCCAAAGCGGGATTTTGAACCTAAGTTTTCTGAGTCCTAGTCCAGCACTCTATCCACTACATTATAGTGGCTTTGTATATTCAGCTACAGTGACTGAATCTATCAAACTCCTAACAAGAATGTGCCAGCAAATACAGAAAGCCAAACAATGGAAATGTTTGATAACTGTTATACAGGAATGCTTTTTATTTCCTACTTGTTCAATCTATATGCAAAATATACTTCATGGAAAGCCCTAATGGACTGCAAGATCTGAGTAGAGCTGCTAATGATAGGGCCTTTGTTGAGGTTATTAATTTAAATGGTTGCTATAGGTCAGAAGCTACTTAATAGCATGTAATGATAAAACTATCTCAGACAAAAATTTATTTATTAATTAATCCTCTTCCTTGTGCTTTCCAGAGTCAGTGGACTACTATGTTAGGACAGAAGTATAATGGGGGTTTTTTAAAAAATTAAAACAGTAATGACATTTTGTTTCAAAAGTTCCTTGACAAGATATGACTTTTCCCCATCCAGTCATTATTGTTTTCTTCTGTGTTGGGCTGTGATGGAGCCATGAATATTTGGAAAAGAAGCAAACAGCAAAAGGGTTATCTTTCCTGTTGCAGCAAAACAATGTAAAGTGTTTTGGCACCTTAAAGATGTAACAAATTTATCATGGCATAAGCTTCCACCAACTAAAGCCACTTTATCAGATGCATGAAGTGTCCTAACTGAGGACAACATGCACCAGCTGAAGTTTGCTTCTGTATACAACTAGCTGGAAGGCAGGTCCAAGGAATCTTATTCCACAGTTACAGTAAATCCTATGTATTCCTATGCGCAATCTACCTGGAAGTCCTGCCCAGTTCAATGGTGGCATTTCCTTCTAGCAGTTGTACAAAGGAGTGGCAGCTACTGGCAAGCCAGTATATCCTGTACATGTTTATACAGAACTAAGTTGGTAAAAACCTAACCCCAGATACCACAATGCACCCCTAAATCTTTTAGTCTTAAAGGATACCACCATTTTTTCCTTACAGTTCTTCATAAGTTAAGCAATTTTCCCTGGAAAAAGTTGCAAACCCTCACTGAGAGGGAAATTGTCTCAAAACTATAAAAAGTACTAGTAACATTTAAGCTCCTGTATGTAAGTGCAAACCATTATTATTTTCCAATAGGCTGTGGCTGCAAATAAAGTAGAATATCAACAAAGGGATTTGTATTCGTTTGCTCAAATGATATCAAGCACAGTATTTGTTTTTGCAAATATGCAACTCTGGGAATGGCACCACCTCTCAAATATGCCTTTGAAGGACGCCTTTGGTTGCAGCCCTGAATATACACTTAGAATGTGTCCATAGTTGCATTTTGTTCAGAATCAACATCCACAGCAATATGTTATGTGCAAATTGCCTGAATTACGGCAAAGCTATGAATGAGCAATTGCCAAAATGTTAAGTCCTCAACAGCTATGCTCAGCTCTTATAAATGCAAACCTGTGGTTCTTTTATAGTCAGTCCATTTCATATTTGGTCCTCCTCTTTTCCTGCTGTCTTCAACTTTTCCTATTATCATTTTCCCCCCTGTGAATCTTGCCTTCTCATGATGCATCCAAAGTATTGCAGCCCCATCATTTTTGCCCTCCAGAGATAGATGAGGCAAATAAATTGAGATGTGTTAATTACACGTACATACTTTTGTGCCACTGCCATCTAGCTTTGCCTTATAGAGAGGTGTATATTTTTCTAATGACAATGAAGTGAAAAAAGCAGTAATACTAATGACAGTTTAGGTAGTTTTGCTGTGGTAGGGATGAGAAACTTCCAATGAGGCATCCTTAATTTACAGCTGCTGGTCCCTGGCACCCTTAACAAGAAGCCGAGAAACCCATAGCAGAGATTATGCTACTGTGAAACTACACAATACTTCCTAGCCTTTTACGTATTTTAATTGCCCATCTTTTGCTCTGGAAAACTACTATTCCCACCCAACTTTGCGAGCAAGCGCAGTAGCAATTGCGTGACGCCCTTGATCATAAGACCCGCCTGACGTCAGAGACACTTGCTGGGTGTATTTACGAGCTTTATCCTTGCTTGTCAGCAAGGGAGAATTTGAGCGTTTATTATTCTTGAGTTAGCAGGTAAGCCGGGTTAGCTTCCCTTCTCCCCCCTTCTTCTTGAGAGTGCCTATTTAGCCTCATATTTCGAGCTGGGGGGGGGGGCAAGGGTGGGAAGCGCAGGTTTTTGTAGGGCTGCCTGTGGGCTCCTTTCCAGACACCCAGGAGCGGAAGGCGGTGGTGGTTGAGTGAGTGTTCAGGGTCCCTGAACGAGGCGAGGCATGGGCAAGGCAAGGCAAGGGCAAGGCAAGGCGAGGCGCCGCTGCTGGCGGGTGCTTGGCGGGAGGAAGGCGACTTGCCCGCTGGCCGCAACCTGTCTAGACAAGTCGGAGTTAAATCCAATGAGGTCACGCCATCTCCCTTTGTAATCCTGGGGTGCTCTCGTGGAGTCGAGATCGCCGGCCTTTGTCAGGTTGCGAGGACTTCGCATCCTGCTTTACTCATTGATGTTCAATCCTAATATTATCCGACGGGGAAGATTGCGTTGGGGGAGTTCCGTGTAGGATGGGCAGTGAGGAGGTCCGTCTGAATGACATTTCAGCCAAGCTAGTTTTGGGTGGAATGACTGGTGCTTTTCAAACTGCCCTACCCCCTCAGGATATCGGATTTCTAGCTCTGGTTTGAAGTAATTCTTGAATACAGCACAGTGTAATTCAGGATGTTCGGTGGGTAGATTCTTCTGCTTTTTTAAAAGTGTGTGGTGGACAAGTAAAACTAAGCTGAAGAAAGGCTTCCTGCCGTAAGGATCCCGTGGTGGTACTGTACTGGGGAAAACTTCACCGGATGAATGTCTTGCTTGTTATTATGTAACTGGTCTAGACTCTGGAGTCCCTGCTAGAAAATTAAATCAACTGGCAGCCCCATCATTCACTTGCTATTTGTGTTTTCCTCCAGTAAAATGTAATATGTTTGAGGCGTTCTTTCATCATTGGATCCTTGTGTGTGAAGTTGTCACAAGTATAAACAGAGTATGGCACAGTGGGGGGGCCTCCTTGATATCTGTGTGGCTAGAGCAACAGTAAAGGTGGTATTTTAGGACACAAGTTGATGGTAAAAAGTGATTTGCTGTTTCTGTCTTTTTTTGTGGGGAAAACTCAACCAGATCAGTCGATACAACTAACAAAATATGTGGACCTGTCTACATTGTGAAATTTGGTGCTATATAGTTGGTGCTTAAAAGATCTTTTATCTTCAGTGGCAGTCTATTTTTACTCTTGGTACCCATCCCCAAATGCAGAACAAAGAGCTGTTTTGCAGTCCATGAATCATCCCCAAAAGATTACATGCCCTAGCCCTGTGCTAGAAATATACGGGTCAGCTCTTAAAGGAAAAGGATGGATCATTTTAAGTAGAAACACAAGCGGACAAGGCCATTTTTTTCTGTGTCAGGACATTGCTACCAGGGAACCATATACCATAACTGTGTGCCAGTATGGACAGCTCCTTTGTCTTGTTGTGATGTCTTCATTCTATCTCAACAGAACCGAAATTTTGGTGTGCTGTATGTGCCTCTCTTTCTGAATCCATAGAGTAATATATAATAATGGTGTGCTGTCAAGTACGTCCTGACTTACGGTAATCCCTTTCGGAGTTTTGTAGGCGGAGAGTATTCAGAAGAGGTTTACCATTCCATTCTTCAGGGGACATCCTGGGGCTTGTGTGTGTTGCCCAAGGCCATGTAGGCTGGCTCCTCTGGGATGCACAGTGGGGAATTGAATTCCCAACCTCTGACTCTGCAGCCAGATGCCTAACACACTGAGCTATCCAGTCAGTGCATAATAATTTATAGATAAGCATTATTTAGCACAAATTGCTAAATAATGGCACTTGGCCATTATTTTGTAACCATCTATTTGATCTGTAACTATTTTTAAAAAATGATATTGTGACCTGTGCTTGAAACTGAACAAATGAGACATTCTAAGAAGCTTATCTCTAAGGGGCCATTGCTCCATGGCAGAATGCATGCTTACTCTGCATAGCTGCTTCTGTCATTGACTGTAATTACTAGTGATGTATGTATACTCATACCTGGGCCCATAGGTGTTGGAACCTTAGAAGACTTGGTCAGCATGCCTGGGTATTGGTTGCTGGGTATTGTAGTCAAAAGATATCTGAAGACCCATATTTGGGAGCCGGTAATGTAGGGAGTCCTGAACTAAGTGGATGAGCAGTCTGATTTGATATGCAGCCACTTCTTGTAGTCATTCTTAGAGGTTTACCTAATTATGCAAAATTTTCCAGTTTTTAAAAACTATTATAGTGACTTGAAAGAACAGAGCATAGAAATGGAACTGAAAGCTGTAATAATCTGATTAATCATCAGTAGCAATAGACATGTCCAGTGTTGTGTATTGTCTGTGTTCTTGGTGGGTTGAGGAAATATGATGTGCAGTGCATAACAGGAACACTGTTCAAATGCTAGTCCAATTTGATTCCTAAAATAGGTTTATGAGGATGTGACTGCATTGAGTTAAATTGGATTCGAGAAGTGAAAGCTGGTGAGTGAACTGGGGACAAAACAATTCAAGGGGCAGCTGTGTAGTTCCTATCTCCCCATCCCATGATGACTTAATTATGCCCCCCCAATTGAAAACATTTGGATTATAACATGGTCTATCTTGCAGTGATAAATAATATATCTGGATAGTCATAGGCATTATTTTCTGCTCTGAAATAAAATATTTCCTAACCCAGCAGTTTTCATGGCGGGCAGGCTTATAAATAAGTTCTGAGTGGGATGAGAAGACAGTGAAAACTTAGTGTTCTTATGTTACAACTTGACTACCCCCTCGGAATCACAAGCAACTCAGGATTTGGTGTTGGAAAGAAATTGGGAAGTGTTGCAGAATAATACAGAATGTCTTCAGGTATTCGGCAGAATCCCAGACTGCGTTTCTGGACCGGTCGTATCATGGTCCCCCAATATGGTGGTAACAGCTTTACATAGAATCTTCTATAGTAGATGAAAGAAACTGGTCTCTGTTTGGAAACTGACATGTGACTAAATTGACTAAAGACTAAATTGAGATGTGAACATTGAGAAAAACTCGTCTCAGTCCAGGCGAACTTTCAGTTTTTAAGCATCAATGAAAGTGATAAAAATGAAAGATCAGAAAAAGCAAGAACTGTTGATAGTGGTAAGTCAAAAATGTAATTGCTCTTTTAGCAAAATTAGTATTTGATGAGTCTAAATTAGTATTTGATGAGTCTTGACTTTTGTCCCCCCCTCCCCATACCACCTTCTTTTCTAAAGCGAGTGCTTTGGGTGTCTGTTGTTGATATATTTAATCTAAGTTCAAAATGAATGATTTCTTTGATTTAATATAAAATGGACAGTTTATATTGTTTTCAGCTTTAATCTTTTGCCTATTACTCAGAAATTGGCAAACCCTAAGGAGTTCTACGCTTCTTAGAGTGCAGAATCATACAGCTGTATTTAAAAGTAATTGCAGTTAGTAAATCTGTAATTATTGTTTAAATCAATTATAATTTCAAATTTAATATGTCCTATCATGTTTATTCCATGAATCCATCAAATGATGCATAATATATTAGATCTGTAAAAGGCCCCAAACAAATAGTGCATATTATTCAGTGTGTCCAAAAATTTCTGGTTTTTTTCTTTCTTTCAGAGATTGGGGAAAGTTTTCCCCATATGGCTTCAAAATGTTGAGAAATTGTATATCTCTACAAAGGGGGTTTTATAATATAAATTCTTGAGACTGCAGTCTTACTCTTGTATCTTTATATAAAGATATGTTCACTCCTTTATTGGCATATACCCTTTAATCACTTCTTTGCCTGGCTCATTTTTCAGTACTTATCAGCTGAATCAGCACAGAGAAACTAGATTACTTTTTTCGTGAAGGGTGCAGTCCTGAGCATGCTTACCTGTTAGTCCCATTGAACTCAGTGAGATTTACTTTAAAGGCTCCAAGGGAGAGAAGGCTGTCTTTCAGTGTTAATCTGTGTTCATATGGGCAGCATCTTCACATATACTCCTCCCCCCCCCCCCCCCGTGCTCCTTAAGGTCATCTGCCTCATGCTATGGACACAGAGGATGGCAAATGTGTCCCTCCAGATGTTACTGTGCTGCAACTCCCATCATCCCTTGGTTGTGATGGGAGTAGTCCAACAATATCTGGAGAGCCACACGTTCTCCACCTGTAACATAGAGGAATCATTTCTGGGTCAGTAAAGTTATGTTGTGTTGTATCGATGATTGACTGTCACCCACTTTCTTTTTAGCATTTCTGATGGCGCTGGTGAAAAGTGGATGGCTGCTCCGGCAAAGTGAGTAACTGATTCTGTTGAATCGCTTATTTCTTTTTCTGCACCAAACTAAATAACATGTAAGAAATCTATAGTGGATGAATAATGGTATTATTCCACTAGTGCAAATGACCCTGCATTTCTGGACACCTACTTTTGGGCTGGGGGTGAAGGACTCAGTGCAGGTTTCTAGTAGTGCAACTGGTTGCAGAATCAGTAACACAGGTTGTCTAAAACTTAGGGACCATGACAGTAAACGTGATACTGTATGTGCAACAGGAGAAATCAACAGAACTGTGTATGTGCTGCTTTCCTCCTCTAACATGGCAATGGATTTAGGCTGATTACTGTTTTCATGAAATACAGCCCCTTAGAACTTACTGTTCAGAGTTGTTGTTTCTGGGGTATTCTCTTAATCAGATTTTTTAAAAGGTTGGGGCCATATCAGTCACTAGGAGTAAAACAAAATTCAAAATCCAAAATCCACTGGTGGGCAATCTCTTTATTAGGATCAACTGTACATGCACCAAATATGGACGTTTTAAAGTTACACAGAACTTTAAACATCAGGCTAAATGGTAAAAAAAAATTGAGAGAGAGAAGAGCAGAAGATCAAATATTTGCCAAAGTGATTCAAGCTACGGAGAACTGCAGTCAAAGTCCTTGGGGAGTTAGAGACTCTTGGCAGGTATCAGATGATCTCTGGCAAACTGCACTGGAAAGGAAACAAAAGGGAGGTTTACCAGCTAGTAAGTGCAGTATTTCAGTGTATGTGGATTGTAACTGCAAAACCGGAAAAGGAAGAAAGAATAGCATCACTGCTTGCTTGAAACTGGTGGTCTCTGTGGTTGCATTATAAGAGCACAAAAACTACCAGGGATGCTGCCATAGGATTTCCTGCTTAGTGTGGAGTTTAGTTTTTATAGTATGGAGAAGCATGGCAAAATCCACATTCATATTTGGACTATGTGCAAGCATCTGTTTTAAAGTGAATAAAAATGAATTCTGGTTTATGGTAAAATATTTCAAGGCCTTCAGCTTTTCCTAACATTACTGTCTTCTCATGATGTGCTCAAAGTATGATATTCTTCGTTTTGGCATTTTTGCTTCCAGAAAGAATTTGGGTGTTTGATCTAGCATGCATAAAGCTGTCCTCCAATACCACATTTCAAATGACCTATTTTTTTCTTGTCAACTTTATTCAATATCTATTTTTCATAATTGTAAATTATTAGTAGAATTTTATAGTCTCCTTAAAATGATCTAAGTTGCCAGATATATTACTTCTGGTGCCAGTGAATTCCACAGTTTAACAAAGCATTTGAAACAGTAAAAACTTATACTCTTACTTTGGATTAAGTGCCACTAAATATCGTAGAACATACATTTTAGTACACATGAAAAATTACTTCTGCTGCTTCTGATTCAGTTTCACACTGTACACATTGTGTATAAGTATAATTGTACATATTTTATTTCAAATAAAGTAAAATAAAAGATCACTTTCCAGGATGAAAGGCTGTTGAAACTGCTTATTTAGAGCAAGACTGTGTGCTAATAAGAACCTTCAAAAATGAGTATTCTGTGTTGTTTTTAGGCACTATATTGCGGCGCTGGAAGAAGAATTGGTTTGATCTGTGGTCTCATGGCCATTTATTATTTTATGATGACCAACATCGACACGATCTAGAGGACAGAATTCATATGAAAGTTGACTGTATCAACATCAGAGTGGGCAATGAATGCCGAGGTGAGCATATGCTTTTTATTCAATCTTGTGTTTCCTTGCATATGCCTAAACTTGCCTTTTCCCATCAGTTGCCACTGTGCTTAGTGCCATCTGTCATACAGATATTTATGACTTAGAACTAACTGGAACTAACTAACTTAGAACTAACTGGAACCAGTTGTACTGGCTCTTGCCTTTCCATTGGACTACTTCAGTGACATGGAGAGGGGGCATTTTCTGCTTGGGTAACAGTCTATCCTCCATATTATTTTACCCAGGCTTCGTGCTCTGGAGAGGACACTCCAGCTTCGCATACAGCGTCGAAATAACTGGGGAAGTAGCAGTTACCGGTTGTAAGTTTTTGCTTGATTGGCATAGAGCATGACACCAGGGGCTACTGACGGTGGGAGAGGGCATTGCACCTCACTAGGTAGCTACCGCCCGCCTTAAGCTGGGCAGCCCCCAGCCAGTAAGGTGCTGCCTCGCCACAGTCTGTTAACCTCATGGGGTGCGTGGGGTTTAGGGTGAAAGCTGACAAGCAGATCGATAACCCTGCACCATGCAATAATCATAAGAAAACTTCTGCCCTAAAGTTGGGCACCTGGAATGTTCAGACAATGACCCCTGGCTTTTCTGATGACCTGCAGTAAATAGGTGACGTGCGCAAGACAGCTGTCATCAACATGGAACTGAGTAGGCTGCAGATGGACATTGTTGCCCTGCAAGAGACGAGATTGCCAGACTCAGGCTCTGTCAAAGAAAAAAAATTCTCATTCTTCTGGCAGGGAAAACCATTGAATGAGACCAGGGAATATGGTGTTGGCTTTGCAGTTAGAAATACTCTGCTGAGATTCATTGTTCCACCTACTGCGGGGAGTGAAAGAATCCTGTCTTTGCAGCTCCACTCATCAGCAGTACCGGTCACCCTCATTAGTGCATATGCACCAACACTGTTGTCTACAATAGAAGTCAAAGACAAATTCTATGACAACCTGGCAGCTACTATCAAAAAAATCCCCGAGAGAGAGCCACTGTTCATTCTCGGAGACTTTAACGCTAGAGTTGGTGCTGATCACAATTCTTGGCCCACTTGTCTAGGCTGTTTTGGCATTGGGAAGATGAACGAAAATGGCCAACGCATGCTGGAGTTTTGCTGTTATTATGGTCTCTGTGTCAGCAACATGTTCTTTAATATGAAGCTTCAACACAGAGTCTCTTGGAGACATCCAAGATCGAAGCATTGGCATCAGCTCGGTTTGATCCTCACTAGATGCTCTAACCTTCCTAGTATTACAATCACACACAGTTATCGGGGTGCTGATTGCAATACTGATCACTCCCTGGTGTGCAGCAGAGTCAAACTGCAAATAAAGAGATTGTATCACACAAAAAAGGAAGGAAGACCACGTATTGACATCAGCAAGACTCGCGATCAGAGAAAAGTGGAGGAATTTGACCAAGCGCTTGAGGAAACTCTTCCAGCCCCGGCTGTTGCAAATGTATCTGAATGATTTCAAGAATGCTGTTTATAACACCACCTTGTCCACATTTGGCAAGAAGACCAAAAAGACGGCAGACTGGTTCGAAGTCCATTCGGAGGAGTTGATGCCAGCCATCAAGGAAAAGAGGAGAGCTCTAGCAGCATACAAAGCCTGTCCTAGTGAGTACAACTTGCAGGCTCTTCGAGTTGCTTGTAGCAAAGTCCAACAGACTGCCAGGAAATGTTTTAACAATTATTGGCTTCAGCTCTGCTCTCAGATACAGACAGCAGCGGACACAGGTAACATCAAGGGAATGTATGACGGTATCAAGCAGTCTTTAGGTCCAATACAGAAGAAATCTGCTCCTTTGAAGTCTGCTACAGGCGTGATCATCCAGGACCGAGCACAGCAAATGGAACGCTGGGTGCAGCACTACTCTGAACTGTGTTCTATGGAGAATGTAGTAACCGAAGAGGCATTAAATAACATTGAGTGCCTGCCTGTCTTGGAAGAGTTGGACAGCGAACCAACTTTAGCAGAAATAAAAGCGGCCTTGGATTCCCTCGCCTCCGGCAAGGCACGTGGGAAGGATAACATCCCTGTTGATGTGCTGAAGTGCTGTAAAGAGACCATCACCACTGAGCTGTATGAAATCTTCTGTCTTTGCTGGAGGGAAGGTGGAGTACCACAGGACATGAAGGACGCAAACATCGTCACATTGTACAAGAACAAAGGAGACAGGGGTGACTGCAATAACTACCGTGGCATCTCTCTTCTCAGCGTTGTAGGGAAGCTGCTTGCCCGTGTTGTGCTGAAGAAGCTCCAGGTGCTTGCAGACAGAGTCTATCCAGAATCACAGTGTGGATTTCGAGCTAATAGATCCACCATCGACATGGTATTTTCCCTCAGACAGTTGCAGGAGAAATGTAGGGAACAACGACAGCCACTCTTTGTGGCCTTCATAGATCTTACAAAGGCCTTTGATTTGGCTAGCAGGGACGGCCTTTTTAAAATACTTCCCAAGATTGGATGTCCACCTCGACTCCTTAACATCATCAGGTCCTTTCATGAGGAAATGAAGGGCACTGTAGTTTTTGATGGCTCAACATCAGATCCCTTTGACATCCGAAGTGGAGTGAAACAGGGCTGTGTCCTTGCGCCAACTCTGTTTGGGATCTTTTTTGCTGTCATGCTGAAGCACGCTTTTGGAACTGCAACAGAAGGTGTCTATCTCTAGACTAGATCATATGGAAAGCTCTTTAATCTCTCTAGATTGAGAGCGAAGACCAAAGTCCAGCTGAAATGGATGCGGGACTTCCTCTTCACCGATGATGCAGCTGTTGTTGCCCATTCTGCTGAAGAGCTCCAACAACTTATGAACCATTTTAGTAAGGCCTGCCAAGATTTTGGATTAACAATCAGCCTGAAGAAAACACAAGTCATGGGCCAGGGCATGGACTCACCTCCCTCTATTACCATCTCTACACAAGAACTGGAGGTTGTTCATGATTTCGTGTACCTTGGCTCAACAATCTCTGACACTCTCTCTCTAGATGTCGAGCTGGATAAACGCATTGGCAAAGCAGCTACCATGTTCTCTAGACTCACAAAGAGAGTATGGCTTAATAAGAAGTTGACGACATATACCAGGATCCAGGTCTATAGAGCCTGTGTCCTGAGTACACTCCTGTACTGCAGTGAGTCCTGGACCCTTTGTGCATGGCAAGAGAGGAAGTTGAACACATTCCATATGAGTTGTGTCTGACGCATTTTTGGTATCACCTGGCAGGACAAAGTTCCAAATAGAGTAGTCCTAGAACAAGCTGGAATTTTTAGCATGTATACATTACTGAAACAGCGATGTCTACGTTGGGTTGGGCATGTGGTGAGAATGGCTGACGGTTGGATTCCGAAAGATCTCTATATGGAGAATTAGTGCGGGGAAAGCGCCCCAGAGGGAGACCACAGCTGCGATATAAGGATATCTGCAAGCGGGATTTGAAAGCCTTAGGAATGGACCTCAACAGATGGGAAATGTTGGCATCTGAGTGCTCAGCCTGGAGGCAGGCGGTACAGCATGGCCTTTCCCAATTTGAAGAGACACTTGTTCAGCAGGCCGAGGGAAAGAGGCAGTCCCGAAACCAGCAAAATCAGGGAGCTGGACAGGCGACAGATTGTAATTGTCCTCAGTTTGAAAGGGATTGTCACTCTCAAATTGGCCTTCTCATCCACGCTAGATGCTGTTCCAAGACCTCCATTCAGAGCATCTTACCATAGTCTCTCGAGACCGAAGGATGCCTACACACAGAAAAAGAACTCAGTCTACTTTCATTGTTGAAGATTTAAAAAGTAGTTTCCCGTAGTTTAACAGTAAAATCTGTAAGTTGCAGTTTGCATGCTTACAGTGCAGTCCTGTACATATTTAATGCAAAACCATGTTAACATCAGTGAGACTTACCTCTAGTTAAATATGTTGTGACTTTGCCCTTATTCTGCTTGATTCACCAGAAATTGTGAGGAACCCAATTGTTGTTATTGTTTTTATAGGGAAAGGAGAAAATTGGACGCTGTGAGTTTGCCACCCTTGGCTACCCCATGCAAACATTTTATGTAGTAATATGTATAAATGAGAATTTCTGCCCGTTGTTTCTTTTGATACTCTGATGGAAGCCCTTAGTGTGTCGTCTTTACTATTTTTTGCTTTTTAAAGAAATGAAAGTTCTTCATCTATTTTATAGTGCATGGCAATCAGATAATTGAGATTTAGTTGAACACTAGGAAAGTTAATGTAGTCTTAGGCTGCACCAACAGAATTAGTGTCCAGATCATGAAAAGTAATTGTTCTGCTATGGCCATTTCTGGATGCTACCTTTTACAAAGGACATTGGCAAACTAGAGTGTGTCCAGAGGAGGACAGCCAGGATGATGATAGGTCTCAGAACAAAGACATGTCCATCTTAGTGCCGCAGTCTGTCTATAACTCCTTATTTGACTGCTCTGCAGTATAACTGTACTACACCCTTTTACTTAGATGAATATGAACAGCAGCTCTCTCTGTGAATACTATATAGGCACATGTGGAAGCAGCAGTTAGTCTGAGAGCAGAGCTGAAGAATGCCAAGTTGGCAGGCAGGAAAGGAAGAGGAAATTTACTACAGAGGGATCAGCAAAGTGAGAGGGAAGCAAGAGGAGGAAAAAGAGAGAGAGAAAATTTAAAATTTAGTTGAGAAGCATATTATATGTATTATTGTTTCAGAGTGCTATTTTCTAAGCTAATTTGGGGAGATCTGACTTTAACAATAGTATAGAAAAATGAACATAAATGAAAGTTAGACAGATTGAGGGATAGGAAAAGAGGAAGCATTTAGGGCTGTTGCTGGCTGTCATGATGACCTCCTCCTTTAAAGGCCTCAGAAATCACAACACAGACTTTCATCTTGGTTATTTAGTGTTAAAGGTTTTTAATGTAAGTCAAGCAGAGTTTGGATGAGTCTGCTCCATATGCCAGGTGTGGGATTCTACTTCAGCTGC
Organism: Intellagama lesueurii; assembly: GCA_037013535.1. Taxonomy (NCBI): domain Eukaryota; kingdom Metazoa; phylum Chordata; class Lepidosauria; order Squamata; family Agamidae; genus Intellagama; species Intellagama lesueurii. The sequence goes on from JBAJHW010000003.1 coordinate 217,704,976, forward strand.
TGAATAGAGTCTCCCATACTATGCCTCTGCTTAAGCTTCTGATGATCTAAGTTTATGTAAGTGCGTTGAAGCAGGTAACTTTGGGAGAGGCATAGTTTAGTGGTAGAGCATGTCCTTTACATGCAGAAAGTCTCAAGTACAATCCCTGGCATTTCCAAGTTGTTGTTGTTACATGCCATCAAGTCGCCTTGACTTATGGCAACCTTATGAAGGAGCAATCTCCAGAATGTCATGTCCTCAACAGCCCTGCTCAGCTCTTGTAAAATCCAACCTGTGGCTTCCTTTAGGGCAGTGGTTCTCAACCTTGGGTCCCCTGATGTTCTTGAACTGCAGCTCCCAGAAGCCCTTGCTAGCACAGCTAGTGATGAAGATTTCTGGGAGATACAGTGTAAGAACGTCTGGGGACTCAAGGTTGGGAACCACTGCTTTAAGGGGTCAATTCATTTCCTATTTGGTCCATTTCTTTTCCTGCTGCCTTCAACTTTTTCTAGAATTACTGTCTTTTCTAGCGAATCTTGCCTTCTCATGACATATCTGAAGCATGGCCCCTTAGTTTCATTGTTTTTGCCTCAAATAGGGTTAAAAGACCATCCAAGTAGGGCTAGAAAACTCCTGCTAGAAACCCTGGGCAGCCACTGCCAGTCAGTATTGACAGTAGTGGGCTAGATGGAGCCATGGTCTGATTTCACTATACGGCAGCTTCCTGTATTATTTTTTTATTTGTCCCTTGCAATGAAAGCACATCCCTTTGTCTTTTCTTTCTCTTGGACAGGATTCCAGCCTCCAGAAGGGAAACCACGCGACTGCTTGCTGCAGATCATTTGCCGTGATGGGAAAGTTCTCAACCTCTGTGCAGAAAGCTCTGATGATTGCTTGTGAGTTTTCAAGGGCTGTAGCTTATCTGTTCCATTGCAAACAGGGATTAAAAAATCACTGATTTTTAAAAAATCAAATTGTTTGAAATAAAAAAGCCACATTTTATATTTAAATTGTCAAAAAAATCCAATGTTTTTATTTAAATCCAATCTGATTGCAAGCACAAAAACATATCTTTTGCATGATATGTAGAGGTATAAACTAACTGGATATTTGAATGACTTGCTGTGTATAATGAATGCCCGTCTTTATGCCAACTCAGCTAATTCCCAAATGTTGGTGTGAAGTTGATTTGGTTGATCTGATCACTAACTTTCCCACAATACCTCTGAAACCTTGGGAGTGAAATAGCAACTGCTAATTAGCTTGTCCTATATTTTGAGCTGAGCATTCCTGGTCTCTTCTCTC